>OX439049.1:36783432-39183432 GCA_949317995.1 Acholoe squamosa
CGCTCGGAAACCTTAAGTGTTTCCGGTAACCTACGAGAGGTGGATTCGCGCATGCGCAGTCAGTTCAGGAAAATGCGGCAACAAGAACAGTCAGTTCTTACAGTTCACCACTGTTTTAGCCTGGTAAGTACAGTTCTTCTTATTATCTAGTGCTCCCTGTTTCAGGGAACCTGCATAAAAGTATTCTGCAGCCCTTGGTTCCCCCCGGAACCTCGGATGTTCAGCAGATTCTTAATTATTTAGGTTTTTGTACTGCCTCCCCTCGTGCCCGGATCGACGCCGGGATCTGGGTCACGGTGGCGTCCTTCTAGCTGGGCTGACCCAGCTCTGGACTAACCTGCACCCCCTGGTGCCAAACTGTCCGGTTTTACACTTATTAGAGCCTTAATGATCCATTTGCTGCCCCCCGGCAGCTCACAGATCAGTCTAGGACGAGTTATTCACCCTGATAGCCTCTAAATTGCTCACATTCACTCAGAAATCGCTCAGTCTACCCCGTCCTCCGACGACCTGGGCTGGAGCGACACCCCTCAGGCACGGCCGGGCCGGACCCTCGCCGCTGTGGCCGAGCGGGTTAAGGCACTGGAATAGTTCCTCCAGTCACCGTTTTTTAGCGGGAGCGCTAGTGTACATCAAGACGTCGTGGGTTCGAATCCTGCTGGCGGCGCAGTTAGGCGCACGGACGCGTTTCACGGTCGGAAAACGCGGGTTCGAACCCCACCCTCGGCGCACACCAGGACGTCGTGGGTTCAAATCCTGCTGGCGGCGCAGTTAGGTGCACGGACGTGTTTCGCTGTCGGAAAACGCAGGTTCGAACCCCACCCCCGGTGCACATAAGGGTGTCGTGGGTTCGAATCCTGCTGGTGGCGCAGTTAGGCGCACGAACCTTTGCCACTGATACATCAGGGTATAACTATATGTTAAATATCTGATGGAATATATATATATATATATATATATATATATATATATATATATATATATATATTAGAAAACTAATTGTAAAAGTATTTACTGCTATTCTTTATAGAGCCTTCCCTGGTTTTTACAGAAAATGAGTGGAAGGAAGACTGGAAGACGTGCTACCCGCAGCCATGCTATGAGTGACACGAGCTCCACCAATGGTGACGCCGCCACCGAGATGCCGGTGACGACGAACCCTAGCACCGACACCACTGACACTCAAGGTGTCGGGGCTGGGAGTAACACGGCGACACCAACGCCGTTCGACCTCTCAGCCATGCTTCAGGGTCCGAACTCGGGTATGCTCATGGGCCAGATGCTGTCATCAATGATGATGCAGATGATGCAGGGTCAGGCTCAGGCCACGACCCAGGAAGAGGAAGACACGGCGGAAGAGTTGGAGCCGGAACCAGCAGCTTCCAACGCGCTGCCACCGGGCAAGCTCCATGACCTGATGACAGAAAGGATCGTCAAGGAGAAGTCCAAGAAAGGGAAGGACCTCTTGCCACTAGTGAGTGACTTCCCGGGGTCGCTCTTCTCGGAGAAGAGGACACGGGCGGACCTCGACCTCGTCCACGGGTCGTATCCGCAGCCAGACAACGCGGCCAAGCTAGTAGCACCTGACCTGGAACCTTTACTGCAGGCACTGCTGAACAGGCCGGGCAGCGCTGAATACCTCAAGAGGGACGAAGCACTGAAGAAGCTCCAGATGCATCTGGTGAAAGCGATGCTAGCTTTCCAGCCAGTCATCGAACTGTGGCTCTCTTGAGGAGCGTCCGACTCTAAGTTGGATGACTGTGGAGAGTCATTCATAGATGGCTTGCAGCTGATCGTCAGCACAATCAACGCTATTACGGCTCGCCGAAAGGATCTCCTCAAGCCTGTCATCATGCCCAAGTATGGGGAACACCTCCTAAAGAAGGCAGGCAACGATTCTAAATACCTGCATGGTGGTAACCTTGAAGAGGCCATCAAGGAAGTGGATGCAGCCCATAAGATGGCGGAGAAGCTGGAAAAGTCCCAGCCGTAGACCGCCCCCGGGAAGGCCAAACCCGCTTCGAAGGCGCAGCAACGAAGGCCATACCCACCTAAACGGCCTAACAACGCTCAAATAGCCATGGGCAGGCAGGGAATTAACTTCCCCCGAATGCCCATAGTCTTCCCGCAGATGGGCTACAACGCGGCACCACGGTTCAGCGCCCCGCGCAACCCTCGGCCCCCGGCCCCACCCGCTGCAGCAGCCGGAAAGAAGCCGGGTTTTCAGAAATAGGGCCCTTGGAGGAGCAGGCAAGTCCCCTTATGTTTATTCACACTGCTAAAAACTTTGTAGCTGGGAGCATATCTAGATATGTCAGCCAGTGGATGGGAATAACTAGAGACCCCTGTGTACTGAGCATGGTGAAAGGGATTTCCATACCGTTTGAAGACCTCGTACCCTGTCAGGACATAACGCCCTTCCCTTATGTCTTAGGCCCTGATAAGGAGGTCCATGTCGACAAAGAAATAGCCAAACTGCTAGACAAAGGGGTAGTAAAAATGGTCGAACCGACAGAGGGTCAATTCATCTCAAATGTCTTTGTCAGGCAAAAACCAAATGGTGACTTTAGACTCATTTTAGATCTCTCGAAAATGAACAAATCGGTTCAGTATGAACATTTTAAAATGACCAGCCTGAATACAGCGGTAGAGATGCTGAGACCCAGCTGTTACATGTCGTCCATTGACCTTAAAGACGCTTATTACTCTGTATCAGTCAGAGATGAAGATCGAAAATTCCTTAGATTCCTTTGAAAAGATAACCTCTATGAATTCCAAGCTATGCCCAATGGGCTAGCTTGTGCCCCTCACATATTCACTAAGATTCTTACCCCAGTGTTCTCCAATCTCAGGAAGATGGGACATGAGTGTTTCCAGTACATAGATGATTCCTTCGTACTGGGGGACACAGAGGCACAATGCAGGGAGACGACCCACAAACTAGCCCAAGAACTAGATAGGTTGGGGTTCGTAGTGCATACAGGAAAATCAGTTTTTGCATACGCAAAATATAATTTTCTTAGGGTTCCACCTAGACTCCGTCACTATGACAGTCCTGCCCACTAAAGAGAAGGTTGAAAAATTCAACATGGCTATCTGGAACCTAGCCAATACCGATGACCCCTACACCATCAGGGACATAGCAGGGATTGTGGGCCTCATGACTTCTCTCTCGCCAGGGGTCCAATATGGCCCGGCACATATTAAGGGCCTAGAAAGAGAAAAGAACCTTGCTCTGGAAAGGCACAAGGGAAACTTCGACTCACCCATGGTTATTGGTGAGGAAGGCTTAGAGGATATCAGTTGGTGGCTGGAACACCTCCCCACAGCTTCCAAGCGCATTCGAAATGAGGGGGCAGATTTTGAAATCATAACAGATGCCTCTGGTACAGGGTGGGGCGCCCACAGGGGCGCCACTTCCACCAAAGGTATTTGGGAGGAGGAGGAGGTAGACCTCCACAGTAACATTCATGAGCTAACAGCCATAAAATTAGGCCTCGATGCACTAGTCACAGAGAACGGGGTCAATGTGAAAATTAGGACTGACAACACTACATCACTGGCTTATGTCAGGAAAAAGGGTGGGGTTAAGTCTGAACCATGCAATAAGATAGCCAAAGAAATTTGGGAATGGTGTGAAGAATGGGACATTTGGCTAACAATAAACCACATCCCAGGGAAGGATAACGTTCTGGCTGACTACCTGTCTAGACACTTCTCGCATGACCTAGAGTGGGAACTAAGTGAAAAGATTTTCAAAAAGGTGTGTAATATCTTTAGCAAGCCTGAGATAGATCTCTTCGCTTCTCGAGCAAACAAAAAGTTAGAAACTTTTGTTTCTTGGGGGCCTCAACCGGGCGCCTGGGAAATTGACACTATGTCAATAACTTGGAGGAATAACTATATGTACATTTTTCCTCCTTTCAGCCTCTTGGGGCCCGTGATACAGCGGATCCAGCTGGAGCAGGTGAGGGCTATCCTGATAACACCAGACTGGCCGGGACAGCCCTGGTACGGCGGACTACAGCGGTCCGGGTGGCGGATGCTCAGGTTCAGGAAGGCCAAGGGCAACCTTTGTTATCCGGGGAAGCCGGCCAACAAAGAGCGACTGTCGGCGACCCCACTCCTGGCATTTCGGACATTCTGAAAGCAGAACTATCTCGCCAGGGATTTGACGGCCACGCCATCGAACTCATCACGCAAGCCCGTAGGCCTGCCACAAGGAAGACGTACAACACATACCTTCATAAGTGGTACGCTTTCTGTGCAGACACTGACACGCAAATCCTCCAACCGTTGATCCAACGAGTGTGCAAGTTCCTGGCGAAATTGGCCAAAGACAAAAATGGATACACCGCGCTAAACACTGCTCGTTTTGCGCTATCGGCCATTCTGGGCAACTTCCAAGGCCAATCAGTGGGCCAGCACCCCTACGTAAAGCTGCTTCTGAAGGGGGCTTATGAGATGAACCCACCGGCCCCTAGATACCAGGAGTTCTGGGATGTGAGGAGGGTTCTAGACCTCCTGCAGACCTGGGACAATGGCACCACCGCACTCAGGGAGCTCTCCATGAAACTGGCCACTTTGCTCCTCTTAGTCACATCACAAAGAGGCCAGCCCATTGTCAACCTTTCCATCCAAGGTTTGAAAATGGGAGACAAGGTGGTATTCAAAATGACAAGACTCCTAAAGTCTAACAGGTTGGGGGACCCTCTCAACACGATAGTCCTGAAGAAGTTCGACCAGAACCCGAGGGTGTGCGTTGTTAGGTGCCTAGAAGAGTACCTGAAACGCACCGAAAACAAAAGGAAGAGCGAGAAAAACCTCTTGGTCAGCTTCGTTTCGCCCCACCGCGGCATCTCCCGTGATACACTTAGCCATTGGGTCATGGTCGTGCTTAAAAAGGCTGGCATTGATGTCAACCAATCCAAGCTACACTCCACCCGAGGGGCCTCGGCCTCAGGCATCCTTAAAGTGGGAGGAAACCTCAACACCCTCATGAGGAGAGCGGGTTGGAGGCAGGCGGAGTCTTTCGCGAAGTATTACCACAAACCAATCGAGGACGTGGTAGGGGGAAATGCACTCCTCAAACAGTGACTGTTTCTAGAGACTGCATATACCTCTTATTTCAAGCTACACCTTCTGTTAAATATAGATTGGATACGAAAAAGATTGTGTTTGGTTTTCTGTTGGGGGATTCAATTGCTCTGAAACTCTCGTAGGTTACCGGAAACGCTTAAGGTTTCCGAGGGATAATTTTGAAATTATTCGAGACTTACCTGTAAGTTGAGGTATAATTAAGATTATACCGAGGGAACCTAGCGGTTCAGGGAGTATACGCCCTACCCACCTTCCCTCAACTTACTCGTACACTCGTAAAGTAGACATTATCTATAATAATAAATATAATCAGGGGGATATGGCTTACACATCCCAGTATATTTATTTTATCAGTTGTAGGCTTTCATCCCCCAACAGACTCTTAAGGACTGACTGCGCATGCGCGAATCCACCTCTCGTATATTCCCTGAACCGCTAGGTTCCCTCGGTATAATCTTAATTATACCTCAACTTGCAGGTAAGTCTCGAATGAATACGCTGGCATCTACGAATGCCCCGAGGGTAAGTCGGTGTTCACGACTAAGTTCTTACTGAAAACACACAGGAACCAACTTTCCCCTTGCAGACAAGTCGGCTTGAAATACGTAGGTGGAATCTTCCAAAATTCGAAAACGGTTTTCGAAGCACTAGCAGATTTTTCAATTTTTCCTCCCGACGGAAATTCAAAAATGTACCCCTACAAAATTACCTTCGATTTCGAAGCTTTCTTCAGACCGGCCAAAGAACCGTCTACCGAACACGTATCAGTCCTGTGGGAACACATCCCTCTGTTGGCTAGCATCACATCCAACTTTCCAGGTCGCGAAGGTCCGGTCTGCTTCGTGAGACAATCCGACACAGATTCAGACCCATTGTTGGATAAAGTTTTGAATTACATAAACGACACCGCCAAGGTCATCGGGGAAGAAGTACTAGAACTTTACCGGCCGACGTTAGCGAAGTTATATGAGAGGATAGCTGAAGCTCTCCACCTAGAGGAGGCGTTCAGGCGTCCCGACATCAACTGCAATGAAACTCGGACAAGACACCCTTTAGTTGATCAAAGTAGAACTTCACTCGTTCTTCTCCTCCAAAGACCGAGAGAAGAATTCAGCGTCATAAAGAGAAGTAACCAATACTTGGTGATTTACACTCAGCACACTGTTTTCTTGGACGTAGTAAACTATTTGGCACCTGGTTATAACTATGCAAATTATCTACTAGCTTTCACCAGAAATCAGCACAAAGGGCACTTTCCTTACGAATGGATGACATATACCAGGAAACCGGAAAACAGAACACTACCACCAAGATCTGCATTTGATAGCAAACTGACTGGCACCAAGAGTCTGAATCTGACGAATGTGAAAAAGTTTGGTCCGAATGGAACATGCAAACTTTCAAAGATTACTTGATCCACTACAACAACAAAGACATGAAACCCTTCATAGAGGCACTGAATAATCATGCTAAATTTTTCAGGGAGCGCAACATCGACATGTTCAAAGACGGCATCTCCCTTCCGGGTTTGACTTTACGGTTCCTTCTTCAAACCACTGAGACCCCGTTCGTGACCTTCCACCAGTTCAACTCCCACCTCCACTCTCTGATCAAAAAAAATCTGGTTGGGGTTCCTTCCATAATCTTCCATAGATTTCACGAGAACGGTGCCACGCTGATAAGGGAACACAAGTACGGCGAAGAAGTGAGAACCTGCGAACACATCCTAGGTGTAGACGCTAACTCTCTTTACTTGCACTGCATGAGTGAAGCACACTGCACAGGTTATTACCTGGTGAGACGACCCGAGACCGAGTTCAAACCAAAAATTAGGCGAAGACACTTTAAGACCGCTTTAGAGTGGTTGTGTTACGTGGAGCACACCCACAGCATGAAACTTCGCCATGCTTTCAACGGAGGGGAGATATCTCTAGGTTGCCGAAAAATTCGCATAGACGGTTTTCACCCGCCCTCTAATACCATTTTCCAATTTCAAGGGTGTTGGTTCCACGCTCATGAGTGCATACCACTGCGCAGATATCCGTGTGCTTCAGACAGGGACGAGAAACGTGACAGAACAGCTAGAGTAACTGCTTACTTAAAAGCTCTAGGTCACAAGTTGATCATCGTGTGGGAGTGTGAATGGAGAAAGATGAAACGCCAGGATTCGCAGGTTATGGCGTCCGAGCAACACTGGAAAGTCGACGACTTGAAAGCAGCTCGAAATCCCATGACAGAGAGTGACATCATATCCTCTGTGGAAGAGGGGAAAATGTTCGGTTTGAGTCAGGTGGACATTACTACTCCTCCTCACCTATGTGAATACTTCGAAGAAATGAATCCTGTTTTCAAGAACGTGACCATTTCGAAATCCAACATAGAAATCTCACATGACAGACTTTGCGAACAACGAAAACCTGATGAATGCTCCTCAGAGATCCTTGATAGGTAGTTACCACGGAAAAAAGATTCTCTTGGGAACACCTCTTCTTAAGTGGTATTTGGATCATGGTTTGATAGTCACCAAAGTGCAGATGTTCATAGAATACTTTCCTAGATGACCCTTCACCGGTTTCGAAGACGAAGTAACCGGGGCGCGAAGACGTGGTGATGGAAACGCGAACGAGAAAATTCTGTCAGACTGTTACAAGTTGATGGGAAACACCATGTACGGTAAAACAATTTGCAACAAAGAAAAACACACCACTGTGAAATGCACTAGAGGTCGAACTTTCGAATTATTGACCAAAAGGGTACAGAGTTGAGCACAGATCTCTTTGAAGTTGAACTGCAACCGAAAACAGTCAGAAATAATCTTCCTATTCAAATAGGATTCATGGTGTACCAGTATGCCAAGTTGAAAATGTTAGAGTTCACGTTCGACTTTTTGGATAAATTTATCAATCGACACGATTACGCTCTTTGTCAAATGGACACTGACAGTCTTTACATGGCTCTCAGTGGCGAATCGTTGGACCAACTCATGAAACCCGACCTGAGAGAATCGTATTTTAGAGAGAAACGAAACTGGATTCCAACAGCGGTATTTGATGACCACTTAGAGCCTTTCGTAAAGATAAAATCCCAAGGTGTCAAAGAATGGATCCCCCTCGCTTGTTGTCAGAAGCGATATGTTCACGATGAGAGAACTTTGAGTATTTTCAAACTCACATGACAGACTTTGTGGGAGGGTGGGAGGGTAATGGAATTCTAAGTCTCAACTCCAAGACTTACATTTGCTATGATAAACACTCGATAGGTGAAAGAAAATCAAAGAAATGGAGTGCAAAGGGTGTCATAAAAAAAAACTTTCAAGAACCAAAAGACTTCTTGGATGTTCTTTTGAAACGAAAAACTATCCCCGCTGTTAATACAAATTTTAAAGTAATAGAAAACAAAATGCACACTTACACAATAGAGAAAAAGGGGCTGAGTTACTTATATGTGAAGCGTCGCGTACATTCTGACGGAGTGACGACGGAGTCCTGGGGTTTAAGCCAGTGAGATAATATCCTTTGTTGTTGTATTAACTTCATCTACTTTGTCCACCGACTTACCTCCTGTATCAGTGTTGAAAAAAAAAACCAAGACAACGTGTACTTGCAATCCCATTTTCACTTGGGAAATAATAGATGCATCAGATGCATTTCAAAAAGTGGTTGGTACCACCACAGATAGAGCTATAGGAGTATATCAATTCCATAACAAGAACACATGTGCTTTTGTCAAAAGGCGATATGCGATAGAATCAATCAACAGGTTGCTTTCTCTTTTGGAAGAGAGCTCAGACTTCTTGAGAAAAGTGTGTCATTGTTCAAAAGGAACATTCGACTATTTTTGTCAAAAGTGTGTTGAGCGAATGTTGTGTAGCAAAGTTTCTTTCCATGGTGAACCAGCTTCTAAACTGAGAAGTATCATGTCCAGACAAACTGAATGGAGTACTTGGTATAGCAGTTCAGTGGATTTCACTTGTAATATTGATGAGATGTGGATGGGAAATATGGCTTACACCTATCCTTCATTTCAAGAGGGTACTTGCTCCAAAGTTGTACACCAAGATTACACACCATATACAGTCTGAATTATGACAAAAGTTGAATGTGTACAACTCAATGTATGGGTTCTGTCATGTTCCTCTCCAACATTCGACTATGTTATTCGATTATGTTATTCATATAAAAAATGTCTCACAATAGTCACACCCTCATCTACCTAATAAGCCACACCTCTTTATGCTAATAAGGTCATGTAACTACTTGCTTGCATACAGCTGACGGTATGATGTGTAGGCAGCCAACCAATCAGAGGTCACCATTTTGTCAAAAAAAATTTAAAAATAGAGTCACATCCCCAAATCTTTCAAATTTCCCACCAAAATGACGACCTCTGTTTGGTCCATTTAAATTAGGGTCATGTGACCTTATTTGCATAATAGAGGTCATGTGACCTAAACAGCCAGCCAATCAGAGGGCACCATTGTGGCGGCACACCACAGAGGGTTTGGGTCACATGACCATTTTGAATTTCCCGCCAAAAGGGAGGGCTCTGATTGGTCCATTTTGGTGCCACACCACAGGGGTCTAGGTCACGTGATCCCACGTTTGAATTTCCCACCAAAAGGGAGGCCTCTGATTGGCTGCATCCCCAGTGAGTAATATCCTTAGATTAGCTATAGTCCTTTCCGATACATACTATACTACTAACCTTCACTCAATAAGAAAGCGGTAGTCAAAAACCTGGGGATGGGGGAAAAGGACCTGAGAGTCATGAAAGGATGGGAAAAATGGGTCAGCAATCTAATGTGTGTAATGCATGTCCCAGCATACTAGGGAATGGCCACATATTTTCTGGGTAATACCAATCTTCTTTGGGCTTCTGTGTTTAAGCACTGTTAAGCACAGATGGAGATAATGTTACGGCTTATCATTTGAAGGGTAAGGAATATTGCATCCCCATCAAGATGAAGCTTCTTTGTGCTTTTAATATTCTATGAAGCTGCAAAGACTCCCGAGATAGAACTGTCACCTTCCATTCCAAAGATTTAGTCTATTTCCATATGGTCAATTGCAGCGAGATGGGGTCAAACCCATTTTTCTTCATAGGAAGAAGGTTAATGGGATTAAAAATTGAATGTTTTGATTATTTTTCATTTTCATTAGGGGAGTAGGATCGGGATCTTGCTTCTAAACCATGCTTTTGCCCATCTATGATTTATATTAAAAGCAGCAGACCCCAAAATATGGGTCTTTTAGGGGGTATTCTGAACGGATTTTTTTAGTGCTCCCAATGTTACAGGGCAAAGTAAATAGAAAATGCATTGGAAATCACTAATATTTTGATTTTTACACTAGCCAACAATAATGAGCATTATATATAATCACTCTAAGAACTATTCACTCAATCTGCCTGGAGGTGTTGCTGAAATACTTGTGGTGTAGGTATAGTGGAACCGTACGTGCCTCATTTTTAAGTGAACAATGCTAGGTGAATAACCATATATAAATCAGATCAAAAACTCTAAATAAAATACCTTATACCCATACTTTAAGATGGAATATACAATAAATTTGGGTATCAAACATTTAACCCAGTATTTTGATCTATGTGAATTCAAGTAAGTTTGGGGTAGCTTTAGAGGAACCATACGTGCATCATATATCAATTGCTAATAATACTGATTCTGTATGTTGGTGAAATTATTTTTGTGTTCCCAATATTCTACTAATACAAGGTCTTAATGACAGAAATTAGGAAAGAAATCTACCAGCCACTTTAACACTAGACACTTATTTGTGACATGGAACCATACGTGCCACATGGAACCATACATGCCACAATATGTATTGTGCCAGAAATATCCTGATTTAAGAAGGTTTGTGGTTATATCAGATTACCATTGTAAAATAACAATGTCAAGCATCAAAGACAAATGATATCATATGAATATGTACACTTATAGGGTGAATTATCATTCCCCTAAAAATGAGCCTATTTGGACCACAATCCCATAGGAATTAATGCTAAATAATGGAATTAACTCTAAAATTGGCAATTATTCATATTAATGTTCCCAATTTTTAGGGTAGATCCCTCAGTGCATTAGTATTTTGGATACAAAATTTCAAAACAATCCAAGCAGTTTAATTTTTACCCATTGGTGAGCCCTTTGTGTCCCCAGTTCACTGCAATTGACCATATGGTCCATGACTCTTTTCAATTACCTCAGTCTACTTACCTCCTCACATTAGTATTTCACTCTTAGGTTCCCAAAAGTGTATTCATGTCTAGTTCATCGTTGATGGAAGGCAGTATTCCATGTATTTCCCCCATATGTTTGATCCGCTACTACTCCTATAACATGCTAATAAATTGTCACTCACCTCCCACTTTACCCCTTAATGGACATCTCAAATCAGCCAGGATTCTGTTGCTTGGTCTTCATGATGTATTATTGCAATATTGGGGGCAGTACTCAAAGGCAATACATTGGTGCATCATGTCAACTCTTAAGGGAATCATTAATCATGTAGGGTGTATGCATGGGCGAACATTAATGCACTGCCTTTAAAGTGTTAGAGCTTTATGAAGACTACATCAATCAAAACTTTAGCCTCTAGCTCCTTTTCCCAAATACACCCAGCATCTCACCCTGGCATCTCAATCATACAGCACTTACACCTTGTCTTACCACTAGACTCTATGTGTAGCACCTCCTATTCCCTGGGGCCTATCTCCCCCTCTCTCCCCCTCTCTCCCCCTCCAAACCCCTACCCTCTTTACCGACTATTGGGGGAGTGGGCATTACCCACCCAGAAAAAGGGAGACCCTAAGGACCTGTCACCATGATAGACCACTGTGTGTGTGTGTGTGAGAGAGAGAGAGAGAGAGAGAGAGAGAGAGAGAGAGAGAGTTTGGGCAGAAAAGGGAACTGAGAAGAGATAAAAGCAGAGACAGTGGAAGGTTGAGAAAGACTGTCACAGAGACAAGGACGACGAGAGACAAAGACTGGGACAGAGTATGATGCAAAGAGGAACCCTGAGAGAGGGGCAGAAGGCAAATACAAGAATGGACAAAGATACAGTCAGGAAGAGAGTCAGGTCTTCAGGTGTAGAAGTCTAAAGTAGAGAGAAAGAGATTTAGTGGCAGAGACATAAAGATTGAAAAGGTAGGGGGAGAGAGGCTAGTCAGAAAAATGGTTAAGCAGACAGAGGCAAGCTGGCCTTTTTTCGAATCATGGCATAGTCAGATTTCAGTGATAATTAAGATGGTCTATGGGCTGCTCAAATCAGTCTCTAGTTACTCCTCTTTAACAAACCCCCAGTAATGATCTTGGTATGAAAACACCAATTACTCCTCTTTGATGACGCTTGCCGTCTGCTCCACCCCTCGCATATAGAAATAATTAGAGGTAATTTCTATCACGGAGTAAGGAAAGCAATTGTAATATAAGTAGCACATGTTGATCCTTACAGAAGATTCAACTTAGACATGTGACTACTGTGCAAACCATAATGGCATAGGGTTTTATTTCATGACCCCTCTACCCTGGTGCTTATTCGAGACCAGTGCTTTTGCTTTGAGACTCCGGTGCTTAAATGGGCCATTGCAGTATGGGCATTTGGCTCTTATCTTGGGAGAGGAAGCCTGGTAAGATTTTTATTTGAGGGGGAAATGGGTACAAAGTCAGAATTCCCTTTTTAGATTACACTGGAAGCTAGGACTGCTAAATAGAGTGAGTCTGGATAAACAGAACGGTAGAACAGGTGGGTAGATTTATTTGATCTTTTACAATTGCCCTAGAAATTCAGTGAAAAGAAAGGGAAAGTGATTGAGGATAGGTTCAGCAGGCCACTGTATGGAATTGATGGATGATGGTATACTACAATAAATAGCTAGGAAGGCAGGTAGTACACTGTCAGGAATGTGTCTCAGAACGTCGAGCTATCACCTAGGGGAAGGATAATCATTTATTTTGAAAGCACTCTGTACTAAGTGCACTGCCTCCTTCTAGATACATTAGGTAGCTAATGGTCATTGAGATTAGACAGTAAATAGACAGTTCTAGATTCTAGCCCACCTTTTCCAATTGTTTTATGGAAGCCACTACATGTTATTTATGAAGTAAAGAGGGATACGGAAATCTGTGATCATACAATATGGTGGATACAATAATTGAGACTGTCAAAAGAATTCAGAGACAGTTGACATTTACCTTAAGACATTCAATCTCAATGGATTACAATTTTTCAAGCCTTCTTGTATCTTCAGATAAATCAATATTAGTTTCTAGTCAATGGATTTATAGAATATCTATAAAATTCTATGAACAAGATCAGCTCATCTTTGAGAGATGAAACTATCTCTCTCAAGAAGAACTTAAAAAAAATAAGTGGTGGTTGAGAGTAACCTGTGATCTTATTTCAAATTCTCATTTCTCTACAACTTACAACATCTGACTGACAGAATATCACTTCACTGCCACTCAATCAAAGTGGCACTTTGGTGTAACTTATTACACATATATGCCTTACTTGCCTGCTACTCCTAGACCTATCCCACACAGGAAGTTCAATTCATTCTAGTAAAACAACTACCCAAAACTGCTTATGGTGAGCAACGGTGACCTTGTGTTTAGGCTGGTATGCTATAGGGTTCTATGGGATTTATGGCCTTTTAGATAGGTATCTTACCCCATAGAAAAAACAGGCCTCGGGTTTCTGCACCATACTGAATTCCCTCCTACTCCTCACCTATGCAGCCCTTCAAGGGTTAACCCTTTGGTGCCCAGAATTATTTGAAGATTTTACATTATTTCACAATTGTATCACTTAGTTTATAAGGCCATGTATTATTTTCATCTTTTCTTGATTTGGGCTCTGCATTACACTTTCTGAATACTAATAACTGAGTGAAGACTTTCAGTTAAGGACATGGAATTTATTGGTCAG
This sequence comes from Acholoe squamosa, assembly GCA_949317995.1. Taxonomy (NCBI): domain Eukaryota; kingdom Metazoa; phylum Annelida; class Polychaeta; order Phyllodocida; family Polynoidae; genus Acholoe; species Acholoe squamosa. Next base: position 36,797,481 of record OX439049.1, read on the forward strand.
GTCTGGTAGCCATAGTTACCAAACCATTCCATTTGTTGTTATTTGGTAGTATTTGGTCTCTCCTGTCTTATGATATAGCCCCCCCCCCCCCACTTCCCATAGTCCCTGAGACCTCACAGCACATTCAATTCTTATTCTGCCTATATGTGTACTGCCACCCCAGGAAACATAATGTGCTGGTATCAATGCATGGATTCTCTATGGATATGAGCAGTTCTTTTAGAATCTAATGACAGTATGGCACATTGGATATATATCATCCAGTATAATATTGCTGTCAAGTCAGGTCTTAGCCCCCTGGAGGGTTGTCCTCTAATATATCACATAATATGACAGCTTATTATCAGGTTTTGACTCCCTGTGTTTAGTATAATGGAGATCAAGCAAAACGGATGGTTGTATTGTAATTGTGACATCATGGCCATTCTTTAGAGGGTCTAACTTTGCAGATTGGGCCAGTAGAAGTATCTGGGTGATAATTTCCTTCAATATACATGCATTTAAGCTCAAAACCGCGCATTTAAGCGCGCTTGGGCACCTAAGGGTTAAGGAGTATTTCAGGTAAGATCACCCCATCATGGCCAAAAAGCATAAAGCAGCTCATGTTGAAGAATAAATATTTCCTAAAAGGAGCTCTGGACGTTATATGCAATAGAGAGTAAACCCACAGACAGTTTGGTGATGAGCAGCTCAAGGGGGGACCTGGTTGTGGTTAGCTGAGCAGCTCAGGGAGAGGGGTGTCTGACCTGGTGGTAAGCTCCTCATCAAGGCCAGAGACTCTGGGGATAGTTTAGTGACAGGCTCAGATGTGCTCAGAGTAAATAACAGCCATTTCAGAATAGAAATAGAACAGTGTAAGCAGCTCAAGTAGGAAGTCTTTATTTGCTCACTTCAGAAGTTACTTTAGAGACAAGAGCAGTTTCTTTTCCAGCGCTGAAAGAACACTTGATAATGTGACTGATGACAATCATTACCATGAGTGAGTAAATGATAGTTATTTAACATCATTTAGATAGCTAAGGTTATATCCATGATGAGTAAACTACATAAGATATCAGTTGGTAGATGAAGAGGCGTCATTGCTAATGCATTATTATGTACATTCCATACACCAAGGGGTAAAAAATGAGACTCAGGCACTTTGGGGATTTAATAATCAGTGTAGGAGTGATTGAATTCGCGGTAACATAATTAACACAACAAAATAGTCATACAATGGTTTTTGCAACAACTTGTTCATTTGTCCTAATGCCTCGTTTTCGTATCAACTTATTATGAAGTCGTACTGACAACAGAGACTTGTTATCCTGAATGTGTTTTGCTGAAAAGTAAGGTTTGTCAGTATTTGTAGCCAAGTGGGTAGATATTTGAAATCCCTTTTGGTTTCATTAGGACACATTGTTACAGTAATCACCCTCGTTAAAGCAATCACTTTCTTCAAGTCTTTGTCTATACAATCAGTTTTAACTAGAAATCCATATTCAAACAACTGTTGAACGTGTCTAATCATACTCTATTTACCTTTTACTACCTCCATATCTGCATTCCCTGTCTCTGAGAAATTTTATTTCCATTCTCCCAATTATACACTAACTCAATGGCCTATATAATTATAACCACTTACCCCTTACTGTCTTGCTTAACCTTTTTGTGCCCAGAATTATTTGAAGATTTTACATTATTTTACATTATTTCATGATTGTATCATTTTGTTGATAATACCATGTGTTATTTCAATCTTCTTCTTTGATATGGGGATGGCATTACATTTTCTTAATACTCATAACTCAGTGAAGGCTTTCAGTTAAGGACATGGCATTCTGGGGCATGTCTAGTAACCATAGTTACCAAAAAAATCCATTTGTTGTAATTTAGTGGTATTTGGTCTCTCTCGTGCTATATATATCCATAATCCCTGCAATCCTGAGACATTACAGAACTTTCAAAAGGGGTTCTGCCTGCATCTGTACTGTTAGACAGGAAACATAATATGTTATGATAGTAACAAGGTATGGCTTATCTTTATGGATATGAACAGTTGTTGTAAGATATGAATGGAGTATGAGAAACTGTGTGTATGATTCATCATCATTTTGGTACCATGTCAGATTTTAGCTCCTTGGAGGGTTGCCCTTTAATGAATCACATAAAATGACAGCTGCTTTTTAAGTTTTGACTCACTGTGTCTGACATGATCGGGATGAAGCCAAATGGATGGTTGTATCGTAATTAGGAGGTCATAAGCATTCTAAAGAGGGTCTAACCTTGCAGATTGGACCAGTAGAAGTATCTGGATGAAAATTTCTTTCAATATACATGCATTTAAGCCCAAAACCGCGCTTAAATGCGCGCTTGGGCACCTAAGGGTTAACATAGATAAAGCAAAGACTCACCAAATCTCAATTTAAACCGAAATTGCTATAGAAGTCCCTTCTAGTCACTGAACCTAGCTCTGAATGAAATTGTTGATTCTCAAATTCTCACTCACATATCTCTTATTCAGAGTACCTCCGCTTTCTTTGATTCAAATATCACTTTTATTTTCTCATTACACCTGAGTTGTGATGTTGATTCTTTACTACTGACTCTCTCAGGGTGTTAATTATCTACTACTTAATGCAACCATCGCTGATCCAACGTGTCTAGTTTTCTTCTATAATGAAAATGCCCATGTCAATTTTATACTAATTCTGAAATCCAGTGATATGTATTCTGTCCCTTTCCCAGCCTTGATCTTTCAGGCCCTACAGTGGGCAACTACAAAAACTGGGATTGTGCTGGGATTGAACTCACAACCCTTGTATTTGGAAATCTCTGTTCTCCCAACTGAGCTAACCAGGCAATCAATTTACCAGCAGCCAAGCAAATGACATATTCCCCTGGATTTAGGTACAAGTTACCCTGTAATAAAAAAGACATGATGGCCTTTTAACAGACCAATCTACGCCAGAATCTGTATTACAGTGGTAGCAGGTTGGCAGGGCATGTGGAGGGTCAAGAGTTCAAGGCTTCAGCGTGGCACATTTCTATCAATGTTTTTCATACATCCTAAAAGTAGATTTTTGCTAGTAATAACTAAATGCTTGAATGTCTACACACCAAACAAAATTGTAACTGCCACTTTAATTCTATGTAGATATACCTGTCCTCATTGAACATACAGGAATCATGTGTTTTCTGGGGTTAGTATAAAGCATGTTAACATCTGCTTCAACCTGTTTCCCCAGACTGTATGAATATTACAGTCTGGGCAGGTCCGAGACTGTCCCTTTCCCAGCTCAACCCCATCTCCCTTAGCAGTGCCTTTTAAAAGCTCATCATGTTGCTGTCCATGATTCCATTGTGTTTGTGTCACCAGGCCACTCCCTGTCCCCAGCCTTCTGCTGTTGGTGCTATACATTTTGTAGCCACAGCCCGTTTGACCCCTGGGTGCCTGGGCCTTGGCCCCATCCAGTCAGGGTAAGCCTCAGCCCCAGGGACGTCCAGGACACCAGCCCTCTGTCTGACCTGTTCTATGGTCAATCATAGGGAGGCTTGAGATGCATGGATTTATGAATAGCTCTCCCATGGGATTTTATTCAATGAGGAAGGGTCCTGAATTTAACATTGCTGTGTCGCTTTGCTGAATCCCCAACCGACACTTCTAGGAGAGTTGCGATGTCGGTTTTCCTTATCGATAGTGTTGCTGTACATTAAATCTACACCTTGTAAGCAGGCAGTAACAGTAATGTTACAGATAGTGTTGCTGTACATTAAACCTACACCTTGTAAGCAGGCAGTAACAGCGAAGGTATGTCTAAACCTCCAGGTTTGGGGAAAGGGGGCCTTACCATCATCAATGGAGGAGGAACTGGGATGATGGTAATGGGATGATGGGGTGTGCACCGACATGAGTATACCATTTATTCTATCTTAATCAGTTTCTATCTATAGTTATTTTCTGGGGAGAAAATGTTTTGTGATAACATAGTATACAGTGGGAACGCAATAAATCGACAATCATTTATAGTTGTGAATCGATCTACAAGATAAATCAGTGATGTATGTTATGTTTTAACCCATCTTTATTTACTTCAGAGATAGACCCGGTACTTTCCAATCCACAAACAGAAACTTCACCATTTATTGTACATTCAAAGTAGTGCTCAACATGATCACCTGTATAGTTGACTATGACCCCCCCCCAGTTTCAACCTGTCCATGGATGGATATACAACACGTATACTGCACCAGGTGTCTCAACAATTCACACATACTTTTTAGAATACCAGTTTATCACATGCATTTTTCTGATATGACCGATTGATTGCAACACATGGAACACACTAATCAACTGCCACCTACCTCCCACCCCCAGTTCACCATTTAGTGGTTCTAAACCCTTTCAGGGAAACTAATACTAGAATACATTGATTTTAATTAGTCAAATTCATTATCCCTTAGCCAAACAATTGACCTGTTGTACCATGGCAATAATTTCACTGTAACTTTGTAATTTTATCTGGTGGCTACCGATAATTCATATTTAGCATTGCCTTTGACATGTTGATTTAGAATACAGTTTTCCAAAGTTCAAGTGTATTTTGTCATTTCAAATGTCTAAGTATGCAAATGATGAAAGGGCATTTTATAGTAAAATCGACCCGAATAAGTTCTCATTGGTTAGTATGTGAAATAGGACTACTGCCGGTATGTATGTATAAATGTTCTCAATACAATTTCTGTCTAAGTATGATACACATGATGTAATGGGGAAAAATAATCATGCACGAGAATTACTGAGGGTCATCACATGAGGCAAAGCTGAGTATGATAACCCTTACTGATGAGTAATTTTAGGTGTACCTAAATAAAAGTTGTATTTGTCTCAAGTTGATTTAGGGTCCAAAAGACATCCACCCAACATATTTGCAATGAAAGTAAACTTACTCCTGCATCCAAATTATGAAATCGTAGGTTCATCTACCCTATTTAGCATCAGAAATGATTTTATCATTATTATGTGACCATTTGGGATGATCTACCTGGCAGTGTGATAGGGGAGGCATTGCCACACTGGGGTCGTGATAGGAAGGTTCTTGGTTAAACCTATTAAACTGGGGATGAATACTAATAGCTCCTCATAACAAGAAGAAGGATGCCCTGTTGCTAAGTTTCGACAAAATCCCCCTCCCCAATTGTACATATCTGGTAATACATTTCATTGATACCTATCATTTTAGATGAGGTGAGGATAATATATTGTATTCAACGTGTTTAAATTCTCCATAGAATTCCCTTTCCAATGATGTGTTATATGCCTATACTGGACTAGATTGTTGGGATGATAGAGTGGTGATTCCCCAACCGCCATTGGCCCTTAGAATTCACCAGTTCAGCAAATTTTCATTGAGTATAAATAGCCAAAATGCATTTTGATTCGCCATTGGCGATTTGGCAAATGGCTAGCGCTAACTTATCTCGGGGAGTGCAATACACCCATAGAGTTTATACAGATGTTTATCCCTTAGGTGGCCAAGCGTGCTTAAATGCGCGGTTTTGGGCTTAAATACATGCACATTGAAGCAAATTTTCATCCAGGAACATCTATTGGTCCAATCTGCAAAGTTATACCCTCATTAAAACGGACATGACTCCCTTATTCCAATGAGATCATCCATGTGACTGTATCTCCATTACCTCAGACACAGTGAGTCAAAACCTGAAAATTAGTTGTCATACATGTGACTCTTTGGAAGGGAATCGGCCAAGAAGAACACACGTTTGATATACTTGCCAACCTTACAACTAATGTATTCATAGGAATTGTTCATATCCATGTAAATTATGTCATGAACTGTGACCAAGACATTTTGCAACATGGTAGTACACACATGCAGAACCAGTTGAGTATAGTTATGCAAATATCACACACTATATGAGATTAGAGCAGGACAGCACTAAAGAGGCTATATACTAATGAATAACAACAAAAGGAACATTTTGGTTGCTATGGTAACCACACTCAGTCAGAAATTTTTCTCTTAACTGAAGGTTGAAGTAAAAAAGAACCAGGTGCATAATGTGAATTCCATAACAAATACCTGTTCAGAATTATATATACATGGTCTTTTCCACTGGGGTGATGTACATGTGAAATAAATGGAAAATCATCAAATAATTCTGGGCATGTAAAGGTTAACCATCACAATAATGATTCTTACACCTTCTTTTACCACGTGGCTCTATGTGTAGCACCTGCTATTCCCTATTTCTATCTCCCCCCTCCTTTTTCTTTCCTGCCCACCCTCCTTTCACCAACCACTGGAGGCGAGGGCTTTATACACCGACCACTGGAGGAGAGGGCGTTATACACCCTCGAGAAGTGAGACCCTGAGAAGTTGTCTCCACCATACAGCACCCACCAATCCAATAGATAGATGTCACCACCTCCAGTGGCCAACAAATGCCCACCGCAGTGCGCTGTGATTGGTGTAGGGGATGAAGACGCAGGTGGCCATGGTGTCTGTGCGGAGCAGGAGGTGGACAAAGAAGGAGAAGCACTGAGGCAGATAGAATGACTGGTAGTAGGCTAGAGGGATACCAACGGGACTTCAGGGAGAAATTTAAAAAAAAAAAAAGAAAAAAAAAGAGAAAGACTGAGCCAGAGTGAACGACCAACACAGAAAGACTGAATCAAAGAAAAAAACTGAGAAACGACATGACGGAAACAATGAAAAAGACTGGTAGAGGCTGTCTGAACAAACAGAAAGTCTGAGACAGATAGAAACGTTATGCAGATAAACAGAGAGAAAGGCAGGAATAGGGAATAGGGGCATAGACATTTACAGGAGGATAATTGTAGGGGACAGAGAGAAAGGTGCCAGGTAGACAGACAGAGTGACATATAGACCTAAACGGGCAGTGGTGTAACCTTGTGCATATGAACTGGTCTGGTTTGGAAAGGTCCAGTCCTGACCAGGGATTGAATTAAGGTCCCAACAACGTATGGGAGTACATGTACTCTCAGGCCCTTGGTTATTCAATGCACAAATACATAATTATGTAAATCATAGGCAGGGAATGATGCAAAACAGCCAGTCATGGCTGGGCAGAGTGTGCCAGCCTCCTACACATACGTATAGTCACTAAGAGAGGGAGTGCAGCAATAAAAAGGAAAAAAAAAAGAGTGACATCATTATTTGAGGCACGCCTTTCTATGAGGCAGAATAATCTGCTCAAGGCATGTGCTCATCAGGAGGCGATGCCTAAGCTGTGTATTCGGGAAGAGCACATTAAAGAGACGGTGTCACATGTATTATATCGTTGATGAAAGTGGGCATTGGAGTGCATTGGTATTATCATGTTCTAAGGTGTAAGACTAAAGTGTGATGGAAAAGGCAAGACATTTAGGAATGATCATGAAAAATAATGGATCTTAATAATAAAAATACAATAGCGCTAATTGAGATATAATACGTAAGATGTTGGAAACTAGGATCATTGCAGGTGAGTGTGAGAACAAGTTGTCTATGAATAAGCAGTTGAATTAATGTGTAAATATAAGCATTGATTAGAGTAATTGCATGAGTGAGTAAGTAAGTAAGTGAGTGAGTGATTGAGTGTGTTTGTGTGTGAGTGAGTGTGTGTGCATGTGAAATTGACTTCGTAAGTTAGTGAGTGATTAAATAGCAGTGCCTGTAACATTGATGACAGCTGCTCACACCATGTCCTGAAGCCTCAACAAAACCTCCCTGCCCATCGCACCATGCAGTGTCTGCACCAACTCCCACTGAGCTGCCCCCCCCCCACCACCACCAGCTCACCACCCACCACCATCCACCCACTGTCCACAGGCCCGCCGACAACACTTGTTGGTTCTCTACACTTTGTATCTGAGCTGCTCAGAGGCAGACTCAGCCAGCCAGCCACTCAATGGTGAGCAGCTCAATGGTGGGAGGAGAGCACAAGAGACTACGGTCAGTGAGCTGCACTGACATGCAGGGAACACACTAGTAGGCCGTCAGTCTCAGTACCACCCATCTACTGCTCACTCAGGGTATTCACTGTGTACAGAGGCAGAGCTGCTCCAACCTACAACTTTTGATTAACTCACATCTGCTCACAACCTCTCGGAACTAGTACTTGAGCTGCTCTGCAGGAGGCGGATGTATGTAAAATGCACTAGAGGAGGAGGTTGTACAAGGAGGTTCCTGGTCTTATTTACTGAAGACGTATTGACATAGATGGAAAGTGAGTGTGGGTGATTTATGCGTCAGACATCAGTGATTTCGTACTATTTTCTTACTTTTCTGGACACTAGAAACCGCATTATATAATTATCATATAACTGTCAAATCTCTTTTTTTTTATATTGAATTGGAGAATCAATTTAAAAGTGCAATACACAAGGTTTATCCCAGTATGATTATCGCATACGTTATGGGAAGATTATTATGAATACAAATTCTCACAGATAGACCATTATCTCTAAAACGTACTAACCACATTTTACACTGTTTAACTATTTTACACACTATCTAACATAAATCATACAGCTGCCGATTCAAGTTTTCATGAGGAGGGAAGCAATATCACCACCCACCTATAGTATGCTACATGACACTTTCTTCTCCCCATACTCCTCTGTGTCCTGCATTCCTTACCAAGGGGAGGCGAGCAGCTCATCTGATCAGTTACAGTAGTAACTATTGGTAATGAGCAGCTCAGGGAGAGGGAGGTAGAGGTGGTGGTGGTGGTAACTGCTGCTGCGCCTACACTGATACATCTCTATGTATACACGCAGTGCATAGCCTGCTGCTAAGGACTATTTATCCGGTTCTGTACTACTTACGCCCCACCGCATCCCCAAACCAAACACGCGCAGCCGCACTATTGCCACACAGATAGCGACCGGATGTGTGCTTGGTTCTATAAGCGACGCCGCGCGTGCGCAGAAGGGGGATACACATCCTCCCCCTGGTGGCAGATAACGTGCTGATAGGCTACAAACCACTGCCACTCACTCACTCATCCAGACAGGTTGGGGGAGGGAGTGGAGCGTGGGGCTTCTGTCAGAGCTTGAGGAAGAATCGCTGCACCTACTAGGATTCTACTAGGTCTCCAGGATACAGGGAATTACAGTTGGAGTAATTTTAGTTAGATAAGAAGGTGAAAAAAGGACCTTGGTAGTGTAAATGACATAGAACCGATAGTTATTCTTGGAGGAGGCTTTGCTCTACACAGTGTACATATCTAACCTAATAGTACTGTTAAATTAGGTAGAGCTTTTAGTATACTTGGAGCTAGCCTCAGCTTACCCTGGAAAGGGTGCCTCACCACAGACGACCCAAGCTTAAGAACCTACTCAGTACATTGGTATATCAATGCCCCAATCACCACCGAGGAGGAGCCTACTGCCCAGTGTTGATAACCAGCAGCAGGTGAATCATTAATCAGCTGGAGGACACCCTGGAGGAGGGAGCCTCCACGCAGTAGGATCTGATGGTCAACTGCTGTCAGTGAGACCCGTGTGCAGACTGGAGAGGTGGTGGTATTAGATTGGAGCGGCCGCCGAATGCTCCAGGGCTAGGGATCAGCCAGAGACAATTCATTTAAGTGCCCTTTCTCCAGGACACCACAGCTTGAAGATATTAACGACATGAGAATAGGAGAAGTGGATATAATATAATTGAGTCTGCCCAGGGAAATACTTGGGAGATATAAACTGGAACTAGGCATAGTTTCCACTACGATAGTAATATATATGGAGAATATGAAAAGTGAAAGACCATAGTGTGAAGGATTCAGGGATAAGAAGTGACAGCATATATTTTATCAGAGTGATTGGAACTGGTCCCAGTGGGCATATTGAGTGGGCAGGCTGCCACCAGACAACAAGCAGTGACAAGGGTCCCTTTCTTATCAGGACAGCTGTCTCCTACTCCCCTACCACCTACCTATACCACCAACAGTGGCCCTATCAGTTGGAATAGTGCCCTAGGTTAATGGATACCAGAGAACAACCCTGCAGAATAGATACATAAGAATCAGGGAGGTCCCTGCAATTGCACTCCAGGCAAAGGGGATTCTTCAAAAAGGCAAACAAGAGGGTTGCTATTGCAATTGGCATCCCTACCCCGCCCATAGCACCACAGGTGGAGGGGTGGGGTGTGGTAGTTGAAGAGGGGGTGCTGATAGCACTGTCAGCTAAGGATCGATTCTATCACACGGCAATGGATCCCAGGATGATGTCCACCAACACTTCTAAGGACCGCCCTAGGCTAGCAAAGGCCCAGCAGGCCCAGGAGGGGGAACAGGCCAGACGTGCCACCTTGGCCCCCCACAGGAGGAGTGGTCTCACCACCATGTCGATACTACTACTGGCTATTCTACTGCCGGCCGCCGGCTCCCTGCCAGCGGATAAGGCCTCAAGGTAGGTTCGAAAAGTGGCTGAAAAGTATGGATCTGTGTTGGAGTTGTGTGAAGTGAGTTCGTCTTTCTTAAAGAAGACTTGGGAACTGGGTGTGAGAGATAGGAAATGGTTGCGCCACTTCGGGGTTTGATGTGCCTATTTGGTAGACTGTTGGCAAGTTTATAGAGAACAGGTTATGGAGAAATTAAAAGAGTTTTTCAATGCCATTTTGGGAGGTAAGGTCATTTTTATGGCAAGAGCCATTACACATCGATTCATGCATGAGGGTGTCCGTGTCCACGCACGTGTATACCACACAAGCAGAGGAAAGGAAAAAGAAGATATGATCCATGCAGACTCATGGTTTGATATATTGGAATTGTAAATAGGATATGGTTCTAAATGAGGCAAAAGGAAAATCAATTGATGTGGATATCGCCAAAGAATTATTGCGGTGCTATCTAATAGGGGCTGATTTCATTTTAGCATTTATAGTGTCGTTGGGATATAATGCCTGCAGAGCAGGACACTGAAAACCATTGTCTGAAAACCAATAGCTTTGGGGAAATTCAAATAAGGATCTAGAGAATTGATGTGAGGGACTCTCACCGGAAATTACAATGCCTACTACAAAAGGGCCAGACAATCTAGTCAGATAGTACCTGCCTCACATAATCTAATTGGTCTCTCTAGCCTATAGGCTCTTTCCATTATCCCCCTACACCCTGAGCCATCCCTCAAACTACCTAGACGTATTCAGAGGATACCCTCCTGTCTCCATATGATGGGGACTGAAAGAAAAGGCGAGATGCCATTAGTATTAGAAATGCAATACTCATAGCCATTGGACAGCTGATGGAGAGGCATTATAGGGACCACAGTACAGAGATATGTGAGAGGGCAGTCCCTATTTCACCTATGAGTAATATGGACGTTGTAGGATCCAGAATTCAGACCCTGAGATCCCAAAAAATAGAATCCTGTCATAGTACCTTGGTTATAATAATGATAAGGCGGGACTCGCATATAAGGCACACCTGAATTTCATGCCAGATAAGATAAGCCGCTTGGCATTGAGCAATACTGATATAGTATCCTTACCTAAAAGGTGTACCACGACTTAAGGTAATTGCCATCAGGTGCAACGCTCTAGGGCATATGCTCGAATACAAACCATGTATTATATGAGAGGTATCAGAGCTTTTTTTTCTTTTTTTGCTAGGGCTTAGTAAGTATCTCTGAAATCCTTAATATTTTTAATGTTCCTGTAGGCAATACCGAGGTTAATTTCATAAGTGTGATTTAACTAGAGCACTGATAAAGCGTCGATCCTGCATTTGATGATTATGTTCATAACACTCTTCAATATTTTTATTTTACCCTCTGAGACTCATCTCTTAGCGCCTTGATGAATACTTTGTTCCAGTTATATCCCGAAGCAAATTTCCCATCTATCCGCCCCAACACCCGACTGCTGTTTCTGAATATAAAAAAAAAACCAAACGTAATTATGACCAGCGGGCAGGGGTGATGAAGCGTGCATATTACATTGCGTTAAACGAATAGTATTTAATCAAGGAAACCAAATGGATCCCTCCTTTTTCTAATTAGTTTCTCTCAAGAAAATGCTTAGACCACATCTAATCATGGTAGAATAACGGTAAACATCAGAGCATTTGAAATAGAAGCAGAACTAGTGGTTTTAACTTTAAGCCATGTAAGAACAGTCGAAGAAAGGAAATAGTAGCACAGAATGGATTTTTTCATTGCTCTTGAATCCACTGTATTTTCCAGCAGAGAAGTACCTTGTACTTGTAAGTTTCCAATGCATGTATATATATATATAGGGTCATTTTGAGGGGATTTTTAATTACTATAGAGAACAGATTTTATCTGAAGCTAAGTACACATTCAGATTAAGGAGAGGCTTCAGGGTTGTGCTTTTTTTCTGGTGGACATTGTGCTAACTTCCAAATAACGTGAACTATGAAACCATCAGCCTAAAAACCCCAAAATGGAAGCAATTTGTGATGGTTATTTTGTAAAGTGTTACGATATCCTTCGTTGACAAAACTACTTTTAGGTTGCTTAATACAAGGAAAACATTTCCAACCAATTCTAATACTTCTCCCCTTGTCCATACACTGTAAAAAAACTGTGGAATCTACCAGAGATCCTTATAAACGTGAACAGTGAACCACTGTAATTATATAGCAGGGAGCCAGTGTAGCTTTTACAAGAAGTCCCAGGTGGCATTACGGTGGTACAAGGTATTTTGTAATCATCCTGCCTCTGAAAATAATGACATCTCTGTGAAAATAAATCTCTGAAAACTTTGAGGCAAGGATTCCAACGTTATTTCGACAACATTTCTTTCACAGTGTAGTTGTTTTGTTTTTTTTTGGGGGGGGGGAAGAAACTACTGCAGAAACTCCCTGCAATATGACCTACATGGATAAGAATACATTAGAAAGAGCTAGCCTATGATGTAAGTGCCACCTTCCTTTTGGGGTAACCCACAAAAAGCCAATGAGTGGTCCTAAATTGTAGGTGTTTGTGTGCAGTGAATGCCATAATCTGACTAGGGTCTGCGTCCAGGGGTTTATGCTGCTTTTATGCCTGGAGATAAAGTCTGATGCTGGGCACGAACCACTTCTATCAGTACAAGGAGGTCAACTGGTGCAAAATTTTCAAACTAACTGATCACAATCCTATTGGTCATTATATATTTGAACTATAGAATGAGGTACAGTGCTAACCTTAGAGTTTGTTTAATTTCAAACATTACGACTTTTTTTTATCAAGGGCAAAGACAAGACATCAGCGGAGTGTAATAGTCGGACAGGAACGTAGACCTATAAGAAATGGATCATCTAAGAGTAAAACATTTTTTGTCGGTAAACCCTTCAATGGTGGTTATAATGTATAAAGCTTTTATTGCTGTGATTCCCTAATGCAGCACTGGAAAATAAATGCCGTGTATATCTATGGTGAATCAAGTAGAATCTGTATCATATAATAAGTTGCTACACTGTAAGAAATGCCATCAAAATAACGATGGAGTCCTCCTCCCAAAGTTGCCAGAGATCTGTCATTATTTTCAGAACTGTTGCTATTTTACAGAGGTTCCTTGTACCATGGCACCGCCACCTGGAGCTTCTTGCAAAATATGTATATACACTGGCTCGGTGGCTCACTGTTCAGTTTTTCAAGGATCCTTGGTAGATTCAATAGTTATTTTTATAGTGTACATTACACAATAAATAACTAGGACTATGTATAATATCTATCCCAAGTAAAATAAGACCTTGATTAAATGTGCTACTTCGTACTTATCTAATCCATTAAGCTTCGCTTACTAATTCAGTACGGTTAGGGTATAATAGACCTTGCTCTGATTAAGACTGGAATAGGGTGGTAATGAAGCTCCCTCGTGATAATTACCAGTCATGCAATAGGACATTAATCCAACCCATCTATTCCGCATGCGACCACATTTCTGAATGTAGGTGATGCACAGTTCATTTAAGGGTCGATTTATATCTTACCACTGATTTATCTCATCTTTATGCTGAAAGTGAAGTATTCATTCTGCCTGTGAAAACAAAGTATGATTCTTGCATCTATTATAGAGTCTGGCTATGATCGGATTGGAGCGCATCCTAGACTTTATATCAGTGAAACTCATATCGTACATGTATACATAATTTATGATCTCCAAGGTTGTCTCTTTACCCACCCTCCTACACACAGATTGTTAACTATAACTGCATAGTCCAACTGTTATAAGCTCTATGACATGTTGTATACTTAACTCTTTATAGGCTGTTCATACATGTGTCATGCCCATCAGCCATCATGATGCGTGAATACAGCCATGTTCATACAATCCCAGAGGGTCAACATGATGCTCCATTGAAGTGCTTCTGAGTAGACTCGCCAGCACTTCATTGGGGCATCATGATGACCGATGGGCTTCTGCAGTCCAGCATAGGGAGCCTAAGTCTCGCGATAAACTATGTCGTAAAAAAATTTCTGATTTGGAACTAAAATAACCAATATTTGAATTGACCTGAAGGCCCACCATATATGAAATTTTAAGGCTCAACTCTCATTCTTAAAAATGTTATGCTAGGCCTAAAATTTTCCCCTATTCTTCAAGCCTGCGGGCGATAATATGCTGAGCTCAGAACCTGCCCGCACTGAAAACATGGAAGATCCGAAACTAGTCAGCGGTGACCACTTTAGGTCCTCAAGTTGACGATACCTAAAACTACAGCTTTAGGTAGTCAAAATGACGACTTTAGGTCATCATCCTGATGACCTGAGTCATCAGGATGACAATACTGACAGTACAGAGTCGTCATATTGATGACTTAGGTCATCAGGATGACGACCTAAAGTCGTCATTTTGACTACCTAAAGCTGTAGTTTTAGGTATCGTCAACTTGAGGACCTAAAGTGGTCACCGCTGACTAGTTTCAGAACTTCTAGGTTTTCAGTGCGCACGTGACGTGACTTTGCCTCCCTATTAGGGACCTTTAAAGGGTTAAGTGTATGGAGAAGTGAAAATTGAAGTCTTTTACAGTACTAGTGTATCGTTTTTCCATTCCGGGAGGCCTCATGGTACTAAAAGTAAATAGCCTTTATATATCTCATTAACTCACATTTAGGTTTTCTCTGAGGAAAGAATAAACTATTTGTCAGGATACTGATAGTTCAATTGGTGCAAAGCCTTCCAAGTCATTATCGGTAATGATGTGGATGACTTTGTGTATAAAAAGAACATGTACCCTTCAACTGAGAGGGCTGGATTGAAGGAGCAAGGCACTTTGAGACTTAACATCTTTGTGTGGGTCGACAAGTACATTCGATGGCGGACTGTAGTACACTGCCGGGAAATTACACTTAGATCTGAAAGAAGGAAAATCCAATAACCCATTTACATGGATCCACATTATTTCAGGGCACTGTATAATTCTAGGAGCAGACGCCAAAGGTTTCTGGCTGACAAAACTAACTCAATCTTGTCTACATTTGATAAATTATAGTGTCACATGTATGGGTTCTGTGTATAGAGGACGTAGATGGACCACGTTAGGAAATGGGTTCAACCCTCACTGTCTGCATGAATGGTTGTTACATAGTACATTTGCGTGACAGCATACACTGAAGGAGGGAAAATCAATTTTAACGGCCAGAGTCCCTCTTCATCCAGCACCAAGTTGGTAGGGCTAAGTGGCAACATGGCTGGCCTCCTTTGGAGTTGAATTAGACCCTGTACGCCCCACCCCATGGTCATCATGGCCTTGGGTACTGGCATGCAGCCTATGGGAACAGCAGGCAATACATGTAGAAGGGGGAAAAGGGGAAAAAGCCTGTGGAAAGCATCTGGCGTTTTTAACCGTTATGTAGTAGGGGATCAGTAGAAGCCCAGTGGAGCACAAAAACAATAGGTAATGTTCACAATTAGTGTTTTCGGTAAAAGGATGCCATGGCTAAGTCTAAAGGATGTCTAGAATTATTGGCTAAAATGCCCAGTAGTATACATGTATATGTATTTCCAAATCAATAATATCGGGCCAGGGTAAATATTAGGGACAATGATGTTTGATGACATTAGTCCGATTAGACACAATAGAGTTGAAAACTGAGATACTGAATTAATAAATGTTACCTCACGCACAGGTATAGAAGCTTAAGTTCTAATAGAATATGTGATAAACTTGGTTATTGAGCCACAATCCCAGAACACATGCAATTTTGAAAAGCAGTTTCCCTTGAAACAACCTTTCCACCATTACAATACACCATGTTGTGTCTTTTCTATTATGAGTTCACTTCAGATACACATAATTATTGTATAGATTACATGCAACCAAGAACAATATACAGATGAAAAACTTAAATCTTCTGCTCCTGTTGTACCTGACACGCCGCATGTCAGACAAGGTTCTCTCCTTTAGAAGTCTTACTGCCACACACAATAAATCAGCAGGTTGCATGTATTCACGATGACAGGTTGAACAAAAACATGCATGTAGTAGTCCCTGTATTGTAAGAAGTGCAAAAAGAATGGGCCGTCTGTAGATTTTTTTGATAAATCTAATGCTCCTTTTACTATGTAAATCTTATGGACCAAATTTATTTAGGATATGAGCCGAAATTAATAACCCTGTACAAATAAATAAGTCAGGTGTTTGTTGAAAGTGTGTGCCCGTTTCATATATATGACATAATCTGCAAAAAAAAGTGCAGGGAGCAATAAGGGCCTTTTGCAGTATATGTCATATATATATATATATATATATATATATATATATATATATATATATATATATTTGTTTATTCATTACCATACACTGGATGCCAAAATCAAATCAATATTAGCCATTACTCACTAAATCATTACTTTCACTGAGGCTTTGTGCAACACTGGTCCATCCCTCTGAACTTCCCTTAATCTATCCCTGAGCCATGCAGCGCTGAACCAATACACTAACATAGGTTCCACAGCCACTTCATAGCTTTACAGCTCCCCAATATTGACAGAGGGCCCTCATGTGAAACCAGGCCAAAATCCCTTCATTGTCCAGTCTGATGGAGCCCATCATGGTCTAGATATTCCAGACCTGAGGTCCTCCTGGGAAATGACCCCATTTGATACCATGCAAAGCAGCTAACCTTCTCTTCTTGTTATGTATAGATTGTATGAGGTAGCCCGGGCTTGGGAAACAAAGCTCTCCCATCATTTCACCCACCTATCAAAGTGCCACCCTAGTGGCCAATTAATCAGAGCTCTTTTTGCTAATGCTTCCTCTCTGAGTTGAGTTTGAGTTTTAACAAGTTTATTGGCAGAAATCATACATGTACGTTTTTCAGATCGGCCAAAACACGGCAACAGGAAAGAAATAGTGTAGCGCTCAATCAGGTTGTACAAAGTTACATCAGGCAGGCATCATTTTGGGTGTAGATCATTACGATATTACTAAAGACATAACTAAAGCCTCTTAGGGGCTGTATGTATCACCATGATTTGCACAAGTCGATTATCCGCAGGCAGCATGTATATCACATCTTTCAAAAATAATTGCGTAGTCTATCAAGTGACCGTTATACACCAAATACAATCAGATTTTGTTCATGAATTCTTTCTTACTGCCTATCTGCTGAGTATTTGCATCCAATTTGTCCCAAAGGACACACCCCCTGTACAGTGGTGACTTATCATACGTCAAACACCTGGATCTGGATACCTTTAACTGTTTTTTAACATTGCCGCGCAAGTTCCTGGCAGGGAGTTTGACACAGTTTGGATCACAAGAAACATCATACATCATAGATAATAAGTTCTTATCACGTCTAACCTTTAGCATTTTCATGTAGGTTCTAACATGGAGATCGTATATAGATATATCTCGAGTATTAAAGATTCGAAGACATAACCGTAGGCAATGATTCTGCATAAGTTGTAAGCGGCCAACACTGGATTTAGGACCACTTTCATGTAGAAAACTTGCATGTTCCAGCACAGGTAGAACCATTTGTTTGTATAAGGTCAGACACAGCTTATTATCGACAAATTTCCTTAACTGTCTTAATTGGTACATCTTGTGGCGGAAACTAGATATTATCTTTTCGTTGTTTCTCCGAAAATTAAGACCACGATCAATGATAACACCAAGGTAATTGAATTCATCAACCACTTCAAGGCGCTTACCATCCAGTTCAGCACTCATTATACTCAAATTGTGTCTGGCATTAAGTAAATCACTTGCACACCATAACAACTTTGTTTTTTCATTATTGATAGTAAGCTTGAACAATTTACACCATTTACTGATACTATCCAGATCAGACTGTAATTTCCTTAGTACATGATTGGGGTCGGTATCATTGACATAAATAGCGAGATCATCGGCGTACAAACAGAATTTGCAGGATTTTATAACCGATACTATACTATCAATATATATTATAAATAATAACGGACCTAACACGGAGCCTTGCGGGACGCCACACGTTACAGCCTCTTCAGCAGATACACGCCCATTGGCAGTAGCATATTGCTTTCTGTCCTTAAGATAAGAATTAAACCAAGATACACACTGTACAGATAAATGCAATTTCCTAAGCCTTCCTAGGAGGAGGGAGTGGTCGACAGTATCAAAAGCCTTTCTCAGATCTAGGAAGACTACAGCCGAGCACTCCCCCCTGTTAAATCCTTCAAATAAATCTTGAGTCAAAATATAAATAGCACCATTAGTAGATCTACCTGGAACAAAACCAAACTGTCTTTTAGATATAAAATCATTATCCAGTAAATACCTAATTAACTGGCAGTGGATTGATTTCTCAATTAGTTTCGAGACAATATTGAGTTGACTCACTGGGCGCCAGTTTGAGATATTCAGCAAATCGCCTGACTTTGGCAGCGGAATTACATTAGCTATTTTGAACATCTCCGGTATGACACTATTAGTGATTGAACCATTAATTATTTGAAGTAGTATATGTGGGATATGTAACAACACGTTTTTCACCACATTTGCTCTGATGTGTTGAATACTTGATGATTTTACAGAGTTGATACCGTTAATAATATTAGTGCAGGTTAATAAATCAATAGGCAACAATTCAAACAATTGGTCACGTTCAGGGACATGGGAAAGTATAAGGTCAGTAATCCATCGATGGTCGGTGTTACTGACAACTGGTATCAGATTCGCAAGGTTAGGACCAATACAAGTATAATATTTATTTACAAAGTCAGGAATCTCAAGGTCAGGGATGCCAGTACCATGTTCATTTATTAATGACATTTTTATCTCAGTGCGAGGTCCCTTCCATAAACTACTTATTACATTCCAAAAACGCCTTGGGTCAGTTTTGTATTTATTAAGATTCCTGGTTATCTCTTTTTGTCTGTTCAAGACCAGCTTGTTTTTTATTTGTTTGTCCAGGTCTCTAATTTTGGCTCTGAATGGATTAGCATCCTGACCTCTGTAACCCCGGAGTTTCTTAAGAAATCTTTTTTTCTTAGCAGTCAAAAAAGCCAGATTCTGATTAAAACCAGTAGGTGCATCAATATTAATGGCCATTTCCTTAACTGGGTGATGTCTATCCAGGTACACACGGATGCAATTTACAAATTCACTATAAAGTTCACCAGGAGAAAGCGTATGGTTTTCAGTGAGGGCAGCATTATTCACATAATTATTCAAAGCATTTTGATCAAAATTCTTATATGATCTACCAGTAATTGAACGAGTTTGACACCTCTCTATTCTTCTTTGTTTCTTTATAGCAAATACAGGGAAATGATCACCAAATTTGTAGTCAAGCAGACCATTTGTGGAAATATGCGGAGAGTTACAATAAATATGGTCCAAAGTAGATTTGCCCCTGGTATGATAATACGTTGATCTAGTACGTAAATATTTCAACTTGTTTTTCCTTAAAAAAGATGTTAGACTTTTATATTTACTACTTGTTCTAACTGCAGAATTAACATTAAAATCCCCAAGGATCCAGACCTCCATCCTGCGAATGTCTGGATGCTTTAACATTTCACTCAATTTTTTATAACATAACCTTACATTACCATTAGGGGGGCGGTATACAGACAATATCACACGGTGCTTCTGATTTGGAAATTTAGTTATTAATCCAATACATTCTATGTCTTTATTGCCTACTGTTAATGCTGCATGGCCGAAAGTGTAATCTACATACTTATTATTAACATAACAACCTACTCCACCACTCTTCCTAAGGCAATTTAGGCGATCCTTCCTATACAGTCTCATATTATTCAAATCGACATTATGAGTTTGATCACGTCTGTCTAACCAGGTCTCCGTCACGCAGATGTAATCAAAACCAAGATCGGAGCGACGTAAGTCCAAAACCTTATCATTGAGACTTTGTACATTCATAGTAATTAGTTTCAGTCCCTTCAAGCTATTGATTTTGTCACAAGAGTAGTGGCTAGTCATACTTAAGAAGCATTATTGATATAGGTCGCTTTCAACCTGACCCTGTTGCTCCTACCTTTCAGAACAAAAGTAAACATACCTAATCGAGCGCACAACAGACAGAACATGATTTACAGAGAAATGTGCAATAGGAGCGACTAATGGCACTCAATGCAATGATGAGGGCCAAGAAGCCAAGAGCAACCCGTTACGAATAAGTAAAGTAGTGGCTCTATGTGCAAGATACAGTCCCCACAGTAACAAAAGCTGGAGGTATACTTAAACTAACAGACTAACAATTTACATTGCAGTCAGAAAAGGTCAAACAGGACAACACAATCACTTAAAGATAACTATATCAATACATGTATCGGGAATGAATCAAACAAAATAATTTCACCTATCAAATTGTATATCAATCAGTTAATTCAAAGTTGCATCAGCTACTCAAATTACCGAAAATTAATTTCAGTGCAGGAACCAGTAGATATAAACCCCAGGGATATACTCTGCACAATTTAACTTGGCCTTAAGGGTACTTAACAAAACAATTGGGCAATCCAGATAGAAATACTCGGTCGGTAACTCTGTTGGGTAGGCTCCCCCTGTCATACTAGTAAAATTCATATAATAATGATAAACACTGCCTTAACTATAAGATAATCGTACTATGTAAGATAACAAACTATAATCCTGGAAGAAACAATTCATATTAAATGATGTTTTAATAAGACAGTGCAAAATTAAAGTTTATAGGGTCATGTATCTATAAGTAGGGTAATGAATTAACTTCTCGAAGAAATTCAGAAGAATTCTGTTGCTAGGAATTTAAATTCAATAACGGTATAAAATAGTTTCTTAGATATCTAATGACATCACTTGAAGAACTGATGTATTGTAATTAAAGAAGTGTGCGAAACAATGGAAATGTCTTGGCTGTCTGGACTCTGTTTGGTTGGCTGAAACCATTTTAAAGTTGTTTTCACAGCTCCAGGACATTGATACAGGTAATAGTCACATAGGTCAAAAACAGCATCTCGTACTTCCATGAAGAGACACCATAGTATGTCATGTATTCACAACACATGATGCATAAGATAGAGATCATGATGGTAGATCTCAACTGTCATACTGTATATGAATTCACAAGTGGTGGCAGTAGGTCATAAGACTTACTGTCGTTGATCTTTGTCAACTTCATAGATATGCTCGACGGAGGATTCAGCGTTGTCCGTATCATCCGCTAGAATATCAGAGTCCTCACTTTCAAGTAGCGCGTCAGCGGCAGCCTCGCTCTCCATCGCATCTTTAGCATGCTTTCCAGCGCTGCCTTTCATTCGTTCTTTGTTGGTGAGGCGTATGCGAAGATCAGTTAACAGTCTGCCCAGATTGTTTTTGCCTGTGTACAATCCGGTGTCATAGACTGGATCACCATAACGTCCAAAGCCTCCCCAATAATCCTCCATCGTGGCTTCGATTATATCGACATCCCCCAGAGTTATCAGCTGCCTTTTTAACTCTTTATCTTGGACGAATTTTTTAGATACAGCAATTCTCATTGCAGTTAGACGTGTAGAGCTCTTCCACTCTTCGGATTCTCTCATGCCATGTGTGGCTCTTTTAGCCTCTAGGCCGGTGATTGTGTCTAATACTTGATCAGCTCGAGTTGGGTCATTATGCTCACAGCACTTTATCCACTGGTATAGTTGCTCCGAACTATGAAAATCTACCCCATCGTGATGAATATGGCAGGGATAGAGATTACTTAGGAAGCATTTGGCGCCACAGAATGTCATTCCTGAATTCGTCAGACGTTGACATAATTCACCTCCTTCAGCTCGTTCTATGGCTATATTTAATCTCTCTTTGAAGGTTGACTTCACTGAAGGTTGACTCTTCTCTTTTTCCTTCTGCTTTAGAGATGAATTTTCATCATCATGGGCGTGTCTATAACTATCGGGCTTAGGGCTTAGTCTCCACCAATTCTCGGATGATCCTCCAGATGGCGACTTGTCTCGATTTCCTCTCTCCTGACTGCTAGTATTCTTCTTATCCACTAGGTGGTGGCTCTGTGTGATGCTCCCGTCTTGCTGATGGCGTTCCCTTGAATGGGTATAAGGCTTATGCCCATTGTTGTCACGGGAGCGGTCTCGGTGAACATAACTATTTGAATTGCGATCGCCTTTTTTCTCTCTAGTCGGTTGCTTTTGAGATCTTCTTACTTCGTTACTGCCATTGCCATTATGGGATACATGTTTATCAAGTCGTCTGTCATGTGAATCATGTGGCCGGTATCTTTTAGTCAGATCCTTTACCATTCTATCATCACTTGTGTTATCCCATCTATTACGAGCCCCCACTCGAATGATGTCTCTCCCACGATGATTCACCTCATCACTTCTGTAGTCTTGCCTATCCAAATTCTCATAATGCAGATCATCGGGTTTATACCTGTCAGGGATCCTGTGTGGATTGTGCCCATCATAAAGCACTCCTTCAATCAATATGCGAGTGCCTTTCATGGTTACCTCACACTTCACCACCTCTCTACAATACCATCCTATCTTCCTCACAATTCCTTTGACCCTTCTGGTGGTGGGATCTTCATCAGCATTGATAAATACCTTCTTTTTATACTTGTCAATACTGTCAAGCTCAGACTTGTATTTTAGGCAAACATCACGCCTCCATGCAGTGGTGAAACATACAAGTATAGGTCTGCATTTCTGGTTGGGAGATGATGTGTTCATGCGTGTTACGAACTTTAATTCACTAGGGTCAAGTTCAATACCAATGTCCATAAGTAAGTAGAGTGCATGATCATATGCATCACCTTCTATGTCCTCATCAAGTCCATCGATAATTATATTAAATCGACGAGGTGAGTGAAAACGGGAATCAGTATCTGGGTCAGCAACACCAGCATATGACAGTTTCCTAATTGTTTCTCTCAGCTCTGATTCAAGTATATTTACCTGTTGTTGACTCTGTGCAAATTGATTTCTCAGTTTGTCCACTTCATGCATTGTAGCCCTAATTCCCTCGTCTTGGTTTCTTTCTAGGTCATCAAAACGCTGTTCATACCCCATCTTCTCAATATCCATACGTTGACGTAAGTTTTGAATTTCACCAGAAATATTCACGTCACTCCTTGAGATCATTTCTTTTATCTCTTTTAAGTGATTCTCCATTGCCGATTCACCTACTGTGCTTGATTTGTCATGTGGTTGCGCTGATGTAGGTAGAGATCGCCTATCTGGATTGGGGTGATTTGACAATGAATTACTTGGGCGATAGCTTTTCTTAGGAAGCGGCTTCTGTGCGTTATATGAGCTAACATAGCTACCTGATGTTGGTGAGGACTCATCACTTGACTGCCTCTCCCTTTTCCTTGAATCACTGACCTTATGTCTCATGTCAGGCTTACTAAATGGTGCAGGCCACTGGTCTTCCTCCAAGTCCTGATATCCATTACGGTGAGACATGTTGTGAGAGTGGTGAGGGTTGAATTGCCTGCCCCCACGTCTACTATCCACCTTATAGGGCATGGTAGAATGTTTACCTTGGCCTAGCAACAGTCACTAGGGACTCTACCTGTGTGGGTCTAACTTCAGTAGAACTAAGACAATGAATCTCCTCCAATAGGTACTAAAACACACTTTACATACCCAGTTTATGCAGTATCAATGATCACTGAGTGTTTAGCTCCTTCAGTGTGTAGAAGAGAGTACCATTCAGTCACAGTATATATTAGGCCAACACAGCACTGACACACTGACACACTACAGCACTGACACACTACAGTGTTTACCCAGTTGCTATGTACAGGTATGGGTAGGTGCAGTATAAACACACCTGAGCTTGCTCACTGGACCATGAAGTGGTGACTTGCTTTCAATCACAAAATGTGGCTGAACAAAAGCAAAATCAGTTCAATTTTACATACCCATAGGTTCCAAAGGTGTTCATGGTATGGTAGTCCCAAGAGAGTACCATTCAGTCAGTTTAAACAGCTATAAATCCGAAATATGGGGGAGCCGCATTGCCGTGCGCTACTGGACTGACGCCATAACCGCTCTCTGCCACCATTATTATATGGTGGGGAACATTCTCTTTGCAATTACCCTTATGAGATCAGACTCTCAAATAGAAAATGGGGGGGGGGTATGGGATGGACTTTCTGTTAGGTTGTAATTTTGTTTGCAAAAGTGTGAGTGTGTTTGCAAAAGCAGTAAATGGAATAAGTTGTGAGCAGGAACTCTTCCTGTGATATTCACTGAGATCTTTATGATTCCTAAACGAAGAACTGTTAGTACTCTAGGTGATATAAAGTCTATTAAGGCGCATTTATAGGGAGAGGTCATTATCTATCAAAAGGAGGTTGGTGGGTTTGAGAAGGGCCATAAAAAGCTTCGACCCCTCTGGAGGGTGGCGTGAAAACATTTGACCCATTTTGATGGGAACATAAAAGGTTTAGCGTCTTTTTGCCAAAAGGCTACCACAATAAAAGATCAAAGAGGGGCATGAAGATTTTCCATGCCTACGGCATAGGGAACACAGAAAGTTTTGACGGCCCTTGATGGCTGTTCAACTCATGACGATTACAAAATGGTCAATTGCTTCTTCGGTCATTCATTTTAGCCAGACAATTTCAATATGATGCCTCAGGGTAACTTACAAATAGTTATGTATGTTTTTCATGTATCTTTCATTTTCTTTTTTATTCATGATTCTCATATTTTAAGCTAGAACGGGGATTCAGAAATTGAAAGCCAAAGGTAATTATGACAAAAATAGAGATGGGCTAATAACATGCATGGGATTCTTTAATTTAAAAGAAATATGATTTCATTAAAGAATACCATGGTTTCACACTGTTTTAATATTTTTTTCAGTAAAAGTGGGTAAAAGACACATCAAGAAGGACCTCATTACAAAACAATATTGCTTAATCATGGATTATAAATGAATGCTGAAGGCCATGGAAATCAGACCCCTGATTGCGTTTGTCTGTCTTTGAAGATTTAATCAATATCTCGTTACAGGCTTTGTAATTACTGTAACTGTGGTGTATCAAATCGTTCTGAAAATTCATAAAGTTTTACTTCAGCAGTATTAATTTCCCCTTACGTCCTGGCCCTACTGGTGGAGGGCACTTGGTATTAATTCTGAAACTATTGGGAAGGCTGCACTATTAACTACATACATTCCCTTCACTCTATTCATAAAGGTATTGCAGAAAGCAGTGCCCTGGGAAAAGGCAGTCAACACTACCTTCAGTCTAGGAATTCTGCATGATGGCCATAAATGTCCCTAAATGCCATGGATTACTTTGGTCTAATATTGTTACCATATTTAGGGTCTGGATCCTGTAGTTTCTTTATGGCTTTAGGTAGTTCTCTGGAGAAGAACCAATGTTGTGCGTGATCCACATGCCAAACTGTAAGCAGGTTAACAGGTGCAAAGTCTTTAAAGTCACAAAAAACATGAAAAATATTATGTTTATAAAAGTTCATATATACTGCTGTCTGTCCATAGTACTCATTTGGTGAAATGAGACGCTCTGAGCCCTAGGTACAAGCAGCAGTGTCTGAAGAAAGGTCATAAACATGTAATTGGAAATGATGATATTTAAGTTGAGCAAATGACAATTTTGAGGTGGACTCCCTTTACTAAATGAGTGAGATGGTCTTCCTGTAAAGACGGATCTTCCAGTTACATGTTTTAATAGAAAAGCCTGTTGCTGTATTAGTGACTGATACATGTTAATCGGTAGGATTCATATATTAGGACAGTAAAGTGTCAACACGTAATATCAAGTTGAAACCTTTGCAGTGTGATGCTGAATACTGAAATTCTTGTGAAAACCTGCTCAAAGTTGCAGTGTCCATAATGATATATGGGGCTGGGCAGAGGAGGGAATCAGAAAGAGGTTTCAGCATTGACTTGCTTCCTGGCCTGTAGACACATAGTACATGTGCGTGTCAGCATACCTAGGTAAAAAAATCAATTCTAACAAGTAGAGTCCCAGAAAGTGGGTTAGACCAAGTGCCAAAAGCGCTGGGCTCTGAACAAGTTAGACTAGACTTTAAAAGCTGCATCTTCACAGCTTTTAAGGAGTCAAGAATGTGGGAGGTGGAGGGACAGGACATGAGATGAGGGGAAAGGTAGCCACGAGCCACTGGAGACCATCAAGTGTTTTTAACTTCAGGAGATCCCACGTCCTGATAGGTGAAAGTGTGTTTACCTCTTCAAAATGTTTCCAGGGCCATTAGAGAGGTAAGTTTAGCCAAATTTAACCCCAGTCACCCAGTAAGCTTTTAAGTAAAATACCTGTTTACAATTGACATCACTATATTGTTTTAACATATCTTTTCTAATACATAGACTATTCTTGAATTATTCTTTTTCCAATACATAGACTATGGCTTCTTTTGTGTTGGCATGATTGATTTGTATTTTCATTTTGATTGTGTGTCATGCAAGTATGCATGTTATGGTGGATACCTCAAATGTGAACATTATAGTCTCCTTATTCAAAAAGTATAAACTTGTACTATTTGCAATGCATAGCCATGTGTTAATAATGTAAGATGCTACATCAGGTGATAAATCAATACCTGACCATGATTTCTTCAAAAGTACACATGCTGCTGGTACTCTAGGTAAAACACAGAGGAAAATGTTCTCTGAAGTTGTGACACATATCTAATACAACTTGACTATTGAGGCAACCTATGGACCAAGACTCCATGCACGATCCTGGACTGAATATTGATTGTACTCTAAGTGAACTGAGAACTTATTAAAGCATAAATACAGTATCGTAAAGGTAAAGCAGATGAAAAGAAATGAGATACTAAAATTGACTGACATCTCATTGAATTATAGTATATCATTTTGCCTCAACTTAATTTTAATGTTATGTGAACGTCAGGGAACATGTGCGCATGTTCTATAGATGTACATGCAACCGAGAACAGTATACAGATGTAAAACATATTCCTACTGCTCTTCTCTCCCTAAGACAGCTGTACCTGACATGCCAGACAATGCTCTTTCCTTTAGTAGTCTTGCTGCAAAACACAGCATAACAGCAGATTACATGTAGACACGCCTGCAGGGGTACAGTTCAGATGGCATGCTATTCTTGGATATCTATATCACACTATGGATGTCCTTTTTTCACTCTTCAGTAGTTACTGCTGAAGTTATGGAGTACACATGTATACAAGACAATGTAGACTTTTCATGCACATACATTTTGTACATTCAGGAAAATTGCGCCATGCTCTGGTAGAGATTGGATTAAGAAGGGCACTAACAAAAGGTCGTCTCTAGCTATGTCTTTATATATTTCAATCTTATCCACACAGCAGGTAGCTATAAATTCAGTTAGGATATCGTCTCCTTGCAAAGTTTTAGCAGATCTTTTTCACATAGTAGCATATGGATTGCTTCTGCTGTATTCCAGATTCAAATCAATATTGACCGTTATGTGTTAAGATACTACCGCCTTTGAATTCTCATTCATCCTACTGAATTTCATTTAACCTACAAATAAGCTTACCTGTGTGAAATCTATACACCATTGTATAGGTTTGAAAGCCACTTTATAGCTTGTGTGAGACCAATCCAAACTCCTTTCATTGTCTCACCTAACAGAGCCCATCATGGTGTTTCCGAGACCTCGGTCCTCCTGGGAAATGCCCCCAGTTGATACCTTGCAAAGCAGTTAACCCTTTGCCTTTGTTATGCATAGATAGTATGGAGTAGCCTGGGCTTGGGAATCCCCATCATTCCACCAACCTATCAAAGTGCCACCCTAGTGGCCAATTAATCAGAGCTCTTTTTGCTAATGCTTCCTCTCTGGTGTACCTCCTACTTTGCTCCTTAATGTGGTTGGGAATTTTATGGTACTTCTCCTTAACGCCCTTCATGGGCTCAAACACGTTCGAATAGAAAACGGGTTAGGATGGGATGGACCTTCTGGTAGGGTGTAATGTGGAGATGTTAGCTATATCAGTAACTAGAATAAGCTAGGAATGGCTAGGGGCTGTTTAGAAACTTTTAGATATTTAGGAGAGATATTAGCGCTTAGTGTAACTGATTCAAAAGTGCCTATTTCTATATCATTCTGTTTCAGAACTAAATATAATAAAAAAAAAGGGTGACACCTATATTAAGGTGTGTATCTCTCCTATATTAAGATAGCAACTTTTGAAACATATTGATACATGAGGAAACTGGCCCTTTTAGGCTTTTCTGGCTACAAAATGTGGTTATATGAGCTCATAATGTCTGACAATGTTTCTTTAAGCCATTAACATTCTATAGGCTAATTGTATGCTATTTTGTCCCTAACAGATCTACATAGACATGGTGATGATGAATTGAAATAACTACCAAGCTTAAACGATATTAAGTCACTAAATTCTTGTAGGCATATGAATAACACATCCATACGTTATCACCATATGAATGATTTCACTGGAATTTCATTTTCTATTTCCTCAATATATTGTATGTGTACCTTTGAGTTGCACATAGAAATCCATTTTGAAACAGGCATAAAAGATAATATTTCAGTTAATATAACAATTTTGGCAACATCAAATCTATTTGAAGCAGATTGAATTTAGCTATAATAGAGAGATACTAGGTGCTGGACCATAATTTACTATAGCGGACATGGAAATATCAAATATAGCACGAAAAACTGATATAACAACTTTGGAAACACATTTGATTAACATGGCTACTGGTAGAGGTTTTGAAATAGGCCCCAGTTCTTCCAAGGGTTTTCATTCACCGAAGTCATGCTGGTCCCTGAGTAAATACTGCCAGTACTCTAGTTGATTGGGAGTACCTATTAAAGCATATAATTGCAGAATTCCAGTGGCTTAAAGGCATGGCTACTTCAAATTGGAAATACCACAGTTGATGGCTGTTTGACTGATGACCATAGAAATTTTGTTATCAACTTCTTTTAAAATCAGGTCATTCTTTTTTACCCAACCATTTTCAAAGCGCACTCAAGTTCATATGACGCCTTCTGAGTAGGGTATACTCTATTTCATTTTTCAATCATTTTCTTCTTATGTTTTAAGCTAGATCCAGTATTCAGAAATTGGAGACTAAAAGCAATTATGGAAAAAGGGAAAAAGGGCAAATAACATGTATTGAATACTGTGATAGAATTGTGATTTGATAAGAGAAGATCATGGTTTTACTCTGCCTTATCATTAGTTCATTAAAAATGGGCTAAGGCACATAAAGGAAGCCTTAATTACGAAATAAAATTGTTTAGGTGTTGCCACTAATTTCTGAGCCTTGTTTCCTGTTGGGGCAGTCATATTTATTCTCTTCACTGGGTCACTTAAAGATGTAGCATAAGACTGATAGTTACAGATCATCGTCAAATGGGTTGTCTTTGCCTCCCACTCAATAAATTTTTCAAAATAACAGCTCTAGTTGTGTTATTTATGCATTCTGGTTTTTAATACTCAGAGCTTGAATGGGAACCATGGTTTTGCCTATCTCCTATGCATAATAAGTGAGCTACAGGGGTGCAAAGGGCCAAAAAGGGTAATTTTTTGGGGTAGAAACGAGGAACTAATTTTTTCCCCTTGCTACCAAAGAAAAAATAAAGGGCCAAAACTTTATGTATTTCACCTGGGATATCCCCCCTGGGGTAGAGAATATTTTTGTAACAGTTGGGGGTCCATGCATTATCTTTTGTGATCACTGGGCGCATAAATCCCTTGGTGTATTCGTCGTGAGGACACGTCTACGACCTTTTTCGGGTTGTTTTGCATCATGAAAGACACTATGGATGGACTAGTAAAATTTACCAGGTAGAGACCTTACATGTACCTAGTAGCCCACAAAAGAAAATTGAACCTGCCTGTTAAACTGTATGTCCCAGAGGCTATTATATGGTTTTGCGGTAGTTTACGCAAGGACACATCTATGACCATACATGTACTCATAGCTGCTAGGTATCTTATATTCAACTACATTTATTATGTGGGCCGTATACCTTCATATGACAGCAAAAGGCCCTGTAAGTTTGGTTAACAGATTCCATATAGAACCAGAGATATCATAAGAAAAGTATTGACAAGGACATGTCTACGACCAAGGACACGTGTATGACCATAAACATGACTACAGTTATATTGCAAGATGCTTGATACTTGACTGTTCTTGTTATGTGTGAATTGTACCTTGATATGAAGGGAACATTGAATGCTAATGAGATTATTCTGTCTTAATGCAACTCTGAGCTATGACACTGAATACAAATGCAAGGACACGTCTACGACCAGGGAAATATATACGACCATACATGAAGTCATACAGTAAGCTGCTTTGTATTTAAGTAAAACCATTATATGTTAGTGATTCATTGATATGAAAGGAACATTGCATGTTAGTGAGGATATTCTGCCTGACTGCAACTCTGAGCTATGGCATTAAATATATAGTGCATGGACACGTCTACGACCATGTAATAAGGCATTGTACTGTGGGCATCCTATGAAAAATATTTAACCTTCCCTCATATATGGGCATTGTAGACCAACATATGTACATTATATATACACAAAAGGATTTTACCATACTGCAGTATCTTTTTTGGGCCCCTCTGACCAGCCATTTGACGATGATCCATGACTATTGATCATAAATCGGTGCAATGTAAATAGGTTGGGAACACTACTCTGCTTCTAGGAGTCCTAAAACAGTCTTGGGTGGGAGGTGGCATGAATGTCCCTAAATGCCATGTATTCGTGTGTTCTGGATAATATTTACTAATACTTTGGGTCTTGATCCTAAAGTTTTCTGTGGAGATAGGGACTGAAGCCATGCATGAGGTCAAAATTCTTCAAAGTCAAAATAAATGAAAATGATTATGTTTATAAAAGTTCAGGCACACTGCTGTTTGCTCTTAGTTCTCATTTCCTTGAACGAGTCCCTCTAAGACCTTGTGTCAATAGGTACAAGAAGCCATGGCTGAAGACTGAGATTCATCAACCAGTATTATTGGAAATGCTGATATTAAAGTTGAGCTATGGCAATTTTGAATTGCACTGCTGCCCCTTTGCTAAGAGCTGTATAAAACCCCTGTTTTGAATAGAAATGTCGCTTGTGGTTTCCATGATTGATGTACATTTGGAGATAGAATGTCTCCATTGCCACATCTAAAATGATTTTGAATAAATCAGACATAAACTCATGATCCAATGTTAATCAATGGAATCCTGCATCATGTATTATAATGTATAGGACTGGTACCACTGGCATTGGTCAGGCTAATAACTACTAAAAGTCGGGTTCAATTGGCCTGTCTTTTCGCTACACTGACAATTTTCTTCTGTACATTTCGGATGTACAAGTTATTAGAGTGGCAACTCTAAAAAAAACATGGCTGATGCAGTGGAACCAGTACTTGCTCAGGACTGAGCACTGGACTATGGAGAATGTTGGATAAGCAAAAACTAACCTTCACAGCAATGGAACCAGCCCTTAGAAATCAAAAATTGGGAATTGACATGGGCTCTCTCTGTAGGTGTCTTGGGCTGTTTGGGCAAAGTAGGAAGGATGAGGTTCCATTATTTGTTTGCTTCCTAGCCTGTAGATATGAAGCCAGCACTCTTGGCACTTGGCCATACCAGCTTCCCATGGGCTGAAGAGACTCTACTTGTTGAGCCCAAAATTGATTTTTTTGCACTAGGTATGTTGCCAATAGATTAGACCCTTGAAGGTTCATCTTCAGGGCTCTTTTGGAGTTAGGGAAGTGGGAAGTAGAGCGACAGGATATAGGATGTGAGGAAGAAGCCACACGCCTCTATAGGCCATGAATTGTTTTATACCTTATTGGGATCTTACTTCCTGGTTGGGAGTAGTGTTTACATCTTTAAAAATATTTTCAGCACCAATAGAGGGGCAACTGAAAGTAATTTCAACATTACCCTTAAGCCACTTTTAGAGAGACCTATCGGTGAAATACCTAATTACATTCGCCATATGTACCAGTTTTCTACTCCAAGTTACGCAAAATGCATTTGAGATGACCAAGATTGATTAAATCATTTTGAATTATTAAAATAAGTTATACTGTACCAATGGCAACTATACATTTTGAAGTATATATCATAAAAGGACATTTGTTCTGCACTCAGAGAGTGTTTCCTTGGTGCCTCAGAGTAGCCAAGGACCAGTAATTGTATCGCCAAGTCTAGCCCTCCTCCCCTTTCAGTTAGTTATTGCAATGATGTCAGGAAATGTCAGTCAACAGCTGGTGAAGGAAGATGTGGTCAAATCAATTTGAGGCTTAATTTCTCCCAAGTATTCGGAACATGTTAGTGCTAATATTCTCGATGTGCTATGAGTTATTACAGAAAAAGGAACATCCATTAGGAAAGCCTATAAGAACAAAAATGAAAAAGAAAACCTAACAAAAAGGCTTAGAAGAGCGCTCTAAGGAGTTCCATTTCCTCAACAACCCTCCCCTTCCCAACCTGTTCTTCTTTTCTTCTCTGCACAATTATCGAGGCAGCCCTTAGGGTTCAGTCTGGTCTATCGAATGTGTTCACCTCTTATTTCTTGTTTTTTGTCCTTCTCCCGTTAAAGGCAGGGCGTTGATTACTTCGAATATATCTGGAGGGTGGGAGGTGATATATGGACAGAAAAAAATAGCAGGATTGTAATTAGAAAAGGGGTGAGTATAGTGAAGAAAGTAGAAACAGATTTATTTACACAAGCATACAGATAGGCAAATTCGCTAGCTGGTGGTGACAAAAATCAGAAGAACGCTGCTATTGTGCACCTCGAATAATAGTATTTACTTCAAAAACCGAAGATAATATGGTGTGTTGGGAGATCAATGCCAGGTAGATCAGATTTATTGCTTCTAATCAAATTTTCAACAATGTCTCAAATTCACCATTGCATTAACCTGACTCCTGATATTGCCTCGGAATCCTCGTAAAATGAACTCCATCCCGTCAGCTAATGTCGGGAAATCGTAAACATTGTTTTTATTTTCATTTACTTTGTACAATAAAATGCAAAGTTACTTTTTATGTCAATCGCATGATGTGTGATATATTGTTTTTATAATCAGTATTGGCTAGGTTTTATCTGCAATCACAACGCAATAAAGGTAGCAGAAAAAAACTGTGTGATATGGCGTGCTTTGACAGAGGTTCTGTTCATAAAGGCCCCAGGGTACAGGAGAATGGAAGGTGATAGAATCAGATATTATCTCATCCCGGATCAGACCAACGGCAG
Organism: Acholoe squamosa; assembly: GCA_949317995.1. Lineage (NCBI taxonomy): Eukaryota > Metazoa > Annelida > Polychaeta > Phyllodocida > Polynoidae > Acholoe > Acholoe squamosa. The sequence goes on from OX439049.1 coordinate 36,831,150, forward strand.
ATGTGCTCATTTCCAGACATAACTAGTTAAGGCTCAGCAGCTATATAAATCAGTGCCTTTAAACTAATTGGCTTTCTACTATGCTCCACATTGGATATATATATATCAAATACAACAAATATAGCTGATTCATGGAGTACAATATTGACCATTCAGAGTGATAAATGCACCTGCTCTCCGCCAAAACACATCCAATACTCTGATCGCTGAACCCACGGTCCTCCAACAACCAGCTGTTAACCATAGTTCCACCGGCAACATAACACAGATAATCCTCTATCCTAATCTTACTCTATTACATTTTTTTTAGTTTGTATCTATAAATTAAGTGCAATTAAATATAACGTCAAAAAAAAAAAATTCCCAATGTCATAAGGAATCCTGCTGCAAACGTGGCCCGATTAGAGCTTTGGCTTATCCTGTGGCTGCTCAATGGTTTTGCAAATATATACAATATTGACGGGGGTCCTTCAGTAAAACTAGACCAGCCTTACACGATTGTCCAGCCAGGAGCAGCTCTTCTTGATATCTCACAGGCCTATGCCGAGGGAATCAAGCTTCATCCTATCTGTTAAAGTGCACTCATCAGAGGCATATTTAATGTAGGCAGTTGTCCATTTTTCTTCTACTTTTAATCTCATCCTCTCACCTCCTGAGTTGGTTCCTCCAAAGGACCCTGATGGAGGGGGAGGGGTGGATGGGATTAATCTCCAGAGGGGGTTGTAGCGTGGTGAAGGTCCTAGGCAAGCCATATAGTGGACTGACCATGGAGAGAAAACCATTGGGGAGATATTTACTAGTGCTCCAGGGAACAGGGGATGAGTCTTTATTACATTGTCAGGAGAGACCTCAGTGGTTCACAGAATGTTTCTATCGACTCTCGACATATTTAACAATTGGTCCTAAGGTGATTTCCAGCCTACCAAGAGAATCTATTTAAGGTGTTTCAATTTGTTAATGGCTTGATATGCATCTATAGCAAACAGTCCTCTTATCATACAGCTGGTATTACAAGAGTATATAGAAAATGTTCCTATGAAATATTCAATGTAAAAAAGCATTGTTAGCGCTACATTGTTATATTAAATATCTGCTTGATATCTATATAATAGGAATCGACTGTTGCATTTACTGTAAAGATATACAATACACTTCTGCATTATCTAACCTCCATGTAGTCTACTCTAGGATTTGATACCTGGCTTAAAAACAGCTCTATGACGTGGCAATAGAATGGGATTCCAAAATGAAAAACACTGAGCAGGGCTCAATCATGAGCAGAACAGAAAAGAAAAGAATTATCACAAAATTAAGTATTCAAAATGGATATGGAGAAATACACAATGCATACTGTGCCTTGTTATAATCATAGAGGTGCCTTCCATATTGGAAATTGGTTTCTAAGGGGGTACTTACAACTTTAATCAGCTCTGATAGATTCAATGAGATCCAAGAGAAAAGAGAAAAAATGCAACATATAGGAGAGGATGGAGATGATAAAAGGTGACATACCAAGCTGCTTGTAAGGCCTTTCAAAATTTACAATGGCCTGTTGCCATGGTTACCATTAGGATATGACTTAGCACTTTTACAGTAACATTATTAATTACAAACTGCCTGAGGAAATAATAAAGAGTATAAGCATTAGTTTTCTGAGTTTTCATCAAAATACAAGAGCTAGTTTAGTTTAAAATCTAATGCGCCCACTAGTGATCTCCCTTCATTTTGGTAGTACCCTGATAGATCTAAGCACCACCAGGGTGAGTGAGTGAGTGAGTGGATAATGCCTGTTCAACCCTTGGAAGCTTCATGTAAATGCCCTTGCAACTACATGTAACACTAGTTAGTGTAGGATCCTTAATAATAATAATATAGTCTTAGGTTTAAAAACCTCCCTTTTTGAACTCAAAGTAACCGGATCAAGATTCAAGTTTTATCTCCTGAGCAGCTAGTGTGCTGGTGATGAAACATATGATACGAGCATGAGACAAAGACCCATATCTGAATAGGAAAATGGTTCAACAGACCTATTCATAAAGTACAATATCTGATTAGATATACCAAGAGTACCACTAGCAACCAGGTTAATAAACTAACTATATGTAGGTGAGTACGTGGGTAGTGGCTGTTTAACCCTTGGAAACTACATGCGCACATGTAACACTGGTTAGTGTTAACCATACATATCATTCATATAAGCCACACCCCTAACAGAAATGTATTAGGAAAACGCGACCTGTTAGTTGCATGGGTTTAGAAAGATTCTAGAGCTAGCAGCAGGCCTCTGAACTTGTCTAAAAGTCATGGCATATCTGCAAGGTACATTGTAAATAATGACAAAATGTCCATGGAAAATATATATCAAGGGAAAATACCCCACCAAATTAGCACTAAACCGTGTATGATAATTGTATTGGCCACAGGTATCATTTATTGGAGAAATTCCATAAATGTACCATTCTCCCCTAACATGATTGAATATCATGTGACTGATAATGCACCCCATAAGTAGGTTTAACTACAGGCAATGAAAGATAGTGTAGATGCTTTAGGAAAGGGGGAAGTGGATGGAATGAAAATATGTACATAGAGAGATGAAAAGGGGAATACAGAGGTAGACATTGCAACGGCGACAGAGAGAAATAGAAAGCTTGTGAGGAAAAATGAATAAACAACAGCACCAAATAGTAACCACACTGCATTACACATGTTAAAGCCACAAGCAGAGAAAGACACGCTGGGAGTAAGACTAGTAGATATCACCCTATCACATAGCATCAGGAGGCAGCCTTAAGGACTGGACATGGCAGGTGGAAGGAGAAACTAATCATCCATGTGGAATGAGTTGATGGATTGCCTGCCAGATATGCAGCTCTGGATCTAGACGAGGAGTGGGTTACAGACCCTAGATGTCTGTAAGCTGATCAACTATATCGTCAGTGCCTACGACCACCCCACAGCTCACTACAGGCACACAATAAAGGGGCCTCCTTCTCCTATGTCTCACTAGTTCTAATGAGTGAGAGTGAGTGATTAATAGATGTTTAACGCCATTTCGACAACTGAGGTCATGTTCATGGTGAGAACTACATTACACAATTTCGCAGAGGAATGTGTCAGTGCCCATGCATATGTGCACCACACAAATCCGAGGGGATAGGAAAGAGGAGATATAGACCCTTTTAAGTGGGCTAGGGAAGCCCGAGTTCTAGTAACCCCCTGTTTAATGGTCATAGATATTGACTTACCAATGGGTTTATGGCATTTCATTTCTATCAGGTCTGATCAGACATACAGGTTTGTAAGAATATCCTTGCACATCATATAACACTGCATAGGTAATAAGTCTGTTACAATCAAGGCAAAATACAACAGAAAATAGAATAAGCCCAGACAAAGGGAGCCAACAGTTTTGGTCCCCCTGACTTACCAGACACAAGCAAAGACACTAGCTCTTGTTCAAACATGCCGGAGGAGCAATACAGTTCAAGGTGTAACTCAGACAGTTGGTTGAATTGGTGCTAATGAGCAGCTCAAGCTATATAAAGACAATGCCGTGTGTGGTGAGTGACAATGCTTTCATTAGCTAAAAAGGTCACATCTTCATCGATGATAGTGGCAGTGCACTAATCTGGGAGGATTCTGTTCAGAATCGGATAACGCATGCATTTATTTTGGATAAAGGCCTCACACTGTGAAAAGATGTTATCATAATTTGGGCACTAAATGAAAGAAAACATACAAGTATTAGTGCAATTCTCAGTGGTACCCTGGGATGTCAACTCAATGTTGATACTGCTGACATGCCTGGGAAGACAAGGGGGAATATATACTCGAATTTCGCAAATGGTCTACATCTGTTTTATTTCCCGTCTTCAGAATCGGGCTGATTAGTTTGACAGCTTTATCTCGGGGAAGGGGCCGGCTTATCTAGTGAGACATCATGCCAGCCCGTAACCCTATACTATGTATGCTATTTTAACCTCAGGTACATATATTTTTTTTTTCTTCTTTATAACCTATTGAGGGTTATACCACTAAAACAATATTGCCATCTGGGCTGGATAAAAGGACCTATATAATGAGCTATAATGGAAGCTAGTTATGTTATACGGCTTAGGCGGTCTTGGAAAGAATCTCTTTTATATCAGTTGATAGCATCTCTCATCGCCTTCTATTTATCATAGTAAGGAACACACGGTCCTCTTTCTCTGCAATTGCTGGTGCAGGGGGTACGAGATGAGTACTTTGGCTTCCCTGGTCTAGCCACCTATTACTGTATCAACCTGAAGGCCAATTAATTTTGGTTCTCCTTGCCGACATTATCTCCCTCTACGTTAGGTTGGCAACATTCAAAGGGTCCAGTTGGAAGATGAGATGAGATGGATCAGGCTGTATCTCCTGATAGAATCGAACCTGGTAGTGTCCCCAATACCAGACAGTTAGGTAATCTCACAGGACAATCTCTTGAGAAGCTATTAACCAAGTCCATATTGGATCCTGAGCCAGTGATTGCTGGCCCTCCAGGTTGGTTTGCGGCTTTATTAAAAGGCAAGAGAGGAACGGAAGTGATTGCCTGGGTATATTGCCATGGTAGTATAGTAAGTGACATTTATTATGTGAAATTAGTTATTTATTTTGTTCTATTGGAATTCCAGACAACATTTTAAAAAACATAAGCAAGATTAAGAATGGAAATGGTAGAAACAGAATATCCTGGCGTAATGATATAGTCATTCGTGGCAAAACACCTAGATGATGACAAAACTGCGAGATACTGACAAAAATGTATAGGTTTGTTAGCATCTGTCAACCATCAGGCTAGATACCGACAAAACTGTGAGATACCGACAAAACATGTCCAGATGGTGACAACAGGGGTTTTTGTCACCATCTTGCAATGCAATCAGGCTAGATGGTGACAAAATCGCCAAAATCTCACAAACCCCTATTTTGGTCTTTAAAACCTATGCTCTATGCATGAAACAGGATGGGCATCTCTTGAGAAGGTGAGGGGAGACTTATATCTGCATCACAAAACTGTGAGATAGTGACAAAAGCCACTTTTGGGCATTTTTCATCTAAAGATTTGTGTAACAAAACTGTAAGACAGTGACAAAAACCACTTTTTAGCATGAAAAAATGGTGGGATAGTGACAAAAACAATTTCTGGGCAATTTTCATCTAAAATTTGTGTTAGAAAACTGCGAGATACTGACAAAAACCTCTTCTTTACTATTTTCCCACTGAGCTTTGTGTGAAAAATAGGTGGGTGGGATAGTGACACATGCAATGTTTTGGAAATTAAAAACTAAAATTTTATGTTTGAAAACTTCAAGATAGTGACAGGAACCAATTTTAAGTGTTATTTCCACTAAAAATTTTAATGAGTGTGAAAGAATGGTGAGATAGTGACAAAAAGATAGTTTGCAATTTTTATCTAAAAATCTAAAATTTGTTGTTTCAAATTGAACTGCCAGCTATGCCTGCCTGCCTGCTACCTGTGGTTCACTGCACACCTGGTGACCTAGTTGACCCAGGGTGGCCGGAGGCCTGTGTGGTGCCCCCTGTATTTAATACCCGTATCAGTCAAGTATAACAGACTAATTCTAACCCAAAAACCAATTTTTGTGCAATTTGCATATAAAATGTATGATACGAAACTTATTATTATTAATTTGCCACTAAATTTTGTGTGAAAAAATGGTGAGATAGTGACAAAAGCCATTTTTTGCCAATTCAAAAGTGAAAATTTAGGTAAGAAAGCTGTGAGATAGTGACAAAACCATTTTTTATCAATTTACCACTAAATTTTGTGTGAAAAAATTATGAGATAGTGAAAAACACCATTTTTTTGCTAGTTTGCAACCAAAATATTTAGTAAGAAATCTGTGTGACAGTCACAAAACCTTTTTTTTCAACTTACCACTAACTTTTGTGTGAAAAAATGGGGAGATAGTGACAAAAGCCATATTTGGGCGAATTACAACTAAAAATTCATGTTAGAAAAGTGTGAGATAGTGACAAAAATCATTCTTGGCCAATTTACAACTGAAAATTGTATTAAGAAAACTTAGGATAGTGACAAAAAACATTTTTTTTATCAATTTGCCACTGAATTGTGTGTAGTAGAAATGGTGAGATATTGACAAGAGCCATCTTTGCCCAATTTAAAACTAAAAATTTAGGTATGAAAGCTGCTAGAATGTGACAAAAACCATTTTTTATCAATTTCCCAAAGTCATTTTTGGGCAAAATAATACTAAAAATTTAAGTGTGAAAACTGAGATAGTGACAAAAACCTTTTTTTATTAATTTGCTTTTGAATTTTGTGTGTAAAAATATAAGTAAGAAAACTGTGTATAGCCAAGCAAAAAGGGCCACCCAGGCAAAAAGTCCATTTTTAAATTCAGGCCATGAACTTTCTAATGGTGTATTACATGAGAAAATATCTCTGCTAGTTTTAGAGTTACGGCTCTACGAACTTAGATGGTTGCTGACCTATCCAAATCCCAAATAAGGTCTAGCTTGTACATTTCATGAGATATCTCAGACGATATGTATAATTAAGCAAAATTATGCAAATTAGGGAAATTGTCATATTCTTCACATTCTTTTTCTCATAAAATTTGATTTGATAATTGGATTTTTACCATTTTTTCAACACATCGATACTTGTGGGTGTGGCTACAAATAGGTTTTTTTTTATTTCTCAATTATTAGTAAGAATATTGTTTCCATGGCAACGAATATCAACAAAAGCACTGTTTTTTGCCCCCAAATGCTCAAAAACGTTTTATTTACATTCCAAATTTGGAAGGTTTTCCTCAAAAATGGGAATTTCCCTTTAGGACTATTGTAATCTACATAAAAAAGTAGTATATAACAATATTTGGTATATTTTCCCCTTTGTATGCCATAGTGGTGTCCCCCTGATGGCCAGAGTTGGTACTAATTCCCTCTGGACGGTCCTTTTAACTTGCCTCCTCACAACTGTGAGATAGTGACAAAAAACATTTTTTTATCAATTTGCCACTAAATTGTGTGTGGAAAAATGGTGAGTTAGTGACAAAAGCCATAATTTTTTTTTTGGCCTATTTAAAACTAAAAATTTAGGTGAGAAAGCTCCGAGATAGTGACAAAAAGTCTTTTTTTTTATTAATTTGCAACTAACATTTGTGTGAAAAAACGGTGAGATGGTCACAAAAGTAACTTTCTGGCAATTACGACTGAGACTTTGTTGCACAAAGCTGTGAGATAATGACAAAAACTATTTTTTATCAATTTGCCACTAAAATTTTTAAAATTGGTTTTTGTCACTATCTCACAGTTTTATGACATAGATTACTATTGGCAAAGTGCGAAAAATTCACTTTTGCCACTGTCTCCTAATTTTTCAACACAAACTTTAAGAGGGAAAATGCTTAAAAATGGTTTTAGTGACTATTTTGCAGATTTGTAACACAAGTTATCAGTGGAAAGTTGCCCCAAAATCACATTTGTCACTATCTCACTATTTTTATAACACAAATTTGAGTGGAAAATTGATTAAAAATTATTTTTGTCACTATCTTGCAGCTATCGTAAACAATTACAGTTGCAACTGTTCAAAGATTCAAGTATTTAACCAATAAAGTGTTGTCACTAACTTGCAGTTTTGTCACACAAATTTTAGTAGAAAATTGCCAAGAAATCCCTTTTGTCACTATCTCGCTAATTTCCATCAAATTGTAGAAGGAAAATACTCAAAAATGGGATTTGTCACTATCTCGCAGCTTTGCGAGACAAATCATTCATTTAAATAGCCTAACAAGTTCACTTCTATCACACAAATTTACTGGGGAATTGATGAATTTTTTGTCACCATCTCATATTTTTCATGCAAATTTTAGTTGCAAAACACTAAAAAGTGGTTTTGGTCACTATCTTGCAGTTTTCTAACATAAGCTTTAAGTTGTAAATTGCCAAAAAAGTTTCTTTTGTCACTATCTAACCATTTTTTAAACAAGAGTTTTTAATGGCAAATTGAAAACAATGGTTTTTATCACTATCTTGATGTGTTCTTACATAAATTTTTATTTGTAAATTGGCCAAAAATTTTGTCCAAGAATTTTGTTTATTTCATCATTTACAAAAAATTTAGTGTAAAAACACTAAAAAGTGCGTTTTGTCACCATGTCACAGTTGTGTAACATAAATTTTAGATGTAAATTGCCCAAAAATAGTTTTAGTCACTATCTCACCTTTTTTCACACAAATCGCCATGGGACAAGTATTAAAAAATGTTTTTTGTCACTATCTCACAGTATTGTAACATGAATTTTCAATTCTAAATTGTCCAAAAATGGGTTTTGTCCCTATCTCACTCTTTTATCACACAATTTTTTTTGGAAAAACACTAATAAGTGGTTTTTGTCACTATCTCCCACTTTTGCAACTTGAAATGCTTTTTGTCAATATCTCACAATTCTTTTTCACACAAATTTTAGTGGCAAACACTAAAAAGTAGTTTTGGTCACTATCTTGCAGTTTTCCATCATAAATCTTTAGTTGTAAATTGCCCCAAAACTTCTTTTGTCACTATCTCACCTTTTTTTTCCCAAAATTTTAGTGGCAAATTGAGAAAAATGGTTTTCGTCACTATCTCGCAGTTTTCTTACATAAACTTTTAGTTGTAAATTGGCCAAAAATGGCTGTTGTCACTATTTTACCAGTTCTTCACACAAATGTGAGTGGCAAATTGATGAAAAATGTTTTTTCTCGCTATCTTGCAGTTGTGTAACATAGATTTCTAGTTTTAAATTGTGACAAAACTTGGAAAATCATAACATTAAGGGGAAATCCCCTTTTTCAGATTCATGTCTTCAGCTACATTTTGGTACTTTGCATAATAAAATACTCCAAATGGCTACAGAAATATATGATCTCAAATATGGGATGTCAGCAACATGGAGAAATTCAGGATAGCCCTTAACTCAATTGTGTATTGAAATATTGTGGCATAATGCATAAAAAAGCCATGATTGGAAAAATAACAATTTTTAAACATAATCATCCATAATTTTGGATCTAGAACGGATAATTCAATTCTATTTTCAGTTATGAAAACCTTATGGACAGGTAATAAGATAGAGTAAGCTTTTATTCAAAAAGAACAAAAGCATGGTTTCCATGGCAACTGAATGTCAACAAATGTGCTAAAATTAGGGGAAAACATTCTTTTTGAATGCTAAATAAGGTCATTTTAGAATGAAAATAGAGTCTTGGCTATAGCATAATCATATTCTTCAGGTAATGTTACCCTAGACTTGTTTTTGCTTAATTTTTTACTCTTTTGGTCATATCTCCTTAAATATCATATTAAGAGCATTTGTGGGTATTTCCCTTAATGTTATGAAGTTTGAAGTTTCAAAAGTTTATTGGCCATAAAGCTTATAACATAGATATTTTTCAGTATACAGCCACAATATATACATATAACAAGTACAGTTTGTGGGTGGTATGTGGGAGGAAGGAAAGACAATGTTGGGTACCAGGACTGATTTCAGTGGTTTCCATGAGCTGTATTTGTACATTATCTTTAATCTCAGCTATATTACTTATTAGTACAGATATGTGATAGTTACATACATTGCAACAAATCAACATTACATTATACACAATCATTTTCTTTATAAGCCGCTTAAAAGTTTGTAGATCTTTGGCTTTGTGAACTTGGGGACTGTATCTTGCACATAGAGCCACTACTTTACTTATTCGTAACGGGTTGCTCTTGGCTTCTTGGCCCTCATCATTGTATTGAGTGCCATTAGTCGCTCCTGTTGCACATTTCTCTGTAAATCATGTTCTGTTTGTTGTGCGCTCGATTAGGTATGTTTACTTTTGTTCTGAAAGGTAGGAGTAACAGGGTCAGGTTGAAAGCGACCTATATCACTAATGCTTCTTAAGTATGACTAGCCACTACTCTTGTGACAAAATCAATAGCTTGAAGGGACTGAAACTAATTACTATGAATGTACAAAGTCTCAATGATAAGGTTTTGGACTTACGACACTCCGATCTTGGTTTTGATTACATCTGCGTGACGGAGACCTGGTTAGACAGACGTGATCAAACTCATAATGTCGATTTGAATAATATGAGACTGTAAAGGAAGGATCGCCTAAATTGCCTTAGGAAGAGTGGTGGAGTAGGTTGTTATGTTAATAATAAGTATGTAGATTACACTTTCGGCCATGCAGCTTTAACAGTAAGCAATAAAGACATAGAATGTATTGGATTAATAACTAAATTTCCAAATCAGAAGCACCGTGTGATATTGTCTGTATACCGCCCCCCTAATGGTAATGTAAGGTTATGTTATAAAAAATTGAGTGAAATGTTAAAACATCTAGACATACGCAGGATGGAGGTCTGGATCCTTGGGGATTTTAATGTTAATTCTGCAGTTAGAACAAGTAGTAAATATAAAAGTCTAACATCTTTTCTAAGGAAAAACAAGTTGAAATATTTACGTACTAGATCAACGTATTATCATACCAGGGGAAGATCTACTTTGGACCATATTTATTGTAACTCTCCGCATATTTCCACAAATGGTCTGCTTGACTACAAATTTGGTGATCATTTCCCTGTATTTGCTATAAAGAAACAAAGAAGAATAGAGAGGTGTCAAACTCGTTCAATTACTGGTAGATCATATAAGAATTTTGATCAAAATGCTTTGAATAATTATGTGAATAATGCTGCCCTCACTGAAAACCTTATGCTTTCCCCAGGTGAACTTTATAGTGAATTTGTAAATTGCATCCGTGTGTACCTGGATAGACATCACCCAGTTAAGGAAATGGCCATTAATATGGATGCACCTACTGGTTTTAATCAGAATCTGTCTTTTTTGACTGCTAAGAAAAAAAGATTTCTTAAGAAACTCCGGGGTTACAGAGGTCAGGATGCTAATCCATTCAGAGCCAAAATTAGAGACCTGGACAAACAAATAAAAAATAAGCTGGTCTTGAACAGACAAAAAGAGATAACCAGGAATCTTAATAAATACAAAACTGACCCAAGGCGTTTTTGGAATGTAATAAGTAGTTTATGGAAGGGACCTCGCACTGAGATAAAAATGTCATTAATAAATGAGCATGGTACTGGCATCCCTGGCCTTGAGATTCCTGACTTTGTAAATAAATATTATACTTGTATTGGTCCTAACCTTGCGAATCTGATACCAGTTGTCAGTAACACCGACCATCGATGGATTACTGACCTTATACTTTCCCATGTCCCTGAACGTGACCAGTTGTTTGAATTGTTGCCTATTGATTTATTAACCTGCACTAATATTATTAACGGTATCAACTCTGCAAAATCATCGAGTATTCAACACCTCAGAGCAAATGTGGTGAAAAACGTGTTGTTACATATCCCACATATACTACTTCAAATAATTAATGGTTCAATCACTAATAGTGTCATACCGGAGATGTTCAAAATAGCTAATGTAATACCGTTGCCAAAGTCAGGCAATTTGTTGAATATCTCAAACTGGCGCCCAGTGAGTCAACTCAATATTGTCTCGAAACTAATTGAGAAATCAATCCACCACCAGTTAATTAGGTATTTACTGGATAATGATTTTATACCTAAAAGACAGTTTGGCTTTGTTCCAGGTAGATCTACTAATGGTGCTATCTATATTTTGACTCAAGATCTATTTGAAGGATTTAACAGGGGGGAGTGCTCGGCTGTAGTCTTCCTAGATCTGAGAAAGGCTTTTGATACGGTCGACCACTCCCTCCTCCTAGGAAGACTTAGGAATTTGCATTTATCTGTACAGTGTGTATCCTGGTTTAATTCTTATCTTAAGGACAGAAAGCAATATGCTACTGCCAATGGGCGTGTATCTGCTGAAGAGGCTGTAACGTGTGGCGTCCCGCAAGGGTCCGTGTTAGGTCCGTTATTATTTATAATATATATTGATAGTATAGTATCGGTTATAAAATCCTGCAAATTCTGTTTGTACGCTGATGATCTCGCTATCTATGTCAATGATACCGACCCCAATCATGTACTAAGGAAATTACAGTCTGATCTGGATAGTATCAGTAAATGGTGTAAATTGTTCAAGCTTACTATCAATAATGAAAAAACAAAGTTGTTATGGTGTGCAAGTGATTTACTTAATGCCAGACACAATTTGAGTATAATGAGTGCTTAACTGGATGGTAAGCGCCTTGAAGTGGTTGATGAATTCAATTACCTTGGTGTTATCATTGATCGTGGTCTTAATTTTCGGAGAAACAACGAAAAAATAATATCTAGTTTCCGCCACAAGATGTACCAATTAAGACAGTTAAGGAAATTTGTCGATAATAAGCTGTGTCTGACTTTATACAAACAAATGATTCTACCTGTGCTGGAACATGCAAGTTTTCTACATGAAAGTGGTCCAAAATCCAGTGTTGGCCGCTTACAACTTATGCAGAATCATTGCCTACGGTTATGTCTTCGAATCTTTAATACTCGGGATATATCTATATACGATCTCCATGTTAGAACTTACATGAAAATGCTAAAGGTTAGATGTGATAAGAACTTATTATCTATGATGTATGATGTTTCTTGTGATCCAAACTGTGTCAAACTCCCTGCCAGGAACTTGCGCGGCAATGTTAAAAAACAGTTAAAGGTATCCAGATCTAGGTGTTTGACGTATGATAAGTCACCACTGTACAGGGGATGTGTCCTTTGGGACAAATTGGATGCAAATACTCAGCAGATAGGCAGTAAGAAAGAATTCATGAACAAAATCTGAATGTATTTGGTGTATAACCGTCACTTGATAGACTACGCAATTATTTTTGAAAGATGTAATATACATGCTGCCTGCGGATAATCGACTTGTGCAAATCATGGTGATACATACAGCCCCTAAGAGGCTTTAGTTATGTCTTTAGTAATATCGTAATGATCTACACCCAAAATGATGCCTGCCTGATGTAACTTTGTACAACCTGATTGAGCGCTACACTATTTCTTTCCTGTTGCCGTGTTTTGGCCGATCTGAAAAACGTACATGTATGATTTCTGCCAATAAACTTGTTAAAACTCAACTCTGTTCCGGAAGTAAATCCCACAGTAACATACCCCTGTATAGTATACGATATTCCCTGTTTCGTCCAAACAGACTTTAACACTAAAAAGTGAGTTTTGTCAATATCTCGCAGCTTTGTGCAACAAAGTTTTAGTTGTAAACTGCCCAAAAATGGCATTTGTCACTATGTCACCATTTTTTTCACTCAAATTTTAGTTTGAAAATACTCAAAAGTGGCTTTTGTCACTATCTTGCAGTTTTGTAACATAACCTTTTAGATGTAAATTGCCCCAAAATGGTTTTTGTCACTATCTCACCTTTTTTGCACGAAAATTCTAGTGGGAAAATACTCAAAAATGTTTTTTGTCACTGTCTTGCAGTTTTGTAACATAACTTTTCAGATGTAAATTGCCCCAAAATGGTTTTTGTCACTATCTCACCATTTTTACACAAAAATTCTAGTGGGGAAATACTCAAAAGTGGTTTTTGTCGCTATTTTGCAGTTTTGTGATGCAGATGTAAGTCTCCCCTCACCTCATTAAGAGATGCCCACCCCATTACATGCACAGAACATAGGTTTTAAAGACGAAAATGGGGGTTTTGTGACTATTTGACAATTTTTTCACTATCTAGCCTCATGGTTTTGCGAGATGGTGATAAAAAAAACCTTTTGTCACCATCTGGACATCCCCAGTATAGATTTTCTTTCTTTATTGAAAAATCTATACTAGGGGTGGAACACTGATGGGCCATTTATGATACGATATCATTTATGGATTCAACAAAGAAACCAATAATGGACTAATCAATTAACCTCACCCCTGAAAAAAAGCAATTCCCCATTTTGCCAATAAGCCCCCCATAAAGTGTATGGCTTAAGCATATAAGGATGGTGCTTTATTTTTACAAAGGACCACTTAGGCCACCCTTAAAAATATGTTCGTTTCCTGTCCAGAGGGTGGGATTTTTCAGACCCATGAGGGAGGGAGGGGAAAATTTCTTTTTAGGAGAAGATTTTTATTTGTCATGAACATCACAAGTGGGGATGGCGTGAATTTGTCATCGCATTCTAGGATTCAGTGATTGAAAAACTAGATTCTTTAGCTAATAGAAAAAAAAGAAATTTTTTTAGAACTCAAGAAAAAAGTTGTCCCATTCTCGAAAAAAAAATCCACCAGGCCTCTGGACAGGAAACAAACATATTTTTAAGGGTGGCCTTACGTGCTAAGCATGGGATGGCGCCTTGGTTGCCACTTAATCTTACATCAGAGCCCTTTTACTTAATGCATAGGGGCATGAGCTGGGTTAATCTCTCTACTTAGGGTATTGGTATGGTAACTCCTTTACGCCTTACCATATAAGCGCAGTGTTTACAATGGTTAAGGATGCCATAATACAAATGAAATCTAACGTTTGACAGTACACTGCATCGAATAATTATTTCCCTTAACCTTCGTTTTTGCTACCCAGGGGGAACAATGAAGGAGCTTAGAAGGGGATAGTGCACATGGAATTTGTGTTGTGGATGTTTATAACTCAGTTATAACTCTTGGGAAGGTGCGTGTTTGTTTGTGTGGGTGTAGAATTATGGCACATCAAGTCGACTTCTAAAATGGTTTCGGCTTACATGTCCTACGCTGGTACCTTGCAGGTATTGTGGACATATTACCTGCAGGCCATGCCTGATGGCTTTTCCCCCAACAAAGGCTTGTGAGGTTGCATCGTGTTAATAATGAGTAAAACAGCCACAGCCAGCATCTCTTGTAGCATTCAATCAATGGCACTATTGTTTGTTTGGTTTCTTGCTCGGGCCTCACTGTTCAGTTCGTCTTAGTATTTTATCAAAATCGTATTCATATTTCTTCTAAATACCATTACTCACGGCTTTGCTGCCATTCCATTCAGGCCTATTAAGTTGATACATAGAAAGTTCGACGTTCACCAGTAGTTTATAGCAGACCAGTGAACACAATTTGTCATGTCTTTTTATAGCATGGGCTACCAATGTTCATTCATACCGGAAATGGTTGGGGATAGATGAAGAGGTGTACCTAATGGGCAAAGGAAATGAATTCCAATATGTGGTAACCGAAATGTCAAGAGGCCACTTTCCAGAATATAAAATCCAATTTGGACACTTCCAAATTTCATTTTGGCGTCGACCACCATTTCATTTGGGCATCGATTGCCATTTGTACACAAGTGCTTACGTGCCCAGCATAGTATTCACCTGGCATCTCAGGGAAAATCTATACATTTCCCTCATATATACATGCCCATTCCATGAGGGGCTTTATTGGCCCAAGACTAGTGTGACATTGCCAATGGGTTTGCTACTTTGGTTTCTGTTTTTATTGGTCTTAGTCTTAACATATACTATATTATAATATACACCCATATTTCTCTGTTAGCTCTGTTGAAAATGTTAACTAATCATAGCCAAGGTATTCATGTCTGAATTGAAATCAATTGTTATAATTGATTACTGTCTTCATAGGTTTCACACATGGCATTTGTAGATATATACCATATGGTCTCTTGAATCTAACTACCAATGTATTGGACTAAATGAAGAAAGCGCCTTCATGACAATTCCATTCCAGCCTTAGTGCAAAGGGTGAATGGACAGGCAGGCACCATGCAGGTGCTAGGCAGACTAGGCTATTTCCGGTGCAATTCAATCATCATCTACTACAGGTCTCATTGACCCTTTTCTCATACTCCCACCTTATCTACTGATAGCTTTGTACTTATTTATGTGTCAGACCAGGTGGCTACCCATAGTTTGACACAATGATGGCACCTGTGTGTTCACTTATCCTGGCTCCTGTCAGAGATTTCTTTCGGCCTCTATTATTTTCAATGATACCCAATCATTATTTGAAATGTTTATTGCAACAAATTAGCTGCATATGATACACTCCAACAATTATTCTACTATGAAGTAATTAAATCAACGTATTTTGTTTTCAAAACGGTGCATCAGAAATGTGCTAATGGGCCTCTCATAGAATTTCTAGTCATTTCTAGTCAGTTACAGTGGGGCTCATTGGAGATTCCTTGGCTCAAAGGTTTTTGCAAAGAAAAGGGTTGTATTTCAGAATCCGCCAACATAAACCTGACGTCATCCTGGTTTAAGGGAGGCATTACATAATATGACAATTCCTAAATTCATGACAGATTAATGAGTGTTGGAAGACACTGAGCCAAACAGGCCAACATGAAGTTCATCGGAAGGGGTTAGGGGGTAAGTATAATGCTCTGAACGACACAGATCTGTACTTGGACGGGCCCTTTTTCAGACAAAGCAATCAGATGTTTTCCACAAGCATAGGGTCCCTGAGTGTAAACAAGGAGTGTTTTTCATAAAACTATGTCAGAATAAATAAGCAGAAGACTCTGATCTAACCACCTCTAAAATTATTTCCTTTACCTAATTTAAAATGGCAGTTCCTCAGATGTACAGGTCAACTCTGACCATAAAAGTCTATTTCAAATAATCAACAAATCAACCTTTAAACATGATAAACCTGTTCTACATATCCAAATGGTCCTGTACATGCTTTTTTAGTTTCCTATTTTGATAAAAATGTGATCTGCTCCCACAGGCATATCACAAAAGGACAATGGAAACATAATTGGGAGGGATATAGAAATGGCAGACCACTTGTAAGAATCATGTAAATCCTCTCAATCCTCATATACTGAATATTATACTATTTGTGTGGAGGGTATCATGTGAGATGCAACCCCCCACCTCAGCTATTCTCTGTCAGTTAACACCGGAGAATTCCCATTCACAATGCCACTTATGCTCTTCTGCTAGAGCAGTACCTCCACCTAGTGGACATGTAGAGAATGAATGAAGGCACTGCCCAGTCAATAGTACCTACAAACAGGTGTAACCAACCATATTGCAGTGATGCCCGGGCAGCAGTGAACCAGTGACCTGCACCAGTTTGATAATTATTACACATTACATAATGCCACTACAGCCCCATACCTTGGCCAGTCCTCCTAATTTGTGACCAGGCAAGCAAAAACACCCATCTGCAGGGAAACTCATTATCAAATTTTATCTGAAGATCTTTAAAATGAGACATCATTGGCTTAAATATTCCTAGTAGTTATGTCAGGACCCCACCTTAAACATAGGTCGTTATTCATATTTGAAATTGATGATTAAGCTCTAAATACATTATAAACCATAATAATATCTAAAAACATGATAAATCAGCCTTTTTCGTAAAAAATACATAACAATATGGTGATTTTTGTCATAGATTTTGATCTAGAAGGAATTTTCCATTTCTGTTTTCAGATTTGGGTCTTTATTGAGTTTCCCTGAAAATTGGCATAAAAATCTGCAAGTTTTGAATTTTGGAATGGTTGCCATGGCAACCAGAAACAGGCATATAGGCTGATTTCTCATGAAAAATGTTCATTTTACCTTCCAAATAGGGGTCATTTCTACCGAAAATGGTGCATTTTAAATGAGACCATTGAATTCTGCATCAAAAATTAGCTTAATATATTTTTATATTGATTTTACATTAGTTTTGCCTCTCCAATGCCCCCTGGTGGCCAAATGGGGAATTAAAAATCCGCCGCGGAGGGGTGTTCTCGCTTGATGGGTCACATTTACTGGACCTTTGTCAATGACACTTGCATGTGAAACAAGAGGGCCAGTATCTGATAGAAATAAAATTAGTGATCTGGTTCACGGTTGCCCAGCTTGGTGACCTGACAGCTGGGGTAGACTTGGGCTACAGGTGGACTGATAGTCCCATAGCATAAGGTGGGAGTGATCTGATGGTGGTTAGGTTGACCATGGATAGCTAGCCTGGTTAGCTCAGATGGTAGGGCACAGCACTTTAGATCTGGGGATGGCCAGATCGAATCCCTCACTGGTAAGGTATATTAAAGAAAGTTTTGCTTCAAATCTTGGTTTTTTTTTTAAACAGGTAATCAAAATGTTTTACATAACTATATGTGATATACGTTGTTATGTTTAACCTATCTTATAAAGGCTTCCATATTTAACAATAGGCCTAAGATAATGATAAGAAAATAATGCAAATTTCCCTTGGACAAAAGACTCAGTCCCAAAATATAATGCTGCATGGTGCCAAAGATTGATAGTTGGTTCTGATAATCAAGTGGATATGTTCTTTGACTTTAACTTCATAGGCCCGGGTTCAATTCCCCATACCAGTGTAGGGTTTTCACAAGTGTTATGTACGCTGCATTTTATTTGGATATCATTAGCTATTGGTCACATGACCATACACAGAGTATAATTATATGCAAATGAGCAGTAAAACCAGTTGCAACTGGGGTTCAAGGCCAGGTCAAATTCGGTTACCCCTGTCTCTAAGTTATAGAGACAGCCCAGGTAACAAGAAACGTTAAGTGAACGTTGATCAACGCTCACTGATGGCTAGTTGGGCTAACATTTGCTGAAAAAGGTTGTTTCAACATTGATTTGGGGTTCTTAAGAAAACGTTTTTTCATAGATGTTGGTTTAAGGTTCAAAGAATGTTCAGCAGATAACATTTTCCCAGATAACCTTTGATCAACATTGATCAACGTTGAGAATGTGGACTCAAAACAATGTTGATTTAACTGGTTTAAAAAATGTTGATTGAACGTTATTCTATGATTCCAAAATGACTTACTAGATGACAGGAAATGTTATGATAGGACTGGGCTGGATGATGCATACAGGTATCTGTCTAATATAAATCATAAAGATGATAATTTGATTGCTGTATCCATCTTATCATAAAGATCCCATGTCTAGATATGTACCTCAACCAAAAGATATATATCAATGAATGAAATAGTCCTGTAATATGGTAAATAGTGTGGTCAACACCCTTATTGTAGCATAATAAGTTGAATAAGTTATTCCATTTCTATCTTTTGTGTATGAATTAATAGACTGCTCCTCTAATGGGTGAGGTACATGGTCTCATTGCAAAATAGGACTCATGTAGTATTGCAGGATCAAGAGATGAGGGAAAATGAATCCTATTCAATGAAATATATCAGAAAAAATAAAAATAAATTAAAATCCTATGCTGATACACAGGCATCAATATGAGGTTGGTTCAAGGTTAATCCAAAGTCATGTTATTGCATATTGCAATGAGAATTCTTGTGTTAAATCAACGTTTTTTCAACATTTATTCAATGTTGGTTTGAGTCCACAAAATGGAGTTAAGCTGAACCATCTTTGAACGTTTTTTTCTACCTGGAAATGACATTAATTTAACGTTGAAATAACCTCATTTTGTTACCTTGGAGGCCATTCCAGTCTACTGGACCTTTGCAAGACCCTTCAGCATTCTAAAGCACCACCAAGTGGATTGTATAGAAATCAACAGTTGGGGGATCTCAGATACATGTACATTCTGGGAAATATAATTATTCTGTCTATATTCATCCACACATGAGGTTGATATTAGGTTATGGATTATTATCTCTTATAGCATATATCAATGATACCATGCACAACCTCTGCTGAGAGCCCTGAATGAATAGGATTGATATTGACTTTTACAACCCTGCATGTTTTCTTCCATTTCTCCACTGCTGGACATTGTAGGATCATAATTAAAGATGTTATGAAAAGGGATTAACAACAGAAAACTCTAAAATCTAAACATTTGAAAATTGTTTCCTAGTGCCTACCCATGTCTGTATCAAACAGCAGCTACAGGGAGACAAAAGGCAGATATGCAGTTTAACCATGTTGATCCACATATAAGCAGGTATTCCACTGCTGTTGGCTGGACACACCTTTGCTAACCCGACTGATTTTTTTTCAATAATTTTGCAATACATGTATCATTGATAATCGAAATAGCAAATATTCACCCGACTGATGGCAGTGGAATACCATCATTTCTTTACTTGCAATCGTCTACTCTTCCATTGTAAAACTATAGCAGTAGGCTCATATCAATATTCCATTTGAAAATGCTGGGAGGTAGCTCTGGCCAAGACAAGTAATAAGCTTGTAGGGGTCGGCGAAAACGTTTAAAGAAAGCAGGAGTTGAACGTGGGACCTCTCAGCCCTCAGACGATTGCTCTACCACTGAGCTACTTCCCCGTACAACGTTTTCTACCTTCCACCCATACCTGGACTGGGGTGACACAGAGAGGGGACATGTGATTACAAGACAACCAGCCCCTGAAAGTCAGCACATCGCGCACGGGGAAATCACATTCCCCTACACAGCCCCCAACCAGCTTCGACCACCGCTGACCAGCAACCCAGCTTTCCTCCCAACCAGATGATTGGGCTTTATCAAGCAGTGCAAGGCATTCCCAATTCCCTGGTCAACTGCCAGTACAAGTACCGGGCAGACAAAGCGCCTGCCGTGTCACACCAGCCCAGGTACCGAGTTCCGTAGCCCCCCCTCACATGGGTCAGGACCACTCGGTTTCCTTACAATTGTAGGGGTTGGCAAAAATGTTTAGGGAAACCGGGAGTTGAACCTGGGACCTCTCAGCCTTCAGATGATGGCTCTACCACTGAGCTACTTCCCCGTACAACGTTTTCTACCTTCCACTCCACTCCTGGACTTAGGTGACACAGAGAGGGGACATGTGATTACACGACGACCGGCCCCTGAGAGTCAGCACATCACGCACGGGGAAATCACATTCCCCTACAAGCTTAAATCGCACTGTGATGTGAAGTCTACACTAAAGTGAGAGTCAATTACTGTGCACAATTACTTTGCCACTAAGTGCTCCCTAGGCAATTTACAAGGTTTCAATAAAATGACTTGGGTAAAGAGAATCTACTATAACATGCAATATGCCCATTTATAGTTGATGTGAAATATAGGACTTCCCTGGTTTTCATATATCATGGGAAGGACCATATTACATCAAGCCCTTATTAGTGGCTATTAGCTGGTAATATGACACCGATAATGGTCCTGAATATTGTGGCTTAATTTCCCAACACCAAACTGATAGGCATTTGGTGACGCCTTCTTTTATACAGGCATGTATCTCCTGCAGACGATTTGAATTTCTGAAACAGTGTACATGTTCAATATATTGGATTGGCAATCTTTAAATGTAAAGGCTGCCGTAGCATGTCACTTTAGGATAATGCATTTGATGTGGGTTCCATACAACATACGCCTCTGAAAAAATAGTTCAGCATCAGCCTCCTATCGATTCCTTACTTAACTTGTAGTTGTCCACCTCCCTCAACCCACCAAACTCTTACTGACCCCCTCCCAATGAAAATTTAGTTCATACACACTTTATCCAGAGGAGGGTGGCAGATGGGATGGGATTAATATTGTAATAGTGCGTAGTACTGCTCGAAAGGTCAGCTAGTAGAGGTACCTTGTGGGAAGGCTGCTGGGGAGATGTTTATTGGTCCTCCACTCTTTATTACAATGCCTTGCCGGCTCACAGACTGGTGTCTCATGTTTCTAATGGTTCCTGCGTTATTGAGTACGAATTGGGGGCCTCATAAAAGAACAAGAGGTCTCCTGTAGCTTATGAGATATTTCAAAAGTATGTGTGCAGCTTTTAGATGAGCATAGATCTTTCTCTTCAGCATTTGGGTCTATGTGCGTCAATAATGTGTAGGTCTAAGATGTCGCCAATGATCTTTCATGACAGATCTAATAGTTTGTGTGGACCTATTCACTATCAAGATACAGATGCTTGTCTTCAGATCTGAATTTGAATTCCATATTCATACAGGCACAGCCTACTCCAATATTGATCGTAACATTAAATAAGGTTAGAAAAGAAAAAAGGAAAGACCAAAGTGGCCTGGTGTAAATATAGAGGTGGCAGCAAAAGGGGCTATTCTTTCTTTGGGTGGCACTAATGGATTTGTCAGTTCAGATAAAACCCATACATACAAGTAGAGGGGAAGAGCTTTTATGCTTCATATAGGAGAGGTTGGAAACTATAGAAATAAAACTAAATGCCAAGCTGCTTATTTACTATTTCATTATAATTATACAAAGGATGAGTTGCCATAGTTACCATTAGGTTATGGCTTAGATTTTCTACAGTACCAGAATCAATCACAACCCACCCAAGAATGGTAATAATGAATGATACAATTATCATTTTATTCTTTTCTTTGAAAACCTGTGAAAAGAATAGAGAATATAATTTATTTGGAAACCAGGACTCCCTATGTTGATCGTACTAATTGACAGTGTCATGAGTGGCGAATGGTCTATTACCAGAGGGAGTAACCAAGCGAGTCATTGATCGAGTGGGTCATTCTGAGAAAACTTAAGACATCAATTGATGAACGTATCAATGTCCACACAGATGTATAATTATACCGTATTTCTACAAGCTAATGAATGTCTACCCAATGCATATTCGTAGGGCAACCACTGTAGCATTTATTTGAATATCTAGTATTTTCCGAATGTCATCAATTCAAACCCTGCCTGCCACAATCAATAGTTCAACTTGGCATTCCCAAAATAAAAAGAGATTTAAAAAGTTTGTTTGACTTTTTTTACTTCAGAGTAAGAACTGACTGCTAAGGTTTATAGACCCAAATCATGTGTAAAAACCAGCCTCTTGGAACATAAGGAACATGCATTGAAGATGCTAATCTTATTTTACCATCTGAGATATCACTGATGAGACGTACGGTTTGAACATGAGACAAAGACCCATAATTAAACACAAAATGATTTCATGGATGCTTAACAACACGATCTAATTATACACCACTTCTACCACCTGAAGCTGGGTAATCTAGCTATGTAGCATCCCCTGCTGATGCAGATAATATGCCAGCTGTAGGCCTACTGACTGCTTCTGTGCTACTTAGATGTAGGCCTTTTGCAGGATACAAGGCTTAGCAAGCACTACATAATGTATATCCAGTACTTATGCATTATTGACTGTGCTTTAAAGCTGGTATAAAAGCTAATATAGTGTTGTCTGATATGTATTTCAGAGGATTATATACCCCTTCCCAAGTAATAGGGTGCCACTCATTATGGCACAATATGGCTCATTATGTGCACATCATTGGACTTTAGTTTCAGCTGGTCTATCCTCTTTGGTGGGAAGGGAAACCACTTGGTTAATTAGTTCTGGTCACAGCCTCATGGCGGCAGCACTGAGTGGTGTCTGCTCTGCTGCCAGGCATCTAAATTGAATTCACCACCATTATAGAATACTCTGCTTTATGGCTTGAGGTGGAGCCACTGTGCTGGTACAATCAAGACTGCTTGTTGACATAAATGAAATGCTGGAAGCATTTCATTTCTACACACATATATGCGTGAACTTGACATGGTTAGAATGCACTGAATAGATTGAGATTTGGCAGGACACTTTCACAAGTGGGGTGATGATAGATATGCAGAAATTGGAAAATCTATATATTTCAGATCTTGTCCCAGCTCTAAATATCTCATTCATTGATCTGAACAGCGGATGTGGTAAGCTGACTACCTCAGCATATTGTTTTCTTGACCAGTTCTTATGTTTTTACTTTTCATTTTAACTTCTCTCTCTGCAAAGAGTGCAAGCAGCTAATGGACTGAGGTGCCTTAGCGTTGCACATAACACAGTTTGCTGAACATGTTGGTTTACCTTCAGGGGGTGGGGGTTTTGAAAGGTTATTCATAGATGCAAAAAGGTGCTTGTATCTCAAAGGCATCTATAACATTTGATGTAATATTGTATGTAGGAATTCAGAGAGGCAGTAAGAGAAACACAGGGGAGCTAGTGTAAAAATGTCTTGCATGTTGGCAATTCTATTCTTCATCTACCCGTCAACTAACCCTCTTAATTCCTAGGATCCTAAGACTCTTTCCCCACTAAATATTGCTATCCCAAAGGCTGTAGTGTATATTGGGCATGGGAGTGAATTAATCCTAGATATAGTTGTCCATACACTGATAGGTACCAAAGCATCAGTACTAAATCATCACTGATGGGTGTATCAGCCAGAAGGTTATGTAGTTGATCTATAGGTTTAAGGACATAGAATAGGTAGAGACCTAGTGATGAAACTAATAGACTCTCCACCGGTTGCAAATCTCGGGCCTCATCTCGTAGATTCACACTGCCCAGGAGATAAGGCGTAAATTTGCTAACTGGTGGAGAGTCTATGCAAAAAAGAAAATGCACGGCACTACATTTGTCAAACGCCTTAAGCAGTGACAAGGAGAGAAGGACATGCCTAGAATATAGGCTTGTATTCCTTCCTGATATCACACGCTACCAGGAGGCAGTCTTAAGGACTGGATATGGCAGAGGGAAGGGGAAACTAATAATCCAGGTGGAATGAGTTGATGCCAGATATGGAGTCCTGGATCTGGATGATGAGGAGGGAGACTGACCCTAGATGCCAGCAGATGATCAGTGCAAGAGTCATACCAGCATCACCCTCTATGCTTACATTACAGTCTTGCATTATAGAACAGTCATATGCTGTCCTGACATAGACATTTGCATTTCCCAACATTCATTTGCTAGTAAATATCATGTGGTATTGTTTTGCACCATACAACTGGAGGTCATCTCAGATGGACTGGCTCAGTCTAGATTAGTCATAGAAGAGGTTAAGAAATCCCCTGAAAGATCTTTCACAGCCGCCATATTCCTTATGTGACTATAGTATCATCCTGATGATTATGCCATCCTCTAATGCATCCACTTGTCATGCATATTGTGGTACCAATATTTGTGGTTGGTCTATGGAACTGTATTTCTCAGGTTTAATAGGACATTCACATGTGCAGATGTATCTACTGCATATGATACCACATTACTTTGAATATAAGGGGAATCCATGTATAAAATATAATATATAAGGCACACTCTCTCTTTCCGTCTCTTTTAGAAAGGTTCATAGGCACAGCTGAGTCTCTCCTCACGCATATACGACATGTAGCACTATATAGATATTTATACATGGCTAGAATAAAAGGCAAATTAAACAAAGAATGGGATGAACTGATAAAATGGAACGAGAGAAAAACTGTAGAATAGTATGGTCCCCCAAACTCGCCACACACAAGCAATAGTCTCAGACGTTTGTTGAAACAAGGCAGGGGAGTAATTGTGGATCAACGGGGTAAAAGGTATGCCCGCGCACCCTCTCGTGGGGGTACCTTTTACCATGTTGATCCACAATTAAGGTAGTTGGGTGAATTGAGACTGATGAGCAACTCAAGGTGTATAACCTTTACAAAGACAATACCTCACGTGCTGAGGGCCACTGGTGTAAGCCACTCTAAAGCAAGAATTCCACCACAGCTGGCTCTTCCCAGTGTTGAAGTGGGAACAATTGGGTACAATCAGTAAAAGGACTAACGGAGGTCAATTTAAAAAAAAAATTTTGGGGTTATCACTGAAAATCTCTCAATCCAATCTGCCGATTTAATCAAATCATCCCTTATCATCTGAAGGGGTGATCTATGTCTAGAGGAAAACATTCTTAAGGCTGAGCTGCTAACAGAAGCATGTTTTTGAGACTTGCCAACTTGCCTTATCCCTATGAAAAGGTTCTGAGTACCATTAACTACCTTTTTAACCATTCACCTGAAAAGACCTGGAACTATTGAGATGCTCCTACAGCAATAACTACTGCTAAGAACAGGTACTTATGGAACTTCTAAATTTTTTGGTAATCATTATAACAGAGAGTTGTGATTTTTGGACATGGCAAGTTTTTAACTGCTCTCCACCAAACCTTTGCAGTCAATACTCTGTAATCTGTGGACCCTTGCCCCTTGCCATCAATTATAAGTCATTTTAACCAGTGAGGATAATACCATCCGCAATTCAATGTTTATGAACTGACTTAAGGACTGAGCGACTGAAATGTCAAACAGAACTGATGTGTGTTGCATTAAGTGCAGGAGGCTATGTTCTATTTGGTAGTCCCTAGTTGAAGTCTGGGAAAGAACCTCTAACATAACTGGGATTACCCTTAATAGCAGAGATGTTTTGGCCATCCTGGTAAATGACCCCTATTCAATAGCATAATATAGAACACACCATCCTCATCATGTCTTGTTGCTGATGGAAGGGGATAGGAGTCAGGGACTCCAGCTCCCTGGCCTACCAGCCTATTACTGTAGCAACCTGAAGGCCAATTAATCTAGGCTCTTTTTTGCATATGGTATCTCCCTCCTGGTCAGGCTGCCAACATCCAAAGGGCCCAACAGGAAGATGAGGTGGGGTGAATCTTCTGATGGAGAGTACCCTGCAGATCCTCCCAGGACCTGAGGGTTGTATTAGCCGAAAGGGAATCTTTTAAGAAATAATTCACCACTTCCATATTTAATTCTGAGCCAGTGATTGCTGCTGCTCAAGGTGAATTGCAGCTTCACCAAAAGGCAGGAGAGGGGTAGAATAGGTTCCTTGGGTATATTTCCATAATTCTGTCGCTAGTGAATGTTTATACTGTGCATTAGGTATTCAGTTGCTTTAGAATTGGAGAGAAGCATTTCCTAAAAGGTGAACAAAAGTGTGAATGACATGAAGCAACTCCTGGCATGATGAGATAGAGTTTCTTTCTTAACATAACCGCTAATGACTTTCATCACTCTGAATCAATATCAAGCAGGATGAAGGGGATACAATCTGGAAAACCAGCCAAAGTGACATACCAGGCTGGTGGTATAGACTGGCATTATGTATATGAAAAGAAGCAGTTGCCATGGTTACCATTAGTGGAGGGGACAAAATTCCCATTGTTGTAATGTTAATTAATATCCCTATGTGCTTATTTAAATGACATGTACAATTTGAATGACCCTGTCTTTGGATTATGTACAAATCCTGGACTACTGCAATCAGTATGACTTAGAGCCATGCCATTGCAACCAGGAGGATTATAACCATGTGCAAGGAGACTGTATTCATGCATCAACAACCAATGTATTAGTAACTGTTATTACACGATTTCTGTGATTCTGAGTGCTTTTCCTGGATATTCCCATGCACATACCTCTCGATATTGCATGGCATGATGCATGCATCATGACTTTTGTAAGGTGTGCGGTTATCCAAGGATAACAGGCACCCAGTGCGGTTATCCATGGATAACAGGCATGCCTTACATGTAATATGTCATATGTTAAAACCTATGAGATTTCCATTGCCAGGGGCAGGGGTATAACCTTTACTAAGACAATCCCTCGCATGCTGAGGGCCACGGGTGTTAGCAACACTTAAAGCAAGAGAATATTCCATCAGAGCTGACTTTTCAGAAAACTGCATTTGAAAAATTCGGAACAATCAGTTGAAAGACTAACAAAGGTCATTTTCAAAATTCTTTTTGGCTCATAGCTCAATATCTTTCAATCCAGTCTGATGAAATCAAACTATCTTTCATCATTGGAAGAGTTGGTCTATGTCTTGTGGAATACATTAAGGCTGAGCTGCTTACAGAAGTATGTGTTTGGAGACTTTCCTAGTTGCAATAGTTACCTTATGAAAAGGCCCAAGTGGACCAAGCACACTACCATCTTATGCATTCACATGATTAAGACAAAGAACTATCAACATGCTCCAACTGCAATAACTACTGCTAGGTACAGGTACCCTTGGAACTCCTAGTACCTTTTGATATTAATGCACAGAGTAATAGCCCTTGGTCATGGCAAGTTATTTGCTGCTCTCCACTAACTATTTGCAGCCAATACTCTGTAATCTGTGAACCTCCATCCCCTACCTTCAGTGCCAGACAGGGTCTGGATCATGCATGGACTGAGCACCAAATTCTCCATAAATTGCCGGATTTAATGTTCAATTTAGTAATCCATAGTGGAAGCCAGGACTATAATGCCTTAGTGGTCTGGAAAAGAAGACCCTTTATAGCTGGACTTTTCAAGTTGAGGTTATCCATCAATAGCAGAGATGTCTGGGCCATCCTAGTAAATGACATAACCGGCCATATTCAATATACCATAATACCTTGGGTACATAAGGCACACTTTATACGTGAGGATAAGCCTCTGGTCCGCCTTATAGATTGGTGCGCCTTAAAGCATGAGTTTGGGGTAAAATCTTCCCAAGGTTTCCCATGAAGTTTTAGGACATTGGGACGTGTTTTCTACCCATAGGTTTTCGGATTTCGAGAATCCATTCATTAGAAGTGAATTTATTCCTTTTTAAACTTTTTTAGAAGATCCCCAGAATCTGGGTGTGCCTTATATGCGGGTGCGCTTTATGCGCAGAGTATATTGGTAGTACAGAACGTCATTTCTTGTTACTGGTGCAAGGGGTAGGAGTCAAGGACTCCAGCTCCCCAGGCCTACCAATCTATTACTGTACCAACCTGAAGGCCAATTAATCTAGGCCCTTTTTTGCACATGGCATCTCCCTCCTGGTCAGGCTATTAACATCCAAAGGGCCCAACAGGAAGATGAGGTTGGGTAGGGTGAATCTTCTGATGGAGAGTAGCCTGCAGATTGTTCCAGGACCAGAGATTGGTGTGAGCTGAAGGGGAATTTCTTAAGAAGTTATTAACCACTTCCATATTGGATTCTGAGCCATTGATTGCTGGCCCTCCAGGTGATTTGCAGCTTTATCATAAAGCAAGTAAGGGGTAGAATTAATTGCTTGGGTATATTGCCAGAATGTTGTCGTTTGTGACTTTTTATACTGTGAAGTTAGGTACTCAGTTGCAATAGAATTCAAGATAAACATTTCCTAAAAAAAAAGTGAACAAGAGTGTGAATAACAGAATTCAACTCCTGGCATTATGATATAGGGTTTCTTTCTCAACATAACTGCTAATAGCTTTCAATTTGAATCAATATCAAGTGGGATGAAGGGGATACATTCTGGAAGAAAAGGCCTAAGTGACACACCAGGCTGCTGTTTTAGACTGACATTATGGATATGAAAAGGAGCAGTTGCCATGGTTACCATTGGTCAAGGGGATAAAATCTCATTGATGTAAAATTAATTACTATCCAATTCTAATCATAGGAACAATTTGAATGACCTTTTCCTTATCCTAAGTAAAAAATGCAATATCTTATCTACTGAGTTATAAACCAATACTCTTATATCTATCATCAGTTGTTTTTTCAATGCACATCCAAATGAAATGCAATAGCAGTACTAGAGCTCACAACACCGGATACATGAAAATGAACTTTGAACGCCCTGAACAACTAGCAAGTTAATCAATCCTACTCATCAACTAATTTCTTAAGTTAGCAGGAATGACTCAACCAGGTCCATTGTTGATTGACCATACACACACGTATGGACGATGCCTTATTTCATCAAGAAACACTAATATATGCAGAGCACCTTAGTTGTCACTTAACTCTCCATTAGCTCCCTTCCACTAAATACATAAGAGTCTGAGTAGGGTGAACCCTACTGAGGGGAGCATCCTTCATTAGCATATATATATATATATATATATATATATATATATATATATATATATATATATATGCCTAGCCAAAGTACACATTGGTGAAAGATTTGTCTATAGGTATAAATTCATTGAATAGACGGTTGAAGAAGAAAAAACTGTTGATTTTTTTTCATTTGACGATTAGATATTTTACCTCCTGAATTTTATCATTCCTGATCATTTGCCTACTATTCAAGCAAGTGATAAACAATGAAATATGACCCAATCGAATAAAGAGTATGCTTCTCAGGACAAAAAGTCAATTCTCGGCCAGTAGGTCAGCTGTCGGGCTACTGTAGGGTTAGCCTACAATAATTAAAACTAGCAACAAAAGACCAGTTGGGTTTCGTTTTGTTTACATCCGTTAACACATAAAGGTAAATAGGAGCTGAACAACACCAGCATTCCAGGAACGTTTGCTCAACAGCACACAGAAATGGTAATTTGGGCTTGTTTAGTATTGTTATGCAATTATTTTAGGTGTCTCCTTTTTGCAAAGAAATGATTGAAGGAACTTTTTTTACTTTTACAAAAATCATATCATTTGCATTATTTCACTGTACTATGTGGGTATGTTTTATTCCCCACTGCCCCTGCATGCAGCCAATCACATTACTTTCAGCCAAATGAAGATAAAAATGACCTTCTTTGATAGACTGGGCTTCCAGTGGTCATCCACCTATGTGAGGAAATATGTGGGAGTGAGATGAGGAGGTGGGCAGAAGGGATGAATTCCCCTATAGGGTAACCAAATGCCCAGAGGCCACTTACAAGAAAGCAAAATCCAATTTGGAAACTTTCAAATTTCATTTTCGCCTCGACCACCATTTGCAAACAAGTATTTTTGTACCTAGCATAGGTTTTATCGGGCATCTCAGTCAATATTTTCCTCCACCTTCATGTTCATGACCCTTTAAAAAGAGGTTTTATTTGCTAAATGAGTTTAGAATATCCCAACAAGGATTTTTCTATTGAAGTGGTTTCTTAATGGTCAATGGTCATGCAAGTTGTTCATCATAAGTAAGCTGCCTTTAGAATCTAGATCTCTGAACTAATATATTCTTTTCTATATCACCACCTGAATTTCTATAGGTTCCTGACATACATTGTAGATCTAGAGCATTTTCTATTGAATTGCATGTCATTTTAAACAACTTAAGATCCCGTAATTTCTTATTAAAGTTGCTCAAATGTGATTCATCCTGTTTCATTTTGTTTACCTTAGCTAGTTACTAAATATTCCATTCAGATTTCTAATTCAAGTTTTGATTTAGGGTTTACCCTTATGTCACACCCTGAAGGCATTACTTAAAAAGATCCCTATAGATACATTGAGATGAGATAGGGGAAATGTGAATAATATTTCCTGCCTGATCTAACTGCCTGATCTTACATGCTCTTTGCAAATTATGAGATCATTGTAATGTGAATGTAATAGATGTGAAGAATGTGCCATCTGACTTTCCTAATTCTAATTGCAGCCCTTGTCGAAAGGGTCACTGAATGGCAGGCATTATGCAAGTCTTTTTAAAAGGACATGCTATAGGTAATCTCCCGTGCAATTCACTTGGCATCTACTCTGGGAATACTTTGAGACTGATTACCACCGTCTCCCTTCATCTGTAGATAGATCACTTATCTGTGTTGCAATTGGATAAGGTGCTTCCTCTTGGTATGGTTATATTTGCTATTCTGGTTCCTGTCTGAACCCTATTCCAAAAACGCTGTAAAGAATATCATGAAAATGATACATGAAAGGTGAAACATAATAATTTCAGAACTAATGAAAGATCTTGCAGGGTTAAACATAACCATGAATAGCAATAGTTTCAGTGGAGCCCAATTGATATGACTTTGTTTTTATAAAAGGGGTGCGTCTGCGAACCCTGAAGGGTGCAACCTACACCGCCATTATATTACTTTTGTGAGGCATAGTATTCTCCCTATGTCTACTGCTATCTAACATTCTATGTATTGTATTATCTGACACTGAGTGTCTCAGCATGAGATATACATGCATTCTATGTATCCTACCAAATTAAGCCTGGTGTTTCTCACAGCGTTTTTCTTCTCACCCAATACCTTTTTCGCACAGAACTAATTCATAAAGGGGACAGAATTGACCTATAGTTTAAAAGGTTAACATGGGTAAGGCGTTAGTAGGCCTCAGCTATTGGAGGGTCAGAGAAAAAGATCAAAATGGAAATATTTGTAATCAAGGGGTCAATAATAGGGGTCCTCAATTGGACCCTCATTATATCTCTCATCTGTGGTCTTCTTAAAACTCCTCCCGCCTAACCACTGCTTATAATCTTCTTGAAAGGGATAGACACACGTACTTGTAAGACTATATCAGCCTGTTTATATTTCTAAGTTTTCTCATACCCTCCACTCTAGTGTTTCTTTTTACCAGGAACTGTCCACATTGACCTTTACTTGCATGTCTTACAAAGTACCAGCTGCAGGGAACAAAAGCAAAAGAACGGGGCCTAGCCATTTTACTTATAATAATCTGCCCCTCATGAGTAAAATCTTCCCAAAGGCTCATGTCAATATTGCAGTGGGTAAGGCTTAATGGCAGTTTGAGGTGAGTGATAGACTTGAACTACACTGCTGTATATCGCTTTGGTCATTAAATCAAAGTGGTAGAGAATTACCATGCACAATTACTGTCCTATTAAGTGTTTCCTAGGTAATTTACCATGTTTCAATGAGATGAATTATGTAAAGAGAATCTACTACAACATGCAAGGAGCCCATTCATAGTTGATATAAAATGTAGTATATATGCCTGAGGTTAAAAATGCTAGGAGCAGGACCATGCCCAATTAAGCCCTTATTAGCTGTTAATATGACACTGGTAATTGTACCGACATAATAAATTGAATTCTCTTTAACGTAAAGGATAAACAGGATTGAGAGGCAGAGGTTAAAGTTAATTTAAAATCGTCATTGCTTTAATTTATGGAGCCCTATTGCTGGCAAACACAGCTCCTGTCTGCGCCACGTGTCTCGTATTTCTAAAAGATACTGATAATGTCTCATTACATTTCATTTAGAAGCATGGCCAGAGGTGTAGTTGTATTAAGGCACAAATTACAAAGGAGAAATAATAATTACGCCCATATTAAGTAAGTTGAAAAAGGATACAGGTAAAGCGAAAGATTTCTTGGTTTAATTAACATGGCATTCCCAAGTAACCTTGCATTCTCAAAAGAAAGAGAGATCGCAAAAGCTAGATTTTTCACTCTTGTATGAACACCGATGGCTGAGGTTTATAAACCCAAAGATATGTGCCTTGGTCACCTTTATCAAATCAGAAGGAATAATATATTATTGCAAGAAGGTCCTTACTGATATATCCTGAGCAGCTGGTACAGTGCTGGTTAAATATACAATTTGACGATGAGCTTAAGACCCATAGCTAAAAGCAAAATGGTTCTATGTACGCTTGAAGCACAATAACTAATTACACACCACGGCAACCACCTGAAACCGGGTAATCCAACTATGTAGCATCTGCTCCTAATGCAGAAAATATGTCATCTGTACTGAGAACTAGTCTGCTACTGAGGTAGAGGCGGATTACAGAGAGAAAACATTGATAATAGAGTCTTAGATGTGTTTAAATTTACATGAAATAATGGTGCTGGCAACAGGTCTTCGAATCCCTTCCTTACTCAGTGAGGATAAAATCAAAATTGAAATGACATTGATTATGGTTGTATCCATGATATTAAAAGTCTATTTCAGCCAACTTACTGCCATATGATAAAATAATAATTTCCTCGAGTATTTTGTTTAATTTCACTTTATGCCTTCACTACCCTTCACTCCCTGATTGTAGAGATAAAGAGAGAAGAGGAAAAAGATGTATAAAGGGACAATGAGAAATTAATTGTGGAGAGACATTTCTAGACAGAAAGAGAAATAAGAACAATATATGCCAGGAATATAGACTGGTCTATCCCTCTTGACATCATCCTATCACACGGTATCAGGAGGCAGTCTTAGGGACTGAACATGGCAGGTGGAAGGGGAAACTAATCATCCAGGTGAAATGAGTTGATGGATTGCCTGCCGGATATGGAGCTCTGGATCTACACAAGGAGTAGGGAGGCAGACCCTACATGTATGAGAGGCAGTCAGTTGCAGTGTTAGGGGCCTGCAACTATACCATACTTGTAAGCCACAACTGCCACACAATATAGGGTGTCTTGATAGTGTCATCTGAACAAGTCCCCGTGTCAAATGTCCAATGACAATATTAAATTGCCAGTGTCAGTGTTGGGTCTATGACATTTGTCATCTATTAGGTTTTAATTGGACACACATGTATGAAGATCCTTGCACATCATTTATCACTGTATACTATTTGTGTCTCGGCATAACAAAGACAAAATAGAAGGTGGAAAGAATCAAGGGCTGCACAGAGATAGGCAGAGTTGACAGGTATGGTTCACCAGACACTAGCACATATTCAGACCTTTGTAGACACATGGCAGGGGAGCTTCAAAGGCCAAGGAGTAACTGAGACAATTGGGTGAATGAGGACTGATGAGCATCTAAAGGCACCTCAGCTTTATAAAGACAATGCCTTGCTTGGTGAATGCCAATGTTGTAAGCCTCTTTAAGGCTGAGCTGCTGCCAGAAGCATGTGCTTGGAGACTTGTCAAGAAGAAAGGGGTCACGTCTTCACAGATGGTGTGGTGGTGGGGGTGCACTATTCTGTGAATATACCGTGCAAAGCAGGAACAGAGGATTATGAATCGAGTTTACACTGAGGTTTTCCCACTTGAAATCCCCCCGCCCCGGAAACTCCCATGTTGAAAATGCCCCAAGACAGACCCCCCAGGAGCCCATTCCCTACTAGTATTACAGCAAGGAAGACCAAAGAAGGTGACCACCAATCACAAAAATATACAAGATAGTGAAATATATCCCCTGTTTCAATAGTTACCATTAAGAAAAGGGATGGGATTTCCACTGCCATAGAACTAATTTTACTACCCTACGTGCTAATTCCAATATCAGATATTGTTGAAGGACCCTGTCTCTAGCCTACAAAACTTAAACTTCATATATCCAATTAGCTGAGAAATAAACTGATACCTCATGCTATATTTTCATACACCATAGAAATAAGGTTCGATCACAATACCAGAGCTTCCTTAATTAGTATACTGCCATCATTGTAAACATTGCATTCACTAATTTTGTTTTTAATGTTAAATTTATGCTTCTAATTACATTAACACGTGTACCTAATATGTACAGGGCCCTTTGCGGGATCGACTTAGAATGAAAGAATGTGTTTGGAGAATGGCCAAATATCTTAATCTTACTTTCCTTGTGATATATTGTGGAATTTGTTTCAAAGGACGTTTGTCTAGATCATTGGGATTTGTCAATATATATGATATGGGCTAGTGACGGATTACAACAAGAAAACAGATTTCTTATCAATACAAGGGTCAATGTCAGAAAAAGTGTACAAAAGTGGGGGGCGAAACAAGGTTTCTGCCATTTCCGTAGTTGTTGAGTAACTTTTATTATTCTGCACTCTGTGCCCCAGGTATGTGCACTTTTTCTGATCTAGACGCACAAGATTACTTTTAGCAACTGCACATGGTAAGCATATACCCTGCAATAAGTTGCTCGGGTTGGTTTCTCACCCAGAACCCTCAGAGGTGTTCATTAAGGCGTGTTCGGTATTTTAATACCTCCATTCAACGTGTGTCTATCTTGCACAAACATTAATTTTATTTAAAGAATGGTTGTTTACTCCAAAATCATACATACATTTTCTGCCTCTGTCAATGTGGTGATGTTTTGTGTCCCAGCTACTCATGCATGCTGCCAATCCATCAGGCCAATCCATCTGACCAGCATTTACCAGTCTGTATGAGGATTGATTTGGGAGGGAGGTGAGGAGGTGGGCAGAAGTGATGAATTCCCATACACGGTAACCAAAATGTCAAAGGGCCACTTCCTGAGGGCGAAATCCAATTTTGACACTTTCAAATTTCATTTTGGCATCGACCACCATTTGTAAACAAGTGTATCTCAACAGTGCTCAAGTACCTCAGGGAAAGGTTGATATATTTCCTTCTAGCTCCGGCTAAAGTATAATATTATGTCTTGTTGGCCACATGAGATTAGAACATTCTTCAGAGGGATTTTCTTTCCAGGGAAAGCGATATTCATCAATTGGCATTTGTCTTGCAATTTAAACCTAAATGTCTCCATTGAAGATATCTTATATATGGACTAATATTTACTTTTCTCCTTGATGTATAAAGGTTGCTCATAATCATTTTTCATTCCATTTCCTTAGCTACTATAGCTTCATTCAATACTATGACAATTCAGAGCCCTCACCACCTCAAGCAACTTTGAAGCAAAAAACAATAGATGCAGGGCGCAGAAAGTGACCAATGTGAATTCTATTTCAGTGTTGAATATGCTTCCCTTCTGATTTGATTGTTCATTGGACATGTGCTGGCTGTATTGATATTTTAGGTATGCCAAGGCCATAGTAATTTAACCAAGAATGTGTTAGACTAAAGAATGCAATCTTATCAATTGCAGCCTTTGTCCAAAAGGTCACTAAACAGGCAGGTATTATGCAAGTTCTATTAGAGGACAGACTAGGCTATTTCCGATGTAATCTTCTCATCTACTCAATCACTAGTTGAAGTCTCGCTAACCTTCTCGTACACCCACCTAATCTGCAGACAGATTATCTGTGTCTTGTATTGAGAGGTATTGTTATAGCCTTACTATTATCTCCATGTCATTTCCTGTTACCCATTAAATTATACAATTACTTTAAATTTTCTTTCATTACTAGAATGGGTCTTTTGAGTCTTTCTATTTTTCTACAGTTCACTCATGAGAAGTGGACATTCATTTCAGAATGAATTTTTAAAGAACCTTGAGGAGAAAAGAAGAGAATATATTGTAAGTACATCAGTGCCAGTGGGGTCCTTTTGAGGGGGATCTATTTTCCCAGAAGAGGTAAAATATTGCATCTCAGAAATGTAGATTACCATTTGTAAATCAAGCCGACATCATCCGGATTGAAGCTTGTTCATGCACACTAGGGACCTCTCCAGTGCTAAGTTTGGGGTTGTATGGATGCCCCCAATTTCAGTTTAGAGATTCTTTCTTCCTTTTAAGAACATCACAAATCCATAGTGTTACCGAGTTTACACTGGATCCCTGAGATATGCCAGAACAGATCATGCTTCTAATAATTTGCATAAGAAAAACCAGGTTAATAGGCTGAAGATAATGCTGTGGCCAAATGATAAGCTTAAGTCACAATTTCTTGGACAGTATTATCTATGCCTGATGCTAACATAGCATAGCATCAGACTGTTTCTATGAAAATATCATGTCCCTGACTGTAACAAGGAGATAAAATTGACTGACTAGAATATCAATTTCTATACTGAACAGACACAGACATATGACACTCTGGATCATCGATCTTTTTATATTCCTCAATTTTCTCATGCCCCCAGGCAAATGCTCTCTACAGAGAAAAGAACTTTTATGTGGATTTAGACATGCATGTCTGTACCCAGCATCTACGAGCAGTACCCGCTGCAGGAAGACAAGCAAAAATCATCTTTTAGTCTAACCAGCTTACTTGTATCTCCCGTTCTGAAATAAAACCATCCACAGGCTTATATCAATATTCTGTTTGCAAAAGCCTAGCAGCAGCTGTGGCCAAATGCTAATTATAGTAGATGACATGTAGTATCTACCAGAGATTACAGGTGCATATCCAATCAAGGCCTTAGGGGTTACCATTATGTTAATATGGCACTGATAATGGTATAGACACTGTAAATCCATTGCCAATACATCTACCAGGTGACATACCTGTATATTTAGAACAGGTTAGATTGTGAGTGAGTGAGTAATTGATGTTTAACGCCATTTCGACAGCTAAGGTCATATTCATGGCGAGAACTTCATTACATGATTTCACAGGGGAATGTATCAGTGCCCACGCATATATGTGCACCACACACATCCCGAGGGGATAGGAAAGAGGAGAAATAGACCCTTTTAAGTGGGCTAGGGAAGACCGTCCTGAGATTGTACATTCATGATATAAGTTAGGTGATCTTTAACCATGTAGGCTGCCTTAATGGGTCTGTTTAAAGTGCTGGTTCCCGGTCTCTAAAACCAGTGCAGTTCCAGCGACATATTGACCCCTTAAGATAATATTACAGGTATGCGCCATTAACATGTAACACCAATGTCCCACCTAATGTTTTGATATTCAGAACCAGTTACCACTGCATGTATATTATTGCGTTGTACATGATTAATCAATGCACTTAAAAGTGATTTCAAAAATATGATGGTAATATAGTTAATGTATTTTGTACTTTTGCAGGTACACTTTTACCTGAGCAAGGGTTATTTCAAATCTTATACTACATGGGCAGGTACATCCAGCACAGCTGTTATGGGGCTGCACTAGGGGATGAAGCAGAAACCAGTGAATTATAAATCTGATACTACATTTTATTACTATGGGTAGGTGATCATTAAATGGAAGGGCCACCAAATTCCCTACAGAGACACGCAGACCTCTGGAAAACAATATATTGTACAATATAGCCGAGGGAGACCCATCAAAGGAGGCCATAACTGAGTAGGCCTCAGGGAGGCTGGATGGAATTCAACTCCAACACATAGATAATATATTAGCCTTGACTGCAAGATGCCTGTACTGTAAATGTTTGATAAGCTGTCAGTCTCTATCGCCACACAGATGTAGCTGTATCACTATCAGGAAGGTTGCTTCAGTTAGATATCACGGATATCAGAAAAAAAAAACATCCAAATATCGTATAATGCTTGCAGGGCTAAGATACATGTGAATGCTATCAACAGGTAACATTTTATGTGTAAAATACACTGAGGCAACTACTACTTATCTCTGATGGCTTTCTTCTCAAGATCACATTGGTCCAATGGCACGTGTTTGTAGAAATCACCACGGCCCTGGTTCTAGTTGGTCATATGAAAAATTAAAAGGTTCTTTGTGTTTATTTAGCGCTTAGGTTTTTGATGGGGCAAGGAAAGTAGTTCCAGATTCCACAAGTTATGAACGCTTTGCACTAGTTTCTAAGCTGACAAAGAGGGGTGAGGCAAAACTTCTGTATTCTGTCCTGGAAACTGCAGTGGTTCATTTCTGAAGC
Organism: Acholoe squamosa; assembly: GCA_949317995.1. NCBI lineage: Eukaryota > Metazoa > Annelida > Polychaeta > Phyllodocida > Polynoidae > Acholoe > Acholoe squamosa. The sequence goes on from OX439049.1 coordinate 36,869,893, forward strand.
CATGTCATATTCATTTCCACGGCCCACAAGCCTCAGGGTTGCAGCCAAGGCTTAGATTTTAATTGCCTACACATATGCTTTAAGGTTAACCTTAAGTCTTCATGGCCCCTGGCAAAAAGATCGCTTTGGGACCAATCGGAAACAAAGCTCCGTATTTATTGGAAATGTTGGTGCTCATAAAAGCAACTATGTCAAGCAATAAAAAAAGGTCTTGTTTTGATGCTTGCAGAAGCATTTCAATCCATTCCAAATTATTATCATTTATTATGGAATACAATTTTGAAATATCTTTATCAATTTTACTATGGTTAGTGCAGTATGTAAACTCATTTGATGGAGAAGATGGAGACAGCCCCTAAGCACATCATTCTCTTTTGGCAAATGATTTTACTTTGATAACCCATTTTCCAGAAACCTAGAGAGAAATCTCTGATCTGCCACAACTACAAATGCAGACATTTCCTCTGAGAACATATAACAACTGGTAAACCTAATTACATATTATTTTTTAGATCACCATTATTGCTCTAATAGTGGAGTCAAATATTTCCTTTTTAAAGTTTCAAATTTAGTATTTAGCATGCCTTCGGGATGGTGACTGATGAGCTTTCTTAAAAAAGTAAGATAAAATCTTCAGTGTTGACAGAATCAACTTGGTAATCATTTCCATGTAATAGAATAAACTTTTTTTCTTTCTAAGAGAGGACTGTAAATGAACATATTTCTCTCAGCCTAAAATGATTGTGGAGAGGACTAGCATGAGCACTGCTTAGAAGGAGTCAAAAACTCTGTTGTTGACATCAGATTCTATCATGTACCATCTCTAAGAACTGATCTTTCTGATCAGCTGTAAGTCATCAGAAACCGAAGTAATGTTTTTCCCTGCTGATTACAATTGTAAACAAAGCATTTTATAACAGGCTGCCACAAAATGTTCTTTTGTGGACTGCCTCAATGAGGCATATGAGAGGAATGAAGATGGGGCTCAGGGAGTTGTAATTAGCTGTATTCATGAGGGATAATGCACTGTGTGATTGATGGCTGGAGGGAGTTTGTCCTGCTAAACCCTTTAAGGACTGGCAGTGCATCAAGGCAGCACACCCATATTGTTCGCCATGCTGCATTAATGCAGCTCCGGCAAGAATGCTCATACAGGGCTACACACTCTTTAAAGGGTTAGAGAGGATAGTGTAGAGAAATAGAAAGATGTATTTGACTATGGTGGAAAGGCATGAGGCAGCTCCTGAAGCTGTCATCCCTACCCATTTACTATGGAGCCGTTGTATTCTAGGTGTTACAAAGCAGCAGAGTATAACCGCATTCAGCTCAAATTCATGAGGAAAGCATGACGTATGTTGTCTCTGCTTGAAGGGCATGGCAAATAATACACTATTGGTCACATATTTCCAATTATGGTATCAGATTCCCCTGGCAATTAATTCAAATGATGTAATTAGTCCAGAAAATCACACATTTGAGCATTACCCACCACAATCAATCCAGCCACGGATGATAACATGCAACTGTTTAATTGTCGGTTGAATGAAGTAGTTTCAGTATTTCACTTCTCTATGTGTGCCCATCAATCACAGGAATGATAATAAGCCAATTGTTTATTTACCAATATTATGTTTGTATTATTCATTGGAATGGTATCCCATTACTCCCCATTCCACACCCTTTGCTGACCATGCCTTTCCCTTCAGGCCAGAAAAAAAAATTAAGACAAAAAAAGACCAAATCTTTTGTAGTTTTTCATAACCTGTGTGTTCAATTGCTGTTGATGATGGGAGGAAGTCGGTTTGGAGGGGATGAATTCCCAAATGTTGTAAACACACACCAGAGGGACACTTCCAGGAAGAGGAAATTTGATTAGAACGCTTTCAACTTTCATCTTAGCAACCGCTGCCATTTGATAATAAGTGTTAATGTCATCAGCCACAGGCTCAACTGTTGCTTAGAGAAAAGTTGATAAATGTCCCATTTCATTATGGATGATGTCAGAAACTTTATTGGCCACTCAAATCTTTCCTTCTCAAGCATCCCGTTGGGCAAGACTACATGGTAATCTTCAAGATTGCTATTTTCTGAAATATATGCTAACCTTTTTCAGTATCTCATATCAGAAGTGAGGATTATAATCAGGCTCATTGTCTTGATTTCATCTCAAATTTCCAATATATCAGAATTTTCATAACCATCAAAATATAGATGACCCATCCTAAAAAAAACATGCACCCGAGGAGGGGGGTTTTTAGATCTGCTTTTGCTCACCAGGGCGCAGTTTATGAGTAAAACACTGAAAATAAATTATACACAAAAAATTCTTTACGGCTTTAAATCAATATTTCATAGGGAATCCAGTGGTATGCTCAGAATTATCCCATCTCTTCTTTTTGCCATGGAAGCCACTACGTTATATTAGATAGGAATTGTTGCCACAATTAGGCTATGTGGATATTTAGATACGGTACTCAGAACCGAAAACAGACCCAAAAAAAAAATAAAAAAAAAACATCACTCATAAAACCAGTTGTATGATAAAGACATCATAATCTTTGGTAATCTTTCCACAAAACTGTATAATTCTTTTGCATTATCAGTATCATGACAGGATATAATGAATTTAGAACTTATTTGCCATTTTCAGTTGTACAATCCAACCTACGCTCCAGATATCTCACTTTAAAGCCTGTGATTTTGAAAACGTTGAAAGGCCGTCTCCTCCCTAGGGGCATGTTTCCCCATCTGGACACAATGATTTGGCGTATTATTTACCAGTGTATCGTGTTACTTTCGTATCCAACACACTGTTCCATGACACGCTTATATCTTAGAATGTTTTAACCATTCAGTCAGCTTTGTCAGTCCATGAATTGCTTCTTTTAGCAGGGTTATTCTGCAATGTTGACTCGCATCATTGTACCAACATACGTACCAGGGAGGCATATTAAAATTGTATTCCTTAGAAACCTGACTGCCATCTTTTCCCATGAGGGAGTGGTCATTTTTTAACAAGAGGGGGGTTCGGTGAAATTCCGCGCATGCACGGCGAAAATTTTTCCATCCCCCCTCTGAGGGGTCTAAATTTTTTTCCGTTCCCCCCAAACCCACCAAACCCCCCCCCCCCTGTTGTTAAAAAATGACCACTCCCTAAAAACATTTAATGAAGATCCAGAAAAGAAGCAATGGCTGCATCAAACCAAGTTGGTCATTAGATCTGTGGGCTGTGGGAGACAAGTACTTGGCCAATGTATATAATATGTTATATTTTTGATTACTTCTATTTGGCATAGATAGAGTGAATAATGAGCCTGAGCTGTGCTATACCATGTAAAAAGGTTTTACAAAATGTTAGATGTATGTATCTGCACTCAGACTAATGCCGACCTTTATAAATACGAATATATCCACACAACATGTCAATCTAGATTAAAAAGGGGGTCGTATGTCACAAACGCATACAGAGACAGAATGTAATGTTACAGACGTTACAACAGAATAGTCTGAAGTGGGATTGGTGAGAGATGAACCAGATTCGGTATTTTCAACAGTGTAGGAGGTGGATGTAAATGTGGGCCTAATGTAGTGTTATTCAAGGACACTCAATGAGGGTATAAAACATAATCTAAAACTATTAATGCTAATGTGCTACTTGATCACTGTTGATTTCATGGATAGCACTGTTATAAACATGCTATGATAAGGCCCCTATGATCAGCTGATTATGGGTCCATATTGCAAAGTTAAGATCTGCTTTTTCTCAACTGTTCTGCTCTATTTAAACATGCAGTGAAATCATATGCTGCCATATGGGGAGGGCAGCATATTAATATTATACAGGTAAATCTAAACTACCAATCTTACAACCATTAAGGTCAATATCATTATCTCAATCCTGAAAATTGTTGTACTTGCTACCCGCCACCTTCTTTATTCTGACCACACCCCACCCAAGGGCACGAGACAACCTATTACCTACTTCAATCCCATGTTCTCTCTCACAAACACACCTGCAGGCAGGAGGGTGTTGCACAATATAATAAGCAGCCAAAGGAGTTGCTTACAAAATTGGTGAGCATTGGGACACTGTGGGTTGGTGATTGTTGTTTAATAAGATTCTTTATGGAATAACTTTCTAGTGTACTGTCAGAGTACACTAGGAGTAAGAAAATGATAAATAGTTAGCTGATTGATCTGGCAACTCAGCCTTGCATAGTTAGAATAATCTAGTAAAGAATAATTTCGCAAATTTCATATAAACTATACAGAAACAGTTCAAATCAAAGACCTAGATAGTGCACTAGTTGCAAAACCCTACCTCTTGTAATGTCAATGTGATTTGTAAAAATGATGGCTCATTATTTTTGACTGTGCATGTAAACGTCAACTGTCAAGCATATTAGTCCCCATGAGATGTTAGCCAAAGGCAGTCTGTGCCGGTCAATGTGAACTGATAAGCACTATCAGCAGCCATGACTACCCTGGGGGGTCGAGGGTGAAAGCCAATATGCAATCTGCTATGGGGAGTACAAGATATCTGACTGGAGGCATAGGATGTTTTCAAATTTACTTCATTTTCCAACACCAAGTAGGTTGTTGTTTTGTCATTCATTTTTTTTGTCTGTTCCTTGCCTTACTGGTAGAGAGTGTGTTGACGAATTTCTCATATTCTGAAACATATGAGAAATGCCTAGTGCCTAGTACAGAGGAATCCGGTTGCATGTCTGCCTTTTCTTCCTGGCCTTCTGGGCCACTTGTTGGGCAAGGCAAATCTTTGATACACAATATATATCATGTGTTGCACCCCTAAGGGCAAAGGAAATGAAATGACTGTCACAATTTTGTAAATCATGTGAGCGCATCTCTAATGAGGGGTTTGCATGGTGGTCTCCCATGTCACATGTCATTTCTATCCTCATGTCCACCTTCACCTCTAAGAGCTGTTTATGTCAAATCTAGTGGTCCATACCCATCTAATGATTTAACATAAATGGAACAACTAGTTTTATCCACTTTCTCAATTGATTATGTTAATCAGATCTTTAATAGATAATTCATCTCTGGTTCTTGTATTTTGCAGGTATGTATCCAGTACTCAGTGGTATCACTACCAATTGACAAATCCAGAAATAGCGTAGTCCCTGCAAGGTAATGTAGCATTACATGAATTACTTTGCAAATCATGATTCTATGATCTCATTCTAATCTACAGTAAAAGGATAAAGAAATAGGCCAAGCATCATTTTATGACATGGAGGTACCTGCATTAATCTAGATGGAGATGTATATATTGACCTTTCTTACTTTTTACTTTTCATTCTGGTAGCTTCCATCCATTAAACGAGATCTCGCATGGCGAAAATTGTATTTAAGAGATTGATTTAGACTATGTCTAATTTTGCCTAATTTTTGATATAACGATAATTTGTATTGTGAGTTAACAGTACACCATAGGTGTAATATGCGATCGGTTAATTGTGATGACTGTTTTTTAAGAGTATGGGAAGTACTAGTAGTAGGTGGAGGCGTCTATAAGTATCCCGGGTGGTTGTATTGTGCTTATAGGAAGACGGAGAGGTTCCAGCCAGCTGCGCACCGTATGGGCGGTGCTAGTAGTAGGTGGAGGCTTCTATAGGTATCCCGGGTGGTTCTATTGTGCTTATAGGAAGACGGAGAGGTTCCAGCCAGCTGCGCACCGTATGGGCAGTGCTAGTAGTAGGTGGAGGCTTCTATAAGTATCCCGGGTGGTTCTATTGTGCTTATAGGAAGACGGAGAGGTTTCAGTCAGCTGCACATGGTATGGGCAGTACTAGTAGTAGGTGGAGGCTTCTATAAGTATCCCGGGTGGTTCTATAGTGTTTATAGGAAGACGGAGAGGTTCCAGCCAGCTGCGCACAGTATGGGCAGTGCCAGTAGTAGGTGGAGGCGTCTATAAGTATCCCGGGTGGTTCTATTGTGTTTATAGGAAGACGGAGAGGTTCCAGCCAGCTGCGCTTGGTATGGGCAGTGCTAGTAGTAGGTGGAGTCGCTATAAGTTTCCCGGGTGGTTCTATTGTGCTTATAGGAAGACGGAGAGGTTCCAGCCAGCTGCGCACGGTATCGGCAGTACCAGTAGTAGGTGGAGGCGTCTATAAGTATCCTGGGTGGTTCTATTGTGTTCATAGGAAGACGAAGAGGTTCCAACCAGCTGCACACGGTATGGGCAGTACTAGTAGTAGGTGGAGGCATATATAAGTATCCTGGGTGGTTCTATTGTGTTCATAGGAAGACGGAGAGGTTCCAGTCAGCTGCACATGGTATGGGCAGTACTAGTAGTAGGTGGAGGCATCTATCAGTGTCCTGGGTGGTTCTATTGTGTTTATAGGAAGACGGAGAGGTTCCAGCTAGCTGCGCAAGGTATGGACTTTGCTTGTAGTAGGTAGAGGAGTCTATAAGTATCCTGGGAGGATAATAGAATGTGTGATAAACTTGCATAGGTCTAGTACTAGTTTCATGTAATATTGATACATGTATTAGTGTTGTTGGTAGTATTGCTATTCTACCTGTAAAAAAAGAATTGCCAAAGCTGACCAGTATCGGTCCAATCTATGGATTTTAGTAGCTGATCTATAGTAGTGTTTTTTGTGACGACGTCTATGCTGGGGTACTATCTGGGTAGAATCAATTAGCCGAGCAGGCCAGTAGGCCTCTCAGCTCATTAAGACATAATACTCAATAATATCCAGGATGTGTCTAGATTGTCACAACTAAATCATTATTCAATTGACATAATTATATATCTTACAAATTGCACCCCTAAAGACCTCTCTATCATAGGTTTGTACACTGTAGCTATGCAATATTACCCTAAATTCAATTATCTGGTATTTTGAAATATGCTCTGCAACAAATATCTCTATCTGCTACAGAATTTACATAATTGCATAATGACTACAGGACATCTATTCAAATTCATAATGATATCTATGTTAATGCTAAGTGGACAAATAGATAAGGCACCTCCAGCAATTAACGTCCTGTTTCCAAGCAGAAAGAAAATATATTAAACCAGTAGGGATATCTTTCTGATCAGCAGGAAACCCAATTAATGACTACATTTTTACCTTCTGATTACAACTGTACACAAAGCCTTTCATAATCAGCTGTCACACATTGTTCTCACAGAGGCTGCCTCAGTCGGCACCTATGAGAGGAATGAAGATGGGGCTTAGGGAGCTGTAATTAGCTGTATTCATGAGGGATAATGCACTGTGTGATTGATGGTTTGGAGGAGAATCAGTAGTTTGTCCTCCTTAAGCCTTGACATGATTGATGATCATTTCTCAACAGTAAAGCTCAATTCTTGGCTTAAACCCCTCTGAAATGGAAATATATGAGTATGAATGTAAAAGGTGCATTTAAGCAGATGGGCAGAATATGTCAAAGCACCTTACATGTCGGTAAAGATTGAGACAGGTGTTTGTGCTGATGGTGGAGAGGTATTGTAAGAAGAGAGCAATTACACAGGCTGTCATCCCCAGCTATCTCCCATGGAGCCTTTGTATTCTAGGTGTTACAGTCAAGTCATAAATGAAATGTAATTATCAGTAGACCAATGTCCATGTTTTCCAAGTTTGAAAGAAGAAGGGAATTAGAATGTCCAGTGAGGGATTATAAGTTCTTTTGTCAAATTGTTTTAATGTATTTCTCACCACAATAAAATTCAGGGATGAATGGTATCAACTCACTATCAATTCAGACTGTTTCAATATTTCACAGCTTCATACATGTAGCTCTTCAGTCACAGGAAGAATGAAAATACCTTTTTCATCGATATTACAATCATATCATTTAGTGTATTCCATTACTCAACATTCCACACCCAAATATGGTGGTTCGGAGTTATATTGCCAATTGAGGAAAAATTCCTTCTTCCATGACAGTATTTCAAGTGCATAGGCAATGTAATCAACCCTCGAAATATCTGGCCCTGTCATTAACATCTCATAAAGGAAAAGAGTATCTTAATCCTGCATATCTTATTCCTATCAGCTCCAATATCCAATACTGCTGATTCCTTTCTAGTTTTCCTTTGGTCAAGCAGGCATTCAGTGAGTCCCAATGTTTAATGTGCACAACCCTCCTCATATACATACTGTTACTAAAGCAGACAAAATTTATGTTGGGACTACTTTTTGCATACGCATACGCATGCAAAGAAACAGACAGGAAATGACAGGACGACAATACTGACGACTCAGGTTGTCAGGATGACGACCTAAAGTCATCATTTTGACTACCTAAAGTTGTAGTTTTAGGTATCGTCAACTTGAGAACCTAAAGTGGTCACTGCTGACTAGTTTTGGATCTTCCATGTTTTCAGTGCAGGGATGGAATTCTATAAACATAATATAATAATATTTTTGTGTAGCATTTCCCAAAGTGGGAGCACAATTATGAAATACTAATGTCTACCAGAAGTGTGAGGACGGAGCTAAATATTTTCACCCACCAGTATGTTGTACACTACTACCCATAATTAGCATGAGATGAAACAGGTGCTCTATCCAAACCTGAGGAATACGCCCTTGATGTACAGAGCATATTCAAGTGTACCAAAAGCGATTTCTACTCTCTCCAATTGAAATCTACTTAATTCCAATTTACTTTAGGTTTATCCCACAGAGTAGAATTCATTTCAATAGATTCCTTATCGTATTTTGGGGTAACACTGATCATTTTCTCATCTGACATCACTTTTAGCGGAAAGGATTGGGCGGTAAAATAAGTTAACTACAGGGTACTGTCTTCCCCTCCAGTGTGATCATTGAATTCATGATGATTTGATCACGAAAGCTTTCTCAATTGCTGCCATCAGTTGACAATTAGCATTGTTAAGGCCCTGGATCAACTGGGATGCGTCTAAGTCTCTGACAGGTTTGCCTTTGGCCCACCATGACCACCATCCTCGTCTTATCATGCAGCAGAAATAGCTTAGATGTGCTTCAGCCTGATTGAATATTGGTTTAACAGATATTAGGTGTTCTCTTTTTACTCATCACTCCAAATCATGAGCTATTCATCGATCTAATAATATTATACGTCTCATTCTCCATAACAAAAATATCGCTATGGCCAAATGCCAAGCTTTTAAGGTTTGCAAGCGACATTACACCTGTTGTTGAATTACAATGGTAGACAGATACTTCACCAATGTAGTTATTTTTTATGACTGCTGCACAATTGCTGTACACCAGCAAGAAAAAAAGGGTATGTACAAAATTAGTATGGCATACCTAATGTTGCACTCTAAGCCGTTGCTATGCTATCCCCTGTATGGATAGGACCATGTTCCAACTGAACCCCTTTCCGGGAACATTAGCTCTATGTAAATAATATGGCAGCACTAATGGTTTGCACTTTGATGGTCAATACCTACTCTCAGATGTCTCAATAGTGGGGCTTAAAAGGGTATAAACATGCATGATGCTATGCGCCAGGTTACAGTGCTGAACTACACAATGAACATAGTATAACTATGGCTCAGTCATCCTCCATCTTATCCATCAATATATAAAAATTTTGATGCGGAGATGTCTTTCAGGATAGGAATTAACGTCTAAAGTACCCTGCGTATAAGATCTGCTTATACATATATGGATAGCATCTATATGCAGAGGTATATATATATATATATATATATATATATATATATATATATATATATATATATATGTGACCAGTCAAGCAAAAACACCCCTCTGCAGGGAAATTCATTATCAAAGTCCATCTCAAGATCTTTAAAATGAGACATCATTGGGTTAAATATTCCCAGTAGTTATGTCAGAACCCCTCCTTGAACATAGGTCGTTATTCATATCTGAAATTGATGATTAAGCTCTAAATACATTTGAAAACTATAATAATGTCTAAAACACAATAAATCAGCCTTTTTCATAAAAAAAAATCATAATAATATGGTGCTTTTTATCCCAGATTTTGATCTAGAAGGAATTTTCCATATCTGTTTTCAGTTTTGGATTTCTGGTGATTATCCCCAAAGACCGACACAAAAATCTGCAAATTTTGATTATTGGAACGGTTGCCATAGCAACCAGGAACAGGCATATAGGTTGATCTCTCATGAAAAATGTTCATCTTACCATCTAAATATTGGCCATTTCTACCGAAATTGGTGCATTTGAAATGAAACCATTGAATTAGCATTCAAATTTACTTAAATGTATTTTTATAACGATTTTAGAGTAATTTTGACCTCCAATGACCCCTGGTGGCCAAATGGGGAATTAAAAATCCCCCATGGAGGGGTGTTCTCCCTTGATGGGTCACATATATATATATATATATATATATATATATATATATATATATATTTACATATATATATATATGTGACCAGGCAAGCAAAAACACCCCTCTGCAGGGAAATTCATTATCAAAGTTCATCTCAAGATCTTTAAAATGAGACATCATTGGCTTAAATATTCCTAGTTGTTATGTCAGAACCCCTCCTTGAACATAGGTCATTATTTATATCTGAAATTGAGGATTAAGCCCTAAATACATTATAAACCGTAATAATGTCTAAAAACACAATAAATCAGCCTTTTTCACTAAAAAGTGAATAATATCATGGTGATTTTCATCATAAATTTTGATCTAGAAGGAATTTTGCATTTCTGTTTTCAGTTTTGGGTTTTTGGTGAGTATCCCAGAAAATTTGCATAATAATCTGTGAATTTTGATCATTGGAATGGCTGCCATGGCAACCAGGAACAGGCATATAGGTCGATTTCTCATGAAAAATGTTCATTTTACCACCCAAATATAGGCTGTTTCTAATGAAAATGGTGCATTTTAAATAAAAACCATTGAATTCTGCATCAAAAATTGGCTTAATGTATTTTTATAATGATTTTAGAGTAAATTTGCCCCTCCAATGCCCCCTAGTGGCCAAATGGGGAATTAAAAATCCCCCACAGAGGGTTGTTCTCCCTTGATGGGTCACATATATATATATATATATATATATATATTTATATATATATATATATATATGGGTCATTCCAACATTACTGGACATTGTAGTTCCTTGGGCATATAATAGCAAAGGAAACACTTCTACACCACCAATAATATTTTTATTCCTTAATGGGGGATCATATGGTTTGCGTGAGTCTTTTTATTTATTTTATTTTTTATATGCATTTAATTATGAATTTTTACGAGCGGAACATTACTGATAGAGTCAATCTAACCTGGTTAAGGAATATCACCAGTCTTCTTATTATATGCAATCAAGAGGTACCCTGGGGGGGGTCTTCTATAAACAAAGTTTTTTGATGTACTCAGGGAATTACCCATGCCAGGTACATTTAAGTGATTTTCAATGCACACCGCGATCAGTAACGTTCCAGGGACATTACTGATGGTTACAGATATTACTGGATGGTCAAAGTTATATTTTCATAGTATCAACCTACCACCTTGTATAGTGTTTGTACCATTTCTTTTCAATTATATGTCTGGCTCATGTGAAAAGAGTACTTTGTGTATGTAAAGATGCATTTTAGCACCACATATGAATAGGGAATGTTACTGATGGTTACAAGCATTTTTGGGATGATTAGAATTCTACTTTTATAGTGCCAACCTATTATCTTGTATGGTGTTTCTATCATTTGTATTTAATTGTAGACTTGTTTGGCTTATGAGAAAAGACTATTTGGTGTATGTAAAGATACATTTTAGCACCATATGGCATGTGCATGTAGCAACAAGTGTACAAAAAGTTGTGATTTTTAATTTTCAAAGTAATATAAGACACCCAAGATTGGCCTTATGCATGTTTAAATGACTCTATATATGTAGTACAATCTCCTTTATCATTGTTTATGTGATGCCAATGGTATATGATGATGCGTAGATGAGCTGAGATCATTTTTTGAGAGGTTAATGCATAGGGAACGTTACTGATGGTACATGAAATATGGCCTCTATATGCAGGTACTCACTATGCAGTACAAGTATTATATATATCAGGCTAATTTTAATTATTCTGTACAGTCGCTCTACTAGAAACAATGGACAGTTAATATAGTCATTGTATGAAGGATTTTGAATAAGCTAGGCTAAAGATAAGAAATGGGAGAATAAATTCCCAAATTTTCAGAGTTTCCAATTTTTCCGCCAAGGCATAACTTCAGGAGTTTTTGAGTGTCACTTAAATGTTTTGGTATACATAAAGTCATACATTGTACCAGTCTGGCCACAATATTTGGTATTTCTAGGAGTCTTATTAGTGGTGTTATTCATGTTTGATTGATTACTATCAGTAACATTCTGCTTTTATGGAAGGTTATACAGCATCTGACATCTTACGAGTTGGATCCTTGAATGAACCCTTTTAATAAGCCAAGATATAGGGCTATCAATAAAATATAATGTTTTTAAGAAATTCTGAGTTTGTTATTTCCAGTCCCAGGCCCCCATGTAAAGTAATTCTTGGAATGAGCCATAGAAGTACATAACAATATGATGATTTTTATCATAGATTTTGATCTAGAAGGAACTTTCCATTTCTGTTCTCAGTTTTGGGTTTTTGGTGAGTGTCCCTGAAAATTGGCATTAACATCTGCAAATTTTGATTATTGGGATGGTTGCCATGGTAACCAGGAAAAAGCATATAGGTTGATTTCTCATTAAAAATGTTCATTCTACTATCCAAATATGGGCCATTTCTACCTAAAATGGATTCTGCATAAAAAAATTAGTTTAATGCATTTTTATAATGATTTAAGAGTAATTTTGCTGCCAAAATGCCCCCTGGTGGCCAAATGGAGAGTCAGAAATCCCCCACGGAGGGGTGTTTCTCCTTGATGGGTCACATATAGTCAGGTAAAGACCTAATAGGTTAGTGGAACATGGGTGATTATGATGCTGAACGACATTGAATATACAACTATTCCATGGATTGGCAAATAACTGTAGGAATGTGATGTCTTAATCTATTCACACTTATTCTCTCTATCTGACTGTATATACACTGGCATAGACACAAAGCATGAATTAGGATGAAAGGGACACCACATATCCCGTAGATATACAAAGTAATAGGGGAAACAAAAGAACATTGTAAGCAGTGATATGCAATCGAACAATCAGAAGTGGGATGGGTAAGAGATGGAACTCTACTGTAATTCAATATGTCCACAGTGTCTTTGTTTGATAAGTTTGATTTACATGTAATTCTGTCTAATCCAGGGACGCTCCATGAAAGGAATAAAACATGATTCAAAATTCATGAGGCCTAATTGGCACTTGATCACTGTGTATGTGATGGGTAGCAATGCTTACAATTGTGATATAAAGACACCCCTGTTGGCAGTGACAATTGGAAACCTCTTGAGTAGCTTGAGATATGTAATTACAAAGTCAACTTTTGCAAATGCCGTTTCTATTTATCATGACTGTTGGAAGTTATTTTGAGACCCTGCCATTCTTGTTGGTTTTATTCACTATGTTGTGGAATCGTGAGTAAGGGGAGATGCCACATCACTGTCCCCATCGTTACAGATCTTCAGATATTCTTTGGGCTAATCCCCATGTTGCGTGTACATTTGAACTTGTCAAGACAACCAACATGGTAGAATAGCCAGGGAGATGTAACTAAACTAGGATGTTGAGCTAAATGAACCCTGCTGTAGTTACTTCCATAACAGGTGGATCTTGTTCTATAGGATTAGCATCATTTATGCATAATGAGAATAGATGCAAGTTAATCAATTCAGAGAATTCCTTTCAGGCTAAATACTGAACAAGTAATCAAAATCATGGCCTGGCTGTGTCTTACAGTTACAACTTCTGCCTTAACTGAGGGTCTGACTTACATTGGTAGTTGAGGAGTGGATTATCTGTTTATCTTCAGTTTCTGAAATGTTTTTCCTTCATGAACGATGTTCAACCAGTGAATGTGTAGTGCAATTTCTGAAATTGAAATTTGATAAGTCCCACTGAGCCGAGGAGTATGAATTACTTTCATACCTAATGAATATGAAAGGTGTAATAAGGCATGTAAACTCCCTTTAAAGAGTGAGCTGAGGCGGCTGAGAGAGATAAAAGAGATCTCATCCCACTAATATTCGGGCGGTGTTAAGTAAAACATTGTGTCCCTGGCCATATCTTCAACTATATCATAATCATTCTTGTGACCCGCAGTGCATAATTTTCTAGAGCTGGCTCAGCAGTTTTTACTGTGATACTACTTATTCCCGCCTGCATCCTCACTACCAGAGGGGACACAACAGCCTGTAACTCAAACAAATCACATGTTCTCTCCCATAAACATACCTCTAGGCAGGAGGGTGTTTCAGAATATGCTAGGTGACAAAAGGCGTTCCTTAGATATTTTAGGTGACCAGTGTTGGAATGGCTGAATGTTATTTCGATTCACGAGACACAACAAAAGCATCCCTTCAAATCATACTATGAGCCACCTGGAAACTTGGCATCCCTTTTCATGGCCGTGTATGATTTTCAACCCAGGAAATTCATGGAATAACCTGCTAGTGTACTGTCAGAGAAGACCGAGAGCTGATCTTATATCTTTGCTTGTACACACGGAGGCCCTTTCTTCCACAGTTCTAATCATGTAGTCAAACACTCTTTTCTCAGGTGAAGTCTATCTGATAAAATTATTTATGCTGGCCATATATATGAGGTCCCAAGAAATGGGGTACAATAAATTGCCAATCATGTTAATCAATTCTATGTAAACCACATAGAGCTAAAATCTGTTAGCACACTGGTAGCCAAGCCTTCATACCAGCCATACTGCAGGCAGTATTGATGTGATATCTACAACTGATGGCTCATTACTTCTGTCCATGCATATACATGTTAGTCGTTACAAATATTAGTTCAGCCGAGATGTTGGGTTGAGGCAGTCTGTGTAAGCCAATGTGAGCTGATAAGCCCTATCAGCAGCCTGGGCTACCCTGGGGGAGAGGGGCATAATGTAACAGGCAACCTGCAATAAAGAGTAGCGATAGAATACCAGACTTGAGGAATAGGATTACAATACCAACCATGTTGTCTGTCCATCTTAGTGTAATATTGCCTATAGTATATACACTGTCCTTTTTGCCTTCAGTCACCAGGTGGTTAAGTCTACAACTAATATAAATTATAAATTGCTTCATAGCCTGGGAAAAAGAAAAGGATAAAATCATCATGCTAAATCGCAGAGGGGTGTTCTCCCTTGTTGAGTCACAATTATAGACTTTCAGGAAAATGAATGCAACCTTTGGAACTGTGAAAGGATATAGTTAAAACCTAAGTGCTCAGTGATTGCTACAGCATTGTCGCAGGAAAGTCACTGCTTAGTGATACAGACTATATAAAAGAGAGGTAGCTTTTGAACAGTAAATGGGAAACACTTCCACAAAGGTTTTTCACATACAGTAGCTCCTTTTTATGTTCTGCAGTACAGAGTATACACAATGTGCTTCAGTCCCATATGGATCTGTCCTTGCTACAGTGTGACATGCTACATAGGAAATAAACATGCCTATTGTACATATAACATAGAGAGGTTGAGGCAGAGAAAGTGACTAAAACATGTAAAAGCAATATGTATGGTCACAAATAACACTGACTGAATTTATGCTATTGTTGGAGTTGTATTACTAAAAGGTAGGAGGGTCCAACTGCCACTGTCCCAATACATATAATATGCCACCACAAAGCCCTCTCAGATTCTGGGTGCTTGATACCAGTCCTTGGTTTCAGTCTACTTAATATTTACTGAGATGCAGCCCATAGAATTAAAGGTTCATTCACCATAAATACTGGTCAAATTTGGTTTGAAACACCTTTGAATTTGCTATTCAGCAGAACCCAGCTGGGTCTGTCTGCTCTCAAACTACTCAGGCAGACCATTGTCCCTGGTAAACTTGGCAATATTGTGTATCTGTAACTTGCTTGGTATGAGTGCAGAGGTGAAGGTTAAACTACATGATGATTGAGTCACTGGCATGTGGCTAGTTTAGTGTGTTCCGGGATGAGAAAATTTGCTAGACTTAGTGCATTATGAGTGAGACTATCCTCGAATGCTATTTAACCAACCCAAGCTGGTTTCCCCTACCACTCTCTACCTTAGCCATACTGGGTAGGTAGCAGTACTTTACCATGCTTAGATGAGAGTCAGTTGATTACAGGATTAGCATTGACCCAGGTTAGCTGGATACCGGCCTGTATATTGAGGACATGTATACAGGTAGGCCATGCCTAAGAAGTTACCTGTCAATCATCCCCTGTTGTCACACTTACTCAGAAGTGAAGCTCTCCCCAGGAGCTGGGGAAAATGCCATCAGGTATGGCCTGAGGGTATTATGCCCACAATACCTGCAGGGCACCAGCGTATGACCCAGGTAGGCCTGGTGAATAGGAGATGGTCTTACAGAACAAGATTGATCCCTTTTCCACTACAAAAATGCACCAACTATGATTTTGACAAAATTCGATACAAATGATAGAAATGAAATTAAAGGTTCTGACATCTATTATAGAGCAAGTCATATTTTTCAGATGTTTCTTTTTAATAGACCAATACATTGTAGTATTAGTGACCAACTCAGAGTACCAAAGGGAAACCATGGCTGAGTAGGGGCTGCCATGCATACTACAGGGTTTGGCAGTAATATTTCGCCCCAAAGGATACTATACATAGCAGTAGCTATCTCAGGGAGAAGAGAACTGGCTCCTCCATTCAGACATCTTCTTCATTAACACTCTCATCCATTGGATGAATTTGACCTACATAACAGGAACGAAATCTACTAAAGCAAACCAATGGGTTCTGATTCCAACCAAACAGACGCCATTCCTTTCTGAAGCTTAACAAACAAAATCCAGTTTGGAGACCATCAGATATCCTGAGAGATGCTACCTGTTTCAGTCCATACATAGGCATGTATGTACCTGAATAGGGACAGCATTTAGAGAGAACACGACTCAGACAGTGTATGGATTCTATGTAGTGGTCACTGTTTCTTACACCTGTCATGTAGTCTGTTTCCATATAAATGACCTCCTTATATATGAGTCTGTCTGTGCTACCTGTGAAAGACGTGCTTCTTTTTGGCTAGACAGACAATCTCACATTTAAGTCTTCTGCAATAGAACTGACTGAGAAAGCCAATTTGTCTACATGGGATTTCCTCTACTAAGGCCAGAAGGGTAGTTTGCAAGGTCACATGGAACAATTCACCTAAATTCCGGCTTCCAAACTACTCTGACAATGACTCAAAACCTGGAGGGTCACTTGCAGGCAACTCAAAATAATCATAGCTTAGAGGCAGTTGTTCTCCTTTTTTGAAACTTAGGAAAAAACACGGGTTTGCCCGGTTTTGCTATTGTGGGCCGGGTAGCCTGAAGCCCCCTTTTCCTGGCCTAGCAAAGTCATGTCATACCTAACTATAAGCAACCTTGTATTTGTCTTATTTTTCAATCTGGTTATTTGCCTTATATTTCTGGTATGGCAGTATATTAAGTTTTAAACATGTTAAGTCCTAAACATGTTTAAAATGTAATCACCATTTTTGCAGTGTATGTATGTATGTGCCCCTCCCAGATGCTTCTGTGGTAGCAGGAGAAGTGTGATCGGTTGGTTCCACAGGAGTGAAGAGGAGTTGCATATCAAGGTAGCTTCAAAATAAACATAAATATATTATGAAAGAACAATTCTGTGTTTTGGGTACGAAGAATAAGCTATGAACCCATTCTCAATGGTTTTGAACATTGGGCATCATCATGTCACTTTTCATTGAAAGTGCAAAGACAAATTGATTGATCGATCGAGTGGAGTCTTTTTTCCTACCGGAGTCCAAGATGAAGGGGTGCAAAGTGTTTGTGTTCATTCTGACTTACACCCATCTAAATACTAGCTGCACTTCAAGTTGCACTTATCAATCCTCGATGAAAATAAGCTGTTGGCAATGATATAGTGAAATCACAAGCCATCGGTGTTAGAACATTTAATTATGGTGGGATTTTGTAATCACCCTGAATTACGGTTACATCGTTTATGATCTCACAATAACTGTAGCTTCCTGTCAACTATTAAGTTAGAGGGTACAATGAATGTGAAATGTGTGTTATCAAATAACTTCACTATTCCCAGCAGACATTGAAATTAGATAACCTGAGACTGGTCTCTTTCAGCCTCGGGGCATACTGGTTGTACTAATGTGAAATACAGATTTGAAATCAGAGCCATTCAAATAAACAAAGGTTCCCAGTGGCACACGCGATTCAGTTGCATGTTTGCCCTTTCTTCTGTCCTTCTGGGCATTTCTAAGCTGGTAAAGGCATTTCTTTGATACACAGTATGTTATGTGTGGTACCCCTGAGGCAATAGCCATCAAAAGTTAGAATCCTTCAGAGAGTGTGACTGCATTGTTCACATCACAACACTGAATATTACACAATGTCCTCTCTCAAAGATGTCACATGTATCAATCATACTAAAAATAAGGGGGCAGTGATTGCATAACTGTATATTTTACCTATTTCCCTGCAGAATGTTCTTACAGACTATCATGATGTCGTATGTTTAACTTTCCTACTCATTTGCAACAGCCCTCATAAACAAACTTTGGTCTGCTGTTATATCAAAAAATAAATGTAGGGAAAAGAATGCTGCTCTTGTTATTATACTGTCATTTTTTCATAGTGTATTTTTCTTTGTGCACAAGGAATATCAAAAGAAATCAACATGAAAATACGGTAGTCTGCCAACCTGAGAAATACAATCAAGCAAAGCCACTCCTTTGGTTAGGACATGCAAACAGTTTGACACAAGGCATTGTGCATTATTATCAGACTTTAAAATGTAATCATGGAATGGATACAGATGACATGCGATTTGTCAGTTATTAGAAAGGAGGGTTAGTTGAAACTACAGGTAAGGGCGAACTACAACAGTTACATTGCACCTGCCCCTGCTCTGCTTGGGTCTGCATGGCGTGTAAAGCTGCAATGTTCTGTGATGGTTTTCAAAATACTGATCGAATTTGTTATCATATAGTGATTACAGAATAAGCACCATATTGTGAGTAATGTATAAAACAATTTAGAAATGATGTCTAGGACTTGAAATCCAAGTTGGTCTTGATAGTGTTAGATGTACTCTGGACAAGGGTGCCAGGAGATTACCCCCATGGAGAATTCCCCCCGGAATTCTCCCACCCGGAAGTTTCCCCCTGGAAAATTCGCCCCTAGGAATTCCCCCCGGAAATCACCCCCCCCCCCGAATCTTGAAAAGGTATAGGGTTTAATAAGGGTAAGGAATGGGGTTAATGATAGGGTTAGGGATCCAGTCAGGGATAAGATAAGGGTTTGGGTTAGGGTTAGATTTAGTCATAGGGTTAAGGTTAGGGATAGGGTTAGGGTTAGTTATAGGGTAAGGGTTAGAGTAAGTCATAGGGTTATGGTTAGGGATAGGGTTATGGTTAGGGTTAGGGATAGGGATAGGGATAGGTATTAGGGTAAGGGATAGGGTTAGGGTTAGGGACAGGGATAGGGTTAGAACCTTTATTCTGCAACAAAACTGTAATGCAGCCATTTCTGACGGTATCTGTATTACATAGAAGTGATGGGGGGGAATTTCCAGGGGGGGATTTCCAGGGGGGTAGAATTCTGGGGAGGGGAAATTCCGGGGGGAAATCTCCAAGAACCCTGGACAAGACACCTAAAGCTGATCAGATAAGAGCCTCTGTATAACTCTTAAGTGTTTACCATTCACAGAAAATAAACCACATGAAGGCACCTAAATAAATGTTGTTGTTCAGTCGACCTCATATTATGGCTTCTTAATAATCACCAGGCCCTATTTCATTTTACTCTTAACTCCCTTAGAAGCTTCTTACAATTGTTCAGAAAGAGTAGCCAAAAACCTCTAGAGTTCCGGGTCTGTCTAGATTCTCACAACAAAATAATTATTTCATTCGAATGAAACCATGCAATTAAAAGCTTAGATGTTGTGTTCTCAGTTTAATAGGCAATTACATTTGGGGGCTTGAATCAGAGAATGATAATCATTGTGATTTTGTGCATGCCTAAACTAGGCATGTTAAAGGAACTCTGAGAGAGCCCTTTTCTTCACTTCAGATACCATCACCAAATAGTAGTAGGATCAACAAAGCAGTAGTTATCAAATTCAAATCTTTATATTCATATTACAAATGAAGTAGATCTAAAAATCCTTCTCCTTTTCTTGTGTGAGTAGTCATCAATTTGAATCAGTCTATAAAGCTTTTACAATAAATACTATTCACTGCAATAGATAATCCCTTCTCATTTCCTCACTTGCTTTTCCCTTTGCTTTCAATTGCTACCTACCCAGAAATTCCTTCATCAAATGAACTGCTTTAATTCCATCTCACCTTTTTGCTAGTATAAGAAGATTCCTTTTATCAGGTGACCATTGGACTGCCACCTGGCTTGTTGACATCCACCTGGAAGATTTCCAACAGGCCCCATTATCCTCTCGGGAGTTTATCCTATGCAGTCTTTGCATTCTAGTTGTTACAGAACAGAAGAATATGACTACATTAACAATATATAAAAAGCACCCCCCCATGTTCTTTGGGATTGAATAGAGTAGCAAATGAAAGACTGATTGATCACCATTTTTCCAGGGTTGGGCTGTCATGTTCCCATTACAATTTATTCCAATGTCCATGGAATCTCAATACTCCGCACAGCTTTAAGCACTTCCCAACACAATCAATTTGGTTATGAATGGTGTCATGCAACTGCTTTAATCATCTATGAATTAAAATATTTCAGTATTCCACAGTTTCATGTCAGTTAATCTGTCATAGAATGGCAAAAAAGCCCCTTTTCATCAATATTGTAATACATTCACAGCGTAATGGTATGCTATTATTCTACATTCCACTTCCTCTGCTGGCTATTCCATTTCCTTCAGCCATTGAAGTTAAGGAGAGAAAAAACAATGCCTTGTAATACTTCCCATAAATTTGGACATTAGCTAGAGGCTGTACGGGGGGGGGGTTGTTGGGGTCATTGAGGGAAGATATCCAAAATGTAACCAAAATCGAGATGATACTACCTGGGAGAAGCAAACAACCATTTATGTCTACAGGCTCATCTGCTGTCTTGAAAAGCAGCCTTTTTAATTCATATCATAAAGGATCATAGCAGTCTTTTTAATTTATATCATAGAGGATCATAGCAGCCTTTTTTGATTCATATCATATAGGATCATTACTTTGTAAAGGGCCATTAATAATATCATATATTTATTAGATTTATAATGGACAACTTACAAACGCATATGTATATCATGTATATACATACCGTCGATATGAATTGAATAGATTTTTTCAAAACTCAAACTTAAACTCATTATATTTCCCATTCCAATCTCATATGAGTGATGTCAGTTGCCATACCGATTACTGAGGATAAGTTCCTTCCAAAGTTCCTTCTATAGTTTATTTGAGACCGATTTCTGTTATTGATTCTCACCTCCCATGCTTTCGATGTCTATTGATTGGTAGACTAATAAAGTCATATATCTGTGTATTTAAGAGAAAACATTCCATGTCAGCTGGAACCGTTCGAGGAGTGTCTTCTACTTTATGCTCAGTTCATAGTTCTTAGTGTACTTTAATTTTATCCTACTTTGATTTCACACAGTAGAGTCAATTGAATGATTTTCTATCATAGCAATTTTTTCTCAACCTAATCCTTTTCGTCTCTGACACCAGTTTGGACTCAAAGGATTGGGCAGGAAATGAGGTGACAACTATCATTGGCTTCCTTGTGATCATTGTTTGATGAATTTGCTGCCCATAGCACTCTCAGTTTGCAGCCATCTGAGACAAGGTCCCATGAACTACACTGGAATCCTGGAAGATCCAGAACTCGTCAGTGGTGACGACTTTAGGTGGTTAAAATGACGACTTTAGGCCATCATCCTGACAACCTAAGTCATCAGTATGACCACTCTGCATTGTCCATATTGTCATACTGACGACTTAGGTCGATCCTGAAGACCTAAGTTCACCATTTTGACCACCTAAAGTTGTAGATGGTAGGTATTGTCAATCTGAGGACCTAAAGTGGTCGCCACTGACCAATTTCGGTCCTGCTAGGTTTCAGTGTACAAGCCTCATTTAGATTAGATGTGTTTCTGATAACCTGGCCTAGTCCAGCAAAACTGTGACTAACCCTCGCACTGTTGTCAATTTTAAAAAAAGGTGGAGGGGGGATTGGGCCAGGCAGGTTTAGCTATTTTCTGCCAGCTGGCAGCAGAGTGTTTCTTTAATAAGTAGGATGATTCTCCCTATCTATTTAGGCCTGGACCCCGCCTCGGTCCCAATTTCAACACAAGATAGGCATAATTATTTAATAATCCTGACCTACCTACCATTCATTTGCACCCAAAAAAAATGCAGATGGCTGCTAGAACTGTTGTATATAAGGTATAACTAAAGATGCACTTCCTGTCACGGAAGAGGCTACAAACAGCATTTGGTTGCCTCCTTGCAGTGTTGCTCAAGCACAAATGTGATGCATTTTGGCAGTCATGACGTCATCAGATCTATGCATTACATAAAAGTGCTGCTCTCCTCTATAGTGACACATATTTAAATAACCGTGCTTGAATCTTTTATTTTTACACTAAGGCCATCAAAATATGTTGTCATGAAAATAGGGTAGTGTTTTTCTTTAAGGGTTTATTTCGGCTGGGGCACACTTCATCAACTAGAGTAAAGTGAACTAGGTCCCAGGCACCGAAACTATCCTTGTGATCTCAAGGGTGTATGTTGGCCGAGTAAGTTTGTTCCTTTTATTTCTGTCCGCATCTCTGGGTGAGGCTACGCTGTGGCATAGAGCTGATATTAATTCTGGGCTAGTTAATTGCTTTGACACCATTTGGAAACGAAGCTGTATATCCATTGTGTATAGTACTGGACAGGTTAAAGCTATATGTATATAGAATTACTGTATAAATCCCTGCAGCCATGCAGCTGTGCTAGTTCTCAAATAATGTCACAGTTCATTCCCTTTTTCCGAAATGTTTTAGTAACCACTGTAGTCCTAATCTTACTTTCTCATTCCACATACCCCTCCCCCCTTCCTACAGGCACATGATACCTTGCTTCTAACACCAATCACATGTTACACCTCCAGGCAGGAATGTGTTGCACAATAATAATTATCTCAAAAAACCAAAGGAGTTGCTTGAACTTTTTCGGTGATGATCACTGGGATGGCGGAATATTATTTCACAATATACTAGAACAGCATCCCTTTAAAACATACTATGGGCCTACTACAAAGAGTGCCTTATTTATAGCTGTGTGTGACCATAGGTCTTATGGAATAACCTTTTAGTGTACTGTCACAGATGAGTGGGAGTTGATCCTTTGCTTTGGATATAAAATGGTCCCTGTGTTGCATCTATAGCCTAATATTGTATCTAGTCAAACACCTATGAGGACAAAACAACACCTAGTTTTGTTTCTTATATTCTAAGGCTTTGTTTTTAAATATGATATTACTTTGTGCATGGTATTCCAGAAATGTCTTAGAGAATCGAAATCAATACTCGATGCATTCTTTCATCAAGAGCTAAAATGGCAATGTTTAGCTGGTGGCAGAGTAATAAATCTAGGGCACTATGTCAGGAGAGGTCTGTGGAAGAAGTATGTATTGATTTATGCTAGGCATATATCAGAGTGTCCCAAATGCTCCTGAATTTCATCTCATGGCCGTATTCCACCGAAACCGATTCTTGGCCGATAGTCCATCTCCGATGCATTTCCGATGCATCGGCGACAGAAATAGAGAATCGGACACGATCGGGCCGATATTGGCCAAGAATCGGGTTCAGTGGAAGAGCTAAAAAAATAATCGGAAATGCATCGGAAACCATCGCCGATGGTCTCCGACAGTTTTTTTCAGACCTGTTCTGACAGAAAAAATAGGGTGAGAATCGGGAGGCCCAACTATCGGGCCGGCAATTCAAGACTCCCACCACCATCAGTTGTGACAGCGGTACTAGGGATATGGAACCCAGCAGACTATACTGCTTTATTAATTCTTGAAAGTCAGTAGTGCTGTCACCTGGTGAATACTACACATTACATACATAGGGCTTAGGAACCCATTAAGTTCCCTCTATAGCATTGCACTTGCAAAGCAAATTCTGCCTGCATAGAGGGAACTTAATGGGTTCCTAAGACCTATAGAGGCAACTTAATGGGTTCCTAAGACCTATGTATGTAATGTGTAGTGACAGAACTACTGCAAAAGGGAATTATTATTCATAATCTTCTATCATTCTTAGAGCATATGATAGTACAGAGTTGTTCTAAATCACTTTTTCACTTAAAAATACACACACAATGTCAGCAATAAAAGGCTATACAGGAAAACCCTCTGACATTACTACTTATGCACTACAAGGAAGCAGCTGGTTCTCTGACACCCATTTTTTGACTTTAAAAAAATTATATATTAAAACACCTTTATCGCAGATGGTACCCAGTGGTCACAATGTCCTCAGTGGAAGAGCGATGAAAATGGGCAGAAAAGGGCATCCGATTGTCCCTGTGGGCAAATCGGGCCGACAATTTTCATCCCAGATTCATACACGATGACCACCGCGGATGAGGAAAACCCATAATCGGCCCGGCAATATCATCGGTTTTGGTGGAATACCCCCATCAGCTACACAGAACTAGCAGCAATCAGTAACCAGATAGTACACTGATAACCAAGCCTTCATAGCAGCCCAACTGCCGGTAATATTGATGTGGTTTCAGCAACTGATTGCTCATTATTTCTGTCGCTTCATGTAAACATCAGGCATCGGAAATATTAGTTCCCCTGAGATGTTAGCCTGCCTAAGCCAGTTTGTGCCGGCCAGCACTATCAGCAGCCTGAGCTACCTTGTGGGTCTGGGGTGTACGGCAATAAGCATTCTGCTATGAGGAGGAGGGATAGATAATCTAACAGGAGGTAGAGGATGTTGTCCAATTGACTAAATTTTCTAACACTGACCAGCAGGTATGTTTGACTTTCTAGATAGGAAAATATTTTCTGTTTGTTAGGTGTTGAAATACACCCCTATATAATATTATGCATAAAATAAAAATGGTCATGTTACCGCTTTAATGTTGCTTTAAGAGAAAGGATTGTAGAAATGTTATTGACAAAGATCATTATACACATGAAATTGATATTCTCTACAATGAAAGGCTACAAGGGAGAAAGATATTGTCACCGGAACTCGCACATGATGCAATATTAGACAATGTTAACTATTACTATGAAAGATCTAAGTGCTTGGTATTGGTTGCCGCAACCCTGTCTCCGTTTCATTGGGAGCTGGGTACACTAGAACCAATGACTTGTATTGTGAAAGGGCTGCTACAGTGGCATCGATAGGGGGACAGTGAGTAGCAATTGGGCCCTCCCACCTTTAGGAAAATCTCCTTTTGGCCATCTTTGCCCTATTCCAATACACAGTAAAACTTAGCGCAGAGTTGAGTATGGGAAGCAATCGTTCGGCCTCTGGACACATTAATTCTGCAGATTGTGGCTCAAAGACAGACAACTGCAGTCTGGAACACCTACAGGTTGAAACAGTACTCAATATTGGTTTGCCAGATAGGCACACACTATGACAGTCATGTAAGTGAAATGGACTCGTGTAATGTGTTTGCTCTATTTAGAATTTCCTGAAGCAGCTTGCAATATTTCATAGCAATGACAGATCTTCTGACATTATAATATGAATCTCTATAGTTATACTGTGTTACTTTTTGCGTGTATGTATCTGAAGACGGACAGTATACTGATCGAGACAGAGAGGAGAGAACCCAGAATGCGGAAAGGTTGTGAATAGAGGTCACTATGGCAGACACCTGTCATGTAGGCTATTTCTATGTAAGTCACTAAACACCTCCATGTGAGTCATCTGTCAAAGGATCTGCTTCTTTTCGACTAGCACATGTTTTATTCTAGTCTCATTGCAATTATACTGACAGAGAAGCCCTTTCAATTGAGTGCCATTTCCTCAACTAATGGCAAAAGGGTTTGTCACAACCAACATTTTAAAATCTGAAATAGGAAGCTTGGAAACTAAAATTTTCAGTTCTTTTATTGATACAGCTTTATTTATTTTAATCAGTGAATAGATTTACCACAATACTGTCTTCCAAACATGTCTCATTGCTCAACTTTACAAACAGCTTTTTTTAAACCTTTTATAATCCTTATTTTCATGTCACTCACCTTCTTGCAATTCATTCATTCAAATGGAATGAGTTACATTAAGCCAGTGAACTAGTTGTGTCAATATACAGGGTGGCCTCTTAGAGAATGACCCAAATCCTAAATATATTTAGCTCAAAACCTGCTCAGACATACGAATGATCCCACCCTCATCTCATCCGACCTCCTTCATTCACCAGGGAGAAATCCCTTTGGCCATATCGGAAATAGGAAGTTGTAGTTTGCTATTGAAAGCTCATTCATCACCTCCTGGGTTACATGTGAACCAAGCCATATTCCCGGCCCTTATTCAAGTCTGGCGCTTATTCAAGACTTATGTTTTATTGTATTCTACATTTTTATGCCCTTGTACCCACGGCACTCATTCAAGGCCTAGCATATATACAGGCCAATACGGTATAGTATATTTAAGGGTATGGTAAACCCAATTAGCTTGTCATGTCAAAACCACCTACGTGATTCATGAAGCAATAACAATGTACATCTTCCATCAACTTATGTATATATGTGTATTGTACACACTCTAAAAAAATGTCATCGAAATAATGGCACAATCTTTACCCCAAAGTTGCCAGAGAGCCATTGTTCTTTTCACAGAGACTCCTTGTACATTTGTGTAAAGACTACACTAGTTCAATGCTACATAATTACAGTGGTCCATTGTTCAGTATTATGAGGATCCCTGGTAGATTCAACAGTTATTTTCTACAGTGTAGCAAAAAGAATGTAATAAGGACTATATAGGTCTATCAATACTTCTTTATGATCATACAACATGTTTGACCTTTCAACTGAATACACATGGTCAATTCCAGCAGCTTATCGTCATAGCTTGATTTTTCTCCAAACTCAAATTATAACGTCCCCTCCATAAGTAGTGTATCCATTTAGATCATGCTGATCATAGCTATAAAGGGAACCATAGTTTTACACATCTATGACCTTCACTACCAACTCTCTACTAAATGTGTGGCATTGATGTAAGTGATATGGTGTAGTTTTTACATGTAAGCATCCGTGGGCAACTCATCAATCCATATCTCTTAAAATAGATAAGAATTTGCAAGTTTTTCTGGGATTTTTTTGAAGTAGGGATACCTAGCTAATCTAGAACATGACCTGGAACAATACATTCGTCTCACAAGTTTTCAGGAGGTAATTACAGACCTAATGTAAGCAACCATGGGCATGTAAGCGACCACGGGCAGTCAATTTAGGTTGTATTATAATATCAACCCAGCACAATCTACACCTTTAGGAGTAGAGTCAGTTTTAGATGGGGACGTATTCCAACTATGAATGGTCTGATTTGTATGACTTTATGTGAATTTTCACTTATTCTAGGGGTACTATGATGCACCATAAATCATGTAAGCGACCATGGGCATGTAAAATGCTATTTTCATACCCTAAATGGGGCATGAAATAGCACATATCTATGGTCACCCTTGATGGAATGCATTGTACAGCCATGTAGAACATTACCTAATCATATATAACAGATGACCATCCATGTATTTTGTGTGCATATGTCTTCATTTATCATAGCTGACCACGGTTGCTTAAATGCCAATAAACCCTCAAATGCTTGAACCTGTGTATTATCAGTGTGGTGATATATCTAGAATTAAGACTTCCAATTTTGTCCATGAATTACTCTTGACCATACATTGCCATGTCTAAAAAATCATAACCAAACAAGCATTTTAAAGTTTTGGTTCATTTCAATGGCTATGACGACCATTTGATGGAATTGAGCACATAATATTATAGATTTGGAAATGCCAATATGGTTTTCTCCCTATAGCCAGCAAGTGTGTCGGCCCTATTATGGAAATAAAGTGTACCGTGGCTATTTCTAAACATAACAGAAATGTCCACTGTCTTTCCACTACACATAAACAAACTCTTTTACAAAGAGATGCTCTTAGATAAAATACAAAAGCAAAACCAGCTGAGACTGAAGTTGAATATGAGAAGACTCATTTAAAGGCAAGGATGGAGGCATGTCTGAGATGATATTATGATTCAAAAAGAATCCTGCGCATGAAGAAATAAATGAAGCAGTGAGTATACTGAGAAAAACATAAAAATGTAAGAGTAAATGAGAAACCAAAAACAAGACTTGGCTGGGATTAGCAGTGAGGACTGTATTCAAGGTAGAAGTGTCTGGCAGACAGACAGAGAAAAGGGTGGGTCCTATGGGAGGTTTGTATGTATGTGGTGTGCCAATGCCTCAGTGCAAGCAGGATTAGTGTGGTGCGTTGGATCAATAGCAATGAAGCAGAGTTGCATTTCAAGGATTCAACCTTACTTTAAAAGGCTATGTTATGAAAGAGTCATTCAGATCTTTGGGTATTAGTAATAATCTATGAACCCAATTGCTAGTGATATTTAACATTTGGCATCATCATGTCAACTTAACCAAGGACAATGTCCTTGATTGAATGCAAATCTTCTTTTTTTTTCGATGGAGTCCAATATTAATTGGTCCATAATTTTCATGTTTATGCTGACCTGCCTTCAACGTCCACCTTCTCGACCCACAATAGAAATAAGCTTTTGGCTACAATATAACAAGTACACAACCCGTCAATGTTGCAGCATAAATTGTGGTAACATCCTTTATAAACTCAAAAAGACTGTGTGACTGCTTGCCTTGAACTGAAGAGTTAATTGGTATACTTGGTAAATATGGAACATTGTGTTATCAAATGTCTTCAATATTGCCCAGTGGACATGGATATTGGAATATCTAAGACTAATTATTTCTAGCCTTGTGACATTCTGGTTGTACTGACATAAAACAAGATTTGAAATCATAGCCATTCAAAAAGGCAAGGGTTCCCAGTGGCACACACCGATTCAGTTGCATGTTTGTCCTAGCTTTCTGTTTTCCTGCTGCCAATTCCAAGCTGGGAAAGGCATTAATTTTATTTGATACACAATATGTCATGTGTGGAACCTCTGAGGGAAATGGCAGCCAAATGTCAAAATCCTTCAAAAGTGTGTTTTAATTGGGAAACACACATCATTTGATACATCAAATGTAACAAGGGTCTTTCCTCATAGATGTTATGTTTATGAATTATGCTAAGTAAGGGACAATGGCACCAATATTATTGTATTTGCAATTTATAGTATCCACTCCTTCACATTCCCCTACCTCTGCTAGTCACTCCATTCAAGCCAACAAGATTTAAAGACAAACATGCCACTGCTTTGTTCTTGTATCTTATGTCATAACCTATATTAGTGGCTGTCCACATAAAAGAAGAAAGATGGTAGTTATTGGGATGGCGTGGGAATAAATCCCCAAATGTTGGAACCAAATATCAACAAGATCTTGGGAGATGATGTTGTTTTAGACACTTTTATATTTCATCTCAGCAACGGCTGTCACTTGCAATCATGTGACAAGCTACAGGCCCATCTGCTGCTGTTTGTGAAAAGGGCTAGGTATTTGTCATTCCACTCTCATATGGATGGGAGAGCATTTTGGTCACCGAAGATCAATATAGAGCAATATTTGTTCTTGAGACAAGTTTCTGTTATTGATTCCTTTCATCTTTGATTGTCGTGATTTATCACATAAATATATATAGAAATAAGAGAAAACATCCCATATCAGCTTGTGGAGGATATGCCCGAGTAATCTAGAAAATGGTTTAAATCTTCAGGATTTAGCCAATCTGATTAAAAGGGAGGTTACCTGAAACTGCTGCACCCCAAAGCCTTTATGGAGTCAGGCCTCCCTTAATAAAATACCAAATGCTGTGGACCACTTATGTTTTCAATGCCAGCTTTATGTCGGTTTCCAGGTCATAAATTATATTCACTATGCAGAAGAAATGCTCCATCATAACCACTAACTTTGAAGCTAAAAGTGAGTGAGTAATAGATGTTTAAAGCCATTGTGACAGCTAATGTCAAATCATGGCAAGAACTACATTACACAATTTCACAGAGGAACATTGTGTCGGTGCCTGCACATAATTATGACTGTGCACCACACATCTGAGGGGAAAGGAAAGAGGAGATACAGACCCGTTTGGAGCCATGCACATAAGACGTCATCGATTTTCAGCCAGTATTCAAGACCCCCACCCCCTTGTCATCATTTTGTCATCGATTCCATCATACACCCCCCTACATATTATGTCATTCACCTCTTGCCCCCGCCCAAACCCAATAAAACACCACACTGGTAGGAGGCCCATAGGATCCCAGATAAGCCTTAATTTGCTCCTTGCAAACTAGCACACTTGCCCCCCCCCCAAAAAAAAAAAAATAAATAATAATTAAATAAATAAAAAATGGGATAAGAAAACTGCTTCCCTGACCCTTTGTTATATGGGGGATTAGGCTACTGGTTTCCCATTCCTTGAATTCGGAGGAAGCAAATTAGTTCAAGATGCAGGACTTTCAAGCTAAAAAAAAAACATGTCATCAACCCTCAGACACCCCCCCCCCCTTCTATGTTTTTTAATCTGTCATCAAGAGCTAAACACCTCCGCACCCCCTAGCGATGACGTCATATTTGCATGGCCCCTTTAAGTGGACTAGGAAATCCCATTGAAGCTAAAGACCACAGAGGGGGAAGACTTAATGTGTAAAGACACAAGAGGAAATGTACTTTCCCTTTTGAGAAACTGACTTAGGCCAGCGTCAGTTCCAAGGGGAGGGGGTGCCACGTCTTGTGGATCTACCAATACTGCTAGAATTACCATTTGTAAATCAGATTCCAGGCATCTTGATTGAAGCTGGGTTTGGTGACCAAGACTTTCTCACCAGGGGCATCTCCATTGGAATGGGGAAGGCTACATAGAGACCCCTATACCTTAAATACCTGGGGGAGGTATTCTTTCTTTTTTATGATGTTAGTCATAGTTGTTTATCGAACTTGTCACAAATTACACGTACTTGGCAATGTGTTTAAATCATGAAATCGGTCATCCCTAAACACCTAGATAATAGTAAAGGTTTGAAGTTTACATGTGACTGTAGTAGTTCTCAAAACCTGGAGGTATATTCGCAAAATATGTCTACTGTGTGTTATAAGGGAGTTGGAGCTTGTATGTCTCCATGTTAGCTTTACTGTACATCAATAGACAATACATGCATTATTTTTACTGCTCTAAGCCTGCCAATGTTATGATAATGGGCAACATTACTTCATGGTCTAATACTGGGTTCATAAAAGTTGACAATGCAGAATGCACATATTAAAGGCGGACAAGCGCCTAAATGCTCTTTTCCTACTACACCTGTAGAATGGGTTCCTGGAATGTTCAGGTAAAACTGTGGAAATATGACCACTTCATGGAGATCATCAGTAAAGATAGCTTTCCATTTTACAGTACATTGCAGAAATGGGTTATGGTATGGTATTGCTAAAGTAAAGGAGGCCGCAAAGTCAATCAACCAAATTGAGAGCCCTAATACGATTAACGGCATTACTAGCCCCACAGTTATTATATTGTTTTTGGTATCTTCTCCTGGTCACTCTCAAGCAATTTAATGTGCCCTATATTGTAATGATGAATGGAAATATACATGTATCGTTAAGCTATGTCTTGAACTGACACACAGGTGTCCGGATTCTGAAGGGCTGCTAGACGTACATATTATATCTGGGCAGGTCCAAGCAGATAGGTCCATTTTGTCCCTCCGTGACACTTCCATTTAAGACTCTGGAACCCACATCTAAAAGAATAAAAAAAGAATTTTTTTTTCAAGAATTCATCTTCATGTCTGGCACCAAATTCCCACCAAAAGAAATGATTTTATTCTTTTAGATGAGGATTCCAGAGTCTAAAATAGAAAATGTCACAGAGGGACATCTGCTTGGACCTGTCCATTCAGTGCTACTGATCACATATTGTTAGTTTACTTAATTGTGTCTCCCTGACCACTGAATCCCTGGCACTATACTGCGATTAGGGACATATTAATCAATATAGGGTAGATTCACCTGAACTCGGCCACACACCAGGAGTCGGCCACCTTTCAAATAGAATCCCTGTCTTGTTATTAGCCTAAAGAATATGTATTCCTCTAGGGGTGAATGCTGAAGTGTTGTAGAATCAGATGCGCTTATACAATCGATGATTTCTCATTAGTATCATTATGTCAAATCATGTAGAAGTACCCCTCTTAAACATAATATATTGTGGGGCTGAGAAAAAACATTTTTTCCAGAAATATAAATTTCTGATTAACCATTGCATATGCATCATATCAATCTAAGATGATAGGTAAGGTCTCTAGGGACAGAGGAACACATCTCATTTACGATTAATCAATATTTTTGACAGAAGAATTATTAGAAATATCATTTTCAGTGACTTTGTAGTACATAGCTATTTCACCACAAGTCGACCATACTTTCACCCCAAGTCAGCCACCTTTCACCCTAAGTCGGCCACTGCTCAAAACAGGCTATTTTGTCCACTTTTCTAGGTATAAAAATCGATTTTATCTTTTTTGATATATAAAAAAGATATCTTGAAATATTTTCAACACAAGATCTATCATTTATTATGCCAGCAAATACTTCAATGTCATTCTGCCTTGGTGAGAGGAGAAAGCCATTCAATTATAGTGCTCATAACATACACCAGATGGCAGCACTAAAATGTCTATAACCCCATAGACCACCTCTTTTATCAAACAGGGAATCAGGTGGCCAACTTGAGGTACAACCTGGCCAACTTGAGGTGAAAATAGGCCATCTAAAAAGTTTCTAAATAATGATGAAATATAAACAATAAAACTAAAGAAAAAGTCCCTAAAGTACATACGAGACAAAATTCTGAAGATCATCTTTACACTTTGACAAATTGTAGGTCTTCAGCATGGCTACATATTGAGTTATTGACCTTTAATATTACTATAGAAATAAGTGCACAGGAGCGGCCGACTTCTGGCTAATCTACCCTATCATTCTTTATCGACTGGGCATGCAAGGGTTATAGTATTGATGGATGCATGCAAAACATGTGAAGAGTTTTGTTGCAAAACACACAAAAAAATCTATTCCAGATTTTGAGTATGTACTTATCTTTGTAGCAATATCCTGATGTTAGTTTTAGCATTATCAGTAGAAAAAAAACATTTAAATGGATTCGTACTAAACAGCTCAAAAAAACATCTCTCAGCTATAGGCATTTTGATTTTTTGGTCTCTTTTTCCCTTAAATATTGCGTTCTGCAATGAAACTCCTCAGGTGTACTTTCATGTGGGGACCATGTCCATTAACTTTAATTATATTTACATCTTGTTCAACAATATATTTCTCATCCTTAGGTGATGACAATGTTGAGCCGTATGTGTTTATAAAAATTAAATGTAGTCAAAAAAAAATGCAAGCTACAGTCTGTATCAAAGGTTTGCTCTCACTTTGGAGATGCATGGTGTGGAGGGAAAGAAAGTTGTAAATTGATCAGTCACTTTGGCACAACTGACTTTAAGGCCTGATGTCAAGGCTGGGATAGAATTCAGGAACAAGAGTCAAGTGAAATATGTCCCAATCTCTGAGACAATATCATCCTTCTGAGCCATAGGGCTTATGTTTTCAGAGTACGTTCGGTCTATTTTAACTATGGCTGCACCCTGGGTAAGGTTTCCCTTTGGCATAGGGCTGATATTTGGGCTGGTTAATTGCTTTGGGACCATTTCGAAACAAAGCTCTATATTCATTGTGTAGCACTTGAGAGGTCAAATCCATATATATAGAACTCCCATGGAAGTTCCTGCACACATGCAGCAGTGCTGGTGCAATCTTGAAATCACAGATATTGTGTATGTTTCCTTTTTTCAATGCATTGATATAGGGCCACAAACAAATTCCAAAGAGAACACAATAGAAAGGTTCAATAACCAAAGGAGACCATGATTCAGTTCAGCTAAAATAGCAATCTCCTAAAATATTTCTCCTTTCTCCCTGTGATCAAACCTTTTTCTTTTTAACACAAGTCCTAATCTTATTTTCTCGTACTTACTTTTCTTTTCATATCAATCAGGACCATGAACTCTCCACAGAACCAGTAGGATT
Organism: Acholoe squamosa; assembly: GCA_949317995.1. Taxonomy (NCBI): domain Eukaryota; kingdom Metazoa; phylum Annelida; class Polychaeta; order Phyllodocida; family Polynoidae; genus Acholoe; species Acholoe squamosa. Next base: position 36,904,289 of record OX439049.1, read on the forward strand.
TTGCACAATAATATGAGCAACCAGTAGAGTTCCTTAAACCTTTCCGATGATGAGTATTTGGATGGCTGGATGTTATTTCAAAGGCATCTATTCAAATTATACTGCAACTGCTTTGTGTGATTATAAGCTCTTATCGAATAATTACTCAGTGTCAGGGTAGACTTCTTGTCAATCCTTTATTCTTGACATGTTTCACCTAGCCCAGCATTGGTTGCATCTAGTCTAATTTCATAATAAAGAACAGCATCCAGTTAGGTTTTCCTTGATTATGATATTTTGTGCATCATATATGACTGGATCCGCTGAACCATGTCACTTTTGGGTTTTAAGGGTCTTTATGGATACAGGGGGCTGTATAATAAAAAGTAAATAACCATTCTTTCTATTTTGGGTCATGTAGGACTTCAAAAGAAAGGCATATAATTTGTGCATGTCAGTCCGCTTTTTTTTTTAGATATGGTGGCCCAAAGTTGAAAAATGGCCCAAAATAGGCCTTTTTTTAAATGTCCATCTTATTCCATGCCCTAAAGCATCAAGCCAAGCAGTAAAAGATCACCATAATTTTATTCATTCCTTGGTGGGGGGTCCTATCTAAGATTTCCATGTGGATTGAATGTGATATGTTTCAATCCATTTTTACCCTAGCCATTCTCATCTGTTCAAATAGCGTTGTTTGCGCGACTGATCAAAATTTTCAACCTCTGTAAAGCATATTAAAAAATAATTCCTCAGCATTTTTATATTTACCCATAGAGGGGGGTCTATATAAGGGAGTTTTTAGTAAAGAAGTTTTTTGCGCACCATGCACCCTTTGAGTGCACTACACATACAAGTATTTTTCAAGTCAACCCTCCAACCCCCGTTAAACTGGAGTTCTGTATGTTTTGCCCATATAAATCATTCTGGGACTATTTTACCTATCATACAGTGTGTAGATATTAGTGATGTGTTGATTTAAAAACAAAACGTGTCTCTACCTGCTCATATGAATGGTTTAAGAGCTTTTACGAAGCCTTTATTTATGTATAACTGTGTTTTACGTGACTGACCGTTATTATTTCTATTTCTTAATTGATATTTGTTAACTCACTTTCAGGTGCCTGGACTAACTTAATGTTATTTAAAGTAATAGAAGACAGGTGTGGGTAGTATTTGAAGCCTAATTGGTTGGTCCCAGTTGATAATTTTTCACCATACAGTCCCCTCGGTGTCAAGATTTGGTAAAAAAAAAGGTGAAATTGAATATTCTGTCTGCCCCTAAGAACCCTAAATAGGTAGATAATTGTACATTTATTGACCTCGAACAGTAGCCCAAGGTCTCTAGTAACTGTGTATATAAGGGCATTATGATTGGAAAGGTTTAAGTGCTTCTATGAGGGATTTATCTATCTATAACTGCTTGTTACATGACTGACTGTTATTATATTTGTTGACTTACTTTCAGGTGCCTGGGCTAACATAATGTTATTCAAAATAATAGTAAACAGGTATGGGTAGTGTTTGAAGCCTAATTGGATGGTCCCAGTTGGTAATTTGTCACTATACGATCCTCTCAGTTTCAAGATTTGTTTAAAAGAATGGTGAAATTTAGTTTTCTGACCACCCCAAGGACCCAATATGGGTAGATAATGTACATTTATTTATCTTAAACAGTAGGCCAAGGTCTCTAGTAACTATGTATGTAAGGGCATTGTGACTGAAAGATTTGGGTGTTTCTTTAAGGCATTTATCTATGTATTACTGCTTGCTACGCGACTGACCAAAATCCACTAATCAGGACATATTTTTGTTGGTTGGTGACCACATACCAAATTTACTTGATAAATGGTGATTGTTTAACCAAGTATACATACTTAGGATAAAATGAATTGATTTTCTTGCTTATATACAATGAATTTTAAGCTAGTGAGATCAAAGTTGAGATTGTGTGTTAGAAATTTCAGAAAAATGCTAATCTCTGCAAAATGTGACATGTCATAATTTCAAAACTTTATGTGCCTTAGTTCTAGTTTTTGGTACTCTAATACTACACTAATGTACTAGTTTGGACATGCAATATGGTAATAACTGGGCATTAATGAAGGAGTTACAAATAACAAAAATTATTTTGATCAGTCACGTAACAGAAAAATATGTTTTTTAAGGTGAGTGTGATAAAAACTGACCCCCCGGGAGTAAATGACTTGAATGAACCTTTTCATAAAGCCAAGATATAGGGCTATCAACAAAATAAAGTCTTGTGATGTAATGCTGAAATTGCTTTGATGACTCATTGACCATGCTAACTGACATATCTCAGCAGCTCCAGTCATATTACCCTTGCCCTTGTAAATCTAAAACGTAGCCAGACACTGTCCTCTTCTATCAAAGGTAGCTAGAATAACACTGTTTAGTTGATGGCAGAGTAATGAAGGCGCAGAGGCGGTAGTTCAGGAGAAGTCTTTGGGATGTGACAATTTATGCTTGAGATATATTGAAGGGTCCCTGATACAATACATACAAGATTGCCAGTTATGCTAAAAATGCCATATAAACCATACAGAACTAACAGCAATCAGTAGCCAAGATAGGGCTGTCACAACCGAGCCTTCATACTACAGGTAATGTTGATGTGATTTGTGACACTGATGGCTCATAATTCTGACTGTGCATGTAAACGTCAGCTGTCAGAGATATTAGTCCCCCTGAGATATTAGTCTGAGGCAGTATGCGCTGGCCAACATGAACTGATAAGCATTGTCAGCAGTCAGGGCTATACTGCAGGTCAGGGCAATAGGCAATCTGGTATGAAGAGTAGGGATATATAATATCTGACTGGATCAACTGAATTTTCCTATACGATTCATATTGTTTGTTTGGCTATTTTATTTCTGTTTTTTTCTCTATAGAATATAATATTATTGTTCGCTGTCTTTTGTTACTTAGTTGCATCACTTGAGGAGACAATCAACACCCCGAAATACATTTCCTGCTTATTTTTAATGAAGTGAAGCAGTGAGTATACTGAGGGGGGAAAACATATAAGAGTGGAAGAGAAACCAAAAACAAGACTTGGCTGGGATTAGCACTGAGGACCGTATTCAAGGTAGAACGGTCTGGCAGACAGGCAGAGAAAAGGGTGGGTCCTATGGGAGGTCAGTATGTATACATGTGGTGTGCCAATACCTCAGTGCTAGCAGGATAAGTGTGGTGGGTTGGATCAATAGCACTGAAGCAGAGTTGCATTTCAAGGATTCAATCTTACTTCAAAATGACTATTTCATGAAAGAGTCATTCTGATTCTTGGGTATAAGTAATAATCTATGAACCCATTCTCAATGATATTTAATATTTGGCATCAAGTTGTCAACTTAATCATAGCATAGCCTGCTTATACCCACGGACACTAACATTGAGGGTATAGACACTGCCCAAGATATAGTCAATTAGAACAAGGAGCCTAGCCACAGATTATTCGCGAATCTATCTGATTTTCCATCTCATGTGCTTTACAAAGCACTCCAAAGACAATTTCTGTTAATGATTCCTTTCATCTTTGATTCCGTGGGAGTTCATCACAAGAGAAAACGTCCCATATAAGCTTGAATAGGATATGTCCAAGTAATCCAGAAAATATTTTAAATCCTCAGGATTCAGTCTATCTAATTAAAAGCAACGATACCTGAGAGTGTTGCACCCCAAGCGTTATGGGTTCAGGTCACCATCAATAGAACGGCAAATGCTATGGAGCACTTTCACTTAATGGTTTCAATGCCAGCTTTATGTCAGTTTCCAGGTCATAAGTTGCTCCATCATAACCACTAACTTTGAAGCTAAAAGTGAGTGAGGAATAGATGTTTAATGCCATTGTGACAGCTAGGGTCATATTCATGGAGAGAACTACATTACACAATTTCACAAAGGAATGTGTCGGTGCCTACATATATGTGCACCACACACATCTGCGGGGAAAGGAAAGAGGAGATATAGACCCTTTTATGTGGGATAGGGAAGCCCATTGAAGCTAAACACCATAGAAGGGGGAAGGATTATATTGTTCGCTGTCTTTTGTAACTTAATTGCATTATTTGAGGAGATAATCAACACCCTGAAATACATTACCTGCTTATTTTCAATGAAACAAAAACTGCTATGCTAACTCGTGAATATTGTTTTCACAGAATGGAGAGCTTAGTTCCAAAGGGGTAATATATACTTTAGAAATGGTTAATAGGATGACACAAACTACTTTCTCTGACTTTTTCCACAGATTATGCAGTAAATATTTTCATCAAGAAAACACCAAAATCTTCAGATGGAGAGCATTGCAACACTGGAATGGATTCTGAAACCAAACCTTTAAGGAATGTTATTGCCAAAGAAACTGTTTTTCCTACACACACACAGAGTTTATAGGTACTCTACTGCTACAATAATAGATCTTGTATTCCTGCTTGGCCGTGAAAAAGGTCCATATATGCGAAGTCAACAAAGGGGATTTATATACATTCACATCTTTATTGGCATTTAAACTTATATGTTAAATGTCAAACAAATTAATTGAAATCACCTGTTCTCAGATGCCAGCAGGCATGGTCCAACTAGGTCAGGTTTTCAATGAGTGATTTTTGACTCAATATTCAAACAAGTATAAACCCAGTGGTAATCAGTAGTCGGCCATTGCTCACATTATTTTGAGTGTTCATCTTGATGCTTTCATTAAATCCATCTACACATCTGATGGATATGTGGCAGCAAAACTGATTCCTAGATTCAAATAGATCCTGCTATAACTATAGCAACCAAAGCAAAATTAAAATAAGGAAAGGCAGAATGATCTGATTAGTAGGCTCATGTGGATTGGGGGAAATTGTTGTTTGGCTGTTCCTGCTGCTAAATACCCCACTGGGGCGAAGACAGCAAATGTATCTCACTTAAAGTTGTCGGAAATGGTGACTGGCAGCCACTGGTGTACAAGCCTTATGGCCGCTTGTATTTCTGTTTGGCCATGGAAAAGGTCCGTGGAAAATAAGTTTAATTCTAACCATTTAGTATGACAACAGAATGTGGCATGGGTAGTTGTAGGATAGTTGTATAACATGGATTAGGGAGGAGACGCTTCATGGTAGATAATGTTATAATAACCATAGACCTTCACAATATAGTTTCCTACTGTGTAAGTCCATGTAATAACCAAGGAAAACTTTATCTAAGTAAGCAGAACATTTGATGATACCTGACCCGTATAGCAGTGCAGCCATTGGTTACATTTTTCTTTCAATCTACTGATTCAAATTGACCTACAACAAAGGCAAAGATTATGGTGCAAAGGAAAATAAACAGCTATTCAGAGCCAATATAAGAGGCAAACAGTTAACAAATATAGAAATATGTATCAATATGATTATAAGGCACATTTCTCTGGAATAATACTTGAACTCACTGCGTAAAATAAGCTTCAGAATCAGCAAGGATTTGAGTATAATTTCTCTATTTGAATAACAAGTGTCTCCATTGAAGGATAGCAGAAACTGCGAGTGCCTCTCCTCTATAAATACTTCAAATCATTAAGATAAAATGGTTCGGAAACAAAATAAAAAAGACTTTTTTTAAGGTGAGGCAGGAAGTGTGCCTGAGGTGATACGATTCAAAAACAGTATGTGCATTAAGTAAAAATGAAGCAGTAAGTGTACTGGCAAAAAAAATAATGATACAAGAGCAGAAAGAAAACCAGAAAGAAGGCTTGGCTAGGTTTTGCCGAGGGGAGATAGGAGGACTGTATTCAAGGTAGAAGTCCCTGGCAGACAGACAGAGAAAGGAGTGGTCCCTTGTGGAGGTCGGTATGTATGTGGTCCCTTAATGCCTCAGGGTTAACAGGATTAGCGTAGTGGGTGGGATCGATGGGATGGAAGCACAGCTGCATCTAAAGAATCTGATCTTACTTCAAAATAATGTAATATATTCTGCGAAAAGGGCCTCTCCATTTTCTTGGTACTGTTTATTTGTCAACTATTTTCAAAGGTGTTCATTTAACATTTGTCATTACTAGATCTGTGTTCCCTTTCTGTATGAAAGTGTTTATGATTCTTAATTGGGCAGCGTTCCTTCTCTAATTGAGTCACTACCAATCGGTGTATCACTATCTGCTCTTGTAGGTCCTCTTTAGAACTGAAATCACTATAAATGAGCTACATGGAAAAAAAGTAACCTGAGATCCCTCTATTTACTCCTGAATCAGGGTATCATCTTTCATGAATTCATAACGACTGAGGCTGGCTGCCAACAATGCAAAAAAAAACACTAGGTGTAACATGTGTTATCAAATTACTTCAAAACAGTCCAACAGACATTGATGTTAGATGATCTGGCTTTTGGCAATACTGGCAATACTGAATACAAATTTGAAATTAGAGCCTGTAAAATAGACAAAGGCTTGAGTGGTACAGGGTGATTCAGTTGCATATTTGAAATTCTTTCTGCCCTCCAGATCCTGTCATTCTCAAGCTGGGATTCTCTGGTACGAGATACAACTTGTGTGGCAGCCAAGAGGGCCAAAGCACTCAAATATGACAATGCTTTACATAAGATGAGTGCATTGCTTTCTATCATGACACTGAATATCGCCTGATGTTTTCCCTTATAAATGTAAACTGTTCATATAGAAAATGACAACAGTACACTAAGTGCTGTGTGAGTAAGTGCTACTCTTTTCATTTTTCTTTCTAAATTCTGCTGATTTCATATTATGCCTAGCATCACATAGGAGGGCGGTGATTTGTAAATTTAATTTATGTCACACATTTTATAACATTGAGTTTATTCAGAGCTTCCCCATTTTAATGATCAAAAACTTCCTATTATAAACCGGCATTGATAAAAGCCTTCTTTTTTTCTTAAAACTGAGGTTTTGACCCCACCCCCCACCCCACTTGGCCTCCTGCACATGTGACGTTACCATTGGTCACCATCTCTTAAGAAAATACCTAGACCCAAGGAAAGGTCTGATACTTCCTCCCAAATCCTATAGCCTTTATTTGGGATAAGTTGGAAATGAAGAGACAACAGCAGTTGTACTCGACTTTGGAGTAAACATTTTGATCTCGCATTGGCGTTATACAGAGGCATGAAATGCACCGTTTACACCAGAGCAGTTTGCTTTTCAATCATCCTGACAGCAGATTCAAATCATCAATATTGATGATCTAATGCTGGACCTGTGTTACTCAAGATATCATCTGTATACCTAATTGAGTACACCTTCGATTATTTGGCATGCGGGGTCCTTGATTAGTATTTATATATTATTTGAGCATGTATTATGGTATTATTAATCCAGCGATATCCCTTGGGGTCACCTTCATGGAAATAGACTAGTGAACAAATACCCTATAAAGAGCATTTAATAGTCTGAAAAATGTTTTATTCATAACTTATGCCTGTTTCCTCTTTGTATTTTGCAGGTATGTATCCAATAATCATTTCCGAAGTTCTCGAAGCAGACATTTAGCAATTCCTGAAAGGTAAGCTGCCACTTCCATTGAAACACAAATCCAATATATGGTGTGGGTCCTCCCGTTTCTCCCTATTTGTTCTCTAAGGAATTTTAATGTAAGTGGGGCTTCTTTCTGCAAGAAAGGAGCTCAAAGCTGTCAGTGATTTTGATGTAGATTCTGGTCTTATGTTGTTTACATCATATCTATTGGAGAAAATATATACACTCCCCTTTCACAGACGTGTATCAGCAATAATACTCACCAATCTACCATAGTAAGAAAAACATGAAGGGTGATATTGTGGAAGGTACTTTTAGTCAGGGAGTTGCTTTAAAACTTAGAATATAGATCACACTTTAGTTTGAAGTACAAGTATGAGGTCTGTGAAATGGGCAAATCCCACAAGTCTAGAGTTCTCCTTTGATAAAGTTAGCCCTGATAGTGTCCTCATTGTTTACTAGATGCACTCCAAAATGTCTAAAGCTGATCACATAAGAGCATCTATACGGCCTTTTCACCTTTTATATTCTTCATAAAGAGCCACTGGAAAAAAGTCTTCCTGACAAAGTGACATGTATATACCCATGTCAACTTGGTTTGACACAGAGAGCACACGTCATTTGGACATTGGCACATATGTCACCATGTCAACTGTAGCACACAGTAATCCTCATATGATTTGATATGCCTTAAAATGCCATGTCATCTATGAGTTGACTAGGGTCGAAGGCACTTGACACGTGATGGTTTGACATATATTTATAGTTGTTCTAGGATATTCCACTAGATGGGGCAAACAACCATTTTCGTACCAGGATTAATCACTACCAAGAGGTACTACCAACACTTTTGATGTATATGTGTCATTTTGTTTTCATGAAGAATAGATCACTAAAGTTTGTAAATACTATCAATGAATGGTAGTGAATTCTATTTCATTGTTGAATTTGCATTTGTTATTGAATATCAAAATAGACACCCACAATCCTGAATTCTTCAACAGGAGAGGCCAGACACCTTATGTGTGGGTCAGTGAAAATACCAAAAGATTGTATGCTAACCCACAATCTATAATCTCAGTATCTACAGTACATGGAGCCATATGGCATTGCCATGCACCTCCATGCCCTTGTCTTAGGGACTGAATAGAGGTCCTCAGGAAAGAAAAAGTTCTGTAGATAGGAAAAAGTGCCTTGTTGTTGCAGGCCTGTGGGACTATGATATCCCCTGCCTTCTATTATAGACCTGCCTTGATTGACCCATTGGTACATAGCTATTGACTGCTCGTGACCATTACATAATTGTCTCACAGTATTACCTTGTGCTTAGGTGCATGGATCAGGAATATGTGATGTCTCTTCATTACGCAAGTCAAGTGGATTTGACGAACTAAATGTGAGGGTGTCAACCTTATTCGACATGCCTTTATACATGTCATGTGGGAGACAAATCGTGACCTGTGCAGTATGTGTCAAAGTGATCAATGTTCTTCTCTCTGTGAGACCACACCATTAGACTACAAGCACGTGCCTAGAAATATCTAGGTGGCAAGGAATAATTTGACCTTCAGTTATATGGCATGTTACGACTGGTTATGCTCTATTTCATCTGACCTTTTGCTTTTAGTTCTGGTAGCCTTTTTTTAATGTTATTTAGAGATAGAAACCAAACCTTCCAGAGTTTAGAATGCGTCTAAATTGTCACAACAAAATGACGATTCAATTAAAATTGATGAGTTCAATTAGAATTTAACTGTTCCATAGATAATGTCACGTTCTGAGTCTAAGAGCCAATAGCACAGTGCTTCCTGAATCAAAGAACAGAAATCGATGTGATTTTGTACATGCCTAGATTAGGTTTGTTAGAGGATCCCTGGAGGATCCGTTACCCTTACTTCAGAAACACTCAACAAAATAGTAATCCTCCTATTTGAATCTCCATCTCTCCATCATAAACACCTATAGACAGCAAAGTATAACTTTGATCTGATTATAAAAGTGTGAAGTAAAGATCACTGATCATTCTTAGCTGCTGCATCAGTAAACCAAAGATTTTCAAGCCAAATGTTATTGAGGCAGAGCAGTCTCTCCACTTTTAAATAATGAGAAAATCAAGAATATTTCTTTTTTTTTTCTCATATAAGTGTACACAACCTTAATCAATGTATAAAACTCTGAGCACACTCTACTGGAAATAAATAGTGCCTTCTCATTTCCTCACTTCTTTTGCCCTTAATTTTACTTAGAATTGCAACCTGGCCAACGGAGATTGCATCCATTACGATGCTTTTATTCCATCCCACTTTTATACTGGCAAAGAAGATTCATTTGCTTCCGTTGCTTAAGTGACCATTGGACTTCTTGGCTTCCACCTGGAAGCTTCCCAGCAGGAACTATCCTCTCTTGGGAGCTGCTCACTAGGCCCCTTTGTGCATATACATTGGTCTGAGTAACTCCCCATAGGAGATGAAACTAAATGAGCCTCCAGCAAACTTTACTCGATGTGGATCTGAATGCAATAGACTTTATGTGTTTCTATTTTTATTCTTCTTTTCCTTTTTCTTCTTAGGAATCACTTGCTAAAACCTAGATAACTCTAAACTGGTAACGTTTGTCATAGAGTGCTGAAAATTGATAACTAGGCTGATATGTGTCCAAATATGCCCTGTGCAACGTTTTGGGGCTTTACTTACATTACATCTAAATAATTATATGAGGGTTTGCTTATTGTCCTACATGTAGGACAATAGGACTTAGCACTACCGATCTTTGAAATTTGTGTTTTGGTTGTCATGGAAATGACAATTCCTGTGGCAGAGTGCTGGAAACATAAATAGAAACTTTCAGCGCTTTACCTATAGCTGATCCAGAGAAAAGCACCATCCTACATATGGGCCAAATTTTTGAATGTGGTACGTTTGGCCCTGACAAAGCAAAAACAGTGAAACTCAAAATAAGTTAAAACAACTTTACTACATTCAAAGGGCAATGTCTTGGCTACGTAAAAACACCTGACATACGCAGCAACTCCTAGCGGGTCCGTTTTTATAAGCGTTCAAATATAATCTGTTGTAATTTGTGTTACTCCCTACTCAAAATTCAGATACCAACTGGATATACCTCTTAACTATATCCTAATGACTCCTAAATCCATTTACAACATCTACTAGTAAGTATGTATCATGATTAAAAAAATCAATATGTTCCTTTAAAAACTTTCCGAGATATCGGATATTGAACTTTTGTCATTGACTGATTTTTCTGAGAATTCTTTTCTAAAACCCCAATTTTCATCTAGCTTTGTCAAAAGTTGTCAAAAAATCACCAACATTCATCCATATTAACTTCAATATGCATACTTTAATATGCAACTACCATCTGTTCCATATCTAGCAGTAGTTTGTGATAGAACTGGTCACAAGTTGGACCACAATTTGACTTTTTTGAGCAGGGAGTAACACGTTACTCTCTGCTCAAAATTAATTTCATCCCCCAAATAGCACAAAGTGCAAATTATGTACACAAATCTACATAAATAGGTTAGGAGGACTCCATAACAAATGAAACAGTAGTAGGTGGAGTTTGATGGATATTCCTCAAAAAAATTAAAACATGTTCCTATCAGGTGTTACTCTCTGCTCAAAATTCAAATTCCCCCATTGATTGGGTTAGTGGGGCTAAATAACTGCATGTAGGTAACATATAACACATTTTTTGAATAAGTGAGGGGTACATCTATCATAAAAGCCACAAAAAACAGTAATCTTTACAATATTAGGGACATGAGATGTGAAAAAGTGGGATAAATCTTTAGGTCCGATGCAGATTTTTGGAATTTCCACACTCAAACAGACACTTAAAGTATTAGGATCATAACCAAATACTGCAGGAAGATGCAGGAGTGTATAATTTATCAGAAGGATATCATAAGTACACATTTTGATAACTGACAGACAGGAGAGTGAGTTTTAGCACCAGAATCTATTTTTGAGCAGGGAGTAACACACATAGGGCTCGGGCAGACGACATGCTTCAACCCCATATAATGCCCATTCATTTAGAAATAATGGCAAAATTCCACCACTTGCCGACGGACAACATCAGTTTTGATCAAAATAAAAGCATTTGGACCCCAACAAAGTATATCAACATGTGCCCTACACCTTCGTACATCTTATAAAGGTGAATTTTTGGCTGATCCCTTACCTTTCTTTTGCTTTAGGAATAACAATTGTCAGTAAAATTGGACAGAAAGAGGATCAAACGATAGGTGGAAGTGTCCTTGTTGTGATTAGAAAAGACCCGTATGGATGCGCCATGCAAGGGAAGACAGAGATGTTATCTGGTTTAGAGCGAAAGGACTTAGAATTTTGAGCAGAGAGTAACATCCAATCATATTTTATAGTTTACAAATGGCACAAAGATTCAATATGGAACCAATTCTGGTTCATGATTAATTAGGAGGTGCCAATACAATATGCAAAGCAAAAATTTACTGTATGGAAGCAGTAGAATTTGATTCATTAACCAAAATGTTAAATGTTACTCCCTGCTCAAAAATGTGTATGCCAATACACTTTAGGGCCAGGACTAAAAGAAAATGGGTGTGGCCGCAAATTTTTTAAACCATATAAACCCCTTAAATGCCCCTCATAATTAAGTGCAGCATGGATGGTAGAATCAGAATATTTCATTGGTATTTTGAGAAGTTTTATTTTTGAGTATGGAGTAGCATAATGCTACCTTTATTCAGTATGAAGGGGAGAAAAAAAAATCTACCGTGTACATCAGGTTAAAACCCTTTGGATCTCAGAGTTAACATATGTATTGAATTCTAAAAGTGATTTTAGGGGTGTTGTACAGTATAAGCAACATGTGGGGGTGTGTGAAAATTGTATTTTTTCAGCAAAATACACACTTTTTGGTCATTTTTCAACTCTGTAGACCCATAACTCAAGGAAATTATGGTCTGATTCACTAAAGTTTACTCTCATTTGAAAGCTTATGATGTTTTCTCTTGAATGAAACCAAAAAATGCCAGGCTAGTGCACAGGCTTTGACCCTATTGGTAGGTAAAGCTTAAAAACCCTGTAAAATGCTAAAAGTACCATTTTCAAAAATTTGGCCCATATAGGACAGTAGGACTTTGGGTGTCTGTCCCCCCTGTAAAGGTCAAAATATATACTGGTAGGAAATCGATTCCACTACACCTGCAGCTATACACATGGGCACCAATGCTCAGCTGCACGAGAAAATGAGTGGAGATGGTCTGGATCTGCTAGATCTTCTGAAGGGTGTTCTTTTTTAATTGAAAATCTTTGATAAGTAATATGTATGCACAAAGGAAGTTTACTCATGCAAAAGAGGTGCCACTGCCATTGGTGCCTTGTCTTTCAAACAATATGTAAAATGGTTGTAGAGAACCTTATGCAATGGTGTACGTCTTTACTTATTTCAACAAAGTTCAAAATCTTCTGTTTTAGTAATGTGTTTTGCCTCTTTATAGCATTTCTCAATGGCCTGTTTGGTAAATAATAAAATAATTAGTGCCTAGTCAAGAACAATTGAGCGATACAAGGAATTATTTCACAAGCACAACCATTTCCCTAAACAGATAAATGAGTTTTGTAAAAGCGGTTTGTTTCAGGTAACCCAACCCTGTCTAGCAACGCTGGCCTGACTTCTTTTTCAACAATTGTATGTTTAAATTGGTTAGTCATTGAGACATTTTAGTCATTCCTGACTCACCATTGCTCTCCCCTAAGTCGCTGTGACTCGTCGTGAGTCATTTGATCAGTTAAAAAAAAATGGGGAAAAAAATGAATAAACAAAGATAAACATTCCGACCTGCCATTACTTTTTCCCAACCTGCTACCTGATATGAATGATTGATTTGTTGGCCTTATGAAAGATTCATTTGGGAAGATGTATTTTGTTTCCCATTGTCCATCTGAGCTCTCGAATTTCATCAGACTTGAAAAGAAAGGTTTTCAACGTTGATAGTTATCAAGGCAATGGCTTGGAAAAGATGTTCCATATGAAACAGTAACAAAAAAAATATCAAGGCCATGAGGTCTATTAATTTCGATGTGCTTACAAGAGTCCTGGACCTCCAATTCCTTGACAAAGCCTTTTGCTCTTGACAATATAAAAAAAAAACTCTCCAAGGGCATCTTCCAATTAAGAAAATACTACAGGCCACTTTAAAACCAAACACATAGGCAAAGGTTCACGAGTGAACGTCCGTCTAAGAATTATCTCACGTACAGTGTCACTCCTGTATCTATCTCTTATCCTGTATTTATCTCTTGGTTAGGGGTCTTACATAATCTAGTTACATCATCTAAGATAGATTTCATAATGTTAAACATTACGCATGGTTTGTTTACATCGCCATTTTGAATCTGTGACGTCATCAAAAGGTCACGTGACCATGGGCATGAAATACGCAGCCTAAGTATTTCACAGCAGGCATGAAGTATGGCACTCTAGTGTAAACTCTATGGGCTCTCTGTATTCCGTCGTGTTTACCATGAGATAAATAAGCAAATGTCCATGACCAGGGAATAAATTTGCATCGTATTCACCGAGGTGAGGCTGTCCGTATTCAACGATGCCTTATAGGCAGAGTTGAATGCGGACAGGCCTCACCGAGGTGAATACGATGCAAATTTATTCCCTGGTCATGGACATTTGCATTTATGTCATGGCCTAGGGGGTTATTTTGCCTTTAAATAAAGAAAAACAGCTCAGATCTGTTCAAACAGGGATGTAAGTCAGGAATGGGCAACAATCAGGAAGCCATACATTTACTTGATATAAAAGCCTTCTAATTTTTCCAAACCGCCCTGCTTACCACTCATATAATGAAAGTAAATGTCATTCAAAAATTTCAGAAATCTGGAAATCCTGATAAATCCTGAAGACTTACATCCCTGGTTCAAAATCCAAGATGGCGGACACCCATTGAATACAGACACATTGTATTCAATGCCCCCCATTGAATACGGCGGTTCTAGTACTAATCTATAGTGACGGTCGTATCAGCCATGACATAAATAAGAAAAACGTCGTGATCATTTGATTCTTTAAAAATGAAACTGCCACCTTCTAAACTGACTTCAGTTGTTGTAATTGTGTTGATCATCTTGAATTATAGAATTAGAATAACAAATAAGCAAAGGTTCACGAGTTTGCAGTGACATTCCCGCATTGCACTATACACCCTATGGGCGTCGTGCGATACGGGAGTGATACTGCACGTGAGATAACCCTCAGAGATTCTGCAAACGAGTGTGCCTTTGCATTTATTTCATGTTTTCTAAAGAAAATACAAGGCAATTTCAATAAATTCACCTTGATTTGCCACCATGCGCACTGTTTACATTGCCATCTTGGAGCTATTATGTCATCAAAAGATCATGTGGCCTCGGCGTGTGATATTTTCGAGGGTTATCTCAAGGGGGCTGTGAGATACGAGGACGCAGTGTTAGAGCTATGAGCCGTCTGTATCTCGGGCGTATCAACATGAAATAAATCATAAACCCACCCTAATAAAGGCCAAGATATAGAATAGAACCAGCTCTCTGAAATGACATAAGGATAAAGTTACATGAGTCATCTATTTGGTCACTAGGCTATGAGTTTTTCAGGTATGTAAGCAGCAGTAGGGGGGGGGACATGTAAAATTGATATGGAAGTTATTGTGATGTGTTAGTCTTTCCAGAAGTGAACTCACAACTTTGACACTTATTTCAACATGGGCGTTTAGTTCTCAAGCCACGGTTATAACTTTTAGTATACTTATATACCAGTATACTGATCCATTGTACTAGTTTGGACATGAAATTTGGTAATGAGGTAAGGGAAATACTCTTTGAGTGAGAAGTGTGTAATACAAATTAGCGCATGAACAATTATCTATTGTTTTACGGCATATGCAAAAAAAACTGAACCCTTGAGAATTGGTAGCTTGAATGCAACTTTCCATCTGAGCCAAAATATAGGAACATCGATAAAATAAAGTCTTATATTGTATTGCTGAATTTGTCATCCTGACATGGTTAACGGGGAGGGTCATTGAAGGCCACTATATAAACCAATTCTTCATATCCTCACCATCTAGAACGAAACTCTTCCTGGAACTTAACACCTGGCAAAAACAAAAAGGAATGAATGGAACTAAAAGAAATGGACAATGGTAACATCTTTCTTGCTTTTACATAAAAAGTACTGATCTAAGGATGGCGTGATGCAGCCACAAAATAACAATTTCATGATTCTCCAGAGTATTTCGGCACTCAATCATCCTGACAGGGGTTTCAACCCACTTGGCAAAAAACACACGTTTTGAAACGTTTTTGTAATCAATTTTCAACCAGATAACAAATAGGGAAACCAATAAAAACGTTTTTTAACGTAAAAAAAAACAACATTTCTATGCCAAGTGGGAGTAGTATATACATGCAAAGTCAGCGCAATGGATTAGCTACTAACTAGGTCATGACCTACTGGTAGACCGGAAGTGACCTAGTTTCAGCCAATCAGAGGGCTGGATTTGACAGGAAGTGACGTCATAAGGTCATGACCTAGTTTTTTCGACCAATCAGAGAGCTGGATTTCATTTGACCTAGTGACCTGACCTAGTTGCATAAATTAAAAGAATTGTGCAATACCTAGGGTTGACCTACTTGCAAACCGGAAGTGACCTACTAACCTACTTGCAAAACCTATGACCTACGTATGAGGGTGTATTGTGCAATCCTTGAAAGAAATTACACAATAACCATGAGTCATGTTCTGATGCAATGTTCCTATGGATTTACGCAATACTTATAACTCATTATTTTGATATGAGATTAAATGCAACAAAGACACAACTCGGTTTTTTTAATTCAATCTTTTTATTATTTCTTCCTATCAGAGTACATGCTAGGTATGAATCATTATAATCAGATATGCTTGCAAGCAGAGTACATGGATATTATATGGAAAATGAATTCTTGTTGCAGTACCAACTGCACCCGGTCTTAGCTGGAGTAGGACTTTGACTACGGTCCTCTAAGGCCCGCATTCTCTCCATTAAATTCTTCAAGGCCTTTCTTCCTATGTCGTTCTCCTCCAGGGCTACCACTTTGTCCATTAACTCGGCCATGATCATGAGAATCTTGTCTATTACTTCCGCCGTGCTCTGAAGCCCGTCTATCACGTCCAGTTCACGTTTAACTTTCCCTTTCACCAAAAGATTGCTCACGTCTGCTTTGACTGCTACTTCTTCTGGACTCATCTCGAAATTCATTGCCTCTTCTTCTCTCTTTTCCTCAGCAAGGGCCTGACTATTTTGTCCATTAAGTTGAAGGGGACCTGAGAAAACCTTTTCACAGTGTGGTGTGGGTCCTTGGTCCGACATGTTTCTATGAGGAAGTTAATGCAGTGGGCTCCAAACATTTTAGCGTAAAAGTTTTGCACTTGTTTTCTTCTGAACGACCCGTGACCATCTGACGACTTTTGCATGAACCTCTGGTGATATATAGTAAATGGAGGTAAGCCATAGGGATCAAAGTAGAATACATTCCCGTCATGAGAAACGTAAAATGCCACCCAGTGCTGACCAGGTTTAGAGCTTGGATCTGTGTTACTGACGAAACATGTAGAGGGAATTGGTTTTTTAGGACATTGATTACTGGCAAAAGTTCCCAGGTAGAAACGCCTTGTGTGTGGATGGTTTCCCAGTGCCCCTGTTATGTCTGAAGTTCTCATTTTTTTCTCAGTTCATGTGGTAGTCTGTGACAGGAAGACAGTCAGCCGTTAGTTGGATGTTGTTGTCGTAGAAGGAACACAAGACGGCAGATATGGCATGAGTAGTCGGGGCGGCAAACCTAAGGGAAATGCCCAGCTTTCCTTGCTTGATGAGATTTATACGACTGTCTTCAGGTGCTCTGTCTGGGGTGAGGTCGAAAACAAAGAAGGAATACCCATCTTTGAAATCTTCCAAAGTTATGCCACAGTCTTGCCCCAAAGCCGACAGCCCACTGTCTATGAACATTTGACTGTAGGCTCTGATGCAGTTGCCTGTTTCGAAGTCGGTCTTCAACTCAAACTTTTGATCGTCATATCTCACGCATATTTCCTTCACGTTGAAATGTCTGCAGTTGAAAGGATTTTCTGTCTTAGTCCCAGCAGCTGCTGTTTCCTTTATCATACACAAGACTATCCTGGTGGGGATCTGAGTAGTGTCAGGTTGAGTCCAACTGTAGTCTTGTGAGCTGCCGTCCAAAGTGTGTTTAGTTACTTTACACCTGGCTATGTGATAGTTGAAAGGGCCCCAATGTGGATTCCTGACACTGCTGACGTGAGTTTTCACCACCTCGTCGTCGACACATTTTTGGAGAAGTGTCATTTCAGCTTTGGTGATTTTGACCCAGTAGTTTTGATCAGCTGCTTGCATCATGTAGTAATTGGGCTGATTTTTTTCGAATATGAACTTGATTTCACAGTTCGGAGGCAACACCTTGCACTGTTTAATTAAATCCAGGTGCGGTTTCATTACTAAGGCATGTTTGTTGCGGGCACTGAACTCTGCTCTCCGTGCCGTCCATCCTGCATTGTCGCCCGCTCTGGCTTCCATGTGACCACAGGTGTCTTTCATGTACTTTTGACACCCTTTCAGCCGAGTCTCTTTGTCTTCTTTGTTGCAACAAATTGTGTCCAAAATGTAGGCCTTGAGACCATAGTCTTCATTGTTGCCGGTGACTTTCTCCCCATTTATCAGCAACTGACAGGAAGCAAAGAAAGCGTGTGCCAAGTTGTTGACTGGAGCAGCTTGTATGCCGACGGCAAGGTGAGTTGTTCCGTCTGCCGCCACGGCTTCCAGTTCCATGTACAACTCAGTTTCTGAGAGGTCTGTGTACAGGTTGCTTGGTTCGAAGGTGAAGTCAAATGATTCAGTGTGTGGAGTCAGGGCATTGTTGGTAGTTTTGGTTATTTTTTGACACTTTAATATGTCCTTTTGAGTGACAGGCAAGGCATGTAGGTCTAGTTCACCTACTGCACATACCTGACCCTTGGGATGAAGGAGACTCATGACTAGAACAAGGTCCTTCCTCTAGCTTGTCCTCTACCTCTGCCGCGTTGCCCCTTACGTCCTCCGCGCTTGCCGGTTGCTCGTCGTTTGACTGGAGGAGGTCCAGATGTACCTCTTATGTATCCTTGAGCAGAAGAAGCAGCCCTTTTGAGTAAGTTCTTCCCTGTTGCTTTACTTCTCCTAACTACACTTTTCTTGAAGGCTTTTCCTGATACCACGTCGGACAAGACTCCAGCTCCTGTAGTAAGCAAGGCTTTGCCTGCAGATTTGGCAGCTGAGCGTCCTATTTTACTTAAGAGGGGAACAGCTCCTCTCAGTAAACCACCTATTAACGAGCCAAGTCCGTGCCCTCTTTGTCTGCCCCTGCCACCGTACGCTGGTAAAGCACCGTTCCCAAACTGTGATTTTCTGTAGTATTCAGCGTACTGACCCCTAGGGGCCAGGTATGGAGGTGTTCCATAGTAGTGAAGCATGGTAATATACTCCTATCCTTGAAGAGGTCTGAAGGCAAGTACCACCGACACTGATCCGCTTTCAAATGGTATCGGTTCCCCAGTCTTGTCTCTTAAGTATATCCCTATCTGTCTGAAGGTGGTTTTAGTGACTGGCAGATATATCAAGTTCTGGAAACTTATGGTTTGCATGTCACCGTTGTAGCGATTTATGTTGATTTGCCTCAGAAGGGGTGCTTTAGAGTCACCCACAAGACTGTGCTTGACTATGTCAGAGTACACGAAAGCACATCGACTTTTGAACTGAAGGTCTACCACGTAGGGGCTTTGTGTTTTTCCACTTAGGAAAACACTTCCGTCAAAACCTAATTGTTTCCCTAAGTTTTCTGGGAGTTGCATGACCACACCAGGAGGCAAGGAAACTACACTTTTCATTGTGTATTTGTTGTAGTGAAACACGGTGGCTTTGTTGTTTTTCCTGTAGTTTCTTAGTTTTCTCACCAACATGCTCTGTAGTTTATTTATGGTCCTGTTCAAGTATCCTATCAACTCTGAGTTGCTTTCCAGGTTCACACCTTCTAAGGCAAACATATTGTAGGTACTACCTTCCTTGAAGTAATACTTAGACAGGTATCTGCTGATTTCCTTGAAGCGTGTACATATTTTCACAGCCTGTAACTGACTGGGAGAGAGAGGAGAAACATTAGCAGAGTCTGTGAAGATGGCCTTTTCTTCAAAAAAAGAAAGAGACCTTTTTTCCCTGTCATCCATAGACATCACTTCAGCCACAGCCGACGATATTTCCCTTTTCTCTCTGCCTGCCGTGTCACGCTCCCCCTCACCCTCCTCCTCTTCCTTCTCCTCCTTCTCTGGCGTGGGTTGGTTAGAAGTGAATCCTCCAGATGGCGTCTCAGTCGCAGCAGCAGAAGTTGGTGGACTTTCACTTTCAGGACCAGCAGGAGGAATGGTTTCAGTCGATCCCACAGGGTTGACATGACGCAGGTTTTTTGTTATTTTTACTCCTCTCTTCAAAGCAAATTGGGCTGACAGATTTGATGTAGAGCTTGAAGCTCTACTGAAAACACTATGGGCTCCTGGTTTTTCCAGAGGAAAAAATTCTCTTCTGCGTTTGTTTAATAAAGCTACTACAGAGCGGAGGTTGTTTGTCAGGTCGTTTTCTCCCTGTGCCAAGAGAATGGGTTCTTCTTTGACGTTGTACCACGTGGTAGGACAGGTTATTTCTTGAAGAGCACACTCTAACTGAGTAGGAGAGTTAATGTATTCTGCCAAAATTGTATTGTAACTAGTTAAAGTGTTGTCAGGAAAAACGTTCATAGATGAGTTACTAGGTAAAGTTAAGGTAAACGCCATTTGTTTATGTTCTTGACAGGTTCCCAAGAGTTAAACTTGTCTCCATAACCCTTCCACTTGATCAAGGCTTCTCTTTTCTTGTCTTTTCCTCTGTATTTTACTATTTTTTCTATGTTGTAGTGTCTTCCGTGACGGACTTGCACCTTCTGAACTTCAGGTTCGTAGAAGCTTCCTTTTATCTCTTCTCCAAGGAGATCTTTCAGGTGGTATCCTTTGGGCGAAATATCGTCGACTGTGTATATTTCCTCAGTCCAGTTAGGTTCGTACCCTCTGTTAAATGTTTTCTTTGTTTTCAACATTCGCACTTGATTTTTTCTCTTCAACTGAAGGACAGGAACTTTTTTCTTTTGAGGTTGATCGTACAACCTGTAGAACAAGTCTTCAGAGTTGTCTTCATTTATATCTGAAGGGGCAGCTCCTAAGGTTTTGTGGTAAGTCAAATTGTAGGACTTAACCAAGTCGGGCAGCAAGTCAACCCATTTGTAGTTATTGAAATGAGAGAAACATCTCCACATTTTTCCTTGTAAAGTAGAGTTGAACCTTTCGGCTAAGGCACACTTCACGTCGTCGTTCTCTCCTGTGAAAAAATTGATGTTTTGATCTTCACAGTGTTTTTTGAAAATTTTGTTGACAAACTCTTTGCCCTTGTCAGTTTGAATTTGTTGAGGTTTTCTTTCTTTGCTCATTTTTTTGAAAGCCTCTGTCACGTCATCAGCTCTCTTACTTTTCACAGGTTGTCCGAAACCATACCTTGAAAAAACATCTATTCCCGCTAGAATGTACTGGTATCCTTTGTTTTCCTTTGAAAATTCTCGCATGTCTATGAGATCAAGTTGCCACTGTTTGTCTATGCCCCATGTTTGTGTTTTTCTTCTTGGAAATCTTCTCTTGTAAGGTTTGTGTCTGGTGTAAGCGTCTACATCTTCCAAAGCTTGTTCTATGTTTTTTTTCTTTGTTTTCTTGAAGTGATGACGTTGAAGTTTAGATACACTGGTGAAACTTCCAGGTTGTTCAGGATCTGTGTAAAACCTGAGGACA
The DNA here is from genome assembly GCA_949317995.1 of Acholoe squamosa. Lineage (NCBI taxonomy): Eukaryota > Metazoa > Annelida > Polychaeta > Phyllodocida > Polynoidae > Acholoe > Acholoe squamosa. Next base: position 36,925,704 of record OX439049.1, read on the forward strand.
TCTTTTTTCAAAGCCTTGTGCACCATATAAACTTACGTCCAGTTCCTTTTTGACTTACTTTCCTCTTCTTAATAGGGGAAGCTCTTTTTAAGGGACTGGCAGCAAAGGAATGACTGTGCCCTGCAAAAGCCGACTTGTTTTTGACAAATTTTAAGGTGGGGTTCAGCCTTTTAACTGCTCTCATGAAAACCTGGCTTCCTTTAGGTTGGTCCTTTTTCAAAGACTTTGGTCGGGCAGCAAAAGCTAACAAATCTGTTATGTCAGTTCCAGGCACACGTTCCCCGTTAACATATATTTCTCCGTCTCTGTTCCAATTCAAAATTTGACTTCCGTGACGAGATAATTCTCTGTAGAGATTTTTAGCAGTCGTTCTGTAAGTTGCGGGTATTCTTTCTTTTATGTCGGCGTCCATACCCTCTGTGTTGTCTCTTGCACGAGGTTTAAACCCTTCCTCCCCTTTGAATTCGTCTACACTCTCTCCGTCTGAATCGTCAGGAAGTGGTGGATCGTCTCTAGTCTCTGTGAAAGTGTCGTCATCGTCGTCGCCGTCGTCGGTGTCTTCTAAAAAATTGTTCACACCCCTAGCTGCTGCTGCTCCTGCAGGGCCTTGTCCTACTGCTCGACCAGGATAGGGACCTTCCCTACGTTGTCCTAAGGCCTTGGCTTTTTTAGTTAAAATTCCCGACTTTATCATAAGTTGATTGTACTGTCTTAACTTTTCCTTCAGTTTGAGGTTAGGAGAGTTAAGCACCTCATGTGCTTTACTTTGAAGGTGGTTCAGGACTTGAACCAGGCTGGAATCAGGAGTTAAACCTTCTCTTAAAAGTTGAGTGCTGTAGTACTGGTCTTGAACACTAGGTCCAGGCTGGGGAGGAGAGGAAGGACTAACAAAAGAAGGGCTTTTTTCTTGGGGAACGAGATCCGCACTTACGAGGGCCATCTTGAATAAGACATGATTTTTTATCGACGTGCTCCTATGAGACCTGTTATCAGGGGTAAGGCCAGACCCAAAATGGTTCCCAAAAATCCACCCTTTTGCTCAAAGGTTTTCCTATTCTGCTTAACGGTAGCCTTGTGCCTTGTGACTGACTCGAGTTCTTTCTTGTAGGGTGATAAACGTTTGACTGCGTCTGACTCGTTACGCAACAGGTTTTTGTTCATTACGTTGACGCAAATTTGACTCATCAACCTAATGACCTCATCGCTGAGGCCTTTGATAATGTGGGAACACTCTGCCGAGGAACACTTGGATATGTGTTTCAACAAGTGGTAATGTTTCCTTATTGTTTTAAATTTTCCTCCAGAAGAAGATCTTTTGGTCACCATTCTACCTTTTTCTTTTCGAAGCTGAAGCTTGAGGAATGAAAACCAAGGTGTTCCAAGGAGTTGTTATGCTGTTCCTTACCCTAAGCTCGTTAGGTGTGCTCTGCTTAAAGTCCAATAGGATGTATGAATGTTTCTCTTTGGTTTCTGAGTTATATACCTCCGTCAAAAAGGATTTCTGTCCTGGAAAGGCCTGTTTGCTGATGTGCCCTATTTGACTCATGTCTCTAGGGTTTTTAAAAACAACTAGGTAGTGTGCATTTAAGCTCAAGGTTCTGAAGGCAGGATTGTTGAAAAACAAGTTTTGAGTAATAAAAATTACACTTAAACTGCGATGGTGAGAGCCCACAGTGAAAAGTTCCATTATGGTGGGAACGTACTCGGGATCCATGAGATCGTCTATTACGACCAGTCCATGTTTAGTCACGTCTCTTTTATCCTCGAACAAAAAGTCTTCTGAAAGAAGACCTTTGTTGAACTTAACCCCCAACTTTACCATTTCGTCGAATCCATCTTGCCATTGACTGTAGCAGTAGTATATGTCGTGTATTTTTGGAGTTACAAGCTCGTCTACACCTTTAATCAACTTGAAAACAAGTTGACTTTTTCCACAAGAAGTAGGTCCAGCTATGATCATTGTGAAGGGGGTGACGTGGGTCAAAAATGATCTCCTTTTCCTTGTGATCCATGTTGGACGATATCTTAAACCAAAGTGACCAAAGGAGCAACCTCGTCCTCTTTTAAATCAGTCGAACCCTCGTTCAAACCTTCCACGTAAAGAGCTACGTCAAAAAGTCCCATGTTGTTTAGACTGGCTATAAGGCAGCTTGGATGAGATATTTCTCTATGTTTCCAAACCATTAGGACTTCGAAAACAGGATTTGTGACACCTTTTTTCCCTGGAACAGGGGTGGATATGACGTCAAGTTCGGGGTCGGTCAATCCAAGTTGAGTTCCCAGTTTCCTCCAGTCAAGCATTTTTAACTTGTCTGCCAGGTTGACGAACAAAGTATCAACTTTCCACTGTTCTGGAGGTATTTCACAATGGTCCACTACGTTGTAATATCCCATGTACCATCTACAATAATCAGTTAGATCGTAACGACCTATGTCACTTAATGCATGTCTTAATACCATCCACTTGCAACGCACGTTCTTTCTGCTCCATGAAATAAGCATTTCTCTCCCCATAGAACGAAGAGAAGGTGTTTTTTCCATGTAATCCATTAAACTTAGTCTAAGTCCTAAGTAAACCCCTAATCGAGGGTAGTCTTTTTCCGATATTTTTTCACTGATCTTGAATAACAACTCGTCCAAAAGGTGAAACTCCATAGCAACCAAAAAAAAAGGTGTTCAGCAAGTAAGGTAGGCAGGTAGGTAGGCAGGTAGGTAGGCAGGTAGGTTATGACAGGCTAGAAAGCATACAGTTAACTTATATAGGGTAGGGTAGGGTAGGGTAGGTGGGTGGGTAGTTTAGGTGGGTGGGTGGGTGGGTGGGTGGGTTAGGTGGGTTATTTGGGCGGCCAGCCCGGGCCAACAAGCCCCAAACCCCCCATACTTGAGGGGTGCCCCCACCCCCCCACCCCATAGTTTTTTAAACCCACCCAAACCCATTCCTACCCTACCCTACCCTACCCTACCCTACCCTATATTATCCTACCCTATTCTACCCTATTCTATATATCTCTTTCATTCCCTTCCCCCTGTTTAGGTAAGCCTGTTACATCGTTCTTCGTTCGTTTAAATTTGTTATGACGTTGAGTGTAAAGCGAGCTGATTGTGGTGAAAACAGTGAGTAAGGGAGATAAGCTGGGTGCACCACATAGCCAGATAAAACCAAACTTTTTCTTTCTCCTCTACACTGAAACGATCCAGGGACGATGATGGGATGTGAAATATGGGGCAGGAGGAAAACAAAGTTTTGGTTTCTAAGCACTCAGCTAGAAGTTCCAAAATAGACATGAAGAAATGAAGACGCTGGTTAAGTTGGCGGGGATTTTCTTTGGCGTGATGCTTTTCTGCCGCTTTTAATGCTTCCAAATGGAAGGGGTTTTTCAGTGGGCCCTTTCCCTTTCTTCCATGCTTCAGGGCATAACCCAAGGTTTCCACCGCTGAAAATTTCGACAAGTTATGACTCAAAACCATTTTCCTCAAGGTTTTTCTGTCTTTGGATGTAAAACTTGATTCAACTGAAGAAAAAACTAAGTATAATTTTTTCCGGTGAAGAACACATTCTTTCAAGTATTTGCACACGTACCTGAAACAAATTGAAGAGCAACATATAATTTCCTTTCTTTCCCTCACGTACGTCAGAACTTGAGTGTCGTCGGGGTGACGTTGTTCTAATACACGCTGCAGGGAGTAACGCGACATGGTAGGGCGAAGGTTGTTGTGTCAAAAAATGATGGTTTATTCCCCGTTTAACCTTTATAGGAAACCTGTCAGTCTTTCCTTATCGCACTTTCCTGAAATGATTTATTGCTCAAGGACGAAACAAACGTCAGGGTCAGTGCCTGAGCGTTTTGAAAAGAGGGGAAAACATGTGGAAGGGTGGGTTTAGCCCAGGGGCCTTACCCGGAGGATAATCGTTTATTTTTGTTCAGTTTTATTAGGAGGACCAAAAATTAGATACGGGGTAGGCTGTTACCACCTTGAGCTGACCTTTTTCATGGGAGGTAGTTATTTCAGTTATAACTCTCACAACATGACAGCACCCATGGTAATTGTGTCCAATCTCTGTCCTGAATCCTCTTTCATAGAAAATTTTTGAACCTAGAGAGTGTGTAATTTTGTCTGGGTGAAGTAAAGTGGCTTTAATTAAAGCCTTCACCATAGTAGAATCGATGAAAACTGAATTACCAGGCCCTCCCCCCAAAGGTTGATCCCTTAGAAAAAAGGGTTTTTGTCTGTCTGAGATGAATTTTTTTGAACTTCCAGAGGAAATGGAATGTCTCAACATCAAGTGTACCATGGCACCATGTCCCAAAAGAACACCTGAAAAAAAACTTTCCCCATTTTCTGAGATAAGTTTTTTCACAGAGGGTCCACTAGGAACCAATGCAGTGGTTTGGTTGTGCAAGAAGCATTGTTTTAAAGTTACAGTTAGGAGGGATGTAAAGATCCCTGTTCAAATTTTCAGGACAGAATTTCCACACAGCCCACACCTTACCTTCTTCTACGCCCCTCCTGATGTCTGAAATAAACACCTCCTGACGCCCTTTGTGACCTACGGTCAAAGACAAAGGCAAAGGACAAAAGTTAGCCATGTCTGCTTGAGAGAAGCTAGTTCTGATAAATGACGAATGGTCTGCGTTAATCACAGAATGGTAACAACAAGATTCGTTTTACAAGCCTCACCCTGAACGTTGACTGAGCGTTATCACGTTTTTTTTATTTGAGTTAAGCTTTTTACTTTTTTCCGAAACAACACTGTCTAAGTGTAAAACATACTATGAATGGAAAAGCACGGTTATCTACGACTCATGGAGGTGGTTGTACGTTATCTGAACGACAAGGGAACGTCCCAGGATCGTATCAGGATAGTTACTATAAAGAAGGCTTGAGCTGCTCGATCTTCATCAAACCTTTTCTGACGTTTGTCTGCTGTTCGCCGTCCTGCTCCTGCACCTTCCAGCCCTGCCACCCTTTCATCTTCAAGGAGAACAATGCCTGGTCGCATGAAGACGGGACTTAGTGTCAGGAGAGGAGGAGCTAAAAAACTGGCTCCACTGACTTTTACTACTTCTAAACAGACAGTGGAAAAGACGTCGGGCATCGCCCCTCCTCCTACCTCTCCAGCCTCAGCTGATAAACCACCTGCAACTCCTGCTCGGCTTCCAACTGAAGTGCCTGATGCAGGAGAACAGGAAGCCGCTCTTGCAGCTCTTCATGGCGAAATCACTGATTTCCTGGATCGCGTCCGGGATCGCACTCCTCAGGAAGCTGGCGACGGCGATTTTGACATCAGGGAATACATCAATCCCCCGGCACCTTTGAACTACCAACCCCCCACTGAAGCACCTACGTCCGCCTCTTACTCGCCCGTGACTCCGGAGGAACCTTCTCCCCAGATCAGTCCAATAGAGGTCATAGACCTCACAACCTCATCACCGGCAGTCAACCCCATAGAAGTGGTGGACTTAACACAAGGGACACCTTCACCTGTTCACCGCGGGGGGTATTCACAGGCAGAGGTTATAGATCTGACCGGCCCTTCTCCCCTGTACTCTCTCCCGGTTCCGGTAGAGGAGCTGCTTCTTAAAAGCCCGCCGGAAAAAAGAAACTGTTCCGGTGAGAGAGAAGGGGAGCCTAAGAAAAAAAGACAGAAGCGCGCCTACCACAAGAAAACCCCTGTCTCTACCCCTGCTTCAGTTTCCTCAGCGACTTCATCCTATGGTGCCGAGCCAATTGGTTCTGTCCCAGGTGTTCCTTCTTCTAAAGACAAGTCACACAGGCTAAAGTTTGGGGAGGGCACTGCCCCCAGTTCTTCCAGCAAGCTTGTGGGCTTCAGGTCAGTGCCTTTGGTGGCAAAAAAATGGCCTGCTCGATTTGGTTTCCAAGAAAAGTCACCTGCCCCCGACCAAGTTTTTTATCCGGAAGGGGATAACAACGCCTGCATAGAAATATACAGGGAACCTAGCATCAGGGGAGTATGCTTGAGGACCTACCTGGACAAACCTTACGAGCGGTGCTTAAACCTAGAGGCGCGTGAGTTCAGGAACTTAGTGGACCAGATAGAGTGCATCCTTGGAAAGTACAAGGAGTTACACCGCCTAGCTGCCCTTGGAGAGAGGAAGGTGGATAATCTTTTGTTGTCCTTGAACCAAGACTGCACCGACCCCAGTGGAGGCCGGGCTATGATCCTGGTAAACTTGTACAAGGGAACTCCTAAAGTTCACATAGGAACAACCAGCTACGTGGAGGAGATGAACGCCTCGGTGTCTTCCAGCTACAGGATGCCCCCCTCAGCCACACACTGCGGACACACTGTGTCCCCCTTCATTCTGGAGGACATAAAATCACGAGTTGGTCCCTTCCTAGACGAGACGACCGATTTCTACTCTGGGAAAGTGGTCAACTTTGTATAGTGTCTGGTCAACAGCTCCTTGTTTAGTGCTTTTACATTATCATGTATATCAGCTAATTCGTAGTTAGATTTAAATGTACTCCGTCTTTGGTCAACATAGCCCAGCGTAGGTTTAAGTTCTAAATGTTCTCCATGTATACTTAGGTTAGGTTTTAGTTATAAGTTTGTATATTGAATATAAAGTGAAACAAGAAAAAGAAACCTTAAAAAAAAATGCCGCCCAAAAAGGTAAAACAACTTTACACCGTCAACTGTCCAATGTGTAACACCCCTAGACCTCCACGTTTGGTTACTGTAGAAAACAGTGGAAAAACTCTATGTAACTCAGATTCTTGTAGAAGAGAAACTTTTTCCGACAGCTTAGAACTTCCAAAAGAAATAGAAATAAATTCTTTGCATAAAAGCAGTTACTGTGACAACTTCAAGTCCATAGCTTCAGGTTTGGCTGTGCTTGGTAAGCTTCAGTCCATTTTCAACGTCAGAATGACAAGTTTTAACAAAGACTTGGGAGCCAAACAGGTAATAGAGGCGCTTACCTCTATTCATAGAAATCAAGTTATGGCTTACAAAGTGGCTGTCTCTTTTGGAAGGTTGTTGTCTTCCTCTAAGGAGGAAGAAGAAGAGAAAGTCATGTACTTTCATGCTTCTGCCAACAACTCGTCTTTGTTCTATGACAGTGAAAGTCATAGAGACCCTTACATTTTTATAAGGGACGACAAAGACTTTGCAGAGTGTTTAGATTTAATAGAAAACAACATTAAAGAAGACACTCAAAGACCCTCTACTAAATGGAGTGTAATAGGCAACGTGAACGCCAACATCACCCTCATAAGGGCTACGGGAGGAGAATATCTTTTAGGTAAAATGAAAACTGTTCCACCAGGTTTAAGACAAAGAGGAATGCAACACTTTCACAGAGACCCTAAAACCAAAAGGGCATACAAGGACAACTTGTGTTTCTTTAGATGTCTGTCTTTCTTCCTGTATGAATCTTTAGAAAAAACTCAAGAGCTTTTCCTTGAAGCCTATCCAGGGGTGAACAAGGAGACTTTTGAGGGTGTTGACATAAAAGATTTAGACAGGTTAGAAAAGATGTTTGAAGTTAACATAATAATTTTTTACCTTCCCTCTTTTGGTAAAAGAAAGGGGCGACCTAAAATTATAAGGTCAAACATGTGTTCATCCAAAAAAATCATGAACTTGAACTTACACAGAAACCATGTAAGTTTAATAACTAACATGGGACTGTATGGTAAAACGTACCCCTGTGAAAAGTGTCATAAAGTTTTCACTCATAGTTTCCTTTTGAAACAACACAATGGGGTGAAAAAAGATTGCACCAAAGTCAGCTTCAGGTACAAAGGTGGAGCTTACAATCCATCCAAAACAGTTTTTCAAGTTTTAGAGGAACTGGGAATAGTTTGTTCACCTGAGAAAAAAATATACCCCTATAAAATTGTTTTTGACTTTGAAAGCTATTTCGTCCAACCTGAAAATTTGTCCCCAGAAAATGCTAACACTGTGATAGAAAAAACTTACATACCCCTTTCTGCCAGTGTAGCTTCTGATTTTCCTGGGCATACAGAACCAGTGTGTTTTGTCAGAAATTCCAACAGGGACGACGATCCTTTGGTTAAAAATGTGTTGGAACACATAAACAACTTGGGGCAGTTGATAGGAGAACAGGTGAAAGAGAATTTTAGAGATGTTTTAGACGAACTAGACTCTCTAGAAGAAAAACAAAAGGAACTAGAACATAAAGCTAGCAAAGTTTTTCCAGCAAAGAACAAAAAAAAATCCAAAAAAAAAATCTCCCATGTTCTTGAAGTGAAGGAAAAACTTCTTACCTACATAGAAAGAGTCCCTGTTCTAGGTTTCAACTCTGGAAAGTATGACATTAATTTGATAAAAAAGGAATTTCATTCTTTTTTTATAGACACAGACAAGACAGAAATGAAAACCATAAAAAAATGCAACAAGTACATAGCAGTGTACACAGACCATCTTCTTTTCCTTGACATGTTCAACTATTTGGCACCAGGTTATTCCTACGCAAACTACCTGAAAGCCTTTCTGAAAGGGAAAGCTGAAAAAGGTTTTTTTCCCTACGAGTTGATGGACAACATAAGAAAACTGAACAACAAAGCTCTTCCTCCACGCCACTGCTTCTACAGTTCTTTGTCGGGTGGTGGAATAAGGAAAGAAGATTATCTTGAATGTAAAAAGGTCTGGACAGAAAACAAAATGAAAACTATGAAGGACTACTTGATATATTACAACAACCTGGACATTAAACCCTTTGTTTTAGCCATAAACGAGCACACAAAATTTTTTATAGATCGTGGGGTAGACATGTTCAAAGACGGTTTAACTTTGCCAGGTTTAACCTTGAAGTTTCTTTTCAACAACACTGCACCTAATGCCACACCTTACATTCTTTTTGGTGAGAAAGAAAAGGATGTTCACTCCTTGCTCAGACGCAACTTAGTAGGGGGTCCCTCTATTATTTTTCACAGACATCACAAAAGTGGAGAAACAAGAATAAGACAAAAAAAATACGGGCCACAAAGCAAAGTATGCAGACACATAGTAGGGGTAGATGCTAACAGCTTGTACCTCAAGTGCATGGGTGAAGAACACTGCACAGGTTATTATGTGGTGCGCAGGAAAGAAAACGATTTTCAAGCTGTCTGCAGTCAACAGATTAGCTACTCAGCCACAGAATAGTTGCGTTACAAAACTGTGACAGACAAAGTGAAGATATTACACCAATACAACTACGGGGAAGTAGTATTGGGTTCAAGGAAAATAAAAGTGGACGGCTATGATCCAGCTTCAAAAAAAGTATACCAGTTTCACGGGTGCTACTGGCATGGTCACATATGTCACCTCACTAAATCAGTTTTGAGAGACCCCAATGGAAAGGCATGGTTAGAAGAAAAAAACCAAAATACCATTTTGACTACCCTATATCTTCAGTCGTTAGGTTACCAAGTAGAGGAAAAGTATGAGTGTATGTGGCTGAAAGAAAAAAACTGAAAACTCGTGCAGAAAAACAAAAAGTGAATGGGAAATTAAAAGACCATTGTGCCAAGGCAGAAAAAGTCAGGATGAAATACTGAGAGGGGTTTCTAGAGGAACAACTTTTGGACTTATCCAGGTAGACATAGAAACACCTGAATCTTTGAAAGAAAAATTCAGTGAAATGACACCTATTTTCAAAAACTGTTTAGTAGGAAAAAATGACGTAGGTGAACATATGAAACGTTACCTGGAAGCAGCAGGTAAGCTGAAACAACCGCAACGCCAACTTATAGGCAGCTACCACGCAGAGGGAATTTTGTTGGGAACTCCTCTCTTGAAGTGGTACCTGGAGAAAGGTTTGGTAGTTACGACAGTACACCTTCTCATAGAATACACACCAGAACAGACTTTTTTACCCTTCATGGACGAAGTGACCAAAGCTAGGAGGAAGGGAGATGAAAACATAGACTGTAAGATTCTGTCAGATCTGTACAAACTTTTGGGAAATGGTTCATACGGAAAAACCATATGCAACAAACAAAACTTTGTTCAAACAAAGTATCTTCACCCCTCTAAGGCAAGACATTTGGCCAAGCACTGGTCAGTGCAAGATGTGCAAGACATAAGTGACAACACGGTAGAACTGTCCTGTTTGCCCACCTCCATCACCTACGACCTCCCAGTTCAAATAGGGTTCATGGTATACCAATATGCCAAACTTAAAATGTTGGCTTTCTATTACGACTTTCTCCTTGAATACATAGACGAGAAAGATTTTGAAATGTGTGAAATGGACACTGACAGTTTTTACTTTGCTTTAAGTGCAGAGAACATAGAAGACATAATTATTCCTGAAAAACGTGAAGCTTTCTTCAGAGAACGTCACAAATGGTTGCCCTCTGAATCATGTGACAACAGTCACCACAGAGAGACCTATGTTCAGACCAAAGTTTTGGGTGAGCTGTGGCTGCCTCAACCATGCTGTAAGAGCCGTCTGGCGTTTGACAAGAGAACCCCCGGGTTATTCAAAGTGGAGTGGGAAGGTGATGAAATGACTGCCTTAAACTCCAAATGTTACATAGGCACAGGAGTGAATGTGCCCGTTAAAATGAGTTGCAAAGGTGTGATTCAAAAACAAAACCCCCTGACCACTGACAAGTACAAAGAAGTACTGGACAGTGAAAATGTTGTCACGGTAGTCAACAAAGGATTTAGAGTAGTTAACCACAGCGTTACGACTTACTCTCAAAGGAAACAAGGTCTAACCTATCAGTACATAAAGAGACAAGTATGTGAAGACGGTGTAAGCACCCTACCCCTTTCTATATAAAAAAATGGTTTCTTTTTCTAGTTTCACTTCCAGTTGTACATTTCGTTGAAAGAAAAAATTTTAAACAAATTGTTCAAATGAACATTTTTCTTCATAGAAAACAGTGTTAAAATGAAAAATGTTCATTTAAACAATTGTTCAAACGAACATTTTTTTAAATGAACATTTTTCCCCATAGAAAAGAGTGTTAAAATGAAAAATGTTCATTTGAACAATTGTTCAAACGAACAATTGTTCAAATAAACATTTTTCCCCATAGAAAACAGTGTTAAACTGAAAAATGTTCATTTGAACAATTGTTCAAACGAACATTTGTTCAAATGAACATTTTTCCCCATAGAAAACAGTGTTAAAATGGAAATGTTCATTTGAACAATTGTTCAAACGAACATTTGTTCAAATAAACATTTTTTCCCATAGAAAACAGTGTTAAAATGGAAAATGTTCATTTGAACAATTGTTCAAACGAACATTTGTTCAAATGAACATTTTTTTCCATAGAAAACAGTGTTAAACTGGAAAATATTTTTTGTTCAAATGAACATTTTTCAAATAAACAACAAAGGTAAAAATGTGTACTGTATCATGAAAAGAAACTGACAAAAAAGTAAAAAAAAAGTGAACTGTATCACCCAAAAAATAAAAAAACTTTTCACAAAAGGGAACGCTGTACATGTTCACCACAAAAATAAAAAAAATCCGGCGCTGAAGAAATTAAGTTGGAACAGAAAAAAGTGGTACCAGATTTCTTGACTCATAGCGTCACGTTCACCAGATTATTAGTATCTGGTTAGATTTAAGCAACCATTTTAACATGGAAAGTTTAGAAGCTATGCTTGTGGAGCAAACCACAGAAACTCCACCTTATGACTATTACATGCATCCAGTTTTACAAAGTGTTGCTTCATATAATCAAGCTTCTTCTATAACACCTGACAATGATATAAGTTCTGTAGCATGTGGATGTTCAGAGAATTTCTTTTGGGAAATAATACCTGCAGAAAACATTGGTTATTTTAGAGGAGCTGAACCAGACACTGTTGACCACTGTATAACTAGTGTTAAAATGTACAAATATTTCTCTTCAGCTTTTTGGGACGCCTACAGAAACTGCATGTACTATTGTCGAGTGAAAAAAGTTAACTTGATATTGCATGATTGGTGTATAGGAGTATATCAATTGCACACTGAACCTGGCTGCCCAAGACACTACACAAGGTACACTTTAGGAAGTGTAAGAAAGTTTGCTCTTACTCTCCAAGAGTTAGAATGTAATCCCATAGTAGGAGTGTTTTGTCAGTGTAATTGTAAACTGGAAGTATCTGCTATTGCTAAAACTATTTGTTTCACATGTCTGCAGGTCTCACTGGAACTTCATGCCTTAAGTATACCTGGAGTGAAAAAACATTTCTCCTTCGAGGTAAACTTTAAGGATGGTTTTTTATCTGGTCTTTTACCTGGACCCAAAAACAGTCAAACTTACTTCCTGGCCCAGGCTTTGTTCGAGCATGCTATATCTAACATAGCCAAACTTAACAGTTATTGTTTCCACAACACATGGAAAACTAGTCTCACTGGTCAAAGCTGGTATCAAGCAAGTAAATTCACACACAACAAATGTGACACAATCTGCGAAAAGGGGTCTTAGTGCAGAGGGTTCTAAGACCCCTTTTTCCAGTCCATGCCACAAATGTTTCTGTAGTATATGTGCACCCCCCGGAAATGGAAAATCTGTCTTCATCTGTAAATATTGTGTCTAATAAAAATATAATCTGTTATGTGAAATGGATGAGTTGTGTTTTATTTTAATGCATGAAATGAAGAGACATAACAAAATGAGTCATAAGTATTGCGTAAATCCATAAAAGTATTGCATCAGAACATTGTGTAAATTCTTACAAGCATTGCGCAATGCACCCTCATACATAGGTCATACGTTTTTGCAAGTAGGTTAGTAGGTCACTTCCGGTTTGCAAGTAGGTCAACTCTAGGTATTGCGCAATTCTTTTAATTTATGCAACTAGGTCAGGTCACTAGGTCAAATGGAATCCAGCTCTCTGATTGGTCGAAAAAACTAGGTCATGACCTTATGACCTCACTTCCTGTCAAATCCAGCCCTCTGATTGGCTGAAACTAGGTCACTTCCGGTCTACCAGTAGGTCATGACCTAGTTAGTAGCTGAAGCATTGCGCTGACTTTGCATGTATATACTACTAGTGGGAATACATCAAAGGCAATGCTTGGTGATGACAAAGTAAGATGCCTTGAGTAGAGTTTATCTTATCATTGAGTCTCATAATGAATTGCTTTGTCTTTGGGAGATTCTGTGTGATGTGTCGCGTGTTGATCACAGGGCCAATCTGTCGAACAAATGAAGAGAATTAGACACAGATAAGATAATGCGATTCTATATTCTTCTCTTACGTGCAAACGGGAGGACAAACAAAAGCAGAGTTGTGGGAAGGAGATCAATAATAAGAAATATCTATTCCAGACCCTGATTATTTCCTTGGAATTATAGAGGAAATGTAAAGTATAGAGTGTACAGTTAGTTAGTGGATTAGTTGGATCTGGGGAGGAGGGGGGTTGCCTTGACAAAGAGGAGGAACATCAAAACTAAGGGAGTGGTCATTTTTTAACAACAGGGGGGTCAGTAAAATTCTGCATGTGCACGGCGAAAAAATTCTGTCCCCTCCCCCTCCGAGGGGTCTGAAATTTTTCCGTCCCCCCTTTTATTCTATAGTCGCGTGCAGACTTTTTCGCTGAAAAGGGGCGAAATTTCTTTTTGTCCCCCCAAGAGGGGTCTGAAATTTTTCCGTCCCCCCTTTTATTCTATAGTCGCATGCAGACTTTTTCGCTGAAAAGTGGCGAAATTTCTTTTTGTCCCCCCTAAGAGGGGTCTGAAATTTTTTTGTCCCCCCCAACCCCAACGCCCCCATATTGTTAAAAAAAAAATGACCACTCCCTAATATCATATTAGTTTGGCTTCAAATTGCACAGGAGAATATTAGAATGATAGTTTTGCGAGTTCATGGAGTGCTGAGGAGAGTGAAAGATAATATATTTATCAAAGTAAAATTGGAGAAGGCCCATGCAATACATGACGCATACATTAAAAGGCAAAACAAAAAGTAATGTACCCAAAAGATACATAATAGCTCAGCTTTTGGTAGAGGATATAAGTGATCTATGAAGATTTAATATAGGATATTGAGCGGTATGGTTATACTGACAGGTTAGATGAGAATACAACAAAAGACAAATTAATTGGAAAAGAATGCATTTGGAATAGGAAAAATAAATTGATGACTTTTCACAACGATTTATGGAGTGCTTCTGGATATGTGGCACCAGTCGAATATATCCGTTACAGAGGCAGTGCCCAGTTGGCTTGATTATAATGGATAGAATGATGAGAGATATGGGCAGTTAACTGTCGGGAGCATATCAATCAACGTCGAGGTTAGATCGAGGTGTTGGCAGGTGACATAAAATCTGGATGGCCTCTATAGGACTGTAATAGAGATCAAACTTTGAGGAGTTGGTATTGGGCAGATTTATAGTCCTGAATTCTGACTATGTAGGTAGTAAAGTAAGGGCATTAGTGCAAGGCAGGAGGCAGTGCCCAGTTTATGGTTATGGTTAATGGCTTTGTAGGGCTCAAAGATAGCTGGTATGTTATGACTTTATGTATCGGGCGACCATTGGGGCGTACTTTTATTTCCTATTGCTTTTCACTTCTTTTATCAACTTTTGCAATAGGCTATTTACTTGCAAATGACCAATTCTGTCCCCGATGAGTTATGGGGTACTGAATAGGATTTATGGAGATACCTTTTAGGATTATACCATCCCAAATTGCTAACTCCTTGTAATGGTTCATTATGATGATTATGTCCTTCTGGTATAAATAGAGACTACATGATCACATGGGACTGAATGCTGGAAAGAGGATCTATATCAGATAGGGAACTTGCTGGCGTTCTTAAATTTTCAATTAGATCCAAAGGATACAGGCCTCAAAAGCGTAACCCTTTTAAAAGACTTGTGATGTATAGAAACATCTGCTTATTATAACGTAACTGTGCCTATTGGGAACAAGTGTAGCAGACATACAGGAAACAGTTAGTGGCTTCATGCTCTATTTTGCCCCTCCCATTTGCTGTGAATATAAAAAGAACATTTCAGAGGTAATATAAACATGGCTCTGCACGCCATGTAAAGCTTTTATAATGAGAAGAAAAAAGAGGCCTTGGAAGAGCATAACGAATATAAGGGGATAGGATGAAAGAAAAATGGGGTTTTATGCTCTATATATACTATACTCCTATGTGCAAGGGATTTGTTACACAAAAAAGAGATCTATCACCTTTAGTTGCATACGCCAAAGAAGCAGGATACTTTTCATGACTAGTTGTATTGAGGTACAGAACATAGTTTAACATCTCCAATCAGTGCTGAAGGGAGTGCAGCCAAGCACACCACCAAGCTGTCACCATGATGCAAGAAGAAAATAAATGTATAACAAACCAGCAAACTAACCAGCATGGGATGGATCATATTTTCTTTTTTCATAATTTGATAGAAATAATCGAAAGCAAAATGAAAAGTGCCTATTAGTCAGTTTGTGAACAGAGGAATACCCATTCAAAGTAAATGTATGGTGCAGGGTAAGCTCAAAGGGGCAGAGATGGGAGTTTGTACTCAGGCTAGAAAAGCTGGATACATCTGTGGAGTAAGGCATGGCTGTTATGTCACATTTTGTTTGCACACTGGTTTGTGGCCATACATGGTTTTGACTGTACCCAGCTGCCGGGCGACATTTACATCAAGCATCACTTGCTACACATTTTATGCACATCACTATTTTGTTTTGTATTCCTCTTTTTTGCAGGTAACACTTCTGCCAGTGGTGCCCTATTGGACTTCCGCTTATAACATGATGGCCTTGAATTGCAGCCTCTCTTGAAGACGAAATTGAAGTTGAAGTTGAATTATTCTTTATTAGCAAAATCTATTGCCAGTATGAGTGGGTTTTTTCATAACGAAGCCAACATATATCATAGAGGGTGTGGGTATGACACCTTGAGCAAGACAAGGCATGAATACTAACATGCCTGTAGTATGTATAGATCTGTTTGTAGGCAGAAAAAAATAACTATACAATATCTTTGGATTTCATTTGAGTACCTATATATGATAAGAACTGAGTCTTGAATAGGTTCCTATCATGAATAAGGGCCGGGGTTGAAAATAAAATCAGCACCAGGGTACCTAAACTGGGACAATATCCATCAAGCTCCATTCAGAGCTCTGTTAGTGATCTCCCTGCCAGTCTTCCTGTCTCAACAATTAAGTCATGTGTGATGTGAGATTCTCACTGGAGGACAATGTGAATTAGAACAGGAAATTCCCTACACTCTTATCCATCACTCATCCCTACCACACAGAAACACATGGAGACACAAGGAAATAGTGGGAGTGGGGCTAGGGGGAGTAGGCAGAGGCACATGTCAGATGCCACTCTAAGTCAGTGAAGCAGCATTCCAAGTATTTACTGAACAGCTCATGCTGTGGTATTCTATTTCTCTCTTTTTCTTATATATGAATAGATATAACTTTTCATTCTAAGGATGAAGGGTGCAGGGAATGGCAGTAAACTACTTTTTGTAATGCAGCAAAGCAGTGTAGTTTCTAACATGAAGCCCCAGATGGCAGTGCTACACAGTAAAGCACTATGGTTCAAGGAATATCCATGAAAATAACAAGTTAAATCCTTGCTCCAAATTTGCCAGAGATCCATCATTTTTACATTTTTTGTGCAGGGTAGATCCCTAATATATATGAGGTAAGATGGTACAGGCTATTAATTAGAGCACACCCTGGGGGTAATTAACCTAATCACTATGCACCAAGGAAACTCCTTTCCCACTTCCCTAATTAGGTGTCGGTGTCTGTATCTGTGGACAGATGAGGGGAAAGGGTCCTCCGAGGTTAAATGTGAAATGCAAAATTGATGTTATGAGCTTTAAAATGAGGTGTAACACTTGTAGATAGCCCTTCGAGTCTTGGAGATATTGCTTCACGAAAATGGAATCACATGACTGTATCAAAAATGTAAAAAAGCTCTATCATTCATTGTTTTAACTAATCAGGCATCTAATCAGCATAATGATTTAATTAATCAATGAAAAAATGACAGTCCCTTTTTAAACATTTTTACATAGGTTTGGATCTAGAAATGGTATCTTTATGCTTTTTTTAGCATAAGAAATCTCCATGAATCATTCTATCAGTTGACATTATAATTTTTTCTGTTTGGAATATAATTTTGGTTGTCATGGCAACACATTTCTCTGAAAACCATTATTTAGGTCTTGTTTTGGATTCAAAACGTTCCATTCACATTCCAAATACACAGGAAGTGCCAGGAAATAGAACGTTTTTGAGAAAACCATCTTTTTCTGTTTAAAAAAGTAGAAAAACTATTTTTTATCTATCTTTCACATTTATAGCCTTTGTAGCCCCCCTAATGGCCAAATCCAGTACTAAAAATCCCACAGGGAGGGCCCTTTCCCCTCATCTGCCCACATCTATTCGTTTGAGAGGATCATTAGATGAGTTATTGATTATCATACCAAGGCCACAGCTCATATCCACAGCATATGTCCATATTCTATACAATATTCTATCAATTCCTAAATATTTATGATGTGGAGTTGTTTGAAAGAATGATCAATGAATGGTTATGCATGTTTAATAAGGACACAAACCCTTAGCTAAACTCCCAGATACCTCTAGTGATACCCTTTACGTATGTGACAAATATCCCATAGTTGCCATTCTGATAGCATTAAATGGGAAATCAATTTGTCTCAGATGAGGTTAAACACCATCGAGACTGTTGCGGGATTCAAGCCTGCCTGTACGGAGTGCTTCTGGTCCCATATGCTGGAAATAATTATATCCTAACTCAATTCTATGCTCGTCTGTCCCTTAATTCACTCAAAATTTTTGAAAGTTTCTAGTTATGTCTTCATGATAATAGAACCTACCACATTGGGAACCATCCCTGTCTGCTGCTCTACCACCATGATCACTGCCAATGAGAAAACATCAGAGTTCTGTTACTGTAGCACAACACATTCTTTCGGCCACTCAACCCTGAG
The DNA here is from genome assembly GCA_949317995.1 of Acholoe squamosa. NCBI lineage: Eukaryota > Metazoa > Annelida > Polychaeta > Phyllodocida > Polynoidae > Acholoe > Acholoe squamosa. Next base: position 36,943,636 of record OX439049.1, read on the forward strand.
CATGTAAGGGCATACTATGCTAATAGGGGAGAGATACAGAATTGATAACGACTGATAAGAGAGGTGGGTTGGTGGGTGCTTGTGCTGAATCCCTGCAGCGACATAGCCCAGCTCTGCATCACCGTGCCCTAGCCTGTCATCCTGCCATTGGCGAGTATAACAGGTAGGCAGGGCAAATCATTATTTCTATCATGGGTGTCTGTCTTGCTCATGATATGAATACCAATGGCACAGACATTGCCTATTACTTTGGAAATAAAGAAGCTGCACATCTGTCTGGCCACTAAGCTATCCCTGGTTGAATTTACAACAACTCTAGCTGGCAGGCTGGTACCGTCTCCATAAGTAGGGCCTATGTGTGATGGCAGTATTACATGAAGATTATGTTCACCCATTACATTCATGATCCTGACCCCTTAACCTAGCAAACATGTCAGTACCGGCAACTTTTAGAAGATGAAAACAAAGATTTAAGCAAGAGGGCTAATAACTAAGCCTATTGTCCACAGGTTGACAAGTAAAGGCCCAATAAAGGCTACGTAAAAGACCTATTCTTCCCCTTGTACTGATGAACAACCACAACCTCATTGGACCTCAGCCACTGATTGAAATAACAAGGACTCCAAAATAAATCAAGACCTGCTGATACATTCAGTTTCAGATGTTAGTATTGATCTCAAAAGATCCAGTTAGGTCTTCGGGTTCCTGGATATTTTGCGTTACTATAATCATTACAACCTATGGATTTTATAAGCTGAATAAGGGGATTTGGAGGATTGAATTATGCTTTTTGATGATCTTTCCATGACATCTTTCATACAGAGCTTTAAGAATAAGACACATTACAAACATGTAACCTTTCAGATAGGCTGTGCTGTCATAAAACGAGGAATAACATGTCATTTAATATTTCACCGAATCCTCTATATTTGGTTAAATGTCTCATAGGAAAACACTATAACCCCATCATAGTTTAGTTTCAACTATGACAAGAGCTAAAGTAAATATATCCCTAAATTGTCCTGTGTATACATGCTGTAGAAAGAGTTTGATAACATACATACACAAAGTGATGCTATATGTACAGCAAGGAGATGTTTAAATAGCAGTCTGATACTGTAAGTGATCTTATTTGTGACAAGAGTTTTATATCCACAGCTACCATGTATATCCAGTATTGTTCCCATTCAAATACAAAGCAGATCAGTAGCTGGAATGTGTATTAGGACAGGTGAGTTATAATGAGTTACTATGTTATAGGCCAATACAAAGGTGAATCTCCAAAGGAATCTTGCTATATGTCGTATGTTGATAAAGGAACCAACACTAACACTTATCCTATACATGTGCTGATGCTCTACTTCTGCTTCTTCATTATGCACTAGGACAGCCACTGTTTATTAGATTTAGGTAGCTAATTCAGAACACAAAGATTGCCAGTGGCCTTGGTCATGAGGGGACACTGGTGGTGGTCTGCTGCCCCATGGGGATTACCTTGACCTTAACCCTAGACTGTTGGCGACATGTATTGGTGTATACATATTTTTGTAGGAGTGAGACCCTGGTGATAGCTATTCTCCCGTTAGAATCATTATGCCTTATCAGCTGTAAGGACAGCAATGTGCATTTAAACAGGTAATTGCACACACACCTATCCATCACCTCCACGCAATGTTTCCACTGCCAGAAGCATAGTGTATGGGGAGATAGTAGGAGTAGGGCTTGACAGGAGAGATGGGGAGGCTGTAGCAGCACTCCATCATCTCTATCAGTGACATAGCATGTTAACAACACACTTAGGCTGCCCATGTTCAGTGCTTTTTGTTTAAGCTTTTCAGAGGTGAGTGTTAGATGTTCTTAGGGTGTGGCATTCAAATGTTTGTTGGGTGCCAGGTTTTGCACTTATGCAGGATCATTTGAAATGCAGGTATGTGAATAGAGTAGCTTTCTGGTTTTGTGGAGGAAAAAACTGTGAGATATCTGAGACTCAGCATGCAAAGCAATGTTTGAATGACATGTCCTGACTGATTGATCAGCTCTGTGGTAGAATAAAGAGAAAGGTACATGAAAGTTATACAAAGCTAGTGCTCAGTTTCTATACAAATTGTGCATGGCCATAAGGGGTAGATAATGGTGACATATAAAAATATTTTGCTGAAGTCACTGAATGTGCTTCTTTCAGTATGAAATTTTAAAGTTTACTTATTTTTAAGATTTGAAATTATCATTGAATATGCACAGCTGTTTCCAGACCCTTTTTAGTAATGCTTTGCCTTTGACTGCTGCACCTTCTTTTTAATCACACATTCTTTTGCTGCTCTTAGAATGACTTTGGCCTCACTGGATTGACCTTGACCAGTTACAACACACAGTAGTTTTAGAGTTTTGAAATTACCTGAACCTTATTTTTTTACATCAGCAAAGCCCCTGGTTGTTTTGGTTTTATTTTTGCAGTTGAAGGTATCATTATTTAATGGACTTATGAACAGCAATTGGCTGATCTTATCATTTTGACAGACCTTTTGTACCTGTTGTTTGTATGGTGTGTGCATTATGCATACTACCCTTTGTTCTCAACAGCATCGCTTTGATTCTAAAACCTACCTGGGGCTAACTGGGAGATAAGGTAATAGACAAAGTTTTAAACGCATCTCCAATCCCATCTTACTCAAAGTACAGTATGATTTCCATAAAGCTGTTAATTTTATGTTCTAGAGTTCGATTAAACTAGATATCCAACTCATCCTGCACATATTTAAAGGGGTCCTTCTATTACCCTGAGCTCATCCAACCGTGCCTCACCCTTTTCTATCCAATTAGAAGAAAGAAAACAATCCACAACAATGAAATCAGGACCTTTTACCATTTTTCAGCATGACAGGTCTGGATGATCAAAGAGAGATACAGACTTAATGAAGATTGATAAGATTATACTAGAGATGTAAAAAGCTGGGCCCCTGTGCTAACCCCCTGCTCAGCTATTGGTTATTCTTTTTGTTTTGTTTTTTTGCTCTTCCATTTTTTTCATTCTACCCTTTCTTTAGACACTTACAACTAGCAACTTTTACTTTAGATATATAGTTTGTGTCAGAAAGGTTTAGGCAATGACTGGTGCAATTAGTGAACATATATATAGTAAATGATCAAATTAATATTATATTCCGATGTTGATCAACACAGTCATTATTTTGCCATCAGTTCAGAAAATCTAGGATAGGAAACAATTTACATGAAGTTAATAAGTATCATTATGTGAACACAAATACCTATGAATTTCCCATAGCATACCAGTGAGAAGTAGGAATATGTAACTAAATTGTCATCAACAGTTACATCATATTTCTAAATGGTTTTCTGACTGTAACCAACAATCACATGATGACTCATCTGGTGACAGAGAGTCATTTGGGCCAGCAGAACCCTTAAATCGCCATTAGTATCAGTGGTGTGACTAAATTCATGGCTTAATAGTAATTTGACTTACAGATAAATCCCTGAAAACTAAGACAGAGAGGTTATGTTTTATATATCAATTGTCATAATATGATGGCCTTCAAGAAGTAAAGAGAAGAATACAACACTCTGTGGGCTACAAGAAACTGTCAAAGGTGTTATGGTTTTTGATGTGAACTCCTTTATTACAGACAGGGTTGGGTTTTTCATTACATTTTTGTCCTTATGTTTTCATAACTGGAAAACCACCCATCAATAAAGGATCCACCCAGCATTGAAAACTTTAATGGACAAGCATCTCCCATTTCCTCACTTTTTTATCATTGGTCGAAAAATGAAACCAACCTGACCGGTACTAATAGGGTGTGTGTCACTGCCACTGCCCCCACCCCCTGCCTTTAGCACTTGGCTCATTCCCGCAAAGCTCTTTGTTCTCTTTACATAATATATGTAACTTGCAAGGGCCCAAGTTGCTTCCCTTGGATGTTTGAAATTTGTCTTGACGCTTTGTCTATATCCAACCGTATGAAAGAATAGACGGCATCAAAATTACAGCGGTTCCAGACAAAGCTGCACAGTATCTTACTGGGGGAAGTAACCTAATAACCCACCCTTCATATAAAGGCTAATAAACCTAAGAAAATTGTTTCCATATTCACCTCAGTCAACACTTGTAGCATCAGCAATATGTGGTACTAACATTGCGAGATGCTGCAGAAGCAGCAAAGTGATGTAAATGTTATCGGTCTTAATCAAACAACATTTTGTCTTCAGTAAAGGAATTGTGTTCCTGCATGTTTACAGTGAGACAATAATGGTACATCAGCCTGTCTCATATCCACCTGTAGTGTATGGCAAGCAATGCATCAGGACTAATGAGGCAAAATAAGGTCTAAGTTATTATTGTATCTGCCCGATGATTACAGACTCCATACATAGTTCTACATGTTCTCACCCTCTGAACAGAAATGTGTGTAGTCTAATAGGTTCTTCAAAGATCAGATAATCATCTTCTTGTTTATAATAATAGTTGGTATCTTCCCCTCTTATCTTGTTACACCCAGATGAACCTACAATTTTTGCTTTGGCATATTGAAATTCTGATGTACTCAATAGGTCCATGTCCATTTATGTCAGTGCCCGAAGACCCCGGGCCGAAGACTAAGTTGTAGCGAAACTTTTTATTATTTGAAGCATGTCTGCTATGGCTCTGCTCTCATAATTATAATAAGAACCATGTTTTATTAAATAACAAGTCAAAGGCAATAAAAATAAACATGACATTGAGTTGACAGATATCATCTTGAGATTAGCTCTCCTAAAGTAGTGGACTGTTTTTGCTACATTCTGAGTGGAGGATAATGTGATAATGACAGGCAGATTTTGAATGGGTAGATGGAGAAGATAGAATGTTGCCTTGGGAAGATTGTGTGACACTTTGATAGATAAGTGGTATTATGAAAGTATAAAGAAGAAAGGACACAATATGGTTACTTTTTTCAAAAGTTAAAGGAACAATATGCAAAGGTGGAATTAAAAGGGAGGAAGTGATTAGTAAGCATGTCTCAGCTGCTGCCTACTACAGTTCGGATTTTCAAACTTTCAAACAGATTGAAACTATAAATGATGGCACCAATGGTTTGATATAATGTATTCTGCATGATATTTTTCTTTCTTTCATGATGATGATGAATGGCCCGACCATTTAAGAAGCATCTTTTAGCATATAAGAGTGAGGCTTATATGCGACGATAACCCTCTACCACACCTTATAGCATCTAGGGGTGTGCCAGAGGATAAGAACATATAGAACAGCACTATATTGACCAAACGTAAGGGATGGGTAAGGTTCAGGGTGTGTATTACGTGCAAGGTAAACCTTGTAGGTGGGGCATTACAATATAAATCTTATGATAATTATGACGTTATTAAATATTTCCTCATTGATGGTATTTTCTGTCTTTGCTGCAGGTATTTATCCACTATTTCCTGTCAATCCTGACATTACTAGAAACATAATTCTGGCATTCAGGTAAGGTACTCATTCCATTAGCAATGCCAATTCCATAATCATACGTAGGACCCAAATTTTCTGCTTATAAATGTGACCTGTACTGGGATAAGGGACCTTATTCCCCCTGAAATAAGGTCCCTTTCCACAGATCCTGTCACAAATGATTCCTAACCTGTGTGGTTGGAATCACTTGAGTGTGTATACATATTGCATCTTTTTACCTGATTTAGAGGTTTGCATACAAGACAAATAATAGTTTCATAGAACTTAAACTTATGTTGACCATTGCTATTAAAATGGCTCCTTGATGGATCCTGCGCTGTAGCTGATTTTGGCCCGACCTTTATCATAGTTTTTCTGTGCGCTGCAATGTTAATGATTTTATCACATCAGATTTATCGTAGAAACTCATTTCCAGTTGAGGCCTGGCAAAACATTGAGTATGGTGAATTTAAAGCTTGCAATATTGACATCATCACAACATAAAGCTGTGGGGATAATACTGATATCTGCCTCTGTCAGTGGGAAATATTGTGTTCATGCAATACCAGATGATGTTGCTGTATGTTTACCCATGGAGATAGCCCCCAGTCCTGTCTCATTTTGAGAACAACACAGTAAGCATAAAGCAAGCAGTGCTCTTCCTAGCAGTGTTACACTTCTGAATAAATTGTTTGCATCCCTTTTTTTTGGAGCTGTTACAATTGGAATGATTCCATCTTCATTCAATACTGATGTTGCACAAGCCTAAAGTGTAAAGTTTGATGCATTGATAAGCTAGTAAGCTAATAGGTAGAGGAATGCTTACAGCGATTTATTGATACATATGACAGTAGAATTCTAGAAACATATGGAACACCAGTATTATAATATCGATTGCCCCAACCTAGTCATTCTCAGAGTAATTCACCTCTGAAAAATATCAGAAATGATTTCTGTATTCTGGAAATCGCTTTTATATTTTGATCAAAATATATATGTGATTTAGTATTATGTAGCTACATTAGTTATTTACCCCTCTTTCCCTATTATAGATAATGAATCTGTGAATACATGCTCGATGAATTGACTTGTATTACAGTCAGTCTATGCAAAAAGTGTTTTCAAGAAAACAGATGTCTCTATGTGACACAACCCGTTATCATTCATTTGTAAGAGATATGACAGAACACCTTCAATCAACATAACCTCCATCAGAAGTAGTCCTAGCACATAGCGAGAATGTCAGCTGCATCTAATTACTTTCTTTCATCATGAAAATGCATTCTGATCTTTTGGTTTTGAGACACTATAATTTACAACTAGTGATTAGAAAAAGACCACTGTGAATACCTTACATTCTGTAGATGGCTTTTTCCAAGACTCCATTCACTGTAAAAATTGATGTTGGAATAACGATGGAATCCTCATCCCAAAGTTGGCAGAGATCTGTCTTTATTTTCCCACACATTCCTTGTACATTTGTGTACCTCTGTACTGCCACCTGGAGCTTCTTGTAAAAACTACACTAGTTTCCTGCCATAAAATCATGGGTGTTTCATCGTTCAGTTTTATGAGGATCCCTGGTAGATTCAACAGTTATTTTTTTACAGTGTGGGCTGTTGTTCGGGGTTATCTAATTATAATCTGTTATTGATGGCTGAATTCATTCCTGTGAATAATGCCAGGGTGAGGCTGGGGTTGGGGAGATAAAACAGCATTTTTGATCATCATTAATGATTCAGCTTTTATAAAAAATAAATTAGCTTTAAGAAGAAGGAGATAAGATATGAAATTCAGAACAGGCTAAGATTACGGACTTTGTTACAATCTTTTAAAAAAAGCAACACTGTGCCTTTTTGTATTTCATTAAGTCTTCCTCCTTCCTTACTCCTTGGCTTAATGTCTCTCAGGAAAGTATAACAAAAGGCCTGTGATACTTAAGGGAATAATTCTTTAACAATCACAGAGAGCAACTTGTTATTTTCATTAAGGTAGTCATGTTTAATTTATGTAGGCCTACAGATGATTATGTACAGACACACTTATCTAAATGATTAAGAAAATGATTTTTCAGAAGGCTGATACTATGACTGGTCCTATTGGCAATAGGAGTTTGATATACACAGCTACATTGTTATTCAGTGAAAGGCCCCTAAATGCAGGGTAAATAATAACCTGACAATAATTATTAACAAAGGTGTGCTATTATAGACCAATACAGAAGTGAGTCTCTAAAATAGACTTGCCAAATGGCTAGTGTTGATAGAAGACTCTTATAAACCAACATCAACTCTTATCCAATAGATGTTCTTATGACCTACTTCTGATCCTATATTATGTACATGAGTAGTGGTTCTTTATTTGATCTAGATGGCAACTATAGGACTCAGATTGTGCAAGGTTTACCAGGGGCCTTGCTAATGAGGGAACACTGGTGGTGGCCTACTGCTTTATGGTGATTACCTTGGCGTGGAACTATCAGATATTGTGTGTGGGGATCTTTAGCTGTCTGGTGTGAGGACTAGCAGCTACTGACATAGAGTGCACCATGCGATGCTAAAAGATACCTGTCACAAGTTAGTTTGCATGAGTTGACAGCTTGACAGCTTTACTTTGCACATTGAATTTTGGGTTTGGACTCTGTGAAAGTCAACTCTAGTTCAAACTTCCTTTTGGCCCTTCTGGGCCACTGTACTACACACTCAAAATGGATTTATCGCATTTTGAACGCAACTCGTCATATCCTTCCATTAGAAAGAATGGGGTACAGCTGCTTTTATACTACATAGGATTGATTGCTGGTAATCTATGTCAGATAGGGGTCTGGCTGGTTTTCTTAGATTCTTAATTATCTCCAAAGACTACAAGCCACAAAAAGTAATGTAGGCCTTTTAAAAAAAGAACCTGTTATGTATAGAAATCGCTGCCTACTATAATGTTACTGTGCCTATGGGTGTATCAAACATACTAGAAATAGTGGCTTTATGCTCTATTAAGGCCCCCCTTTTTGCTATGAATGCAAAAAAGGGAAAATATTAAAGAGATGCCATAATGGGGGTATTCCACCAAAACCGGCAGAATTGTCGGCCCGATAGTGGGTTTCTGCTATCGGCGACGGTCGTCGGGCGCCTGTCGGGCCGACAATTTTGTCGGCCCGATAGTCAAATTTTATCGGGGACAGTGAAATCGGGTCTCAAAATCACCAAAAAATTCACTCTTCCACCAAGGACAAAATTGTCGGATTGTCATCGCCGACAGTCATCGCGGATGGTTCCACCCTCTTCCACCAGAGGCCTCTTCATCGGCGATGACCTAGTATCAACCATATGACCTACATACTGAGCAAATCCAAGATGGAGCCCACAGATGTGCTCGTGGTCGCTCACGCCACTTTAATGCTCATGAAACTGGATGAGGAAGATGCTGACATACTTCAGGGCAAGAAGAGGAAGCACAAGTACCACGTGGCTCCATACTTGAAGGACCGGACAGACAATCTGCAGCGAAACACCTTCACTAAACTGCACAGGGACCTACTGGAAGTAAGTACTACTCTGTCTTCTTTGTTTACTTGGGGGGGTAGGTGTCAAGGGGTACCGGTCTGTGGCTTCATGTTCCTCTGACAGGAGTAGAGCTCTATGGGGTGGTGGTATTTTCACTTATTTTAAAGAGATCAAGAGGAGAAGAGCAGCTCGTGGTCATAAAAAAACAGATGTGAGTCCTTATTTGTCCAAGATAAAATTTATCAGAGATAAAAATATTATAAAATAATTTCAGATGGACGAGGTGAATGAGTTTCGCCACACTCTTAGGATGGGCTCTGGAGAATACAAAGAGCTCCTGAGCAAGGTCTACCCCCTGATATACAGGCGTGACACAAACTTCAGAGAGTCTATTAAGCCAGAGGAACGCCTAGACATAACCCTACGGTATTTGGCTTTAGGTGAGCTTTTGTTTTATTTTCTATAAAATGTATGATATATAAAAAGTATCCCGTGAAATTTACAGAGGTAGAATATCAATGATAAAATGTGTGTTTTAAATATAGCGTATTTTTTATTTATTTTTATTGGGATTTCAACTATCTGAGACACCTGACTTAATTTCCTTTTTATTTTGTAGGAGACAGCAGTCAAACTCTACACCACGGTCATTTAGTGGGGGGGTCAACAGTCTACCCTATAATAAGAGACACCTGCATTGCCCTGACTGCCGTTCTTAAAGATTTCTTGAAGGATTGTTTCTTTGTTTTCTTTTCTATTTATCAAGTGTTTCAAATATAAAATCTTGGATTTCACCTAGCCGAAGGTCTTGTCTGCTACAAAAAAGTCTGGGATATATACAAGAAATATATATTAAATAATTTACTTCAATTATTATATGCTTTCCTTTCCTCCCTCCAGGTCCCACAAACCGAAGCGGAATGGAAGGAAATCGCAGATGGATTTTGGAAGGAGTGGCAAGTCCCTCACATGATCGGGGCAGTGGACGGGAAGCACATTCGTATTCGCCAACCCCGGAAGAGTGGAACCACCTTCTACAATTACAAGAAGTATTTTAGTGTAGTGTTAATGGCTGTCGTAGACGCCTACTACCGGTTCATATATGTAGACATAGGGTCAGAAGGCAAGGCAGGTGATTCCCGCATATGGAAGGAAGGGCCCCTCTACGCTGACCTTAATGACCCAACGAACCCTCTCAACATACCACCAGCGTCTAAGATAAATGGCATGCGGGACTTGCTACCTTACTTCATGGTAGGGGATGATGCATTCTCACTAGCAACCAATCTCATGAAGCCGTATGCGGTAAAAGACCAGGGAGATGAGCAGATAGTGTACAACTACAGAGTATCTCGAGGCCGTCTCATGTCTGAGAATGCTTTCGGAATTTTTGCTACCAGATTCCGCCTCTTCCTGCGTACACAGGACATGGAACCGAAGGGAGTTAAAATGGTAACCATGGCAGCAGTTTCCCTGCACAACTTCCTTCGCACTCGAGCACCATCAGAGTACATCCCAGCAGGATCCGTCGACTATGAAGGGCCAGAGCTCGAGGTCCATCCTGGACAGTGGCGGGATGAAGATCATGGCCTGGATGGCCTTGACAGGTCTCATCATGGGAGGAACATGCCTCAGAGTGCGAAAGCCATGCGGGAAAGCCTGTGCCGCTGGTTCAACTCCAGGCACGGTAAGGTACCATGGCAAGACAAGTACATGCGCAAAAGGTGGATGGAGGCTGTAGCAGAAGTTGAGGAAGAGGAGGATGACTAATAATCTCTGACAAAAAATGTCCAAGATAATTTTATTGGGGACAAACAAATCTGGGAAGAGGACTTTTGGGTTTATGAGCGACATGTATTGTTTCTGTTATATATATATGGAGATTATAAATGTTTTCAAATTCATTGAAGGGAAGAATTAATTATAAAAGTAGAAACCTCTTTTTATTGAACACACCACAGTGGATGAACTTTTAACTTTTATGATCTCTTTCAGAAGAAGCAACTTTTAACTTGATATAAAACCATGTAGTAAACTAGAAATAAAGTCGTCTAGTCTGTTTCCATGATAACCAGAAGGCTTTTTACTTCTCCTTGAAATAAAAAAAAATATTTTCCTTTTCCATGAGGTAATCGCCTACTACAAGAAAGTACAAAGCAGGTTATGCAAGCCTTGTCTTCAGTCCTTGATAGATAATAACAGCGACAGCAACAACAATAGCAACAACAAATATTATCATACACTTCCCTCAATCTCTGCGATCCTGAAAAATTGTTGTCGGATATTGTTTTTTTATGCACTAGAACAGAACATATAGCAATCCTCAAGTTTTTTGAGTCAAGTGCACTAACAGTAAGAATATTGGTTGAGATCATCGCTCGGATCCTATAAAAAATGTCTGGGATATATAACTTTTAACTACAAATCTGGGATAATTCGTCGCGAGCAAAACAGTTTTTTATGTCTTTTATGGGACCCAGTCCCCATTCACAGCGTCTAAAGCCAAGCTGTGCACGTGTAGCTTAAACTTTTCTCGTACTCTCTGGTTCATTCTCTGACACTGGAACAAGATCATCTTACTCCAGTGGGAGTCCTCCGTCTCAGGTTCTGCCACAGGAGGAGGTGGAGGGGGCTGAGCATGGCGTGCTGCAGCAAGCTGGGTCAGCTCTACCACAGAGTTGGTGCACTTCTCAAAATATTGCTCTCGATTTTCAAGGACCTCGGCGACAGTCTTGTTTTTTTTCTCTCGGAGATGCTGAGGCTCCTTGTTCCTGAAATATTCATTGGAAACCTCCTCATTATTCGCATAGAATTTATCTTTGTCAGCCAGGTAATCTGTCCTGTATGTCCTCCTACCGTCAGAGGAGGAGGGTCGCTGTACCGTCGAACTGCCTGTGCTGCCAGCCCTTCTGAGGGGGGGTTTAGTGGTAGCCTCAGGAGTTGGCTTTTTGGAAGAGCTTTTACCTGAACCTTTGCCCTTGCCAGAAGAGGGGGGGGTCTTAGATTTACCAATGTTCTGTTTGTTGGGAGAACTACGCGTCCTGGATGAAACAGCTTCTTCTTCGTATTCATCTGGGATTACATGAGCTTCCTCCAACCCTCCTTCATCAGGCTCCAAGTTTTCCTCCTCACTACGGCCCTTGTCCTGGTCCTCGTTGTCGACCTCCTGTTCTGGTGATTCCTCCTCTACCTGGGTTTGCTTGAAAAAACAAGAAAGGGGGAAAAGTAAATGAGCAGAGAAGATAGCCTGGTAGTCTATTAATCAGGGTAATAGCAAGCAAAAATTATCCAAGATGCATTACTTTATAATTGTCGTTGATTGATTAATTGATCAAGGTAGCAGGCAAATAGATAATCAAATTTTATATTGGGGTATTTTGTTTGTGATTATTTTATTTGGGATTTCTTTTTTGGGGATTATTTTATATCAGATAATTTTTTGTTGGGGATTATTTTATTTGGGATTTTTAATCCATTGCGAGCATTATTGGCCTTAAAAATCAAGAAAGGGGAGAACTTACCTTCCTGTAGTTAGTTATGCTTGCTTCCTTCTTGCAATACGGATCCAAGAAGAAGCAAAGCCGCTTAATTAACTCTTTCTTGTATGGGAGTTTCCCGTCTGCTGCAGAAGAGCCCGACTTGACCTTGCCTGAGACTATTTTTTGATAGTCTGTCCTCAGCGAATTCATCCTTGTGTTCACAAAGAAGGCTGAAAAATATAATTTTTTTTTATTTTCATAGTAATTCAGATTTGTTTTAAACACAAGAGCAAGTAGAAATGAAAGAAAGCTGTTTTAATAATCAGAATTATTTCTCTCTTTTTTATCTTGGATTTTTTCTGTTGTCTAGGACGATTTGAAATATGTGGGTCTAGGATAAAATATATTTTCTTGAAAATCTTGAATAAATTACCTGGTATCCCTAAGTCGTCGCCAATTTTTCCTAAGGCGGCCCACCTTGCTGTCGGGTCCTTATACAGCTTGTGATTTTTGTCATACAGGTATGGAACAGCCTCCCATAGCTCACACAACCTTTCCAACACCGCATTGTCTTTGAAGTACTGTCGGCCACTTCCAGGGGCATCTGGTCTGGACTTTAACTGACCTATAGTTTTTTTAGGAGTAACCTGGCTCTTTTTAACCTGACTAACAGTCTTCTTAGGAGTGACCTTGGTGACCTTGGCCTCCTCCTGGTTTCTTTTAGTCATGTCAAAGTTTGTGGGGGCTACAGGTCTTTTCTTTTTGGGTGGCTTTATGGTAGGGAGGGGATCGTCTTCTTCTTCTTCTTCGTCTTCATTGTCAACAGAAAATTCCTGTGAATCATAATCGGGGTCCATATACCAGGGATCATCCTCGTCGTGATCAATAATGATTTCTGTACCTGCAGAGGTAGGGGGGCTCTTAAAAGACTTGGCAGGACGAGGACTGCCTTCTTCCTCTTCATCTTCATTGTTTTCATCGTAATCGGGGATGAGTTTTCTCTTGGTCAGGCGGCTGCCACCCATACCTAGCCGTGAGTAGGGACCTTTGGAGTCAGAATAGCCTCCCCTGGAACGGGAGGAAGGTGTGCAACTTAGGTCTTGGGGCTCATCATTGTCGTCGTCTTCTTTGTACTCCTCCACTGCTCCAGATTTACTACCGGTAGTACGGTCGAGAAGATGTCGAGCAGATTCTTCATCTTCCTTTGTTATTTCAAGCCTAGGCCTACCTCTTGCCGTGAAACGTGTTCCCTGTCCCTTCCTCGAGGTATCCTCAGGCTGTTGGCCCTCATTCCCCTCGTCATTTGTTGTATTTACTGGTTTTCTTTGCGTCTTGCGCTTAGTTGCACGCCGTGGAGCCATCTTGGATGTTTTCCTCTAGTACGGCCGAAGTGCAGGTCACGTGATTTCCATGTGATCGGCGACGCGTACGCCCCCCTACCGCCTTCCCCGGAAACTAAAATTGCCGGGCCGACAAAAAATAGAAACGATTCCTGGCCGATTTTTTCTGTCTGAACAGAAAAAATCGGGTCCAAAGTGAAACCGTCGGCGATCATTCCCGATGCGTTCCCGACGTGATTCCGATGGTCTCCGATTTTTTTCACGACCTCTTCCACTGGACCCGATTCTTGGCCGATGATACCCGATTTCCACCCGATAAGGGTCCGATTATCTCCGATTCTCTATTTCTGTCGCCGATGCATCGGAAATGCATCGGAGATGGACTATCGGCCAAGAATCGGTTTCGGTGGAATACCCCCATAAACATGGCTGCGCACACCAAGTAACGCTTTTATGATGAGAAGAAGAGACAGGCTACATAAAAATTCAAATTAAATGGTGCTGGCTGAGCTCAGAGGGGCAGAGATAAAGGGATTGGCTTCAGGCTAGAAGGGCCTGTTACACATGTGGTGTGATGCATTTTATCTATGTCACTATTTTGTTTTATAACTTTGTTTTTGTTCACAGTTTTCCTTTGTTCCTCATGTTGCTGGAGGAAAAAAAGAGGGTGGAAACATTTTGCAGGTAGCAATTCCTACCAGTGGAGCCCTATTGTAGCTATTGTAACTTTTGCTTATAACATGATGGCCTTAAATTGCAGCCTCCCTTGAAGAGGTATGGTAAGTTTAGATTCAGGAAGCTTAAAATAAAAAGGAGGTGTATGTGTGACCAAACCTCTCTCTCCAACCCCAAAGCCCCCACAGATCAATCAAGCTCTATTTAGAACTCTGTTAGTGGTCTCGCTGCCAGTCTTCCTGTCTCAATCATTAAGCCCTGTGTGATGTGAGGTTCTCACATGAGGACGATGTGAATTAGAACAGGTAATTCCCTACACTCTCATCCATCACTCGTCTCTACCACACAGAGACACAGGGAAATAGTGGGAGTGGGGCTGGGGGGCAAGCAAAGGCACATGTCAGACCAACCCTGGAAAGGACATTGTTTCATGAAACAGTATTTGATACATGGCATGCTTGGTCTAATTGTAACTACACTGATTAATAGTTATTGATTCTTTATTGACAGAATTTCTCATAAGTGCTAGGAGCCTTTCAAATGATATGAACCACCCATAATATATGTGAGCTATGCCACACAGAACAGTAGTAATAAGCATTACAAGTTACAATATCACTAGTGCAGACTACCTATAACAGGGCAGTCCATGCCTTATATCTCAATTTCGAATCTACTAGTCTTCCCCATGAAACTAAATATTGAACTACCTTTATTGTAATGCAGTGAAGCTGTGTAGTTTCTACTATGAAGCCCCAGATGACAGCACAGTAAAGCACTGTGGAACCTGGATAAAGATAACAGTGATATCCTTTCTCCAAAGTTGCCAGAGATCTGTGACATTTTTATACAGTATAGATCCATGTCGATGAAGTCCCCAATGTGTGAGGTAAGCTGGCACAGCCTGTTAATTAGAGCACACCTAGGGGGGAAATAACCTAATCACTATGCACCTAGGAAACTCCTTCCTCACTTCTCTAATTAGGTGTCGGTGTCTGTATCTATTGATTTGGGAGGATCATAAGATGAGTTATTAATTATCCTACCACTGCTCATATCCACAGCATATGCCCCATGTCCATAATTTAACCAGTATTCTATCTAATAAATTCCTGAATATTGATTCATTATGTGGTATTGTTTGAAGGAATGATTAATGAATGATTATGAATGATAAAAAAGGACACTACCCTCTACTGATACCCTTCATGTATTTGATAATTATCATACAGTTGCCTTTCTGATGGCATCCAATGGGTAATCAATTTGTCCCGATCTAGGTTGAACCATATCAGGACTGGTGGGGAATTCATGCCTACCTGTAGGGAGTCTACTGTCTTCTGCCTACGTGGTAATAGAACCCATCACATCCTGTATATGGGGTACTGTCCCTGTCTGTTGCTCTATCTCCATGATCACTGCCAATGAGAAAACAACAAATTCTGTTATTGTAGCAAATAATAGCCATTCTCTCCCTCACCCGTGAGCATATAAGGGTATGCTATACTAATAGGAGAGAGATACAGAATTGATAAGGACTGATAAGGGAGTTGGGCTGGTGGGTCCCTTTGCTGAATCCCTGCAGTGACATAGCCCGGCTCTGCACCATATTGCCCTAGCATTTCATCCTCCCATGTGCAAGAATAAGTTGTAACAGGTAGGCAGGGTAAATCATTATTTCTGGCATGAGTGACTGTCTTGCCCATGATATGAATACCAATGACATGGACATTGCTTATTACGTTGGAAATGAACAAGGTATGCTTCTGTCTGGCTACCAAGTTATCCATGCATGAATTTACAGCTTTCACTACAGTTGATAACTTTATGAGTGCAGGATTTGGGTTGCACCATGTATAGATAAATCTTTCATGGATTTAATCACAACACCTTTATATGATCGCGATTTATCATGGATTGACTCTTTCCAGTTTAAAATGAATCAGCTCAAGGAAAGGTTCTTATAAAGCTACGCCTCTAGTTTCGGGCAATGACATAATTGATAGGTTTATCCGCTGTTCACGGCAAATTGTGGCCATAGAGCATGGCATATTGTGGCCACTTTTCACAGCAAATTGTGGCCACAGATCACGGCAAATTGTGGCCACAGATCATGGCAAATTGTGCAGAAGTTTCATGGTTAATAGTGTCCACTGTTGACAGTAGATTGTGCCCATTTTATACGGCAAAATGTGGCCTGTTTCACGAAGCTACTAACGTTGCCAAGTTACATAATGTTACCAAGTAACATGACATTGCCTAGTGATGCAATGTGGCATAAAAAAAGGATAGCTACATCACTCACCAAGCAGATTCTTTTGGAGATGCCAAGTTTAGGATTTAGGGCTTGAATATTTAGAATATTTCAAGTAATTTTGAGATAATTTTTGGGTGGCAATATATTTTCGGCATTCTCTTTCCATTCCTCCTTTGTAAGATGAATATTTTTCTACAGATTTGCTATTTGATGCTTTCTTTTTGCAGAAAACAATGGCTGACATTTAAAATTTATCCTGCCTGTTGTTTTCATGTAAACATGATGAAATTATTTGTTCAAAATGGCGTTTGCATTTATTGACAATCATGTGCATCAATTTATGTACTGGTGGCAGGTTTTATTACATATGGGCCACTCATGAAATGAAAAAAAAATGATGTTAAATTTCTTGAAACTATGGGGAAAAATTTAGTTAACTTTGCAAAAAGTACATATTTTTATCTAGTCTCTTTTGGTTTATCTGTGCCTGGCAAGCAGTCAAGCTTATGGGACCAGCAACGAACTAATGCATTTTTATATATAGGGTAACTACACATACATATGTGACCAGGCAAGCAAAAACGCCCCTCTGCAGGGAAATTCGTTATCAAAATTCATCTCAAGATCTTTAAAATAAGACATCATTGGCTTAAATATTCCCAGTAGTTATGTCAGAACCCCTCCTTGAACTTTGGTCATTATTCATATTTTATATCAAGGATTAAGCTCTAAAAACATTATTAACCATAATAATGACTAAAAACACAATAAATCAGCCTTTTTCATAAAAAAAAATACATAACAATAAGTTAATATGTTCGCTTGGGAATTAATAATAATAAATATTATAAGTTAATATGTCCGATTGGGAATATAATAATAAATATTATAATTACATTATAATAATATCACAAGTGGAATAAGAAAGGAGACAGTGGGTTTGGTGAGAATTGACTTAGTCAATATCAATTCTGTACATGCCTTTATTAATAAGACAATAATTTAACAATATAATAATACAGTAATACAATAGTAATACAAAAACAATATAATACAATATATACAATAAAGATTTAAAAGTTAAAATTTTCGGCACCACCCAGCGTGGTGTGTGCCGCTCGAAGAAAATACGCCAACTGACGGTTAATTTGGATCCCGCAGCATTTATAGGCGCTATTTGTTTTCCATGACGTCACACATACCAATGCGCGCCCTGGAGGAGAAAGTAGTACCACCCGCTGCACATATTCATTATATATATATACACGGGTGTATATAGTCCCATAATGATGATTTTTATCATAGATTTTGATCTAGAAGGAATTTTCCATTTCTGTTTTCAGTTTTAGGTTTTTGGTGAATCCCCGAAAATTGGCATAAAAATCTGCAAATTTCGATTATTGGAATGGTTGCACAGGCATATAGGTTAATTTTTCATGAAAAATGTTCATTTTACCATCTAAATATGGGCCATTTCTACTGAAAATGGTGCAATTTAAATGAGACCATTGAATTCTGCATCAAAAATTAGCTTAACATATTTTTTCTTTTTATTTTGCCCCTCCAATGCCCCCTGATGGACAAATGGGGAATTAAAAATCCCCTGCAGAGGGCTGTTTTACCTTGATGGGTCACATATCTTCAAATATTTCCTTATACCCTCAAACCAATTTACAAATTCTGACCCCAAACATATACCACAGCATAAAGTGGTAGTGTTTTTGGTGGTTGCTGTACTCCAGTTAGAATCATTAAGCCTTGTCTGCTGTAAGGACGGCAATGTGAATTAAAATAGTTTATTCCCCCACACACCTATCCATCACCTCCACACAATGTGTCCAATTCCAGAAGCATGGTGTATGGGGGGATAGTATAAGTAGGGTTTGACAGGAGGGGAAGAGTGTGGCAGCACTCTATCATAGAATCTCTCCATCAGTGGCATAACATGTTAACACCAGACACTTAGGTCACCCATGTTCAGTGTTTTTTTGTCATTCTTTTTTCCAGAGGTGAGTGTTATTCAAAGGTGGTATTCAAATGTTTGTTGGGGTGGCAGAATTTGCACTTACTCTGGATCAATACAGGTGTGAGAATAGGGTAGCTTTCTCTTTACAAATAATGCACAGCAATAAGGTGGTAGATAATGGTAAGATATATCATATTTACTTTAAGTCATCGAGCATGTTTTATTTAGTGTAAAATAGTAAATGTTACTTAATCCATATACATGTGAAGTTAGAATGTGCACAGCTGTTGCCATACCCCCTTTTTTAAAAGATGTGTTGCTTTTTACTCTTGCACCCTTTTTTAATCACACATCATTGTCCTTCTCTTAGAATGAGTTTGGCCTCACCTTGACCTAGGGTGGTAACAACACACAGTGGTTTTTGAGTTTTGAAATTACGTGAACCATTTTTGTTTACATCAGCAAAGCCCCTAGTGTGTCATCTTTTTGCATCTAAAGGTATTATCAGATGGACCTATGAATAGCAATTTGGCTGCTTTATAATTCTTGACAAATCTTTTATACCTGCTGTGTGTATAACACCGTAGTGGCCCATGTAATGGCCGGGCACTCATTAATTTCAAACCCACTGCACCCCCAGCGCTTATATGAGACAGCTGCTTATTTGAATACCGTTTTCAGTCTTAAGATTAATTTCAACACGCCTGGACCATGGTGCTTATCCGAGACCAGCGCTTATTTGAGACCCTGGCGCTTAAACAAGCCATTACGGTATGCATAGTATGCCTACTCCCTTTTATTCTTAACAGCATCCCTTAATTCTAAAAAGGCTTCCCTAGCCCACTTCAAAGGGCCTATATCTTCTCTTTCCTATCCCCTCAGATGTGTGTAGTGCACATATGTGCGGGCACTAACACGTATACTTCTGTGAAATTGGGTAATTAGTTCTCGTCATGAATATGACCTATTACTCACTCACTGACTTAATTCTAAAAGCTACCTGGATCTAACTGGCTGATAAGGTGATATCCAACTCATTCTGCACCAATAAAGGGGCCCTTCTTTTGCCCTTTACAGCTCATCCATCTCTATCTTACTCTTTTCACAAAACAATTCACAACAACGAATTCAGGACCCTCTCCCATCTTTAAGAATTTTAGGTCAGGATGTAACAATGTAAGACTCAGAGAGATAATGACTTGATAAGGATTGATAAGATTATACTAGAGATGTAAATAGCTGGGCCTCTGTGCTAACTCCCTGGTCAGCTAGAGGCTATTGTTTTTAAGCATGCCATTCTCCTATCAGAGCGTCTGACAGGTAGGCAGGGCAACTCGTTATTGAATATGGGCAGCAGATGTGCTCATGTATGAACACGGATGACACAGAATAGCTTATCATTGTGGTAATAACCACGGCCAGCATCTCTGCAATGTCTGCATAAATGCAGAATAAACGGATGCTATCAGAGCCATGACAGACTCAGTTTGTCTGACAAAGGACTGAAGGAAAAGTTAATGAGATTGTGCGTATGGGAGGACATAAATTGTTTAGCCTGAAGCAAATTGTTCAAATTGAGTGAGGTTGTTGAGTTATAGAATGTGAAACCGTGATTTCTACTTTAGATTTATATGAAAAAGCAAATTGATTGTGTTAATTGAGTGGCTGGCAACAATCTATTGTTGTTTTTATTTGTCAATGGTGTTGCTCTAAGCTATTTATCGATTTAGACAGGGAAGTTTCATCCTTTGTTGTCATCAGACATTAGACAGTATTAAATGCTGATTCTCTCTCTGGTATATTGGTAAAGGTGGTGTTTGTAAACTGGGACCTGGTTTGGCAAGATTTGTTACATATGAGGGTCTTTGAAATGATATGAGAGGTTGAAGGGCTAAGGTTTCAAAAGCTGAAGTTGTATATAAAAATTTAGATTCTTATAAGCAAGCATTCCAGTTGTTTTTTTCTAGAGTTGTTTTGGTTTTGTTTGTTCTGTTGCTTTTTCATTTGTTTACTCAATCCTTTCTTCAGACACTTAGAACAATCGTCACCTTAGATATATATTGTGTGTGTCATAGAAGGGAAAATCTACCTGAATGTCATCAACAATGAAATCAATGTCCTAAATGGCTTACTTGCTGTAACCTACTATTATGTGATGACTCATCTGGAGAGTCATTTGTGCTTGCAAACAGAACCCTAAAATTATCATTAGTCTCAGTGGCTTGACTGAATTCAGGATTTAATAGTAATTTGACTTAGTGATAATTTACACAAAGAAGCCATTGTAATAAGATGATATTGAAATAATAAAGAAAGAAAAAAAAACAATAACAGTCTGTGGGATACAGGGAATTATCAAAGGTGTTATGTTTGTTTGTTTTTTTATTTGGATTCTTTTATGAAGCACAGGGTACAGCTTTTCATTACATTTTTGTCCTTATGCTTGCATAACTGTAAAACAGCCCATCAATAAAACATCCACCCAGCATTGAAAGGTTTAATGGACAAGCATCTCCCATTACCTCACTTTTTTGTCATCTGCCAGGAAATGAAACCAACCTGACTGGTACTGATAGGATCGGTGTCACTGCACCACCCCCCTTCAACACTGCCTAATGGGGATTCATTTGCATCTATTCTTTAAGCAACTGTTACAGAGTCTGTGACCTTTTCTTGGACCATCCCTGCAACGTTCTATGTTCTCCTTACGCGTATGTAACTTGCAACGGCCTGAGTTGCTTCCTTCCTTTGTCTAAATCCAACCATATGAATAGGGGGTATCAAAATTACAGCAGCTCCAGACAAAGCTATACAGGGTATCACCCTTGGGGAGGTTACCTAATAGCACACCCTTTGTATAAAGGCTAATAAAACTAACCAAGATTTAAGAAAAGTGTTTCTGTCTTCACCTCAGCCAACACTTGCAGGAGCAGCAATATGCAGTATTGTCACTGTGAGATGATGCAGGAGCAGCAAAGTAATGTAAATGTTGTCAGTGTGAATCAAACAACAATTTGTCTGAAGCAAATGAGATGGTGTTCCTGCATGTTTACAGGCGGACAATTTAGTCCATCATTCTGTCTCATCTACACTATGTATGACGAGTTATGCATCAGGATTAATGAGGAAAAATAAGGTCTAAGCTATTACTGTGTAAGTGAGTAAAGGAATACTTTCCTCAATGCCTAACCAGATCAAAAGGCATCTATATAATACTGAACTATGATAAATCACTAATAGAATCTGTAATCCAGACAGCATACTTGTGAAAGAAGCAAGGATTTGTAAGTCAGGTACCAAGGTTGGCCAACTCAATCTCTTATGAAGGTAGGCTTACTAGACATAGCTGATAAGGTAATAGGATTTGCTCAAGGGATCTGCTGGATGATTACTGACTCCATACATATTTCTACATTGTTCACACTCTCTAAACAGATGTGTAGTCTAATAATCAGTAGTCAGATAATCGTCTTGTTGTTGATATAGTTAGTATCTTCCCCTCTTATCTTGCTACATCCAGATGAACCTATTTTTGTTTTGGAATCATGAAGTACTGATGTCCTCAATAGGTCCATGTCCATTTTTGTCAGCACCCCAAACCTTGTAGAACACCCTTTTATTTTCTAAAGCATATCTGCTATATCGATAGCTCTGCTCTCACACAACAAGAACCATGTTTTCGGAGACAACAATTGAAAAGCAATAAAAGAAAATAATACATTAAGAAGATAGATAACATCTTGAGATTAGCTCCCCTAATGTAGTGCATTGTCTCTGCCACATTCTGAGTGAAGGATAATGTGATAATGACAGGCAAATCCTGTATGGCAATGGGTAGATTGAGAAGGTAAATTGTTGACTGGGGAAGATCGCTTGACACTTTTAGAGATAAGTGGGATTATGGAAGTGTAAGGAAGAAATGGTGCAGCATGGTTACTTTCTTCGCATATTAAAGGAACAATACCCAAAGGCGGGATTAAAAGGAAGGAGGCAATCAGCAGGCATGTCTCTGCCATTCCATACTAGAGTTGGGATTCTTAAACTTTCAATCACACTGAAACTGTAAGTGATGGCAGAAATACATAACTGTATGATTTGATATTTATTCAGCATGATAACTTTTTCTTTTATAATGCTGAATGGTCCTACCATAGTAAAGGCATAGTATTTTAGCCCAAGTCAAATTCAGCTGCATATAAACGCATTTACATTCTGCAAAAATCCTCAGGAGAATATTCTGTAATACCATAATATCTTGCGTATAAGGCACAGCTTGTACGCAAGGATGAACCCCCTACTGTGCGCCTTGTACATGAGGATAAGAACATAATATAGAACAGTGCTATATTGACCAAAGTTATACTCTCAGTGCAACTTATAGGATGGGCCTAAGGGAAGGGTGCGTATTGTGCAAGATACACCTTATAGGTGGGGCATTAAGTTATAATGATTGTCATAATTTATTTTGATAATTATGATGTTATTACTTATTTCCTTATTAATGGTATCTTCTTTCTCTGTTGCAGGTATGTATCCACTATTTCCTGCCAACCCTGCCAGAGCTAGAAATGTGATTTTGGACTCCAGGTAAGGTGCTCATTTCAGAAGCAATGTTAAATGCCATAATCATACATGGGACAAATGTACACATATAAATGATTCCTGTCTAGTCCTGTGTGGTTGGAATCAGTGCACTAGAACACCCGGGTGTATATTGTATCTTTTTTTTCTAATTTAGAGGTAGCATACAAGACAGATAATCATAAAGGTTTATGGCACCTATATTCATGTTCAGAAAATGGTGATTTTTACCATTGCTATTAAATGGGCACAGACCAAGATTACTCATCTCAGTAGGATGGAGGCACACTTCTTCTTAATTCTTTGTAAATTGGATACTGCACTCTCGCTAGTTTTACCCCAACCTTCATTATAGATTTTCTGTGCACTAAAATGTTAATGATCTTTTTAAAGTCAGTTTTATTTGAGAAACTCATTTACAATTTTGGCCTGGCAAAACACTGATTATAGTGGTGAACTCATTAAAGCTTGCAATATTGAAATCCTCACAACATAATGCTCTGGGAAACCAGTCAGGGATAATACTGATATCTGCCTCTGTCAGTGGAAAATGTTGTGTTCATACAATACCAAATAAAGCTGCTGTATGTTTACTCATGGAGATAGCCCCCGGTCCTGTCTCATTTTGAGAACCAGACAGTATATGTAAGCATAAGGCAGAAATGCTTTTCCTAGCAGTGTAATGCACTTCTTGAATAAAATATTGCATTATTTTCTTTGGGGATTTTTACAATCAGAATGATTCCATATGCATTCAATACTGATGCTGCACAAGCCAAGTAATGTTTGATGCATTGATTAACTAGTAAGCTAATAAGTAGGGGAATGCCTATATCAATAGGGTTGTCACGCAGTTCTACTTGCAAATCTATCTATGGACAAGGTGCCCTATAGCCCCCCCCCACACACACACACACACACATACACTCATGGGGATCATGTAGGTTTAGACTCTACATGAGTGACCCTATGAGTAAACAGTCTTGTAATGGGACACTTTCTGTTTTTTTACTTAAGCCATTTTACCTCATTTAAGAAGTCAGTGCTATATCTCAAAATGGTATAGGTGGATGCTTGTATCAATTATACATGATATAGGCCATAATTAGGCATGTGCTCCATTACTAGTAGTAGGCACTACAGAGTGCAGAAAGGGATAGTGTCCGAGTTTTGGTCTATTAACACTATACAACTGAGACTGCATTCTCACTGCATGGTAGGGATCAAACAGCCACCTATAAACCATACAGCATACCTATACAGATCTATATATGTAAGCATTCCAAAATGCCAGAAAAATGTTGTGCATGGAACATAGACTAGGTAAAATCCTAGAAATTCCACCACCAAGAGGCATTTATTCTGGGTAATTTGGGTATGCTGAACAAGAAAATCCCTGTAGCCAAGCTCAGAAATGGCTGCTTCTGGGTGAAAACACCAAAAACAAAATGGCTGCCAGTGGGTTTTGAAAAATATCAGAAAACACACAATATTCATCAATCCTTGTCTTGTTATGCCTCAAAAGAAAGGGAATAAGGAGACCAGACCACTTTAAGGACTCTCCAGGTTGTTGATTCAGTTCACATCATCAAGAATCCTGAAAACATGATGGCTGTCTTGATGTTTTGAGAAAAATCCAGAAACCACCCAATGCTCAGGATTACCCATCATGTGATACCTCAAAATTAAGAGATTTGAGAGCCTGGACCAGTTCTTGTCATTATCACGGTGCCTAGTCATTTGGCAATGTCAGGTCAGCCTAAAATCTAAATGCTAAAACCAAATCGCTGCCAGGCGGTTTTGAGAAGTATTCATCATTCCTCATATGTGAGCCAGCAAGCAGAAAGGACAGTTACTGCGTGATTTAGTACCAGATTTAGCCATCAGGGGGCCCCACTATGGACTAGAATAGGAAAAATATGACTATAACTGTTATAGGCTACTTTTTTATGGAGAATTCCATGGATTTTGATAAAACGTTCTATTTTGGGTGGAAAGGTTCCAAATTTGGCATGTAAAAAGAATGTTTTTGGGCAAAAAAAGGCATTTTTGTTGATTTCTGTTGCCATGGAAACATGATTTTCATTCTAAATAGGAAAATCAATGATCCCGTTTGAAGGAACATCTCACAAGGTTTACTATGGTGAAAACAGAATGAAAATACCATTTCTAGATCAAAAGTGGGCCATTTCTAGATCAAAAGTGGGCAAAAGAATAAAGATTTATACGAATTTAGCTAATTAGCATAAATTATGCTAATTAGCTATATATCTCATGACCAATTAGACATAGAGCTTATTAACATCCTTGAAATGGTCACACCTACCCATATCTAGCAAGCCATTCCTCCAAAACTAACAGGAGTATTTTCTCATGCTATGTATCACTGTAAAGCTAGTGATTTGAATTTTAAAGTTGACTTTTAGCATGGAGCACCCTTTTTCCTTGCCTCTACACATATTGTTATACCTCAAAATTTAGGGAATAAAGAGACCAGTCCATTTCAAGTACTTTCTGGATATTATTCTAATTTTCATGTCAAAAGTCCAAAAAACAAGATGGCTGACCTGATTTTTTTGAAAGTCAGGAAACCGCACAGTACTCAGCACCACCAATCATATGATACCTCAAAATGAAGGGATCTAACAGTCTGGGCCAGTTCTGATTATTATCACAGTTTAAGCCATTTGGTGAGGACAAATGAGAGAAAAATCTTAACTTTGAAGGACCATGGCTGTTGATCAGTTTTGAAACAAACCAAGAAGCATGCAATATCGATCATTGCTAGTCTTGTTGTACCTCAACATATGGGGGTTAACTTGGCTAAACATCTAGACAATGTGCCATGCTTAATACTACCCATCATTTTATATCTCAAAATGAAGGAATATATATGGATCTATGCTAATTTTGACCATCATCAAAGTGTAGATTTTTGAGAAAAAAAAATGGCTCAATCAAATTTTTCAGGGTGCCAGTTTCCACACCAGAATAATAAAGGTGGTTACAAAGGCCTCATTACTAAGAGAAATTACACCAACAAAAAGAAAAAGTCTGTAAAAAGTTCTATCTAGCTTATGCTTTGTTATTCAATAGCAACCACTAAACATATTCCCTGTAGTCCACAGTTACACGCTTTGTCCTGCTACATCTAATTTTTGACTGTGTGGTTGTTATCCAAGGCAAAGAATATGATCATGGTGTAATACTGCTGTAGCCGTATTTACCTGCATGTCAATGATCTCGACTTCCCTCACAAAGACTATTTGTCTCAAATACAATGTATGATGTACACTTCATACTGTACATCCCCCTAACTCAGCCTGATCCTAGAAGCAACATATCTTTGCACTTGTGTTCATGAGTTTCAATATCCTAGATGTATGTAGTTTTTACAGTATGTACACTTTGAATGGTACTAATGTTGAGACACATCTCAGAGATGTAAAGATTCCAGGCATTGATACACCCCCATCTCTTGACAGCACTAGCTATTTACTAAAGTATTCCTGATAACCATTTTTCCATGCACATTTTCTAGTTGTCTGCAAGATTAACAAGGAGTCTTGCACTTTTTCATGGATAATAGGAGACAATGTGTTCCTCTATCTCTGCTTATTTATGGAGAAATGGCTAAATCATGCCTTATAACCAGGTGCTCCTCCCACACGTTGGTAACTACCAAAGTATCACACCTTCCTGCTAGTGAACTCTCTCCTGTTTATCTTAACAGTGACGCTTGTATACATCTCCAGATAAATCATACTCAATGAATATGCCACCATACCATTATCAAATATACCTTAAGACTCAGTACAATATGCTGGAATAAATGCACCTTAACTGGTAACTGATACAAGGTCTTCTCCTGTTTATCTTACAGTAATCACAGATTATCAAGATACAACACAAGCAATGGGACAACACCTGTAATTTGAATGTTACATTCCACACAATGATGGGGGTCAATGTGAGAAAAACTGTACCCTCTACTGCACCACTCTGAGAGTCCTCTTCCACAAGGTCATAGAGAATACTCTAGCCTAGTTGTACTTACCATGGGCCAACAGCTAATGGATGATTAGTTGATATATCTACAACTGATCTCACCTTCTATGAATAATATATGATGCATTGCACGGAATATCATGGAAACCTATGGTAAACAAGTGAAGATTTTCCAGAAAACCAGAAAACAATCCTGTCCTATGGCTTATACAGGAATGCAATTAAATAAGCAACCTAAATTAAGGATCTACAGTGGGATGTTTTTAAATTCCTTGATTTACAGGTATGATTTGAAAAAGAATGATAACAAATTTAACCTCCATGTTTTCAGAATGAATCAATAAATGTCAGTTCATTTCTTTCTACTTCACAAAAAATACAAAGAGCTTTACTCACCTTGCCTATTGTCTACAAAGAACCTTCATTTGAGATATATTATGATGGGTTATGCTGCGCATAGCAGAATTACCTGATTTTCACAAACCAAAAGGCAGGGGGAGGGCACTTCAAAAGAAAGCCCAGATTGGTAAATGTCTGAAATAGCCCTCTCTCTATCTCTTTCATTTTGAGGTATAACAAGGGGAGAAATGATAGGGATTGGGTTTTTTGGTTTGTCTCAAAACAGACCATCAGACAACTTGGTTTTGAAATTTTGATGACATGAATGCCGTAATAATAACCAGTACTAACCCAGCATCTTAAATCCCTTCATTTTGCGGTATCACATGATAGGTAGTGCTGGGTATTGTTTCTTGATTTTCTAAACAAAGAATCAAGTCAGCCATCTTGTTTTGGGGACCTTTGACAAGAAGAGGAGTAATGAATATTAAATTTTCTCAAAACCCCCATTTTGCATTTAGCATTTAGATTTTTGGCTCCTATGACATTGCCAAATGACTTGGCACCTTGATAATGACCAGAACTGGTCCAGCCTCTTAAATCCCTTCATTTTTGAGGTATTACATGATGGGTAGTACTGAGCTTTGTGTGGTTTCTGGATTTTTCTCAACAAATCAAGGCATCCATCTTGTTTTCAGGATTTTTGATGATGGGAACTGAATCAACAACCTAAAACGTCCTTGAAGTGGTCTGGTCTCCTTATTACATTTCTTTTGGGGCATAACAAGACAAGGAATGATGAATATTGTGTTTTCTGATATTTTTCAAGATCCACTGGCAGCCATTTTGTTTTTGGTGTTTTGACCAAGAAGCAGCCATTTTCGAACTTGGCTACAGGAATTTTTCTTGTTTGGCATACCCAAATTACCCAGACTAGCACTGTAGCCAACTTGTACCCAAAAATGCCTCTAGGAAGATTTAGAGATGTATTTGAGGGGATTTTGCCTAGTCTAACACATGCAAGAGTGATTCGAGATACTGGTCTAAAGAGCACATGATAGGTGTGGAGTTTTTTTAGATTTCCCAAACCAAACTTGTCTATTGACCCCATGTATCTATACACTTTGTTCCTGGTAGGGTAGATTCAGCATAAATCAAACACTTAAGAAATCTTACTTTAGGGAGTGACCATTTTTTTTTATATAACAAGGGGGTGGGGTTTCAGAACGTTGGGGTCAAAATTTTTTCAGCCCCTCTGAAGGGGGGGGCATGATAATTTCATCTGTTTTCAGGAATTATAGTTCAAAAGGGCCAGTGCCCTAAAAAAAAAAATTGGCCCATGTGAGGAGGGGCTAAATTTTCTTCTTTTTTTTTGCACACTGGCCCCAAAACTCAGCCCCCCCCCATTGTTGTTATATAAAATAATCACTCCCTTTTGTGAAGAGGTTTCTTATGGATGGTTTTTGTTGTTCAACTCATGGAACCTAATGTGACCTTGAGGGGACATGCTTTTCATGGGGCATACTGCAGGTATATGATTCCCCCATATTTTGGCCATAAATTCAAAACCAAAAACATTTTCGGTTATTTGAACAGACAATTTTTAAGGTTCCTGCTTGATCAGTGGAGCCTTAGTAAGTCTAGAGGTGGTGACACCATGTTCTTTAAGGTACTTCTGTAGATCCTTTACAGAGCAGGAACAGGAACTGGAGCAGTGTGAGACTGGGAGGTCCACATGTTTGTACAAAGATAGACCTAAAGTATATGACCAATGCACAGGGCAGACACTGTTGCAGTTAACCTGAATCTACCCTTCTACCTGCATGCACCAACTCAGAGCAGCAGTGTTTGATCCCCACTCAACTAGGGTAGTTATAACCAATCAACCACAAATAGAACTCCGCAGGACCCTTATTGATTAATACATTTAACACTAGACGTCTAGAAACATAATGCATGGTTCACCATCATTAGAATATTGATTGCTCAAGCCTTAGTCATTCTCAGAGTAATTGATCTCTGAACAGAATATTTCCTGGCAGGAATCAGTTCTATATTCTGGATATCTCTTTTACATTTGGATTAGGATATCTGGGTGATTTAGTATTATATTGTTAGATTAGTTCTTTATCCCTTTTTTCCTGTTTTAGATATGTATCTGCGCATAAGTACGGGAGGAATTGACTTGATTTACAGTGTTTCAAGAAAACAGATGTCTTTATGTGACACAAACTGACATCATTCATTTGTATGAGATATGACAGACACCTTACAATCAACATACCCTCCACCGGTAGTAGTCCTAGCATGTAATGAAAATGGCAGCTGCACCTTATCATTTTCTTTTATTATGGACATGCATTTAGATCTTATGGTTCTGTGACACTTTACTTTACAACCAGTGTATAGAAAAAGATCACTCTTTTTATGATAAAAAAAAAAAAAACATTGTAAAACCCTTATATTTAGTAGATGTTTTTTTTCCAAGACTCCATGGGCTGTTGTTCAGGTTTAATCAATCTTAATCTGTAATTGATGGTTGCATTCATTTCTGTGGACAAGGGCATGGTGAGGCTGGGGTTGGGAGGATTAAATAATGCTTTTTGATTATCATTAATGATTCAGCCTTTTTAGTTCAAAGAAAAGAGAAAAAAAAATGACATTTCGAAATAAGCTAAGATGGCATGATTACAACTTTTGATGAACAACACTGTGCCTTTTTGTACTTCTCTTAATCCTGCTAAATGGCTTAATGTCTCTCAAGAAAGTTTTACAAAAGCTATGTGATTAATTAAGGAGTACTTCTTTTCCAACAATGACAGAGAGCTAAAGGAACATGTTATATTCATTCAGGTTGTCCCGTTTAACTTATATAGGCCTACAGATGATTATAAACAAATGCAAAAAAAAGGCAAATGGGTAAGAGATGATGTTTCAGAAGGCTGATACTGGAATGGCTGGATACATGTACTGTTTTATATACACAGCTACAACGCTATTCAATAAAAGGCCCCTTTAGTTTTAATGCTGAGTAGGTAATAGGCTGAAAATACTAGCAAAGGTGTGCTTCAATAGGCCAATACAAAAGTTAGTCCCTAAACCAAACTTGCCAAATTGCTAGTGTTGATAAAAGGCTCCTAGAAACCAGCATCAACTCTTATAATCCCATAGATCTTCTGATGACCTACTTCTGCTCCTAAATGATGTACATGGGTAGTGGCTCTTTATTTGATCTAGATGGCAACTATAGGATGCAGATTGTGCAAAGATTGCCAGGGGCCATGGTCATGAGGGGACACTGGGGGTGGTCTGCTACCTTATGGTGATTACCCTGACCTTAAGCATATAAAGGCTATAGCCGGTAGGTGGCACGTGTGTTTCTGTAGGGATGTGCATAACAGCCTTAGCATCCTTTAGATAAAAGTAAATACAAAGGTTTTTCATCATTCTTTGTCCTTTTCTAACTCGTTTAACTCAGTTTTCCGCAATAATGAA
This sequence comes from Acholoe squamosa, assembly GCA_949317995.1. NCBI lineage: Eukaryota > Metazoa > Annelida > Polychaeta > Phyllodocida > Polynoidae > Acholoe > Acholoe squamosa. The sequence continues at coordinate 36,974,728 of OX439049.1, forward strand.
TAATCTGTTCATGCTAGCAAATGGTCTCGACTTCTACAGTCCAAGTCCTTGCTCACGTAAGAAGATCACAGGGGCGGAATGTATTTCCCTAACAGCACATCAGTTCAAATCATTTCTTATAATAATATGTTCACGTAAAGTTTTCTCAAACTGAGAATCTGTACTTTTTTCAGAGGTGGGCATTAGATGTTGTAGGGGTGCGGTATTCGATAGTTTCTGGCGGTGGCAGATTTGGCACCTACTCTTGATCTATTGAAATATGTGAGTCTGATAAATGAGAAATGTTTTTTTTTATTCTGCAGGAAGGAAATAGTGTGATTTGTTTTGCTAAACATGCAAAATCCTCTCAGCAGTAAGATTTTAAGAAAAGGGTCTTATGATGATTCATTCACAGATGACAGTCTCTTTACGAATAGTGCTTGGCCTTAAGTGGTGGTTAAAGTGCATGACTATGATTCGTTTAGAATAGAATAATGAGATTTACCTAATCCATTCAGATGTGAGACTGAAATAGAATATGCACAGCTGATGCCAAACCCCTTTGTTTGAGTGAAAGATGTTTGCTTTTAAATGCACCCTGTTTTCAATCACACATTGTTTTATTGCTCTTAGAATGAGTTTGGTTTTGGACCTTCGCCTGTAACAACACACATTTTCCCCATTACTTGGACCATATTTTCTTTTATGTCAGCAAAGTGCTTGGTGATCAATCGTTTTGCATTTGAAGACATTGTCAACTGGACATGTGGATGGCAGCTCTTAAAATTCCTGGTATACCCTTTATACCTGTTGTATGTGTAGTCTATCCACTATCTATACTCCCTTTTACGTTGTGAGTATAGTATGTTTAGGAGGTACTGCCCAGTCTATTTGGCTTTGTTTCTATGTTATTAAAAAGGTCAAAATCACAACCATAGCGACCAATTCAATTTCCTCTCTGATTACTAAGCACGTCAGGTCGGCATATACAAATTTTAAACACATGAGTATTTGATGAGGGTTGATAAGATGGTACTAGAGTGATGAGTTGGTGAGCCCATGCGTTGACTCCCTCCTCAATTATAAGTTATTGTTGCAGAGCACGCTATTTTCCCATTAGGAAGCCTGGCAGGTAGGCAGAGGGACATGTTATCTGTCATGAGCGGCGGGCCTGCTCATATATGAATGTCAATGACATGGACATAGCTTATTACTGTGGTAATGACAAAGGGTATCTCTCTGCTATTGGAGTTATCTCTGCATGAATGCATAGTGACTGGATGCTGTTGGGGAAGGGGAGGGGGTATTAGTCTAACAAAGAGAATGGTATGTTTGTTGTTTTGTTGTTGTTGTTTTTTTGCAGTGGACATTTCTCTTTTATGGGAAATGCACATGACATATCAATGTGACGATTAAGCTCTCACCTCTTTTTGGTGATATGGAACAGGCTGACTAAAGATGCACTGTAAAAAAAGGTTGTCAAAATAACAAAGGTTCTTTTCACAGAAATTCCTTTTACCACTACACTGCCACCTGGGGATTCTTGTAAAAACTACAAGGGCGCCCTGCTAAATAATAACAGTGGTTCACCGTTTAGTTTTACAAGGATCCCCAGTAGATTCAACAGTTATTTTTTACAGTATGCGCTATTTGTAGGAAAATAAATGGTCTATGTGAGAGTAGCCTATCCATCATAAACCACATAGAATGGGGGATAACAATTAATTGAAATTGAAAAAGGTGTAACTACCACAGCTTGGACCCCTTCACAATTTCAAGCGAGATCATTTGCTGAATGTCATTGAAATGTAAAGGGAGTGGCCAGCCATGTGTAAGAGCCCGCGATGCCTCAGGCAGTCTGTGTCCTGTGATTAGGTTGCTTAATGAATTCCTTTGTCTTTGTTAGATGCTGAGTGCTATGCAATATCATGATGGCAGGTGCAATTTGTCTGAGAATGGACCCAGATTTGATCAGACTGTTATCAAGGGAAAACAGTATGGACTAGAGCAGATTTTTTTCACCCTCAGACATTTCAGCGGAACGTCGAGGAAAGATAGAAGGAGGTGAGAAATAGAACCTCAAACATACGTTTCAAGATTCATTTTATCCAATATTCATCTCAAAGGATATTTGTAGCATCCGAGATTTGTGGTATTACCCATGCAAGAAACTGCAGAAGCAGCAAAGTTATGTAAATATTGCTGGACTGAATCAATAATAATGTGCCTGCAGCAAACAAGATTGTGTTCCTGTATATTTACAGTAGGGCCAGATGATCCATAGTTCTGTCTCATCTCTACCCGCGCTGAACTGAGAGGAACTTTGGGTCTACTCTATGTTTTATTTTCAGCCACCCACTTTGGCTTCATTACCTTTGGTAAATCTACCTATTACTATATCAGCAACTACAAGATTATTTTCTTCAAAGCCCATATTAACTTGGAAATCAATAAGAAGAGGAAAATGCCTGCTGAATGCTGGAGATATGTGTTCTATTACACTGCAGTATTGCTATGCTAGAATCAGAAACACTAATACAATCTGTAATCCAAACAGTATAGGTATAGGGGGATCAGGGATTTGCCAGTCAGGTACAGTAGGTACAGTGATGGAGGAAGGCAGGCTCACAAGACATAGCTGATAATATAATATGATTTTGCCTTACTGGACTTGATGTGTGATTGAGAATATGACATTTCCTATACTCTCTACACTCTCTCTCTCTCTCTCTCTCTCTCTCTCTCTCTCTCTCTCTCTCTCTCTCTCCCTCTCTCTCTAGGTCTTTAGTAATTTCCAACAGCCTCAAAGGGAACATTAGAACATAATGAGAGCATTGCACTCAATGCAAGAGGACTTGAATGTCCACTTTCATTCCAGAATCATGATGGTCTTTCTTACGTTAAGAAAAAAAGATAAAAAAAACTGTCATGTTGCAAAGGTGTTCCTTGGCAACAACAGAGGCGGTTCTGATAATACCTGTAAGTCTGTAACAATATCGGGCTGGTTGATTTATGGTCTTTGTGATGATGGTATATATTATTTATAGACTATGTACTGAGGGAAAATATGGGCAGTACATCTAGGACATCTACCCACCACTAGGTTGGTCTGCAACATGGAAGCTAGTATCAGTGTAAAGATGACACCATTGGGATGGGGACTTGACCGTATCATGGTCCTAATCCCGTCCATTCAGTCTGTAAACATGCAGGAGCATGACCCATGTTCTTGGTCGAATTATCCATATTTACAATTGTGAGCTTTCATACACTTTCCTTCAATGTTCCTTAAAACACAGGGCCCTTCCACCATGGAAGTGAGACACACATGTCAAAAACAAGATTGAATCCCAGTCATTCATTTCTGCCACCTAGCAGCATGCGATGGCCTGTTGTACAAATGGTGATGACATCAGGATTGATAAGACCATACTAGAGTGGTTAGTTGCTTGGTCCTTCGGCTCTCTACAATATTATTCCTGGGCATGTCATGTGACCCATCAGGAAGTCTAACAAGTTAACAGGTAGGTAGAGCATCTTGTTATCAGTCATGAGCGCCGGTCCTCCTCATGTATGAAGGCCAATGCCACGAACAAAGCTTAGTACTCTGATAATGAGAAAAGGCATCATTCTGGCGCTCAGGCTATCCCCACAGGGATGTCCCTGCATGAATTTGTAATGACTGACAAGGGATGACTGGCAGGGACGGGCAGTAAGGCCAGGTAATGTAAGGCCAAGATATGACACCGTGGTTTATAAAAATCTGAAGGAAGCAAAGCAGGTCTCACTCAGTCCAAATACATGGACAACGTTAACCTGCTGGTGTGCTATGGACCTTTTGCAGTGAATACCCACCCACCCCCTCCCGAAGCAAGAATATCGTCAGCTTAACTGACTGTTTTAACTCTGCTAGACCTCACCAGATATCTAAGGGAAGCATTCAGTCTCTAAACAACGGTCAGGTTTCAAAGCAAGATCTTCTCATATCTCTTAAAATATTCACCAGATTCATGTTCATTACACTGCTCAGCATGTGTCCATCAGTGAAATGCATGCCATCATAGGAAATGTATTTGAGAGTGATTGGTTAAAAGTCCCAGACCGACCCCTGCACTAGGGCAACACTTTACTGAACCTTTTAAGGACCACTGATGCAGGAGTGCATCATGACTCACAGTCATCATGCTCACCTGTACTTTATAATAGAGGATCATGCCGACCCTCCAGGACTGTTCCAGCCGCGTAGGTTTGGCATGATGTGTGCGTTGCTCTGGCAAGCTAAGTACTCTCCAGAGCCAAATGGGCAGTATGCACCAGTGTCCCTTGGAGGTTTACCTAGGATCTACATGAGCCCTTGGCTGATTCCATATTACTTGAATACTAAGATACAGAGTCTGAAAATTATCAGAATGGAGAATACAAGACACAAACTGTTCAAGGAAGGACAGTGGTTGGGTCACCAGGGGACACATCTGGTGGTGTACATGGAGATGACCGGCACCTGAATCCCAGCCTGTCTGTGCCACCTGTTATTACCTGCCAGTAAAGCATCCTGCTGCTGTGGCTTGTTCTGCACTACTTCGGATAACCATATGAATGGGCTGAAAGTATCACAATATAAGCAATCTTTAATGATATAAGCTGTATTTAACAGCTGCTGGAGGCAGCTTTGTGGTCCTTTTCATCCATTCAGGCTTACACATTTCCACACGTTTTCCTTAACTGCAAAGGGCAACGAACCAGTATACATTGAAACAGGCTACAAGATGAAACCCCACTAGAAATATTCACTGAATGCCAAAGGTGAAAGCATGGTTGAAAGTGATACAATTCAAAACTAATTCAATCAATACTGAAAGGAAAGAAGGTGTGCTACTGATGTGCAGAGAAACTGGAAGCCAGTGATACAAAAAGGGGAAGGCAATCATGGCTGAGCTTAGTGGTACAAAGATAGGCAGTCTGTATTCAGGGTAGACAGGTCCAGCAGATAAGCAGAGAAAGGGTTGGTCCCTCTGGGAGTAGGGTATGTATGTGAAGGGGATCGGCTCCAATTCCATAGCAGCAACAGAGGAGACGTGTATTGAGTTTGACCAATGGGATTGGGACTGGGCTGCCTCTCCCTAGCACTTTACTAAGGCTCTTAACTAAGGCTTGGTTCGCAATTTAAGTCATTGGGGAAAATCTTATCCAAAAAATATATTAGAAGTGATAGAAAGGTATCTGAATTATAATAGTAAGAATATTAAACGGCAATGTATGTTGATGGTGTATAGCTGCATGAAAATTCTCATCTAAAATCTAAGATTTACTATCTTTGGTCATTGTTGCATTTATGACCAAGGGGTGTACTTGGTGTGTTGACATTCATTTGATTCGGAAATGACATTTTAGGAAAACTTTATGAATTGCATTCGTAGAGTTCCTTTAGCTTGTTGAAAAATAGACAAATGCTCAAGGCTATTGAGTGTATGTGATCCTTTTCCTGTTCCTAACCTTCAGAACATACCACAGATACACCTAGCCATGTGAAGAACCTTATTGGTAGTCCGTGTGCCAGTTATTCTATCTCGGTCATTGATCCCTGCGTGATGTGGAGTTGTCACTGGAGGACAACTTGCATTAGAGCAGGTAGTCCCCTACAACCTCATTCATCACCTGTCGGGAAAGGGATGGAGAAATTAAAGGGGGGGGGGGTATTGGAGGTGCTTGGCAGCTGTGGCAGGGTGGGCACTCAGTCATGAGATCCCTTTGTCATTGGGCTACTGCTTTCTTTTATCAGAAATAATGGGTGTGTAGGATAAAGTTATATGTTCAAAAGAGTGTGTATAGATCTATTGGTGATGTGTTGATTTAAAAAATACAACGTGTCTCTACCTGCTCATATGATTGGTTTAGGAGCTTTTACAAAGCCTTTATCTATGTATAACTGTGTTTTACGCACCTGACCAATATTATTTCTATTTCTTAATTGATATTTGTTAACTAACTTTCAGGTGCCTGGACTAATGTAATGTTATTTAAAGTAACAGAAGACAGGTGTAGGTAGTATTTGAAGTCTAATTGGTTGGTCCCAGTTGATAATTTCTTCATCTTACAGTCCCCTCAGTGTCAAGATTTGGTTAAAAAAAAGGTGAAATTTAATATTCTATCCGCCCCTAAGAACCCTAAATAGGTAGATATTGTACATTTATTGATCTTGAACAGTAGCACAAGGTCTCTAGTAACTGTGCGTAACAGAAAAATATGTGTGTTTTTTTTACGGTGAGTGTGATAAAAACTGACCCACAGGAGTAAATGACTTGAATGAACCTTTTCATAAAGCCAAGATATAGGGCTATCAATAAAATAAAGTCTTGTAATGTAATGCTGGATTTGCTTTGATGACTCATCGACCATGGTAACTTACATATCTCAGCGGCACCAGTCATACTTTTCCTACTTCTTTAATCTTATCTTCTTAAATCGGTATGAAAAATATAATTACAATGGCTCAACTAATTTGGCATTTGTATGAATAGAAAATGCATGACCATGTCCAGGTGGGTTCCCCTCATCCACACTTGGCCTTTAAGAGCTTTGAAATTGTGTAGGAGTAGAGAGTGTGCAAAAAGTAAGCCTGTATACCATATTTATGACTTTCATATGCCTCTTTCATTTAATGTTGCAGTAGCCTTTTTTATGGCTGAAAAAGTTATGTAGGATGGCCCATAGCTGTGACTACACCATTATGGAACTAATTTGACATTTATGATAATCTTTATTCAGCCAGACACATAATGAATAGAAAATACTTGGTCAAGTCAAGTTGAATTCACCTCTTCTACATCAAGCTTTTGACTACTCCCAAAATATAAAAGAACAACCTAATTATGTTCAAATATATTATTTGGTAGGTGCAAAATGTAAATGAAATAGATTACCCTATTCTTGGTATATAACGAGCTGGCATCACCTTACATCTTGAACAGTAATTGACCTGGAACTGGATTAATGAGAAATGACAAGCTTACCTATGGACTTGTTACCACCTAACTAGTCTTACCAGTCGTACTTCGAAAATGTCCATGATGTTTTGCTCCTAAACAATGCACGATGTACATGTATACTAACATAAGCTAATGTTCTGTTTTTTTTTTTTTTTAGAAACCATTTGGCTAGAATCTTACCTTAGTGCATTTTATGTATTAGAGGTTTACTAGGGAAGTCATAGGTAAACCAAAGGAATATCAAGAATGATTTCAGCCATGACCTAGAAATTCTCATCAATCTATGACAATTCGATAGGCTAAGCTAAATACCATATTCATTTGATTCAACTTTTACAAGAAGGTGCTCTACTTGCATAGACCCACACTGTTGTGCAGTGGACCATTACGCTATATTACCACATTGGTTCTTAAGCTCCCTAAAAGTAGCATGGAGTAGGTTTGTTGTGTAAAAGGGAAAATAACATGTCACCAGGAAGAACAGGCAGATTGGATGCCCAGTACATCATTGAAATGCTAAGCTCTCCATCACCTACCTTCTATCGCTCACCATTCATGAGAACCACTCATGGAGATACTCATCCAATGTGTAAGATGATAAAGCCAATCCTGTTATTTAGTACACATCCATTTTGTAATTAACCACATTACTATGTAAAACTGATACCCCATTGCCAACTTTCAAAATTAGATGTGAATATTAGTGCCTAATGATTAATAATATTATGTATCTTTTATTAATTATACATGGGAATAATGATATAGCTCATATCAATTTAATGTTATACTTACATGGCTGGTGTTTTCCAAATGGGGGTCTCTTCAATTTAAGATCCGGAAATCAACCAGATTTCTTTAAGAAATGGGACATTCGAAACTATATGAGATTCTATGAGAAACAAGACAGCACATATGTCTAAGATTGGGGAACATTAAAGAGAATATCATAGAAAGTGGACCAAGGATATTGGTCTCCTATAGTAAGAGAGTAATGAATGTGCTAACGGGCACCGAATGTGGTATCCATGATACCAGCACTCCTGGAACCTGCAATATTGACAGGTATCAGAACGGGAATTTCCAGAAAAAGCACCCAAAATCACAGAAGTCGTGTAATAACTTACACTGCAATTTGGTGTCTAGTGTCTTAAGGAGAATGTGTTGCGTGTCTTATAGACGGTGTCTCTCATGTTTTAGGTTACTCAAAGTGCCCTTCAGACAAGTGCTGGCCTATTTGTATATGTACACACATTCTATAGACCAATTCATAAAGTTTTTGTTTGGTTGATTTCATACTTGGGAATTTCCTAAAATTCCAGACACTTTCATCAGTAAGCTATATACCTATGCCACTGATACCTTCAGGAAAATAACCTAGATATTATACGTGTACATTTGTAATTCCTCTATCTAGAAATGGAAAATTGACACATTTTGTGCTCGCCATGTTTGAGATTTTGTGCTCGCCATGTTTGAGATCTTGTTTTTCAAAGTAGTATATCTATATCTCTTACTTTCCTTTTTTTGCCACAACACTTCCTGGGAACACTTGCTACAAGCCAGTTTTTGAAACAATGCAGCTTTCACTCAAACACTGGAATATCCTAATCATGCAGAGCAGAGCTGCCAATCATCCCAGAGGTTATCAATGGTGTTTACGTAAACCTGTCAGATTCATGATCCCTATCCATGTGAAACCCCTGAGCCTGACCTCTGCTGGAGGATGCTTGAGTAAGGTGCAATGCTCTTGGGGTAGAGGTTTCAGACAGGCCAATAAAATCCAACTGGTGGATAAGTGGAAGTTCTTCCTTCTGCATCAACAAAGAATGAGAGTTGTCCTACAATTCAACCCTCCACAAGGTTCCATATAAATCATGACTGAAAAAAGAACTGGGGGCCTTTCTTGGTTATTTTTAGTTATTTAAATATTGATGCTCGAATGGCATGATTCAGACAGAAAAATAACAATTTCTGTTTTCTCCAAGGTGCCTTACCAATTATCCTGACAGCAGACTAAAAGTGTCAATATCATCCAGATCACCTGATAGAGGGTATGTGCATAATCATACTATCCTCTGTATACTTTACTCAATGTACCAGTGAGATTATAGGCACTGTGGGTGGCCATCTTTCATATCTTTATGGTTGATTACACATTCTAGTGGTCCTATCTTCTATCTGTAGCTGGCATTCTGGTCATGCAGTCATTGCAAAAGCAATCTTTTCAAATGTCATCATCATAACTAATCACACTTATCTGATTTCAACAATATATAAGTTCTTCTTCTTTATCTTCTGTTTTTTTTTTGGTTTTTTTTAATTTAGAAGTGTGAGATTTGAGGTATGCATGTAAAGGACCTATATTACCACGATTTTGCAGAACAATACATTTTAATGGTAGACTATGAGGGGTGCATAATATAATGATGACGGGCTCAATTTGCAGCACAAAGGACAGAGGGAAAGGGAGATTGTAGGCATAGAAATAAACTACTGCTTAGTACTCTAAGAGATAAATAGGCTTCTGTAGGGCACAATATGATTATCTCCCCTCGATTTCTAAAAACATGGAGAGGAAAAGAAAGTCTGATAATGGGAACCTTTTTGCCGTCTCACTTTGGCATGAAACTGACAAATCAAGGACCAGTCATCCACCAAAGAGATATCAATACACAAAAAAATATGTATTGATCCCTTTGTTTAAATCAGTGAAAAATGCTTTGGTGTATTATAAATACAGAAGAAACTAAAATATAATGAGTTCAGTCAGGAAACATGGCGTGATCATTAGTATGAGTGGAAAGTTGAGTAGATTACAAAAGTAACCCATGGTTCATTTGACTTGAACAGTTAGTTTTTCCTGAGTGCCAATAACTGATAGGATGCTATTGGGTGAATAGTTGCCACATAATTCAACTCTGGTATTTCCTTTGTATCTTGCAGGTATGTATATATCCATCTCTTCTCCTTATGGTTGACAAAAGATAAAAAAAAATGGCAATCACCTATAGGTAAGATTACATAACTATGGAGGGTCAAAACTGCATTTCCAATCTGATACTTGATTCAACCAGCCTGAGTGCATTGTTATAGGACACAAACAGCCCAAGCATTATGCCAATGTCTCACCGATAGCATTAAACACTTTGCTTTCAATCTGTGGGCACCCCAGTAGGTCATCCCCATGTATAGACTTCACAATGATATATGTGCTACAGTTGTGACAAAAGGGAGCATACCGATAGTTTTTTTAACATTGAAAGTACCTTAGTGCTCAAAAGACATACTTACCCTGTCAGCTCTATAAGGGGACAGGTGCCCTTAAGGCCATTGATCATACTTAGTGTATAGCCTAATGTAAGGGTGTAGACCTAGGCCATCCATCACAGACCTAAAGCAATCCATTTATCTTGTTAGAACTCTTCCACTGTACAGAAGGTCTAGCAGAGAGTGCATACCTTTTTGGAGTCAGTCATTGAAGTAGACCTACAGCTGTTCTTCTCTACATCACTCAGTCATTTCTTTCTGATCACATAGAAGGTATATTATGCTGTCAAAGAGTGAATTATTTTGCATTCTAGACAAAAGGCTATAAAATACATTATTGCTTGATTCGTAGTTGCATCCACATCTAATTTCCTTTTGCTTTCCTTTCAATGTGACATCACAAAGGTAACCAACTGCAATCAGGATCTATCTAGTGACAGTTCGTTTTTGCAAAGCAATATCCCATCTCCTAACGGATAGGCCTCGACATAACATTTGCTCTTAAACAGAACAAAGTATAATCTGTTTTTGCTATGCACTTGTTTAAAGTACCTCTAGAACGGATCTTTGCAACATTCATCATATGAAACTCTCAAACTCCAAACAACAGGACGGGTGCTGTTTCTCTAATGGTTCTTTGCTACAATGTTGAGTCATAACTAGGAATTTGAATAAGCTGGCATTGGAAATGGTTATGATTATTAGCTACACTGAATATGAGGGAAGGAACAATGTAAAAGTGATTAAAGCTTTATGATATTCATTGTGGTTATTTACTTACTATTGATATTGACTCTCCGGTCATCATGAACTCTCTGGCCCATCATGAACATAAATAAAAACATCTGACCCACATACATCCTTTATAGTTTTCAATAAGGGAAAAGAGCCTACAATCCATGGCAGCATGAGTTCGCTTGTATTATCTGTGTTTGAAGGTAACTTATTAAACCTGCCAGTTTACTTTCCTTCCTGTCTCCTTCTATTTTCTTTTTCACTACTGAGAGGGCATACTTCTTCTTCATGCTAAGCTCCCGTAGTTGATTCACCTGCACACTGAGCATATGAATGATATCAAGCAGTTGTTCTTTAGTGATCATTTTCTCCTCTATATCGTAAATGTTGAGGGAGTCCACTGTATACTGTGTCAATTTTGCAGTTAGATCATGTATCACTGCTGTTTCCCTTTTGAACTCTTGCTTACATTGTTCAAGTGTTGGCTGCACTTCATACCCACAGAGATCATCGTTACCTAAATTCTTTCCAAACCTGTAGGCAGTTTTTCCCCCATCTATTGCTATTTTGCAATCTGATGGTGTGGTGAAGGTTTCCAGGGACGTGTGAAGTATCCCTGGTTTGGTTGATTCAACTTTATACTTTGTTGCATGTTTTGAGAGGGCTTTATCTGATGGCCCAGCGAAGTTGAAGTGGCATTCCTCTATCTGTGTGTGTCACACCTAGATGAATGAATTGCATTTTATTGATATGTCAGTAAAAATTCCTCAAACATTTTTCCCATCTACACACACAAAAGTTTTAACAAAAGGATAAGAGATTGGGTCTGCTTAATGTATGAAGAAGTGAATAGATAATACACATGCTTTTTTGGAATAAGTGAATGGATGGATGGTTTATGTTCTATGCTTTAAATTGAAATGTGGACAAATATGTAAACAAATATGTCTTACATTGTTTATCCTCTGTATCCCCTGCCATGTATCCCCTCTAAACATCTTTCTAACTAGACTCCAAGTCCAAGGAGGTCTCGTTGTACCTTACTTGATGAACAGTTTCAGGGGAGAGAAAATTCCCTATATCTAGCAACAATTGAACTGCAATGTTTTCTGGGTGAAGTTTCACTGTTACAAGTGCCATGAGCAGAGATCTTTTCCTCTCCCTTACATTGTTTAATGATTTCAATGACTTTTGGAATGCAGCTTAGGAAATCTTCTTCAGATGTATCATCTATTGCCGGTGATTTCCCAGAGCTACTAGGGCTATTGATGGTAGTTGATCTGTCAGCAGAAGCCCATGAAGTCTCTGTGTGAGGACTAATAGCGTTATCAGTGTCAGCTGATGTAACAGACTGTGTGCCATCTGTAACCTGTGAAGTCCCTGTGTGAGGACTAATAGCATTATCAGTGTCAGCTGATGCAACAGAGTGTGTGCCATCTGTAACCGAAGTCCCTGTGTGAGGACTAATAGCATTATCAGTGTCAGCTGATGCAACAGAGTGTGTGCCATCTGTAACCTGTGAAGTCCCTGTGTGAGGACTAATAGCATTATCAGTGTCAGCTGATGCAACAGAGTGTGTGTCATCTGTAATCTGTGAAGTCCCTGTGTGAGGACTAATAGCATTATCAGTGTCAGCTGATGCAACAGAGTGTGTGCCATCTGTAGCCTGTAAAGTCCCTGTGTGAGGACTAATAGCATTATCAGTGTCAGCTGATGCAACAGAGTGTGTGCCATCTGTAACCTGTGAAGTCCCTGTGTGAGGACTAATAGCGTTATCAGTGTCACCTGATGTAACAGACTGTGTACCATCTGTTGCCTGTGATGTCTCTGTCTCTTGAACAATAGTGGGATTAGTCTTAGAGTGTTTAGAAGAAACTCCATGATCAGTATTAAATCTCAGTTAAAACCATATTGCTTTCCTGGCCATGCAAAAAAGGAATCCATTATTAGCTTTCTTGCAAATCCCAAACAACAGAGGTTCTAGGTGAGACCAAATAAGACAAGAAGGCTTTCATTCTATAGCAATAAATCATAGCAGCAGCAAAGTTAGAGGTTATAGAAATGTAAAGTGGTTGCATGAGGGGCGACTTACAGTAATGAAGGAAATGATTTCACTATACGTAGAAACCTTGAAGGTGCAGGAAACCTCTAGGTTACTGCATCTGGCTAAGGCACAGTTCTCATAAATGAAATTACAATAGATGCACACTGTCTATTCACCTGTTACTTTTGGTGCCTGGTGCCATTGTGGTGCAAGCACTCGCACCAGAGAGTATTAGGTATAACTGAGAAGCGGGAACTGGGGTCTCACCTAGAACCTCTGTTGTTTGGTGCCACCAAGGCACACTTCTGACTACCACTGAGCGGAGCACACCTACTCACAAGACTAAAGACATTTCCTTCAATATGGGTAATGGAAAGCGAAAACGTAACTGTGCTACCTGTGGCAATACTCACTATCCACCTACGAGGAAAGAATGTACACAAATTGACGTGAAATATTTAGAACCCTCACCAGTCCCTAAGGAGGAATTGATAGGCTTCAGTGAATTTGAAGATTTTCAGTTGCCGACACGTGGTCGGGGCAAGTCTAAAAGCAGGAGGAAATACAAATCTAAGACTAATTGAAGGTGTTGACAGCCACACGAAGGACAAGTCTAAGCACCATCGTAGTAAGTTTGGTATTTCAAAATTCATTGCTAAGGAGGATCATGATAAATCCATGACAGTTGAACAGTTGTGGGTGTGTACCGCCAAGCTCACTTAAAAAAATGTATGAAAAAGGTGAGGACATCTCTGGCATGTTAAAGCACAGTGTATTCTTAGCAGAGAAGTCTGGCATCTACAAGTCTTCAGCTGTTGCCAAGTATGATCAGAAATAACGTCAAAAGGCCTGTAAAAAGGGTATAGAGGCTTTTGAATCAGTTGACAATGATGTGAATTCCTTATGCTTGGCTAGTGACAGCACCAAGACTAGTGGTAGTAAGCAGTCAAATTCCAGCGGACCTCGTAAACATAACGGTCAGGTTTCAAAGCAAGGTCTTCTCATATCTCTTTGAATATTCATTAGATTCTTAGGCATTCCACTGCTCAGCATGTGTCCTTCAGTGAAATACATGTCATCATTGAATGTGTATTTCAGAGCCACAGAAGACCTTGGACTGACCGCTGCACTTTACTGAACCTTAACTTTTTAAGGGCAACTGATGCACATTATTAGAGGGTCATGCTGACCCTCCCGGACTGATATACTATTAAGATATAGAGTCTGAATGTGATCCAGATTAAGAATACAAGACAAAATCTGTTCAAGGAAGGCCAGTGGCAGGGTCATCAGGGGACACAGCTGGTGGTCTACACGGGGATGACCAACACCTTATTCCCACCCTGTCTGTGCCACCTGTGATACTTGTCAGTAGAACCTCCTGCTGCTGTGGCTTGTACTGCTGCTGCTCCTGATAGCCATATTGGTGGGCATAATATAAGCAATCTTTAACAATCTAAGCTATATATAACAGCTGCTGGAGGGTTTTCACAGGCAGCTTGGTGGTCCTCTTTATCCAATCATGAGATCCCATTGTCATTGAGGTAATGCTTTCTTTTTCAGGAATTATGGGTTTTGTAAGATAAAGTCTAAGGTTATATGTTCAAGAGGGTGTACAACATTAATATGTCTTCAATAATGCAGAGGCACTAAAGGCTTTGCACTTGTGTAGGAGTATAGAAAGTGCCTAAATTAAGCTATTGTATCACCTATACACATGGTTTTCCTTAATACACTTTATTCATCAATAGAATATACAATGGATTACTATACCCCCTCATCCACATTAAGCCTTTAAGAGTTTTGCAATTGGTCACAAATCATAGAAAGTGTGCATATGGGGCCTTACATGTCATTCGCCCAGACATGTGCCCAGAAAAAGAATTCTTATAAGTATGCTTCTTTTACAATAGCAAGGACACATCTGACATTTATATATGATAATGTGATTTTCCTAATCTACAGGTCAAAATTGTCTGGACCTGCGATTTTCATGGAGGTATGAAGATTGTTTCTGTAGAAAATTAAGCCCTCAACATGGCTTGTAACTCAAATGTCATTCTCCCAGACACAATTTTGCCCAGACAATTTTGGTTATTTTGGGCACATTTCCCCCCCCCCCCTGGAGCCCAAAATATGCATAGAGGACCATCAAAACCCATATGTAACATGAAGATCTCATCCAGCCTGACACTTTGAGCCAAAGAAATAGAGGGGGAAACTAAAGTTCGAAGAGTAGGGGCTGGAATACCTCCAAATTCGTCATATGCAAACCTTCTATGATTTTTGACCAATTGTGTAGAAGTATAAAGTATGCCAAAAGAAAGTCTGTAAATCATCTACCTGTTTGTGTCTCATGTGCATCTTTCATTTAATCTTCCAGTAGTATCTTTAGGTGCATGTTACAATGATATATACAAAACTCCAACAGCTGTGGTTACACCATGATACAACTAATTTGAGATCTCTTAGAATCTTTATTCAGCCAGTCACTGAATTTTAGTTTTATCATGGAGGCTGCCACCTGCAATCAAACTCAACTAGGAGAAACATTCCAACAGAAAATAACCATGATAAATGAAATAGATTGCCTTATCATTGATATATAAAGAGCTGGCATTACCTTCCTTACATCTTGAGCAGTAAATGACCTGCAAGAGAAATGAATAGCTTTACTATGGACTAACAATACCTAGCTAGTCTTACCAGTCTGCCTATAGACTTTGAAAATATTTATGATCTCGATGTGTTACTTTGCAACATTGCATGATGTACATACTGACATAACCTAATTTTCTACATTCTGGAAACCATGTGGCTAGTATCTTTCGCTATTGCAATTTATGTCTTAGAGATTTACTAGAGGAACTAAATCATCTTACACTACACTCTCCATCACCTACCTTCTATCCCTCAGCATCCATGAGGACCACCCTTGGAGATAATCATTCAATGTGTAAGATAATAAAGCCCATCTTGTTAATTAATACACACCCATTCTGTAATTAAACACATTGCTATGCATCACTGACACTCCATTGAGAATAGTGGCGCCTAATGATTCATAACATCATGTGACAGGCCCTTAGTGCAGGGTGTATTAAGGTCCCTATTCCTAGTACATGTCACATATGATTGTATTACTGATGGTATTGCTCGTGTCAATTTAAAGTTTTAGTTACGTTATGTTACTTGGCCAGTGTTATCTGGTCATGCAGATTTATGATCTCTATACATGTGAAACCCCTGAGGCTGACCTCTGCTGGAAGATGCTGGAGCAAGGTGCTGGGTTCTTAAGGCAGGCCAATAAGATGTGACAAGTGGAAGTTCTTCATTCTGCATCAACAAAGAAGCTGTTCTTTGGAGCTTGAAAAGAAGTTTATTGTTTATTGTTACTCCATCGTTATAAAAATTATGTAGGATAGACTTTGGCTACATGGTGCCTCTTATCCAGTCAGCTCCAATGTGGCAACTCCAGACCTAACAGCCAGAAAAAGATTCCTTAACTAGAGGTGCCTCTCAATCAGTCAGCTCCATCCAGTTAGGAATATATACACTCAGAGTTAGTAACTATGGAAGCATATACATGTCTCACTTAAGTAGGTAGATCCTCATCATAGTCAGTTGCTCACAAAGGGCATCTTCTTCATCAGGAGATGCCACGATATTGATCGAATCATATTCATCTTCTTCATCACCATGTATGCTCCTGACCGAGGCAGTTCCATCACTAATGTTATCATCATCATCACTTCCAGGCCGGTTGTTTTCAGTCCGCAGATTACCAATTGCTCGTATACGCATCTTAAATTGTAACTTAGTTTCCGAGTGATGGTACCAACTGCCCAATAACGACCAAAGCATAGCACCTCTATATAAAGGAGACCTTTTATAAGGACTGAGTCGAGGAATCTTCACCTTGAACTTTATCTTAGAATCAGAATGTGTTATTCGGTCACCTCTCCATGTATCCAACATATCAAGATGTTTATAAATATTTATACATAAAGTCAACAACAATTCGTCCTGCCTCCTATCAAGATAGGGTACATTGGCAGTCTCATGCATCTGCCGCACATTCAAGCCTGTGCGATGGGACCTAAAACATGTTCTGAGACCCCGATTTTGAAGATGCTGGGCTTTCTTAAAATTTTCTTCATTACTACATCCAGAATAGGCATAACTACAGTAGTCAAAGAGTGATATAATAGTACTCTTATAAACTAGTATTGCAACGCTCTGGGTCATTAAGTTCCTTAACTTACTAAACCTAAATAAGTGATTATTGACTTTTTGGAAAATATCTTTCATCGCTAGCTCAAGGCTTAGATAACTTACGATCCATAAGTCCAAATAAGTATAATCTGATTGCAGATCGAGTGGTTTAGAATACATGGTGTATTTAGACAACTGTAGCCTTTTCTGTTTCTGCATCGCTCCAAACCAGACATTTTGTTTTTCTACATTTACAGTCAACCGTTTATGTATACACCAGTTTCCTACCCTGATTATATCTCGCTATAACCTAGAGTAAGCTGTCAAACACATCTTCACACTGCCATTGCTTCTGTTCTAGACCTTTACCCTCTAAAAAGGTCCCATATGAGTAACAACTTAAAAGGAACTAGGGGCCATTCTTGGTTATTTATAGTTCCTTAAGTATTGATCCCAAAATGGCATGATGCAGACAGAAAAATAACAATTTCTGCTTTCTCTAAGGTGCTTTGCCACTCAATCATCCTGACAGCAGATGCAAAAAGTCAATATCATCCGGATAATCTGAGGGAGGGTATCTATATACTCACACTATCTTCTGTAAACTTTACTTAATGTACCAGTGAGATTATGGGTACTGTGGGGGGCCTTCTATCATGTCATTATGGTTGATTGCACATGTATTCTAGTGGTCCTATCTTCTATCTGGAAGTGGCATTCCAGTCATGTAAATATTGCAAAAGCAACTTATCTGAATTCAACAATAATACGTTTTTCTTCTTTTTTTTTTTTTTAATTCAGAAGTGTGAGAATATAGAGCTATAGAGGTAAAGTTTTGCAGAATAATATGACAATATTAATTGATTGAAAAGAGGAAAAGGTGCTGTGAGTGGAGTTTATCTTATGATTAGGTTGATGACTGGTATAATTTGCCACACAAAGGACAAAGAAAAAGGGAGACTGCAAGCATAGAAATAGAATAATGCTTTAGGAAGATTGCTTAGTAGTTACTCAAATTTGTAAGATGATAGAGAGGAAACAAAATCTGATAGTGGGAACTTTTTTGCTTTCTCACTTTGGCATGAAACCCCTTATGTTCTGAAAGAAACTTACAAATATTGATAATCAGATAATTATACTGTTTTTGAAGAGTTTTAATTGAGTAACGTTATCATGAGGGGAAGAAGGATTATCACTTATCAAAGTAAAACTTTATCCATGAATTTATATGAAAGACCAGTACATAGATTAATGTACATTCATCTACGAAAGGCCCAATCATCCTTAAAAGAGATATCAATACACTCAGTGTACAGAATTCTCATCAAAAGGCAAACAAAAAAGTACAGGGAATGGCTGGAGTGACCTCCCACACAGAGCCAACCTATATACCAACTAAACATTAACAGAGCCAATGTTCTCAGAAATGTGCCTTTTAAATTTTAATCTGTGAGGATAACTTTTCTTTTGTATGACCAGGTCAGATAAAAGATTCATCATCATTGTGCAAGGGAAAGGATGTAATGACCTGCTAACTATCAGACAAGTGTTTCTAATCGCCTCACTTTCCAGTCCCATATGCATCTATAGGATTCTGACAGGGCCAGTGGAAATTTGGTCCAATTTCTCTTTTCCACTGGCGGTTTATTCTCGAAGTGGCTTGTGAAGTATGTGCCTTTAAAGTGGAGGGTTTCCTGCAAGGTGTTATGCAGTCAATGGGAGCTGCTCATTAACCTATTTGTGAGTGTAACTGAGTTACTCTGTTTAGCAAGTCAAACTTAAAGGGCTTCCACATGACTCCATTAAAGAAGCTGTAAAAGGGTGAACTCAATACAGTCTTTTTTCCTATTCTATATAGTGTAATGAAAGAGCGAAAAAGCAACAATCCTCCTCAGTGTCCTACATTGCTGTAGAATCATGTTTAAAGGCACAATGGGGCATAGCCAATAGACTGAGCATAAATATGAAGCTTTACCAGTTTTTAATAGGTCTAGGGGACCAGTCAAGTAACTCTAGGAGCACTAGACATTAATTACTGGGCTTCATGATGTGGTGCATGGTCATCCATAAGATAGCTCTCTTTCCCTAACCAAAAGCATATACATTTCAATGTGAGCAAAGTTAGAGGTATATAAATCAGTAGGTGAATGTGACTAGAAAAGTGTTCTAATTTATCCATTGATATTAACAATGTGTTGTTTGGAGATAAGAAAATAGCACTGCACTACTCAATCATTGACAAAGGACATGAGTGAAAGCTGCTAGCACAATGCTACCTCTGATATATACTAGGATGTTCTAGTCACGTACAGAGCTGCTACATGGGTAAGGTAATGTACCCTCCCCTGCCTCAAGGCAGGCTCACCAGACATAGCTGATAATGTAATAGGATTTACGTCAAGGGATTTACTGGACAATTATCAGCTCCATACAGATGCTAACAGCATATCATTCAGTAGATTTCCCCTGTTTTCTCAGCTTCTGAGACTGCATTAAAAGGAATTCCCTCATGTTCATATTTTGCATAATACCACATTTGCCTTGTCGTTTGTCATGAAACAAGATGGTTTTGGTGAGGACTGAGACAAGGAGGCTGGCAGTGATCGTGTCTAATGACTGTGTGAATGGTTGATAGATACTCAGTAATTATTCATGGAACAATGGAAACTACATAATGGCTTAACGAATAAATAAGGTGGAATGCAGAAGTGTAACAGGCTACGTTACAACAGTTGCAGTATTTGAAGAGCTGTCGGCTATTAGCTAGTGTTTAGGAATGGTTCCCAATGAAGATTTTGTAACAGCATTGAAACAGCTCGTCGGTGAGTTTAGGCTGGAAGTCTGATATACATGTAGTCACAACTTCCTTCTGACAATGTGCATTCATCATAAATGGAAATAGGACAATATTAAGTCCCCGCTGAAACACACCAACCATTTGTGTTTGTCACGCAACAGCATGTGAGAGCCATCTGCTCAAATGGTAAAGAGATCTGGACTGATGAGCTCATAATAGAAGGGTGAGCTGCCAGGTTCTTGCACTTGCTCATCATAATCTCTACTTGCTTACTCCTGAGCATGCCAACCCCCAATCAGGGTGTCTAATAGGTAGGTGCAGCATCTTGTTATAAGTGCCAGTCCTCCTCAAACATGAAAGCCAATTACATGGTTGGAGCCTATTACTCTGAAAATGAGAAAAGGTATCTTCCTGGTTACAAGGCTATCACTGTGTTGATTTGGCAATTAATGGTTGGGGCTGCCTGGAAGAGGTGGGCAGTAAGGCCAAGACACATGAAAGTTTGTTTTGAGATTCAATGATTGCAAAATCCGAAGAAAGCAAAGCATGTCTCAGTGCCATCCTTTCCTTGTTTCCATATTCAGGTAAGGATTCTGCACATAATTATTTTCCACTGACTGCATGATAAATAAGAGCAATACTTAAATGATGCATGTAGTAAATGTGCTTCAGCCTAGTTTGCTGTGTGATGTCTGCTTACCTGACGCAGACTAAGCATGGCTTGAGATGCTGGATTTGATGAAAATAGAAATTGAAAATATGAGACGACAAGACAAGCAGAATAATATAAAAGTTGTGTTGGTTGACAGTGGGGCATCTCCTGCTTTAGAAGTTGAAAGGGACACCTTTCTGATACTTAAAAGGTAATGGTCAAGCTAGGTCAGGCAGCACACTTATATAGTACTCAGTCTCAATGTGAATAATGGATGAGAATGGTTTGGTAAACAGTATCTCTAGCTTTCTAGGAAATTATTTTGCGATTGTGTGTAAGCTAAGTAAGCTATGAGCAGTCTCCTCTTATAGGGGTTAGATGGTAAGATAGCTATAACTTATGAAATAAAGGTCTAAAAGGAGAAAACACATTTGGTTTTGTTTCAGTACCTTTCAAGAGAGAAGGTGTGGTACTGACACACAGAGAAAGGAAAAGCCAGTGATGGAAAAAAGATAAGGCAAAACATGAGTTGGCTGAGCTTAATGGTGGAGAAATAGGTGGTCTGTATTCAGGGTAGAAAAGCCTGGTAGAGGAGAAGAGAAAGGGTTGGTCCCTCTGGGAGTAGTGTATGTATGTGAAGAGGATCAGCTCCTATTCCATAGTGCCTTGGGAGAGGACGTGCAGTGAGTTCGATAAATAGGATGGGGACTGGGCAGCAGCTCTCTGGCACTTAACTAAGGCTAAGTTCTCAAAATTCACATTGATGTGTGTCATGTTGGCAGAAAAGTATTTCAGTTTTAATCTACGCATGCTTGAGGTGCAATGGTCTATATGTATGCGAATGCTGCTTTCGCAGTGTTTCAGGGATTAGTTCCCTTTTACAGTGTGTATTGTCACTCTCCATCACAGGATAGTGCTGATATTGGATAACTGTAGGCCCCTATATAAAAGAAGGCTTATCTAAGATTCACACTTTGCCATAATTGATTTTGAGTTATTGCTGATGACCAAGTAATGGAAAGGTAGTGACGGTGGACGTGTTTTCTGATAAGAAATAATTCTCCAATTGGGCGTTGGGGTACTTTACTGGTGGTCCCAGCACCAGTCATTCTAAGTCATTAAGCTCTGAGTTGTCAATGGAGGACAATATGCATTGGAAAAAGGTATTTCTATACAGCGTCATTTATCACTCATCTCCACAGGACTTAGTGGAGACACTAAGGGGCAGGAATTCCAGTGTTATGGATACTGTTCCAGGGTTAGGCATTCTATCATGAGATTGCTTTGTGAGGTAAGATGAATAATGACTTTTATACTATAGAGTAGTAAGATAGTGCACAATGTTATACATTCTAAAGTGTGTATAATGTAAAGTGTCTTAAACATTGAATAGCCACTCAAAGCACTGAAATAGAGTAGTGGAGGGTGGGTAAGGAGTGAGCCTTCACAGTAAAAAATATCTGTTAAATCTACCAGGGGTCCTTGTAAAACTATATAGTGGACTACTGTAATTGTAAAGCATTATGCCAGTGTAGTTTTTACAAGATGATTGTGCACAAATGTACAAGGAATCTGTGAAAATAACAACAGATCTCTGGCAGCTTTGGGATGAGGATTATTGGGCCATTATTTTGCCGACATTATTTTTACAGTGTATAATATCATGTACTTCTTTCATAATTATAATTCTTCTGTCTGAACTGCAGCATGTTTAAATGGCTATGACAAGCATATACAATGCCCAAACAGTTGTCACTCCACCATCGTAGAAACAATTTGACATATCTGATATTTTCTATTCAGCCACATGCCCTAAGTTCATAGGAAATGCATGCCATTGTCCAGTTAAATTAGTCTAATCAACATTCAGTCTTTAGATAGGTTTAAGTACATGAAGGAGCAATCTAGTTAGGTGTAGGTCAATTATATAGCTTAAATCATCTGAAAGGATTTAAAGGAAAATGTTTATGATTTTGTTCTGGGATTATGCTGTACAGTGTATACTAATGTAACAAAATGTGTAAACAATGTGAAAATTATCATTCTTACCTATCTGCAATCTAGGCATGGGAAGTGTACCAGTGCCTAAAGCAATGGGTCTACTACATGACATAAAGCTTTGTTTTGGCCATGACCTGGAAATTCTCATTAATGTGTTCTCGTTCAGCTGCTATGTAAGAAACATAGAAAAGAACACTCATTTGGCTCATCAATCATAAATAATGCCACAATGGTTTTCAGGCTCCTCCAAAAAGACCTTGACTAGGGATGCTGTGTGATCCAGTCACCAGAAGGGATACCAGAGGAATTCATTATCCCTCAGAGTTTCAGTCAGCTTCTCATCACCTACTTTCCATCTCTCATGATCCATGAGCCATAGCTACAACCACCCATGGAGAAAATCATCTAATGTGTAACACAAGAAGGCTCAGCCTGTTAATGAGTACGCACTCATCCTGTAATTCACTGCATTACTATTCATTACTGACATGTCATTGCCAACTTTCCTAATAAGATGACAGAACTGATCAGTGCTGGTGTCTAATGATTCTAATGGACTTCATTTGATGGTTTCTGTCATACAAAAGGAGTAGTGGTATTGCCCATATTATTCTAATGTGACGCGATCTGCAAAAAGGGGGCTTAGTGCAGGGGGCTTTAAGACCCCTTCTCCCAGTACATGTCACTAATGGTGTCTTTGTACATTTAATCTATGTGATAGTCCATCATACCCATGATATATATGTATGGTTGTTAAAGGATAGACTCTCTAAAATAAACATTCACATTTTGCGCTTACATGGAGGTCATACATAGCATTCCCATTTAGCTTTCCCTCATATACTGCACTAGCATAATTGAACTTGGCATGTAGGGTTATCAATGATGTTACAGCATGGTCCATGATCCCTATAGGGCTTGACTTCTAGTCAGGGGAACAGGAGCAAAGTGCTGGGCACCTTTATGTTTTTAGTTAGGCCTATAGAAGCACACTGATATATATAAGTGAAGCTCCATATATCTGAACCATCGACAAGAAATGAGTTTTCGGCATGAGCCATCCATAAGGGTGCAATTGAATGAGAGAAATAGAGGTTCTTCTTCTTCCCTTTTTTTGTTTTCATGCATTGATCCCAGAGTGGCATGATGCAGACACAGCAATTTTGTGTTTTCTCTAGGGTACCATGCAACACAATCATCTTGACAGGAGACTGAAAAAGTCAATATCATCCAGAAATCTTTTAGAAGTTCTGTGTATAATCATGCTATCTTCTGTATACTTTAGTCAATGTACCAGCAAGATTATGGACCATGTAGTGAGCCGTCCTTCATATCTCTATGGTTGAATGCACATTCTAATTCCCAAGTGTGTGGTCGTAATCATTATGAGAACAATCTTTACAAACTTCATCATTGGGTATTAAGTTATATCTAATCAAGGTTATCCAATTTATTTTTATATTGTGTTTCTTTTTAATCTAGAAGTGTGAGATAAGAGATATTCATTCAGCCATAAGGGACACATATATCAATATATTTACTCTTGGGACGCAGAATGATGATCATGATGCAAGTTTCCAGAATCATGTAGTCATACCATGATGGAAAGTCTTTTAGCACACTCTTTCCCTTTAAGAGGTAATGATAATCCATGCTCCATCTTAAATCTTTTCACTCATTTTTTGAATGAGTCTCTTTCATTAAAACTGTACATCAGTGCAAGCTACAATTCTTAGATTTCATTATTATCCCTTATTTATGCCACTCACTGAAGGGCTTTATTGACAGAACCAAAGCCCCATAGTTCAAGAGGTAGCCATTCAAAGACAAGTTCAGTCATGAAAAAGATGCCTTGAGTAGAGTTTAATTTATGATGAGACTGCTTAATGAATCACTTTGTCTATGTGAGAGGTGTGTAATATGATGATGACAGGCACAATCTGTCTGACAAAAGAACAAAGGGAAAGGGATACAATACTGCAGGCATGGAAATAAAATACTGCCGAGGAAGATTGCTTAGTACTCTAAGAGATAAATGGAATTCTGGAGGTGACAAAGAAGAATGCATAGAATACTATCTGCTCCCATTCTGTAAAAGGCGGCATAGGAAAAGAGGGGCTGATGGGGACTATCAAGACACTTATCCATGTGCCTTTTCACTCTGTCATTTTGAAACACCTTCAATACTGAGAATGTATTTTTGCGGTAGCTATTCCCTGCAATGAAGAAAATAAGTGTCAGAGTTGAAATACTTTCATTGTTTCATTGTCAGGTTATGCAAAAGCAATACCAATTCACAGAACAGACAAGGTTAAGAATCATGATACTGCTTATAAATAGCTATCCAAGATGGCGGTAGTACCTATATGAAAGCAATATAACAGCATCAAAATACCGAAATCACCATTCAGGATGGGTATGAAGTGAGCAAGGATAAGAGTCAGAATCAGAGTTGAAAGGAAGTGGATCTAGTCAGATCTAGGCCCCAAACAGAGCATGTATTTGAATTTGTTCAATTAGTTTCTTCTTGTTAATTGACAATAATTGATGTGCTTTTATTGGCTGACTCTTTGACGCATAATTTAACGCAGCAGCATTGCCCCCAATCTAAAGAAACTAGATGTCCTGTGATTACAATCCTCCCACTTACAAACTTGAAGTACTCACCCTAAGTAAAAGTCGATGTGCCCCATGTACAGAAAAACGTGTACTTGCTAGTATCTTTCTCTGAATATGGAGTCATAAGAGCTAGCTGACACTTAGTATAATTCATTTTATACAGCTAGTGTTACTAGGGTTTTATTTATGCCTGGGAATAGTTCTTTATGAAGTTCCCATATCAAAGGGGGTTGTCTTGAAATCACAAAAACGTGACAAACAATGAGAATAATTAGTTGATCTAACAAATGGCCTTTTAACATGATTGCATTATCTACATTAGTTTACCAACAATCCTTTCACCATTAAAGTAGGCCACCATTGTCAAGGAGATAAGATAAAATCAAAACCATAACACCCTAATCATTTCTTTTCTGTGACCTGTCAACCTGAGGGACCACCATCATATATATAAAGAGATAAGGATATCTTTTTGCAATCTAACCTGTATCACATGGCATGGGACATTCAGTTTACAGCTTGGTAAATCCATGAATAATTATTGTTCCTTCTCAGTTTATTGTTTATATAACCAAGGGATATCTTTGGTAACCTTTAGCAATCTCATAAAGGAATCTAGCATTTTTCCTTATCAGGATCCTAGAGGTACTGTGGCTAGGTGGAAAAATTCTCAAGGATATCAACTAAAAGTGAACCTCTCCCTGCCTCAGATACCCCTAGCCTTGTGGGGAACCTTATTGGCAGTTCCTGTACCAGTCGTTCTGTCTATGCCAATAAACCATTTGTGATGTGAGGTTGTCACTAGAGGACAATGTGCATGAGAAGAGGTAAATCCCTACAACTTCATTCATCAACTTCCACCAGTGGTGGTCCTCAAGGTCTGGCAATACTATGAAGAGGTAATGGAAATGCTTGGGGAC
This sequence comes from Acholoe squamosa, assembly GCA_949317995.1. Taxonomy (NCBI): domain Eukaryota; kingdom Metazoa; phylum Annelida; class Polychaeta; order Phyllodocida; family Polynoidae; genus Acholoe; species Acholoe squamosa. The sequence goes on from OX439049.1 coordinate 37,000,943, forward strand.
ACTTGCCGGGGTAGGTACTCTCAATCGTGAGATCACTATGTAAATGGGAAAGCACTTTCCTTTAGCTGTTTTATTAATGAATAGGCACTAAAAGCTTTGCATTGGTTTTTAGAGTCTAGACCATCACAAAAGTATGCCCTATATATATATATATATATATATATATATATATATATATATATATATATATATATATAATGTGAAGTCTATGGGAATTTCTTTTCAGCTGCAGCCTCTGAATGAATTAAAAGATGTATGACCATGTTCACTTGGCTAATCCTGCCTTAAAATGATTCCACCTATAAAGGAAGAATCTAATTATGTTCAACTTTACATAACATTTGGTAGGTGGTTAAGGTAAATCTTATAGATTGTCCTATCCTTGGCATATGAAGAGCTGGCATCACCTCAGCACTTAGTTACTATATGATCCTTGGCTATATGATCTGGATTAGAAAAAGATGAGCTTGTACTATGGAGTTGCTACCAACTGCAATCAAAGAAGTCTTACCTTCCTAGTACAAACACTTTAAGAAAATAGGGAGAATTGTAAGGATCAAGCCACCAGTAAGGATACAGATCCCCCACCCCCCTTAGTACACCTTACTTGCAGTCAGCTACTTCTCATCCCTCATGAGCCATGAGTATTAACTGAAAGCTCCCATTGAGATAATCATCCAATGTGTAAGATAAGAAGGCCCAGCCTGTTAATTAGGAGACATCCATCCTGTAATCAAACACATTATTATGCATCACTGACACCTCATTGTCAATGATTTATGAACATTGTTTAATGTAATTATTCATGGATGGAGGGCATTCCTCATATTCAAAATTCAATTTCATATTCTACTTGTAAATATATCTTATACAGAAAATCCTAATTTTTTTCAATTGATTTCATCCTCAATAACTGCCTAGATAATTGAAGACATTATTGACTGGCTGGAATTCCATGCACCTCTACAGGTATTTTGTAAACATATATTAATAGCTCATGGACACTTGTAAAAATGATATATCCTATCTAAAAATAGAAAGAAATTGTATTCATAATTTTTGTGACATTTATATTCTGTGCTTACATAGTTACATGATTATTTGAGTCTGCCCAAAACCCCACCTCCCAATTCGTTTCACACAAACATCTAGAGCCACACTGTTAGTAGTAGCCAAGGTTATTTTACAGCAAAAACCCTTGGCAACTTTGGTTCTAATTCTACAACACAAACATACAGTAACAACCACTGTAACCCTACAGCAAGATCATTCAGGTCTACAGAAATATATATTGTAAATTAACAGGAAAATATGTGTTAGAATTACATAACTATGTCTTGTAAACTAACAGCAATATTTTCTGTAAATGAACAGCAAGTTTTGCTGTAAATGAACAGCAGAATATACTGTAAATCTACAGAATCTTTTGCTGGCAACTAAGGTTCCATGAACTATTGCTGTAAACTTACAGAAACTAAGAGTGTAGAATTACAGCAAGAGGTGCTGTTAATCTACAGGAACTGTATTGTATAGTATGTATAGGCACTGCTATATACTCTACCAATGAGGTGAGTCCATGATACAATCCCCATAATATCTTTCATGTGTGCACTCTGTAAACTATATACTATAAACCATACAATTTAGACACAGGTGTGGTGTCTTTGGTGTATAATACTGGTTGTTCCTAGTTTCTTCTCAGATAACCTTATATATTATCTCTTGTGCATAATGTTATATTGAACCCATTGAGGTTATTATAATATTACAATTAAATGACAAGCTCTGGGGACATTATCCCCAGGATTGAGGTGGTAGTATAACCATATGTGACCCATCTGGAGAAAATGTGCATCCGGGGGGATTTTTAGTTCTGCATTTGTCCACCAGGGGGCAGTATATGAGTAAAACACTGAAAAATCTACCAAAAAATGGTTAAGATCAATTTTTGATGGGGAATTCAGTGGTATGCTCAGAGTTATTCCATTTCTACTGAAAACGTTCCATTTATGGAATGCAAATGAGACATCTGTTGCCATGGAAACATAGATAATTGGCATATATGGCAATTTTTGGTTGCCATGGAAGCCACTCCGTTATTCTAAATGAAAATTTTTGCCACAAATGTGTTGGATATTTACATAAGGAACTCAGAACCGAAAACAGACCAAGGAAATTCCCTCTAGAACCAACCAATTTTTTTTTTGAACAATCTAAACTTTTATTTGACCAAACATTAATTTGACATTTGACAATCACAAAAATAACAATCCCTTTCTTGGGGATATGTAAGGTTATACTGGTCAATAAAGTTAATGATAGCATCATCAGTAAACTGTTGTGTCAATGCTATCATGAAATAATATAATCATAACCTCGATGAAACAAGTATGTTAAAGGATAGCAGGGTAACGTTGAGAGAAGGCAAAGGCAACCATCATTTTACAATTATTATAAGCATGACTCCCTTTAAAAAAGAAAAATGTTAATAAATATCACATTTCTTTGTTTATTTTAAAAAGAAAACTGTATTTTTTGCATTATCACTATCTAAGGTAGGATATAATGTATTTAGAGCTTATTTGCATTTTTCAATTGCTCACACTGACCTTGGTTTGGCAAACAATTACAGAAGAATATTCTGGAATATTTTAGCTCAAGATATCTCATGTTAAAGCACATGAGTACTCACATGACTTCAACTTTAAAAAGCCATTTCCCCCATCTGGTCACATATACATTCCTAACAAATGGTGGATACTGCTGCCCCCCAGTAGCAGAACCTACAGGTAAGGCTAATTTAGTAAAGCCTTTGTGGGTCACTCTGGTGCAGAGTGACTGGCTGGCCTAGGGTATACGAGAGTAATTATACAGGACAACTCGCTATACACGTGTGTTTACAGGTAGAAGCTTGTCACTAAACAGTGACACTGAGTGTATTTGAGAATACTGCTCTTTCCCCTGTTGATTTACATAGAACGATCCTGTTATATAACCCCAACTCGTTACAGTGGCACTAGCTATTGTTAAATGGGGACAAGCCAGTTTTTGTTTCCCATTTAGCTTTCATTCACTACTGTACTATCCCAATCAAGCTTGGCATGAGGGACAAAGCTACCTGTCATCTTATCAATGATGTTAAAGGAGTAGCTTATGTAAACCTGCATTAGTTAAGACTTTTTAGGCTGCTTAGATTATAAAATGATGTACATCACGTACAATCTGGGAATGTTTATTGTTTTTCCTGTATGTGTCGAGAACTAAAGATAATATTCTATCTAGAGTAGATTGATCACTGTACATTTAACAAAAAAAATACAATTAACAGAGAAAGTTTATTGATCCTTGTAATTACATTCAGTGAATAAGTGTTCCTCTAGTGAATAATCTACTTCAGTCACCAATTTGATGGTTTTTAAGCTGTTGATTCGGATTATTTTGTCTTGTTTACGAATTAGGATTATAGCATAAGTATGAGTAGAAATCAGTTTACATTTCCTAAGAAATTATTTCATTTCATTTCAATCAGAGCTTTTGTGTGGTAAATTTGTTTTCATCTTGCAATGCAAATAATTGATCTAATATATGTTATTTTTTTTGTTTCTTGCAGGTGTGTATCCATAGAATATCATAATGGTTGCCAAATTTAAACTATGCATCTCCCTCAAGGTAAGATTATTGTTACATATGATTATAATGATTGACGACCAGATTCGCAGTACCCATCAAACTCCAGGTCAACCAGATCAAATGCATTGCTAACAGACAGAAGGCAAAAGAATGGCACTTGATGGTTCAGATATTGTGAGAATCTGAATATTAATAGCCTTATAATTCAAACACTTTCATGATAATTCATTAAAGAGGTTTCTTTCATTTTTATTTTTGCTCAGGTGACAAATCCATTACAGCAATATATCCATTGCTGCTGACAATATGAAATACAACAACAGATAATGATTTTGGTTTTTTCCTATCACACTGGAACTGGGTATTTCACCAGCAGCATAGAAAACATCATTTTCAGTCACTTGGCATCCCAGTAGGTCACCCACCTTTCTAGACATTGCAATGATCGATATGCTACAGTTGTGTCAAAGGGAATTGTGCTTTATCAATTATAAGTACATAAGTACACAAAAAGTGCTTTCCTAGTCAGCTCTTTAGTTGGACAGGTGCCCTATAGACCATTGATCCTACTTAGTGTATAGTGTAATTTAAGGGCAGAAACCTAGGCCATCCATCACAGACTTAAAGCAATCCATTTATTGTGTTAAAGCACTTCCACTGTCAGAGTGCAGAAATGGTACCAACCAGTTTCCTCTTGGTTCGAGGCTGTAACTATATTATATTTTCTAAAAAGTTTATCTCATTAAGAGATAGCTAGGCATAGAGCCATGTATTTTCCTAGTCATCAAGAATGTAAAACTATTCTAACGATCACCTACATCTATCTAAAGTGAATTATTTCATTTTCTAGACACCAGGTTATCAAGTCCTTACTGTATCATTCTTGCTACTCTCTCTTTCTCTCTATTTTTTTCTTTCTTTCTTTTTCATTTTAAGTGACACTGCTAATGCAAGCAGAATCTATCTAGATTGTATAAATAAATAATCAGTTAATTTGAATGGGTCGGTCTTCTTGTTTAATGAAAATTTAGCCACGGTGACAGTGAGTCACTATGTCATGCTTTCAGACTAATAATCTTCAGCATTTCTTATGATTCAATATCAGTCATTAAGTTATGGTGCTGTCAAAAGCAATACAACAGTTCAGTTGGGTGTATTTTTCTAATAAGGCTCCACTTGAACCAGAACAACCACCACTTGAACCAGAACAACCCCTAAAAGTCATATTATGGCCATAGGCTACCATTTTGGGGATTTTGGCTTATAATTTTGCCAGTTAGATTCAAGTAATAGATCCAGACAGTGCTACTGACTAATCTCCTATCGGTTGACCTTGAATGACCTTGAGGGAGGTCAAAAGTCACCCAATGTCAGATCGAGTCAACAAATAAACCTGCCATCTTCTAGGGTGTGCCACTTTAGCAAAAAAGTGATTTCAAAAATATGGCTCTCAGAGTTCACATACTCTTCAATATGATGTTGAGGTTAGCAAAAATACCTGACCAGAGTTTACGCACACCCTATTTAAGGCTAGAGGGGCCAAAAAGGGGTGTTCCAGCCGGTAGTTTACATATATCCCCCCAACCCCGTCATCTACCCCTCAGGGTTGCATTTGGAGTATGGGAATACAGCCTGATGGTGAACATAGTTCAAAATAGGTTAAAACAGAAAGGTTTGGCAGTGAGAGGGTTAGAGAACATAAAGGAGTGTGTGAGTGAGTAATAGATGTTTAGCGCCATTTCAACAGCTAAGGTCATATCCGTGGTGAGAGCTACATTACACAATTTCACAGAGGAATGTGTCAGTGCCTGTGAATATGTGCACCACACTTCCGAGGGGATAGAAAATATGAGATATAGACCTTTTTAAATGGGCTAGGGAAGCCTGAACAAAAATTAAACGCTGGGAAAAGAAAACATGCATACACAAACCCTGACTGATAGATAGATGAGGTCGACTAAGTATTGCTGACTGATGACAGATCATGTTGAGTCTCAGTTGATAGATTGACCAAACATTGGCTGAAATAACTAATCTTCTCATGGAAGGTACGATTTAGCTAGATACTACTGTGTGAGGATAATTTATCTAAAGTGACACTAGGCCAGATTTAAGAGTTCTCATCATCATGCTGGACACAGTACCAATAATTTGCATTGCCATAAACATATAAACAGACAAATGACTAATTTCCTCACTCGCTGGTTCCTGATACCAAAAAGTGTGAGGTGGCCAGCAGAGATTAGGTCTGTTTTGGTGTCATTGTCCACACTCTTCTTTCCACTGGCAGTCTGTCTCTGTCCTGGAAGTGGCTACTGGAGTGTGTGATTTCTAAGTCGAGGCTCCTCTTCCAGGTGCTACGCTCACTATAGTTGCTGCTCCTCAGCCCCTCGGTGTGGGACTGAATTACTCACCTCAGAAGGTCAAACTTAATGGTCTTCCATAGAGTCCATTCAATGGAGGGGCTGAACTGAGTCTATTTTCCTACTACCTATTGTATGTTACTTGGCTAACTCATAGCCATCAAACCCAAATAATTATGTGAAAAATAATCACAAACAGAAAGGGTTTCTTTTTTCCTACTACCTTCTGCTCTATGTAGCTGTTCCTGTCTAGGGTCGGAGAAAAAAACCTATGTAGCATATTCGTAATTCCAACTAGCCAATATGACTTTGAGTGTTTTTGCAAAAACCTGAAGGTGCTGGCTGGTTAGTAACCTATGTTTGATCTCATTAACAGTTTCTTGCCTGTTCCTTAGGGTACAGTAATGTTCAAGTGTCCAGCGTAAAGTTTAGGGTTGTATCATTAGTAAGAAGTACCTGTTTGATCATCTCATTTTAGACTGATGCTTATTTGAGACAGCAGCACTTAATGAGTCAATACAGCATCCCTGTCATCAAATTACTTTAGTGTAATTCAAGAGGGATGAGGCAAGTAATCCTCCTAGGTATCCTAAACCCTGAAGTATATCTCCTGTGTTCAAAGGCATTGGGTACACAACTGGCTTAAGGGCTTTGAGTTTGATACACCATTGCTCATTTGGGAATACCAGGTTCTTTAGTGATTAACTCACCGTGGGATAGATAGGCACTACTGCAATAGCACGTGGCAAGTGTGGCTGCATTCAAATCTCTTAACAATTATACCTTTGCAAATTTGACATGATACTTATTAACTCTAGGGGAATTATACATTGATTACAGGGCCTTGTACTGTGTGTTGTGTATTATCTCACAATTCAGGCCCAACAGCGTGCTTTTTTGGTCATAACCCCGTTCCGTTATTGGGGTTTAACGGAACTCTTAGAGTTCTTTTTTTTCTAAGACCATGTTGGTTAGAACCTGGGCATGTTAATAAATTCGAGAAGTATACAAAGTCACCCTCGCCATACATTTCCAGTTAAAACCATTCAGGGCTCTATGGGGAATCGATCCCCGGCCGCTGTGGCAAGAGACAGACTCACTGTCCACTCTACCAAGCCGAACGGTACTAGAAACCCATGTACATGAAGTATTTGAAAAATGAGTTCGACATACCTGATGTTTGCACACTCGTTAGCATAGAATCCAATGGTGGCAGGTGGAGTTATTAACAGGGAAACATCCTAAGATATCCTAGATGAGCATGGCATGCCTAAATTCTCCATTTTATTCGAAATAAATAAGAATCCAATGAATTTCCATAGCGATACAGCTCAGCACCCGCCCCGTCCAGCCATTCCTTGTTCGACGAGTATTTGACCCAGTTCTTCAGCCGAAAGTATGTCAATTTACATCCGGGCACCTCCCCACTTCGTCAACAAGACGGAATGGCCGTGTGCGTTGGATCGCTAAGTAAAATCATTGGATTCTCATTTATTTAGAAGAAAATGGAGACAAAATGTAGGCGAACACCAACTAGAGATCGTATATTTGTCGCTGCTAGAAGTACAGAACTTGACATGCTTGGATTCTACCTGAAAAATGTGTGTAAAGGTGGAGGTATGTCAGGCAGAGTGACAAGATAGCCACGACGGCTTGGCAAACCATGCGGATCCCATACACTTTTCAAAATGTCTTCTCCTGGATTAATTCTGGGGCTATCAGGTAAGAAATTGAAACAAAATGGAGGAATAGGTGCGATAAACACATTAATGCATTGATAACCTAGGACTCAATGAAAATATTTCCAGCAAACCTCACCTCGTCCTAGGTTATCAATGCATTAATAGCTTATTAACTCCTGCATGGATAAACAGGCTGCAGAGGCATTAAAAATTGAGAGAATATGCTTTACAATTATATCAACAAATGACACTCTTAATACCTATTATGATTGTGTGAGACAGTGACATTAACCATACCACTAAAATATCCATTGAGTATTGACCACATTTACTTATGATATCAACTTAATTATTTCCTAATTGAAACTAGGAAAATAACACTGTCCTGTTTAATGACTATTATAGTCATGGGTATAAACTGCTAATGCAATATCACCTCTGATACATCCTAGGTTGTATTAGTCACACACAAAAGTGCTGCAGAGGTAAGGTGATGGTACCCTCCTCATGGGAGAAGGGCCAACCAGACATAGCTAGTAATATAATAGGATTTCCCTCAAGGGATCTGCTGGGGGATTACCACCTTTGAACAAATCCCCTCAGCATCTTACCTACCAAGTTACATTAAATGTAACTTGGTAGGTAAGAAAGTCATTAACTGCAGTCTCAACAAAGGTTGACAATGCAGCATTTAATGAGTAAATACAGCATCCATGTCGTCAAATTACTTTAGTGTAATTCAAGAGGGATGAGGCAAGTAATCCTCCTAGTTATCCTAAACCCTTAAGTATAGCTCCTGTGTTCAAAGGCATTGCGTACACAACTGGCATAAGGGCTTTGAGGTTTAAAATGAGATGATCAAACAGGTACTCCTTACTAATGATACAACCCTAAACTTTAGGCTGGGCACCTGAACTTTACTGTACTCTAAGGAACAGGCAAGAAACTGTTAATAAGATCAAACATAGGTTACTAACCTGCCAGCACCTTCAGGTTTTTGCAAATGCATTCAAAGTCATATTGGCTAGTTGGAAAGGTAAGAATAAATGCAAATTTTGCATCCTCATAGCCTAGAGAGAATAAAATCAATTCTAATCCTTATGCTATGTTCTCCTTTGTCACCTAAGAATTGCCTCCTTGTTCTTTAATTCAAGTCCCAACATAGATTTAAGGATGTCAGTATCAAATAACTTGGTGATCAGGTAGATAGATAGGGATATAGAAAATACTCAGGTTTAAAGAGAGAGTAATTCAGAATGCAAAGGTGTAGCAGCATTTGTAACCCAAAGCACAGAAAACATGCCACGGCCTAAAACTTGTCAATAAAGACAAGTTTAGGGTTGTCAAGGCCAAATGACGACCTAAACTCATCATACTGACAATACAAAGTTGTCATACTAACGACTTAGGTGGTCAAGATGACGACCTAAAGTCGCCATTTTGACGACCTAAAACTGTAGATTTAGGTATTGTCAACCTGAGGACCTAAAGTCGTCTGCACTGACTAGTTTTGGGCCTCTCAGGTTTTCAGTGAGGGTCAAACAAATATAGTTGCAGTATTAGTAAAGAGTTCAAGATATTAGCTAATATATCTTGATCTGTTGCTCAACCATACCAGTACTTATTCTGCTTGTTCTTCAGTCCAGAAGATTGCTCTCCTTAAGCAATCACTTGAGGTTTCAGCCATTATGCTTTTGGTTGTATTTTATCCCATTTGCACTGATGAGTCATTTTTAATTGTAACAGGGAAGAGAATTAACGCCTCATTGGGCCTCAGCCATTAGATCATGACTTTGAGAGGCAAACAATTAAATTTTAAACCGCATTTCTCGTTCTGAATCACTATTCTACTTTATCATGCATCCCCTTTATAACTTTCATTCCTCAGAGTTGCCTTTTTGTCAATCCCTTGGCAGCTGCTGTTCACTTTCTTTGAAAATCCTACTAAAGGCTAAATCTGATTCCAATCCAAAAAAGACACATCTTCCCTAATAAAGAGAGTAATCCTCCAAGTAGGATTGACTAAAGGCGTTTAAAGATAAGCTGCAAAATGGGGGTGACCGTTTCAAAGTTGGAAAAAAGGAGTAAAAACTGAAGACATTTCCTAATACATCTATTGATAATCAGGATTTTATTCTTGCTAGCACAGCAACACACTCAGATAAACCCATAACAATTAGACAATTCTTTACTCATTCATATCTTTACTAAAAAGAGGACTCCTAGGACATCGACAATATGTGAATTAACCGTTGATAACTAAATGCTGCAAACAAATTGAATTCAATGTCCAGCGAAGAGATTCCTTCCACAGATGCAAGTTTGAAGCAGTTATCATAGCGAAATAATGTCAATGTGTCCCATGCCTTGTTTAGACAAAAGGTCCATTTGCTTGCATCTACCTATGGTTTCTTAATTCATGAGTGTTAGTTTCTTCAAGAAATATACATTTTACAGAATCGGTGTCATTTAATGTTCATTTCAGACATGGGGGGATAAAACCAGTCTTTTCTTAGTAAGTTTCCCTTAAAAAGGTATAATAAGGAACATTTTATGGACATCCTCTCATATTGCTATAATATTACCCATACAATGTATGTGCGTATACAAATTTCAGTCTATTAAGTAAGCTTTGGTGTAGCATAAACCCAAACCATTCCAATGAATTGCAATAATTCATCCTATTCTTTGTTTGGATTTCCCAAACAAGAATATGAAAATTATGCAGTTTAGGAAAGATGTTGATCCATTAGGTCTGTAATAATGCCAATGCAATGAAAAGAATCAAGGAATTCTCTTCTTTGAGGGTAACCTGCAAAATATCGACTAAATGTCCTGTTAAAAGGAGTTTTGAAAATTGTTTCCTCCAAACTTGTGATTATAGTTAAATCATTACGAGTTAGCCAAGTTTCTCAATCAACTAACTTTTTATTTTACCACAGGTCCTAATCATAGTGATTATTTTACACGCCTGAATGACTCTGTGATCAACAGTTAATGTTTTCAGGGACTCCTCCAGTCCTGCAGAAGATGACATTTCAATGACTCAGATATAGAATTAGAATACCAAAATAAGAAGCACCTAGAACAGAATCTGCATCATTGCCTGACTTTGGAAGAAACATAAAATGAGGCTTCATGATTTGGGAAGATCGAGGAAAGGAAGATAACGATTTGAGTTTATTAGAAAGTCATACAGTAACTGACTCAAATGCTTAAAAAAATGGTTGAGAAGAGGGCAGTACTGCATGTTGCAGCATCTAGTTCAATTAACTGAATGGCAGATGTCAATCCATGTTTGGCTACGATAGTGAAGGTGGCTTAAAGAAAGTTATTTATCAATATATAGAATATAGAATTACCTCACCAAAAATGCATGAAGGCCTCAAACTCTTTAGCACTGACGACTTTATATCCTAGTACCTCAACCAAAAATAAAAATAAAAGCATCCTTGGATTGTCACTTTGAAGATACTTGTACCGTGGTCACACACCCACACACTGTGTGAACCCAGCGGGAGGCTATTAAATGCTACTGAAAGTGCTCATTCTAGCAACTTAAGAATCCTCAGAATGAAAAGTGCCTCCAAAGTTCTCAGTGTTCAATGGAAATCAGAAATCACACCCAGTAATGATTTTACCCTTGTCATGTCTGGCTGTTTGTCCCTGGGAAACATGACATGGATCTGAAGGGTATTCAAAAGGCAGCATGCCTAGCAATCGACATGTGCCTTTTCTGGAATGGTGTGGCATTCTTGCTTAAAGATCAAGATTGCACACCATGCATGCCTCCCACTAGGTGTGCAACTATTGAATTCCCCTGTGGAGGGTGTTGCTCCCATGGGAAAAGGTAGATTGCCTGAAAGGTGCCTCACCTGCAGCAGTCTCTTTCTTTGAAGGCAAACACTATTTTTGAACAAGGCAGGTGCCTTTTCAAACTTATATTGTTAATCGATGTTGAATGGTGAAGCAGAGCTTAACTTCTTTTGCTCTATTTAGCATATGAGCAACACCCTTCTGGTCTTGCAGAAACTGTAACTATGGACATCTCAAAATCATGTCCCAAGAAATATCAAAGGAAATTAGTCATTGTCAACTGCCCAAAACTTGGTGTCCTTTTTGTGGTGTTTAGTTCAATTAGGGCTTGATTATTTTCGTTCCTTGGTCACAAAGGTCAAATAAGGAGGGAAAATGTGTCATTTGTAGTTTAATTTTCTTTGCATGTTGACAGCCAAATTTGTGACTTAAGGGTGTTTTAAGGGGTGCATGAGGGAGTATTTCCTGTATCACATTGTGATTGAAGGCTTTTTTTTAGAAGTCTGGAAGTCATCAAAATATCCATTTCACAACAACAACAGAAGTTCCCTGTGACAGTCTCCTTTGACAGTATTTGAGTTATGAAATTAATGAATTAGAAAAAAGTTTTCTTAGTAACTTCAAAGAATAGAAGTTAACAGATGGGTGTTTGTCTTGACTCTACACTGCATTTAATACTCTGTTGTAAACTACCTCCCTCAAAGTGTTAATGTGATATATCAATTCCTTAAATCAATCTTCTCTGCAGTGATGCTCATATCAGAAATCAGGGAGATGCGACCACCATCTCTGATGATTAATTTCTCATGCCCTGCAGGAACCTACCCTTTTCTGCCTGCATAGCACAACTGTGCACACAATTGCTCTCCCCAAGGGAGCTGTGCCCTACCTCCTGCTATATGTGTTTATCCAATGTCTCAACCTAGCCAGACACAGCAGTATTAAAACCTGTATAATGCAGGTCCCTCTCTACATTATTGTCAGCATTACCTTGGTCCTCTGACACTCCAAGCTGTTCTAAGGGAGTGGTCATTATTTATCAACAGGGGGGTGGTGGGTTTTCACGCGGACCCGCAGAAATTTTTTACGGCCCCCCCCTCGACGGTAGTCAAATTTTTTTGCGCCCCCCCACACCAGAGTCGAGGAGAGTTTTCGGGCCCCTCTTTGATATATAGTAGCGCGCGGTGAATTTTTTTAGCCCCCCCCTCAAAAGGGTTCAAAATTTTTTTAGCCCCCCCCTCGGGAGGGGTCTGAACATTTTACGCCCCCCCTCAAACCCACCACCCCCCTGTTGATAAATAATGACCACTCCCTAACCTCCAAATAAAAGCCTAGGTGGTACAGGTACAGCATTTATGTCAGGGTGATTCTGATTGGATCTTAGAGAACCAAGATGATAGGTTAAAAATTTGGGTGGAAAAGGTAGGGATGGTTAGCTTGTTCTTCAAATTGTGAATGATAGACCATCTGGCTCAAGTGTTGTTCTGCCTTGGCTGTTTTTGTTTGTTTGTGTGTGTTTTTGTTGGGGTTTTTTCCTTTAAACTTCAAAAAGTCATTAGCCCCTGGGGCAAATTATCAATGGGCACCACTTGTCGGGATTTGGTCTGTATAGAACCAAAAAATAAATATGATAGCATATGTAAAAAGAAATAGGGGTTGTCTACTACTGTCAAAGGGAGGCTCTAAAATGGGGGTGGGAGATTCGTCTTAAGCCCTACAATTGCGCACAATTACACCCCTTTTTACCATGCCACATCATTTTTATCTTCAATTTCGTGAATGGTAATTCAAATAGACACCTTACCCTATTTTATGAACTATGGAACACCTACATTATCTCTGATTTCCTTCATGTTCTAGTCTTAGAGAAAATGATATGTAGTATTCATCGGGTGTGAGACAAATCTCCTGGGCGTGAGACAAATCTCCTGGGCATGAGACGATTCTCCCTCTCATTATATAGGTATATCTCTAAACTGTGCAGGAGTAGGAAAACGCCATTCATAGGTATTATTCCTTTTATATATAGGTACTTAAGCATCATAAAGAGGATAGTTAGATATGAAATACCTGGTAGGTATAATGCTTGCAAAAACGTGAGACGGGCGTGAGACGAATCTCCCTGCCATTAAATAGGTATATCTCTGGCCAGGTTGGTAGTAGGAAAACGCCTATTATTATTGGTGTTATATATAGGTCCCTAGGGAACATAAGTAGGATAGTTAAATACAAAAGGCCTAACAGTAATATATGCATATATGTACAGGTGGGGCGTGAGACGAATGCCCCCCTCGTCCTACACCACCATACATCAATCCATCTGAGCTGTTCTGTGCTGGACCCAGGCTCCAAATTTTTTTATGCCAATACAGGTAGAGGTTAAGGATGAAGATGCCATATTCCATTAGTCCATGTAGTGCAATTATATTATAGCTGGGACCCTTTTTTAGGGCGTGAGACGAATCTCCCCGAAAATTAACCACAAACACATTTTTGCTTACATCATAATAATAAATCAGTCTATACATGCTTAAATGATCTTAAAATAATCCTAATCTAATAACCAACATACCTAGAAATGTACATCTGCCCTCCTTACCTTTATCTCTTTTTTATTCATCCCCATTATGTGCATTTTAAGATTTCGTTGATAAAAAACGAGTCATTTAGGGTGGTTTACAGCTGCTTACTCCCAAAATATGCCCCTGATTTATGTAAAACCAGGGCTCCTCACGTAGCTCTAACCCAGGGCTATCAGAATAAATAATGATAACAAACATATGTTCCATTTTGAACAATTTATTCCCCACAGAAGTCAAAACAGCCAAACCACGACAAGTAGTGCACATTGACCATATTCTGCTACATCTAGTCACAAATACACTGGTATTTATGGTATTTTGATTGGATCACTAAACCAAGGCCAACCAGTGAGAATGGATGTAATATGGTGGCATAGTGTTTGTTCCTCCCTTGGGGAAGCTCATCTTGTTACTACTCTATCAGGAATCCCCTTAGTATCCACGGTCCTGCACAAGATCCTACCCCATCACATACGATGATCCAGTGCCCATATTCCCTACCATGATTACTCACACCTTAGCAGTCAGGCAATGTGAAGCAAATAATTGCTGTGGTAACATTTCTCTGTACGCTTCAAATATAAATGAAATAGACATCTGTGGTTAGTTTCAACCTAATGAATGGGTTGATTCACCATGGTGGTTGTAAGAAGAAGGCATGCCTTAGCATTAAGTATTGTGTATATTACATGTAGATAGCCATTCAGTCTATGGATCAAAAGGACAAACTAAAGTTGAGGAGGTCTGCTTCATATTTAAAGTAAAGGATTGGTCTTGTGATATTTGTTGTTTTAATAAATAATAAGTAGATTTATCACTCTCTGACTTTGTGCAAGTCTGGAGTGCCACAATCTAGGTTGTGCAATTTCATAATAATTGAATGGAACAAGTGCATTCTTACATTGTAGAGATCCTTACACCAAGTTAATGCCTAAAATTTATAGAAAATAACATGTTCATGAATTTATTTTTATTTTTTATCGGCTTGTTCCGTGCTAATTATCATTCATATTCTGAAAATATTCATGTTTCCACATTGCACATAGCATGATATCATAAATCCTCAATATTAAAATCAGGATTACTGCAGATTTCTAAAGAATTGTATAATATGGTATTTCATGGTATTATAATTATGTCTATTTAAGAACATCAGATTATATCGGCACTCCCACAGAAAGAGTTGCATCCAGTGGATAAGAAGAATTGATGGGGCAAAGAACAGAGGCAGTCTTTAGGGAAGCACTTCACATCTTTGTTCAGCCTTTGGGACTGTAATATATGACACTGGGATGAAATGGCCACCTATAATAATTGCAGACCCAGTGCAAATGTTAACATAGAACACTCTGTGGTGCTTTTCTCTGCAGTGAGGGGATGGATAAAGCAACCCCCCCCCACCCCCAATAATAAAGGAGGTGGGGCCTGAATATATCTGGGCCCCCCCAAAATTTGCCACAAAATGGAAAAGCAGCTAAAACTTTGCGTCTCAAATTAGATTTATATGGTGATGGGCTAGGGAAAGTGGGAGTCTGAGCCTAAAGTCAGATCAAAAATTCACAAAAAAAAAATTTCTATACAAATTCTATACGTATATATAGATGTCATTGCGCTTCAGCCGACAATTCATGATGGTCATGACGGGGCCCTCACTGGGCCTCCCCAATGAAGATTTGCTTCCTACACCTCTGTGATGCCTATACATCATGGCTTTTGGGCTGCATCAATCCCTTGGGGCTTACCCAGGAGTAATGCTAACCTCTTTGCCACCTCAGAAGGTGGGCGTGGAGGACAGACATGTCACTGAGATGTGTTAGCAAGTGACAGGGGAGAGGACAGATTGTTCTGTAGATGAGAAAAGGGCGGAATGTGAAGTGGACTTTGCGGTATAGTTAAATGGATATAGATTCATGGAGGCTAGCATAGAGTTAAAGGTATGAAAAGAGGCAAGAGGTCATGTTTATGGCTGCCTTATCGCAGAGTGTATTATTGGAATTGTATTTTACACACTTTCCAAAATGATATTCCAATGGAATTTTGCTGATACATTCATCCTTCAATTCTGAGTATGAGAATACCAGGGAGGAATACATCAAAGAAATATCTATCACAGTAATGGCATAGATACCAATCTACACAGGAATTAACTATTACATGACATTGGTCCAATTCATGGATTTGTTCCTTTAGTGGTAGGATGTTTCAAGAACATCTTAGCGATAGACGTTAATGGGATAAAATACATGTCTTACAAGAGGGCCCAGATGGAAACTAGAGTAACATCTAGAAGGTCCTAACTCCCTAGTCGACTGTATCTGATTGACCTAGGGGAAAACACCTCTCCCACATAAAGACACCATTTACAGTGTTTAATTGGAAATCAACTTTGACAAATCTAAGTTGATCCAGCTTTTCAGCAAGGGGGTTCTGACAGTCTGCGCTTCATTACAGGGGGATTTAAACTTACAAATTGTGAGCATTTTTCTCCAACCAAGGCACAAAGTCCACTGCTCACTGTGGGACTATTTTGGGAAAAGTGCCTCTGCTTCATGATGGGGTGCGTAGGAATATCTTCATATCTGTTCAATTTTTTTTTTATGCTTGTAGCTCTAAAACCACTCAAAATAGCTCTGTGGGGTAAAGATTACTGAATGGAGAAATAAGTCGGCTTTTTTAAAGTGTTTTTTGCAAATTACCCAGAATGCAATATTGTGTCTTTTGGAGCAAAACAGGCGAAAGAAATTGCATTTCCGTTAACTCAGGAACTATAGTGGATATCATCGCCAAATTTAGATGTGTTGTGCTACAGGGCCTGTTCTCATTGTGTACTAATATCCAATAGAATGCGATAAAAACTCTGTATACAGTGATGATTTTTGTAAAAGAAAACCAAAAAAAAACAAAGGTTGTAAGTGACAAAAATAGATTTTTTTTTATTCTTGAATATTGTTCTTTGAGAAACATTTTTCATGCTAGTTTTGGAATTTTTTCGGATCTGACCATTATTCAAGGGTCGTATGTAACCTGTCTGGGAACCTGTTATGGTAATTTGAATTACCATAGCAAAATGCACTGGACCATGACCATGACACCAAATTGAAGAAACCCTAAAATAGTTTACTTTGAAATGGTTTTTGGAGAAGCCATTAGATACACAGATGCATTAGGGGTAAAGCTAGCTATTGGCAGAAAAAAAGCTAGGTGAAAAACACTATAACTTCTGTTAAATTGGCTTCAGAAGATTATTTCTTGTACTATGGTAATTCATTTTGCACTTAACATAAAAATTAGTGTTATCCAAATGCTGGTATTATGGTAATTCAAATATATATCATCTCCGTTTTCCTTAATTATATAGCTTTAAAATAAGATGTCCCACTTTGAAATTCCTTGTTCCTGTTCAACTGATCTATGCAATATGTCCCCCCCCCCCTATTAATCAGATCTATAAGCTTTAAAGGACTGAAGAATCATCAAAATGCACATTTATTACGGTAATTCTCAGTGTTGTTATCTCTATAGCTTCCCAGGGTTCACTGTCTCCCCTGTGTTAACACAACCCACCCTATCCACATGGCTACTTTGCATTATTCCTAGGGACCCAAATACACTGTATGTATACACAGTTCTGAAGTCTATATGGTTGAGCCATTAATTGCCCTATAATTGCCTCACTGGTGACATCTTGCCTGTGAGCATTTGATGTCAAGTTGTTGTTAGAAACCCCTTCAATGCCAAGAGTGGTAAGGTGCGGGCAGGCATTGCCTACAAATGGGCAGGTAGCTACACCATGAGTAGAAATTCCATGAGATATTTAGTATATCCCAAATTAGACAATGTAAGAGCTATACAGAGCTAATACATTTTCTAACTTCATTCTGAAAGTAAGTAAGTGATATGGATGAGGCTAGAGAAGGGGTCTTATCAGCCGACTTACCATGTGTATATGCAATGCAAGAAAGTAAGATATTGCCAGCTTACCCAACACATACTCATAGACCACTGTGGTTGATTGGATTGTTTGCCAGCAGTGGCCTATATAGAACCAATCATGAAGTGTTATCCTATCATCTAGCCCAATGTAAGACTGCTATGGTGAGATGTTGGATCCCTAGGTATAATGTTTTTTACTTGTTTACTTTGGTTAGTAGCATTAAGGACATGGCATTGTAGTTAGTTTGTCGTTCATCGCCTCTTAACTCTCAGCTATGCTAACTATGTGCAGCCTGTCCCAGCTTAACTATGTGTTCTCACGGGTCAGATATCCCTCATTTTGTTGGAATCATGGCTATAAACAAACTCAATAAAGACTCTGAGACTTCTGCTCTCCTACTTAGCACACAACAAGAGCTAATGACCCACAAACGAAGGTTGGGCAGCCACTTTGCAGTTGACTTAGAGTGCGATGGATTTGATTAGAAACCCCAATCAGAGCTCCCAGATTTATGATACAAGCCACATAATATGGTGTTTCAATCTACAGGTTTGCTGTGAGCCCTTTACATTTTGATACAGATATAACCATTTACGTGGTAATGCAATCTGTGGTAGATTTGTTTTATAGATTACTTCTTCCAGGCACAGTGTCAGATTTATCTCACTTAATAAATGGCAAGGACAAGAAAACTATGATGGGTGGATAGGTATTTTTTATCCTTCTTTCTTTATTCAAATCTATTTGGTGTAAGGTGCACCCACAATCCACACAAACACCAATAAGGCCAGGAGCTTAATTCAAAACATCCTGGGATCCCAACCCCAGTGATCTTAGTGTAGGCACATATCATAAGACCTGGCTGGTCTACCCTATGTAATGTAGTGGTTGCAGGCCTGTCCAGAATAGCTAGTCCTGGGATCACTTCACTATTCCATTTCCACCACTAAGATCACTGCGATCTTAGTGAGAGAAATGCATAGTGGTTTCACCTGAGTACAAGAGCACTTACAGGGAACACTCCTGATCGAAAGAGTGAATAGCCTGCTGCATATATAAAGAGGGGAGGGAGGACGTTTGCTGAGTGTCCTTGAGGGCTCTTAGGGCTACTCATGCGTTAAGTGCACTGTAAGGTAATTCTTCCCTTCTCTCTCTTTGTCCTGGGGGGAGGGCACAATGCTTCTAATAGGCAAGCATAAATCATACATTCATGGGAACAACTCTTGAATACTGTATGGGGGTCAACTGTACCCTGTGCTCTTTTGTTAGCCCATATGGGGATGGGGAACGATGGTATAAGAAGAAGAGTGACTCCACAGCTATTCCTTTATTTTGGGACTCTTACCCCTGTGCCTAGTCAGTTCTTCTTGGAATATTGTAGGAGGGCTGAGGCTAAGATCGATGCGATCTTAGTGCTGGCTAGGATATGTGAACCGAGTCAACTCTTAAGATCGCTTAATAGGATAAGGCTGATTTATTCCTAAGATCGCTGGGGTCGTGATCCCAGGATGTTTCGAATTAAGCTCCTGATGCTTTAAGGAACCCTAAGGTCATGGGTTAACCATTTAGACCTTAACCAATGGTAGAAAACAATGCTTTATTTCCTCTAGATTTCACTGATTTTGGCCAAAAATCGGTCTCTTTTTTTGGCCCTTCACCTTAGTTTAAACCTTTGTAAAACATTATCTACAACTCATATAGTGACAAGAATTGTACTTTTAAGTTCGGCTGAACAGCATGAAACAGGAACAGCAACTTTGTCATGCCATCAAAAATCGGTGAATATCGGCAAAAAAATCGGCCGTTCACGGTCGTTTGGAGGAGACTAGACACAGCAGTTTTGGTCGTCTAAAGTGTTAAGAACCATGACACAAGTAAGTGCGTGAAGCAACAAAGTAAGGTTGGATGACTACATAGAGAAGGATGTGGTATACAACACCCATCGGGTCCTGTAGCCACAGGAACATATGATGCAAGTGATGAGATCATATTACAAGGGTGAGTTGTCAGGTACTTGTGCTTGCTCATCATATCTCTACATTCTTACTCCTGTGCATGCCAACCCCCCATCAGGGTGTCTAATAGGTAGGTGGAGTACTTGTTATGAGTGCCAGTCCTCATCAAACATGAAGGCCAATGACATGGATGGAGCTTATAACTCTGAAAATAAGAAAAGGTATCTTCCTGGTTATAAGGCTATCAATGTGTGGATTTGCAATTACTGGTTGGGGCTGGTGCGAAGAGGTAGACAGAAAGGCCAAGACACATGAAAATGTGTTTTGAGATTCAATAATTGGGAAATCTGAAGTAAGCAAGGCAGGTCTCAGTGCCATCCTTTCCTTGGTTCTATATTCAGGTAAGGATTCTGCACATGATTTCCACCAAATGCATAATTAATAAGAAAAATACTTAAATGATGCATATAGTAAATGTGCTTCAGCCTAGTTTGCTATGTGAAGTCTGCTAATCTGAAGCAGACACATGGCTTGAGATTACGTTAGATGTATTTGAGTAAAAGAGAAATTGGAAATATGAGACGACCAGACGAGTAGATTAATATAAAAGTTGTGTTGGTTGCCAGTAGGGCATGATTATATCTCTTGTTTTTGAAGTAGAAAGGGACACCTTCCTGTTACTTGATAAGCCATTTGTTAAGCTAGTTCAGCACAATTACAGCGTACTCAGTCTCAGTGTAAATAATGGATGAGAATGGTTTGGTAAACAGAATCTATCTCTAACTTTCTAGGAAATTATTTTGCAATTGCTTGTAAGCTACAAGCGAAAGCAGTTTCCTCTTATAGGGGTTGGATACCTATTACCCTTGGCAATAGACTTGTGAAACTGAGGTCTAAAAGTAGAGACGAATTTGGTTCTGTTTCAGTTCTTTTCAGGAGAGAAGGTGTGGTACTGAAAGAAAAAGCCAGTGATGGAAAAAGGAAAGCAAAACATGAGTGGGCTGAGCTTAATGTGGGAGAAATAGGTGGTCTGTATTCAGGGTAGATGTGCCTGGTAGAGAGGTAGAGAAAGAGTTGGTTCCTCTGGGAGCAGGGTATGTATGTGAAGAGGATCAGCTGGTTTGATAATTCACGATTTTGTTTAACCAAAAAAAACAATAGTAATATTATAACAAAGGGTTTTTTTAAGACAAAGAAGAAGGCAGAGGACCTCGTCCCCACAAGAGTGTACGGGTTGGTACTTCTGGTCCTACCTGACTTATAGAGTTAGTTGAAACTTATGACACATTAGGAATATACGACTTGGAGAAAACCCTGGAGGGGTTGATCTGAGTAGAGTGAGAGGATGACAGTGAGCTTTGCCAATACAAATAGTTCATCGTACACACATTTGCTAACAGTGATTTATCAGTCCTCATCATAGGGTAATAGCCTTTTCATGAAAATAATTGTATCATTTTTAAATTTGTTAATATCAAGGGTGTTTCTTCTATCCCCAGATAAGGAGTTCCAAGTAATAGCACCATGGAATTCAATACTCCTAGCATAAGATAAACAGTTTGGGGTAATAGTTTTGACAATGGGGCATCATGTAATCGAGTATTAATATTTCTTTTGTCTCTATACATGTCACATCTGGATCTATTGAACATATAATTTATTAAGTGAGCATATCTTCTATCTTCCAATAAGTTTACACCGGTAACATTATGAACAAATTTTGTATTGGTTAAATGAGGAACTTTAAAACATATTATCAAGCACTTGTTTTGGGCGTATTATAGCGGATCCAAATATTTTTCATATGTTGTCATGAAACAGATGTCGGCATATTCCATATAGGGTAGAATCGTAGATTTGTATATTTGTACTGCTAGATATCTTCTTAATAAGCACAATTTATATGTCTTGGTTTTAACTTGATTGCTTAGGTGCAAATTATAGTGGTTATGGTTTTAACTTAATTGCTTAGATGCAAATTATAGTGGAGAAGAGGATCCGATATTACACCTAGGTACTTATAACTGGGTACCAATTGTAAAAGCTGATCATTTAGCCTAATATTGGCTGTAAGTGTATTTAATCTTCTTGTACTAGAGGAGAAGAACATAATTTTCATTTTAGAAGTATTTATAGAAAGTTTGTTTTGTATACACCAGGTTTCATAAGACTCTAGGTCGTTTTGCAAATTTATCTTAGCATTTTTAAAGTGATTTTGGGATGAATATATAACATTGTCATCAGCATACAGTCTAACATCACAGTTTTTCACACATTTAATAACATCATAAATCAGAAAAAGGAGAGGACCCAATATTGAGCCCTGTGGTACGCCACAGACTACCTTTGCCCTACCAGAGAGTGTGCCATTAACAAAAGTAGTCTGATATCTATTTTCTAAATAATTTTGAAACCAGTGATAGGTGTTTGAACGGATGCCATAATGGTGAATTTTAGTCAAAAGGACAGAGTGGTCTACTGTATCAAAGGCTTTCTTAAGATCAATAAAAGCAGCCACTGTTGAATTACCCACATTCAAATTTCATTTAATATCATCTGTAAATTTTGCAAAACATAGTATGGAGTTTGTAATGTTTATAGTGTATAGAGTTATATGTTCTAAACTTTGTAGAATACAAATCTTCTTCAATGGTGAATAGACACCCAAAGAACTGTGGAGGGCAGGCCATTGGAGTGAGCCTGTTAATCATTTACCTCTTTCATGTACTTCTTTCGTCTGCCCCAACAGTTGTCATTCCTCCATCGTAGAACGAATTTGACATCTGCGATATTCTCTATTCAACAACATCCCATAAATTCATAGGAAATGCATGCCATTGTCCAAGTAACTTTGTCCAATCAACATTCAGCATTTAGATGAGTTTGGAATAGATGAAAGAGTAACCTGCTTAGGATTCATCAACTATATATAAATCATCTTCAAAGATTTAGAAGAAAAGGTTATGATTTTATGGTGGCATAGTGCATAATGCTGCACTGTGTAAACTAATGTAACAAAATGTGCTACTTTCTGGAAAGAATGTGGAATTTATCATTCTTACCTCTTTGCAATCTAGGCACGGGAATTGTACCAGAGCCTAAAGGTTTAATATATGACATAAAGTCTCATTTTGACCATAGCCTGGAAATTTACATTAATGTGTTCTCCAACTGCTAAGTAAACAGACTAAAAAAAGCACAATCATTTGGCTCAGCATTCAGATAATGTCTTCTAGTCCCATACACTCTCATGCCACAATGGTTTTCAAGCTCCTCCTAAAAGACCTAGACTAGGAATGCTGTGTGATCAGTGGTGTGATCCACTTACCAGCAGGGATAGCAGATGGATTCATTATCCCCCATATTTTCAGTCAGCTTCCCATCATCTACTTTCCATCTCTCATGATCCATGAGCCTTAACTAGAACCACCCATGGAGATAATCATCTAAAGTGTAAGACAAGAAGGCTCAGCCTGCTAATGAGTACACACCCATCCTGTAATTCACCGCACTACTTGTCATTACTGACACATCATGGCCAACTTTCTGGATTAGATGACAGAACCGATCAGTGCTGATGTCTAATAATTCAAATGAACTTCATTTGATGGTTTCAGTCATACAAATGAAGTAGTGGCATTGCTCATATTATTCTAATGTTGTCATTGTACATTTAATCTATGTGATAGTCTGTCATGCTTAATTGCTTGATTGATTTGATCACTGAGAGTTGCCTAGATAAATAAACAATTGCTGGCCACAAATTACCAATGATATTATATCTGTGGTTGTTAAAGGATAGACTCTCAAATATAAACATTTTGCGCTTACATGGAGCTCATACATAAGATTCTGCTCAAAAGACCTTTTGTGGGGAGAGCTGCTTTCTATAGTTAAAGAGGTAGAAGCAAGCTTTTGTTTCCCATTCAGCTTTCACTCACACACTGCACTAGCCTAATTGATCTTGCCATGTAGGGTTATCAATGATGTTACTGTATGCAGCTCAAGTAACCCGACAGGATTCATGTTCCCTATCTGGCTTGACTTCTAGTCGGAGGAACTGGAGCAAGATGCTGGGCACCTGTGTTAAGGTTATAGAAAGGCCTATAAAAGGGCACTGAAGAATGCACATGCTGGTAGGGCCTATGGGTGTGGTAGTAATTATCACGAAAGCATTCTGTACAAACTTCATCATTGGGTATTAAGTTATCTAATCAAGGTTATCCAATTCATTTTTATTTTGTTTTTCTTTTTGATCTAGAAGTGTGAGATAAGAGATATGCATTTAGCCATAATGGACACATATCAATGTATTTACTCTTGTGTCGCTGAATTATGATCATGGTGCAAGTTTCCAGAATCATGTATCCAGTCATGCCAAGGTGGAAAGTTTTCAGCATACTCTTTCCAATTAAGGGGTAGTCATAATCCATGCTCCATCTTAAATCTTACTATTTATTCTTTGAATGAGTCTCTTTCATTAAAACTGGACATCAGTCAAGCTACAATTCTTAGATTCCATTATTATTCCTTATTTATGCTACTCACAGAAGGGCCTCATTGACAGAACCAAGGCCCCATAGTTCAAGAGGTAGCCATTCAAAAACAGGTTCAGTCATGGAAAAGATGCCTTGAGTAGAGTTTATCTTATGATTAGAGTGCTTAATGAATCACTTTGTCTATGTGAGAAGTGTGTAATGTGATGATTACAGGCACAGTTTGTCTGACAAAGGACAAAGGGAAAGGGATACTGCAGGCATGGAAATAAAATGCTGCCTGAGGGAGATTGTTTAATACTCTAAGAGATAAATGGGATTCTGGAGGTGACAAAGAAGAAAGTGTAGAATACTCTCTGCTCCCCGTCTGTAAAAGGCTGCATAGGAAAAGAGGGGCTGATGTGGGGGGGACTATCAATATTATTATCCCTCTGCCTTTTCACTCTGTCACTTTGAAACACCTTCACTTAAGGGTAGCTATTTCCTGCAGTGAAGAAAATAAGTTTCAGAGTTGATAAAGCTTCATAGCAATGCCAATTCCCAGAACAGCATGTGATATCATGACCTCATGACCTCATGACTCAAAACGAGGCTAGCCATCGTCACTGGCCTGAGGCATGTGACAAACAATATGAGTGATTAATTGATCTAACAAATGGCGCTTTAACATAATTGCATTATCTACATTAGTTTACCAATTCCTTTCACCATTAAAGTAAGCCACCATTGTCAAGGAGACAAGATGAACCCAAACCATAGCACCTCAATCATCTCTTTCTGTGACATGTAACCTATGAGGGAGCACCATATAAATGAAGATATCAGAATTGATAAGATCATACTAGATGGGCGTAATGCTAGCTTCTTGTGGTGGCCTGACCTATCTCTATATCATTATCCCCCTATTCAGGAGTATGTAGGTAGAGAAACTCATGAGTGCCAGTCCTGTCATATATGAGGGGTCAATGACATAGGTTTTCACTCTGAAATGAGAAGAGGTATCTATTTGCAATCTAATTGTATCATATGGCATGGGACATACAGTTTACAGCCAGAATAACAAAGGGATAATAATCCTAGGAAACTTCATGAATTCGCTTCTATATAGCCAATGGATATATTATTCTATGGTAACTTTTGACAATCCCTTAAAAGGGAATCTAGGATTTTACCTTAGTAGGTTGATGGAAGTACTGTATCTAGGTGGAAAATGCTCAAGGATATCAAGTAAAAGTGTACCTCTCCACGCCTCAAAACTACCAAACCCCTAGCCATGTGGGGAACCTTATTGGCAGTTCCTGTACCAGTCATTCTAACTAGGCCATTAAGCCCTGTGTGATGGGAAGTTGTCACTAGAGGACAATGCACACGAGAACAGGTAAATCCCTACAACCTCATTCATCACCTTCCACCAGTGGTGGTCCTCAAGGACTGGCAATGCTATGAAGAGGTAATGGAGATGCTTGGGCAGTTGCAGGGGTAGGCACTCTCAATCAGGATATCCCTTTGTAAATGGGAGTACACTTTCTTTTAGCATATTTAATAATGAATAGACACTAAAAACTCTGCACATGTGTAAGAATTTAGACAATCACACAAATATGCCTATATATGTATTCATCTAAGCTTACAGTAGCGTTTTTGAATGTCAATGACAACTATGTAAAATGCTCTAAACGTCATATTAGGACTACACTCTGTAAAATCTAGTGTGAAGTCTATGGGAATTTCTATTCAGCCACAGCCTCTGGATGAATGAAAGATATATGACCATGTCCACTTGAATTCACCTCATCTTGCCTTAAAATGACTCTGTGTACAAAGAAAGAATCTAATTATGTTCAACTAATTTGGTTGGTGTTAGATGGTAAATCTTATAAAATGCACTATCCTCGGCATATGAAGAGTTGGCATCACCTTAACATTGGTTAGTATATGATGTGTGGCTCAATCAGAAAATGATTAGCTTGCACTATGGAGCTGCTACCAACTGTAATCAAAGTGGTCTTACCTACCTAATACAAACGCTTTAAGAAGATAGGGAGAATTTTAATGATTAAGCCACTAGTAGGGGTACGCAAACAGATGCCCCCTCCCTCAGTATGCCATATTTGCAGTTAGCTTTCCGCCCCCTACTTCCCATTCCTCAAAATCCATGAGTCATAAATGGAATCAACCATGAATACCACCATCCAGTGTGTAAGATAGGAAGCCCAGCCTGTTAATTAGGTACTGTAGGTGACCTACATGTAGGTCGTTAGTATAATCTGGGTTAAGCTTGAGTGCTTGCCAGGAACAGATAAACCAAAAGAGGCTAGATGAAAGTATAGGTCCCCTATGTATTTTTTTCAAAATTAACTCAATTTTTCTTCAGATTTTCACTGCTAATAATATCCTATGAGGTCCATATTTATTAAAAGTCTCCTCCTATCAAGTGAATGATAGATTCAATCTTGAATAAAAGTAGAGAGTACTTTTAAACAACAGCCTCTAGCCTCAAAATCGTCAGAGCTTTTTTCTCTGCATTTTCGGCCATCTTGAATCTCAGTTCAAAGAAACTGATTAATGATTCTCAATCTATATTGCACTCACTAAGACCTTTCGTTTGATATATTATATGTTAAGATCTGATGGGTAGTTTCAGAGAAACTGACTAAACCTCAACCCTCTGAGAGGACCTGCCAGGAGAGTGTAAAATTGTTTGACGTTGCTAAGATAAGTGCCGTTGCTAAGATAGGCATTGCTAAGTTAAGCACTTCAATTGTAAGACACCAGGGGGCTGCACTGGGAGGCAAATGCACATGAGATTGCAATTGGAAATGGCCACAGTTTGCCGTGAAAAGAAATCTAGGGTCATGCCCTCCCCCCACTAGTGCCAAAGGCACTAGTTACATATAATAAGAACGATTGGGGACCAGATTCGCAGGACGGGGCCCTCCAATTCCGAGCTCAACCACATTGAATGCAATCATTGAGACGAAAAGTCCCGTAACTACGGCAACGGTCCGACGTCGGCACACCGGATGCCTGGGACAAAGTGGTGCTCTGTGCTCTGCAATCCTTGTCACATACCATAATAAAGATGCTACACTGGAGCCCTGCACATATTTTAAAGGCATATTACAGACATTATACTGCACCAATCTCTTATTCATAAATACAGTATTATCATCCCTCCCATTAGATCATACTGTCTTAATGATTTGGAGAATTTAGATTTTGATCAGTGCGCGCAACACTGAGGGAGACAAAATTGTCCCCTGCACAAAATGGTGCACTTTGTGTGCACTTGAAACGTTACCTTGGCGACTTACTACGATACGTAGTTACCGTCCGAACAAATTGCTAACAGACAGAAGGCATAAAAAATTACACTTGATGGTTTGGATACTGGGAGAATCAGAATATTTATAGCCTTGTAATTCAAACACTTACAGGATAATTCATTAAGAGGTTTCTTTCATGATTAGCTCTTCATCTCCCATAAGTGAGTAAGTAAAGCAACATTTTTATTTTTGCTCAGGTGACAAATCCATTACAGCAACATATTCATTGCAGCCACCAATATGAAATGCAATAACAGATAATGATTTGGGCTTTGCTTATTCTACTGGAACTGAGCATTTCACCAGCAGCATTAGAAAACATCATTTTCAGTCACTTGGCATCTCAGTAGGTCACCCACGTTTCTAGGCATTGCAATGATCGATGTCCTACAGTTGTGACAAAGGGAATTGTGTATTCTTACACTGAAAACATGGAAGATCCGAAACTAGTCAGCAGTGACTACTTTAGGTGCTCAAGTTGACGATACCTAAAACTACAACTTTAGGTAGTCAAAATGATGACTTTAGTCATTTTGACTACCTAAAGTTGTAGTTTTAGGTATCGTCAAAATGATGACTTTAGTCATTTTGACTACCTAAAGTTGTAGTTTTAGGTATCATCAACTTGATGACCTAAAGTGGTCACCGCTGACTAGTTTCAGATCTTCCATGTTTTCAGTGTAACATCATAAGTACATTAGTACATAAAAATTGCTTTCATATTCAGCTCTATAGTAGGGCAGGTGCCCTTTAGACCATTGATCCTACTCAGCGTATAGTGTAATGTAATGGCAGAAACCTAGGCCCTCCATCACAGACTTAAAGCAATCCATTTATTGTGTTAAAGTGCTTCCACTGTCAGAGTGCAGAAATGGTACCAGCCAGTTTCCTCTTGGTTCGAGGCTGTAACTACATTACATTTTCTTTTCTCTAGAAGTTTACCTCGTTAAGGGATAGCTAGGCATAGAGCCATGTATTTTCCTGGTCATCTAGAATGTAAAACTATTTAACAATGATCACCTATAGCTATCTAAATTGAATTATTTCACTTTCTAGACACCGGGATATCAAGTCCTTACTGTGTCATTCTCATATTGATGCTTTCTCTTTTTTTATAATTATTAATTTTTCTTCTTTTTTTAACTCTTCTTCTACCAAATTGTTTTTGGAGAAGTCATTATCTTTCAAATACTGTTTGAATTGTATTGATATTCCCACAGTGAGCTAAGTAATGAGTGTCCAAAGTAAGCATATGGACAAAATTGGATGGAATCCATATTGTCTGTATTTCCTCTGATAAGGGAGATAGGATGGGGATAACATAGCAAACATCTCCTGCAAAATGATGATTTCACAAAACTTCAAATGGTGATATCTTAGGACTCCCTCTATCAATTGACATGAATTAAAAGGCATATGGTAGATATTGTTGAATATCTTTAGAATTTTTAAATTACATGGTCAGATGATACCTGTTCTTTTTGGTTACCATGGCAACCAAATCTATGAAAAATTGCTATTTTTAGTATGTTTGTTGCAATGGTAATCAATAACTTCAGGAATCCACCAAAATATACTAAAATTATTTTACCTTTTTCATGATTTTTTGCCATAAATACTGATTAAAATCGGCCCAAACTTTTCTTAATTCTCAACCATATTTAGAAGCTCACCAAATCTCAGTAAAGAGGAGACTAATGGTTTGAACTACATAAAGACCCCATGCCAAAGGGCAATCCCTGAAGAAATCGTGAGATCCCACCCATTTTTGATTTACTGGCAACAAAGAGCGTCCGGTAAAAGAAGAGTTAAGTGGCACTGCTAAAGCAAGCAGAATCTATGTAGATTGTATAATTAAAAAAATCAACCTTCTTACTTAATGAGAACTTAGCCATAGTTACAGTCATGTGTTCTGACTAACAATTATCAGCATCTTTTTTATGATTTAATATCAGTCATAAAGTTATGGTGCTGCCAAAAGCAATACAACAGTTCAGTTAGGTGTATTGTTCTCATTAGCCTCCTAACCGCCACCACTTTAGAGGCCAGAACAACCCCTGAAATCTTGTTATGTCCATAGGCCTCCATTTACTGAGTTTTGGAGATTCTGTCTTATCTTTCACTAACTCAGCCAAGTAATTTCCTGACTAGGTCTGTTTTGGTGTCATTGCCCACACTCTCCTTTCCATTGGCAGTCTGTCTCTGTCCTGGAAGTGGCTACTGGATTGTGTGACTTGTAAGTCGAGGCTCCTCTTCCAGGTGTATTTCTCATTAGCCCCTTGGTCTGGGACTGAATTACTCCCCTCAGGAGGTCAAACTTAATGGTCTTCCATAGAGTCTATTCAAGTAAGGGACTGAACTTGATCTATTTTTTGCTACCTATTGTATGTTGCTTGCCTAATCCATAGCCATAAACCCAAATAATGTGATAAGATTCACCAACAGAAAGGGTTTCCTTTTTCCTACTACTTTCAGTTCTATGCAGCTGTTGCTGTCCATATAATGACTTTGAGTGCAATTGTAACAACCTGAAGGTGCAGGTTGGTTAGCAAACTATATTTGGTTGTATTAACAGTGTTTTGCTGAAAGTAATCCTCCTGAGTATCCTAAACCCTGAAGTATAGCTCCAAGCGTTTCTCCTGTGTTGAAAGGCACTGGGAACACAACTGGCTTAAGGGCTTTGAGTTTGATACACTATCGCACATTTGGGAATACTAGGTTCTTTACTGATTAACTCACCTTGGGATAGATCGGCATTACTGCAATAGCTAAAGGCAAGTGCTGCCTTCAAATCTCTTAATATCATGCCATCAAAATTTGATGTGATACTTATTAGTTCTAGGGGCATTATATATTCATTAAAGAGCCTCATATTGTGTGTTGTGTATTTACTCATGCATGCATAAACAGGCTGCAGAGGCATTAACAATCAATAGAATATTCTTTACAATAATACTAGCAAATGAAACCCTTAATACTATCACCTGAATTTATTGTGATGGTGTGACATTTATCCAACAAAAATGGTTAAGTCTAGGCCTTAGGCCTACGTGGGATTGAATCCTATGTTCTATGTTCAATGCTCAGAGTTAATAATTCTAATGCTGCTATGTGGCCCTGAAGGGGTTAATGACCACTGGTGCGTGCAGGCTCGAAGAAATACCTTAATCCCCTATTGTTCTAAAGTGTACCTATTGGTACATAACCTATTCTTTGTCTGAGGTGTAAATGATAGCCGTACCATGTACATGGCCTATGGGCTACCTTCAACTATATTATATACCAAAAACATATACACCAATACCAATGTTACAGAGACAGATTCATATTGATTCAAATGATATCAAAGGGGGCAGTAAAATAGCTTTTAGAAAATGTAATATGAAGCATAGGTTTAAATATTATATGAGTCAGTAGGGAATGATGATGGCACAAGATATTGAAATAAGCTGATTCGGATGAAGGTGCACAGAAAATCCTTTTTTTAAGATTTTGGTGGGGACTAGGCTATTTTCAATTCATAAAGCATTATTTTACAATTTCAAAGAAAGCTACATTGATGGAAATTGAAAAAGATTTATATAATAATTGGGTTCCTAGGAGAAAATCACAGAAAAAAACATTTCATTGATATTTTTGATATTTCTATCAATATTTATGTGAATTTTCTGTGATTTTCCCATTATTCTCATGGCTAGAGTGTGCTCGTTTCATGCATATTAAGCCTATTTTCAATTCTTTATTCTCTCCAATTGGATCTATTAATAACTATTTGCCTAATGCACCATGACACAAATTTAGTATCATTAGAAAGCCCTTGATATTACGAGTCTACTGGTCTTGAAAGCATCCTAATCTGATAAATAATCAATCCATGGTGGTCTATTGAACATAATTATATACATGCTTAGGAGCGCACTTTTGCTAATCTGGGCAAGTAAGAGATATGATTGTATTAATTATATGTACAAAACATACATGCATTAAAAACATCGGGGTCCCAGGCATATTTTGGAGGTACAGAGCATTCAAATCTATATAGGATTACATAGGAATTGGTCTCCAAAATCAACAAATCCATATCTGAAGGTGGTTAGATTTTTTCTAACCTCCTCAACACATCTTTGCAGTAAATGCAAAAGTGACATAATGGTCCCAGGCATATTTCTAATGTTTTGGGGCTTGGAAAAAGTAGAAAATCAGCTTTCAACACACAGAAAGGGAGCAGATATGAGATCTTTCAGCACAGTCAAGAGGGTGTAGTGGTAATATGTTTACCTTCATATCAGAAAATCCTGGGTTTGATTCTGGCCCAGGGATGCTCTAAAAACCTGCATGTTTTCAACAAGACATTTTTGTTATGCAAAGATTTATTTTCTAGCTTCCAAGAAATGTTTTCTTTCAATGTTTTTCCATGATTCAGAGAGAAAATACTTCAGAAACGTTTTATCTATGCGCACCTGCCCAGAAACCTGCGTAGTAGACCAGGTTTCAAAAGCCGCCATCCACCTTAAGCGTTTTCTGCTGCTGGTATTGTTGGATAGAGTGAGATCTAAATACAACATCATGCTCGATCCCCCTATCTGCTAAGTATTGGCCTGCTGACTGGTAGCTTGTGGGTGACATCTTCCCATATGCTCTACTCCAGTCTGTGTTTCATATTATAGTCTACAGCGCCTCATATGTGACATGTACTAAGGGAAGGGGTCTTAGGTCCCCCGCACAAAGCCCCCTTTATGCAGATTGTGTCACATATGACCAATGACATCTCACTGTAGTAGGCCTATGGTTGAAATAGAAACTGGTGAAAAGACAGGACGCCCTGCATTCAAAACTGCATCCTCACTGCCGGGGACGCCCGCATCCCCCCCCCAACCTCCACCCTCCGCCTTAGGCAGTAGCTGTCATGGGAGCATATTTTACAGCTTTCCCTGTCAGGGGGGCAAGGGTGGGGGGGGGGGGGAAACTGGTCTTTTGAAGTGCATGTACAAATAGTTTCATACACTAAAGCTATATGAAAGTGGCTTATTATGCACTTATATACTGCTGTGGGACTTTACTAGGTATGCAGATTTTTGTTTATTTGTTTGTGAGCTAGAACTCATATCCTACCACCATGGGTGCATAGGGGGAAGGTGTCGTTTGGAATTTATAAGTTAACTCAATATATTTCTGTTACTCAATATAGGATGATTTGACTAGATCATATATGTATCTAGCAGATCATTTAAACAAAATTTTTCTAAAACTTGACATAAAAATCACATTTCAGTTATAATTTATCTAGTGTTTTTGTGGCAGTGATATATGAGGACACTGTCATATCCCAGTACCCAGTGTGTCCTAAGTCTTGAGGATGCCCTAGAAGCTAGCCGTGTCTTATGAGGCCGGTGTTGCCAGGACCTTATAGCATGTTAATAGTGCCACTTTCAACACCTGCCTCACTAGCACAGAAAGGAGAACAAAGGACTCACAATCAGGAGGTACCCAGTTCAAATCCCACCAAGGAGCAAGAAGGAAACTGAAACCAGGAATGCACAAACCATTCATGAATTAATTAGACTGCCGTAAGAAGTTGAATAATCGATAATCTGAAATCCTTGTATGTATGAAATGATGGGCTTTTGTTTTATGGTGCTTTTGATTACTATATTTCTTTATAGTGTTTTATCAAGGTAAGAAAGACTCTTGCAATGTTGGAGCCTGTTCAGGTAGGGTCTAGCATTGCCTGACCCTCTTCATAGAGATACTCATGCTATGTCCTATTCTCTTCTATTATGTTACTCAAGTTGACCCTGCGCCTGTCTCTAAAGAGACTCCTGCACTGTGAGAGTATACATGGTAGTAGAGATAGTACAGCTTAGCCATAAACAATCTAGAGTAGACCATCAGGTATTGCTGGAGTGTGCCTACACCCCAGGCTCACCCTGAGTAATAAAATATACTCATTTTGGGGACATTTGCCTGAGGCTAATATCAGCCTCACTGTGAGTATCAAAATTCTCTCTGTGTGCCTAGGTAAGGTAATGGTACCCTCCTCATGGGAGAAGGGCCAACCAGACATAGCTGATAATGTAATAGGATTTGCCTCAAGGGATCTGCTGGGGGATTACCACCTCTGAACAAATCCCCTCACCATCTCACCTTGCAAGTTACATTTGCATCTTCTTAGCCATTAGGGAATAAAATCAGTTCTAATCCCTATTCTCTGTTCTCTTTTGTCACCTAAGAATTGTCTCATTTTTCTTTAATTCAAGTCCCAACATAGATTTAAGGATGTGAGTATCAAATACCTTCTTGATCAGGTGGATAGATAGGGACATAGAAAATACCCAGGTTTAAAGAGAGAGTAAGTCAGAATAGAAAGGTGTAGCAGCATTTACCTGAAGGGTCTACCATAGGGACTATGTCATAGTTGCAGTATTTGTAGAGTTCAAGATATTAGCTAATATTTTGATCTGTTGCTCAACCATGCCAGTACTTATTCTGCTTGTTCTTCAGTCCAGAAGATTGCTCTCCTTACGTAATCACTTGAGGTTTCAGCCATTATGCTTTTGGTCGTATTTTATCCCATTTGCACTGTAACAGGGAAGAGAATTAACGGCCCCACTGGGCCTCATCCATTAGATCATGACTTCAAGAGGCAAAGAAACTTAACAATTAAATTTTAAACCACATTTCTTGTTCTGAATCACTATTCTACTTTATTATGCCTCCCTTTCATAACTTTCTTTCCTCAGAGTTGCATTTCTCAATCCCTTGGCAGCTGCTGTTCACTTTCTTTGAAAATCCTACTAAAGACTTAATCTGATTCCAATCCAAAAAGACACATCTTCCTTCATCACAAAGAGAGTAATCCTCAAAGTAGGATTGACTAAAGGTGTTTCAAGGCAAGCTGGAAAGTGGGGGTGATGGCATCAAAGTTGGAAAAGAAAACAGTAAAATATGAAGGCATTTTCTAATAGTTATTGGTAATAAAGATTTTATTCTTGCTAGCGCAGCAACACACATATATAAAACAATAACAATTAGACCATTCTTAACTCATCCATATACTTAAAAGAGGACTCCAAGGACATGGCCCTTATGTAAATTAACAATGTGACATGTACTGGGAATAAGGCCCTTCATTAATGCACCCTGCACTATAAGGGCCTTTTTCACAGATCATGTCACAATTGATAACTAAATGCTGTAAACAAATTAAATTCAATGTCAAGCAAAGAGATTCCACCCATGCAAGTTTGAAGCAGTTACCCTAGTGAAATGATGCCAATATGTCCCATGTTTGGTTTAGACAAAAAGTCCATTTTCTTGCATCTACCTATGGTTTCCTAATTCATGAGTGTTAGCTTCTTCAAGAAAGATTCATTATACACATCCTGTTTTATCTGTATTATTTTCATTTCAAAAATGGGAGGGGAGGAATACAACCAGTCTTTTCCTAGTAAGGTACCCTATAAGAAAAAAGTACCCATATGACAAGGAACATTTTATGGGCATCCTCTCACTTGATATTGCTATAATATCACCCAAACAATTTATGTGTGTATACAGTTTCAGTCAATTAAGTAAGATTTTTGTGTAACATAAATCCAACTCGTTCTAATGAATTGCAATAATTCATCCTTTTATTTGTTTTGGATTTGAGAATGAGAACATGAGAATGAAGCAGTTTAGGATATATGTTGATCCATTAGGCCTGTAATAATGCCAATATGATGAAAAGAATTAAGGAACCCTCTTCTTTAAGGGTAACCCTCAAAATATTGACTAAATGTCATGTTAAAAAGAGGTTTGAAAATTGTTTCCCCCAAACTTGTGATAATAATTAAATCATCATGAGTTAGCCAAGTTTCTCAATCAACTTTTTATTTTACCACAGGTCCTAATCATAATGATAAAGTTTACACATCTGAACGACTCTGTGATCAGAAGTTTATGTTTTCAGGGACTCCTCCAGTCCTGCAGAAGATGACATTTCAAAGACCCAAATATAGATGCAGGTTACCCAAATAAGAAACACCTAGAACAGAATCTGCGTCATTACCTGACATTGGGAGAAACATAAAATGAGGCTTAGTGATTTGGGAAGATGGAGGCAAGGAAGATAACAATTTGAGTTGCTAAGAAAGTCATACAGGAACTGACTCAAATGCTGATTAAGAAGAGGACAGTACTGTTCAAAACTAGTCAGCAGTGACCACTTTAGGTCCTCAAGTTGACGATACCTAAAACTACAACTTAAGGTAGTCAGAATGACGACTTTAGGTCATCATCCTGATGACCAAAGTCATCCTGAGGACCTGAAGTCGTAATTTTGAGCTGAAGTCGTCATTTTGACTACCTAAAGTTGTAGTTTTAGGTATCGTTAACTTGAGGATCTAAAGTGGTCACCGCTGACTATAGTTTCAGATCTTCCATGTTTTCAGTGCACACACTGTGAAAAACCAGTGGGAGGCTATATTATGTGCTAATGATGTCCTCATTCTAGCAACTTAAGAATCCTCAGAATGAATGATAAGTGCCTCCAAAGTTCTCAGTGTTCACTGGAAAACAGAAATCTCAATTGTTGTGTCTGTTGGTGTCTCTGGGAGACATGATGTGGATCGGAAGGGTATTCATTAGGCAGTACGCCTAGCAAGCGACATGTGCATTTTCTTGAATGGTGTCACACTCTTGCTAAAGAGCAAGATTGCACAGCATGCATGCCTCTCATCAGGCGTGCAGCTATTGAATTCCCCTGTGGAGGGTGTTACTCCCATGGGAAAGGGTATTTTGCCTAAAGAGTGCCTCACCTGCAGCAGTCTTTTTCTTTGAGGTGTCCTAAAGTTAT
The DNA here is from genome assembly GCA_949317995.1 of Acholoe squamosa. Lineage (NCBI taxonomy): Eukaryota > Metazoa > Annelida > Polychaeta > Phyllodocida > Polynoidae > Acholoe > Acholoe squamosa. The sequence continues at coordinate 37,037,563 of OX439049.1, forward strand.
CTTCGTGTTGCACACAAGTGGTTGGCACAAGAGTATTTGAAAGGGTGTTTGACAAAAATCACATAGTGCAGCAAACACTATTTCTAAGCAAGGCAGGTGCCTTTTCAGACTTATTGTTGGTGGAAGTTGAATGGTGAAGCAGAGTATAACTTCTTTGGAAAAGAGGGCACCTACTAACAGTTCTATTTAGCATACGAGCATCACCCTTCTGGTCTTGCAGAAACTGTAACCATGGACATCTCAAAATCATGTCCTAAGAAATATCAAAGTTAATTAGTCATTGTCAACCATCCAATACTTTTTGGCCTTTTTATTATGCTTAGTCCAATTAGGACTTCATTATTTTCTTTCATGGACTTCAAAGGTCAAATAAGAAGGGAACAAGTGTCATTCAAAATTTCATTTTCTTTGTGTGTTGACAGTCAAAGTTGTGTCTTAAAAGTTGTGCTGCAGGGGCGTGTAATGGGGTAATACCTATATCACATCTTGATTGGAGGCTGCTGTCTTTCAAGATTAATATTTATGGGTCATCAAAATATTCTGAGACAAAGAAAACTCCCTATGACAGTCGTGTGGGCTATCTCTTTTGGCAGTGTTTGATTTAAAAGATATTATTGATGACTTGGAGAAATAGCTTTTCTCAGATATTTCAAAGAATAAAAGCAAACATATTGGTGTTTGTCTTGACTGAACTCTGGAATTGCTAAACATTCAGTTGTAAACTAGGTAAAAAAGAGAATTGTTGATGTAAATGAAAGAAGTTCTAGTTATTTGAAAGATAAAAGATGATGTACTGTTCCAATCGCATTTTGGCAATCTTGGGTTTACCTGCCTCAATGTGAGATATCAATTCCTTTTATCAATCTTCTCTACAGTGGTGCTCATTATCAGAAATCAGGGAGATGAGACCACCAGAGAAGGAGGATATCTCTGATGATTAATTCCTCATGCCCTGCAGGGACCTACCCTTTTCTGTCTGCATAGCACAACTGTGTACACAATTGCTAGCCCCATGGAAGCCTTGCCCTACCTCCTGCTGTATGTGTATGTCTAATGTATCAACCTGGCCAGACACAGCAGTAGTAAAACCTGTATAATACAGGTCCCTCTCTACATTATTGTCAGCCACTGGTCCTCTGCCACTCCAAGCTGTTCTAACCTCCAAATTAATGTCTATGTGGTACAGGTACAGCATAGGCCTTATGCCAGGGTGATTCTGGGTGGATCTTGGAGAGCCAAGATGATAGGATGAAAATTTGGGTGAAAGAGGTGGGGATGGCCAGCTTGTTCTTCAAATTGTGAATGATAGATCATCTGGCTCATGTTGTGTTCTGCATTTGTTGTTTTTTTGGTGTGTTTGTTTATTTGAAGAGTTTGGTTCCAAAACGCAATAAATCCATGCCAGATTTTCAGCATACACCCATGTTTGTATTGCTCCCTTGAAGATAATTTAATGAAATGTTTACTAAATGGACTCTGGACAGTCGAGAAAATATATTTCTCAAAGAAAATAGCTTTTATTTTACATTCAAGTATCTCTAATCTGTAAGCTTTTGAAATATTTGCCAAATATTTTTCAAAATGGCGTTTATTGCATTTTGGAACCAAACTCTTCATTTGTTCGTTGTTTTATAGTTTTTCCTTTATTATAATCTGAACTTGAACATAAAATTATATATTTAGCATATTCATTGTGGATCAGTGGATATCAAATCACGTACTAAAGTCCATAGCAGATCACATACACAATGAAACAGCCATAGAGATCCAGTATCGTCATGATGAATGCATGGCATCATATAGTGTGACTTATTATTATTTGCCAATAATCTCTATAGAGCCTTGCAGCAGGAAAATGTGTTTGTCAATAAAAATAAGTCGTTCTCACATATTAAAGTTCAGTTGTTTTTTGTTAAATGAGCTGGACCTCTAATTTACAGATATGCAAATCTGCAAATATCACACATCAGGATGCAATTATCCTCCAAATAGTGGGGAATACTTCTAATGGAAAACAGTATATTTACCAACCAAATTTGGAAGAAAAATAAAGGGCTTAATCCTTATTCACATATTTCCTGAAAACTCACCCTTTCTCCCTACATGTCTAAACCAAAGCCAATCAGGGAGAATGGATGTAATATTGTGGTATAGTGTTTGTTCCTCCCTTAGGGAAGCTAATCTAGTTACTACTCTATCAGGATTCCCCTTAGCATCCAACGTCCTGCACGAGATCCTCCCCCCATCACAAATGAGGCTCCAGTGCCTAGCTAGGATGAAGATTGTGTATACTACATGTAGATAGCCATGACATATTTAGTCTATGGATCAAAAGGAAAGCCTAAAGATGAGAAAGTCTGCTCCATATTTAAAGTAAAGGGTGGGTCATGTGGCATATTTTTTTTTAATGAATAACAAGTAGATTTGTCACTCTCTGACTTTGTGCAAATCCGGAGTGCCCCAATCTAGGTTGTGCAATTTCATAATAATTTATTTCATGGAACATTACATTCTTACATTGTAGAGACCCTTACATCAGGTTAATGCCTAATATCTATAGATAATAACATGTTTTTAATTTATTTTTCTTTGTATCAGCTTGTTTCATGCTAATTATCTTTCATACTCTAGTATTTTTAAACTGTGCAAGTTGCCACATTGCACATAGTATAATGTTATAAACCTTCAATATCAAAATCAGGATTACTGTAGATTTCTACAAAATTATATATGGTATTTCATGGTATTATAATTATGACTATTCAAGTACATCAGATTGCATCAGCACTCCCAGAGAAAGAGTTCCATCCAATGGATAAGAAGAATCTATAGGGCAAAGAACAGAGGCGGTCTTTAGGGAAGCACTTCACTTTTTCATTCAGCTTTTGGGACTGTAATACTGACACTGAAATGAAATGGCCGCCCCTATTGCAGACCCAGCCCAAATGTTGATGTATAAAACTCTGTGGTGCTTTTCCCTGCAGTGAGGGGATGGATAAAGCAGACAAATGCAAAATATCAGTGATAACTAGCTGAATTGATGCCTATACATCATGGCCCTTTGGGCTGCATCAATCCCTTGGGGCTTACCCAGGAGTAATGCTAACCTCTATGCCACTCCAGAAGTTGGGAGTGGATGACAGACAGGTCACTGGGATGTGTTAGCAAGTGACAGGGGAGAGAACAGATTGTTCTGTAGATGAGAAAAGGGTGGAGTGAAGTGGACTTTGCAGTATAGTTAATTGGGTATAGATTTGTGGGGTTGTGATGGATTGGATGGAGTGAGGCTGGCATAGAGTTAAAGATATGAAAGGAGGCTAGAGGGAATCTGTGCATGGCTTCGCCAGTTTTCAGAGGCTGGGGTGATATTCATGCAGAGGTCATGTTTATGACTGCCTTATTGCAAAGTGTATTATGGGAATTGTATTTTATAATCCCACTTTCTAAAATGATATTCCCATAGGAATTTCGCCGATACATTTGTCCTTCAATTCTGAGTATGAGAATACCAGGGAGGAATACATCAAAGAAATATCTATCACAGTAATGACATAGATACCAACACAGGAATCAACATTTAGATGACATGGGTCCAATTCATGGATTTGTTCCTTTAGTGGTAGGATCAATATACATTTCAAGAACATCATAGCGATAGGCATTAATGGGACAAAATACATGTCTTACAAGAGGCCCCAGATGGAAACTAGAGTAAAATCTATAAGGTCTCAACTCCCTAGTCAACTGTGTCTGAGTGACCTAGGGCAATACACCTCTCCCATATGTAGACACCATTTACAGTGTTTAATTGGCAATTAACTTTGACAAATCTAAGTTGATCCAGCTTTTCAGCAAGAGGGTGCTGACAGTCCGCTCTTCATTACAGGGGGATTTAAACTTACAAATTGTGAGCATTTTTCTCCAACCAAGGCACAAAAACTAATGAATAGCAGGAAGGACCAGAGTGTTAAGGAGGAAAGTAGCCAAGCTCTATTGCAGAGATAAAGTGAGTGATAATTATTGAGGGCAGAATGAAGTATTCGAACTCAGGCGTAAACTTAAATGTATTAAGAAAAGGACTAAGATGAAGCAGTTCCCTTAAGGCCTATAAAATGGCTTTAAATAGAAGTCCTAAGAGTAAGCGTGAATAAAGTGGAAATCTCTATACTGCCTTCGAGAACAAAGAAGCAGATCACTTTAATAAGCTTATAAATCACTACAGGATCAGGGATGAATCTGACAAGTGCTGTATTCCAACAATAGAATCGTTACTCACAGAATCAATTACGTGCAATGGGATTTTATCATTCGTATTCTAACTCTTTGTGTTTGATGGCTGTAGACTGTGTTACCTCTTTGAATAGCTTACATGCCATTAGGGTCATAATTATGCAAATTCTACTAGATATTAGAGAGGTGATGAATACAGCTTTAATGTATTACTTAGGCTAAGTTCCTAAATATGAGCAGACATTCTCACTACTATGGCACAACCTATGTCTGACACATTTTTTGAAGTCAAAGATACTGTCCCTGATTATAGATTATCCACATGGGTGGTGCTTTTACTATGGTCGATTGACCAAACAGGTAAAAGATATCCAGCCCTGTGAACAGATACTTAGTGCCAAGTCTGCTACCATTGTTTCCATATAATGGGCAAATGAGGTTACCATGTCAACCTCTGACACCTGGTAACCATCATATAACATGGTACAAGTGGGGAAAAACAAGAACCTAGATAACATTCTTCAAGCTCTAATCCAAAAAGACAAAATACCAATTTTGTTTTTTATTTTGTTTTATTTAGTTAGCAGCATTAATGATATGCATGTAGTTAGTTTGTTAGCTCCTAACTATGCTAACTATGTCCACCTGTCCTTGCTTAACTATGTGTTCTCATGGGTCAGATATCCCTCATTTCATTGGAATCATGGCTATAAACAAACTCAATAACTTTGCAGTTGATTTACAGTGTGGCAGAAACCCAGCCGGAGCTGTGGTGGGGAGGAGCCGAGATTTATGACACAAGCCATGTACATTTTTGTCTGTATTACAGAGCATGAAATCTACAATGGGTGGATAGGTATTTTTTTTTATCTTTTTTTTAATTCAAATATCTAAGATGACCCAAAATCTACACAAATACCTAAAAGGTCTGATGCTTGAGGTAACCCTTCGGTTATGAGTAAAGAATCATAACACAAGTGAGTGCGTGGAGTGACGAAGTAAGGTTGGATGACTATATAAAGAAGGATGTTGTATACGATGCCCAGCGGGTCCTGTAGCCACTGGCACATATGGTGCAAGTGGCACATTGTCCCTGGGGAAGCAAGTAACAAGGAAAAAGTGAATCTTCATCAACTGCTCATTTTTGCATTGGTGTGGATGAGACAGTAACCCGAACATCCTAAAATGAGTCTCACCTTGGAGACCATGAATCTCCACTACCCTTCTTTCACTGCCATCAGAGCCACTTAGATATGCATCATAAAGGTTGGTTTTCCCATAAATGGATGATAGGAAAGATGTGCCTTCCAAGTGTTATCCTATGAGGAGATATGGGTTCCCCTTAATAAGAGAAGTTGAGTATCCTGAGCACTCTGCTATACTGTTACATGAAGAATGATGCTAAAAGGTACAACTTGTACCTGGATAAGGATAAAGTGTTTCAAATGTCATAAAGCCTAGATCTATATTCATGATGACTTTATACACATTACTGAACATTAGTGAGTCTTTAGTTCTATTACTAATACCGTTATGACTGCATGATCAGGAGGAGTAAAGGCTAGACGAGGGGGCTATAAATAGGATTATCTGCAATTCTACTTTTGATTATCAAAGATGAGGCAATTGCCATCTTGTGTGACAACTGCTAATGGCAGGGGCCCACTGCTCAGGACGGTGACTTATCATGTAGTTTTGGTTCACGTTAGTCTTGAGAGAGGTCGAGGGTGCAGCTAATTTATCACAGGGTGAGAGGTAAAATGACTGTGTGCTGATAGGCATATGCATGGTACTTCAGGGAACCACCTTGACAGAGACACGGAGTGCATGCTGATCTTTCCCAGTACATGCTAGCCAAAGCTCTCCCACTATAGCTTATCTCAGTCAGCAGCAACAGGAAATAACGGCCACTTTTCAAGCATATAGACTCAAAAGCACAGAAAATACTTCAATTAAGAAGAAGAATAAGCTAAACTTCCCAACATCAGCTCTCCTGGCACCCTTTAGTGCTACCAATGTGATGATAAGCATGACTGCTTCTGTGTCTGGTACACTGTTCATGTAGCTTGATTGTAATGTCACTGCCATTATCTTGACATCGTAATGAGCTGCTCACGTCTGTTGGGTGAGCAGCTCAGGGGGAGCATTCAGGGAGGCGTTACAGGAAACCCTAATCAGGGGTGCGCCCCATGCATGAGGTATTACAGTAGCCTCCTAGAAGACATACCTAGTAGTGGAAGAAGGAGTAAGCAGGCTATTAGTAGCAATTTTCCAGAGTGTCTGATAATCCTATTTGTAGGGGGTTAAGTTTGAATATGTAAGAACATATAATTGCCTATATGATAATAGTTTAATACACATTGTTATCGAAATGTTTGTTCCATCACAAAGAACAGAAGTAAAGACAATGAGTTTGATTAATGAGTTTGAGTTTGATTAATCTTTATTCATCAAAGTTGGTGTTCTCGGTAACATAGTAGTTTTACATAATTTGTAACATTATTGTTCATATGTACCTTTGTTTACAATGTAAACATAATACTGGAATCTCATTTGATAATGAATAATAGAATGGTTGTATATTTAGCTCATTGGATGAGAGCTAATTAATTCATACAACCGTACCCTGTTTGTTGAATATACATTGATGGTTGCCTTGACAACAACACAACAACTGGTCTTTCCTCACAGATTCATTGTTAATATTCAGTTAGAACCTTTTCAGTGTGATATGTCACATCTTGCCACCATTGCTCTCTACAGTTCCTATTAGAAATCAGGGAAATGAGATCACCACAGAAAGAGGATCTCTATGATGACCAATTTATCATGCCCTAGAACCTACCCTTTTCTCTCTACATGGTAATAATCTGGCAAAACCATGCACACAATTGCCTGCCCTGAGGGAGCCCCACCCTACCTCCAGCTGTGTGTGTATGTCTAATGTATCAGCCTGGTCAGACACAGCAGTAGCAAACCCTGTATAATTCAGGTCCCTGTCTACATTATTGTCAGCATTATATTGGCCCTCTGCCACTCCTAGCTGTCCTAACCTCTGGGTTAATGTCTAGGTGGTACAGATACACTGGGCCCTGTGTCAGGATGATTCTGGGAGGCTTTTGCCTGAAAGAGTAGGGATGGCCTAATTCTTTTGTGAATTATGATGGATTCATCATATCGATATCTGGATCATATATATTTTAGAATTAAATAATGGAACATTAACCGTGATTAATGTTTGATCAGTTTTGGTGTTCTTCCACTGTCCATGTGGTATCAGGAAAGTCACAATTAATATTCAAGTAGTGGCGATTAAACTTTAGATAACTTTGAGAGGAAGTAGTGCCCTTATTGACTAGATTTGGAGAGGGAAGTGACAACAACCTTATAAACATCATTTTCCCTAAAAGGTTGAGCTTACCATACTTAGAGTGTATATAGTCAACCGCCCTGTGTTATGGAAACAAGATTCCGAGGGAGTGATTTTTTCAACAACAGGGGATGTCTGGTGGTTTGGTGCACAGACACATAAATAAATGTTGCCCTCCCCTTCCGATAGTCGGAATTTGATGGGTTGATTCGGCCTAGTGATGAGATTGAAGAGGCTTGGTTGAATATGGTTGTACATTGTTCATATCTAATAAATGGATGTATCTAATTTATTCTATGGATCAAAGGGAAGGCGACCAGGATAAGGACGTCTGCTCGATATTTAAAGCTACGCATGATTCTGTGATGTTTTATTGATAAATAGGGTGCAAATCTTACATGTGCCACGGGTTTATCAGACAGGGAACGTATCAGGATTACAGGAAATCCTATAATAGTATTTGCAATTATCATGACATAGGTTGATTATCACTGCCAAAAATGAATAGTTGCGCCAATTAATGAGGCCTCTCACCTGTTTTCCCTATATGCCTTTGTGCTTTAGATGTCAATATTGCCCTTATTCTAGATAAATTAGAATCAGGATAAGGATAAGGATAAGTTTTAAGGGGTTGTTACAAGAAAACCTTTTGCAAGGTTACCAGAACATGTGACCTGATGAGAACTGATAGTTATCCCCTAATTTGACACGTAGCTTTATACTGGCACAGTGCTCGTTGACAGACTCCTTAAATTACAATGTCATAATTACAATGTCACTGCCACCTAAAGGCGTGAGTCCACAGTGTGACTAAACATTCCTGCAACTAGAAATTGCACTGGGTCTGTAGTGGCATCAGACTAACTCACATGAGATAATCATATGACATGTACTGGGAAAGGGGGCCTCATTGTACCCTGCATAAAGTCCCTTTTTCATAGGGCACGCCATAACTTTGCTTTTCAAGCAATTGCAGGTATGACAATTCTAACCGTAGGGTCCACTATGCAACAGATAAAACAACTCGCTCCCTTCCATGCAACTAGCTCAAAATCGCACCCTATGTTGCATGGTCAGTGGCGGATTTAGAGGGGTTCGCGGGGGCATGCGCACCCCCCTTTTCCAAATCCTGGATCCGCCACTTTCTATTGGCACATGGAGGGCATTTTGATGGATTTTGATGACAGCAAAGGCCTAAATTAATCAAGAAGGTCACTATGTGCCATGATATCTACAGTCCTACATAGTGCTTGCAGTGGTACAACTGCTCTAGCTTATGATGACTGGTAGTTGGGCAAATATCTCTTTTTTCCTGCCCAGTTGAGTCTGAATTTCACCTGTCAGTGACATTGCCAGTTATGAAATGATCAAAGATTTAGCCTAAGAGAATTACCCAACAACAGGTATCCCAAGTACTATTGGCATAGTTACAGAGGTAATATCATAATTAGGGAGAGATATTTGATGACAGGGTGTCCTTTCAAGGAGATCACTAAAGAAGCAGTGGCTATTGGGATCATCAGCTATAATAACAAGTTCTCTGTACATGGTGCTTATGACTCTGTAATGGCATCATTATTGTATGATAGCAAATTATGTCACCTAGTCCTTATGAAGGGGTCAGGACCTAAAACCTGGTAACCTTAGAACCGTAGATAGTTGTTACCCATGTGCGAAATAAAAGTTCACCATAGGCAGTTGTGGTTTAGACTACCCTGCTATCTATTGATCTTGGGATTGTGGCTTTGCTGTTGTACCACCTATTGAGAAGAAGGGTGTGAAATATGAAAAGAAAATCATTCTGGGGAAATCTTGAGAGTTATGAGTGGATGGATAAGGATAATTGATAGGGGGAAAAGGACAGTTCTAAGTGCATTTAGGAGAAGCTGGACTTTCATTCAGCCTTCAGCCCACTGTTATACAGGATTGATTATTAGCCAATGATATGATCCCAACTACTCACTGTGGCCCTCTCGGGGGCCAACTGGTACCCACCTGATAGCTCTTATCAGTAGAACTCACTGGTAACAAGCTCCAGCAATGGCTGCGCCCATGCCACAACCTGCTACCTCAGAATACCTATAGATGAAATAGCCATCGCAGGCCCAGCCTAAATACTAAAGTATAAAACCCTGTGGTGTAGATCGATAAGGCAGACAAATACACTGAGTAGGGTCAGAGATAACTAGCGGAATTGATGCCTATACATCATGGCTCTTTGGGCTGCTGGGCTTACACAAGTGTATGGCTACCCTCTTTGCCAGGCAAAAGGGTGGGAGCAGAGGACTTACAGGCCACTGGGGTATGGTAGAAAGTGATAGTGGAGGGGATGGACTGCTCTGTACATGAGAAAAGGGCAGGGTGTGAAGTGGACTACAAAGCATAGTTAAATGCATATAGAATAGATTTATGGCATGGTGATGGCTGGGATGAAGTATGGCTTGGATGGGTTGAAGGCCTGAGAGGAAACCGGAAGGAATCTATGTAAAGCTTCCTCATCAAGTATTTGGGGGCTAGGTGATTTTTCTGGAGCGATCATATTTATCATTGCATCAGATTCTAGTAAGGGTGGGCTTGTCCTTAGAGTAGACAATGCACAGGACCATCTATAGGGGAATCCAATGAAAGGCTTTGCAAAGCATATAAACACAATTCCTCATGTAAGAACAATGAAAAAGTCAGAATAAATAAATTAGTGTGAAAGACAACAGGCTTTATCTAATACATATAAAATAATATTATCTAGCCATTTAAAGGATCCTTGAATTTACATACTATAACTTGTGGACACTGTTACCCTAAATCATATTGACCTTTGATTATTTAGGCTCTATAGATTAATAAGGTCCTATTGAGACTATCATCATGTTTACACAAGAAACCAGATAGACACATATATACACTCAGAGATTGGCCTGTCTAATACACTGCTCTGTCCCAAATCAAAATTGAAATAGCTAAAAGGGATCAGCTTCATCAGGGATAGTCTTCAACTGCTCTAAAATTACCAGATCACTACGGCCATTATGAAGAACTATGAGAATCCAAGTCCCTTCAGGGAATTTGTTCCTACAGTGGGACCTATTACCTTTCCTACCAAGAAGCCTGTGCCTCCACCTTTTTTTGTTGGCACAGGTTGATCACAAGTAATAAATGTCTATGTAGTTTTGATTGCAGTCCTAATATTGTATGGTAGGAAGACTTTCATATGATAACTGTATATCATAATGACTGGCAAAATGAAATTCCTATGATAATTATAATATGTTCTTCATCTCCTTTCCTCTGAAAATATGTATATGGAATACCTGCCACATTTACGGCATGGATATCACTGGCATTGGCATAAGATAGTCTTAAGGTTCAATACAATTTGAACATCATAGACATATATAGTGACGATTCAAAATACATCTGATACAATACACCCCAGATGGAAACTACAGTATCATCAAGAATGTACCAACTTCCTAGGCAGCTGTAACTGAGTTTGACCTAAGGGAAAACACCTCTCCCACACACTATATACCCCACTTACAGTGTTTAATTGGTAACTAAAATCAACAAATCTAAGTTGATCAGCGTCTTGGCAAGATGGTGCTGACAGTCAGCACTTCAGTATGGAAGGATTTTAACTGCCAATTTGAGGATATTTTTCTCCAATCAAGGCACAATATCAACTGAATAACAGGAAGAACCAGGGTGCTAAGGAGAAAAGAGGCTTAAAGCTAATATTAAATGAGTGTTATTATAGGAAAATGGAGAAGAGAAAACTGTCTGAAGGCTTGAAGATAACTTTAAACAAAGATCCCAGGACTAACTATGAATAAAGCCGAAAATCCTCTCTCCTCTGCATTTTAAAAGGAAGAGAAGCAAATTAGTTGAAATAGATAAATCACTAAAAGGTCATAGAGGAATCTAATAAGTGTTGTATCTAAGGTCTAGAACCATTACACACAAAATCAATTACATGCAACCTTCAGAAAGTTCTTTCTAAATAATTTATTGTATTGTTATGGACTGACAACTCCAGAACATTGTTAAAGCTAACCATCTGCATTCTATTTTCATGACATGTTCTGAGTACATTGGTTTGATTTCCTGATTTACCTTGATTGCCCCATACCAGTCAAAGATCTTGTAAAACAAGTCCATCCAAACTGATACCTTTCATTAGGAGAACCCACAGTCACCAGTGCAATGTACAAGATGCTGGGGCAGTGAAACAGGTCTCAAGGCAAGGGACAAGGCCATCACCTGTGCCACTGGAAGTGATGTATCTAAATGCCCCTCATATGCCTAAAGTCTAACAGCCACTAGGGACGCTTTTTCCAAATATTCACTACATTTCAGAGTGGTGATTACAAAGGAAGGCCTCAATCTACGTGGATAAATAGGAGATGTTACCATATTTTCCAGTGTATAAGCCTGGCCTTATACAAGCACTAAGTCACAAATTTACTAGGCTTTTACACGGGGCAGGCTAATAGACTGGGCAGGCTTCTATTTCCATACCACCCACCAATAGCAACTGACCCATCAAGACTTTTGAGCAGTAAATGCTGATGTACTGTGAAGCAAATTTGCCATGAAAAGCCAAAGTGGGCAACTTCAAGAACCTACCCAAGCTGATACAAGATTTATAATACAAGCAGCATGACGTGCCCTCGCCATCAACCAGGGTTTGCTGGGAGCCCTGTATTTTTTTTTATATACACGTCCTGTTCCAGTCCAAATGATACTGTGTAATGTAGTAAGTCTCTTTAGTCAAGTACATCATAAGGATTATTTCATTAATTACATAGTATTAAGGAAAGGGGGGAAAGTGTTCATATTTCAGGTAGTAACTATAAATCTAAAGAGGGTACATTGGTTCAGTTTCTTTCTATCATTATTATTTCAACTCAAATTTCTATGGCCCAAGATAAACTCCAACTCTGCACTAATGGAAGAAGGAGTAACCTTAATGCTTTGGAGAACCTTAATGGGATGGGATAGTAAGCATGACAGCCATTGGTGGGGCTGGCAGCAGTAGGAATGGATAGCTAGAAAGAGGGCAATGTTATAAACAACCCCCATTAAGTCTTGTGGCCACAGACACATTTGGTGTAACAGAACCATTGTGCTAGAGATGCTATTAACAAGGGAAAATGTATCTTCATCAATCGTTCATTTTTGGGGGAGTGGATGAGACAATAACTCAAATGATTGTCACATAGAGGGTCCCACCATGGAGAAACATGACTTGTTCTGAGAAACAGGACATGTTCTTATTTGGACGGGAGTCTGCTAAACAGGACAAGCAAGCATCTGTCCTGTCTCTCAGAAATTCCCGTGTGGATAATAATCAGTCTAGATAAAGTCCCATTTCTCAGAATCCCGTTTCTCAGGAAATCTTGTCCAACAAAATGAGGTCCTGTAATGTGCTGTTTCCCAGTTTCATGTAGCCATGACTTGTCCTGTCTCTAAGAAAATCTTGTGTGGATAATTATCAGTCTCGATTCCTTTTTCTCAGATAAGGATGTTATTCGGACGAGATCCTCGTCCTGATATCATTAGCCTAACATTACATGGGGTAAGGTGCTAAAATGGATGTATGCAACAACTTGTTTTTGAATAAAGAGACAGTGTTTTTATTTGTAGGACTTTTCATACTAAATTACCCTGAGATACTAATACTGCTGCTCACGATGTCCTATTCTTAAATAACCAGTAATGGTAACATTATTCAATAACCTCTATTGGTCCCTAACTAACTTGCTCGAGATGAGAAGTGACATGAATTCACTCAAGTAAGCTACTGGCCAGCCTAGCCTGGACTCACTCAAGCACACAACAAACACTAATTATGTGGAAAATGAGTTGAACTTCCCTGAACAAACCCTCCCAGAATCCTTTAGTGCTACAAATGTGATGGGAAGCCTGACTGCCTCTGTGTCTGGCACACTGTACATGCTGTTTGATTGTAATGTCACTGCCACCATACTGACATCACAATGAGCTACTCACGTCTGTTGGGTGAGCAGGTCAGGGGTAGTAGTCAGAGAGGCATTACAGAAGGCACTAGTCCTTGAAATTACCTACACTCTAAGAAATGACCGTCAAATCTATCAGGCTGTAAACTTGACAGTGAATCAGCACACTTGTGACGGAAAGTGCTATACACACCATTGAATTGGTGTCTAAAGTGATCTTTTTTGCACTCCTGTGGGTGTGTGAATAGCAATCCCTATTTGCAAGCATATGGGTATGTGATCCATAATTGCACACCCAGCAGGGTACCTATGGGCCTACCAATCTACACACCAAGAGGGTGAATATAGCACCCCTCATCTAGATATTGGGTGGGGTTTAAATAAGGAGTTTTTGAGAAGACAACCTTACAGCCACTAAGTGCACACCAGCAAGTGTGCCAATAAGATTTCTATAGGCATACTTTTCGGTGTGCAAATAGCATCAGCCATGCGTGATACAGTGTACATTCTATAATGAAGCCACAGGAAACAGCTAAGCACTGTGCTATAAGAAATACCAATGAAAATAATAGTAAAAGCTTTGATTCACAGTGACCAGAGTACTGTCATAATTTCGATGCATTTTTGTAACAGTGCAGCCTCCTAGAGGCCATACTGAAGCAACGGTAGTGTATTTATACATTAGTTTAATGCCACTGGTGCAAAATACCTCCTGCTTGACCAGTTAACAATAATTCCAGCCAAAAAAAAAGTCCATGGGCTTTTAATCTTAAACAATCTATAGTTTAAAGCAACACTTGAGATATAATAATAAATCATTGCTAAAGGTATTCATAAACCACAGAAAGCCCTAAACTGAGCTTAGTGAAAGATGCAGATGGTATGGTGCTACCGATGTTCTGGCACACCCGCTCTAGTCATTTCACCTTCGAGTGCATCATTAAAGTTTAGGGGGACTGTTATAGCCCATTGGCCCTCAGGCCATATGGCTTAAGGATAAGTAAAAGAGTTGGTCTTGCTGGATTTGATTCCAAAAGAGGGGTGTACCTAGAACACTGAGGTACATGGCGTGATCCATAGGTGGTGGTAGTGGGGGGGGGGGGGTCCTCTATATAATCTCATATCTGATGGTCTATTTTATTATTCTAGACATGAAACAATGTCATAATTGGTTACCTCTATATAATTATATCATAATCTACTCCATTATATCCTACACATAAAGACTCAGCTGATAATTTATTTTAGAAGACCAAGAGCCATATTTCTATGCAGAAAGCACAATACATGTGACCTGGACTGGCAAAAGGGACCTTATTCCCCCTGAAATAAGGTCCCTTTTCGCAGATCCTGTCACATATGTATCTAAATCTAATTAAACATCTAGACATCTAGTACGGGGTATACTTGTCACAGAAACTTTAACTTAAAAGCAAAGAAGTAACGAATATAAAAAGCCACAGTGTGGTACCAACAGACAGTAGACACTGAATACCATCTAACACTCTGATTGCCTTCTTCTATTTTCAGTCTTAGTACCAGGGACTCCCAGCAGGGGCCGCCCTTTGTAGAGGAACCGGAAGCAAAGTCACTGCTGGGCCGGAAGCGTGTAAAACGAGGCTGGAGTATCAACAGTCTCAACCTGTTGTGGGAAATGGAAGAACAGCAGCGCCGCGGAGCAGCCAAGGAACATCAACAGGAGGTCCACTTGGCTAAGTAAGGGCACTTTAGTATAATTTTGTAGACCACTATAACTACCACCACTGACCACCCTACATAAGACCGATAATTTGATCGTATTTGGAGGGCAAAACCACTGTACTGTGCAGTTTTAGGATCATAAGTTTTCT
This sequence comes from Acholoe squamosa, assembly GCA_949317995.1. Lineage (NCBI taxonomy): Eukaryota > Metazoa > Annelida > Polychaeta > Phyllodocida > Polynoidae > Acholoe > Acholoe squamosa. The sequence continues at coordinate 37,052,988 of OX439049.1, forward strand.
TGTTATATTGTCATTAATGTATGAATATTGGCAAGCTATATTCAGACGAGGGACTCGTCCAAATAAACACCTCATTCGGACAAGAAACTGGACATATATAGGAAATGGGAAAATATTTGGATATAAGAAACGGGGCATCTAAGAAACGGGGTGATATATTGGGAATATAAGAAACGGGACACATAAGTGACATCTGGGACACTAGGACAAACCTATTTGCCCAATCTAAGACACAGGACTTATATACATTCTAATGAGGCGGGACATCAGAATATATACTACTCATGCTCTGTCCTATGTCTCAGATACTCTAAACAGCCCCATGTCTTAGATGTTATCATATATAAGTATTATGGTCCGGTGTTTTATACTTTGAACAGTCCTGTGTCTTATGTTTTCTGGATGGTCCCGTCTCTTAGAAAATCTTGTCCACATAACATCCTTATACAAACAAGATCCTCATCCGGATATCACTGGCCATGAATATTAATTTCTTTTTTTCCTGAAGTAAGCAAACTATTTGATTCATGTTGTTGGTTGCTGAGTTGTACAGTGGTATAAATTATATAGATACTCATCACTTCTTTTGAGTGTTTTACCAGCATCATTTTCAAAAAAAAAAAGAGCGGGAGCTATCATAAGACTGTCATACATACTTCAATATCTATAAGTGCTGTATGCAAGGGCTTCTATGTATTCAGATGAGAGTGCCCTGTTATCTCTTGCATTATAAGTTTCAACTGTTGAAGTTTCTGCCTTAGCGGCCCTTAAAGGGTTAGCGTAAGGCCACCCGTAAAATATGTCCGTTTCCTGTCCAGAGGGTGGGTTTTTTCACACCCATGAGGGAGGTAGGAAAATATTTATTTTTAGGATAATATTTTTATTTGTCATGAACATCGTAAGTGAGGACGGCATGAATTCATCAATATGTTTTAAGGTTTTGTGATTGGAAACCTAGTTTCTTGTGCTGATGGTCGAAAAAAATAAATTTTTCTTCAGAACTCAAGAAAAAAATTTCCCATTCTCACAAAAAAATCCACCAGGCCTCTGGACAGGAAACAAACATATTTTTAAGGGTGGCCTTAGTAAATTGTTTTCTTCAGATACCCCATCCCACCAACTCACAAAAACACAAATAACACAACAACCATACTTGTACATGTCTCTTTCTAAAAACAGCATATGTGACAGGATCTGCGAAAAGGGCGCTTAGTGGAGGGTGCATTAAGGTCCCTATTCCCAGTGCACGTCACATATTGTAAGAATGTCAAACTTCTAAAACGGAATATCAAACAGAGATGTGGATCTAGATCTCCAACAATAGAAACTCATTTTAGCTGAAAGTGTACAATATCCATAATCGGAGTAATTAGATGTATATGCATTGTATACATCGCCATTTTGAATCTGTGATGTAATCAAAAGGTCACGTGATCAGGCAGTCTAATACGTGCCCTACAATCTTATGTATAATATGGCATCATAATGTTCTATTGGTCACCAGTATTTCAACTAATAAATTTAGGCCTAAATCCAATATCACTATTCCACTAATATTATTGTAGCATTGCACCATGGTAACTACACATCCATCAAATCAACCTGATACCTGATTCCATCACAAGCCACCGACAAATCAAATTCAGAATGTAATTGTCTTGATTTGGGTCGATTTTCAAATTGAATCCTGACAATTTGAAGCAAAAAGAAACTAGCTGCCACCATTTCTTTATCCTCCACTTAATCAGTTGGCATGAGATTCTCAGTAATGGTGGTGGGTGGTCTCCATGTGGTATTACCATAGTTCCCCATTTAAACTCCCAGGTACTTATTAATTCCAACACTCTTATACCCCTAGCTATCCCTTATTTGAGACCATGTATTTTAATTTAAAACAGTTTTTAATGCTTGAAATTGTTTTATTCTACTACCCCTGTACCTCAGCTATTGGCCTTAAACGGGCAACTACGGTATCTGAGTGTGCACTGGTGAATAAGGTTGAATCTTTGATAAAATAGAAACAAGATCAATACAAAGTGTGTTTGAGAAGATTGTGTGGGGAAATGGTTAAAGGAGGCAATGAACCGTGAATGCACCATGTACTGAGAAGAATCTTCAATTATAGTGTTAGGATTCAACAGCATTTCAACTTTCTCAATTTCCACCTTATTATGCAAGCATGATGTTTTCACTTGGGATTTTCTGACATAAACCAGTACTTTTCTGACAAAGACTACTGCAGCAGCTCATGAAACCACCGGGGTCTCAAATAAGTACCAGTCTCAAATGGGGGTAGGCTCTGGGGTACTGAAATTAGTCAATCAACTGCACTGTATCTTAAATAAGGGCCCATCTCGTCAGGGGCAGGGGTACAAGAGTATTGAAATTCAAAAGAGCCAGGGCACTTAACCAATCTTCTATGATACTTCTGTTTGACATGAAAATGAACTCAGAATAAAGATAATTTTGCACCCCCTGTGGCATGTCACTGCTCTAATCACCACTTCCATCACCATAACTTAATCACAACTGTTTCATCATTCACCATAGAGTGTGCCCAAAGACATGTTGGGGAAGGTTTGGACCTTGGTCAAGCTGCAGCGTCCGTTGTGGAACAAGTGGCGTCCAGTACGCCCACAGGAACATCACGCCATCTGGCGAGTGTGTGGCCTGGGTCAAGCAACATGGCTGCCCCGGATCCAGTATGGTGGGCAGGCCCTGTAACCGGAAGTGCCACAATGGGGGAACACTGCGGGTTCGTGACTGCGCATGCCCAGACGCCTACAATGGCACCTGCTGTGAGGCTGGTGAGTTGTTGGTGGAAACAGTGTAGGCTTCTTCTCCCATCCACTATTGTCTTCTTTTACTCACTGTGCTAATGTATTCAGGTATAGTGTTATTGGAGGGTTGTATAGGAGCCCAGAATATACAAAATTATCACCTATTGCATATTGTTATATAAATGGGCATGTTGGCCTGCAGTGTTATGTACGTTGTATGTTATAATTGAGGATCAAAACTCAAAAGGTGTACCATAACTATGATTTGATCTGTTCTGGATAGCAACATGGCCCCTGATACACTCAGAAAGGATAGGTATAGAGTAGGTATAGATTCTTGTAAAGAATTTGTAAATAATACTTTTTTTTATTTTCAGTTGTTTCCTGTGGTGACCCTGGAGTACCTCCATATGGATATCTGAAAAACTTTGACTTTCTCTATGATTCGGTAGCACAATATCAGTGTAGCAATGGTTACCAGATGTATGGTGAGTCCACACGGCGATGTCAGGCAGACGGATCATGGACTGGTAGCATGCCTATTTGTTCAGGTAAATCATGCTAAATTTTTAGCTACTGACATTTTTATAGTGATTATCATAATGGATGTGTCATTTATCTAACAGAAAAAAAAATGATTATACATCCTAAATTATAATATAGTATTGTATAATGTACCTGAGCTTATAGAACTTACAAGTCATGATTTTAAGCTACAAAAAAGGATTCAACTGCTCAGAATCAAGCCCCAGGTGTGCTTAATGTGTCTGACATGAACTCAAAATGTTTCTCATGCCTTTACTGTATGCCCCACAAATGTAAATAGAGAATTAGACATAATGACCATCTGCTCCAGGTCATAGGTAGCCATTTAACATCATTTTCTCCTTTTCATCAACCTGTGTTCAGTGGTCACATGTCCTCATCCCACACGCCTGGACAATGGCTGGATTGAGTTGCGGAATGGAAGTGCTTTCGGAAGTGAGGCTGTCTATGCATGTGTTACAGGATACTTCCTAGTAGGCCACAGGAAGCGCATGTGTCATCATACAGGGATGTGGAGTGGGCCAGAACCACACTGTGTCAGTGAGTAGGATTTATGCTTATATTTATCAATATGTATAGGAAGATATTTTGTTGTTTTTTTTTTCTTAAGGGAGGTTATAATTTTTTCATAAAAGTGGGGCTGGAGAAAGTTCCATGTGTCCATCAACAATCCACACCACCCCTCCTGGAGAGGTTTGAATTGTTGACCATTTATGCATTGTACTTCATTTCTTTGTTGTTGTTGTTTTGATGGTTATGTGTTCGTTGTTCCTTTCATTAAAAAGGGATGAAATATTTTTGCTTTCCCCTGGTCGAACAAGACGGTTCAGGTTAAATATACATTCCTTTTCCTAACACACACCATGTGGAACTTACATATAAAGCTATGTCAGCAGAGCAGAGATGTATTTTAGAACAACACAGACACGCATTATAAAAAAGGTAGTGCATCTCATTCAATCTCCTGCCATCAGCAAAAGAGTATCCTACATCGACACTCTCAGTATGTCTGAGCATGCAAGCTGAAAAAAATGATAGCTCATGAACTCTCTCACAAGTTATCCTTTCTGCTTGCCTGCTCAGATGTTTGCATGTCTTGGTATGCCCTTGGCTACATGTTTAACCACAGTTTGTTCCTTTTTGTATCCTAAATCCATTTTCTCATATTTTATGAGTTTGCCATTCTTATTGTGTGTTATTTGTACTCCCCCCTCAGCCAAGTCAATATCGGGGGCATTTGTAAGCACTGTTCTGAACTAACATCAAACTCAGCAGCTAGTATTTTTGTTTCTAAACACAATCCCAATTGTCCCACAAACAGGATATGTATTGCTCCCATAGCTTGGAAGTGATTCTGATTTCTGACATACCATATTAATCCTATGTATGTAACTTATGCAGGAGTGTACCTCACTAATTGGTCTTCATGATACACCATTGAAATGATAGTGGGTTTGCTTACTTCATTGGTGCATCATTGTAATACCCTGGAGATATATCAACCGCTTGTGTGGTTGATATGATACATGAACGTAGGTGAGGGCAGCATAGATACATCATTACAACCAGTGGTCATAATGCACTACTGCAATAGGACTCAGTATGGAGGCCTAGTGGAGCCGCCATTTGGAATTTTGCTGGTTGAGGTAAAGCCCACTGATAACACATACCATGATGGGTACCTTGTCCCTGGGTAACACCCACTTCCAGGGACATGCTGGTCCCATCTTATTAGTTCTTATCAGTGTGTGTGGCCAGAACCAGCTGCGGACCAGCTAGAAGCCAATATAAGCCTTTAAAAGGTTAAGGCCTCAAGTTACAAGTACCTGGTGGATAATACCACCTTCAAAGTGGTTGGTATAGAATTCTAATGAAACACAAGGGAGCCACAATTTCCTACACCTTAAACCCTCCCTAATGGCTGACAACAATATATCTTTGGCAACTTAAGGGCAAGGCTTTCACCATTATTTGAATGGAAATTCCTCGGAGCAAAGCGCTTTGCTGCAATTTGTATCTGGGGCTTCATTATAGAAACTACACTGCTTCACGACATCGCAAAATTATGGCTATTCACTGTATAGTTTATAGAAAGGCCATAGTTGTCATAATAGGTTTATTTTACTTTTCTTGTACATTTACATATATTTCTCTCCCCTTGCTCTTGAGTGTTCGTTTCACTTTATGAAAGATATGCAAAATGCTTCTGTTTTGATAATCATGTTTGAAATAATATCATCAATGTAAACTATTATGTTCCCACAGGTATATTCTGCCCACCACTGCCAGAACCAGAAGGGGGGATGTTGAGGCTGCCAGGAGCTAAGTTTGACCGTACTCCATATGGTGGTGTGGCCATCTATTCATGTAACTACACTCACAGTATCAGAGGGGACCCCATCAGAAGGTGTGATGGACCTGGGCCTATTGGTATATGGAGTGGACACGAACCTAAATGCATAGGTCAGAACTTTATCATCTTCATATTGCAATTGCTATGATTGAGATAGATTTGTTACTGCTATGATTCAAAAAGGTAGATTTTTGGTTTTGGCTTGCTATTGCTGGCTTCATGTCATCGGATTAACAGCTTCAAAAGCTCTTTCCTAAATAATAGCTTATAGGAGACCAGACCTAAGTAAACAAGCTTATGGTCAAGGTATTGGTCCATTAACCAAGCTTCTATTGTCTCGGATTCAGCCCAAGATAAAATTCAATGAGAGGTAGTCACCCCAGGGAGCAAAGTTTTAGTGAGATTAATTTGCAAAATCTCCACAATCATATGCTGCCTCTGTCTGCCCAAAAGCCAACCAATACCTTTGAATTTGAAATCTAAACCAATTATAAACATGGTCATTTGTTCATATTAGCATTATGCGACTTGATAAAAATGCTTCATCAATTAGTCCAAAGTTAAAGCAATAATAGGCTGGAAAAGTGGAGAAGCAATTACTGTAAGTGGCCTCAGCTTGCTGCATTGAAATAAATTTCACACAAAACAAACATTTATTTCTAATGATATATCATTGTATCAAATTTTCCAATTTGCAACTGTTGTACATTTGAGCAATCTGGGCAATTGAGTCTTTGTACCAGGGCATTATATATGGTATGGTGGTACAACACATCCTGATTCTGCAAAACTTGTAAAATCCAGAAATAGCCCTTCCAAATCTCGTCTACAAATACATACAGTAAACTAAAATGTTGGTCAAAAACAGTCCCCAAGTTTTGGGCTCGAAAGGTTTATTATTAGTAATGGTAGAAAATGAACTACTAAAATATGTTTGTTGGAAGCAGGTATTACTAAGCAAATGACGAATTTGGTTCCAAAATGCAATAGATCCATTACAGATTTTCAGCATAATTATACCCTTTTTGTAATGCTTTCTGAATTGATAATGATAAAATCTTTACCACATAGACTCTGGACAGCCTAAAAATATATTCATCAAAGAAACTAGTTTTTGTATTACATTTAATTATTTCTGTGCTGTAGACTTTTGAAATATTTGCCTCTTTTTTCAAAATGGTGTTTATTGTGTTTTGGAACTAAACTCTTCAAATGTAGGAGCAATAATTTTACATACATGGTACAAATCAGCCCTCAGGGGCGGATCACTGGGTAATCCCCTAGTATGTATCATGCCAATCCAGATGTAGCTGGTTGAGTGAAGATGCCTGTCAATGGCCTCTAGCTCAGTTGGTAGAGTATTGGCGTTGTTGTCAGAGGGTCCTGGCTTTGAGTCATGGAAGGTACAACACCATTTTCATTGTCCACCGCATTGGTGGACCTTTCCGAGCATCCTACTGCAATCCCTAGGATTAAGGAATCTCAAGCTGGGCTGGTATGATACAGATGACACTTTGACTAGCCAGTACTGGTACTGGTACATCTAGTAGGAAGTCAGGAGTGCTGTGCTTCATAAATCTGAATATCCAGTTTGGTGGTGGTGGAGGTGGTATGCCTCATATGCCTCAAGATTGTGGTTGAATCGGTTGGAAAGAAGTGTAGGGGCAGTACTTTCCTGTGTCTAGCATATTGACTCATCATGTGCCTCTATTGTGTATCATCCAACAATGAGAGTGCTATTACTAATAGAGGTACAGTTTCTTTGATCTATGTTTATCGTAATCAATCACTTCCATTATGAAATAGGACTTAATGCCTTAGTATCATCTCTTTTGCACAGAGAAAACACGTTGCCCATCTCCCAAATCGACCTCAGTTAACTCAGAACTACGTTGCAGCGCGGATATGGAGACAGGAGGGGAGGTGTGTAACATAGTCTGTGAGAGGGGCTATGCACGACCTGACATTGAGCATGAATATATTGAGTGTAATGAGGACACCAACTGGCAATGGGCCAGGCCAAATAACTCACTTCCACGTACATCCTGCATGGGTAAGTGCATTTATTTGATTTGAAAAGTATTCAATATCATTTCTATCCTAATATCATATATCCATGGAGGCAATATCATTGCTCACATATTACCAAGGTGACATTGGTAGAAACACATAAGAAAAATAGTCCCTATTTTGGTTTTCATTTTCATTCCAATTATCTAAATCAGACAATGGGTGCATCACACCACCACTAGACTAAAGGGATAAATTTCTATATGACCTGATAGTGCTGGTAATAGATATGGTTTAGTATCATACATTAACCACTAATGTCTCAGCCATCCCAGAGAGCGAGAGTCAAGAGTAGCCATCATACTCTATCTGAAGGCCTACCTCTTCCTCTAAGCACCTCATTAGATTTAATAGCCTTATATTGATGTGGCAGTCTGCTCTTTATGATCTAGAAGCCACTGGTGATGGTCTGAAACTGCTTGGTGCCGTTACAGGGTGATAGTGCCTTAAATTTACATAGATATCAATTAACCATTCTACTGATGATGCATAGCCTATAATTTAGTCTAACCAACGTTGGTTGGCAGGATACATCAAATAAACACTGGCGCATCAATTCATTGGTACATCATGTCAACCCTCATGGGGTGTATCAACCCCTGGAGTTGAGATGATGAATGAATGCATAGAGTGTTTAAAGGGCTGAAACTGATGGTTTTGTATACATCAAAAGACTCAATTATCAAGGAACTGCAAAGTGCTGGCCTTTTTCTAGCCTCACACCTCCCACAATCTTGGATGTGCTTAGATTCATAAAAAGGGGCTGATACTCTGATTATAACACTGGTGATCTAGTCTACACTTGTAAAAGGTGCAGCTGAATTAAAAATTATATCAAGGATTATTTGTTCTTGGAAAATGTGTGCAATTCATATAAAAAGTATAATTGGCTGGAGGTTTCCTTACTCATAGGCCTCTGACTATGTATATTATTTATCCATTAATGTAAAGAGAAGTACAATATCTACATAAGTTAACATGTCTGGGATAGCATATATCATGCACATGACTCTATTTTATCTATGTTCATGTTGTGCTCACTACTTTCACCCTTACAGAGGTTCTCACACCACAGATTTCCCTACAGGCCGAATCTCCCTACTCTGTCAAGAACTGTGCATCCCTGCGTCCCCAAGAACGCTCCCTGCTGAGGGCAGAGTTCTCCCACATTCTCGCTGTGCACGATATCTGTATGCAGAGTGTGCCAGGACATGATGGCTGTCATGTCACCGAAGTTGAATCCCATTGCAGTGATTGGCTAGTCCAAGACGTGCGGTCATCATTAACATCAGCCACATCAGCAGCAACATCATCATCGTCATCACAAGCAGGCGGTCTTGTATCACGAGAGATGATCATGACATTCAACCTGACAATTGGTTCAGTGTCACTACAGGACTTAGACTGTCATCAATTCTGCCCAAATATGACGTCAGCATCTAGCATCTGTGACACCATGACGTGTCTAGAGGGTTACATCATGAGCTCAGTGGGCCTACTTATTAGCAATGTAGGCAAACTTAAAGAGCTTACAAAACAGGGGGATGAACAGCCCAACTCAAGGGAGATCCTTGTAAGTGAAAAGCCCACAATGGCAGCAGGGCGATATATCCTATTTGCTAAGGACACTATCAAAATCAGCGATGTTACATTCAAGTGTGACCCTTCAACAGCAGTTAGCCGAAAATACTGTGAGCACAATAGAGGGTAATAAGACAATATTACAATACCAGGTACCAGTATCTAATGTTCTGGAGTACACATGTACTTCATGGTGACAGTCACCTCTGAAGAGCTCTTGATATTGCCTTTCTGAACAGAGGTATCTTTTGGATGAAATCAGAATTATGGCGATTGTTTGTCATTGATATCATAACTGCAATGTTGCATATATACTAACTACTACATTCCATTGTACCGTTATGTAAAGCAAATTCCATTGTGAAAGTCTGAGGTCCGGATTTCTTCAAAATAATTTTCAATCATCAATCAACAGTTAAGCGTTTTCAATGCAGCTTATGTTAAGCCTAACACTGGTGCAATGCCACAACAAAATCTGCTGATGTCATTAATATTATCTTTTTACCAAAACATCTATAATAGCCACTACTTCACTGAAAACATATTGATTTAGCTTATATTAACAATAAGGGAAATGATACCTTTATTAAATATAATTATAAGGCATTAAGGCTGCTTTAGTATTTGGAGGGACTAGGTTAGAAGAATCACTAGTTGTAAAGGTCATATTCATTCATAACCTTAGCAAGTAGATGCAATAGGAGTCAAAAATACCCGTTCATATTATATATTCATTAAAAGGTTGCTAAGAATTTGATAGAAGATAAGATACATGCAAATATAATGTTGACATTTTCAATGGGACAGAATGACTTTGATGTTTGGGTATTACTACCCTCCTTCCCTAACCAATTAGCAAGCATTCTATCCAATGAGTATTTCATCCTAAAACATTAACACAGAAAACATAATTATCCAGGAACACTCTTCCTATTTCAAGTCAATTTTTCCCTCAAACATTGACTCCCCCATGCCACAACAACATAGAATGCCATCATACATTTAACAGAGTAGCCATTGCCATCAGACCCTACCTCCAGTCATCTGTCTTGAATTGCTCCTTTCCACTAATGGTCTTACAGACATATCCCAGTGACTAGTGCTCACCAGATGAACATTTCCTATGTGGACTGGACACTATTGATATCTAGTATTATCACCAATAAATCCAGGTCCACACTAGAAATAGAGGATGGATTCTGTACATTATACAGTTACTGGTGAGTGTAGACATTATATCCATATTTAATGTATTAAATGCAGAGTTTAAACAATATTACAATGACAGTGGTCACAGTTTATTACTAATCAATATGAAGTGCAATAGCCCGGGCCAAATAGCCTTCATTGTAGAAGATATAAATTATGTGAACATTCCTAGCTGAGAATACTAGCATTGTTTGAGGATAATGATAGGGTGTCCCTGAGAATTATACCACTGCCTTTCCAGTCTGCACCAATCCAACACTGGAATCTCCCCTTGTCTAACATGTAAATATCTGAGCAATATTCATACTTTAGAATATTGCAGTTTGTTTGATCAGCTTTCTATGGCCAAATAGGAAAATATATTTGCCAATGCAGCAAGAAAGATAATCATCTTTATCATGTTGATTATATGTTAATGCTCCCTAAGTATTATCAGAACTAATGTCCTTGTTCTGTAGCTCAGTGATTTTACAGACGGAACCTTATCCATACTATGTTGGAGAATAGTTTTAACTGTTTTAAACATGTTTTGCATAAAATGATAAAATTCCATTTCATTCTTGCTTGCTTATGAAATAAAGGCTGTAGTTCATACAGGGTTATTGGTCATTTTCAGTATAAGAACTAAAGATCTTTACCTGATGTTAATTTGTATCTTATTAGAATAAATGGAATGATAATGGATATACAAACAACTTTTCATAATGGTCAACTATTCATACTTGGCAGGTATGGGAAAATGACAGAATATGTGTATGAGGATATCATAGATTGTCTCTGAATATAGAGAAATATGTAATCATGTAGATGATAATATCACTGCAAATGCATACACAGGGAAATTATTGTCAGAAAAATGTTCATAATATTTATTAGGGTTTGCCATGATAAAAAAAATACCTAAATAATGTTGAATATACATTGAATGTAATGAGAAGTCCAATGTGTATATTATATTACTGATTGATTTTTTTCCCCCTTGGAAAGGTGTCTCTATGGATCAAATGGCACATTTTTGACATAAATGATGACATATTATATCATGCGTGTATATAGACCTGTTAAAGGTTTGCTTTTCCATGAATGGATCTATTATTTTCACATAGACCTATATTTGTAAAGTCTACATACAAGGGGAAAGGAAGCGCAGAAGGTCAAGCGTAAAAGCTGACTTCAGTCAGTACTCTGACAGAGTGTGACTTGTGTATATATTTTGTGTCATAAATAGTGTAATTCTATTCATAATTCTATATTATCAGTCCAAACTTGCTTAGTGTACAGTTGCTGTCTATACCGCCTGATTAGGTTTTCTCATATTGAACATGTACCGAAGATCCATTCATTACAAAATTATTAACAAAGAAAACGGTAAGAGAACTTCTTTTTCAAAAAGATGGAGAATCCATTCAAATCTTTGAGACTTCAAAGCTGCAATTCACAACAAGATGTGAAAAGATGTAAATGGTAAATGAGAGGCTTGGAAATGAGAATCATCTTATTCAATCAAAATGATATATTTTGCAAATCTAGACCTGACTATTTAGTGATTAAAAGAAACAAAAAAAAACATGCAGAATGGAGACCAGTAGCTGTTAATTACATACATGTTATTACATATAGGAAAATAAAGGCATTGCTTCAAAGAACTCTTATTTGTACTGTTTACCATAATGTTGTGCTAGATATCTGCAGCTGGTATGGATGCATTGATTATGAATTCTCTGATAAGCACTATTTGGATACCAATGATAATTCTCTTTAGTGGTATGCCTAAGAAGGCTACCAAAGCAGCTGTCCAAAAGCCAAATTACTCTAGGTGTTCTAGCTATTAGCTAAAATTATCTGAATTACCTTCCATATCACTCTGTAGCAGTCCCAAATCAAAAATGAATATTAAAGTTGTGATCAAATTTCAAGTATTTTGATATAAAGGTTATTCCCTTGTAGGTAGGGTATCCTGGCAATAATATTTTCACTGAACAGATGTTCAGGTTTATAGCTGCCTTCTTACCAGCAACATAGTCACAGATGAGCTGAATATTGGAAGACCCCAACTATTATGTACAGTTATCCACCAGCCCACCTCAAGATGCAGAATATTTCTATGTAGGGTGAACATAATGTCACATGGGGAATGTAACTATAATGTTTGAGATGTGTGGTCTTTCACAAAAAAAGAATATGCTTTTATGATTTGTCAAGTAAACTTAGGGGAGTGGGGGGGGGTATTGGTTATTATCTAACTATCTGAGCCTCAGCAGTGCTTTTTTGCTCATAACCCCAGTGCGTTATCCAGCCATAACGCACTCGTGGGTTTATGGGTTAATAATCCACTCCCCCTTCGGGGTCGTGGATTATTAACCCATAAACCCACTCGTGCGTACCCATAACATACATTAAACGCTTAGTATCCACCCATTCACTGTTTAGGATTACTAGGTTATTAATGGTCCTGAACATGATCCATTGTAAACTATGAATTCTATATGATCAGTTGCTATTTAACAAAAGATTGTATTTACATCTTTGATCTGTGTTAAATCAACTATAAGAATGATGTTTATAGTACTATTTCACATAAAGTGGTAAAAGAGATCAGGTGGATAAGGTGTCATGTCCAAGGTACACTATATTTCTTGTAGTAGTAATTACACTTTGCCAGTCCATCTTTCCTGTCATCCACAAATTGGAAGATTACCTATGATGATGCATATGCATTTAGTTCCAATGCCACTAATTGAGACTTAAGAAAATTCATGACCCACAGGAGGTTTACCTCTGGGGCCCCAGAGCTATTCTCTCATCAACACCAATGCCCAAATGGGAAAATGATGAAGACATACTTCTTGCTCAAAAATGGATGAGGCCTCTGTGGGAGTGACTGTCCCTGTGGCCACACTCCATACTATTGTACTGTGATTCACTGTTAGAGAGGATGCCCTTAGTTTCAACAGTCATTTGTCGACGAGTCACTGGCAATCTTATCCCACAATCCCCATACTAACACATCCTTCATCATGATGACCTCTAAACCTTTCGATTAAGTTCATTTAAGTTCATACAAGAATGTAGAATTATATGATATCCTTTACCATTTCCCGATATTTCCTATTCACTTTCTGTGTATTCGTGACGGCCTCAGAAATCTTGCAGTCTGGTTCAGTATTAGTATTGAAAATTACGGCAAAGCTTCACAGAGATAGCCACTCCTGCTCCCCCCTATCGTTCATCTCAACATCTCTATGTTTTGTTAACCATGATTGTGCTGAAACACATTTAGCACCCCTCCCTGCCCTCATACATAGAACACTTGTTCCCCTCCATGTCACTTTTTCCCTCACCCCAGTGACCTACCAGGTTATGAGTGGATGGATAAGAAGAATTGATTGGCTAAAGGAGAGAATTGCTTTTGATGGAAGTACTTTGCATTTCCATTCAGTGTTCAGCCAATTGGAATACTAATAGATGGAATAATCGCCCACATTGCAGTCCTAGCCCAAGGACTGGCATATAAAACCCTGAGGTGTGGATCAATAAAGCAGACAAATACATGGAGTAGGGTCAGTGGTAACTAGCGGGATTGATGCCTATACATCATGGTTCTTTGGGCTGCATCAATCCCTCTGGGCTTACACAAATGTAAGGCCACCCTCTTTGCAAGCCACAAGGATGGGAGCAGAGGACATGCAGGTCACTAGGGCATGGTATAAAGTGACAGGGGAGGGAATGGACTGCTATGTAGGTGAGAAACAAGCAGGTAGTAACGTGGACTATACAATGCATAGTTAAATACATTTTAACCATGGTGACACCTTAGAACGAAAGAAACAAGCTGTGGTTATTTCATGTAACCGGGTTTAAGTCAGTTAACCCACAGTGGTGTAAGGTTCCTTGGTGTAACCAGTGCCTCAAGTGGCCAATCCAAGGTGTTTCACACCTTGGATTGGCCACTTGAGGCACTGGTTATACCTCATAACCTTAAACAACTGTGGATTAAATTTACATAGTATAGATTTACGGGATGGAGATGGCTGGGATGAAGTATGGCTTGGTGGGTTGAAGACTTGAGAGGGCACTAGAAGGAAATCCATGGAATCTATGCAAAGCTTCCTTGTCAAGTATTCGGGGGCTAGGTGGTGTTTATGGAGAGATCATGTCTACTGTTGCATAATTTTTAGATTCTGGACAACACAATGCACAGTACCCTGTATAAAAGAAAAAAGAGAAAAGGAAATCCAATAGAGGGTTTGCAAAGCATGTAAACACATTGCTTCATATGGAATGAGAACGGCAACACAGAAGCAAGATAGAATCATTGATATGCTCAGAGATTGCCCTGTCCAAAACACTGTGTTCTGCACATACCTGTCGTTATTACACGATTTCTTGGATTTTGGGTGCTTTTTCTGGATATCCCCATGCTGATACCTGTCGATATTGCACACCATGATGCATGCATCATGACTTTTGTAAGGTGTGCCTGATATCCATGGATAACAGGCACTAGTGCCTGATATCCATGGATATCAGCACACCTTACATGTCATATGTCACATGTTAAAACCCACGAAATAGTCCAGGCCAGGGTAGGGATTGAACCTGCAGTCTCAGATCCCAAATCCAACTCCCTATGCAGTGCGCCACAGGGACTGCTGAGAAATGCTTGGTTCGAACCACGTCTCGATATGATAAGGGAAGGAGTTGACTGCCGGCTGTCCACTACCATAACCGCGGGACGCATTCAAATATATCCAAGCCGACACGGCCGCTGAAGGAGGAGACACAGTAGCCTAGCGGTTAGCGCTTTGCGCTCAGCCGTCAGAGGTACATGGATCGCGCCCCGGTCCGGGCGCATCTTTTTTCGCCGTGTGCGCTGTCGCTGTCCGCTGCCGGGTGACGGGGTGTATTTTATACACAAACATAACCACGAGACGCATTGAAATCTTTAGCCGTGTGCCGCTGCCAAGCCGTGTATTATACACAAACATAACAGCGAGACGCGTCTTTTTTCGCCGTGTGCCGCTGCCTGTCCACTGCCGGGCGGCGAGGTGTATGTACGGATCGTGTGCTATTTTTCGCCGTGTACCGCTGCCAAGCCTAGCCGAGACCGGGGCTGTCGCTGTCCGCTGCCGGGCAACTATGGCTGGCTTGGAGTCCCGGGGAAGGATTTTTGTTCAACTTGTTTTTATTCATATTCTATTGATTATTTATTGATTTTTTATTGATTAATCGTGTAATAAAGACAGTAAGGAATGGGCTATCGGGCACCTCGTTCAGTGTATCGTAAGATATCGTAACTCGTGGCCTACGATAGCCCATTCATTACTCTCTTAATATTGCACACCCTGTAGGCTGTAACATCAATTTTGCAAGGCGTGCGGTTATCCATGGATAACCCGCATGCCTCTCATGTCCTTCCATGTCATATGTTACATGTTAAAACCTACGAAATATTTCATTGCCAGGGCAGGGGTCGAACCAGCAGTCTCACATCCCAAATCCAACTCCCTATGCATTGCGCCACAGGGACTGACGAGAGAAGCTTGGTTAGAACCATGTCTCTATGATATAAAGCCACCCAGCAGTAGTGTAGTGTGAAAGCGTCCAGCACCTTGACCCATAACCAGGCCAGTCGCGCACAGTATCTAACCAATGGCTGCCGGGCGCTGAAGGAGGAGACGCGGTGGTCTAGTGGTTAGCGCATTACGCTCAGCCGTTAGAGGTACGCGGGTCGAGTCCCAGTCCGGTCGCTGTCCGCTGCCGGGCACCAAGGTGTTTTATACACAAACATAACTGCGAGACGCATTCAAAGCAAGCCAAGCTGAGACGAGCGCTGTAGCTGTCTGCTGCCGGGCGCTGAGGTGTGTGTACCGGTCGTGTTCAAACACTGTTTTTTCGCCGTGTGCCGCTGCCAAGCCGAGCTGAGACGGGCGCTGTCGCTGTCCGCTGCTGGGCACGAGGTGTATGTACCTGTAGATCTAACCACACTATGGCTGGCTTCGAGTCCCGGGGAGGGGGAATAAGGCCTCGTGTAATTATTCTTCACTAACACACACTCGTCATGAATTATCCATTGATTACTTGTTCAATAGTCATAAGGTCATCCAATCTCTTTAAATTTTCATATGTGAAAAAAACACCCTCCAATCTCTTTATACTTAAAGTATGTAATTTTCTCATATTTACCCGTCATTTCCAATAATCCTTTTATCAAAGAATGATAATCATATCAGATGATTAAATCTACCTTACCTGTCACTCTTGACAACATTTGGTGGCTTCTTTAAAGTAGGTTCACAAGAAAACATACTGTAAAGATGTTATTTGCAGCTTATGTGGGTGGCACCTGTATTCTCCTGCATGGTACCCAGCAATAGCAAATAACCCAGCAAGGGATAGGAAAGAGAAGATATAGAGACCCTTTTAAGTGGGCTAGGGAAGCCCAAATTAGTAGTTCAAAGGCATATCCTAACACATTAGACTATATTATGGGTCATTTCCATCTCACTCTGAGCGTATGCCATCCTCATTGGGCAGCCTGTCCTCCTCAGAACCTTGCAGACTGCAAAAGATTGATTACAATTGTTGAACAACTAACGTGAGTATTATCAAGCAATTATGCTCCAATATTTACAGTTTATCAATGGGGGATGAGAAGTAATTAGGACCAAAAAATTGGGTATGGATAAAACCCCATAAATATCATTACTGACCGGCAGTGAAGCCTAACCCTAGAATATAGCAACCATAAAAAAATTTTGAAAAAGAAAATTGCAGGATTGCTACATTCACTACTATTTTAGTTTGGGGAACCATATGTGCATCTAATGGTGAATTATGTATAGTCTGGGTGGGTCTGAAGTACACATTGTAACCAAAATGAACAAAACCTCACATAAATAACGTTTTCAAATTTGTGGGAAACTTGCAGAAATTTAAATGATAAGTGCCTTAATTCTATCCAGGATATCAGATAGGGACACTATTATAAGATTATCAACCAATTTATTTGAAAAATTCTGTTTGGAGGTGTGTGGTGCAACACCTCACATACGTAACGAAATGCCGAGGAGGGGGGGAAAAGGAATACTGCTGGCAAAGTACATACCAAAAGAGAGGTTATATGTACTGAAATGATTGATTGTAGGTCTAGGAGTAAATAAACAATAGTAAGAGCAGGTAATCTCGCAAAATAATGCACTTTTGGGGTGTGGAAGGTGAAAATTTCGAAAAATAATCAACACTTCTCACCCCAGACAGGCTGGGGTGTCATTTTAAAATATCCAAACTGGACCTAATGAGCCCTAGCAGTAAAGGTAGGCCCTAATTTCAACAAATAACAATGATTTTGGGATAAATATACAGCAGGAGTAGCTCAGGAAGGGCAATTTCCATTCCCCAGTGAAAACGTTACGTATGTGAGGAAAATCAAGCCTTAAAGAGTATGGGGCTTCCTGGCCAAACTAAATGGCATTACCAAGCTGCTGGTCACAAATCATAGAAAGTGTGCATATGGGGCCTTACATGTCATTCGCCCAGACATGTGCCCAGAAAAAGAATTCTTGTAAGTATGCTTCTTTTACAATAGCAAGGACACATCTGACATAAATGATAATGCGATTTTCTTGGAGGTATGAAGATTGTTTCTGTAGGAAATTAAGCCCTCAACATGGCTTGTAACTCAAATGTCATTCTCCCATACACAATTTCGCCCAGACATTTTTGGTCATTTTGGGCACATTTTACCCCGCTGGAGCCCAAAATATGCATATGGGCCCATTAAAATCCAGCCTGACACTTTGAGACAAAGAAATAGAGGGGGAAACTAAAATCAAAGAGTAGGGGCTGGAATACCTCCAAATTTGTCATATGCAAACCTATGATTTTCGACCTGCTATGGCCAGTCTATGGCTTGGGACTTTCAGTCAGAGGGAAATATAACCCAAAATAGAGCATTTCCATGCAATCTAAGACAATTGCAGACCCTCACATATATAACACACACTATTTCATGAGAATTTGATTGAAATTCCTTACCTTTTTGAGAAATTTCAGTGTAAATGGAGCTGCAAAATCACAGTAGACTGTGTGCTTAGCTAATTTGAGATCCTCTGAGTGACTTCCAGTGGTTGATCATTTCTGCCAGGGTAACTGGAAACATTTCCTTTCTCCTCCACATATTTTCGTTACATATGTGAGGATTTCCACACCGATACCAAAAGACCCCCTCTGTGGCCTTACTATGCAGACTTGAGCCATGATTTTTGTTTTAATCATTCAATTCATATACATACTACATTAGAATAGACTAGATATAAAGAATTATTTATTTAGATAGCCTACAGACATGTAAAAGTGTACCTCACATACGTAACATTTTCGGGAGTTGCATTTTGGTTTATGAGACCTAGTTTGTATCTGCAGCAAACCAGCACTTTCATCTATTTACTATCAAAGCCCCCTAGGGACCCTGCTCAACACAGGTAATAAGAACAGTGAGGATACTTTTTTAGCATGGAAGTTTAAGGCATAAAAAAAGTGTTACGTATGTGAGGATGCTCACAGTTCGATATTATAACTTATGTGTGAAAGACAGTTGAGGTAGGGACATGGCCAAAGTATTTTTAATACATAGTTATGCCTCTCACCATAAGGCAAAATAGGTTTATCACACTCTAATACTGCCTAGCTTAACAATATATAGGTGGGAATGATGGAAAATTGGACAAAAAATGGTATTTTTGGTGTATTGTCCAACTTCGAGCCTCTGTAACTCATCAAATTATAGGCCGATATACATACATTTGCCCACTACTTAAAGCTCAAGATGTTTTCTATCAGATGTGACTAAAATAATGAAGAATAGTGGTCTACATTTTTTACTGTAGCTCCCCAAAGCTGAAATCCTCTCAAAATAGGCGCAAACATTCAGTGGATCTGCCCATATTTTGACAACTACCAGTCAAGGCAGGATGCACAATTGAATCAATGGCTATTTCTCTATTATATATTGACTAATTGCTAAGTACTGAAATATATTTACTAATTGCTGACGAATTTTGAGTAAATACTTATATATATATATATATATATATATATATATATATATATATATATATATATATATATATTGAATAATTGCTGACAAATAGTGAGCAATTACTAACATATAGACTAATTGCTGACAAATAGTGAGCAACTACTAACATATATTGACTAAATCCTGATAAAATGTAAGTAACTACTACCATGTATTGATAATTGCTGATATATAGTGGCTAAGTACTGACATATATTGACTAATTGCTGACAAATTGTGAGTAAATACTGACATATTTTGACTAATTGCTAACAAATAGTGAGTAATTACTAACATAATACAAATAGTGAGTAATTACTATCATACCATAGCACTAATAGTAACCTGTTATAGCCCTAAACTCAATACATGTACCATAAAAACACAGATTACAACACAAATTAAAACACAGAATGATGTCAACATTTTCAATCAAACACCTGAGAATAGAGAAATGGAAAGACCTCCATTCAGTGCAAACAGGGCTTGTCCCCAGGGTGGATGCAGTCAAGTAAATGTGTAAAGCTTATCAACAGTGTTAATGCACTGGTAACTAGCATTCGGATCTAAAAAGTCTAAGTACCTGATCAAGCAATGGCTGCCTCCATTGAACAACTTGATTCATGCTATAGGAAGGTAGGGGAGGGGTATTCCATTTCTATTGTTCAGATTCCACTAGTCACTAGGTGTCAGTAGTTTATACTTGTAAGCATATGAATTCTATAAGGGAGCAATGGAACATATCTATTTATATTGAAAAGTACCAAGATACTGCATAATTATGTGAATTATGCAAATAATATGCGTGGATATGGAGTGTTCAGTATCAATCTGGGGTGTTTTGTCCACCTAAAGAACCTGCCCCCCTAAAAATCTCTTTTGAAAAAGAATAAGCAAAATAATATTTTAGAGCAGGAGCCTTTTGGGGCCCAGCCAGTCCACCTGTGCCCTTACCACAGTGTACACGCGCCGTAGCTCCAGGTAAAACCTACCTGTTTAAAGCGTCACCTGCGAAAAAGGGCAGGTTTGAGGAAGGAACGTATCAAAATGAAGGGTTTTTTGGGACGCGGGGGTGCATGCCAGTCCAGGCACTGGCAGAGAGGTCCAAGAACTCGCAATTTATATTTTCAAATTTGACAAAGAATAAAAAAGTTAGATGATATAATTCATCCATAAAGGGCCTTAAATGACGCTTTAAGGCAACTTAACCACCTTAGCAGTACCATATGCCTGTATGATGATGTTCAGGAGTTCATAGCGGCAAGCAGTCCTGTCTTCAATGCACCATGAAGATGTGTAGGGGCTATATGCATCGTGTAGAGAATATAATCAAATTGATTCTGTTAGTGGTGCCTTTTGAAGCACTATGACGATGTGTAGGGGCTATATGCATTGTGTAGAGAATATAATCAAATTGATTCTGTTACTGGGGCTTTGTGAAGCACTGTGACGATGTGTAGGGGCTATATGCATAGTGTGGAGAGTATAATCGAATTGATCCAACAATAACATGCAACAAGGGGGGCTTCGCCCCCCGAGTTGCATGTTATTGTTGGTTATCTAACTATTTGGGCCTGGACAGTGCTTTTTTGCTCATAACCCTGGTTCCTTATCCAGCCATAACGCACTCTCAGACCTTTTCTTTGTCTTCAAGAGGCTGCTAGTTTCAATCTGGATATGTTAATAAATTGGCGAAGCATACAAAGTCAACTACGCCATAGTTTTCCAGTTAAAACCGTTTAGGGTTCAACGGGGAATCGATCCCTGGCCGCTGGGGCAGGAGGCGAGCTCGCTGTCCATTATACCAAGTCGACCGGTGTTAGAAGTCAATCTACATCAAGGATTTGAAAAAGTTTTCCGACATACCTAAAGTTTACAGAGCTCGTTAGCATAGATTTCAATGGTGCCAAGTGGAGTTATTAAGAGAGAAACCTCCTTAGATATCCTATATGAATATGCCATGCCTAATTTCTCCATTTTCTTCGAAATAAATAAGAATCCATTGATTTTCCATAGCAATACGTCTCGGCACCCGCAATTGTGGCTTGCTGACCTGAAAGTAGGTCAGGTACATCCGGGCACCTACCCGCTTCGTAAACAAGACGAAATGGCCGTGTACCGGGCCGTGTGCGTTGGATCGGTATGGAAAATCAATGGATTCTTATTTATTTCGAAGAAAATGGAGACAAAATGTATGCGAACACCAACTAGAGATTGTATATTTGGCGGTGCTAGAAGTACAGGACTTGACATGCTTGGATTCTACCCATAAAAATCGTTGGAAAGACGAGGGTATGACGGGTGGAGTAAAAACAATGGCTACGCTGGCTTGGCAAACCGAGCGGATCGCATGCACTTACAACATATCTTCTCATGGATTAATTCTGGGGTTATAAGGTAAGAAATTGATACAAAATGGAGAAATATGTTCGATAAACGCCTTAATGTATGTTATGGGAAAGCACTCATGGATTTACGGGTTGATAATCCACTCCCGCTGCGCGGTCGTTGATGATCAACCCGTAAATCCACTCGTGCTTTCCCATAACATACATTAAACGCTAAATAACACTCACAAGTCATGACATATCCATCAACTACTTATTTTATAACACGATAATCAATAGATAATCAATAAAAAAATCAATAAATTCACGTTGAAAACAAAAATTGTACACAATCGGCACACACACCTCGGCGCATGGCAGCTGTTGGTTCGGTCTGATCCCGTCCCGCAGTCGTCACTACAGCGGAAAAAAACCATACGCCCGTACCGGGACTCTTCCCGCCTACCTCTAGCAGCTGAGCGCAATGCGCTAAACACTAGACCACCGCATCTCACACCTCAGCACCCATCACTGCTTGGCTTTGTTTGAATGCGTCCCGCGGTTATGGTAGCGGACAGTCCGCAGTCGGCGCCCCGTGGTTGTTATGGCAGCAGCAGCGACAAAGCTGGGGGGTCACAACCAAGACTGCCAGGGATTTTCACACTTTTAATGTATAGTAGTTATATATGTGAGTAACCTCCCCGGGCTTTGTATCACATTAAGACCTGGTTTTACCCAACCACTTCTCGTCAGTCCCTGTGGCGCAATGCATAGAGTTGGATTTGGGATCTGAGACTGCATGTTCGAGCCCTACCCTGGCCATGAAAATTTCGTGGGTTTTAACATGTAACATATGACATGTAAGGACATGTAAGGTGTGCAGGTTATCCATGGATAACCACACTGGGTGCCTGTTATCCATGGATAACCGCACACCTTACAAAAGTCATGATCCAGGCCTCTTGCCATGCAATATCGACAGGTATGTGCATGGGAATATCCAGGAAAAGCACTCAGAATCCCAGAAATCGTGTAATAAGTGAGGATATGCCCCTGGTGCACCTCATAGCATCAGTAAAATTTAAGAGTAAAATCACCCCAATATTCCCAACGGATTCCAAAGTGGTTGTAGGTTATTGAGGGACGTCTCAGCTACACATAGGTTTTGGAATTTCACGAATCCATTGATAAGAACAAAAGATATGTTATTTTGAACATTTCCAGTAGATCCAAAAAGTCTGGGTGTGTCTTATACGTGGGGTGCACCTTATATGCAAGGTATTACGGTAGTACTTTGGCCCAAGATAAACTCCAAAACTGCACCCCTGATGCTTCAGAAAACCTACATGTAGTGGGATAGTAAGTGTAAGAACAGTTGGTGGGCAGGCAGTTGTAATGGAAGGCAAGAAGAGAACAATGTTATATACAACCCCCATCAAGTCAAGACACAGGCACATTTGGTGCTAGAACCATTGTGCTAGAGGGAAAATGTACCTTCATCAATTGCCAATTTTTGGGGTGTGTGGATGGGGCAATAACTAAAATATCCCATACACAGCCCAACCATGTAGACCATGAATCTCTACTACGCTTCTTTCACTGGTCCCAAAGCCACTTAAATATTCATCATAAAGGTTGGTATTACCATAAATGGGTGATAGGCAAAGTGGGCCTTCCCACTGTGACATCATGATAAGATATGAGATCTTTGTAATAAGAGAAGTTGAGTTGCCTGAGTACTTGGTGATTATATTACATAAGGGTGTCCGGCCAAGGCAAAAGGGTCCCCCAAGGGGAAAAGTCAATTTATGAATTCAATTCATGAGCTTTTCAATGATGTATTACATTAGAAAATATCTCTGCTAGTTTTTGAGTTATGGCTCAATGAAATTGGGTGGTCAGTAACATATCGTTAAACCAAATAAGCTCTAACTTGCATATTTCCCGAGATATCTTGAGATAAGTATAAGTATGCATAATTATGCAAATAAGGAATATTATCATATTCTTTAAAATCATTTTCTTATAGAATTTGACCAAAAAATTGGATTTTTACCATTTTTTGAGTACATTCATCCCTGTGAGTGGGGCTATCAATGGGCTTTTTTTATTCCTCTATTTTGATAGGAAATCTTGTTTCCATGGCAACCCATATCAACAAATACACTGATTTATGCCCTGAAATGCCCTAAAAACATTCTATTTGCATTCCAAATTTGGAAGGTTTGGACTAAAAATGGAAATTTCCCTGTAGGACTGTTGAAATCCTCATGAAAAACTAGTATAATACAATTTTCGGTCTAGTTTCCCCTTTTTAAGCCTTAGTGGTGTCCCCCTGGTGGCCAGAATTGGTACTAATCCCCCTTGGACGGTCCTTTTAGCTTGCTGGCTCAGCTTAGGTATGGTGGTAAAAGGGATGTATATATAACTTGTATTTGATTAACCTTTTCGTGCCCAGAATTATTTGAAGATTTTACATTATTTCAGAATTCTATCACTTTGTTGATAACACCACATGTTGTTTTGATCTTCTCCTCTGATATGGGTCCTGCTTTACATTTTCCCAATATTCATAACTCAGTGAAGACTTTCAGTTAAGGGCATGGTATTTCTGGTCAAGTCTGGTAACCATAGTAACCAAAACCTTCCATTTGTTGTTACTTAGTAGTATTTGGTCTCTCTTGTGCTATAATCATGATTATATAGCCATAATCCCTGCACTCCTGAGAGCTTACAGAACTTGCAAAGCTAAGTCTGGCTGAATGTATAAACTGTCACTTAGGAAACATAATGTGTTAGTAACAATGCATGGTTTATCTTTATGGATATGATCAGTTGTTGTAAAATCTAATGGGAGTATGGGAAACTGTGTGTGTATGATCCATGATAATTTTAGTACCATGTCAGATTTAAGCTCCCTAGAGGGTTTCCCTAAGATAAATCAAATAAAATGACAGCTCCTCTTCAGGTTTTGACTCCCTATGCCTGACATAACAGGGATAGAGCTAAATTGATGGTTGTATTGTAATTGAGAAGTGATAAGCATTCTAAAGAGGGTCTAACTTTGCAGATTGGACCAGTAGTAGTCTCTGGATGAAAATTCCATTCAATATACATGCATTTAAGCCCAAAACCGCGCTTTAAAGCGCGCTTGGGCACCTAGGGGTTAAGGTGACAACACTTTTACCTGTAGGCCTTTGTGTGCTAAATTGTATTGTATATGATCATATGTATCATTTCCATGAGGTTTGGATATGTTACTGCATGAGAATTTTTCATTATGTGTCTTTGAAGAACAAAATCTGTAATTTGTAACATCCGGTACCTAAATCTAAATCAGTTATAAAACATAGAAAAAAAGAAGCTTCAAAATCTTAGTTATTACTTTGGTGAAAAGATAGTGTGTCTATCTGCATTTGTCTCTGTTTGAGAGCAGCTTATGTAAAATAATTCTGATAAAAGTACCGGACGTTATGTAACGTCCGGTACTTCTATCATCATGTAAGAGGCAGTCTTCTGTGCATGCATACCTCAAATTTTGTTCCATTTTGTAATTGAAGTCAATAATAGACATATTAACCTTGTTATTTCCTGTGTTTGTTATGCATAATGGGACATTCCTATATTCTGAGAGCAACTTCAAATACCTCCATATTTCATCATTTTGGTACCGGACGTTACATGACACAAAATAAGCAATAAAAATGGAACAGGAGGTCCTAAGTTGGTATTTTTTGGTTTTCTGAGCTGAGGGGATGTCCCTTCACAAATTTGTTAAGGTTATATAAAGTAACTAGAAAAATAATTTTTAAGGCCCTCCAAAGGCAAAATCTTACACTTTCTGACGACCTGACCCATATAACAACTTGTATTTGAATAAGGTGACAACACTTTTACCTGTAGGCCTTTGTGTTCTAAATTGCCATAGGATAATGCTACTCATATTGTTGAATAACCAGTAATGGTAATAGTACTTTTATTCAATAGCCTATACTTGTGTCTGACTTACTCTCTCGATGTGACATGAATTCACTTATGAATGTAGGCTACTGGAGAGCCTAGCTTGGGCTCGAACACACAATAAACACCAATTATTGTGGAAAATAGTTTAAACTTCCCAGCACCAAGTCTTTCAGAACCCTTGACTGCTTCTGTGTCTGGTAAATGCTGTTTGATTGTAATGTCACTGCCACCATACTGACATTACAATTAGCTGTTCATGTCTGTTGGGTGAGCAGCTCAGGGGGAGTAGTCAGAGGCACTACAGAAGGCACCAATCCTTGAAATTACCTACATTATAAGCAAGGACCGTTGAATCTATCAGGCATCCCTGTAAACTGGACAGTGAATCACCATATATTTAATGTAAATTCTGTAATGAAGCCACAGGAAACAGCTAAGCACTGTGTTTTGAGACCTCTCTATGAAAATGATAGCAAAAGCTTTGTTTTACAGTTACCAGAGAACTGTCATAATTTTAATGACATTTACATAACAATGCAGCTTCCTGGAGGTCAAACTTAGAATAAGAAGAAGGAGTAGGTTTTACTAGTTATTTCGCACAAAAAAAAAGAGTGTCTGATAGCCCTATTTTGTGAGAAGTTAAAACCACTGATACAGGTGTGATTTACATATGAATTAATGCTGATTATGAACATTGCCTACTGTAAAAGTAGATATTTCCACGCCGTACATATTTTTGTGAATTTCATCATAAATAATTCCCTTGCAGATGGTCTGGTTTGTGTGACAATTGATTTTTGATTTTACCAGCAAACACTAAGCATAGGGTACCAACAGTGCATAATATATTTGGAACAGCCAAGACTGGCCCAGTGGGCACAACACCACTGATTAGTAGTTGATTTTGTGCTTCAAGAGGGTGCAGCCCATTTTAACCATTCAGGCAGCACTCAGTGTTCAACTAAATCCAGCTGCAGATGTAGCCCTTAATAACATGTGACAGTTGTAGAACTGGATAGCAGCTACAGCTGCAGGGCTATGAAAGGAGGGCATACAAAGAGCTTATAAACTATATTCATTTGAATGGATAAATAGCCCTGCAAAGGAAGTTCTTATTAGTCAGTGCACTTCTATAGGTTTATATGGGCTGCTTTTGGAGTTCCTAATAAGTGTCTCATGTAAGACCTTCTTAGTAGGTGTGAATGAAGGGCTGCAGACATATAGCTTATTAGTAGCTGATTAATGAGTGTATTTGTAAGGGCCAATTAGGCCTGCAAATATAGTGCTTATTATTCTGTTTGTTGATTGGCTTAATAAGGGGTGCATCTGCAGTCCCTAATATTTAGTGAATAACTACTGTCTGGGTTTTGACCCTGACAGGAATCGATCCGAGGATCTTTGGATTTGGGCTTCTGAGCTCTGTCTAGTGAGCTATCTTGGTGACAGGTATAGCAATCTTATTCCCACAATCTGATCATGAATACAAAACTTATAGTCATTTTGTGAGAATATTATGTAGGCCCTGTTTAGCCCCTCCCCTCCAACAATTCCTGCTCATACTGAATTACCCCTTCAATAACTTGCAGTCCCTACAATGATATCAGAGATTGTATCATATCTTAGCACCAAGTGCACCACATGCCTCGCTAGCTCAGGTCATAGGCCATTTGACTTTGGATCTGAAGGTGGCAAGTTCAAGTCCCAGTGAGGATTTTCCTAGAAATTTTAATTCAGCAGTCTATCTATACCAAAAGGTAGTTGTGTTTAAACACAAACACAACCTGCATCTAGAGCCTGAAAACATTGCTATTCCTTTTCTCTGTAATGAGTTGAGAATCTAATTTATAGTCCAGGGCTTACCAATTACTTAACCCTTTAAGAGCTGCTGATGCATGAGTGCATCATGCCTATAAGATATAGTGATGTAAAGTGTAATAAAGTACAATCATCTAGTAGTCCCTGTTCTTGCCAACAGTATGTCATGTTTGAAAACATTTGTTTCTTCAGTATTACCTTAATAATTTGTATAAATATTACTGAGAAGATGGTACTGACCTTTACTTTGAGTTGATCCAGAGCAGCTCTAGAGATGGAACTTCCTGACTTCCTGTTGTTGCTGCTGGGCCTGCCGCTAGTGGCAATATTGTCAACTAATAGTGGAGATTGGCAGAGAAACCTTAATTTTGGGTTATTTCAAATAATTCCCATTCTGTTAATTTTTGTCCGATGTACATGAAATTTGAACTGCATATTACTTGAATGGTCAAACTTTGAACGCTGATTTTCCTCCTCCATGATGTATACAAATATTTGGTTTCCATGAAAACGCAATGTGAGGTACATCATGCTTGGATGGTTGTATCAAATATTGTGAATTTTAGTGTGCAACTCTAACACAGATGGCTGTATACATTGGTAGAGTGTCAACATTGAAGGCACAAACAATCAAGTGTCCTTTCTAGCCCCAGTCACACACTATTATCCCATATCACTGCTATATATGGGATAGTAGGTGGGTTATATAAAGGAGGTTATAGGCTAGGTGATTATAAGGCAGTCATTAGGCACAGGGCCATGGAACACTATCAAATGACTATCCTTTAAATACCTCTTGTGACATTAATATACCACATTCATAGATGAATCCATCAATAACACACTGTAGAACTCAATATATGGGTGGTTGCTGGGAATATTCTGGTTTGTTGTGCTGGTTGCTAAGGAAATCTTGTCATGGTTGCTAGGTATCCAGTAACCATAGCAAGAAGGCAATACCACCATTAAAGTCCTTTGGGCCATTTTAGGGGGGTAGGTGGACTCCTGTTACTGAAATCAATGCTCGTAACTAAGGAAATTTGTTGAAAATGCACGGTTGCTAGGCAACCATGAATAAACAAAAAACCTCAAGGGTGCCGACATAGATCTGACCTGAAAATGATAATTTAGGACCATATTTCTTAAAATCAAAAGAGAAAACTTGTGATACTATGTTTTCCCGGTGGGCCCCCTTGTCTGCCTGACTATTATAGAAGTACTTGAAGTTGTCATTTTAAGCTATATAAGAGTATTAGAGTACTCAAAAATTGAGCCCCAGGTGTGCATAATATGTTTCACATGAAATCAAGCGAGGCATTCAGGGAATGGCCGAGGGATCAATGCTGGTTTGTAAGGCGATCCCCTATTGGTCCTCCCCATGTGGGTCAATGTTGATCCATGAGTCAACTTACTACACTCCCAAGCATAGTTAAGGATTGGTACCTAGCCAGACCTGGCTGGGGTGGAAGGGGGTGGAGGGAACAAGCAAAGGTTGTGTAGTTAGCATTTGAGGTCACCCCCACCCACAATGTACTACATATGGTTAGAAAACCGCTGCCCGACGCCTCAAGCTTGTACTGTATGCCCAACAAATGCATTAGAGAATAAGGCACAATGACTGTCTGCACCAGGTCATACATATAGCCCTTTAACACTTTTTTCTCCTTTTCACTACTAACTACTTACTGCAGGCCTGAAACAATGTCCGATTGGTGTCATTTTATTTGTATCCCAAGATTGTATTCATGCATCACATTTGCAAATATTCATAATGCCATATCAATCTGTAAAGTACAAGTAAAATGAAACCAATCAGACATTATTTCAGGCCCACAGTTAGTAGTTTTAATAAAATCCCCATTACTAGCAATAAATGAACATTTTCCTAATACATATCATCAAGTGTAAAGCTATACCCTTGTCGAGCTGTATTTTAGCTGTATAGGATCAGAACGAAGAACAACACAGACATGTATCATAAAAATTGGTAGTGAAACTCATACAACCTCCCCACTGCCATCAATGACAATGCTCAGAGTATATATATATTGTAGCGAATTAGACGAACACAGGAGTAAGTCGTTCAATTAAGCTTGGGGAAAACTCAACCCGTATATTGTGTGAATAAAGGTGTACAAATATCAAGGCGTGTCTCTTCTGTTAATCAGATCTCATCAGTTACATAGCCAACGTCGTTCCTAAAGTCTACATAGGACTCTGCTGGGGAGGCTGGGTCACGTCCGCACCAGACAGCTGGGAGTCATAGACTGAAGGGGCAGCGGCCCCCGCGGGCCTTATATAGCAACCGCGGGCACCGCGCCCCCTCGTGGTGCGGGACCGAACCAGCCCAACCCGCAGAGTCCCGCGGAAAGCCTAGCGCTTCCCGCCCCGCCGCTACACTCTTCCCTCCTTACTTTAAACACTATACATGAAAGAACTATGGGAAGGTGTACAAAGTAAAGCGGCTATGACATCGCAAAAAAATGGCGCCCCCATACGCCCTCTACCAGGTAGGGTTACTAGAATTATAGACAACCAGTTACTAATGTGATATAGAATAATAAGTACTACAATTACTGGCCCTGCGACATCAAGCGCACTCAGGCTCAAATATAAATCAACAGTCGTAATAGCTTCCACACGAATCTCGTCAACAGCTTGGACGGTAACAACTCGGTGACCTAGCAACCGCAACACATAAACGAAGCCGGAACCCACGGTCCCATCCGTAGGGTGGTTACACAGTCCTGACACATGGGGGGGACAACGGTCCCGACCCGGGGGGAACAGCAATCCCAACAACTCGTAGGGGGCAACGGCCCCAACACCTCCGTACTCCTGAGCTCAACCTCGCCCTGGGAGCTCGGGCCCGCCCTCGGGCCTACCTTGCTGGGTCCCAACCTCAACAAGTCCCGGTGGGAGCTGGGGCCAACAAGCCCAGCCCCCCTCCGGAGGAGCCGACCGCCGCGGCTCGGAGGACCCCGCACCGGCCCGACTACTCGCCAGTAGTAGGCGCGTGCTGCAACAGACGAGAAACAATAGGTGATTAGGTGGTCTGCAACAGCTATGCGGGTGTCCAGTGTGCTCCCCTCTCGCATCTGGGGGAGGCTTGGAGTGGGCTTTTCCTGAACCTTCTCAGTACTGGGGGCCCGAATTACAGTGAAAGGATGAAGTTTGCTTACAGCTATAGACGAACTGAGACGGGTACGAACAAGACGGTTATTACATTCATGATGACCACCACTTCTCCCCTTCCCCGCCTCAATTACTGGCGGGGGAGGGGGCTCTGCCCGAAAGGGGGCACTCGGTCTAGACGTGGAGTAGTGTCAGGCGGACTTACCGGAGCCGGGGAGTCCTCCTGCGGTGGCGGCGCCCGCTCGGGTCCTGCTGGGGGTGCTCCCTGAGCGGCTGCGGCGGCGGGGGCCTCTCCCTGGGCGGCCGCTGGTGCCCGGCGACCTGGGACCACCCGCCGGTACGTGGTGGCCGTGGTGTTGGACACCGTGAAAGTGTCCCTGTCGTGGAAGCGGACGCGGCTACTGATGTCCCCGGTGAGTGCCCCGTACCCAGGTCCAAAGTCGCGGGGGGGAACCAAGTAAGCCGCATACCGCTCCAGCGGGTCTGGATCCCTCCCCCGCACGTGCCACCAAGGAGGCACAAAGGACGCCGCCCCTGTGGGTCTGGCCGATGGGGCCGGGGCTCGGCGCCGACGACGGGCACTCGGCGGTGTATGCCGGAAGGAGGTCCACGCCGGTAACTCCGGCGCAGGCGGCAGGTCGGCGGTGGTGTCCCTATCCTTTGCCGGGTCCCTGGAGGGTACCTTCGGGCGACGAGGGGGGGAAGGCGGTGGCGACTGCCACTCCACGGGAAGAGGACGCCCCGTCTCGTCATCCGAGGGACATAGCCTGGTACTGGGTGTGGCCGTGGCCACAGCGTCCAAGGCGGCCCTTTCCTCCGGGGTGACGGCCCCTCCGGGCCAAGCCCGTACCGGCTCTGACCGATCGGTCTGCGTGGGGGTGCTGGCTACCGGGGTCATGCGGATCAGCTGGATGGGGCTCGCTCCGTCCCACTCCCGGTTTAAGGCCACCATATCCTCCGCCGTGAGAGTGATGGTAACGGGGAGGGTTTCCGCCGTGCCGACTGGGGTGCTACTGGCGAGCAGGTTACGCACGGCGGTCGCTGCCTCGTCCTCGCCGACGTTGTCCAGCCGCACGCCCCCGAAGGTGCGCGAGTCGCCGCTGTCTCTTGCCTGAGTGAGGTTGGGTGCCAGCGCAGCCTCACCTAGCCGCGGGGGGGTGCAGGCCGTGAGTGCCACCTCCTCTGCGGCCGTAGGAGACTCGGGCTCACAGGTGGGGGCAGGGTCTCCGGAGGACACGGTCTCAACCCGGGCGGGAGCGCCGGTCGGGCCTGGGTCCCCGG
This sequence comes from Acholoe squamosa, assembly GCA_949317995.1. Taxonomy (NCBI): domain Eukaryota; kingdom Metazoa; phylum Annelida; class Polychaeta; order Phyllodocida; family Polynoidae; genus Acholoe; species Acholoe squamosa. Next base: position 37,085,127 of record OX439049.1, read on the forward strand.
GGGCCCCTCCGGCTGCGAGCTCCTCCTGGGGAGGCGCTGGCTCAGTACGAGCCCCCTCGTCCGAAGTGCCAGGGCGAGACGGTAGTGTGGGTAGGGCCTGGCACAAGGGCTGCAGGTCCAGCTGGTCCTTTTCCCTCGGTCTCTCGTGTGGGGCCTGGGCGGGTGAGGGCACTGGTCGGGTAGCGACCTCCCCCTCCCCGTCCTGAGGCAAGGCTGCTGCCTCCGGAGCCTCCACTTCCCCACTGGGGGTCTCTCCGGCAGGGGACTCCACCGGTGAAGGTGAGTCGGCTCCCGTGGGGGGAGCGGTGGACGCGGTGGGGAGCACTGGCTTGGTACTAGCCTCTCCCTTCTCCTGATCCGCCGTCGCTTCCCCAGTGGTGTAAGAGGTGGGGGCCACTGACCTCGTAACGGTCTCCTCCCCCCTCAGCTCTACCACCTCCTCTTCCTCAGAGGAGAGTGGTACCGACTGGTACCTAATGACCGACTCCGGGGCGGGGGTACTCCCGGTAGTTACCGCGCCCGTCGTGGTCGGGGAAGAAAGGGCATCCGAGGCCACAGCCGCTTTAACTGGGGCACTCTCCGTAGACCGCGTAGAGGCCGCCAGGGGGGTCACCACCGGTGCTCCTGGGGGAGGTAGGCCCCACATGGTGAGGAGGTCCGTCATCCGGCGTGCCATCTCCTCCTGGTTGGCGCCTCCCGCCACGTAGGCCGATCCCATAGCCATCAAGGCCTCGCGGTCCAGGGGAACGCCTGCCGAGGCTCCGGTAAAGGCTCCCGGTGTCCCCCACGCCACGGTCGTAGTCACCGCCGGTGTCGCAGCCGGGGAGGTGACTCCCAGTCCTCCAGAGGGGGGTACGGCGGGGGTCACCGAGGTAACCGTGGAAGACGGCTTGGGGGAGGCGGGGGTAGCCGACCGCCTCTGAGCCCTGGTGAGGGGGGGCGACTTGGGGGAGGCGGAAGCGCTCCTCACGGAGGCCCTCCTCCTCTTGCCTCCGGGCTGGAGGGTGGGGGGCAGGGACCCGCTCCCCTCAGCGGCAGGCTGGAGAGGCGAGACGGCGCCCAGACTGAAGGTGGGGCTGCTTCCCAAGTCGGTGGCTCTGGTGTCTGTACGGCTCCGGGGCCGCGAGCGGGAGGGCGAGGCCTGCCGATCCTTAGGTGGACGGCCACTGGAGGTAACCGTGGCGGCGGGGGCCTTCCCCTTCTCCCTAGGCGACTTGGATGGGGTCCGCTTGGTCGAGGTCCCGCCGCGGGACCGGGAGGGGGACGAGGCCTTAGACTGCCGTTGTTGTCGGCCCTCCTTGGCGGGACGGCCCGCCGGGGCGGTCACCCGCGCCGCGGGACTCGGGCTCTCCTCGGGGGAGGAGGGGGCTGAGCCGTCCGACTCCTCTCCGGAGCTCTCCTCGGACCCTTCCGAGGACTCGGCCTCCACAGGGATGGCCACACGCTTCCTAGGGGATGGGGATTGGGCGGACAGCCCTGGGAGCGGACGAGCAGCAGGCATCCTCTTGTGGTCCCGCACCCACGGGTGATCTCCTCCCCCCTCCGACCTGTGGCGGGTCCTGATGTGCCGCAGCACGTCCTCCGCCCTGTCCGAGGCATACAGGCACCCCTTGGTTCGAAAGGGGCAGAACCACCCCTTCAACTCCCCCGTCGGATGTTGCCGGCTCTGGTGGCGTTTCAGGGCTTGCCGGCGGGAGAAATCCACCCCGCAAATGTCACAGGGGATCCGCGACGACGCCATCACACCATGTGAACACGTTTCTGCGGGACTGCGGGACCTTCCGCGGGGGCTGCGGGACCTGGCTCTTCCAGGGGCCCCCCTCCGGCTGTCCCGCGGCGGGGTGCGGCTCCGCCTGGGGCTCGCTGAGGGCTTCCTACGGCCTCTCCTGGGTGAGAAGCGGTCGCTTCTCTCGCTGGACTTGCCCCGAGACCTCCTGGGCGAAGCTTTTCTGGGGGGCGCCCTCCAGGTGGCTAACCTGGGACTATTGCGGGTTGGCTCTTCCAGTTTCCTCCCTTCTGATCCGCCGCGGGACGCAGTACCCGCGGTTCTGCCTCTCCTACGGCCGCGGGACCCGATTGGGGTGGTATCCCCCTTCCCTATAGCGTCTCTGGCTTCCCCTCTCACCTTGGGGATAACGTAAGACGCCAATTTTCGGCTCCTTTGTGGCATTTCGGGCGTTAATCCTAGCCTGCTCCAAACGGACATTACTTCAAGGAAAGTCTGCAGTTGGGAACCGACGTCACACCCCGCGTCCCGCCGCGGAACGCTACGTAATCCGCGGGACCCGACGCCGTCCATGGCTTCCCGCCTGGCCGTCCCTGACCAGTCGCCGCGGCACCCGATCTCATCCCCACCATTTTTCCAGGCTGACCCCGACCAATCGCCCTGGGTGTGCAGCTCTACCCAGTTAGTCGTTGCCACCATTCTGACTACGCCGCGAGCGTCCTCCCTCTCGGTCCCCACCTCTGGCGGGGCCGGTGGCCGGGGGGGGAGGGCCCCCACTCCGGCTGGGGGGGTGGGAACAACCTTGATTGAGTCACAGTGTACTACTTTGACTTTACGATCCATCTTTATTTCATAGACGTGCCCCGATAGGAACCTGGTCACCACCCACGGTCCTGTCCAGAAACGTTGCATCTTAGGGCAGACCCCTTTCTTATGGATGGGGTGTAAATAGTACACCAGGGCCCCCACCTCGATGGTCCTATCCCGCGCATGGAGATTGTAGTTGCGCTCCTGACGAGCAACCGAGGTGCCCAGATGGTCGCGTGCAGTCTCGTGAGCTCGTGCCAATGAGGTCTGGAGTTTAGCTACGTAGCCGACGGCGCCCTCTCCCACCCTCTCCTCCTCCATGGGATAGAGGACGGTCAGCGGTACCATGGTCTCTCGCCCCAGCATCATCATATTTGGGGAGACGCCGGTGGACGAGTGGGCCGACGCTCGATAGGCGGCCATGACAAACGGCAGTTGTAGGTCCCAGTCGGACTGGTCCTTGGCGACCACAGCGGAGAGGAGGGCCTCAATGGTGCGGTTGCAGCGTTCCACCAATCCGTCCGATTTCGGATTGAACGCACAAGTCCGCGTCTGCTGAATGCCCAACAGGCTTACCACTTCCCGAAAAAGGCGACTCTGGAAATTCCGACCTTGATCAGAGTGTAGGGTGGCGGGCGGCCCCAGGCGGCAGACCACCGTTTCCACAAATGCCCTCCCGACCGTGGCCGCCTCCTGGTCGGGCAGGGCCACCGCCTCTGCCCACTTGGTGAGGTAGTCCACAATAACTAAGATGTACCGGTTCTCTCGGGGCTCCGGTGTGATAGGGAAGGGCCCCATTAGGTCCACAGCCATCCTTTCCATGGGTAGCCCCACCGGGACGTGGCCCATGCGGGCGCGGTGAGGACCGGGTGGGGGCTTCCTTTCCAGGCAAACCGGGCACGAGGCCACCCAGTAAGTGATCTCTTTCCTATAGTCGGGCCAGTACCATCTCTCCGAGCACTTCCGGAGTGTTCGGGTTCTGCCAAAGTGGCCCACTATGCCTTGCCCGTGGCAAGACTCCCACACCTCCCGCTTCCTCTTTTGCGGCACTAGTAACTGGAAGTGGCGGGCGCTGCCAGGAACGAACCACCAACGACCCAGGAGGCCCTCTTTTATTTCTAGACGCTGGAGCTGGGCCGCGAGCGACCGCAGGGCGTACGGCTTGTCCCGGAGTTCGTCGCACGTGGGTGTGATGCCCTCCCGAATCCAAGCAAGAACTGGCGAAAGCAGCGGATCCTCCTCCTGGTCGCGCCGCCATTCCTCTCTCACTTCGGAAGCCCGATCTGGGTCGGAGGAGCCCAAGCGGGTGAGGGCGCAGACGTGTCCAGTCACGGGGGAGGTGGACTCATCCCCTTCCCCAGCGAGTCCGCATTGACGACAGGGGATACGGGAGAGACCGTCGGCGTTACCATGGCGACTACCGGGCCTATGTTCGACCGTAAAGTCGAACATGTCCATCACTTGCAGCCACCTAGCTATCTGCCCCTCCGGCTCCTTAAATGACATCACCCACTTTAGCGCTGCATGATCCGTGCGGATGAGCACATGCCGACCCAGGAGGTAGTGCCGAAATTTTTTCAACCCAAAGATGACTGCCAAGAGCTCGCGACGCGTGACGCAATAATTTCTCTCCGCTTTTGTTAGGGTCCGGCTGCCGTATGACAAGACGATCTCTCGGTCATCCTGCATTTGCGACAAGACTGCTCCTAAGCCGGTGTCCGAAGCGTCCGTGTCCAGGACGATCTGGCCCTCCTCTTGGGGATAACCTAATATGGGTGACTCTACCAGACATTGCTTGATCTCGCGGAAGGCGGCGTCACAGGCATCTGTCCAGGTAAAGGTCCTCCCCTTGTCAGCGAGTGTAGTCAGCGGCTTGGCCCGTGTGGCGAACTGGGGAATAAAGGCGCGATAATAGCCGGCTAAGCCTAGGAAGCTCCTCACTTCTGTCAAGGTTTCCGGCGTAGGCCAGTCTCGCACCATAGAAACCTTGCCAGGATCGGTGGCTACCCCATTGCGATTGACCACGTGGCCCAGGAATGCCACCTCCTGCTTGGCCAATTGGCACTTGCCTGGCTTGACCTTCAAGCCGGCGGCCTCCAGACGAGCCAAGACCTCCCCCAGACGCGCAACTACGATATCATCCAAGTACACCAAGCACGAGCTCCACTGCAAGCCACGCATGGCCACCTCCATAAGCCGTTCGAAGGTGCCCGGGGCGTTGCAGAGCCCGAACGGCATGACAGTGAACTGGTAGAGGCCACGGTGCGTGGTGAAAGCCGTCTTCTCTCTATCCTCTGGCGCCATGGCGACCTGCCAATAGCCACTGACCAGATCCATCGTGGAGAACCACTCGGACCCGGACAGGGTATCGAGGCTGTCATCAATGCGCGGAAGGGGGTACGCGTCCTTCACGGTGATTTTGTTCAGCCGACGATAATCCACACAGAACCGCATGGATCCGTCCTTCTTCTTGACCAACACGACCGGGGAGGCCCAGGGTCCCTCCGCCGGCTCAATCATCCCTGCCTTCAACATTTTATCCACCTCCTGGTCTACGAGCGACCTGCGGTGGGGTGCCAGACGTCTCGGCGGCTGTTTCAATGGGGAATGGCCACCCGTCCGGATGCGGTGCTCCACCATAGTTGCCCTGCCGATGTCCCCTGGTTCCAATTGGAAGGCCCCGGCATGCTTCCTTAAGAGCGAGGACATCTCCTCCCGGCGATTCCCCGTCAGTCCGCTTACCAGGCCCTCCACTACCTCTTCTACCCGGGGGTCCCCAGGCGACACCACCCGGCAGCAGCCCGCGTCTAGGGTGTCGCTCTCTGCGGAAGGACCGCATATTTCTTCTACTGTCGCCAACTCCATCTCTCGATAGACGACAAGGGGGTCTTGCCCGGGGTTCAACAGTCGCAGGGGAGCCTCCTTCACCCGGGGGTCAATTAAGCCGCGGGCCACCAGCAGCCCTCTCTTGGTCTCCTTCTCTCGGAGTCCTTCTACCAGGCCCAAGTTATCAGTCTCCCATTCTCCCACCACATAGCCATCCACCACCGTTTCCGATCCCGGGGCCAACACCGTGGTGTATCGGCTTACGATCCGGCAGGACGCGCTAGTCGGTAGGGAAGGCGAAGCCTCCGGCGCCATGAGGAGCCTCTTCCCCGCCATGTCCACCATCATTCTAGTGTTCCTCAAGAAATTGGAGCCCAAGATGACCTCCGTCGGCATATCCGCCACTTGTAATACTATGGGCCACGTGTATGGGCCCAACTCCAGGGAGGTTACCCACTCCCCCATCAGCCGGAGCGGTAGTCCCTCTACAGAAAAGACTCTTTCTTGGGATGGAGGCAGCTCCCTGCTACCTCCGTTCTTGTGCCACCAGGCCAACGAGACGAGATTGATGGTCGCCCCGGTGTCTACCAAGCACTGCACCGGCTCCCCCTCAATCTGCCCCTCGACCAAGAGGCCCGCACCCCCCATCTCGAGTCTCCCCTGTATTTCTAGGTGATCCGTCGTCCGCGACGGCGGCCTCCTCGCTTCGGCCCTGCCTTGGGAGTCAGACAGGACCGAGTCTAGTTTTCCGATGGTTCCTTCGTTGTGCGGGATTCTGCTGATTCCGCTTCCCGGACCTTGGATTGCCACTCCGGGCAGTCGATGCGCATGTGGCCCTCCTTAGCACAATGGAAACATCTGAGGGGGGGGCGGCCCCCAGGCCGATCGCCCCTCGGTCGCTCTCTCCTCCTGCCCTCAGATGGCCTATCCAGCTTCTTGAAAGCCGCGTCTGTTCGCACCATCACAGCTTCGGACTGTACCTGTCCCTCTTCTACCTTCTTGCGCAGGGCTGCCAATTCCTCCGCCATTGTAGTCGAGGAGACCCTGGCTGCCGCCGCCCCCCGATCACCCTCGCCGGAGCGCAGGCACGCTTCCGCGTGGAGGCCTACCTGAACGGCCCCCGCCAGGTCGTCGGGCATCGTCTGATGAATCCACTGACGGAGTCGCTCATCAGGTAGGCTCTCGACGAAGCGGTCTCTGGACATGACATCAATTGTAGCTTCGTCGGCCCCCGGGTAGGCCAGACGCATGTATCGTTGTATCTCTTCGGCATGGGCTTGAAGGCAAGCGCCCTTCGCCCGTTCCAAGGCCTTTAGTTTGGATTTATAGACTGCGCTCTGGTTGGGTGGCTGGAACCGGGCTACGAGGGCATCACGCAGGCGCAGGTAGCCGGTTTCCGTGCCGGGGTCGATACCCGCCAAGAGGCGACGTGCGATGCCGGTGAGGGACAACCCTAGAAAGACGCCAGCGTCCGCGTTTCCCCATCCGTTGGCCCGTCGACAAAGGTCGAAGTGAGACAGATATTCGAGAAGATGGCCGGAGCCATCGAACTTGCCCGGCATAAAAATGGGTTTCGTCAGCCGGTCACCGGGACCCCATTCCAAGGAGCTGCCTGAGAGCCGATCCCTTGCGGAAACCCCTGCCCGGGGATCTCCGATCATTCCCCCCACTGCCTGACGCAGTCGGTCACTCGGGGCGGGTGTGGTGGTCGCCCCCCTGTCCCCGATGGAATCCCACGCTCGCGGGGTGGGAAGTGAGCTGTGTGCCGAGATGGATCTTTTCCAGTCCGCCAAGGCGGGTCCTCCTTCTGGGACCAGTTCCCCCCCGGGATGGTGGGTGGTCATCCCCTCCCCTGCAGGCGCGGGCGGTCTGGTGATCATCGACTCGGGGCCTAACCTCCCCATATTCTGGCCTCACCAGCCCTGGGTGCGTTATCCCCTCCGCCCGTGGTAGTAAAGTCGGTGGTGGGGCGGGGCTGCTTTGCGGGTGGCTGGATAACGGTTGTGGAGCCGAAATAACCGTATCCCGGCCATGGTGTGGTGAAGCCGTCATACTCTCGGACCTCGGAGGAGCTCGAGCCTCTTGTCTCCGAGCCTCCTCCCTTCTCCGCCATTCTCGTACCCACTCAGCCTGTCTCTGCTCTTCCTCCCGCATGGCCCGCATGCTTTCCAATGGTCTCTCCTCCTCCGAACTGGGGATGGGGAGGGGATACGAGGCGTCCGGTGCTAAGTCGCCTCTGGAGGAAACTACGCTGTCTCCTGACGGTACTCTGGCCTCCGGCAATGACGTGGAAGACCACGGGGATGAATTGGGAAGGGAGGGGCGAACCGACTCCCGGCAGGGCCGGTCGTCCCGCCAATCCAACGACGCCGACGGATCCCCCCGGCCGCCGATAGGACGGTAGGTAAGAGCACCCTCCCCGGTGGTCACCGGAGATGGGTCAACGTCAATTCGGCCCAGGCGATCGGCCAAAGTCGTAACGGATGGTCGCGGCCGATCGGGTGGCACGCCCAAGGGTCCTGATTCGGCGCTACCCGGCTGGGGGCCCGGACTCGGTGGCTCAGAGGGCAGTCCCCCCCAAGCCCCTCCTGGCTCCCCAGAGATCTGCATAGTGGATTCTCCTCCCGAAAACTGGGCCCGCGGCAGCCGTGAGTGGTCCAGACGATCATGCAATTCCTCCCGGCGACGAAACAGGGCGCCCACCGCTTCTGCGGGACCTTGCGTGACTGCGGGACCTTGCGGAACTGCGGGACCTTGCGGGACTGCGGGACCTTGCGGGACTGCGGGACCTTGCGGGACTGCGGGACTCCGAGACGAGAGTCGGTTCTCGGGACCCAGACGAATCATCACGTCTTCATCTATCTGCACGAGGTTCCCCCTCACCCCTGCCATCATTTCTTCTCTCTCTTCCCTAGTTAAGCCGTCACTGGACATATTTCCCCACCTGCGCCGCCTAAATTAGCCGTAATCGTGGGTTCCGCTCAAGAACCACCGCTGTCACCAATGTAGCGAATTAGACGAACACAGGAGTAAGTCGTTCAATTAAGCTTGGGGAAAACTCAACCCGTATATTGTGTGAATAAAGGTGTACAAATATCAAGGCGTGTCTCTTCTGTTAATCAGATCTCATCAGTTACATAGCCAACGTCGTTCCTAAAGTCTACATAGGACTCTGCTGGGGAGGCTGGGTCACGTCCGCACCAGACAGCTGGGAGTCATAGACTGAAGGGGCAGCGGCCCCCGCGGGCCTTATATAGCAACCGCGGGCACCGCGCCCCCTCGTGGTGCGGGACCGAACCAGCCCAACCCGCAGAGTCCCGCGGAAAGCCTAGCGCTTCCCGCCCCGCCGCTACAATATATATATATATATATATATATATATATATATATATATATATATATATATTGCATAGACTCTCTCAGTATGTTTGAGCAGGCAAGCAGAAGGAAATATAGCCCATCTCACAGACTATCCTTTTTCCTTACCTGCTCACATGTCACATGTGCATGTCTAGATATGCCCTTGGCTAAATGTTTAACCACAGTTTGTTCCTTTGTGTATCCTAAATCAGTTTCCTCATGTTTCATGAGTTTTCATTTTCACTGTGTGTTATTTGTACTTCCTTCCCCAGGCAAGTCATGTGAATTAACGTGATACAAATATCTAAAAAAGTCTTTCAATATAGTAGATATGTCATCAGGGGGATTTGTAACCAACAACTGAAAACACTAAAATCAAACAGTGGCTAATCTTTGTTTCGAAACAAATCCCAATAGTTGCACCCAAAGGACCTGTATTGCTCTTATTGAGGAGATTGAAATGGATTCAGATTTCTGATATACCTATTTGTTTCATATCAGGCCTATGTGTGTAACCCATGCATCTCAACAATTGGTGCCTCGTGCTAACCCTCTGGGGATGTATCAGCCAGGCATGGGTTGATCTGATACGTAGATGTAGTCCTGGTGACGGCTGCATTATTGCATCATGACAACCAATGGGCATGATAAACTACTGCACTATTAGCCCTTCAAAGGTTAAGATCTTCTGTTACAGTTACCATCTTGAATGACTGGATGATTCATATTTCTAATGAAATACAAGGGAGTATTAATTGCCTACACATGAAATCCTTCCTAATGTCTGACATTGCAAGATTGGGTTCAGTTACCATACAATTGTAACATTATTACTTGTCGAGTGATTGCACAGCACTTGTTAAGACCATTATATCTGTAAGGATGTCTACATATATTCCAGGAATGAACTTTAAAACTTGTTCCATGAACTGAAATTTCACCCTCCCTTAAGATATCAATTAACAAATTTTAAAAATAATGCCATCAAAATATCTAGTTCTTGGGCAACTTTAGAGCAAAGTTTTCACCACCTTTTAATAGAAATTCCTTGGAGCAAGGTGCTTTGCTGCACCATTTAACTGGGGCTTAATTTTCGATTCCCGGAACTACACCCACAGTATCAGAGGGGACCCCATCAAGAGATGTGAATCTATCAGTATATGGAATGGACAGGAACCCAAATTCAAAGGCCAGAACTTCATCATCTTTATTGCAGTTGCTATAATTGGGATAGATTTGTTTCTACTTTGATCAGAAGATGTAGATTTTTTATTTTGGCTTGCTATTACTTGCACTATGTCACGGATTCAAAAGCTCCTTGATAAATACTAGCTTATGTAAGACCAGACCTCAACTAGGGGAAGCAGTTATCAGGGTTCAGAAGTGTACATCAAATTTATGTAATATTCTGGCACCCAACTGTGAATCATAACTACAGGACACAGGGGGTTCTGCCCTGCTGCTAAACCCTACTAGCAGTTCTATTATTGAAGCCCTACTAGTATCTGTCTTATTAAAGTTGTCAACCTGTGTGTTTTCTCTGCGCTATTGTCCCCAGCAGACAGACAGGGCGTTCTCACCTGCTGCTAAGCCCTACTTGTACCTGTATTATCAAAGTCATCAACCTGTGTGTTTTCTCGGCGCTATTGTCCCCAGCAGACAGACAGGGCGTTCTCAACTGCTGCTAAGCCCTACTTGTACCTGTATTATCAAAGTCATCAACCTCTATGTTTTCTCGGCGCTATTGTCCCCAGCAGACAGACAGGGCGTTCTCAACTGCTGGTAAGCCCTTTTTGTACCTGTATTATTAAAGTCATCAACCTCTATGTTTTCTCGGCGCTATTGTCCCCAGCAGACAGACAGGGCGTTCTCAACTGCTGGTAAGCCCTTTTTGTACCTGTATTATCAAAGTCATCAACCTCTATGTTTTCTCGGCGCTATTGTCCCCAGCAGACAGACAGGGCGTTCTCAACTGCTGGTAAGCCCTTTTTGTACCTGTATTATCAAAGTCATCAACCTCTATGTTTTCTCGGCGCTATTGTCCCCAGCAGACAGACAGGGCGTTCTCAACTGCTGGTAAGCCCTTTTTGTACCTGTATTATTAAAGTCATCAACCTGTGTGTTTTCTTGGCGCGAGTTACAGTTAGGCCCTTTCTACGTCACAGGGTGGCTAACTGCAGGTAAACATTGCCAACACATGGTTAGGTAACTACACCATTAGTAGAAGCTCCTCGAAATATTAAAATGAAGTAAATAGGACATTGTTAGGTAACTATTAAAACACCCCTTAGACATTCTAGGCATCTCATTGGTAAGTGAATCGCAAAGAATAGTACAGGTCTAGAGATTTATAGTTTTTAGGTAAGTAAGTCATAGTCACCTTACCCAGAGGTCAATTCAGTTCATTGGTTTGTTTGCCTGCAAAGGGATATAATTATATATCCCTTTGCAGAGAGACAAGACTTCATCACCTGCCGCTAAGCCCTACTACTACTTGTCAACCTGTGTGTATTCTCGGCGCTACTGCGCCCAGAAGACAGACAGGGTGTTCTCACCTAGGGTTCTATTAGCCCTCCTCGCGGACATGCTTGTTTATTATTAGGATGTGAGGGATAAGTCATGGTCTGACATACTAGATGTGTAAAAAAAAATGCTGCTACATATTATTTATTCTTTTAGTACTGCACAGTTAGTGAAATGTATAATATGGAATGAGGCATGTCTAGTAAAGGATGTCAACAAGGCGTTTTCTTTACTTTGAGGTACACATTCTGCAGGGTCAGACCTGGTCTTGCATTATAGAATATACAGGGAGGTGTTCTTGGAGGAGCGAAATGGTTGATTTCTTGAGCGAGGATCTGTAGGGTTATAATGTTATCGGGACACTGAATGCCTGATTAATAAACCAGCTTATGGGAAAGATAAATTGGCACTTTATTAAAATTGCCGTTCTCTCTGAATCCAGCCCAAGATAGGAGGCAATAAGATGTAGTCACCGCAGATAGCAAAATGTTGATGATTTGCAAAATTACATGGTCCATTTAATCTGAATTGCAAAACCATATACATGTATTGACTCTGTCTGCCCAAAAGCCAACGAACCCCATTGAACTTGAAATATATACCAATGTGACTAAATTTTATGCATCTTGGTCATTTTGTTCATATTGGCATTATGTGATTGGACAAAAATACCTCGTCCACTAGTTTAAAACCAAAGCAATAAGAGGGTAGAAAAGTAGAGAAGCAATCAGTTAAAGTGGCTGCAGCTTACTGATTTGGGATACAACGAAATGGATTTCACACAAAAACTCTCTTGTATCGAATTCTGCAATATGCAAAACCACAGTACCAATGAGCAATCTGGGCAATTGAGCCTTTATGCAAGCACATCCTACATGGTATGGTTGTACAATACATGCCAATACCGCAAGCTCGGGTAGCCATACAGATTTATAAAGCAATTATTCATACAATCCTGGAGGAAATGGCATTGCAAATAAATACAATATAAACTAAAAGATCAGACCCCAAGTTTTGGTAATTAGTATTAATAGAAAATGAACCACTGAAATATTATGTTTGTTAAAAGCAGGTATTACTCTAAGCAAGTAATGGGGCAGTAATTCCATGTACCCTCGGGGTGGGTCACTGGGTAATCCCCAAGTGTGTATCAAGCCAATCCAGGTGTGGCTGGTCAGATGAAGATCTATGGCAGTCGATGGTATCTAGCTCAGTTGGTAGAGCTTTGGATCTTTGTCTAAGGGGCCAGGGTTTGAGTCCTGGATGGTACAAGCACCATTTTGCTGTCCACTATATGTGACATGTACTTTGAATAGGGCCCTTAATGCACCCTGCATTAAGGGTCCTTTTCGCAGATCCTGTAACATATTAGTGGACCTTCCAAGCCCCCTACAGCTCTCCCTAGGATTAGGCACTGTGGAGCAGGGCTGGTATGATGCAGATGATGCTTTGACTAGCCAGTACTGGATGGTACTGGTACATCTACTAGGGATTCTGGAGTGCCCTGCTTGATAAACCCTCAATCTAAATATCAAGGTGGCTGGGAGGGGGAGGGGTGTGCCTGGTGCTGAAAAATTGTGGTTGAGGCTGTTGGAGAGGAGTGTAGGGGCAGTACTTCCCCATGCCCTGTAGATCAACCGGCTCTCAGGGGTGTGTTTCTGGGTAATCATGGCACCCTAGGGAAAGAGTCATATTTCCAATAGATATACATCTCTTTGAACTATCTAAATCAGTCACTTCCATTACAAAATTGGACATTGCCCATCTCCCAAATTGACTTCAGTTAACTCAGAACTACATTTCAGGGTGATTGTGGAGAGAGGAGGGGAGGTGTGTAACATAGTCTGTGAGAGGGGCTAGGCACAACCTGACAATAAGCATGAATACATTGAGTGTAATAATGAAACTAACTGGCAATGGGCCAGGTCAAATAACTCACTTCCATGTACATCCTGAACGGGTTAGTGTATTTTTTGAAAGATATTCTATATGATTTCTATCTATCAAATATTGTTTCTACCCTCACTTGGATGGATGACAACCATTAATTGGTAGCATCAAAAGTGTGCACTGTTTTCTTATGTGGCAGCCATTGTTCATATATTACCAAAATGGTAGAAACACACTGAGGAAAATTATCCTTTTTGGGGGTTTTCTTTTCTATTTCATCCCAAGTGTTAACATCAGACTACAGGTACACGACCCCGTCACAAGGCTAAAGGGACCAATTTCTGTATGAGTTAATAGGACTGGTGATATATGTGGTTATCTATTCCCTATTTCTATTACGACTAATGTCAGAGGCATTCCACAAAGTCAAGAGGAGCCATACTCTATTCAAAGGCCTCCCTCCTCCTCCTACTTAGACATAATCATCATGTATTGAAGCCACAGGTGCAGTTACATGGTGCCTTAAAACTACATAGATATCAATAAAGATTTTAATGATGGTGCAAAGCCTATAATGTAGTTTAACATTGGTTGGCAGGATACATCAAATAAACACTAGCGTGCCACTTAATTGGTACATCATGCCAATTCTCAAGGGGTGTATCAACCCCCTAGAGTTATCAAGTTATGCTCAGAATCACCCTCAAAAAAGGGCTATTTCTCATAACACTGTTTATATAGTCTACATTAGTTTTGTAAAAGGCACAGCTAGATAAAGATAAACATCAAGGATTTGTTCTAGGAGAATATGTATAATTCATATAAAAACTATAACTGACTGGAGGTCACTAAATCATTTCTCATAGACCTATATATATTGTAGCGAATTAGACGAACACAGGAGTAAGTCGTTCAATTAAGCTTGGGGAAAACTCAACCCGTATATTGTGTGAATAAAGGTGTACAAATATCAAGGCGTGTCTCTTCTGTTAATCAGATCTCATCAGTTACATAGCCAACGTCGTTCCTAAAGTCTACATAGGACTCTGCTGGGGAGGCTGGGTCACGTCCGCACCAGACAGCTGGGAGTCATAGACTGAAGGGGCAGCGGCCCCCGCGGGCCTTATATAGCAACCGCGGGCACCGCGCCCCCTCGTGGTGCGGGACCGAACCAGCCCAACCCGCAGAGTCCCGCGGAAAGCCTAGCGCTTCCCGCCCCGCCGCTACAATATACATATATTATTAGTGTTAATGTATATGTTTATTCATTAATATAAAGGGATATACAAGTATGTACATAAGTTTACATGTCTGCTTTTGCTTAAATCATGCACACCACTCAATTGAACTTATGTTAATATTGTGTTCACAACTTTCACCCTTGCAAAGGTTTTCACACAACAGATTTCCCTACAAGCTGAGTCTCCTTACTCTGTCAAGAACTGTGCAGCCCTGGGTCCCCAAGAACACTCCTTGCTGAGGGCAGAGTTCTCACACATTCTCGCTGTGTAACTGGGTTCTGTATGCAGAGTGTGTCTAGACATGGCTGCTCTCATGTCACCCAAGATGAATCCCATTAAAGTAATTGGATAGTCCAAGACGTGCTGTCATCATTAACATCAGCCACATCATCAGAAACATCATCAGAAACACGAGCAGGTAGTCTTGTATCATGAGATATGATCATGACATTCAACCTGGCAATTGGTTCAGTATCACAACAGGATTTAGACTGTTGTCATTTCTGTCCAAATATGACTTCAGCATCTAGCATCTGCACATGACACCATGACATGTTTGGATGGTTACATCATGTTCTCAGTGAGCCTACTTATAAACAATGTAGACAATGTAGACAAAACAAGAGCTTACAAGACAGGGGGATGAAGACCCCAACTTAAGAGAGATCCTTTTAAGTGAAAAGCCCACGATGGTAGCAGGGCGATATATCCTATTCGCAAAGGATGTTATCAAAATCAGCAGTTCACCTAAAAACACTGTGAGAATACAATAGGGTAACAAGACAATATTACAATTTATGTCACGATTCTGGCCTCTATAGTGCTGTTTTGCTTATAACCCCAGTTCCTTATCCAGCCATAATGCACTCTCAGACCTTTTCTTCGTCTTCAAGAAGCTGCTGGTTTCAATCCGGACATGTTAATAAATTCGTGAAGCATACAAAGTCAACAACGCCATTGATTTCCTATTAAATCCGTTCAGGGTTCAACGGGGAATCAATCCCCAGCCGCTGTGGCAGGAGGCGAGTTCGCTGTCCACTATACCAAGCCGACTGGTGATACAAAGCAATGTACATCAAGGAAAAAAGTTGTCCGACATACCTGATGTTTACAGACCTCATTAGCATAGAATCCAATGGTGGAAAGTGGAGTTATTAACAGGAAAACATCGTTAGATATTCTATATGAATATGCCATGCCTAATTTCTCCATTTTCTTCGAAATAAAAAAGAATCCATTGATTTTCCATAGAGATACGTGCCGGCACCCGCCATTGTGGCTTGCTGATCCAAAAGTAGGTCAGGTACATCCGGGCACCTACCCGCTTTGTAAACAAGACGCAATGGCCGTGTACCGGGCCGTGTACGTTGTGGATCGCTATAGAAAATCAATGGATTCTTATTTATTTATAAGAAAATGGATACAAAATGTAGGCGAACACCAGCTAGAGATTGTATATTTAGCGGTGCTAGAATAACAGGGCTTGACACGCTTGGATTCTATCCGAAAAGTGTGTGTAAAGGTGGAGGTATGTCGGACAGATTCACAACATGGCCATGACGGCTTGGCAAACCAAGCAGATTGCATGCACTTACAAAATGTCTTCTCATGGATTAATTCTGGGGTTATAAGGTAAGAAATTCATATATAATGGATTAATACGTTAGATAAACGCATTAATCCATGTTATGAGAGAGCACTTGTGGGTTTATGGTTCAATGTTCCACTCCCGCTGTGCGGTCGTGGAATATTGAACCATTAACCCACTAGTGCTCTCTCAACATGGATTAAACACTAAATCAGGTATCTAATGTTCTGCAGCACACATGTACTTCATGATGACAGTCACCTCTGATTATATGCTTTTAATATCTGAGCAGAGGTATCTTTTGGATGAAATTAGAATTATGGTGGTTGTCTGTCATTGATATCATACTTCCAATATTGCACATACTAGGCCTACTACATTCCATTAAACCATTCTGTCAATTAGATTGAAAGTCTGAGGTCCATATTATCTTTGAAAAAAAAATTATTGCTCAATAGTTAAGCATTTTTAATGTTGAGTATGTAAATATTCAGCCCGATATTGTTGCAATGCCAAAAACCAAAGCTGTCAAAGTCAATAATATCATCTTTTCAACAAAAGAAAACTTTAATAGCTACTGATTCACTCAAAACATATTGAGTTGGCTCATATTAACAGAGAATATGATGCCTTTTACCGTACAGCTTGAGTCTTGTTTAGATATAGAAGCTCTAGAATCCAGGAAAATCGAGGAGAATATTATTGTTAAAACAGTCACTGAGGAAGCTGTCATGAGGCTGCTTTAGTAATTGGAGGCACTAGGTTAAAATCACTTGTTGTAAAGGTCATATTCATTCTTCAGCTCAGTAAGTAGAGGTATCATCCATTTCCCTCAGTAGTCTTTGCCATCAATGCCTTCCTCCAGTCATCTGTCTTGAATTGCTCCTTTCCATTTATGGTTGTACATCCATATCCCAGTGACTAGTGCTCACCAGATAAACACTTCTTACGTGGATTGTACACTTTTGATATCCAGTACATCACTAATGAATCCCCATTTTGAGCTTTTATTATCTTCCAGCTTCTTTGCACTTGAATATGGTTATTGCATCTTATTACACCACTTCTGTGATTCTAGGTGCTTTTTCTGGATATTCCCATTCTCATACCTGTCAATATTGCAGGTCCTAGGAGTGCTGATATCCTGGATATCGGCACTCCTAGGAGTGCTGATATCCAGGATATCAGCACTCCTTACATGTCCTAACATGTCATATACATGTCCTAACATGTCATATGTTACATGTTAAAACCTACAAAATTTTCATTGCCAACTCCCTATGCATTGCGCCACAGGGACTGATGAGAAACGCTTGGTTAGAACCAGGTTTGTATAAATCATTGATATGGTTGTGACCCCCCACAACAACTCTCACATGCACAAGGTTAGAATAGCATTATAATTATAGACGACTGCTGGACGTGTTCAAACCAAGCCAAGCAGGGTGCCACGGTGTCTAGCGGGTAGCACATTGCGCTCACCTGCTAGAGGTAGGCGGGACGAGTCCCGGTCCGGGCGAATCTTTTTTTCGCTGTGTGTACACGCACTATGGCAGGCTTCGAGTCCCCGGGAAGGGGAACGATTTTTGTTTTCAACTTGTTTTTATTGATATTCTATTAATTATTTATTGATTTTTTATTGATTAATCGTGTAATAAAGACAGTAAGGAATGGGCTAACGGGCACTGAATTCAGTGTATCGTAGGATATTATAACTTGTGGCCTATGGCCACTCGTTACGATATCCTACGATACACTGAATTCGGTGCCCATTAGCCCATTCATTACTCTTTTATTATATAACACTTAGATATAGAGGATCGGTTCTGTTTAGTATACAGATTGCACAGGTGATTGCAAATATTATAGTCATATCTAGCATTCCTACTGCCTTTCCAGTCTGCACAAATCCAACACTGGAATCACCCCCTGTCACATGTCACTTTAATATCAGTCCAAACATGCTTAGTCTGCAGTTTCTGTCTATACTGCCTGATTATGATTTCACTTTATTATTAAACACAATAAAATCAATTTATTCCAAAATTCAAGAAAACTGTGAGAACTTCTTTTTAAAGGAGCTTGGAAAAGTCCATTTAAACATTTGAGACTTCATAACTGATATTCACAACAATGGTGTAGTCACAGCATTGGTAAATGAGAAGCTTGAAAATGGGAATCCTGTTAAATCAAATTGTTATATTCTGCAAATCTGGACCTGACTATTTTGCGATGAGTAAAGCATGCTTCAAAGAACTATTATTTGTATTGTTCATCATAATGCTGTGCTAGATACTTGGTATGGATGAATTCTCAGATTAGCACTCTTTTAGTTTTAGGATAGAGCATGTTGGAGTGTGTAGGATAGATTATCGATCTTACTAGGTCTGCAGTCAATCCTACTCCCCCTCAAACAGATCACCATACCATTCCCCAGATCTGACCCAAACCAGTCAGTCAGTAGTCCTTAGAGGAACATATATAGTTTATATATCTAACAGCTTCCACATTGACTAAATTGTCATAGAAGGCTGATTAAGACTAGGGCTCTTAAGATGGGTCGTTGTAATGTGAAATCAAAGAATGAGAACAAATGACAACCTCTACAACTATAGGAAATTAACTGTATATCCTATGATTCTCTACATTGATTCAGTGAACTATGAAAAGAGACATAATTCCATTCATTACATAGGCATTTGCCTTTGAGAAAATTGATCATTCCAAACTTCCCTTCGCATGAGGATTGCATTGAAGTGTAGTTTTTGCTATTATATAACTTTTTTGCTTTTCATTGCTTTATCTACTTATTCTCCAAACTTCTTCTTTCGCTTACCATACCTCTTCACTGTTCAGCACACTTTAACCATTGGGCTCAATAATTCTGAAGTACATACGAGTATATAGCTTTATACTGTGATATCCTCAACCATTTGTAAACCCTTATTTCCTGTATTTATTTCTTTGTATTTGATGGTCTATCTTTGGATGTAGTTCTATAATTCCCCTCTGATTACTTTTGCCTGTTGATTCTGGAAGGCCTCAGAAATCTTGCAGACCCTTTCACCTGATCTTTTTCTGATTTATCTAGATTCAGGTATTGTGTTTCTTGTGTGCTTCTTTTTGGTGGTCCTGAGAAAAGCCTTCCATACATACCATGGCCAGTCAGACATAAATATATCTCCCGATAAAGATCCCCTCTAGCTCTCAGTATTGACATTTATGGAGAAGACTCAGAGAGAGAGAGAGAGAGTCTTTCCACCCCTGCTCCATCCCACCCATCACTACACCATGAATCTATATGTATTTAACTATGCGCTGAAACCTATTTCACACCCCTCCCTGCCCTCATCCATAGAACACGCAAGTGACCTACCATGCTCCTAACCCATGCCACCAGAGGAGCTGAGATGGGTGGGTTCCTCCATGGATGAACCTAGGGGGATTGATATGGCCTAAGGGCCCATGATGTATGGGCATCAAGTCTAGTCCTTATCACCAACCCCTACCCACCGCATTTGTCTGCTTTATTGATCCCCTCCATACAGAGGATAAAGCACCACAGGGTTTTATACATTAGCATTGGTCTGCACCTGCACTAAGGGTGGCCATTTTCCCCACTGGTGTTATATTATATTCCCAAAGGTGGAATGAAAAGCAAAGCCCCTTTCTTGAAACCACAAAAAAGACTCCATTCCATCATCCCATGGACTCCCTTATCTTCTAGGCAGGGGCATTCCTATGGGGTTCCTGCATGTATGGAGATACAGGTCCTTCATAAAAATGATGGTTACACTGAAAACATGCAAGATCCGAAACTAGTCAGCGGTGACCACTTTAGGTCCTCAAGTTGACAATACCTAAAACTACAACTTTAAGTAGTCAAAATGACGACTTTAGGTTGTCATCCTGACGACCTAAGTTGTTAGTATGACGACTCTGTACTGTCAGTATTGCCATACTGACGACTCAGGTCGTCAGGATGACGACCTAAAGTCGTCATTTTGACTACCAAAAGTTGTAGTTTTAGGTATCGTCAACTTGAGGACCTAAAGTGGTCACCGCTGACTAGTTTCGGATCTTCCATGTTTTCAGTGTATGAAAATGGGAGTTATGTGAAAACAAAATAACCCAGGTTACCAATTGCCCCCCATTTATTCATTATTGCGTTTCTGTCAATGTTACTGAAACCCCACATCCCACCAAAAGAAAGCAATAATTAACAAACCTGTTATACTGTCCCTAAACCATAGAATTTAGGGTCAATATAACCTTTAGCAAGGACCGTAGCTGTACTCTTCTTGCTGTTAGGGTCATCTTATGTTTTAAGCTTGATATCAGACTCAAGGTTGGGTCCATCCATTCTCTACCAGCAGTGTCTCATCAAATGGCGCTAGGGGTCTCAATCCATGGAGTTATCAGTGAGGGATGAATGTCCTGTAGAAATTCTGAAAGCACAGCTATTTGAAGTGATAGTATGGATATGATAATACAGTTTGCGTGATTGGTTAATTGATCGATCGTTTATTGATTGATTATTTAGTTGTTCAATTGATTGATTGCCCCATGGGACCTGCTCATTATTTTGGTGGCATTAAGTCTTTCTCAGTCTGGACAGGTATTTAAAGCTGCTTGTCCATAACAGCCGGATTTGATGGCATGTTCCAAATACCAAACTATTGATAAATCTGGTTTACATTGGGACCCTCTGTATCATCAGGCCTTCTACATTGAAGCAAACTGATCAAGTCATCAATCCTCATTATTTGTATATGATACAATTCACAATGCCTTCTGTGTCAGATTGACAAAACACAATATCATATGCGAGGGAGGCATTGTAAGTTAAGGGCCAGTACAGCGGCGGATCCAGGATTTGAAAAAGGGGGGGGCGCCCCAAAAGGTTGGCGCCATTATAGTTGTTATATAAAGTGAGCCCTGTACATTGTATTTCCGTGTTATCCTGATCCCTGTCATCACACACACACACAACACACACACACATATATACTGTAAACGTATTAATTTTCGTACATATTTTCGCTATTTTCACGGATCTATGTGGTGTGCGAATATAAGATGTGTGCGAATATTTCCCACAAACTCTGACCGTACCACCCAACCTGTGTCTGCGCGAAAATATGATTGGGCGAAAAGGTACTTCTATGCCCTCTGCGCGAAAATTTAGCTGTGCAAAAATATGTACGTTTACAGTATATATATATATATATATATATATATATATATATATATATATATATATATATATATATATATATATATTATAAGCAATTTATTTGCTTAGAATAGGTGTTCAGGTCTTTCAACAATGAAGTAGTTCCATCGGTTCATCATGGACGCCGATTTACGCCAGGTCATGGGCATGCTAAATGTAATCAGGTATTTGCTGGAATGATTAGATTGTTTAACAGGCATTATGGGACAGAATCCATTGAACAGTACAAATGCCATAAATGTGCAGGAAAAAGGGGGAAAATTTACCAGAACAAAATCACGTCAGTTAAGATTATCTTTAAACCAAACCCATGATCTGATCCTTAAGAAACCATTAGCCAGCTTAAGCTCATTCCTTCAAAGGGCAAATTCTAAAAGAAAGAAAACCGATCAATATAAATGAAAAAGAAGAAACTGATGCCACAATTTAATCACCCCAATGACGGTTTCAGTCAGGCCCTCCTGGGAGGAGGGGGGCGGTGAAAATGGAAGGAAGCCGACCCCAATTATTGAGCAAGATTTGGGGTCCAAAATAAGCAAATAAAAGCTTAATCCCAGGGTTCGACGTTCCCCAGGTAACGGTGGCAACCATCTACTGCTATAGATACCCTACGACCCTTGACAGAACATCCAAACATCACCTAAGCATGTGTAAGAAAATATATATTGTTGTTACAAAAACATTGCAAATACATTGTTGCTACAAAAACATTGCAAAAAGATTGTGTTTATGATCCAAACACCTTTTTTAAAGTGTCCATCGTCTTACATTATATGACTTTGCCATTTGGATATTGTCATTATCTTGTTTTTAAACTCTCTGCTGATGCAAACTGTAGGAGCTTTCTTGTAAAATAGACAATGTTTCAT
Source organism: Acholoe squamosa (assembly GCA_949317995.1). NCBI lineage: Eukaryota > Metazoa > Annelida > Polychaeta > Phyllodocida > Polynoidae > Acholoe > Acholoe squamosa. The sequence goes on from OX439049.1 coordinate 37,107,193, forward strand.
AAACTGCTGACAACTGAGAATATTTTTGAAACAATCTTTAACACGTGGTGTTATATTATGAAATCTAAACTGATGGTCCCATTATTTATAGCTCTATATATGGAAGACTTCGTTTCTGTTACCTGTACAACAGATACTGACGTACACAACATTTGAAAAGAGATTACAACTGTGGAGCTTCTCGTGGCCATTGTGTCTCATGTATAAGACATAGTTTAAACCTAGGGAATGATCTGAATATGCATTATCCGGCTGCACCTAAAGGTGGGGTTAGCTTCATCAGAATAGTAATATTCTGGTTCATAGCGGAACACTACGTCATTTATTTGGTACTTCCATGGAGGTTTTCACAATGAATTAAATTATTTGGGTCCAGTTGACTTGAGCTACTTGACAGAGTCCAAAATGTACTGTCGAAAAACAACATATCAACTATCATTTTACAAAATACTATGCTTCCTAATGCCAGAAGATTGCAGTTGTGCAAAAGTAGGATATCAGTAGCTAGCAATATTGTTTCAGAAATTTATGTTCGGGGCTTTATTATACAGTTTCACTGTATGTGCAGAAACAGTTGAGCTGACTGGGTAAAAACCCCTGGAGAGTGTTTATGGCTGCTACTATCTAGGAGACCAATTTGGGCAGATAAACGTTAGTTATAAATGGGTGGAGTCAACGTGTTATACGGGTTGACTTTGGTATTGATTGTCAGAGGGCACCACTCTCCACCACCTAACTGCGTGAACCCTTTCGGGGAGAAACGGTATGATCGGAAGTGTGTCCCTGGTTCCGGTGGTGAATATGCAAAAGTCTAATGCTCATATTTTACAAGCGAAAATGGCGCCGCGTTAGCGCTTCTCCTCGAAAGACGTAACCACCTAACTGAGACACCTGACTGACACACCTGAACTAGGTCACACAGGTGTACATACCTGAGCAGGCAGGCAGGCAGAACAGACTGTTGTTTTTTTGTTTTTTTTTCTTTTTCTTTGTTTCTTTATTAATTGCTGTTTGTTTAAATAAATAGGCCGGCAGTCTCAGGCTGACAAGGCCCAAGTCCAACTACTTGCCTTGTCCCTCCATAACATCAATACACTTTAGCAATGCCTCTTTTTATAGGATTGTTTTCCCATATGTGACAATATCTTCAAAAGAATTATTATTATGGTTATTGATATAATTATGATAATCAATATAGTAAAAGCACATGATATCAGTGCAACTCTGTTGCAGAATATGACTATGTTCGTAAGGGGGAGCTTGCAAGTACAAGGCCTATGTACAAGCCTACGGGCAGCAATGAAGGGAAAGGGGGAAATGCAAGGATGCACATTAGGTTAGAAAACTAGTAATGATATAAAACTACTAATGATAGAAAACTACTAATGATATAAACTAACAATTTTATTTCAACATACTATTGCATTTAGTTTTGAAAATAAATCAGCTTTATTTCTACCACTCTCATCCTAATGCTGAGTAGAGAATTTAATTCTGTTCATTTGTAGTATTCTGTTGCAAGGGGAAAACAAATGCCCCTGCACTCAGTAGGCATAAGGAACACCTGCCTTCCCACTGTTAATAATACCAATTTAGCACTGGAGTTTGGAGTTTTCCCAAAGGTCACAGTGACCAAGGCCCAGGCCAATTAAAGGCATGGAGCAGACTGTAGCCAAGATGTGTAGCTTAAATTGTAATTGATCTTGGACTTTTTGCTCTTTGTGGGGAAAAGGATTCTGTCTCTCTCTAGGAGAGGGGCTGAATTGTGTTGTTGGATTCACCACTTAATGCCCACTTCAACAAAGATAATTAAGCTTGCAGCTTGGACAGTTTAAATTGCAAGTTCTAATCGTATGGGTTCTATATGTCAGCCGTGTTCTGCTCCATAATCTTTGTCTTAGAAAAGAGAAATGTAGGTAGAGGATCTAAGATTCTATACCTTATCTACAGGGCCTCACACCTGAAGGATTGGGATGAGGTTTCTGGAATTAATGGAACCATTTTATATCATAATTATGATTCCTAGATAAAAAAAAAATAATCTGTAAATGAATCAAATAATTATTAAAGAAAAAAGGCGATTTTCCTCTAGAATTCACCATTTTTTTAGGAACTATGCAACTTTGAAGAGCTGTCCTGACCTTAATAGTTGGAATATCAGCACAATTCGAAAAACCTCCTCAGAAAATGACTTCAAGATAATTCCCATATCATCAGAACTGGTAATCATGCTAAATTCCCATCCTATAATTCCGTAAAGAGAAGCTACAAAAAATGTTTTTGTTCCATTTTCATTCCATGCCTAGCAATGTACGTTATAAAGTGAATCTTATTTGAAGGAGACATTATTCTGGTCACAGTGATTAACCTACTTCTTCTAAAAAAGTACAGAGATCGAGTTGGTGGCCCTGGAAGTGTGAAAACGGAAGTAGAGTCTTGCGAGATTGACACTTTCTTATAACCTTAGGTTTCAAAAATCTGATCCCCTAAAATTACAATTTTCTTAAATTGCCTACACTTCCTGTTATGTAGCAAGAATGTTAAACTCAACTTTTATGGCAAAGTTTCTTTAGTAATTGCAAATGATGATTTTTTTTCATTTAATGTTGTCAACATTTGCAATCTCACTCTCCGCTGGACCTGTCAGTAACCAGCTACACCTGCGCTCCCCCTGTGAACTAGAAGTTAGTCTCAGTTTCATAAATTGTAATATTTTTAATCTTATGTGCTGCAAAGCTTACGATTAAATCTTATGTTTAAAGAGTATTCTCTGCAAGAGGGTTTCAAAATGGGATAACTTTTTGTCCATTATCACAGCGCCGTAGGCGCTGGTGTATTATATATATATATATATATATATATATATATATATATATGTGTGTGTGTGTGTGTGCGTGTATGTGTGTGTGTGTTTGTGTGTGTGTATATATAGCCTAGGTAAAATTCAAGCCATGAATTTTCCAATGGTGTATTACATGATAAAATATCTCTGCTAGTTTTAGTGTTATGGCTCTATGAACTTAGATGGTTGCTGACCTATCCAAATCCCAAATAAGGTCTAACTTGTATATTTCATAAGATATCTCAGATGATATGTATAATTAAGCATAATTATGCAAATTAGGGAAATTTTCATATTCTTCACATTCTTTTTCTCATAAAATTTGATCTGATAATCGGATTTTTACCATCTTTTCAACACATTGATCCTTGTTGGTGTGGCTACAAAAAGGGTTTTTTTGATACCTCAATTTTTAGAGAAAACAATCTTTCCATGGCGACCAATATTAACAAAAGCACTGAATTTTGCCCCCCAATGCCCAAAAACGTTCTAGTTACATTCCAAATTTGGAAGGTTTACATCAAAAATGGGAATTTCCCTTGCAGACTATTGTAATCTACATAAAAAAAGTAGTATATAAATTTTTTGGTATATTTTCCACTCTTTAGGCCATAGTGGTGTCCCCCTGGTGCCCAGAATTGGTACTAACCCCCTGGACGGTCCTCTTAACTTGCCTCCTCACATAATTATATCCCTGTAACAAATAATGGACTAAAATGTTTTAAGATTAACAAACCTGCCTTGAGTATTTCACAAGTCAATCTATACTGATAATCAGCACTGGTCACAAAAATTTGGAATGTTTAGATGAGGAATTAAAAAGATAAGACTACTGGTCTTTTCCCCTGCAAGTACTACACGTCATAGGGAGAAAGTCGGATAGAGGGCCTCTCTGCTGATAAAGTCATGGTTGACATGCAGTAATAAATATGAACCCACTATAAATAGCCATTGACCCAAACCACTAACCTGTTCTTCCACGGGATCAACCTGCTGTAATCAAAGGCCTTCCTCGTCCCCTGAGGACCTCACTAGTCTTAATAGCTGCGTATTGACTTGATAGTCTTCTCTTTATGATCTAGCAGGAAGTTGTGGTTGGCTGGAATGGCTAATGTGGTCCCATGGCTTTATTGGCCATGTTTATATAAAATTAAAGACCTTGGGTGCCTTCTGCTTCTCAAGTCAGTACGCTCATCCTCAAATGGACTGTGAAAGACTATAAACTGTGTTTCAGGATTGAATTCCTCTCCCTCTCACATTAGATGTGATTACATTCAGTCTATTTTCATATATGGTCAATTTCACCGAGTTGGGGACACTATCATTTTCTCGTGGGAAGGGGGTAAACTGCAAAAAAAATGAACAAATTATACTGCAATTCTCTTACTTTTATTTGGTCAGGACAGTCAATAGCCTTCATTTAAATCCTACTTTTACCCATCTATAATCAATGTTTAAAATGCCAGGTTGTGATATATGGGGTTTTCCGTGGGTATCTTTTACATGATTTCCTTATTTCTGTTATTTATTCCTGTATGATAAACAAAATTGCCAGTATAAATGACTCATCTTTATATTTCTCAATGTGCAATAATATCTGTTATCATACAAACTCATTATATCAATTGGACCTCTTATCTTTAAAATTCTAAGGTCAATAAACAAGTTGTGTCGGTAAAACTGTACGTGCCACACATTATATTGTGTAATACCAGGTGGATGACCCTCTTATAAATAAGATTAAAACTCATAATTAGAATATATCATGTATAATATTTAAAGATGTAAAAGAAAAGAAATTCGGAAATTAAAGAAGCTACCCATTATTTTGATTCATGTAAATAGGAATTAGTTTAGGGTAGTCTTCAGGGAACCATATGTGCCACATATTATCTAATTCCTCTTGTATCAAATTTACATGATGGCAACCTTTTTTGTTTTAACAATATTCTGTGGATCTAATGTCTTAATGACAAAAATTAGGGAAGGATTCCCACAGCCATTTTTCATGTAAGGCACTTAAAAGTGGCATGGAACCATACGTGCCACACAATCTATTATGCCTTTTATCTAAAGAATCTGACAAGAATATGACTATTATTGATTACTTATATAGAGAGACATTGTCAATGCCCAGGTAGCACAGAGACATTGGCATAACATTGGGCCGATGTTGGCCCAACCATCAGCTTTACATCAGCTGCCCATCCTGCCTATGTACACTGCAAAAATGGTGTTTAGATTTTAAACATGTTTAGGTCTAAACACGTTTAAAACCTAAACATATAGGTCAGTTAGGTGTCTCATCGACTACACATTTAGGAAATGAACACTTTTATTCTAACTACATAAACATTTATGCTAAACATGTTTAGATGTTTAGAGTTGAGACAGTTGAAAAATAGGTGTTTTGATTTAAACATCAATATGTTTAGATACTTGGATGTTGAATCCACACCAGGTAGCAGCACTAATTTTGACTAGACTATCTGCACACAGTTATAATTAATTGTTGTGACAATTGTCCCCAAATCCCATGTTTATCATGGTTTCGTTTCATAGAATGTCATGTGAATAGAAAGGGCAATAGAAAATTGACTAGATTCACCTCATGCCACCACCATTACCCTAAAATAATCAATAAACTCCATGACTGACACCTATTTGATGTTATTCCGGAATAGATAAGGCAATTTCCTTCCTGCCAAGCTGTTGTACTTTCTCAAGTCTCTCATTCTGATGCAGTGTGTAATATATGTACATGTATATAGCTGTGGCTGACATCTTTGGAGACTTTGACAAGTAAATACCTGCTGATGCCCCCCCCCAGTAAATGAGAAAAAAAAAGAAATATATCTCTGTTTTTTAATGCATACATGTCTGCAAACCTTAAATCTCCATCAAATCATTTAAACATCTAAACACAAAAATTCATAAACACCTAAACACAAAAATTCATATATCTAAACACAAAAGTTTTAACCTAAACACCTACATTTCTAAAGCACATTGTTTGGCTAAACATGTTTAGGAAATTAATGTGATTACAAAAACGTTGCAAGAATATGTTTAGAATTGTGTTTAGGATCTAAACACCATTTTTGCAGTGTAGGCCCGACGGTCGGCACACATCAGCAGCATCCTGCCAACCTTGGGCCAATGTCAGAATTTGGTTGGCAAATGCCACTGGCCGGGCCTATGTAGGCCTGATGTGCAGCCAACATTGGACGAATGTTGGCCCAATGCATCGGGCCAACGTCGGCAAATTTTTGTGTGCTACCTGGGTGTGGCCATTTAAAAATAGAAAAACCATGCCCTTAAAAATGAAGCCATTTGGGCCAGAATCCCATAGGATCTAAGGCTATAAAATTGAATTCCCAACTTTCAGGTTAGGACCCTGAATGCATTAGTTATGTACACAACAGGTTTCAGAGCAATCCAAGCATTTTTATTTTTTGCACTAAATAACCTCCTGTGACCCCCATTCAGTGCATTTGACCATATGATGGGATATATGGTTTACTTACTGTAGAGTGAAAGCAGGCGATAGAGTCAATTATCATCTCCACCATTTGCATATTTCCACATATTGAAAATGTGCTTATTACTAGACCTCATATGGCTAGAGAATGAGATCATCTTAACCACTGGTTTACTTGCGATGGCATGTTATGTACAAATGAATGGCTAACCAATGAATGAATATCGTTGAGTGAATTTAGGAAGACCTCTATACTATTTTCCTTCTGTTTTTATGATAAAAGATGTAGTGCTAGGCATTATTTTCCTCAATAGTGGAGTAAATATAGTAGGGAAATATTACTGATCATAAACAAAAAGGCCATGTTTGAAGCTGTGGATTCTTACTGGAGCTTACTATGAACTCTACTGTTATTACTCTCTAACTGAGTGATGGTTCCATCTCACACATAATATATTCTACTTGGCATTCGTAATGCTATATCAAATGGTCCTTCTATGAATCCTATAATATGCTTTTCTTTTTCTTAAAAGGGGAGAGAAATCTCTTTTGCTATCTGCTTGATACCTCAATCGCTGATTTGGAATTGTCTTTGGTATAGACACTTCCTCCATTAAATCTTCATGTTCATCAATTGCATTTCCATCAGTAAAATGGTATTTTATATCATTTTTCCCTTGATAGACTCTTATAGACGCCCTTAGACTGTGGTCTTGACCTTTCTTTCTTCTTTACATGTTGGTTTTCCTTCTACTCAGCAGGCTTTGTGCCTGGGCTGGAGAAAAAAAGACTCAATTTAAATTTAAATCCTTCTATAATGAAGCACTGACTGTCAGCACCAGCCTGCTGAAAGGGTGGATCAACTTAGCTTTGTTGACGTTAATTGTCAATTAGACACTGTAAATGGGGTCTGCCTGTGGGAGTGGTGTTTTTTCCCTTAGGTCTAACTCAGTGGCGACTGGCTAGGAAGTGGGTTCTACAATATGGCTTTGTAGCTTTCACTAGGGCCACTAGTAAAATATCTACTTCTGTTGGATCCCACATTTTGCCCTTGACTCAAACCCATAGAATGCTTTTGATCTGCTTTTTCTGACACTCCAGTAACTGACATTACCCTATCATGCCCTCTGGGTACGATAAGGAGTGTGTTCCTGGTCAAAAATCATAGAAAGTGTGCAGATAGGCCTTGCTGGAGTTTTGAGAGGTCTGAGAAAAAATTATGTAGTATCTCAAAAATATTTTTTGTGGATAGTGTATAGGTCTTGGGGTAACCGCACATGAAATATTATGAGTTAAATATGAAAACCGTTGCTATGGCAATGCCCAGAACCTATCTATCTGGAAATGATGTCCTCCCGAGTGACCATTCAGGGTATTTTCCCTTTATTGATTCAAAATGACCTATGATATGCTTCTGGTCCACTGTTATTATGATTTTGCTTGTAGTACTGGGTCTAATAGTTGGGTTGGGAGTATTGTAGTCAGAAGTAACAGGCTTTTTGCCTTTCCCTCAGGTCATTTTCCTATAGGGCCTAGCCTGGAATTCAAGTAAATCTCAGATTCTAAGATATTCATTTCTTTCTGTTCTATATAAAAGCTGAACAGACTATGGTAGGAACTATTGATTATATGGAATACAATGCCCATGGCATGTACTTTCAGGTGGTATATAGTTTTGCTGGGGGAAAAATCTGTAATTTCTGTTCAAAATACCTTGTAGTTCATCACTCGCCTGGACATTATGTTCAGAATTGCGATCAAATTCCATTAAAAGTAGGCTCATTTTATGATAGCAAGGAATCAGCTGACACAGATAACAATGTGAATTCCATCATCTACTGCTCAAGATGGTCCAGAGCTGTGATCTTCAATGAGATAAAATGATTATTTCTGTAGGAAATCAAACCCTCAACATGGCATGTTACTCAATGGTCACTCGCCCGGACACAATTTCACCTGGACAAAAAAGCACTTCCCATCCCTGATACTGCAAAGGTTTAGCAGCAATCAATTGTCCCATACATTGAGTACTAAGGTATATGTAGGGGGTAAATAACAGGCATAGTTAGGATATTTGAATATCCCTATTGTGCAGAGGAGGGGCAGGAATATTGAATTTTGTGTGAGGACAAGAAATGTAGGTAGAATAATGATAAAAACCATTAAAAGTATTCTCATTTTACGATGATAAGGTCACATCTGACATAAAGAAACATGTTATTTTCATGATCTACAGGTCAAAATGGTCTAGATCTGAGATTGTCATGGTAATATGACAATTGTTTCTGTAGAAAATCAAGCCCTCAACATGAATTATTACTCAAATGTCATTCGCCCGGACATATGCCAAGAATCTCTACAATCATTTATTATAAGTACACTCATTTCATGATATAAAAGACACATCTGACATACATAACAATGTGATTTCTGTAATCTACAGGTCTAAATGGTCTAGAGCTGTTATTTTCATTAAGATAAAATTTTAATTTCTGTAGGAAATCAACCCCTCAACATGGCATGTTATTCAATGGTCACTCGCCCGGACACGATTTCGCCCCAGACAAAATAGCACTTCCCATCTCTGCTACTGCAAAGGATGGAGAGTAATCCATTGCCCTATATATTGGGCACTTAGGTATATGTAGGGGGTAAATAACTGACTTAGTTAGGATAGTTAAATGTGTTAATCCTACACAGGAGGGGAAGGAACATGATTTTTCGCCCGGACAAGGAAAAAGGGGATTTTCAAGGAAAATCACTTATTGCCCCCTCACAGTGAAGTTTATGGAGGAAATCAAATTTTGTTTTCAACATACTTTACCCCCAATATGTAGCAAATCTTTTAAGGCATAATTGAACCCATTTCACTTTTAGTTATTTAATGGGGGGAGGCCAAGTGACCAAATTATCGCCCGGACAGACCACTTTACAAAAAGTAAAATGCTCCAGAAGAATAGAAAAAATTTGACCAGGAACATAATTTTTGCTTCTATTTCACCACAAGACTCTATAATTTACATAATAAAAGTGGACAGACACATACCTAGTCCTCATTCTACAAAAAATGATGAAATTTCTCGATCTTATTGATTTTCCAAGCTGAAAGGGGTCAATTTTAGGTATGTTCAACCCCCTGGAGCCCAGAATATTGATATTGATCCACTAAAACCCATATATAACATCAAAAACTCATTGAGACCAAAAATATGACCCAAAATAAATTGGGGAAAAATCAAAATCCTAAGTGTAGGGGGCTGACTTTCACCAAAATTCCCATTTGCACACCTTCTGTGATTTTAGACCTCCTGTTAAGGAAAGAGGGGCTGAAGCATTTGTCCTCCTTATCAATCCCAATCCACACAGAGGATAAAGTATCATCCCTGTAGTATAACATGGTTTTATAATCCACTATTTGACTGGGTCTGCTCTTTATATAACTATTTCATCCAGAGATATGAAAGGGATAAACCAGTGGGATATCTTGGGAGTGCAGGAGGCAAATCCCATTCGGGATCCAAATATACTAAATATTGGGGGACTAGGCTTTTCTACCTTATGACAGGGAATTCTTTTTAGGCTTAGGTCCTCATAGCTCTTTGTAGAGCAGTGGGATATAAGGTATATCATATATATATATATATATATATATATATATATATATATTTATATATATATATATATATATATATATATATATATATATATACATGACATTGTATACATGATATCTTCCTGTTCCATTGCTGTGAGGATGCTAACAAAATTCAGATTAGAATTCTGCTATTGGTAATCACACACTCAATAATAATGTGATAAGGATGACAAGATAGATACATAGTTTGAACACACTCTCAGCCCCAATGGGCAGTACATACCGCCGTAGTATATACAGTAGAACCCAAATCAGGTCAATGGGGTTGTACTAACATGAACGACCAGTGTAGTCCGAATAACAAGCTATCCACTGTAAAAGTGGTTCGCTGGACTGACAGTGTAGGTATTCTGTTCAAATGCAAATGGCTATAGTTGATAGATAAGCAACTCTGAAATAACTCACAGCTTAGGTTGTGGACACAGTATAGCCACAGTGGAAATGATATTCATAGCTTTCCCATTAGCTGCTAATGTGGGAGTAATTATGGCAGGGATGAGACTCAGTGGAGTGTACAAGATAAAGGCAAAGTCCTCCAAGGTAGTGTGATTGTGGAGAGCCTTTTCTGAAACATCTTTGTAACCGACCTTCAAATAGCACTGCCTCTGGTACCACGACTGGGGCACAGAGTTGGGAAAATTGAAATGAGTGGAAATGAGCATATCTGTGTCTTGCGTTGAGCCATTCTTTTGCCAATGCCAAAGATTCCTCCACTAAGACCACAGATAATGTTTTTGCTTTTTATCAAAATTGGATCTTCTTATTTAGTTGCTATGAACCTGTTCAATAATACCTAAACATCATTGGATACTACAATAATCTGATCCAATCAAGGTAGGAAGCTTATGAAGTGGGTGAAACCACTTTTAAATCCACACAAATGCTGTTTTAAGGGAACCACAAGCTGCCCAAATAAAGGAAGCCATTTTCTAATGGCAATACTTGACCTTGTGGTTTATTCAAGATTACCTTTATCATTCCTTATGTAAGTTGTGCTTCCCCCTCCAGGAAATATTTTTTTTATATTTTTCTGCCCCCAAAATTTGAGTAGAAATGCTAACACATTGCCCTGACATATCAAACCAACTGAAACAGGAGCATGCATTTTTGTTCACATACTAATCATAGTATTGTTTCCAAAACTTCAGGATAGTTATTATGGGAACTTTCAGATATATCTTATTGAAATCTAGATTAAACAACATTTTTAAGTGCCATTTTTAGGCGTTATCCAGTGCCATGGGTCCTTTTGCTGCCAGAAATACAAATTTTCATTACATTCAACAATCTCTTCCCTTGTCTCATCAGATAAAATGAAAATGAAAGTAAAAAAACTTGAAGCATCTTTTCTTCTTATCTTCATATCTAAATTTGTTATACTCAGTCACCTATGTGCAAATTTATGTGGGTCTCTATGTTGATCCTCACTCCCTATGTTGCATCTTTGTTCAGGAATATAGGGAAAGGGTCTTGGACCCTTTCCCTGTGGTCCTGAACCTTTTCCTGTGTTCCTGAAGTCTTTCCCCTTGTTCTTGGGCCCTTTCCTCATGGTCCTGGACCCTTTCCCTATGGTCCTGGACCCTTTCCCTGTGTTCCTGGACCCTTTCTTAGTGTTCCTGAACACTTTTCCTATGGTCCTGAACCCCTTCCCTGTGGTTCTGGACTCTTTCCCTATGGTCCTGGACCCTTTCCCCATGGTCCTGGACCCTTTCCCTTTGTTCCTGAACCCATTCCCTGTGTTCCTTAAAAACCCTCCCCCACCCCCTCCTATGTGTTCTGAAAAAACCTCCCTCAACTACCAAAACCTCCCTCCCAGCTGTGACCAGGTAGCCAAAGGACCCAATTTTGAGAGAGAAAAGCTGCATCAACATAAGGACCAACTCAGTCAACATAAGGACCTATCTCGGTAGCATAAGGACCCAGAGTCCTTATGTTGTCAACATAGGGACCCACTCCGTCAACATAAGGACCCAGGTGGGTCCTTTGGTCCCTGTAAAGCCGGTCCTCATGTCACATCCCTCTCTCTCTCTCTCTCTCCTTCTCTCTCTAACTGGTCGTCCATTCAACTCACCCCATCCCTCCTCTCTCTACCACACATCTTCCTCCGACCAGTTATTTGCCACTTCCGGTAATGAACAGCCCAAGGTTGCACCTTATGTACTTCCGGTTCATGTCTCACTCTGGGTGGAAGGCTCTTTATGTTTTTAGTGATAGGAGTCTTAACCCAAATTATACTAAAGCCAGAGTTTTGGCATAAGAGGATTGAAAGTTTCCACATAATGCCCTGTATGTCTAAATATATGCATAATTTCAAATTTTGTGGTGATCGAATGATAATGTCCAATGATATAAGGTTTTCAATATTGACCTATATGTAGGTCGTTAGGAGAATCCACTGCGTGGAACTGCATGGGCAATAGGCATCCTCTTATAGTGAACTGTGTATATTCAAGTATGGATCTTATGACCTTAACCTTGAGCAAGGTCACCCATATTACATTCAATTATAAGGGTCATATATTATTACCAAATATCTAATTTTGATTAACCTAGGCCAAGCCATATAATGGAAATATAAAGTGATAACTTTCTAGTGTAGGTCACTCTTGAACAATGTGCCATATCTTAGGAAGTTATGTCTCCATGACAACCAAAATTTTGCATGCATAAACTTATATGATAGTTTTCCAGATCAACTAACTTTTGCATACCAGGCACTAAGTTAACTGATAAAATGACCAGATTCATTTTTCCAATATGCCTTTTTGCCTATTTTCAAATTTTGTGGCATTTTGGTTGCTATGGCAACCATACAAAAATTGGTTGGCAACTTGATTTTTGAGTTATATGGAATATTTAAGGAGGAAACTTTAAAACATGATTGAAATACATAATACCTATTATTTTCTCAAGAGGAGGGGATTGTGTCCTTAATGGTACCGTAAGTAACCTCGTTTGTATATATAATCTGGGTTAAACTTAGGACTGCCTGCATGTCTCCATAAAACAGAGCAAACTTAACTACAGAACTTGAGTGTCTGGAATGTTCAGGTAGTTTCAACAATAAATGCTCATAGTGTGAAGAAAATATTACTGCAAAGCCTCATTTAGGTTCTTTTTCTCTGCCGATGTTTCAAGAGGCATAGGAAGCATAACCGTTGACTTTATATAAAAGTTAATTTGTTGCCTTTTTCTAACCCATGCCACATTTTATTCATCCTGATGATATATTAGTTGATATGGATAGTATGATGCTGGGATCTTGTATGTCTTTTATAACGGTTATCTTGCATGGTTACTTTATGAAATACTTGATATTTAAATGCCATTTCCTTCACGTATGTAGATCTCACAGTGTTCTGCCATATAGTGTCATAGTAAAGGGACATTTCATCACATTTATAGATATCACTATACTCTCCTATGATCTCAAATCCTGACAATCAATTTTCCCATAGGATCATTGTCTACCTCTTAACCACTCTGACTTCATGTTTCAAAATACAGAAGACTCGTAACCTTAATGGCAATCAGACCTTCAATACAGTGCTAAACATGGTCATCTCATAGTGTAGTCCTATTTCTTGTATTTCCCCTCATGTCAAATCCTACCCGTTCTACAACATTTACATAAGGTTCTGTGTATGCACAGTATTCTTGCATTCAAGTAGTCTTGTATAAGGACAGTGTGTAAGGTGGGTTTTCATCAACTTTAAGCATCTAAATAGATTTTCGATATTATGACATTGTGTATGTCTTGCATGAGTACAGGGGTTATATCAAGCCTGAGGATCCGCAGGCCCTGTGTTCGTATTCACAATAACAAAGACCTGTCCATATTGATTATCTGTCATGTTTATCTCAGGAGATGTATAGCTGGATAGTACGCCAATACTACATGTTTCTGTTTAATGATGCTGAGTCCATTGTTGCCTTACTTTGATGTGAGTAGCGTCCTACTGCACTTTATAGCCTTGAAAGCAACATAATACTTTGTTTCAAAATCAGTAGCACTTTGTTATTTCAAGCTTTGATCTGAGTGCATTTCTATTTCACTTTAACTGAATGTGAAACAAAGAATTTGTTTCAAATCATCTATCCATTCATTTAAGTCAGTATTTTCACAAAACCTATGAAATGTGTGTTGTGGATTAGCTTTGGATGATGAACTAGTGAGCTCAAGTCTGCTTAGACTCCTATCTATAGGGAAATACAGTTCACTGACCTTAGCACCTTCTCAGAGAGACTAAATGATGCTCCAATCCCTCTGCCATATGCAGCCCAGACCTTCATTTACCTATAAATAAGGTGGGCCCTGTGGAGGGGGGAAAAATTACTATGTACTAATGAATACATGTATAAGTAGCTTTTTTGGTGAGATGGTCAAACCTCAGATTCATAAAGATTTAATGATGAGAAGTGAGAGAAAGGCATGTGATATATTGTGCTATTTGGTTAGGATGACATCCATTTTGTCTCAGGGTTGCAGCTTTTACAGGTTGACTGGATATTAGGTGAAAATGGTTCATTAATTTGTATCTTCTAAAATGAATAAGGCATTGTTAGTGAATTGACGTGAATAAAATATAACTAAGCAACACTATTAAGACCTACCTTGAGTACTGTAGTCAGGACTACAGGTCTGTTAGAATTCAATTGGCACTGCCATTAGGTTAAGAAATCAAATCCTACTAAAACTAGGGACCCCAGAATCCACTAGGGGCGCCACTTAGGGTAGTTGCAGTGGGAGCTGTGCAGGGGGCCCAGGCAGACTCTGCAGACACTGCACTAAAACCCTTCTCTGAGGGAGTGCTCTTTAACATATGTTTACAGGTTAATAGTTGAATGTATAGACCAAAGAAAGGCCTATCCAACCATATACAACAAAAGTGCTTCCATGTGAGAAAACATAGGATTCTGCTATTGTCTAAGACATGGTATTTTCAGAATCTGCCCAGACCATGAAGTTGTCAATGCTACTGGTTGCTACTCAGTATTTAGGTTGGACTTTATCTCAAGATGCACTGTAAAAAATTTCAGAACAATCGGACGATGCTCTCACATGCTCCCAAAGGATTTTGTTGATTGAACATGAAGCTCGGTGACCTCCGAGAGTAAGATCTAGGTCAAAGGTCAAGGTCAAAAGGTCATTCGACTACTCGATTAATTAGGTCATATATCTATCTATCTAGGATTTTTGGATTTTTTTAAAAACTCCTACTAGAAGTGAAATTAGGTTTGACAGGGTGTTGTAGAAAAACCCTAGATTTTGGATGTCTTTGGCCACAACTTCTTAGCTCTAATAGCCTCTATTATAATAGAAATGTATGGGTAGCAAATCCTGGGATTTACCGACATAAATTTCATCATATCTCGGGTTCTATGATAGATAGAAACGAAATTCCAAAAGATTTAGATTTCCTTGCTCAGGCTCTATCCAAAAGAATTGGTCAACTGTGGTATCTAATAGATTCCATTTTTTTCTGGGGTCCCTACTAAAACAGGTTTTAAATGGACAAGTAGAACTTAAAATCAGCATCCTTAAAGGCAATGGTGTGGGCAATTAATCTAGTTCAAAATGATACTCCAATAAGAGCAGAGTGGATGTGGCCAGCATCTCATGCTGAGCTGGAGGCAATAATTAATTAAGCTGATGTAATTGCAACCAGTCTGCATGAAATCAGCTGGTGATTATGGGACACCTTGAGATCATCTTGGTGGGCGGTCAGGGAGGTTGATAGCCATTCTCTAAGCAAAACAATAGTCAATTCTCTAATGATACTTTTGTAATCGGCATCAAGGAAAATGCAAAGTAAACTCTTTGTATGACAGAATTTCAGGCATCAGCTAGAGAGATAATCACTTTACAGACAGCCTCTGACACCCAGGCGGTATTGGAATAATTATACCGCCTGGGCCAACCATTGATTTTCAGTCTGCGTTGTAACTTCTAATTGCCCTACTTTCTTCAGTAGGTATTGAAGGTGTTGTGTTGTGCCCCTTTTCCCCATACGGGTCATTCCATTATAAATGGACAGATTCCTACAACTTTCCCTGCATGACCCCTCAGATCTGCATGATTTGCCTTCTATATTCAGGTGTATATAGACTATGACTACATGCAAAATTGTAGCCTGCAATTCCCTTTGGTTCCTGAGATTTTGGCCCTTATATATGAGCGCCAGCGATATATACACTAGATCAATGTGTATATATAGTGGATCTTATAGTGGATAAAAGCTGTATTATTTACACAGAGTTAAACTTGGTCACAGTGGGCTATTACAGGCGGAGGGGAAAGAGGGGTTTTATGTGCTAAAGTTGTATCTTTTCTCAAAATAAAATATAGTTAATACTCGAGTTTTCTACCAATTACTTTACTATTCTCCTCCAATCTCCACTCACGTTCAAATCAGCTATATTGGAGAATCTATTGGCTAGCGTCAAATGGTAGAACCATGTCTAAGTCCCACTGCCTATTTGGGAAAGAAGACATGAATGGGTAATTCATCTCCAAGGGTTTTTATTTAAATTGTCCATATTCTTTAATAATTTTCAATAATAATTCCAACGATGTATAACCTTCAACATACACGTCAGTCTATTGCACATAACTAATGTTTAATCACAACTCCACCAGATTTAACAATAATACCTATGCTATACAATCCCTCATGACGATCTCCAGATTTCGAAATATGAAATATATATATGACCGCCATTTAATCAAGTCTGATAATAATAATGCTTCCACAAAGTATTTTCAGGTACACGCCTCCATCTCCAAGTATAACAAATGTCTTTGTCCACAACTCCATTTCTTTCAGATTTCTTTCATAATATGATGACTCTGATTAACTGAGCGTGTAAGCTCCATCATTAACAGAGAATACGTCCAAATTTGTGTAGAACAAATATAATCGGTTTTAACAAATATTTCCAACAACTTTAAATGCAGTATATGATAACACTCCACATGAGTTAGGTAGTGAGAGCCAAGTAGAGAGAGAACTATCTATATCTTTCAAGAAGTTACTTCCTCTATGACATGATCAGATCCTTGATAGAGCCCTAAGGCCTCAATAGTTTAAGTTGGCACGCCAGAAAATCACCCAGTAAGGGACCATCCACCCAAAATAGGTACTTTTCAGAATTTCAATCCATTCCTACTCGTAAGCTGGCGAATATAGATATCTTCCCATCTGATTCCAGGTCGAACTGTGGATCCCTGAAGATTCTAGCACAATTCGCGCTCTTTTCCTCCAACACAGCGTTTATATACCTTCTGGCTACCGATGGTTTTGAATTCTCATCACTGGACACCATTCGGACTTCATGACTCTAAAGGATCTGTTTGAGAGGAACACAACCACTATCCTATAGGGGTCTAATTCCCACTACCACGACCTCTGTCACCGTGACCCCCAGACTGGCGTGGACAAAGCCTACCAGGGACACTTGCAAGCCAGCACATTACGAGGACACATGATACTCTATAGGGACATATCAGACCACATCCAGCCTGGACTCCAATAAACACTCATATCTACGATTACACTCCTCAAGCCTCAAACCACAAAATTATACTCATACCTTGACCAGTTATTGAATTCTATAAGAGTGTAACGTCTACCCTCTGAATATGGCTTCCACAGCCACTTACACGCCATAGAAGAGTGTATCCCTACTCTGATCAGTTATCATGGAAGACCCGGGCAATCTCCTACCATTCTCAGACTAGCTATTTAGACTTGCCAACCATCAATCTTTTATATCAATCATACTTTCTTCTCCCCGAAACCCCTCTAACTCACAAGGCCCCTGCAATTACAGCCAAGGTCCACATCCGGACCTGGTTGTAGCGTCCACCAGTTCTAACCATGCACATTTCAACCACCTACACACACACATATATACCTTTGCCTCTGAAATACCTGGGTTCCTTCACCTAACTCGCCTCCTCCCTTGATATAAATGCTACCATATAGTCTCTCTCTCTCGGTCTCCACTCCTTGTATTAACCAATAGTTACATTGTACCTTTATGTGTGTATACAATCATATTACTTAACCCTATGATGCCCAGGCGCACCATATGGCGCAGTTTTGGCCCTTAAAACAAGTGTATAAAAGTACAATACCCCCAGAGACTTCTATTGGGTCAATTCTCAAATTTTAACCACCATTGGAAAGCCCATGACCATACAATTGCATTGGGACCCTCAGTGCAAATGAGCAATAATTATTATGGTTCTGGTGAGTCCTCAAATGGAATATAAAGGTCAAAAATGTGTTATATCAGCACCTCTGGGGGTGAATGATAAAGTGGGGTGGGAGGGGGTGTCTGCAAAGAGGAAGAATCTAAATAAAGGTAAGATAATGTTCACTGAACCATTGATAAAGATATGACAGGTTGTGGTAAACCTTACACTTAACTTTGCAGGAGATTCTAATGATGTTTTTTTTTTGTGATTCAATTAATTTTTAAATAAAATTGTCCAGCCGAGGCAAAAGGGTCCCCCAAGGGGAAAAGTCAATTTCTAAATTCAAGTCATCAACTTTTCAATGATGTATTACATTAGAAAATATATCTGCTAGTTTTTGAGTTATGGCTTTATGAATTCGGGTGGCCAGTGATCTATAGATATCCCAAATAAGCTCTAATTTGCATATTTCCCGAGATATCTGGAGATAAGTATAAGTATGCATAATTATGCAAATAAGGAAAATTATAATATTCTTTAAAATGATTTTCTCATAGAATTTGACCTAAAAAAAAAGGACTTTTACCATTTTTTGAGTACATTCATCCCTGTGAGTGGGACTATCAATGGGCTTTTTTGATTCCTCTATTTTGAGTGGAAATCTTGTTTCCATGGCAACAGATATCAACAAATACACTGATTTTTGACCTGAAATGCCCTTAAAACGTTCTATTTGCAATCCAAATTTGGAAGGTTTGGACAAAAAATGGATATTTCCCTATAAGACTATTGAAATCCTCATGAAAAACTAGTATAATACAATTTTCGGTCTAGTTTCCCCTTGTTAAGCCCTTTGGTGTCCCCCTGGTGGCCAGAATTGGTACTAATCCCCCTTGGACGGTCCTTTTAGCTTGCTGGCTCACTTATTATAACAACAGCTCCCCTTCTTGAAAAGCCAAAGGAATAATAAGGCATATACAGCATAGTCCAGATGTGATATGCTTTCGGGCAGTGCCGTAAAATGTCACACGGCTGAGAGATGGAGCGGCAAAGTTGTCTGCCCAGTTTCAAGGTTACTCCAGGGGTGTATTTAAATGATGGAGTCAATCAATAAAAGTTTGGGACTCGAGTGCGAGCCAGCTCCCCAACAACACCCCGAGTCCTTGGTAGGATTCATTCACTATGTTGCAGTGCTTGGAGAGGCGCAACTCTCGCGGAAAGCACTGAAGTCAATATATATATATACGATGACCCCAGGAGTTCTTGTTGTTTTCAATATTTATTGTGTTGATCATCCATTCTTCCCCACTATGGCGGTGAGTCTCAAGGTGTGAGGGTTCAAAAGGCCAATTCTTTGGACACTCAGTCCGTAACTTTAAGTAAGTACAACAAAAATGAGCGTTGACCCGCTCCAAATTAAGCGGTTGTCCTCCACACAATCCAGACTCTTGCAGGTCTATGCTACTCTAGGTGAACAACACCCTGACATACAGTTTAACCCCACATACACTAACAGTGGGACTCAGAGAGCAGACCTCACTAAGAGGTTCACCCGATAGGACCAGGGAGATGGACATCCACAAACAGGACCAAAACACCAAATCACCGGGATGAATAAGAAGCAGGGTTGGGTCTCTTCAATCCCAATCTCTAGTTATGGATCCCGAAGCTCAACACGCACACTGCATGCAGGTATTGACGCCCTTGCAGTCCTGCTTGGTCGATTTTGAGTTTACAGTGGTGACAGACATTTTAACGCATAGAGCACCTCACCCTAATGTGGGTTCCCTCGTTAAGGATCAAGAGCAGGCATTGAAGAGTACTTCATCTCAGAGTTCATTAAATGGACGTCATCCATGCTGTCTACTATAATTACACTGCACTGTATACCACCATCTCAGTATGGTACGAACATGTTGACACATTTTCTTTTTCTTTTTTTTTTTAGTCGCTCAAATGCAAGAGTCACACATAAACTTGGGAGCGCTCAGGACGTTTCTGGATCCCGGTGACCTTCACACCCTAAAGCCTTATGCATCATTACAATAAACCTATTATGAAGACCTGGATACATGATTTTCAGCTCCTCCAAACATCCTAACAAAATGTTACCCAATGGTTTAAGAGCTGTGTTAGTCCCTCCATGGCAAAGTTCTTTGATAACCTTGCACTTCCCACAAAGTATGATCTTTGGGATAGTATATGCAGTAACACCAGCCATTTAGGAGTGCAAAGTAGAGATGGCTAAACAACTGAAGCGATTCACGATAAGATATACGTGATAACAAAAATCTGAGTGTACCAAATATGTAAGTATGTTCTCTATCCTGCACCAGCAGGTGCCCTAAAAAGAAAATCTTAATAATAAAGTGCAGTAATACCACATATCCAGCCCCTTTAGACTCCCTGTTACCATATAACTTGGAGCAGACTCTCAAATAGGTACGCATATATACACATATAGACTCGCCAATTAAACAAACACAAGAATGATCACTTCTCAGACTACAATGTTGCATTAAGACACTTTGCTAAGATACAAATGGCAGATACACGTTCATATTATATGAGATTAAATGTTACATGCAAATACTTTTGTACATACTTATACGTTTGCACACATATTGCCCCGACTGGGCATCAACAAAAGCTATATATACTAAAGGAGCAGCTGGCCAGGAGAAGCCCCCTGAATCAAAAATGTTTTGACAAGGCTAGCTACTCACTATCTCTGGGTGCAAGTTTTAACCCATAAAAAGAACCATACCGACATCCAATCACACAACCAACTTTGGTTAAGCGCAATTAGTTAGTGGTAAATACACACATACTCACATGTGAGGCCAGCGATACGTGGGTGTCACAAAAAAAATTACACATCCTCAAATATGGCATTTCATCACTAATTGTACCAGCACCTTCTGTAACTGTGTTCGGTATCAGGGCTGTCCCATGTAACTATTATTCTTATTGTTTATTGTGTAAATTTCCTTGATTGTGTATCACTGCAACTAGCAGGGTATTGTAGTAACCCTAATTATCTCCATCTTCATACTGTATATACTCATTTTTATACCATCAATGTGATTTCACTTCCATATTATAATATCAATATAACCAACGAAACCTGTCCCTTAGATAATTGACTACAATGTGTTCGCCTCTTCGTGTAGTGGAGTAGTTAATAAACACTTTTTTAAGGTAAAAAGAAATGTGAATAAATAAAACAAAATTAGCTACAAAGAAGGAATCATTATCCCTATGAAAATAATTCTGCATTTCAATTGGCCAAAATGTAGCACACCTTGTTAACTCTCTATACTGATGAAAAGCACTGGTCACTCACAATTTAGAATGTTTAGGGGGTGAGGCAACTAAAACCATTTCATTTGTACAACATGCATTAAAACTAAAACCTCTCTAAGACATGAGGAGCATGCAGTAATAAATGTGATCCGCCATCTCATTATCATCCATTGACTGAAACACTAACCTGAGCCTCCACAGGATTAACCTGTTCCAACCACAGGCCTTCATCCTCCCCTAAGGACCTCATTAGACTTAAAGAGTCTAGGTCATCTTGCCACTGCACATACACCCTGAGCACCCTGTAGGTATTGAGCAGAGTATTGTACTGGACACCTGTGCCTACCACAGGCATCCCCAGCAGGCTGGTCATTTTTAAAGTGATCTGTACTGTATTCTAAATATAGTATACTATTTTTGATTTTATCAATCTCATTTTGTACGTCTTAGGCATGAAATATATCCAGATTTAACAATTGCAAGACGAATTTATATAGTTAAAATCACTCACTAAAGTAAAGCATCTATTGAATAAGTCACATTTCAGGTAATTGATCATTAAGGAAAATTGGACATGGTATCTGATGGATTTTCCTTTTTGACACTGTAAGGAAGTTTACAGGCTTTATGTTGATGAAATATAATCAAGATCTGGACATGGGGTCATTATTTATTTTGGGCTCATATATATAATGAAGATGTAACTGTAGCAGGTGGTTTAAGGAAATTCAAAGCATAATTAAACATGTTATATTATCAACTAATTCAAAGTTCTCACTTTCTTTCTAAGTGCACACATTCCCATCCATAATCAAACCAGTACAATAGGAAAAGTAACTTTTGAAATCATGGGAAAGGGGGTATATTCAACATGGAGTGAAATCAATAACTTGTTCAAAATGCCACCATGACCAGCGCTTTGCTATGGACAAACTAAACCGTAAACATTGAATTTTATTTCAGTAATCAAATGCACATGTATATAGACAGTCTTATATTCAAAAAAACGGTGTACTTCTGGACATGGGATCTAAAGATGATCGTGACCCTTTAATAGCTGTGTGTTGACTTAACTGTCTTTATTATCAAGCAGGAAATTAAGGGTGCCTGGAATAGTTGATGTGGTCCCGTGACTTTACTGACCTATGGCCACAAGGAACAGCTCCAAAGGGATGGTAAAGGACGAGTGAATGTTGTTGTCATTAGGGTTGCACTCCTCTCCAAGTCACTTTACTTTACCTCTACAGTTTTGTAGGTTAAGAATTGTGACGAATTCTTGCTTCGAACTCCCTTAATATTTACTTTTTATCTCCTGATATTTACATTCCTTATATTCTAATTGGTAAAAGCCTATTTGACTTTTTTCCCTTTCCACAAATTTCTTTTCTGAAACATCCACTTGAAAGTTTGATTTCTCTATTTTTGTCCCTTTTTTGGCATAAACACTTCCTCTACGTATTATATGTTCACCAACCTCATTCCCATCAGTTTAATGGACTTACATTTTCTCCCATGAAAAATACATAACCTCTCTTATATTACCCTCACACTGTGATCTTGACCTTTTTTTCTTCTTTACACCTTGGCTTTTTCCTCTATCCAGAGGACTTTGTGCCTGGGTTGGAGAAAAACAGTTAATTTAAGGTGTCACCACCCCAAAGGCCTTGTGGCCATCCGAATATTCACTGATCTTCCACCTTTGACCTGATATTAAGTTTTGACCTGATATTATGTTTGTCACTTACAGAGCCTCAGTTTTCTAGGGGGTAATGCGAGGTCAGATGCAGAGAGTGGATCTTTCTGCCAAGTACACTGCATGCAGGTATTGACGCCCTTGCAGTCCTGCTTGGTCGATTTTGAGTTTATAGTGGTGACAGACATTTTAACGCATAGAGCACCTCACCCTAATGTGGGTTCCCTCGTTAAGGATCAAGAGCAGGCATTGAAGAGTACTTCATCTCAGAGTTCATTAAATGGACGTCATCCATGCTGTCTACTATAATTACACTGCACTGTATACCACCATCTCAGTATGGTACGAACATGTTGACACATTTTCTTTTTCTTTTTTTTTTTAGTCGCTCAAATGCAAGAGTCACACATAAACTTGGGAGCGCTCAGGACGTTTCTGGATCCCGGTGACCTTCACACCCTAAAGCCTTATGCATCATTACAATAAACCTATTATGAAGACCTGGATACATGATTTTCAGCTCCTCCAAACATCCTAACAAAATGTTACCCAATGGTTTAAGAGCTGTGTTAGTCCCTCCATGGCAAAGTTTTTTGATAACCTTGCACTTCCCACAAAGTATGATCTTTGGGATAGTATATGCAGTAAACACCAGCCATTTAGGAGTGCAAAGTAGAGATGGCTAAACAACTGAAGCGATTCACGATAAGATATACGTGATAACAAAAATCTGAGTGTACCAAATATGTAAGTATGTTCTCTATCCTGCACCAGCAGGTGCCCTAAAAAGAAAATCTTAATAATAAAGTGCAGTAATACCACATATCCAGCCCCTTTAGACTCCCTGTTACCATATAACTTGGAGCAGACTCTCAAATAGGTACGCATATATACACATATAGACTCGCCAATTAAACAAACACAAGAATGATCACTTCTCAGACTACAATGTTGCATTAAGACACTTTGCTAAGATACAAATGGCAGATACACGTTCATATTATATGAGATTAAATGTTACATGCAAATACTTTTGTACATACTTATACGTTTGCACACATATTGCCCCGACTGGGCATCAACAAAAGCTATATATACTAAAGGAGCAGCCGGCCAGGAGAAGCCCCCTGAATCAAAAATGTTTTGACAAGGCTAGCTACTCACTATCTCTGGGTGCAAGTTTTAACCCATAAAAAGAACCATACCGACATCCAATCACACAACCAACTTTGGTTAAGCGCAATTAGTTAGTGGTAAATACACACATACTCACATGTGAGGCCAGCGATACGTGGGTGTCACAAAAAAAATTACACATCCTCAAATATGGCATTTCATCACCAATTGTACCAGCACCTTCTGTAACTGTGTTCGGTATCAGGGCTGTCCCATGTAACTATTATTCTTATTTTTTATTGTGTAAATTTCCTTGATTGTGTATCACTGCAACTAGCAGGGTATTGTAGTAACCCTAATTATCTCCATCTTCATCCTGTATATACTCATTTTTATACCATCAATGTGATTTCACTTCCATATTATAATATCAATATAACCAACGAAACCTGTCCCTTAGATAATTGACTACAATGTGTTCGCCTCTTCGTGTAGTGGAGTAGTTAATAAACACTTTTTTAAGGTAAAAAGAAATGTGAATAAATAAAACAAAATTAGCTACAAAGAAGGAATCATTATCCCTATGAAAATAATTCTGCATTTCAATTGGCCAAAATGTAGCACACCTTGTTAACTCTCTATACTGATGAAAAGCACTGGTCACTCACAATTTAGAATGTTTAGGGGGTGAGGCAACTAAAACCATTTCATTTGTACAACATGCATTAAAACTAAAACCTCTCTAAGACAGGTGACAGACATGAGGAGCATGCAGTAATAAATGTGATCCGCCATCTCATTATCATCCATTGACTGAAACACTAACCTGAGCCTCCACAGGATTAACCTGTTCCAACCACAGGCCTTCATCCTCCCCTAAGGACCTCATTAGACTTAAAGAGTCTAGGTCATCTTGCCACTGCACATACACCCTGAGCACCCTGTAGGTATTGAGCAGAGTATTGTACTGGACACCTGTGCCTACCACAGGCATCCCCAGCAGGCTGGTCATTTTTAAAGTGATCTGTACTGTATTCTAAATATAGTATACTATTTTTGATTTTATCAATCTCATTTTGTACGTCTTAGGCATGAAATATATCCAGATTTAACAATTGCAAGACGAATTTATATAGTTAAAATCACTCACTAAAGTAAAGCATCTATTGAATAAGTCACATTTCAGATAATTGATCATTAAGGAAAATTGGACATGGTATCTGATGGATTTTCCTTTTTGACACTGTAAGGAAGTTTACAGGCTTTATGTTGATGAAATATAATCAAGATCTGGACATGGGGTCATTATTTATTTTGGGCTCATATATATAATGAAGATGTAACTGTAGCAGGTGGTTTAAGGAAATTCAAAGCATAATTAAACATGTTATATTATCAACTAATTCAAAGTTCTCACTTTCTTTCTAAGTGCACACATTCCCATCCATAATCAAACCAGTACAATAGGAAAAGTAACTTTTGAAATCATGGGAAAGGGGGTATATTCAACATGGAGTGAAATCAATAACTTGTTCAAAATGCCACCATGACCAGCGCTTTGCTATGGACAAACTAAACCGTAAACATTGAATTTTATTTCAGTAATCAAATGCACATGTATATAGACAGTCTTATATTCAAAAAAACGGTGTACTTCTGGACATGGGATCTAAAGATGATCGTGACCCTTTAATAGCTGTGTGTTGACTTAACTGTCTTTATTATCAAGCAGGAAATTAAGGGTGCCTGGAATAGTTGATGTGGTCCCGTGACTTTACTGACCTATGGCCACAAGGAACAGCTCCAAAGGGATGGTAAAGGACGAGTGAATGTTGTTGTCATTAGGGTTGCACTCCTCTCCAAGTCACTTTACTTTACCTCTACAGTTTTGTAGGTTAAGAATTGTGACGAATTCTTGCTTCGAACTCCCTTAATATTTACTTTTTATCTCCTGATATTTACATTCCTTATATTCTAATTGGTAAAAGCCTATTTGACTTTTTTCCCTTTCCACAAATTTCTTTTCTGAAACATCCACTTGAAAGTTTGATTTCTCTATTTTTGTCCCTTTTTTGGCATAAACACTTCCTCTACGTATTATATGTTCACCAACCTCATTCCCATCAGTTTAATGGACTTACATTTTCTCCCATGAAAAATACATAACCTCTCTTATATTACCCTCACACTGTGATCTTGACCTTTTTTTCTTCTTTACACCTTGGCTTTTTCCTCTATCCAGAGGACTTTGTGCCTGGGTTGGAGAAAAACAGTTAATTTAAGGTGTCACCACCCCAAAGGCCTTGTGGCCATCCGAATATTCACTGATCTTCCACCTTTGACCTGATATTAAGTTTTGACCTGATATTATGTTTGTCACTTACAGAGCCTCAGTTTTCTAGGGGGTAATGCGAGGTCAGATGCAGAGAGTGGATCTTTCTGCCAAGTAAAGTCTTGCATTTAAGTGGCGAGAATTTCATAGTACATGGTGTAGGTCTGTTTTCATATACTCTAGGCACTAAAAATAGACTTTCAATAAGTGTCTGCTTTGTATGAGTACAGGCAGAATATCAAGCCCCAGATCTAGCGACTGTGCCCTCATTTAGCAAAGCGCAATAACTGAGTCCTACATATTGATTATCTTACCAGTGCTTACATGTAAATTAGGTAGGTCTCTCTCCACTACTGGAACCTCTTTGGGCATGCTATTGAACTGGTCCCAAAGCGTTCCCCTATAATGAGGCCAGTTTCTACATAAACAGGACAAAGCCCCCTGGGATATCGACCGGCATGTTTGTCTCAAGATGTACAGTACTCCCATAATAGAGTTGGTGGACTTTGCCTACTTCTATGTAAACCTATCTAGGTGTGTATTCAAGAGGTTTCTTGTAATAAGAAGGGAATAAAGGAGGGCTGCTGATAATGCGTAATTTGAGACATCTATGCCACATTCCTATTTTCCTATTTTGGCTGCAGTGACATTCGTATAATTCACTGATTCCGTGAACAGCTAGATTTCTCTATACTAGTAAACATACGGTCATTAAGAGCTTAATCAAACTTATGTTTCTAATAGATAACTTCCAGAAGAACCTCTGTGGTGCCAAGTTTATTTTTGCCTTACCTCGAGGTGTGGCTTTGACATCCAAAATCATTGGCATTGGACAATTTAGGCTTTTAGTGCATTTCTATTTTATTCAAAACTGATGTAGAATGTAGAATTTATTTCAAATTAATGTATAAATTTATTGGTATAAGTCAGTATTTCCACCTATAACAACTGTGAAAGTTTCCTTTTCTGTAATAGCTTTAGATGATGAACTAGCAAGTCTGCTTTGACTGCCATTTATAGGGAAATACAGTTCACCAACCTTATCACCTCCTTAAAGAGAGTTAATGATGCGCCAATCCCTCCTGCCACATGCAGCTCAGACCTTCATAGATAAGGTGTAGAGGGAAAAAGATTACTTAGTTCTAATGAATACATGTATGAGTATCTTTTTTGTGACTGTCACACCTCCAGTCCATGAAGATTCAGTATGGAAAGTTGGGCATTCTCCCACTTTAAGTCGCTAAAGAATAGATTAAGTCATGATAACTCTTGAAAACTAAAGAAAATTAGAGGGTGAATGGAAAAGAAGGAATCTATATGAAGGAAATGGAATGGCTTGTTCTGTGTATTCCTCTTTAATGTGAATGTGATAGTGGTAGAAGGGCATTCTTAACTGAATAAGGGTCATCTTGACTATTGTAAATAGTTACTGAATAAGGGTCATTACCCTTATTCAGTAAATGTTTGTAATCATGAAGATGACCCTTATTCAGTAACTAAAAACCCATGATCTAGTTCTATTTGAAACATTTTTTATCATCCTTATTGAGTTGCACATATAAGATAGAATGGAAGCTTGCCTCGCAGGGCTATCAAAATGGTATAGAATAGAAGCTTGCCCCGCAGGGCTATCAATATGGTATAGAATAGAAGCTTGCCCCGCAGGGCTACTAATATGGAATAGAAAAGAAGCTTGCCCCGCAGGGCTACTAATATGGAATAGAAAAGAAGCTTGCCCCGCAGGGCTATTGAATTTGAATGACTAGCCCTGCGGGGCAAAATTCTATTCTATTCCATTAAAGTAGCCCTGCGGGGCAAGCTTCTTTTCTATTCCATAATAGTAGCCCTGCAGGGGCAATATGGTATAGAATAGAAGCTTGCCCCGCAGGGCTATCAATATGGTATAGAATAGAAGCTTGCCCCGCAGGGCTACTAATATGGAATAGAAAAGAAGCTTGCCCCGCAGGGCTATTGAATTTGAATGACTAGCCCTGCGGGGCAAAATTCTATTCTATTCCATTAAAGTAGCCCTGCGGGGCAAGCTTCTTTTCTATTCCATATTAGTAGCCCTGCGGGGCAAGCTTCTATGCTAATCTATTCTTCTGTTTAAGTTTCTTTCTTTCTTTCCTATATATTACTCCTGTTTTAGGTCGCTATTAAATAGGTCGCTTTGTGTATTTGAACCTCTACATTTGCCATGGGTAGAACTTTTAAGTCGCTATATACACAAGGGGTCTACATAGGTCTAGCATTTTTCCAGTTGTGCAAAACACATTCCTTATTTTCCATAGCGACCTAAAACAGGATTAGGCCGAAAGTTGGAGAAATGACTAGGTTATAGAGGTTGCTGCGTTTTGGCTGAACTAAAAGCGTACATGTATGATTTTTGTCAAATAAGACTTGTTAAACTCAAATCTTACAGCACTCCAGTCAGAACTACAGCACCGCCATTGCTTTAAGAAATCAAATCCTACTAAAACAGATTTTAAAAATACAGAAGTAGAAATTGACATCAACATCATTAAAGGCAATGTTGTGGGCAATTAGTTGAGTTCTAAATGATACTCCAATGACGGTAGAGTGGATGTGGTCAGCATCTCAACCTCTGTGGTGCCAAGTTTCTTAATTAATCTGGCGTAATTGCCAGATTGTCTCTTAATTAATCTGGTGTAATTGCAACCCAGGCCCACATGGAAACATGAGCTTCTGAGGTCAATTAATTAATGTCCTCTTGTTAAGCAGAAAACGTCACCTCTCATTTACGATTTGCATCAGTTGTGTCATTCATATTTCTCATGTCTTTCACCTTTGTCACATTTTCCTTTTAATATCTTGCAATAAAATCAAAGAATTTGATGAATTTATTTATATCTGCCCTAACATTTCCTATATAAATATAAATATATATTTGGCTAAGGTAGTGTGTAGATTGTAGCAATCAATTATGTGACCACCCCTCTTGCCACTCTGTAAACATTGGAGATGCTTTGAACATTGTTACTAATTAGATGTTGTGTCTGGGGTGTTGGTTGTTATGATGCTGCCTGGATTTGCAAGGTAGCCACTGCATTAAATGGGATGTATTATACAGCCCTAAGGAAAGAGTGGTTCTGCAAGAAGACCGGCCATATAATAGACATGACATTCAGTCAACTATCCCTCTGGTTCTGATCTATGAACATGAAAAATGTATTTCCAGCGAAAATATTTCCCATCAGGATGAGAGGCAGCTTGAGAATTTGCCTGAGGGGCTAGGGGTGAGGTGGCGCCTCTGGAGGAACTAATCCCTACCTCTATGCAAACAGCCGCTATACTATTGTTCCTCTCGCATTAGCATAGCGGTACCGGTACAGCGATGTTCATTCCCTGATATAAAAAAGTGAACAGATGTCCCTTACCCTATCTCTAATAAACAGTCAAGATTCTCAGTAGCATCTAAATTAAGATTACCTGCAAAATGTGTCTTGTATATTACGTCTAGAGACACCTATGTCCATGATGCTTTGTTCACACTGGTATCACTGGGGGACCTTCTGATAAATGTTCTAGTATTTTCACTAGTGAGGGTCCAGTCGAGGGTCAGTTCCCTTATAAATTTTGGTGTTTTTTCTCACGCTGTTCCAGTCCACTTAAGGGCTACATCATTAAACACAGTGTGGGCTTAATTGATGAGGACCCGTACACATTCATGATAATTATGCAATTGCCTACGTATCATTGTTTTTTAATCCCAGGAATCTGACTTTGAAATGATCTGATAAAACCCAACACCATATTTTTAGGGCAATTGGGGATTTCAATTAGTTGGGTTCCAACTGAGACTGCAGTGAAACCAGTAGTGGTCCTTTGTGCAGAACATGCTATCGGGTGTAATTAAAACCCAAGCCTTTCTGGGTGCAGCTGAAGACTACTAGTGAGCAAAAGGTGGTGTGACTGAGAGAAAGAGGGTTAGAATTATATGAGGCAGAGATCAAAATTTATTAGTTCTATTTTATAATCTCCTCAGATAGCAACTGCTGTGGGGTCTGTGTGCCCTAATAGATGACACCGCGAAGCCATCTGTAAGCCGCATCTTAATTCTTGATACAACTCTGAAGCCCATAATGGAGAGATAGGACTTCCACTTCACCAACCCTACCTTGAATTTACCTACATTCTATAGAGAACATTAAGCACCACATGAATTAATCCTTCAGCCTAGGATAAAAACGAATTGACTTTATGATTATTTGGTCTGTGCAGTGTAGGATTTCTAGAGTCTTCCAAGTGAGCATAATAAATTCAACAAGATTGAACAGATGTAATTTATGGTGTCATGCAAAGTTCTGACAAGTAGGTTTTGGCCTTTTTTTTGTTTTATGCCTCACAGTAGCAGGGTTCGTGTGGGTTTGATGGACATTTCACAGACCTGTAATTATAATATTAAAATTTTCACTGTCTCATGTGAGACAAAAGTGCATGATTGCTAGGGTCTTCTAGCTAAGAAGCACAAACCAAAGTTAAAACCCGTCAAATTTAATTTGTCAGCCTATATCTTCATAGTTGTTGACAACTTTAAGCTTAGGTTGGATGACAGGTTGAAATTAACAGGTTTAACCTTGTTTATTTGGCCGTTTATTTTACGCTTCTCTTTATGAAGACCCTATTTTTTCAGTACATGCACAAGATCTAGTCAACTAAAAAAAGAAAAGTGCAGCAGGGAGTAGTAATGTTACCTATCATTGAAGGGTGTATCCCGATTGTAGGAAAAGTGAGAACTCAGAATGGACTTGGACATTGTTTGAGGTAAATAGCACACAGTTTCCTCATGGTATAATGTCAAATCAATAGTGAAGGAGACAGACATGTTTAGAAGTATTTGGCCCCCATGGCTGACAGCTATATCTGTCTTCATGAATTACATAAAATCACATTGATCGTCTACAGCCATAACACTCCTTGCTATCAGGAGTTGTGGCTTGTAGGTATCAATATACTCTACTACAGGTCCGACTACTTAGTTAGTATTGGAGATGCTTTGATCTCTGCTGAGAAATAGAGCTCCCACTGGGAGCAATGCTGAGTGGTGAAGTGGCCACATCTAGCAATGGGATGAATAAACTTTATCCAAACCATAGGCAATAGGGAAACCAAGAGGAAGCACCACACTTATGAAGCTTGGGGTCCCTAGCATTCGAAAGTCTCCAAATCATTGCATCTGTGTAGTCATAATCATAGGTAATACCCTGCGACAGCCCTGCAAGATGACCCTCGCCAATCAAATAGTATATGGTTCTTGCTTCAGAAGACCTTTATTGTAATGGGATATGATAAGAAGAATGATTGATGCCATATGTCCTTGTGCCTTTCCCAACTTTGTGTCACCCTTCAAATCTGCCCTAAATAGTCTGAAAAATAAACAGTTTTTGATGTAATTGGTGTTAGAGGATACCTTATTGTTGATACAGACTGAAGTAACTTCCTGTTGGGAATTTTTCTCCATGAGCTTTAACCCTGGATTTGTACAAAGAATTACAAAACGGGGGTAAAACCCCCGGAAAATGACTTCCCATCATAACACTTGCTGTCCGGTGATGTAGCTACCATTGGGGGCCACGGTAGGATCTGCTGGACTGCAAGATTCAAAACCCTTTGGGCAAAGATGTAAAGTGGTTTGCCCCAAAATGTTACAAGAAAGTGCTTAAAAACTAAACTTATTTCCTAGATCACGTATGACTTCTCCAGGGATTTGGGATGCAGCTATAAACTAATAACAATCATTTTAGGCCCAAAGAACAGCTCAGCATAGTCAGCAACTCAGGGTGTGGAATATACAAGGGTACAGCTTATATACAAAGTTTTACAGTATGCTGTTTTACACCAACACAAATAATCACAATGTACCACAGCCCCAATTACCTGCTCCACTAGACTCTATAAAGTTGTCTGTTTGACTAGCTCCCCATCTACAGTGTTATATTGATCTTCTATAACATTGTCCACATGGAAATTATAGAAAACCTTGTGAGGCTCTACAATGTAGAAAGCTTCAATAATATACCCAGTCACCCGTTTGATATGTCTTCCCCATTTGCAAAGGAACTCCAATCTCATTTCATGCTATACTGAATAGAATGGCTTCCCCTTTTGTATGCTGCCATCATAGTGCCTGGGACTAAATATTGATTGCTTGTAGTGTATGTACAGATTCCAATAAATAGGCACCTCCCCATCACTGAAGCCTCCCTTGGAACCTACTATTGAGCTGAACTCAAAGGGTCATTTCCAACACATCATAATGCCCCATGGGGATATTGACAGGCCTGTTTGGCAGGAGACATAGACTGATGCTTTACCCTCTAAAGGGAGTCTTCAAGGGGCTATCTGTAATAAGGAAATAGAGTTCAGCAACCTTTGCATCTGCTCTAGATGATTCAATATTGCCAGCAACCTTTGCATCTGCTCTAGATGATTCAATATTGCCTTATAAGACTGCAATGTAGCTGCCTCATTCAAATAATGTTATATTGCTCCTTAAAAAATGCAGAACTTTATTTGTCTACATAATGGGACAAACTCCCAGCGTGAGAGATCCAGTGGGTGTGTTTTATTTTTCTAACACACAATTTACTTGGCGCACCGTGAGTAGGAGTAGTAGTAGGATCATCTAAGTAATACATGACATTTAATTTAAAAAGACAAGTGGGCATAATTGAAGGGACATGGCGGTGAAGAGGGACATCTCTGTGAAAATATCTCTGTGTTATTTTTGCTTATTACACGACTTCTGTGATTTTGGGTGCTTTTTCTGGATATTCCCATTCTGATACCTGTCAATATTGCATGCCATGATGCATGCATCATGACCTTTGTAAGGTGTGCTGATATCCATGGATATCAGGCACCAGTGCCTGTTATCCATGGATATCAGGCACACCTTACATGTCATATGTCACATGTTAAAACCTACGGGAATTCTATTGCCAAGGGCAGGGGTCGAACCCATACCCTCCTTATTGGAAGACCAGCTCCCTATGCATTGCACCACAGGGACTGACGAGAAAGTGTGTGTGTTTGCCTGTATATATACAATGTCATAGGTTGGGCTTGTTTATGAGTGACCCCAGCATTTCGCGTGTGCAAAGTGAGAATGGCATTGAAATTATAGAGGTAATCACACCAGTAAGACAGCGCGACAAACTGCCGACATGTGTACCGATGGTATTTTGGTCAGCGAGTCACACTCCAAACCCCAGGTGCAGGAGTTCGCATCCTGGCCTGGTTCATCTTTTTCGCAGTGCAAGCTGTCAAACCTTTTGTGTACACACACTATGGCAGGCTTCGAGTCCCATGGGGAGGTAAAGAATTTTTTTTTCAAATTGAATTTATTGATATTCTATTGATTATCTATTGATTAATCGTATAATAAAATAAATAGTTAATGGATATGTCATGAACCAAAGCCCCCCTCGTTGCATGTTATTGTTTGATATCAGTCACGCGTCATGACTTATCCATCAATTACTTGTTCAATATTTTTTTTTACAGTGTGGAACAAAGGTGCGCCCTGCGTCCCCATCCATATCCACTGCTCAAACTTTTCAAAAGCATCCATTCATGCAGTGGTTGGAAGGCAATTAGTTAGGTTCCATGTGAGACTCCAATAAAAAAAACCGAAGGAGTCCAGTCTGCATGCAATGCTCAGCTGGAGGCATTAATTTATCTGGTTAAATTACAACCCCAGTCCTCCTGGAGGCAGCTGCAGGGTAGGAATCTGAGATGCGCCTATTGCTAAATAATTGAATTAATGCCATCTATCAATAACCATGTGAACCACTAAATCAAATGTAACGGAACTTTACATAAGTTGTTGTAGACATCAATGCCTATACATTGATATGCATTGAGTCATGTTTTTTGTCATTAAATGAATATTGGTGAATAATAGAATGTGAAAAATAAGCAAAATGAAGATGTCTTTTCAAAGAAAATAAAAATAAATATTCAGTAAGAACACTCTGGTGGATGGATCACTGGTAGTGATCATATCTTTTGGAAGACAAGGTTATTGAATCTTGCTAGGCATAGCTATGAACATTCCAATGTAGATCAACTGATCAATTTGGAGAATTAATATCCTTTTTTAAGATACGTCCGTTACCATGAGTTTAGAGCACTGGTATGGTGATATAATTATAACTGATTACTTAAAACTATATACCAGAATGTAGCTGTATTATCCTACTGTTTGATCTGTCCCATTGTCCTCCCTGCAAGAGCTTTTATACAGCACCCAACCATACAAAGGCATGTAAGAGTGTTCAAAATCATAGGGTTTATTTTTTATCCTGCTGTCATTTCTCAAATAATCATTTCGGTACTGTCCCTTCTTGGAATAGTATAGGCTATCATATATACAAATATGTTATGGAGGAAAAGGTATGCATTTTCAACTTTCATTTTTAATCATTTCCCCGACCCAATTGGTGCTGACCTCAGATTTTCACCTGCAGAGTACTAGAGACCCTAAGGGTGGGGTGGGTAAGTGGTTGGGGAGACTACCGTAAAACCCCGCGTATAAGCCATGGCTTTTAGACCATTTCAGACCCTTGGTGCAGCTTATAGCGACCAATCTGGAGTGGACTGGTTCCCGAGCTCATCATGTGCATGCTGACATCAGCGACTTCCGGATCTGGTCTCGGAACCATGCTTGTTTCGGGCAAGTCCTGTGGTTTACATGCATTACAAGTGCCCTTCCGAATACCGTGAGATATTCCTTGATCAGGTCCGTCATGGCCGCGCACACACAATCCACATGAAATCTCACTACAGAATGCTCCCATACTCAGGGGAAAACTTATACAAGGGATATTACATAGACTAGACCCCTGGTGCCGCTTATAGCAAAGCCATGAACTCAGATTATGGGATATAAGCGAGGCTTTACAGTAGGAGTGATCATGGGAGCGGGCGGATTGTTGAATCTACTAGATCTCATAAGATAATAATAAGGTTCTTCTGAGTTTAATCTTCATAGCTCCTGCACAATAAACAATATTGCTCGTGGCCTTTCCTCTCTCCATGTATGAATGACACTCCTATTAACACGCAATGGCATAGGCCTACTCTTTGATTACCCGATACAGTTATGACTAATATTTGCAAAATTGAAAATCAACCTCAAAAAGGGAATTAAAAAATGGTCAGATAAGAAATAGTTTATGACAGGCCATCTCCAAATCAATTCATGAATCAGAATTTGCTTCATTTTGATCAAATTTAAAATGGAACTTTGACAAATTGGTGCAAAAAGCAACAAGTGTCTCTAGAAATGGGTTCAATTGATTGAAATATTTAATTAGTCACCTTTGATTCTGACAGATGTCTCTCTTTCTGTGTCAATATCATTATTATTCTGATTATGTAGTGGAGAGGAGAAGAGATGGACTATTCTGCATCTTTGATAACTAAAGGCCTGTGTCTTCCCAGATTTAAACTGAGGGCCCCCATATGAGGCCAAACTTTCCTTACTTCCTGGCAAATTCAAATCCACAGCTAAAACCACATGGATATGCTAGATCAGGCCCTCGAAAATAGTCAAGGGGATATAAAAGCAGATGATTCAACTGGGTCGGACGACCAAGTGCACCTAGCCGCAGAAGGTAGCAGTCATAAATGAGTATCTTCATCTTCCTGTTTATTCCAAAAGATGACTGCTACCTGCGACACATGTATACAAGAATGGTTAGTTAGTAAGCTGCCTGTTTGTGTATATGATCTTGGTATGATTTTTGGTAATCTATGACTGGGGGTGTCGTTCCCCCAATATGTCTCAACCCATAGCAACATCAGAGAATCTTAAACAATCAGCCTTTGAAACTACCCAGCAAAAGTTAGTCTATCCTGTGCTCATCTATATCTATTTACGCATGGTATCTAAAATATACTCACTGTTTTTTTTTTTGGTCTTTTGGATGATGTTTTTTTTTTGGTTTTTTTTTTATCAAAAATCATTACGTAGTTTAACACTGCTGTACAAGGGTCTAGTGATATAAGGGATCTCTTTGAAACTGCTATGAGATCTGTTATAGGGGGTAATGGCCCAGGAGGATGGCAGCTTGAGTTGTTGTACCTCACCAGCGCACCTCACCAAGTCGAATCGATCCACACATGTGACTGTTCTCTTTTGATACTTTCCAAGAAATCTTATCTGTTTGTGAAGAAGGAATTAGTAGAAATTCTATTGGTGTATTTCAGCTCTCGTATCACACTCTGTGAGCTTTGGAAATGAATTCGCACATTATGTGAATTACTGGACACAAAATCAGTGGAAGGTTGCTAGGGAAAGGAGTTCCATACTACGCATAGAGTATTCTTGCATCTGAAGGAAGTGGATCCTTGTTGTAAAATTGGTGGTCTATACCTTTTTTAACACTCGTATCCATGTCTGACGTATTAAGGTTGACCACTTCAACATGTTCAAAGCTGACTGCAATATTAACTTTTCTTTTAATGATGATCTTAGCTTTTAAATTTCCTTTTAATAATGATTTTAATGATGACTAATTTTCACTGGTTCTGTCGAAATCAAAAAGTCTACAGTGATAAATCACCCACTGCACCTGGTTCTGATTTAGAAACATAAAATTTGGGTAAAAGCCAAATCACCCCTATAAAATCTCTTTAATTTGCATCAATTAATAATCCACTTAAATCTTGGTAATCACCGCCTCACTCTGTCTGACCCAAAAACCAGCCCACCCTGGTAATGTTCTATGCAATGGTTTGACAATCTGATGAGCAGGGTTGGTTTTTGTGAGCCAGTTAGTGGTAATTGAAGCAGGGACAGCAGATCCATGATTTAGGGACCCATGTCTGTCTGTGTTCAGCAAGATAACTATGGAAAACACAGGAATTTCAAGGGCAATTTGCTGAAATGGTGCCTTTGTGTTGCGTTGAAAAGAAATCTATATTAACTAGGATTTGATGAATGGACGTATAGAAATTTAAAAGAGATAGACTGGTTCTATCTATACATAATTGATCATTATATAATAACCTTACTAATATCAATGGAACAAACAGTCAAACAGTCATATAATTAATTAAGTTAATGTGAGGAAAAAAAATACTATGAATTTATCCACATCGGCTCCAGAGCATATCGACATTTGATGGCAACTGCTTCCAGCAACATGTACAATCATATATATGTTTATTTCCTTGTTTACATGTTTACATTCATACCTTACAAAACTGGTCAATAATTGCAAATATTCAAAAAGTATTAGTCACTAATTGATATATAGAGCTAAGTTAACTATTATTGCTGTTAATGTAAAATCATTACTGCACGTGTAACGTCTAGTAGCCTCTTTAGGCGAAAATTTCAAAAGCCTTATTTCTAGTAAGGTCAGAAGAAAGTAATCAGGGAAACTGCCTGCAGTTGCCTGATGTGTAATGGCTTAAAATTGACCAAAAGGCCAAGTATCTTGTGTATCAAACAATATGCTTCCCCCGTATCGATGGCCAATCTGGGCAATGGACTGTATTTATTGGGGATGTTTTAGGCAGCTGTACCACAATCCATGCTCAGACAATAAATTGAGTAAGGCACATGGACATTATTCTTCTTGGCTGTTCTAGGATAGCAATAAGGAGTGTGAAATTGCAACAGATTTTCAAAACCTCTCCTTTTAGCTGAATACAAATGGAAATCTCAATTGTCTAAACAATACTCGATTATTTATCAATGCACTTTCGGGTGTGACTTACTGTATCCTCTCCTATAAATGTAGCACATGTTATTTATTGAAAAAAATCATTCGTGGCCGGGATCACCTGGGGTGTATTTCAATATACCCAGCGACAACATAGGCGTCATGGGCCTGATATAGGCTAGCCACTATGTTGTCGTCAGGGGTACTGAAATGGAGCCCTTAATGT
This sequence comes from Acholoe squamosa, assembly GCA_949317995.1. Classification (NCBI taxonomy): domain Eukaryota; kingdom Metazoa; phylum Annelida; class Polychaeta; order Phyllodocida; family Polynoidae; genus Acholoe; species Acholoe squamosa. The sequence goes on from OX439049.1 coordinate 37,145,746, forward strand.
GTAAGCAAGGTAGCCACACCTGCCAGCCTTAGCACACCACTAACTCAATGTCACAAGATAATATTCCTCGGGAATTTACTTTAAAAGAATAATTAGTTTTCCACATGACACAGGGATATTGTATGCAGTAATCATTCAATACCAATATCTGATAGCACTTCAAAATAGAGCAGTGTAGTTAATTGGTGTGACCTCAAAATCATTTGCGAAATTAGCCATCTCCACGTTATTGCCTATACAACAGGATTATGATAAGACAAGCAATGCCAAGACGAAGACTGCCCAGAGGCAGGAGAGAATGCAGGTGCTGCCCCCTAGTGATTGTTCGCCTACCTTAACTACCACTGGAGCTTGCGATGTTTAGGTGTGCCACCTGGTGTGAATCAACTGAAATTCTGAACAAAGAGCTCTCATCAATGTACTCGACATGTTGAAAATCCTCAAATACGGACGAATCCATTCTGAACCTATTGATATCTAGGGTTCACCAAGTGAACACATGATATGGTCAGAGGAGGAGAACTTGAAGGTAGCACAATTTACTTTTATTGATTTATGGTCCGTTGTAATCCCTGTGAGGAGACCTTCTTTTATATTGTTACAAATATTAATCTGGAGTTATAAGAATCAGATGATTGTGCTTCATGCTTCAAGCATTTCTGCAATGATGGCCTTCTTCAACCATCCCTGGGCTTCCATATCCCAATTAAAAAGGTCTATATCTCCTTTTTTCTATCCCTTAAGGATGTGTGCGGTACACATATATGAGGGCACCGACACATTCCTCTGTAAAATTCCTCTGTAAAGGGGGGGGGGACCAGTGGGTTTTCGCGTGGACATGCAAAAACTTTTAGCCCCCACCCCTCAACGGCAGTCAAAATCTTTTGGGCCCCCCCCCCTTAGCTGTTGAAATGGTATTAAAAAGCTATTACTCACTCACTCGAATATCATACTTTCTTTCATTTCCTTTATATCCTTAATCATAATCTTGCTCTTCGATCTGTCTTATAATCATTTATTTGTAATAAAAGAGAGGAAACCAGCTCAGTACTATTCCTGTTCATGTACTGCAGGTTGCCATTGCTGTGGTGTATGTACTGTCGGTATGTCAATAGTCTTTGAGCAATGGGACGTATCATAATATTTATATTGACTAATTGCTGACAAATAGTGCATATTATTGAGGTAGCCCTATGGTCATAAACATCCATCTCATAACTTTTGAAGATCAAAATTCACCATATATGGCCTGGATCCCTGTGTTTCCGAAAACCAAGATGGCCAACACACATGGAAAACAAAAGAATCGGGTAGTTGAGGTGTCCCTATGGTCACTAACATCCATCTCATAGCTTTTAAAGGTCAAAATTCACCATATATGGCCTGGATCCCTGTTTTCCCGAAAACCAAGATGGCCAACACACATGGAAAACAATATAATTGGGTAGTTGAGGTGTCCCTATGATCATTAACATCTATCTCATAACTTTTGAACATCAAAATTCGCCATTTATGGCCTGGATCCCTGTGTTTCCGAAAACCAAGATGGCCGACACATAAAAAAACAATAGAATTGGGTAGTTGAGGTGTCCCTTTAGTCACTAACATCCATCTCATAACTTTTGAAGATCAAAATTCACCATAAATGGCCTGGATCCCTGTGTTTCCGAAAACCAAGATGACCGACACACATGGACACTCCCAGCTAATAAAAACACAGATTAAAACACAAATTAAAACACAAAATGACGTCAACATTTTGAATCAAACACCAGAGAATGGACAAATGGAAAGACATTCATTCAGTGCAAACAGGGCTTGTGCCCCCGGTGGCTGCAAGTATTGATGTGTAAAGCTTATCAACAGTGATAATGCACTGGTAACTAGCATTTGGATCTTAAAGGTTTAAGCATGGGATCAAGCAATGGCTGCCTCCATTGAACAACTTGTTTGATGCTATACGAAGGTAGGGGAGGGGTCTTTCCTTTCTATTGTTCAGATTCCACTAGTCACTAGGTGCAGTCAGTAGTGTAGGGGTTCGTTCCCCCGTTGGGTGCGCAGAGCCTTCAGAGGGACTGTTCACTTGATTGTGTCACTCCCCCTATGTATACCATACCGATCCAGGGTAGTTGGAAGGTAGAGAATGTCAGGCCAGGGGATGTAGCTTAGTGGTAGAGCATCCGCTTCGAAGTTGGAGGGTCCCGGGTTCGAGTCCCGGTTTCTCCATGACATTTTCCGCTGACCACTACACTGGTGGAGAAACCGAGTGGTCCTGCCTCGGATGGGGGACCTTTAGAGAGCTCGGTACCTGGGCCGGTATGGTATAGACAAGCGCTTCAACTTGCTAGTGCTGGGAGACTTGGAAACAGGTGGCACCCACAGTAAGTCCTGGGAACAGGAGAGTTTAATGCTGTGTGTGACTCAGTACTGGTACCGTTCAGACTGGACTGGAGGACCGGTTCTGGGCGGGATACGGTTGAAGCTGGTTGGGACGAGTGTAGGGGTTCGTTCCCCCGTTGGGTGCGCAGAGCCTTCAGAGGGACTGTTCACTTGATTGTGTCACTCCCCCTATGTATACCATACCGATCCAGGGTAGTTGGAAGGTAGAGAATGTCAGGCCAGGGGATGTAGCTCAGTGGTAGAGCATCCGCTTCGAAGTTGGAGGGTCCCGGGTTCGAGTCCCGGTTTCTCCATGACATTTTCCGCTGACCACTACAGTAGTTTATACTTGCAAGCATATGAATTCTATAAGGGAACAATGGCACATAATATCTATATATATTGAAAAGTACCAGGACACTGCATAATTATGCTAATTATGCAAATGATATGCACGGATATGGAGTGTTCAGTATGAATCTGGGGTGTTTCATCCCCCTAAAAAACATGCCCCCCTAAAAAATTGGTTTCGAAAAAGAATAAGCGAAATAATTTTTTTGACTGGGAGCCTTTTCGGCCTAAGCCAGTCCACCTGTGCACTATCCAGGGCATGGTAGCGCCCTACCTCCAGCCAAAACCTATCTGTTTTAAGCGTCACCGGCAAAAAAAGGGCAGGTTTGAGGAAGGAATGGATCGAAATATGTGTAGAGGCAAGGAGAAAGGGTGCTCCGTGCTAAAAGTCAACTTTAAAATTCAGATCACTAGCTTTCCAGTGATATATTGCAAAAGAAGATGATCCTGTTAGTTTCAGGGGAATGGCTTGCTAAATATGGGTAGGTATGACCATTTCTGAATGGGAATAAGCTCTACGCCTAATTGGTCGTGAGATACATCTATAATTAGCATAAATTATGCTAATTAGCTAAATAAGCATAATTTTCTTATTCTTTTGACTATAACTTTTGATCTAGAAATGGTATTTTCGTTCTGTTTTCACCATAGTAAACCTGGTGAAAAACTCCTTCGAATGGGATCATTGATTTTCCTATTTAGAATGGAAATCATGTTTCCATGGCAACAGAAATCAACAAAAATGCCTATTTAGGCCCAAAAACGTTGTTTCTACAAGCCTAATTTGGAACCTTTTTCACCCAAAACATAACATTCTATCAAAAATCATTGGCAGAGAGGTCCAAGAACTGGCAGTTTTACAAAATAAATAGTATCTCCCTTAATAATAGGAGTTTCCCATAGTGTGACCTATAGATAAAGAGTTGCTCGAGCTGGCGAACGTCATGGCAGTCTTTATTTTCAAATCTGCACAATGGGACCAAAGTTATCGATACTTTTAAGGACAAATAAATGCATTGGTGTTTCACGCTGACCTTAAGGTGCATCATACTTATGTGTAAATATATATACATTATATATGTAGGTGGCCTTTAGTGGGTTAATTAAGGGCAGGCAGACGACGGGACACTCCCCAGGCATGTGTATGGATGCCTATTCATCCTCAAGGGCCACAGAGTGATTTAGGTAATTGAATGCAACAACTCCTCCAAATATAATAATGCTACGTGATCGGGGCTCCTAATACGGGAATGGCATGCATGTTTACGGTCCCAAGACTCCAAATAAACCAATGCCATGCCATTTAGAACTCCTAATATAATAAGGGTCATCATACTTATGTGTGTGTATATATATATATATATATATATATATATATATATATATATGTAGGTGGCCTTTAGTGGGTTAATGGAAGGCTTTCCCGGCTTCATGAAATCAACAAGAACAGGACAGGATAGAGACGGCCAGGGGATAGAGAGGGCCAATGCTGTGACGTATGTGTGATAACACTAGACTTGCACATTCCTTATAATGAGTGGGTTTAATGAGACGAGGTCTTCATTACTATATCTTTTGTGGCAAATCAAAAATGAATAGCTGAAAGGACCTCATCAAGGCCTAAGCGGTCTAGGTCATGCACTGATGATCCCAGTAGCTGAGCTATTGTAGCCGTTTTTGGTCGACAAATGGACGACGATTCCTTCCTGTCCTGCGACGATGTACTATAGCTGGGAGGTGTAGACCTCCCAGCTAACCAGTACATCTATTCAATAATGTTCTTTATACCATAATTAACCCATATACCATAACTATAAGGGAACCTGTGTATAAGGTACACCCAGACTTTGCAGATCAAACATGAGAGAAAAGAACCGGTATAAAAATGACAAAAGGGGGTGGTCACCTTTTTAACAACAGTGTGCATGGAGACTTTTTTTTGACACCCCATGAGGGATCTGAAATTGTTTGCCCGCCCTCCCCACCCCCCACCCCCATTGTTGTTTAATAACTAAAAAAATGAACACTTACTAACTCTATTTTTCCCTTTAAAATACCATAGGCCTAGGTCTGACTCCAAAGGATTGGGGTCTGAAATGACCTGGGTCTGAAATGGACATGCGTCTGAAAAGGTCATGGGTCTGAAATAACCTGGGTCTGAAATGACTTAGGGTCCGAAATGACTGGATCTGAAATGACTTTGGGTCTGAAAGGACCTGTATTCGATTCAACAGAACTTTATATTTTGCAGTACAGCACTGCACATGCTTTGGTTTATCATGAGGGCCAACCTAAGCCTGGAGGAATTGTGTAGGTTTAAAAGTTAGAGTCATGACATTGCTCTAAAGCTAAATCTTAAATAGTCTCACATGGGTATATGCACAACATAATAGGGTCTTCCATTGATGGCCTTTCCGTTAAGATAAACAAGATTTCAAGAGATGTTAGGGTTTGACCCAATTGTGACGGTAATCACCAAGCCTATGCATAGGTCATTTTCAGCAATCCAAAAACGTCTCTTGCCCTCAAGTGAGTGTAAAAACAGGGGATGATTGAATGGTAACTTCTTAGGCACGGCCATGACCTGCCTGTATCATTTTTCTTATAATATACAGGCAGGTCACCAGCCAACTGTAAATGCAACTAGTGCAATAAGGTCCTGGCATTCTAGCAGATAACACTTCTATACAATGCATAATACCTGGATAATACGATTGTGTAAGGTATTGCATCCATGAGTGGCATGGTTACAGCCTGTATTGTGTCAAGGCATAATACACATGGTATGACATATTGATCCAACAAACAGCTTTGATCCCCAGCTCAATTGACATCTATATGTGTGATAACACCTAGTATTTTGGGTGTAAGCTTGGACAGGTGGTGCAACCCTATGTTCTTTCCCACAAGGATTATAAGGGGATTGGTTTGATGCCACCTCTCATTGTGATCAATTAGTTCCTTCAAGGACTGAACATGTAATTGATATTACTGGTGGTCCAGGATCTAATGAGTTAAGATGTAGTGAAAATACAAATTGATACGGTTGAAAACTGCACAGCGAGGAAATTGTACATCATTTCTGGGCAATTTATCAGATTTCAAGATTAACTCCCATAATTCCTCACGTTTAAGGCGCACCCCCAATTCGAGTACATTTTATACAGAAGGAAGCAAGGCAATGAGTTTTGAAGCTTTTGCACTTTTCTATACAATTTCTTTTTCCTGCCCCTATAAGTTACAACCCCAACTTCTGATTATCTTATAAAGCGCATACATCCTCATATATTAGCAGTTTTTCAGTTTTCAGTTTCAGTTTAACAATTTTGTATTGGCTTAAACAATCATGTGTACAAGCTTTTCATATGGAAGCCAAGATAAGTGGTTAACACTCAGAATAACATAGGAGATACATCCATGAATACAACAATTATTAGGTCATAATGAATATAGAAGAAAGGAGAGAGTATGGGGCCAACGGTCTATTATATATAAACATGATATCTTGGTGCTACAACTTGCATTATACACTGTTTATCGTTGATATTTTCAGGGTGTTACTTTGTTACAGATAGTATTACCAACATAATCTGTCATGAGTATCTTGTCTCTGTTCTCTTGTCTCTGGTATATACCAGTCATAGCCTTGGCATAACAACTAGGCTAGGTTCTTTTTCCAGCAATGAAGTCACTGCCGGGAATTAGACTTACATGTGTTCACAAATGCTCTATGACATGAAATACTCTGCGTCTCAGGACACAGCTTTTTCCATTATTCATTACCCCTGAACTTGGGACTTTTTTCAAACTTTTTGTGTACGCAATGCACGCCTTGAATTGTATTTTACAATTACTACGCTGATTTTGGACTGGAACCTATATTTGATATTCATCGGCAGATAACCGGTGCATTAAGCTGGATTTCCCGTCTTTCGGCCAGGAATTCACATTTACTCAGAGTGTGAAGGTCCAGCCTCGAGATTTCCATTAGGTTGGAAATTCCCCAGCTTAGCCTCAAGTTTTGATTTTGCAGGGTTTGGATTTTCTTTACAGTGTCATTGGGACCACTGCCTAGAAAAACTGCTCCATATTCACCAATCGGCATAATCATTTGCTTATACAGTCTTAATGACAATTTTGTGTCAATAATGGGCCTTAACCTTTTCAGATGATACGACTTTGTTCTTATACTTTCCACCTTATTATCACAGAACATTTCAAAAGTCAGATGATTGTCAATAACTATGCCTAGATAGTTGAATTCCTTGACTATAGGTCAAGTTTCGTACCATCAAGGGTCAGTGTACAATCATCTACATCTAGGATCGTGCGTTCTGCGTGGCGCCACAATACCTTGGTTTTTTCTGCGTGGCACCACATCACCTTAGTTATTTCAGTGTTTACAGTCAGTTTGTGACCACAGCACCAGTTGTAGACCTCATTTAAGTCTTCCTGGATTAGGGTAGTCATTTTAGCTGTGTTATCACCACTGATATAAATTACTAAGTCCTCTGCGTACATTAAGCATTTTGAATGTTTGATGTGGTCGAGTGCACTATTGATGTAAACCAGGAAAAGCAGGGGCCCCAACACAGATCCCTGGGGCACCCCGCATTCCACCGGCATCTCACCAGAGGTAGTACCATTTGCCACACATGTTTGCTTTCTGTTTTGAAGGTATGATTTGAATCAACTTATACAATTTTCTGAGAAACCCAACCTTTTTAGGTCTTTTATCAGTAGGGAGTGATTCACCGTGTCAAAGGCCTTCCTCAGATCGAGGAAGACCACACAGGTGAACCATCCCCCTATTTATGGCCTCATACACATCCTGTATCAGATGATATGCAGCATCGATAGTACCTTTACCGGGGATAAAGCCAAACTGCCTGTCTGACAATTTACCATTATGTAATAAATGTGACATATACTGGGAATAGGGACCTTAATCCACCCTGCACTAGGGGAGTGATTTTTTAACAACAGGGGGGGGGCCGGTGGGTTTGAGGGGGGGTCAGAATTTTTTCAACCCCTTGACCAGGGGGGGTCAGATTTTTTTCAATACCTCTGATGGGGGGGGTCAAAATAATTTCACCTGTTTTCAGTGGAAAACCCCGCGCGTTACTATAGGCTAAAAGGGGACGTCCGCGCGCGATTTTTGTCTCTTATGGGGGGGTCAAAAAAAATTTTACCCCCTCAAGAGGGGGGGGGTCGAACCCACCAGCCCCCCCCCTGTTGTTAAAAAATGATCACTCCCTAAGGGCCCTTTTCGCAGATCCTGTCACAAATAGCGCATGGTTTGGATGTGGACTGCCTTCTCAAGTAATTTTGATACTATATTCATTTGGTTAATCGGGCGCCAGTTGCTTACCTTAGACAGGTTGCCTGATTAAGGTAGAGGTAACACACTTGATACTTTGAATTTTTCTGGGACATTCATATGGTCAAGAGACGAGTTTATGATTGTTTGGAGTATCTTAGGACTAGCTTTCAGGACTGCCCTAACAATACTACTTCGCACGTGAGGTATACCTGAAGATTTCCCCGAATCTATTCCTTTGATCAGGCTTTCTGTGTCAGCTAGGCTGATAGATTCTAGTTGTAGCGGGTCATTGGTATTTACTTGCCTAAATTGTTGTTGGCCTACAATGTGGCTATTTATTTTGCTCGCCAATACTTTTCCCACATTTGCATAGTATTTTGTTTATATAATCAGCGCATTCATCAGCTGGTATAGGGCTATCAGAGTCATCGATTAAACTCATGTTTACTTCTTCAATTGACCCTTTCCACAGTTGATTTATTTCTGACCAGAAACGCCGGGGATTTTTTGACAATCTATCAAGTTTTGTTATAATTCCTTTTTTTTTCTTGATTTTTGCAACTCAGTCTGGATTTGCTTACTACGCATTTTGACCTCCTTGGTGTATTCATTCTTTCTCCCGTCCTGCACCTTTCTTGCCTTTCTGAATTTCAACCTTTTCAGTTTTACTAGTTTGTCTATCTGACCATTGTACCCATCAGGTACATTTGTTGGTATTTTCATTATTTTTACCGGATGGTTCTCATTCAGATAGTCAGTGATAAAGATCTCTAGCTTGTCATAGATAGCAGTGGGGTTATCTCCCAATGTGAGATCCCAATTATGTCTCATGGCAGTTGTAGAGACCTTAGTTTGATTGAAGTTACCATATGATCTACCTTTGACAATTTTGTATTTTTTCTTTTTTACAGGGGCCTGTTTTTGTTGGGTTTTTTTTTGTATATACAGGGCAGTGGTCCCCTACTATGGTTGTTATGGTACCTTTATTACTTACATGTGGACTATTGATGTATATGTGGTCTAGTGTGGACTTCATTTTGGGTGAAAGTGAGTTTCCTTGGTATATAAATATTTCAGGCCATGTCGACGTAGAAACCGGGTCATGACCAATGGACAGTTAATAAAACACGATGTTTTTGCTTTCCAAATTTTGTAATCAGGCCCAGGCACTCAATATCAGGCGTTTGGATGTTCAATTCGCTTAGACCAATAATACTATCCACATACTTCTCATTCACATAACATGCTACCCCACAGCTCTTCCTGCCACACATTATATGCATGATATTACTATTATTACGGTAAATTGTATTAGACCTACAGGCATATAGACTTCACTCCTTTATCCATGGGCCTACATAATATGTGGCATGTACTAGGAAAAGGGGTCTTAGGAACCCCCTGCACTAAGCCCCATTTTCGCAGATCGTGTCACATATACATATCCTACAACCAGGACCCCCCCCCCCAAGTTAATCAATTCCTTGGTTGTATAACCCCCTAGGATATTTGTACAGAATGTGTAAGACTACCATGGTCCAATATCTTGGATGCTGGTACAGGAAGGAGGGGTAGGACTGCTGAGCGGATATTACTAGTGTGGAACATAAAATAACGGATGGGTATACTTGGTACCCTAAGAGCAAAATTAAATCACCTGAAGGCAAAGGAATTCCAGACTGTGCAGATCCCAATAACAGTATCCAAGAAGCACTAAGTGATACCTTAACTAGTAGATATAATATTGGTTGTCAAAATGCCTATTGTAAAAAGCAGCGGTATGTTCTCTCCACTATTCTGTCTGTTGCTTATACTTCACTGCACCTTAAGTACTCTCATAAACCAAGCTAGCCTATTCAGGAACGCTGAACTGCTGGCCACCTTACAGAGATCACAAGAAAGATGTGATACAGGAAGAACTCATCAAATCTTGGAGAATGCTTTCACAAGGTCTGCACTGCAGTGTGCCCAAAGGTGTGTTCTCACCACTGTTTGTGGAGCCGTCAATTATCAACCATCCACTACTGCCTGCATTCTATTTGATAACACCTGTAAGTAAAATCTCTCTGTGAAGCCTGTCCAAACATTTAAAGAATCTGGTCTAATGGCAATGTCCTATCGCCTGAATAATCCACTTATGCAGCATGCCCACCACTGTGACATCCATACACCATGCCAATCGTATAGTAGGAATACTTATCCATAACAAATGCCATGAGTTAGAGATGTTGACTCGACTCTTAAACGATTTAACAAAAGCTTAAGTGTGCATAGATTTGAATAAAGATAAATTAAATCTTCTTGAATTAAATCTCTTCAAATGAGAATTGGTGTTTATTTATGGCTGCATTGTCATTGCAGTATTCGACAGCACCAGACATTACACCTTGACAACAGATGATAACTGGGTTTTCATGGGCTCCAAGACTGTCACATTTAGAAAAGGTATGGATAACAAACTTTTAGTGGTGAGCCAAAATCACAGATTGAAAAGAAAACGGACTGGCCTAGCTAACGTCATGTTACAGACGGGTGTCTATGGGACCTGGCTGATACAAATTCCAATTATAAACTTGGCCTTCAATATTGGCCCCTTTATGTGCTGCATCTCAAATATACGTGCTGGTCACAAATAGGTGCCGGGGTATCAATGTGTTCAAATCTAGTATAAAACATATCTCAAAGAAGTGCCAGTCTCATTTAATAGCCGGGGTATAAGGGTAATGTACAGGCACTGGTGGACTTATGGTATACGCATTTGACACTGGAAAATTGATATTTCATGCTTTCAGGCAATGTCGGTCTAGAAGGTGGAGAGAATGAGCAAAAAGGGCGTGCCATGGTTAGCTTTGGTCAGTGGGGCACTGTCTGTGATGACAGCTTTGGTGATGGTGGATGGCCTGAACGTTTCTGTGTGGCATTGGGCTACAACAAGGCAGATGCTGTGGATGCTCGTAAAACAAGTATTGGTATAGGCAGTGGGCATGTTGCGATGCAGAGACCTCAGTGTGAGGGGACTCTCACTATCTATGACTGTCTGGACACTTCTGAAGGACCTTGTGGACATGATGAAGATGTCTTTGTTACCTGTGAGCTCTGAAAAACACTTTTCTGATTGTTTCTATAGGTCTCTGGGGACAAACAAACCTCTGACCTAAATCACTCTCATATATTTGGCACACGTCACCAACTTTGGTCAATCCTATACTCTAGCGTGCACTAGGTTTCTATTCTGCAGGCCTATTATTAGACCCAACATAGCAATCTAAAAACTGTTTTCGTTCTGGGTCCACTGTTAAGTATTATCCCATTTATAAAGAAAAAAATACACTCCCTTCAATTTCCATGTTTAAAATCTGTACTGAATAAATAACGCTTAAACAAGTCATTTTTTTGTGTTTTGTGAGCGTGAGCGTGACCTTGCATAATGCTGTAGGGGCAGTAATTCCCTGTACTCGGTGGCAGACCCCAGGGGCGGGTCTCCGGGTAATCACTGCCCCCCCTAGTGTGTATCATACCGATCCAGGTGTGGATGGAAGGTGGAAATGTCAGGCCAGGGGAAATAGCTCAGAGGAAGAGCAGCCGCTTCGAAGTTGGAGGGTCCCGGGTTCGAGTCCCGGTTTCTCCATGACATTTTCCGCTGACCACTACATTGGTGGAGAAACCGAGCATCCTAACGCAATCACGGATTGAAGGTACGGGAACCCCGTATCTTAACGCAATCATGGATTGAGGACTCGGGAACTGGGTCGGTATGATACAGATAACGCTTCAGCCTGCTAGGGGTGAACTAGTCACCTGCTGGAGGTTGGGTTGGAGGAGCAGGGTTGGTTGAAGCTGATGGGGAGGAGTGTAGGGGCAGTAATTCCCTGTACTCGGTGGCAGACCCCCAGGGCGGGTCTCCGGGTAATCACTGCCCCCCCTAGTGTGTATCATACCGATCCAGGTGTGGATGGAAGGTGGAAATGTCAGGCCAGGGGAAATAGCTCAGAGGAAGAGCAGCCGCTTCGAAGTTGGAGGGTCCCGGGTTCGAGTCCCGGTTTCTCCATGACATTTTCCGCTGACCACTACAATGCATTGAATGCTTTTTTTTTTAGATTTCCCAGGATGTGTGAGTGCAGTCCTAGTAAGTCTACTTCGTATCACACCGTCATGGCGTATCTCATATCTTAATATTCAATTGGAAAGCAGAGGAGCACCGAAAAAACTAGCTGGGCCTGGGCTTTCCCTAGCCCATTTCAAAGGGTCTTCATCTCCTCCTTTTTGTCAGCTTTGGTCAAATTGTCTTACTAAACACATTTGATATTCACTTACCTTACCTGCCACGTTCGTTAAAGTAGAACAATGGATATTTAGCCAGACGTGATCTTCTGTATTGTGAAGTTTAACTGTCCTACTCCATCAGCGGTATCCTCGACCACACATATATATGCAGATGGTAAAATCCTCGCTGTGTCAAAGTTGTGCATAGTTCCATATATATAATGGACATTCTAATCAATCAGAACATTACTAGACTCCAACCCGGCACTCTCTGACAGTTGTAATGTACTGACTCGCCCCACTGACTGGTAAAAAAGGCCTTAGAGCAAAAACTGAAGCTAAAGCAGTATGACTATAGAGAAAAAATCCAAACAATTCAAACATGAATACCTTTAGATTGGCCACTATTAACAATATCATGTGGAGTGGTTGGCGAGATAGGGGCAAGCTGTTGTCAGGACCTACTTATAGCATTGCTCACAGTTATCCAGTTGTACACACAAAAAAAACTACCCAAGTTTTTAAATAGATTGACGCATGCATGAGATTTCCCCCTTAGTTGGTTCCTGAACAGTTAATTGCTTTAGACGTACATAAGAGGATATTTCTTATAGCTAAATTTGCCTATAGTTAATTGCTTTAGACGTACATAAGAGGATATTTCTTATAGCTAAATTTGCCTATAGTTATGATGAACAACCTGCCTGTACAACTAGTATGGTGTCAACTATAATGAAACCCCTTTAGTTCTGATACAGGTATTTTCTTGTATGCTCTCGCACGTGCAGTATGTGATATGTACAATTATACCACATATTAGTCATCATTGTTGGGGGTTGATAACCCTTTTCCTTTAGGCTTAGGCTGATCTAGGTAAATGGTATACCAGTGTAGTTATGAAAGTATATATATCATATGCACTATGCCTCTGATTAAATTATAGGGTGTATGTTTAGTAGGCTAGTTTGATCTCTTACCATTAGGCCTATCAGTATGGCTTTTTATTCCTTTCTTAATCGCAAACCTTAGATAGTTCCTCGGCTTGGATTACCTAGCCTGAGTATCCAGCTCTGATATGCTGAGGCCAAGCTGTGTCTAGGATTGATTACCCAGTACATATACCTGCCTGGACTGTAAATTGTAACAGAATTACCGTAGTTCCCGGAAATATTAAATACCCAGTATACCAAGAGTGTAGTCAATCTATTTAAAAACTTGGGTAGTTTTTTTGTGTGTACAACTGGATAACTGTGAGCCATGTAGTCTTCTCCAATTCATATCACTTCACTATACTTATGTGATATGAATGATCACACCATCAACATGACTGTGTTAACTAAGTTGCCATCTCTCCATGAATGTTTTGAGGGAGTAATTTATGGGCTAACAGGCACCTCATTGCTTGTATTGTAGGCTATCAAACTCAGGGCCTGCGGCCCTTCGTTTGATAGCCTACGATACAAGCAATGATGTGCCTGTTAGCCCATACCTTACTGGCTTTATTACATGATTTATCAATCAATTATCAATGAATAATCAATAAAATATCGATAAATTCAATTTGAAAAAAAAAATCCATGGTGGGTCCGGGACTCGAAATATATACTGCAAGTGGCACACACTAGAGAGGCAAAAGGGTGGACCAGGCCTGGACGCAAACGCCTGCACCTGGGGTTAGTAGCGCAATTCGCTAACCAATACACTATCTGTACACACATCTTGGCACCCGGAAGCTGCTGGGTTGGTTTGAACGCGTCCAGCAGTACCGTATATCCTCGTGTAAAGGCCTGGTTAATTTGCCACTTATTAAGGAGGTTTAGGTAGTAGGTAGTTCTAATACAAGCCTGGGCTTTTACCCAGAGAAATATGGTATGAGTAGTATATACATGCAAACTGAGCGCAATGGATTAGCTACTAACTAGGTCATGACCTACTGGTAGACCGGAAGTGACCTAGTTTCAGCCAATCAGAGGGCTGGATTTGACAGGAAGTGACGTCATAAGGTCATGACCTAGTTTTTTCGACCAATCAGAGAGCTGGATTCCATTTGACCTAGTGACCTGACCTAGTTGCATAAATTAAAAGAATTGTGCAATACCTAGAGCTGACCTACTTACAAACCGGAAGTGACCTACTAACCTACTTGCAAAAACGTATGACCTACGTATGAGGGTGTATTGTGCAATCCTTGAAACAAATTACACAATAACCATGACTCATTTTCTGATGCAATGTTCCTATGAATTTACGCAATACTTATGACTCACTATTTTGATATGAGATTAAATGCAACAAAGACACAACTCGGTTTTTTTAATTCAATCTTTTTATTTTTTTCTTCCTATCAGAGTACATGCTAGGTATGAATCATTATAATCAGATATGCTTTGCAAGCAGAGTACATGGATATTATATGGAAAATGAATTCTTGTTGCAGTACCAACTGCACCCGGTCTTGGCTGGAGTAGGACTTTGACTACGGTCCTCTAAGGCCCGCATTCTCTCCATTAAATCCTTCAAGGCCTTTCTTCCTATGTCGTTCTCCTCCAGGGCTACCACTTTGTCCATTAACTCGGCCATGATGATGAGAATCTTGTCTATTACTTCCGCCGTGCTCTGAAGTCCGTCTATCACGTCCAGTTCACGTTTAACTTTTCCTTTCACCAAAAGATTGCTCACGTCTGCTTTGACTGCTACTTCTTCTGGACTCATCTCGAAATTCATTGCCTCTTCTTCTCTCTTTTTCTCAGGAAGGGCCTGACTATTTTGTCCATTAAGTTGAAGGGGACCTGAGAAAACCTTTTCACAGTGTGGTGTGGATCCTTGGTCCGACATGTTTCTATGAGGAAGTTAATGCAGTGGGCTCCACACGTTTTAGCGTAAAAGTTTTGCACTTGTTTTCTGCTGAACGACCCGTGACCATCTGACGACTTTTGCATGAACCTCTGGTGATATATAGTAAACGGAGGTAAGCCATAGGGATCAAAGTAGAATACATTCCCGTTATGAGAAACGTAAAATGCCACCCAGTGCTGACCAGGTTTAGAGCTTGGATCTGTGTTACTGACGAAACATGTAGAGGGAATTGGTTTTTTAGGACATTGATTACTGGCAAAAGTTCCCAGGTAGAACCGCCTTGTGTGTGGATGGTTTCCCAGTGCACCTGTTATGTCTGAAGTTCTCATTTTTTTCTCAGTTCATGTGGTAGTCTGTGACAGGAAGACAGTCAGCCGTTAGTTGGATGTTGTTGTCGTAGAAGGAACACAAGACGGCAGATATGGCGTGAGTAGTCGGGGCGGCAAACCTAAGGGAAATGCCCAGCTTTCCTTGCTTGATGAGATTTATACGACTGTCTTCAGGTGCTCTGTCTGGGGTGAGGTCGAAAACAAAGAAGGAATATCCATCTTTGAAATCTTCCAAAGTTATGCCACAGTCTTGCCCCAAAGCCGACAGCCCACTGTCTATGAACATTTGACTGTAGGCTCTGATGCAGTTGCCTGTTTCGAAGTCGGTCTTCAACTCAAACTTTTGATCGTCATATCTCACACATATTTCCTTCACGTTGAAATGCCTGCAGTTGAAAGGATTTTCTGTCTTAGTCCCAGCAGCTGCTGTTTCCTTTATCATACACAAGACTATCCTGGTGGGGATCTGAGTAGTGTCAGGTTGAGTCCAACTGTAGTCTTGTGAGCCGCCGTCCAAAGTGTGTTTAGTTACTTTACACCTGGCTATGTGATAGTTGAAAGGGCCCCAATGTGGATTCCTGACACTGCTGACGTGAGTTTTCACCACCTCGTCGTCGACACATTTTTGGAGAAGTGTCATTTCAGCTTTGGTGATTTTGACCCAGTAGTTTTGATCGGCTGCTTGCATCATGTAGTAATTGGGCTGATTTTTTTCAAATATGAACTTGATTTCACAGTTCGGAGGCAGCACCTTGCACTGTTTAATTAAATCCAGGTGCGGCTTCATTACTAAGGCATGCTTGTTGCGGGCACTGAACTCTGCTCTCCGTGCCATCCATCCAGCATTTTCGCCCGCTCTGGCTTCCATGTGACCACAGGTGTCTTTCATGTACTTTTGACACCCTTTCAACCGAGTCTCTTTGTCTTCTTTGTTGCAACAAATTGTGTCCAAAATGTAGGCCTTGAGACCATAGTCTTCATTGTTGCCGGTGACTTTCTCCCCATTTATCAGCAACTGGCAGGAAGCAAAGAGAGCGTGTGCCAAGTTGTTGACTGGAGCAGCTTCTATGCCTACGGCAAGGTGAGTTGTTCCGTCTGCCGCCACGGCTTCCAGTTCCATGTACAGCTCAGTTTCTGAGAGGTCTGTGTACAGGTTGCTTGGTTCGAAGGTGAAGTCAAATGATTCAGTGTGTGGAGTCAGGGCATTGTTGGTAGTTTTGGTTATTTTTTGACATTTTAATATGTCCTTTTGAGTGACAGGCAAGGCGTGTAGGTCTAGTTCACCTACTGCACATACCTGACCCTTGGGATGAAGGAGACTCATGACTAGAACAAGGTCCTTCCTCTAGCTTGTCCTCTGCCTCTGCCGCGTTGCCCCTTACGTCCTCCGCGCTTGCCGGTTGCTCGTCGTTTGACTGGAGGAGGTTCAGATGTACCTTTTATGTATCCTTGAGCAGAAGAAGCAGCCCTTTTGAGTAAGTTCTTCCCTGTAGCTTTACTTCTCCTAACTACACTTTTCTTGAAGTTTTTTCCTGTTACCACGTCGGACAAGACTCCAGCTCCTGTAGTAAGCAAGGCTTTGCCTGCAGATTTGGCAGCCGAGCGTCCTATTTTACTTAAGAGGGGAACAGCTCCTCTCAGTAAACCACCTATTAACGAACCAAGTCCGTGCCCTCTTTGTCTGCCCCTGCCACCGTACGCTGGTAAAGCACCGTTCCCAAACTGTGATTTTCTGTAGTATTCAGCGTACTGACCCCTAGGGGCCAGGTATGGAGGTGTTCCATAGTAGTGAAGCATGGTAATATACTCCTATCCTTGAAGAGGTCTGAAGGCAAGTACCACCGACACTGATCCGCTTTCAAATGGTATAGGTTCCCCAGTCTTGTCTCTTAAGTATATCCCTATCTGTCTGAAGGTGGTTTTAGTGACTGGCAGATATATCAAGTTCTGGAAACTTATGGTCTGCATGTCACCGTTGTAGCGATTTATGTTGATTTGCCTCAGAAGGGGTGCTTTAGAATCACCCACAAGACTGTGCTTGACTATGTCAGAGTACACGAAAGCACATCGACTTTTGAACTGAAGGTCTACCACGTAGGGGCTTTGTGTCTTTCCACTTAGGAAAACACTTCCGTCAAAACCTAATTGTTTCCCTAAGTTTTCTGGGAGTTGCATGACCACACCAGGAGGCAAGGAAACTACACTTTTCATTGTGTATTTGTTGTAGTGAAACACGGTGGCTTTGTTGTTTTTCCTGTAGTTTCTTAGTTTTCTCACCAACATGCTCTGTAGTTTATTTATGGTCCTGTTCAAGTATCCTATCAACTCTGAGTTGCTTTCCAGGTTCACACCTTCTAAGGCAAACATATTGTAGATACTACCTTCCTTGAAGTAATACTTAGACAGGTATCTGCTAATTTCCTTGAAGCGTGTACATATTTTCACAGCCTGTAACTGACTGGGAGAGAGCGGAGAAACATTAGCAGAGTCTGTGAAGACGGCCTTTTCTTCAAAAAAAGAAAGAGACCTTTTTTCCCTGTCATCCATAGACATCACTTCAGCCACAGCCGACGATATTTCCCTTTTCTCTCTGCCTGCCGTGTCACGCTCCCCCTCAGCCTCCTCCTCTTCCTTTTCCTCCTTCTCTGGCGTGGGTTGGTTAGAAGTGAATCCTCCAGATGGCGTCTCAGTCGCAGCAGCAGGAGTTGGTGGACTTTCACTTGCAGGACCAGCAGGAGGAATGGTTTCAGTCGATCCCACAGGGTTGACATGACGTAGGTTTTTTGTTATTTTTACTCCTCTCTTCAAAGCAGATTGGGCTGATAAATTTGATGTAGAGCTTGAAGCTCTACTGAAGACACTATGGGCTCCTGGTTTTTCCAGAGGAAAAAATTCTCTTCTGCGTTTGTTCAATAAAGCTACTACAGAGCGGAGGTTGTTTGTCAGGTCGTTTTCTCCCTGTACCAAGAGAATGGGTTCTTCTTTGACGTTGTACCACGTGGTAGGACAGGTTATTTCTTGAAGAGCACACTCTAACTGAGTAGGAGAGTTAATGTATTCTGCCAAAATTGTATTGTAACTAGTTAAAGTGTTGTCAGGAAAAACGTTCATAGATGAGTTACTAGGTAAAGTTAAGGTAAACGCCATTTGTTTATGTTTTTGACAGGTTCCCAAGAGTTAAACTTGTCTCCATAACCCTTCCACTTGATCAAGGCTTCTCTTTTCTTGCCTTTTCCTCTGTATTTTACTATTTTTTCTATGTTGTAGCGTCTTCCGTGACGGACTTGCACCTTCTGGACCTCAGGTTCGTAGAAGCTTCCTTTTATCTCTTCTCCAAGGAGATCTTTCAGGTGGTACCCTTTGGGCGAAATGTTGTCGACTGTGTATATTTCCTCAGTCCAGTTAGGTTCGTACCCTCTGTTAAATGTTTTCTTTGTTTTCAACATTCGCACTTGATTTTTTTTCTTCAACTGAAGGACAGGAACTTTTTTCTTTTGAGGTTGATCGTACAACCTGTAGAACAAGACTTCAGAGTTGTCTTTATTTATGTCTGAAGGGGCAGCTCCTAAGGCTTTGTGGTAAGTCAAATTGTAGGACTTAACCAAGTCGGACAGCAAGTCAACCCATTTGTAGTTATTGAAATGAGAAAAACATCTCCACATTTTTCCTTGTAAGGTAGAGTTGAACCTTTCGGCTAAGGCACACTTCACGTCGTCGTTCTCTCCTGTGAAAAAATTGATTTTTTGATCTTCACAGTGTTTTTTGAAAATTTTGTTGACAAACTCTTTGCCCTTGTCAGTTTGAATTTGTTGAGGTTTTCTTTCTTTGCTCATTTTTTTGAAAGCCTCTGTCACGTCATCAGCTCTCTTACTTTTCACAGGTTGTCCAAAACCATACCTTGAAAAAACATCTATTCCCGCTAGAATGTACTGGTATCCTTTGTTTTCCTTTGAAAATTCTCGCATGTCTATGAGGTCAAGTTGCCACTGTTTGTCTATGCCCCATGTTTGTGTTTTTCTTCTTGGAAATCTTCTCTTGTAAGGTTTGTGTCTGGTGTAAGCGTCTACATCTTCCAAAGCTTGTTCTATGTTTTTTTTCTTTGTTTTCTTGAAGTGATGACGTTGAAGTTTAGAAACGCTGGTGAAACTTCCAGGTTGTTTAGGATCTGTGTAAAACCTGAGCACATCTTTTTTCAAAGCCTTGTGCGCCATATAAACTTACGTCCAGTTCCTTTTTGACTTACTTTCCTCTTCTTTATAGGGGAAGCTCTTTTCAAGGGACTGGCAGCAAAGGAAGGACTGTGCCCTGCAAAAGCCGACTTGTTTTTGACAAATTTTAAGGTGGGGTTCAGCCTTTTAACTGCTCTCATGAAAACCTGGCTTCCTTTAGGTTGGTCCTTTTTCAAAGACTTTGGTCGGGCAGCAAAAGCTAACAAATCTGTTATGTCAGTTCCAGGCACACGTTCCCCGTTGACATATATTTCTCCGTCTCTGTTCCAATTCAAAATTTGACTTCCGTGACGAGATAATTCTCTGTATAGATTTTTAGCAGTCGTTCTGTAACTTGCAGGTATTCTTTCTTTTATGTCGGCGTCCATACCCTCTGTGTTGTCTCTTGCACGAGGTTTAAAGCCTTCCTCCCCTTTGAACTCGTCTACACTGTCTCCGTCTGAATCGTCAGGAAGTGGTGGATCGTCTCTAGTCTCTGTGAAAGTGTGGTCAGCATCATCGTCGCCGTCGTCGGTGTCTTCTAAAGAATTGTTTACACCCCCAGCTGCTGCTGCTGCTGCTCCTGCAGGACCTTGTCCTACTGCTCGACCAAAATAGGGACCTTCCCTACGTTGTCCTAAGGCCTTGGCTTTTTTAGTTAAAATTCCCGACTTTATCATAAGTTGATTGTACTGCCTTAACTTTTCCTTCAGTTTGAGGTTAGGAGAGTTAAGCACCTCATGTGCTTTACTCTGAAGGTGGTTCAGGACTTGAACCAGGCTGGAATCAGGAGTTAAACCTTCTCTTAAAAGTTGAGTGCTGTAGTACTGGTCTTGAACACTAGGTCCAGGCTGGGGAGGAGAGGAAGGACTAACAAAAGAAGATTTTTTTTCTCGGGGAACAAGATCCGACCTTACGAGGGCCATCCTTGAATAAGACATGATTTTTTTATCGACGTGCTCCTATGAGACCTGTTATCAGGGGTAAGGCGAGGCCCAAAATGGTTCCCAAAAATCCTCCCTTTTGCTCAAAGGTTTTCCTCTTCTGCTTAACGGTAGCCTTGTGCCTTGTGACTGACTTGAGTTCTTTCTTGTAGGGTGATAAACGTTTGACTGCGTCGGACTCGTTACGCAACAGGTTTTTGTTCATTACGTTGACGCAAATTTGACTCATCAACCTAATGACCTCATCGCTGAGACCTTTGATAATGTGGGAACACTCTGCCGAGGAACACTTGGATATGTGTTTCAACAAGTGGTAATGTTTCCTAATTGTTTTAAATTTTCCTCCAGAAGGAGATCTTTTGGTCACCATTCTATCTTTTTCTTTTCGAAGCTGAATCTTGAGGAATGAAAACCAAGGTGTTCCAAGGAGTTGTTATGCTGTTTCTTACCCTAAGCTCGTTAGGTGTGCTCTGCTTAAAGTCCAATAGGATGTATGAATGCTTCTCTTTGGTTTCTGAGTTATATACCTCCGTCAAAAAGGATTTCTGTCCTGGAAAGGCCTGTTTGCTGATGTGCCCTATCTGACTCATGTCTCTAGGGTTTTTAAAAACAACTAGGTAGTGTGCATTTAAGCTCAAGGTTCTGAAGGCAGGATTGTTGAAAAACAAGTTTTGAGTAACAAAAATTACACTTAAACTGCGATGGTGAGAGCCCACAGTGAAAAGTTTCATTATGGTGGGAACGTACTCGGGATCCATGAGATCGTCTATTACGACCAGTCCATGTTTAGTCACGTCTCTTTCATCCTCGAACAAAAAGGCTTCTGAAAGAAGACCTTTGTTAAACTTAACCCCCAACTTCACCATTTCGTCGAATCCATCTTGCCATTGACTGTAGCAGTAGTATATGTCGTGTATTTTTGGAGTAACAAGCTCGTCTACACCTTTAATCAACTTGAAAACAAGTTGACTTTTCCCACAAGAAGTAGGTCCAGCTATGATCATTGTGAAGGGGCTTTGTAGACGTGGGTCAAAAATTATCTCCTTTTCCTTGTGATCCATGTTGGACGATATCTTAAACCAAAGTGACCAAAGGAGCAACCTCGTCCTCTTTTAAACCAGTAGAACCCTTGTTCAAACCTTCCACGTAAAGAGCTACATCAGAAAGTCCCATGTTGTATAGACTGGCTATTAGGCAGCTTGGATGAGATATTTCTCTATATTTCCAAACCATCAGAACTTCGAACACAGGATTTGTGACACCTTTTTTCCCTGGAACAGGGGTGGATATCAGGTTAAGCTCGTGGTCGCTCATTCCAAGTTGAGTTCCCAGTTTCCTCCAGTCAAGCTTTTCGAACTTGTCTGCCAGGTTGACGAACAAAGTATCAACTTTCCACTGTTCTGGAGGAATTTCACAATGGTCCACTACGTTGTAATATCCCATGTACCATCTACAATAATCAGTTAGATCGTAACGACCTATGTCACTTAATGCATGTCTCAATACCATCCACTTGCAACGCACGTTCTTTCTACTCCATGAAATAAGCATTTCTCTCCCCATAGAACGAAGAGACGGTATTTTTTCCATGTAATCCATTAAACTTAGTCTAAGTCCTAAGTAAACTCCTAATCGAGGGTAGTCTTTTTCAGATATTTTTTCACTGACCTTGAATAACAACTTGTCCGAAAGGTGAAACTCCATAGCGTCCAAATAAAAAGTGTTGAGCAAGTAAGGCAGGCAGGTAGGAAGGCAGGCAGGTTATGACAGGCTAGAAAACATACAGTTGACTTATATAGGGTAGGGTAGGGTAGGGTAGGGTAGGGTAGGGTAGGGTAGGGTAGGGTAGGGTAGGTGGGTAGGTGGTTTAGGTGGGTGGGTAGGTGGGTGGGTGGGTTAGGTGGGTTATTTTGGGCGGCCAGCCCGGGCCAACAAGCCCCAAACCCCCCATACTTGAGGGGTGCCCCCACCCCCCCACCCCATAGTTTTTTAAACCCAACCCCACCCTTTTTTACCCTACCCTACCCTACCCTACCCTACCCTACCCTATTTTATTCTACCCTATTCTATCCTATTCTATATATCTCTCCCGTTCCCTTCCCCCTGTTTAGGTAAGCATGTTACATCGTTCTTCGTTCGTTTAAATTTGTTATGACGTTGAGTGTAAAGCGAGCTGATTGTGGTGAAAACAGTGAGTAAGGGAGATAAGCTGGGTGCACCACATAGCCAGATAAAACCAAACTTTTTCTTTCTCCTCTACACTGAAACGATCCAGGGACGATGATGGGATGTGAAATATGGGGCAGGAGGAAAACAAAGTTTTGGTTTCTAAGCACTCAGCTAGAAGTTCCAAAATAGACATGAAGAAATGAAGACGCTGGTTAAGTAGGCGGGGATTTTCTTTGGCGTGATGCTCTTCTGCCGCTTTCAATGCTTCCACATGGAAGGGGTTTTTCAGTGGGCCTTTTCCCTTTCTTCCATGCTTCAGGGCATAACCCAAGGTTTCCACCGCTGAAAATTTCGACAAGTTATGACTCAAAACCATTTTCCTCAAGGTTTTTCTGTCTTTGGATGTAAAACTTGATTGCACTGAAGAAAAAACTAAGTATAATTTTTTCCGGTGAAGAACACATTCTTTCAAGTATTTGCACACGTACCTGAAACAAATAGAAGAGCAACATATAATTTCATTTCTTTCCCTCACATATGTCAGAACTTGAGTGTCGTCGGGGTGACGTTGTTCTAATACACGCTGCAGGGAGTAACGCGACATAGTAGGTCGAAGGTTGTTGTGTCAAATAACGATGGTTTAGTCCCCGTTTAACCTTTATAGGAAACCTGTCAGTCTTTCCTTATCGCAATTTCCTGAAATGATTTATTGCTCAAGGACGAAACAAACGTTAGGGTCAGTCCCTGAGCGTTCTGAAAAGAGGGGAAAACATGTGGAAGGGTGGGTTTGGCCCAGGGGCCTTACCCGGAGGATCATCGTTTATTTTTGTTCAGTTTTATTAGGAGGACCAAAAATTAGATACGGGGTAGGCTGTTACCACCTTCAGCTGACCTTTTTCATGGGAGGTAGTTATTTCAGTAATAACTCTCACAACATGACAGCATCCATGGTAATTGTGGCCAATCTCTGTCCTGAATCCTCTTTCATAGAAAATTTTTGAACCTAAAGAGTGTGTAATTTTGTCTGGGTGAAGTAAAGTGGCTTTAATTAAAGCCTTCACCATAGTAGAATCGATGAAAACTGAATTACCAGGCCCTCCCCCCAAAGGTTGATCCCTTAGAAAAAAGGGTTTTTGTCTGTCTGAAATGAATTTCTTTGAACTTCCAGAGGAAATGGAATGTCTAGACATTAAGTGTACCATGGCACCATGTCCCAAAAGAACACCTGAAAAAAAACTTTCCCCATTTTCTGAGATAAGTTTTTTCACAGAGGGTCCACCAGGAACCAATGCAGTGGTTTGGTTGTGCAAAAAGCATTGTTTGAAGTTACAGTTAGGAGGGATGTAAAGATCCCTGTTCAAATTTTCAGGACAGAATTTCCACACAGCCCACACCTTACCTTCTTCTACGCCCCTCCTGATGTCTGAAATAAACACCTCCTGACGCCTTTTGTGACCTACGGTCAAAGACAAAGGCAAAGGACAAAAGTTAGCCATGTCTGCTTGAGAGAAGCTAGTTCTGATAAATGACGAATGGTCTGCGTTAATTACAGAATGGTAACAACAAGACTCGTTTTACAAGCCTCACCCTGAACGTTGACTGAACGTTATCACGTTTTTTATTTGAGTTAAGCTTTTTTACTTTTTTCCAAAACAACACTGACTAAGTGTAAAACATACTATGAATGGAAAAGCACGGTTATCTACGACTCATGGACGTGGTTGTACGTTATCTGAACGACAAGGGAACGTCCCAGCATCGTATCAGGATAGTTACTATAAAGTAGACTTGAGCTGCTCGATCTTCATCAAACCTTTTCTGACGTTTGTCTGCTGTTTGCCGTCCTGCTCCTGCACCTTCCAGCCCTGCCACCCTTTCATCTTCAAGGAGAACAATGCCTGGTCGCATGAAGACGGGACTTAGTGTCAGGAGAGGAGGAGCTAAAAAACTGGCTCCACTAACTTTTACTACTTCTAAACAGACAGTGGAAAAGGCGTCGGGCATCGCCCCTCCTCCTACCTCTCCAGCCTCACCTGATAAACCACCTGCAACTCCTGCTCGGCTTCCAACTGAAGTGCCTGATGCAGGAGAACAGGAAGCCGCTCTTGCAGCTCTTCATGGCGAAATCACTGATTTCCTGGATCGCGTCCGGGATCGCTCTCCTCAGGAAGCTGGCGACGGCGATTTTGACATCAGGGAATACATCAATCCCCCGGCACCTTTGAACTACCAACCCCCCACTGAAACACCTACGTCCGCCTCTTACTCACCCGTGACTCCGGAGGAACCTTCTCCCCAGGTCAGTCCAATTAAGGTTATAGACCTTACAACCTCATCACCGGCAGTTAAACCCATAGAAGTGGTGGACTTAACACAAGGGACACCTTCACCTGCTCACCGCGGGGGGTATTCGCAGGTAGAGGTTATAGATTTAACCGGCCCTTCTCCTCTGTACTCTCTCCCGGTTCCAGTAGAGGAGCTGCTTCTTAAAAGCCCGCCGGAAAAAAGAAACTGTTCCAGTGAGAAAGAAGGGGAGCCTAAGAAAAAAAGACAGAAGCGCGCCTACCACAAGAAAACCCCTGTCTCTACCCCTGCTTCAGATTCCTCAGCGACTTCATCCTATGGTGCCGAGCCAATTGGTTCTGTCCCAGGTGTTCCTTCTCCTAAAGACAAGTCACACAGGCAAAAGTTTGGGGAGGGAACTGCCCCCAGTTCTTCCAGCAAGCTTGTGGGCTTTAGGTCAGTGCCTTTGGTGGTAAAAAAGTGGCCTGCTCGATTTGGTTTCCAAGAAAAGTCACCTGCCCCCAACCAAGTTTTTTATCCGGAAGGGGATAACAACGCCTGCATAGAAATATACAGGGAACCTAGCATCAGGGGAGTATGCTTGAGAACCTACCTGGACAAACCTTACGAGCGGTGCTTGAACCTAGAGGCGCGTGAATTCAGGAACTTAGTGGACCAGATAGAGTGCATCCTAGGAAAGTACAAGGAGTTACACCGCCTAGCTGCCCTTGGAGAGAGGAAGGTGGATAATCTTTTGTTGTCCTTGAACCAAGACTGCACCGACCCCAGTGGAGGCCGGGCTATGGTCCTGGTAAACTTGTACAAGGGAACTCCTAAAGTTCACATAGGAACAACCAGCTACGTGGAGGAAATGAATGCCTCGGTGTCTTCCAGCTTCAGAATGCCCCCCTCAGCCACACACTGCGGACACACTGTGTCCCCCTTCATTCTGGAGGACATAAAATCACGAGTTGGTCCCTTCCTAGACGAAACGACCGATTTCTACTCTGGGTAAGAGGTCAACTTTGTATAGTGTCTGGTCAACAGCTCCTTGTTAAGTGCTTTTACATTATGATGTATATCAGCTAATTTGTAGTTAGATTTAGATGTACTCCGTTATTAGTCAACATAGCCCAGCGTAGGTTTAAGTTCCATATGTACTCCATGTATACTTAGGTTAGGTTTTTAGTTATAAGTTTGTATATAGAACATAAAGTGAAACAAGAAAAAGAAACCTTAAAAAAAAAATGCCGCCCAAAAAGGTAAAACAACTTTACACCGTCAACTGTCCAATGTGTAACACCCCTAGACCTCCACGTTTGGTAACTGTAGAAAACAGTGGAAAAACTTTATGTAACTCAGATTCTTGTAGAAGAGAAACTTTTTCCGACAGCTTAGAACTTCCAAAAGAAATAGAAAAAAATTCTTTGCATAAAAGCAGTTACCGTGACAACTTCAAGTCCATAGCTTCAGGTTTGGCTGTGCTTGGTAAGCTTCAGTCCATTTTCAACGTCAGAATGACAAGTTTCAACAAAGACTTGGGAGCCAAACAGGTAATAGAGGCGTTTACCTCTATTCATAGAAATCAAGTTATGGCTTACAAAGTGGCTGTCTCTTTTGGAAGGTTGTTGTCTTCCTCTAAGGAGGAAGAAGAAGAAGAGAAAGTCATGTACTTTCATGCTTCTGCCAACAACTCGTCTTTGTTCTATGACAGTGAAAGTCATAGAGACCCTTACATTTTTATAAGGGACGACAAAGACTTTGCAGAGTGTTTAGATTTAATAGAAAACAACATTAAAGAAGACACTCAAAGACCCTCTACTAAATGGAGTGTAATAGGCAACGTGAATGCCAACATCACACTGATAAGGGCTACGGGAGGAGAATATCTTTTAGGTAAAATGAAAACTGTTCCACCAGGTTTAAGACAAAGAGGAATGCAACACTTTCACAGAGACCCTAAAACCAAAAGGGCTTACAAGGACAACTTGTGTTTCTTTAGATGTCTGTCTTTCTTCCTGTATGAATCTTTAGAAAAAACTCAAGAGCTTTTCCTTGAAGCCTATCCAGGGGTGAACAAGGAGACTTTTGAGGGCGTTAACATAAGAGATTTAGACAGGTTAGAAAAAATGTTTGAAGTTAACATAAGAATCTTTTACCTTCCCTCTTTTGGTAAAAGAAAGGGTCGACCTAAAATTATAAGGTCAAACATGTGTTCATCCAAGAAAATCATGAACTTGAACTTACACAGAAACCATGTAAGTTTAATAACTAACATGGGACTGTATGGTAAAATGTACCCCTGTGAAAAGTGTCATAAAGTTTTCACTCGTAGCTTCCTTTTGAAACAACACAATGGGGTGAAAAAAGATTGCACCAAAGTCAGCTTCAGGTACAAAGGTGGAGCATACAATCCATCCAAAACAGTTTTTCAAGTTTTAGAGGAACTGGGAATAGTTTGTTCACCTGAGAAAAAAATATACCCCTATAAAATTGTTTTTGACTTTGAAAGCTATTTCGTCCAACCTGAAAATTCGTCCCCAGAAAATGCTAACACTGTGATAGAAAAAACTCACATACCCCTTTCTGCCAGTGTAGCTTCTGATTTTCCTGGGCATACAGAACCAGTGTGTTTTGTCAGAAATTCCAACAGGGACGACGATCCTTTGGTTAAAAATGTGTTGGAACACATAAACAACTTGGGGCAGTTGATAGGAGAACAGGTGAAAGAGAATTTTAGAGATGTTTTAGACGAACTAGACTCTCTAGAAGAAAAACAAAAGGAACTAGAACATAAAGCTAGCAAAGTTTTTCCAGCAAAGAACAAAAAAAATCCCCAAAAAAAAATCTCCCATGTTCTTGAAGTGAAGGAAAAACTTCTTACCTACATAGAAAGAGTCCCTGTTCTAGGTTTCAACTCTGGAAAGTATGACATTAATTTGATAAAAAAGGAATTTCATTCTTTTTTTATAGACACAGACAAAACAGAAATGAAAACCATAAAAAAATGCAACAAGTACATAGCAGTGTACACAGACCATCTTCTTTTCCTTGACATGTTTAACTATTTGGCACCAGGTTATTCCTACGCAAACTACCTGAAAGCCTTTCTAAAAGGGAAAGCTGAAAAAGGTTTTTTTCCCTACGAGTGGATGGACAACATAAGAAAACTGAACAACAAAGCTCTTCCTCCACGCCACTGCTTCTACAGTTCTTTGTCGGGTGGTGGAATAAGCAAAGAAGATTATCTTGAATGTAAGAAGGTCTGGAAAGAAAACAAAATGAAAACTATGAAGGACTACTTGATATATTACAACAACCTGGATGTTAAACCCTTTGTTTTAGCCATAAACGAGCACACAAAATTTTTTATAGATCGTGGGGTAGACATGTTCAAAGACGGTTTAACTTTGCCAGGTTTAACCTTGAAGTTTCTTTTCAACAACACTGCACCTAATGCCACTCCTTACATTCTTTTTGGTGAGAAAGAAAAGGATGTTCACTCCTTGCTCAGACGCAACTTAGTAGGGGGTCCCTCTATTATTTTTCACAGACATCACAAAAGTGGAGAAACAAGAATAAGACAAAAAAAATACGGGTCACAAAGCAAAGTATGCAGACACATAGTAGGGGTAGATGCTAACAGCTTGTACCTCAAGTGCATGGGTGAAGAGCACTGCACAGGTTATTATGTGGTGCGCAGGAAAGAAAACGATTTTCAAGCTGTTTGCAGTCAACAAATTAGCTACTCAGCCACAGAATGGTTGCGATACAAAACTGTGACAGACAAAGTCAAGATATTACACCAATACAACTACGGGGAAGTAGTATTGGGTTCAAGGAAAATAAAAGTGGACGGATATGATCCAGCTTCAAAAAAAGTATACCAGTTTCACGGGTGCTACTGGCATGGTCACATATGTCACCTTACTAAATCAGTTTTGAGAGACCCCAATGGAAAGGCATGGTTAGAAGAAAAAAACCAAAATACCATTTTGACTACCCTATATCTTCAATCGTTAGGTTACCAAGTAGAGGAAAAGTATGAGTGTATGTGGTTGAAAGAAAAAACTGAAAACTTGTGCAGAGAAACAAAAAGTGAATGGGAAATTAAAAGACCGTTGTGCCAAGGCAGAAAAAGTCAGGATGAAATACTGAGAGGGGTTTCTAAAGGAACAACTTTTGGACTTATCCAGGTAGACATAGAAACACCTGAACACTTGAAAGAAAAATTCAGTGAAATGACACCTATTTTCAAAAACTGTTTAGTAGGAAAAAAAGACGTAGGTGAACATATGAAACGTTACCTGGAAGCAGCAGGTAAGCTAAAACAACCGCAACGCCAACTTATAGGCAGCTACCACGCAGAGGGAATTTTGTTGGGAACTCCTCTCTTGAAGTGGTACCTGGAAAAAGGTTTGGTAGTTACGACAGTACACCTTCTCGTAGAATACACTCCAGAACAGACTTTTTTACCCTTCATGGACGAAGTAACCAAAGCTAGGAGGAAGGGCGACGAAAATATAGACTGTAAGATTTTGTCAGATCTGTACAAACTTTTGGGAAATGGTTCATACGGAAAAACCATATGCAACAAACAAAACTTTGTTCAAACAAAGTATCTTCACCCCTCTAAGGCAAGACGTTTGGCCATGCACTGGTCAGTGCAAGATGTGCAAGACATAAGTGACAACACGGTAGAACTGTCCTGTTTGCCCACCTCCATCACCTACGATCTCCCAGTTCAAATAGGGTTCATGGTATACCAATATGCCAAACTTAAAATGTTGGCTTTCTATTACGACTTTCTCCTTGAATACATAGACGAGAAAGATTTTGAAATGTGTGAAATGGACACTGACAGTTTTTACTTTGCTTTAAGTGCAGAGAAAATAGAAGACGTAATTATTCCTGAAAAACGTGAAGCTTTCTTCAGAGAACGTCACAAATGGTTGCCCTCTGAATCATGTGACAACAGTCACCACAGAGAGACCTATGTTCAGACCAAAGTATTGGGTGAGCTGTGGCTGCCTCAACCATGTTGTAAGAGCCGTCTGGCGTTTGACAAGAGAACCCCCGGGTTATTCAAAGTGGAGTGGGAAGGTGACGAAATGACTGCCTTGAACTCCAAATGTTACATAGGCACAGGAGTAAATGTGCCCGTTAAAATGAGTTGCAAAGGTGTAATTCAAAAACAAAACCCCCTGACCACTGACAAGTACAAAGAAGTACTGGACAGTGAAAATGTTGTCACGGTAGTCAACAAAGGATTTAAAGTAGTAAACCACAGCGTTACGACTTACTCTCAAAGGAAACAAGGTCTAACCTATCAGTACATAAAGAGACAAGTATGTGAAGACGGTGTAAGCACCCTACCCCTTTCTATATAAAAAAAATGGTTTCTTTTTCTAGTTTCACTTCCAGTTGTACATTTCGTTGAAAGAAAAAAAAGTTTTAAACAAATTGTTCAAATGAACAAATTTCCTTCATAGAAAACAGTGTTAAAATGGAAAATGTTCATTTGAACAATTGTTCAAACGAACATTTGTTCAAATGAACATTTTTCCCCATAGAAAACAGTGTTAAACTGGAAAATATTTTTTGTTCAAATGAACATTTTTCAAATAAAAAAAATGTGTACTGTATCATGAAAAAAAAACTAATAAAAAAGTAAGAAAAGTGAACTGTATCACCCACAAATAAAAAAAAACTTTTCACAAAAGTGAACGCTGTACATGTTCACGACAAAAAATAAAAAATCCGGCGCTGAAGAAATTAAGTTGGAACAGAAAAAAAAGTGGTACCAGATTTCTTAACTCATAGCGTCACGTTCACCAGACTATTAGTATCTGGTTAGATTTAAGCAACCATTTTAACATGGAAAGTTTAGAAGCTATGCTTGTGGAGCAAACCACAGAAACTCCACCTTATGACTATTACATGCGTCCAGTTTTACAAAGTGTTGCTTCATATAATCAAGCTTCTTCTATAACACCTGACAATGATATAAGTTCTGTAGCATGTGGATGTTCAGAGAATTTCTTTTGGGAAATAATACCTGCAGAAAACATTGGTTATTTTAGAGGAGCTGAACCAGACACTGTTGACCACTGTATAACTAGTGTTAAAATGTACAAATATTTCTCTTCAGCTTTTTGGGACGCCTACAGAAACTGCATGTACTATTGTCGAGTGAAAAAAGTTAACTTGATAATGCATGATTGGTGTATAGGAGTATATCAATTGCACACTGAACCTGGCTGCCCAAGACACTACACAAGGTACACTTTAGGAAGTGTAAGAAAGTTTGCTCTTACTCTCCAAGAGTTAGAATGTAATCCCATAGTAGGAGTGTTTTGTCAGTGTAATTGTAAACTGGAAGTATCTGCTATTGCTAAAACTATTTGTTTCACATGTCTGCAGGTCTCTCTGGAACTTCATGCCTTAAGTATACCTGGAGTGAAAAATCATTTCTCCTTTGAGGTAAACTTTAAGGATGGTTTTTTATCTGGTCTTTTACCTGGACCCAAAAACAGTCAAACTTACTTCCTGGCCCAGGCTTTGTTCGAGCATGCTATATCTAACATAGCCAAACTTAACAGTTATTGTTTCCACAACACATGGAAAACAAGTCTTACTGGCCAAAGCTGGTATCAAGCAAGTAAATTCACACACAACAAATGTTTTTGTAGTATATGTGCACGCCCCGGAAATGGAAAATCTGTCTTCATCTGTAAATATTGTGTCTAATAAAAAAATATAATCTGTTATGTGAAATAAATGAGTTGTGTTTTATTTTAATGCATGAGTCATAAGTATTGCGTAAATCCATAAAAGTATTGCATCAGAACATTGTGTAAATTCTTACAAGCATTGCGCAATGCACCCTCATACGTAGGTCATACGTTTTTGCAAGTAGGTTAGTAGGTCACTTCCGGTTTGCAAGTAGGTCAGCTCTAGGTATTGCGCAATTCTTTTAATTTATGTAACTAGGTCAGGTCACTAGGTCAAATGGAATCCAGCTCTCTGATTGGTCGAAAAAACTAGGTCATGACCTTATGACGTCACTTCCTGTCAAATCCAGCCCTCTGATTGGTTGAAACTAGGTCACTTCCGGTCTACCAGTAGGTCATGACCTAGTTAGTAGCTAATCCATTGCGCTCAGTTTGCATGTATATACTACTGGTATGTCGCTGTCATGGCTATGGGTAAGGCAGCTCTTGCCACTGTGGTGTTCTCCTAACCAAATTCTACTGCTGCTTTGAACGTCTGACGTTGTGGCCTAATAGGCAGCACATTGGTATTTGGATCCAGCCTTTACAGGTTTGAGTCCACCTCAGGCACTGAAATTCTCGTAGGTTTTAACATGTGACATAAGACTTGTCTCAAATTTGTAAGGTGTGCCTGACATCAATGGATATCAGGCACTGGGTGCCTGTTATCTATGGATATCAGGCACACCTTACAAAGCCATGATGCATGCAATATCGACAGGTATCAGAACGGGAATGTCCAGGAAAAGCACTCAGAATCACAGAAATTGTGTAATAAACATACATAATCTATTAATGGATATCAGGCACTGGGTGCCTGTTATCCATGGATATCAGGCACACCTTACAAAGCCATGATGCATGCAATATCGACAGGTATCAGAACGGGAATGTCCAGGAAAAGCACTCAGAATCACAGAAATTGTGTAATAAACATACATAATCTATTAATGGATATCAGGCACTGGGTGCCTGTTATCCATGGATATCAGGCACACCTTACAAAGCCATGATGCATGCAATATCGACAGGTATCAGAACGGGAATGTCCAGGAAAAGCACTCAGAATTACGGAAATTGTGTAATAAACATACATAATCTATCCAGCTTGACCACCATTCGCCTGTGATTAAAACATATACAGGCAAGTTGGACTACTACTATTTTGCTATTTCAATGAGAAGTCAAAGTGTATCCCAGTTTTCCTTTAGCAGGCCATCTAAAGTCGTCCATCTGAAGTGGTCTTTGTTCATAATTTTATATGAATAATTGTATAAGTAGTTGGGGAGCCATTATGGATTGAGGAAAATAACCTGGTGTGGAGAGCAGCAGGAGGTTTGGAGGTTGGATAAGGGTAAATTGAGGGTGCTGATTCCAAATCTGAGGTGCGTATCTCTCTATCTAGGTTGGAACAAGGTCAGAATCTAGGTCAAAGGTCAAAGTTGGTCTAAAAATGAATACAGAAAGGATGGAATTATTCCCTCATAAACACCAACATACTACAGGTAACAGCTATTCACATTACAGGGGCATACTTACATAATATATGGACCATCATTAGGGGGGTTTTGGTTATCCTTGATTGGAATTAAGGTCATTTCTCTCAAGGTTGAACATAGAGAAGTGCATATAAATGGTAATGTGCCTTCTAACAGTTTGTGTAGCTCATGGATTTATGTGTAAATATACATGACTTTATATTGATAGTGAAGTTTACATAGTGATCTTTGCTAACTGAGAGTACTAGTTATTGACATAAAAGACAAAATATCCAAAGAATGTTTTTGCTGAACTCTGAGTCTTGGATTCTCATTGTTTGTACTTACTTTTGAACATAACTATGATATCATGCTTTCATTTTGGTTTGATTCATGACCTTGGATGACGTCAAGGTCATAGGTCCAGAAAGGGAAATAGCATTGTAACATTAAGATCTAAATGATGACACTATCAAATACAAGGGAAGACTAATCTGACATGCTTTATTAAAAGTAAAGATGAATCACCTTCTTTATGACATATCCAATGTTGTTCAGACACACTCATATAGGCATCATGACAGCCGTGAATGGTATCAATTCAGATACAGAGAAAGACGACACAAACTGGTATAGGCAAAGGAGATACAAGATGTTACTTTCTCTCACAACATCAGGGTAGGCATAGATATGATAATTCTGATACTATGTTTAAAATAGAACATTAACTTTTAATTGTGTCAAGAGTTAATGTCAGAAGGTGTTATATATTGAAAGCTTAATCTATCTACCATTAACTCAATAAAGTTCTGGTGAGTATCGCAAACCTTTCTAATTACATAATATAATGACAGTACAAATAGCAAAGTAGTGCAAAGCCATTATAGTGTTGCTTATTCCAGCACTATTGGTATCTTTTTCATGTGCATATATTTAGAGCTGCCTATGGTATTATGCTTATTTCAATATATCTGATAACAGGTTCATTTCAGATCTTAGGGATAGCCATTACTCCTCTTACATACAGACCAATATTGGTGCTTGCTTGGCTTTGACTACTCCTCCTAAGCCTATCATATATGATTTTTATATTGACATAAGATCCAGACATTGCTTGAAACCCAGTATGACAATAATACCAGTGTGACAGACGGAGTGAGGAAGTCTTGGAATTAGAAATGGGTATGGAAGGCAGGCATTGAGAATATAAATTATGGTGTTCTTGGGGGCATATAGATTGGAACTAGTGCTTATGGGGGCCTTGGGTCTATACCCAGGATTTCCAGGTTGCCTTGAGAGGTCCTGCCAAGGGGCCTGCAGAAATATTCCCTCGGGGAATCATTAAGTTCTAAATTTATAAGCACTACCACAGTAAAAGGCAAGGGAATTGTTAAGAACAGTATACATCTGATAATGGCAGATGAAAGACTCAAACCATCAGGTATATCTTGAAAACATTTGGTATCACTCTAAAAACCCATGTGCGAGTAAAGACCTCAGTGCAGCCAATGACCAACACTAAGGCACTGCCTCCCAGGAAACAAAATGAGGTTATTTTAACGTTGAATTAACGTCATTTATGAGTTGGAAAAAAACACGTTCAAAGATGGTTCAGCCTAACTCCATTTCGTGGACTCAAACCAACATTGATTGAATGTTAAGAAAACGTTGATTAAACACAATAATTCTAATGAAGATATGCATTAAATTGATGCTAAACCAACTCTGAAACAACCTGATCTTACTCCATACCAAGCCTGTATATTGCCATAGGAGATTTACATTATTTCTGCTTTTCTAATGTATTTGATTCATCCCCCCCCCATTTTGTATACTCCAGTGGTACACATATCCCATTTTGCAAAGGGATCCTGTACCTCATGTGTTAGAGGAGCAGTGTATTGATTGATAAGAGAAGACACAATAGAAATGCCTTATACAAATTCCAAATGTTTCAATAAAGGTGTCTACCATACCATGGAACCTAATGTAGAGAACATTTCCATTCATTTATGTGTATATATATATATATATATATATATATATATATATATATATATGTATATATATTGTAGCGTATTTTAAGCTCCTCCGGATAAGAGAATGACGACCAGTAACTCGGACAAGTATAATTAACGTGTATCCTTTATTGCCTGGCTTGCTCTGCCACACCAGCTAAGTATATCTCTATATATGCCGCTTTACCTCCTCTCTGGAGCAAGTGCAGGTGCGTCTTATAGCCACCCCAAACCCAGACTGACTGCCCGGTGGGACACCTCCAGTATTTATACACTTGCAAGTTCACCGGTGCTGGTGTATGTACAACATACACCGCCGCCGGAGATGCTACTCCGAATAACACAATGCTGACGTGACTCCGCCTCCGCCGGCTTCCCCCGCCCCCATGCCAGGATGGTTTCGGGATCCACCGACGTCGGCTCGGTCTACGCCACACTCTCCCCAACTAATTTACAATCGTACTGGGAAAGAATGTCAAAGTACCCTCCTGCAGATGGGTATCCAATTTTGAATAAACCGTTATACACCATGGCCCCTGGGTGTTTGTCATTATTAACTTTAAAAATACATTGAGCAATATAGATAATCATACAGTATACACAGTATCAATACTTATAGCATGCTCCACCGGATAGCTTCCTAATTTACAAATGGTTTAAACTATTATACAACTGCTGCCTTCAAGGCCAATACGACATCACTGCCACCGCCGAGATGCCCCCGACTCATCCACCGAATCGTCCACCGGTCCTCCGCCTGCCTCCGGATGCCGCCCCCGCGGCTCGACCAGGTCTGCAACACAAGGTAAGGCACTTGTACTGCTTACCCCACCGGAACTGATGCATTTTGTTCTTCATTTAAGGTGCTACTGCTCCCCCAGCCTGTACTGGCTTACACCCATAGATTACTTGGGTGCATTCCACGTCGTCCCAGCTTATCCCGCAGTCACCCTCCGACCCGGCTGCATCACCGCCCTCCCTCTCTTCTCCCACCGGC
Organism: Acholoe squamosa; assembly: GCA_949317995.1. Taxonomy (NCBI): domain Eukaryota; kingdom Metazoa; phylum Annelida; class Polychaeta; order Phyllodocida; family Polynoidae; genus Acholoe; species Acholoe squamosa. The sequence continues at coordinate 37,182,117 of OX439049.1, forward strand.
CTCCGCCGGCGCCCTCCTGTACTGGAGTTTCCGCTTCCCCCGCCGTAGATACACCGGAAGAGACACTTACCCTCTTACTGGGTGCTCGTAGAGGCTTCCTCCTCCTCTCCCTCCTCCTTCTCCGGGGCCTTCGGGGTAATAGGCCATGGCTGCCCGCATCTGGAGCACAGACCCCCCCTGGAAGCCTGGGTGTACCTGGTTCGGGTCACCTGAACCAGTTCCACATCACCGTCAGCCAAGCTTTGCACTGCCGAGCTGCACACACCCCCCGGCACCACTCTCATCTCGGGCCCCAAGTTCCCCGGGTTCCGCAAGCGCCTCGTATACTCCTGCAGCTCACGGGGGCCTGTGAAGTCCTCGTTCCAGGGCATCAAGTTCTCTTCCACCTCTACCCTTTTATCAGAGTCTGGAGCCGGGGGAGGGGTAACCACCACGTGGCTTACAGACACCACTCCTTGTGTGGGAGCCACGCCCCCGTCAGGTATGGGTACCACCTGGGCGTCTGTCACTATTATAACACGTTAGGAGGTTGGTGGGCCTAAAGGGTCCTCATCCTCCACACTCCCCTGCACCGTCTCCACCCCCTCCGGCACCAACACCATAGTCTCCATGTGTCCCGCCTCCTCCCCAGCTTCGATTGGTAAGAGAAAGTCCCCCTTGGGAGACTGCACCACTAGCCCCTCCAATCCAACCGTAACTGTCCTGGGGTAATGCACTAAGTCAGGCCTCCCTTTTGCTCTCCCGGCCATCTTGCCTTTTTGTTGGGGGGTTACTCCAACGGGTTCCCCCTCATTGTCCATGGGTTTGCTGCCGGAGCTCGTTTTTGCCGGGGTCTTGGGGTGCTGGCCCGGGGTTTTAGGGTGATGGCTGGTGGGAGTTAATGTACTCAGTAATATTTCCTAAAGGCTGCGCTGCGTTCCGGGGGTGGGAGTCTGGGGCACCACCGGTGGACTAGCCTTTTCCGGGGTCTCCCCCGTGCGCACGGTAACCTGCTCCATCAGTGTTTCTAATCCTGTTTTCTGGCTACTCTTTCCCGGGCCTTTCCCTTTTCCTCCTTTTGTCTTTCTAGATTTCTGTTCTTGCAAAGCTCTTTTCTCCTCCGCCACCCTGGCTTCTGCTTCTTTCTTTTCCTCTATAGCCTTCTGTCTTTCCATTTCTCTCTCCTTCTCTAACCTCTTTTGTTCCTCCAACTTCCTCTGCCTGGCCCTCTCTCTGCCAGCTGTGGCCATCGCTGCATACTGCTCCTCGAGGTCAGGGTAGCCAGCCACGCCGGGGGGGTATTCAAAGATCTCTTCATCGACTTTAGCTGGAGCGGAGACCATCTCCGTGGCTCCGTCTTCGGGGTCTGTTTTACCTGGTCCCCCGGCCCCCCCTGCCTCCGGGGAGTCGGGGGTGGAGGTGGCCTCTTCCTTAGCAGGTGTACGTAATTCTGGTTCAATGTGGGGCGGTCCTCCTTTAAGGTGTACTCCGGCAGTTTTTCAGGGCTGGAATCGAGTCCCCCGGATATTTCAAATGCCTTTCCTTTTTCGGGGCTGGACTCCTGAGCTGACTGTGAACCGTCGTCTGTGATGTCATCGTAAGTACCAACCCTTAGCTGGGTTCTTCGTGTTGGCATACCCGCTTTAGCCGCATCATATTCCTTTTCTATTTCAGCTATGTCCAGTGTGCCCACCGGCAACTCCTTCTGGAGTCTAGTTAAGGTTTTGGTCGGGGTCTCCCCCTCCTTACTGTACCTGTCCATTAGTAATTTAAGAACAAAGAGAACCTTTCCCTCCTCCTCTGGCTCCAATTGATATTTACCGGTGACGGGGTCCGTAATCATTTCTGAAACACGGCGGACGGCTCCCTCCTTACCGGGGGACCGGCGCACCTTTTTCCGCCCCTTGCCAGTACTACTCTGGGTGGCCACCCCTTGCACAGGTGGTTCCTGATTGGGTGGAGTTTTCAGTCCTACCAGTTCCTCTAGATATTTGGCCGCTGCGGCCACCTCCTCCATTTCCTCATCCCCTATGCTTATCCCGGGGGACACCAGTGACGATATGATAGAGGCGCTGCCCGGTGTCTGGCTGGAGGGCACCACCGCCTCCGTTTTAGAAGTGCTTGCGGCGGCGGACTCGGCCGGCTCCTATTGCCGAATCCAGGGGATGAGTCCCTCCTTTATACACCCCCTGCCCGGCCACACCCCTCCCCCGTGAGTTGTCTTGGCCAATCATCAGCCAGGAACCTTCCCCGCACGCCTGTGCCGCCGGGGTTTCCCCTGTCATGAGGCCGTCACCCGACCGTGAGAACGTCCGCTCTGCTCCTTCCACCGAACGTTCCGGTGGGTAGTGGCCGTGGGAATGGGATCTTGACCAGCTGTCTTTCCCACGTTCCTTCTTCCTGTAGGGTTTGTTGTTTACTTTTCGGTGGATGTTTCATCGGTGGGCCGTTGGCGGTGTTTATTTCTATCTTTCTCCCTTCCCCCGTGCCTAGGGCGGCTGCAGGACCGTGAGGACGAGGATTTGGGTGGAGATCGGCCCCCTCTCTCCCTCTGGCGGCCTTCCCGGTGGACCCCGTCTTTCTTTACGCGCTCCCTTGGCCCTTCTTTTTCTCCCTCCCGTCCGGCTTGTGTGTCCCCTGTTACACCATTTCTACGGCTCTCCTCCACCTTCCTCATTACAACACGTCTGTCCTCCGCCATTTCTGTTGGGAATGTGACTGTTATCTTCAAATAGTGGTCGTCTCCCTCCTCATTGACGTCATTCTGGTTTCGTAGCAACACCGGTTTTGGCGGGACTATCACTCCGGCAGGGGGCGCGCTCGGCGTTTTAGGCAGAGTTTTAGGCCCGTCCCCCGAGCTAGGCGGTGTAGTAGGCTTGAAGGCGCCTGGCAGGGCTGTGACCCCAGCCTGTGGTAAGTATAGACACGTAGGCGCAACCTTAGGCGTCTCCTCCTCCTTAGGCGGTGTTTTAGGCCTCCAGGGTAAGCGACCCTGGGCTATTAGACGGCTCTCTCTCTCCTCATTCCGTTCGTTATCATACTCTGCCTCCTCTAGCATTTCGTAGACCCGCCACCTCTCTGCATGCTTGGCTAGGATACGACCTCTCTCTGGGTCCTTCCTCCGTCTGGCCCACTCTGCCCTCTTGAACTCGTTTCTCTCCCTAGTTTCTTCTGTCTCCTCCTCCAAAGGGGATAAATCATCCAGGGGGGGTTCGTCATCTGGGGGTTCCCCCTCCAGTGGGCCATTGCAGCTTCTGCTCTGACCCTAGTCTCCTCCTCCCACCACCATTTCCACCAGCTGTCCCCACCTTCCGCCATCTTAACAGGTAAGTATGCTTGATCACACGCTCCGGGGTTAGGGTCCCTTATTATCGCCCGTATCGCCTTAGCCCCCGGCGATCCATCCCCCGCACCCTGGTCGGGGTTGGCCACCTCTTCCTCCGCTGGGTCTATCTCCGTACACTCATCCCCCAGATCCTCTTCCTCTGGCAGGCAGACCTCCTTTATAGAATCAAAATGTACCACTTTGGTTACACGGCCCCTCTTTATCTTGTACACTGCATCCCCTATTCTCTCCTGCACAGTCCAAGGGCCGGTCCAATAACATTGCAACTTGGGGGATAGTCCTCTCTTCTTTAGGGGGTGATAGTAGAAGACCTGGGATCCCATTGGCAGATGGCCCTCCTCCGCCCTCGCATCATAGTTACGTCGTTGGCGGGCCACCGACCTCCCTATGTTACTCCTAGCTGCTTCGTACGCCCGTGCCATCTTCTCCTGGACCTCAGCCACGTATCCAGCCTTATTCCTCGGGGGTGGATCCAATGGGTAGATCAGATGCAGGGGGACGGTTGTTTCTCTTCCCAACATCATCATGTTAGGCGATACTCCGGTGGAGCTATGCACTGATGACCTATAGGCGGCCATCACAAAAGGAAGCTGCAGGTCCCAATCCTGCTGGTCGGTGGCCACCACCGTAGCCAGTAGTGCCTCAATGGTCCAGTTAGCTCTCTCCACCATTCCATCACTTTGAAGCCTAAAAGTCCTTGTTTGTTTGACCCCCAGCAAGGCTACTATCTCCTTGAACAACCCCGACTGGAAATTCTTGCCCCGATCGGTGTGAATCTCCACCGGCGCCCCTAGCCGACATATGAACTCCTCCACCAACTTCCTTGCCACGGTGGGCGCTTCCTGATTGGGAATGGCGTAGGCCTCCGTCCACTTAGTGAAATAGTCGGCTGCTACCAGGATGTGTTGATTACCCCGTGAGGTAGGGGGCAGAGGACCCATCACATCCAGGGCTACCCTTTGGAGTGGTAGACCAGCCCCAACATGTCCCATTGGAGCTCGGTGGGGGGCGGGGGCTGCCTTCCGCCGCAGGCACGGCTCACACTGCTCGCACCACCGGGTGACATCCCTCCGGAATTCAGGCCAGTAATATCCTCCCTGTACCCGCCTGATGGTCTTGTTACGCCCTAGGTGTCCGGCCAGTGGTTCTCCGTGTACCTCCTGCAGCACATCCTTCCTGTTAGGCTTGGGAACTGCTATCTGGAAGTGGGCCGACCCCGCCTCCCCTATCCACCACCTCCCCAACACACCCTTGTGTATTGTCAGCCTCTCTCTCTGGGCATACCAGGCCTTTTTTTCGTAGCTCCAGTCCCATCTTACTGCTTCAGTGGGGGCCTCTCCTCCTTCCACCCACCCCCGTACCTCCCTGAGAAGGGGGTCATCATCCTGCAGCTTTTCCCATGCCGCCCCTACCGGAGGATCCGGCCCCTCCGCGGGGGATTGGTTCCCTCCTTCTAGTACTTGACTCTGAGCTCGTGTGAAGACACGACACCACCGCCTGTCTTCTTCAGGGTCTCTGCCGCATTGTTTACAGGGTGTCCTGGATAGGCCATCCGCATTACCATGGGCCCTTCCTGGTCGGTGTTGTATCACTATGTCATAAGTGCCTATGATCTGAAGCCACCGCGCCAGCTGGCCCTCCGGTTCTTTGAACTCCAATAGCCACCGAAGGGATGCATGGTCGGTGCGCACTACCACCGGCCGACCCACTAAATAGTGTCTGAATTTCCGGAGGCCAAAGACGATGGCTAACAACTCCTGCCGCGTAACGCAATAGTTTCTCTCAGGTTTGCTAAGGGTGCGACTGCCATAAGCCAGTACTCTCTCTTCCCCATCTTGTTCTTGTGCCAGCACCATGCCCAACCCCGTATCACTGGCGTCCGTGTCCATAATAAGTTGGCCTTCTGGTCGGGGGAACCCCAGGATAGGAGCTTCTATCAATTTCTGCTTCAGTATCTCGAAGGCATTTTCACACTCCGGCGTCCACTTGAAAGGCCGTCCCTTTTCCGCCAAAGAACTGAGTGGTTTAGCCTTAGTTGAGAAGTCGGGGATGAAGGCTCTATAATACCCCGCCAGACCGAGAAAACTCCTCACTTCTGTGATATTCTGTGGTGGGGGCCACCCCTGAACAGCCTCCACCTTGCCTGGGTCGGTCCCTACCCCAGCCTCACTGATCTGGTGCCCCAGAAACAGTATCCTCCGGCGGGCCAGTTGGCATTTGGAGGGTTTTATCTTAAGGCCGGCCTCCGTCAGTCTTTGTAGTACCTCGCCCAACCTCTCCATATGCTGTTCAAAGGACTCGGCAAACACGACAATGTCGTCTAAATATACCAAACAGGTACGCCACTGAAGCCCCCGCATGGCAACCTCCATCACTCGATCAAACGTCCCTGGGGCATTACATAACCCAAACGGCATTCTGATGAATTGGTAGAGCCCCCGGTGGGTGGTGAACGCTGTCTTCTCTCTGTCCTCCGCCGTTACATCTAGTTGCCAATAACCACTGGCAATATCCATTGATGAGAACCAGGTGGCCCCCGCCATAGTGTCCAAGCAGTCCTCCACCCGGGGCAGAGGGTAGGCGTCTTTTACTGTAGCTTTGTTTAACCGCCTATAGTCCACACAGAAACGGGTTGTCCCGTCTTTCTTCTTCACTAGCGCCACCGGAGATGCCCATGGGCTTACTGAAGGCTCGATTACCCCCGCCTCCAACATTTTGTCAACCTCCTCTTCCACCATGGCCCTTCGGTGGGGGGCTAAGCGTCTTGGTGGCTGCTTTATAGGGGGTTGGTCCCCCGTATCTATTCGGTGTTGGGCCATAGTGGTGTGTCCCTTATCACCCTTATGACACTGGAAGGCCGCCAGGTGTTGATTAAGTAACCCCGCCAGCTCCTTTCTTCTGTCTGGCTCTGTTCCCTCCACTAGCTCTCTTATAAGCCCTCTCTTCTCCTCCGGAGACATAGCCTCCACCCGACGGCACCAGCTTCCGGGGTTCTCCCCCGGATCCTCTCCCGGCGTTTCCACCCGTTGAATGCCACCCAGAGTCATATCCTTGTAGACGATGATCGGTTCCGGCCCGGGGTTCAGCACCCTGACCCAAGTTTCTCTGTTTATTGGCTGGACCAGGCCTCTGCCCACCAGGAAGTGGGGTTCACCTTTGTGCCCGGCCATACTTTCTATCATGCCATTCCCACCGTCCAACCACCGACCCATCACCGCGCCTTCCAGAAATGCTTCCTCCCCTGCTCCGACCACTGCTGAGCGGGTGCTCACCACTCGACACACCGATTCTGGTTGGGTCCAGATTAATCTTCCCCTGGCCACGTCCACCACAAGCTGGTTTTCTCCTAGAAAGGCGGCGCCCAATATTCCTTCCGTCCCTGTGTCCCCCATGATAAACATCGCGTTCGTGCTCCTGCTCCCCAATTGTAATGAAGCCTGCACCTCCCCTTTAAGTTTCAGGGGTCTTCCATCCACCGAAAAGACAACTTCCCCCGTTTCTTGGAGCGGCCGATTACCCCCGTGTCATTCCCACCACCCGTGGGAGATAAGGTTTAGTGAGGCGCCAGTATCTACCAGCATCTGTATAACGGCTCCCTCCAATTTGCCTTCCACTATTAGTCCTCCGCCGCCCCTCTCTCGCCTTCCTTGCACAATATTCATAGGCCCAATCCCCCCGACCTGTACCTGGCCTTGGGTAGAGGTCGGCTCTAGTTTCCCGATGGAATAACATCCTTTCCAATTTCGGGGGCCCCCCCAGGTTTGTCAGTTCTCCTGTTGGGGCACTCCCGCTTGAAATGCCCTTCCTGGCCGCACCCATAGCAGGCAGTACTCCGCCTCTTCTTTTCGGTGGAGAGGGGCTCCTCCATCTTCTTAGCCAGGCGGTCCATTAGTTCCACCATTTTATCCATCCTGTCGGTGTTGGTTTTGAGATGCTCATTTACCGACGCGTCAGCGGTCCTAACCCTCTGTGATGTTTCCTGCTCCACCTTCAGGTAGGCTTCCGCCCCCACGGCTGTCATGACGGCAGCTTGTAGGTCCTTTGGCTGTGACTGATAGACCCATTGTCTCAGAGGATTATCCAAACAGAGGACAGCTTTATAGGTCTCCTCTTGATTGGTGGGCTCGAACCTTTCGACCAGCGCCTTCCGGAGTTCGGTGTACCCTTCCGGTGTAGCTGGTTTTCTGCTGTTCAACAGCCTCCGAGCGGCCCCGCCAAACTCAGCCCTAGGAACATGCCGGCCTCCGCCTCGTCCCACCCATTCACCTTCACACACAGGTCGAAGTGGTTGAGGTAATCGCCTAGTTCCCCCGTCCCGTCGTATTTTGTGGGTTTAACCACCGGTTTTCCTTTTGCACTCACTTCACCGTCAGCTCCGCCGGATAGGGACGGCAAAGCAGGTAACAGGGTTTCATCCACTGATGGTTGCTCTCCCCCGGCCACCTCTTTTTTTACAGTCATCCCCTCTCCCTTGTTGTCAGGGCCCTCCGTCCCTCTTCCTTCCTCCCGTCTCTCCGCTGCCGGTTTTATCTTCCTATGCTTTGAGAGAGTCTCTAGGAGCTGGTCCCACTCCTCCTCCGTCCAATCCTCTGACCCTTCCTCCAATCTCTTCTGAGTAATGCTTGAAGTATTCTCCGTCTTGACCCTGGGTTGGCGCCTCCCCCGGCTTGGCCTCCGGGGTATCTCCCTCTCCACCTCCTCCTTCTCCCATGGCCATCTGAAGTCGTTTACGGGACTTGCACGCCCTCCTCCCACCTCTACCTGATTGCCTTCCCCCGTCCAATTCCGATCCATAGGCTCCTCCTGCCTTTCGGGGTATGGTTCCTCAGGTCTGCCTTCGGTGGGTCTTCTGATTGTCACCTCCTCGTCCACTACTTCCAGGAGGGTCCCCCGACCAACTCCCTCTCCTTCCCATTTCAATGAGTCTGTTTCCGTTATTCTTGCCTCCGCCATCTCTAGTCCCGCATGGATCCGTTGAAAACACCGCTGTCACCAATGTAGCGTATATTAAGCTCCTCCGGATAAGAGAATGACGACCAGTAACTCGGACAAGTATAATTAACGTGTATCCTTTATTGCCTGGCTTGCTCTGCCACACCAGCTAAGTATATCTCTATATATGCCGCTTTACCTCCTCTCTGGAGCAAGTGCAGGTGCATCTTATAGCCACCCCAAACCCAGACTGACTGCCCGGTGGGACACCTCCAGTATTTATACACTTGCAAGTCCACCGGCGCTGGTGTATGTACAACATACACCGCCGCCGGAGACGCTACTCCGAATAACACAATGCTGACGTGACTCCGCCTCCGCCGGCTTCCCCCGCCCCCATGCCAGGATGGTTTCGGGATCCACCGACGTTGGCTCGGTCTACGCCACAATATATATACATATATATATATATATTATTTCTTCACAAAGATATATCTTTCTTCACAAAGATATATTATTTCTTCACAAAGATATATTGGATCTTAATAATAAGGTTGATGCAATTATGATATCATTATCATTATGATTTACATTAGACAAATATATGTATGCATCGTCTAGCCCAGTCCTATCATAATATTTCCTGCCATCTAGTGAGTCATTCTGAAACCACAGAATAACGTTCAATCAACGTTTTTTAACCAGTTGAATCAACGTTGTTTTGAGTCCACATTCTCATTGGATGTTAAAAGGTTCAACTTCTCAGGTATATAGGCCTTTACATAATTTTTATGAGCATAGTATAAATCTCTTTGATATGCTGCCTTCTATAGGCTGTTTCATAGACCAGAACCTCTGAAAATAATCATCTATACAATAATCATAAGGTCTCATAGATATCAAGATTAGCTTGAGTCAAACTTTTTTCTTTATGGGGGGAAAGGCGTGGTTACAAAATATCTTGTATCTCCTTTGCCTATACCTATAAGATATAAGTTATGGCGTGTCTAAATTTCCAGGGAAAATCACGTTCTCTATTCTTGTTGTATTCACAAGTCGGGACTGAGTAATTCTCGAGATTTTGTTCAGTGGGCCGATTGTCTTATCCTCACTGCTGGCTTCTCAGAAATTTGAGATCTCTTTATTTCCCGTCTGTGGATTGTCTGGCCTATAAAGCACTAGTCTCATATATTATGTCTTACATACAATAGCAGGTTGATATTTATACATTGGCAGACAATGTTAGTTCAAATGACAAGAAGAGAGTATGGTCCTGTGTGACTTAAGACCCCATGGGCCATCAAGGTAACAGTAAGGACAATAACAGAACTATAATTTAACCTATTTTCGGTATACATCAACATCCTAAACTATAGAAAAGTTTAACCAAACAAGGTAACAATCATTCACAATGGATGTCTGGAGTAAATATTACGATTGGCCTTTCAGATATGGACCTCTATGCATTTTTCCTTTAGTCTGTTCTTCAGACAATGGCAGAACATATTATATGAAGCCTCCCTTGGGTGACCTTTTGATCTGCTTTGTTCAATCATCAGTTTGTGCTATGATCCATATCATTATCAATGTGAGACACATTAAGGGAGTAGATGCATTATCCCAAGGGTGTGGTCATAACCTTTCATAGATCTGAGACTTATTGTATTGATTCAGATCAATTTAAAAGCTCCTTGGCTCTGTTTACATTATGTCTGCCTGTTGTGGTATATACATTCTGAGCAATTGCATGATTGTGTCCCATTTTGTTAACTTGCTACAAAATGGATGTTTGTGTTCCATCCCAAATTGTAAAATGTATCATGTTTGCAATCAACTGTCACAAATTGCCTATAAAACACACTTTGCCTGCAATCAACTGTCACAAATTGTCTGTCTGTAAAACATATCATGTTGCACATTTTGTAGCATACAGACAAAACTAGGCACAGCAGACAGTCAACTTTGTTGGCTGGAAACGAGGTGTTAGACACGGGATGGCACATCTATATAAATAAAGTCATTACACTCAGAGCCATATTGTCATCATCAGCACACATTGGTTATTCAAGTATTTTACTGACAACTTCCGAGTTAGCATTACAACCCGTTGCAGAATTTTTGCTCCATTAAGCCACCTTCAAAAATGAGTCCAACTGCTACAGGAAGCACACTCAATAAACTGGCAATTGATAATTCTACAAGCATCCCTGTTACCATCACAGAGAGTGATGATGGTCTCCCAGATCTGCCTGTAGTGGGACTCCCAGGTATCAACTTTTATATCCTGCACATCACGGCTCTGGTCAGTCTCTTCATCAGCATCATCTGTAGCCTGGCTGTATTTGCCATTCTTAAGCCAACATTTCCTGGATTCTGGAAACGCAGCTCTGGCCAGCGCTTTGCCATATATCTGTCCCTGGGTGACCTGTGTATGAGTGTCAGTCACCTCTGTGACCATGGCTACATGCTAATAGTCGTCGACCATCCCCCTGATGATGCCTGCATTGCAATGGCCTTCTTTGTGGCTAATTTCTTCTTGGTGCAGTCCCTGATGGTGGCATTCATGGCATTTAGTGCCTTTATGCTGGTGGTCAAGGAGATGAAGATTTCCCTCGGAAAGTATGACTGGCGTTTCCTGAGTGCCACATTTCTGGTGCCTATTGCTGTGACCGCCCCTTTAGCTGGCCTCAGGTGGCTGGGACCTGCAGGTGGATGGTAAGATGTTTCACATATATATTTGATATTCTTAGTTTTTTTAAGTATTAATTATCCAAAGTAATGTTCTGACATGCCTGTCCATATTTTCCCCCTTTTTCATATTCTCGAATAACAATGGTGCATAGTAAAAAGCAATGGAAACTAAGATGCGTGTGGAAAATCAATCTTATATTGAATATGAATCTTTATATTTCTACCTTGCCCAATCTCTAAAATTATATATATTATAATCTAACTGTACATTATACTATTTATAGTACAAGCATATGTTCAGTAATGAATGGTAAAAAATCTAAGGTGTTCACCTGAACTTTCAGGTGTGTTGCTGATGTGCGTAAACCCATGGGACGCCTCGTGGCCTACATCCAGAACATCATTATGGTGACCACCATGCTGGTAAACTTTGTCTGCTACTTATTTGTCTGGATCAAGATCAAACGAGTTGCCAAGGGCACCAAGGCAATGGGAAGCACAACTCGTGGAGACAACAACAAGGCTGCAAGTGTCATGATGAAGTTTGTAGCTGCCTACATAGTGCAGTGGTCTTCTAATGTCATCTACTACTTCTGGAGTCTCTTTGCCATGCCTCCCTTCTTTACTGTTCATCTTGTTGTCTTTTTCTGTAACCTTGGTGGGCTTTTTAACCTTATAGCTTACACAGTTGGCAGAGGCATGGGGAATGAAGGGAAGAAGCCTGCAACTAATGATATCTCTATGTGAAGTGTTCATCCTGGAATAAACTGGTTTGTCAAATGAAAGGATACCTCTAGTAACACAATCTATTATAATTATATAGCAAAAGTAGTTTGGGTACATTTTGGGAGAATATTGGATAATAAAAGGTTCAGAACTTCTCAGGTATATAGGCCTGAAAATAATCATCTATACGATAATCATAAGGTCTCGTAGATATCAAGATCAGCTTGAGTCAAACTTGTTTCTTTGTGGGGGGAAAGGCGTGGTTACAAAATATCTGACTTGGGATCTCCTCCCATTCTAGAGACTGCTAAGTAGAATGTCCAAGGTCTCAATTGATCAAAACTGATTGTGGGACTTCATAAATTGTGAGTAGTTTTCTTAATGATAGATGTCCTCATGCTGATATGGAATGCCATAGTGTTTGTGTGCTATAAGTTATGATAATAAACTGGTTATACATAATTTAGTAACTTCCTGCCCTGGGACCGGTCTTCTCCTATGATGTGTAGATGGGTAAGAATCATATTCACAGCGGAGGGGAGGTGGCCACCAGGGTAAGAAAACCATAGTCAGTGGCAAAGACTGGATGTTAATCATATTTTTTCTGAGATTCTTTTAGATTACTTTCTATTTTTTTCCCTAAAAAATGACTATTTGGTAAAATACTAAATCCTGGAGGATATAATCAGGATATTAAAGACTCCCCATGGTATGATTCCCTGCATTGGATACACAACTTTGCCAGGCCAAATGGCCAGAATGACAACTATTGATACAATTGGCAGGTATGGGTAACTGATGCATGTACACATGCCTGATTAGTTTCTACATAAATGAGATGTAGCCCACTGAGCAGTAATGAAATCTCAAGTGTCTAGAAAGTAATTCTCCGGCCAAAAGATGTGAAACAGTCACTAGGTATCACTACCTCCCTAGGACCCTATATTTATGTGACCACACTGTATGAGTTGTGTCAGTTGCAGGTTATTGGAGTTGAGGGAGTGGCCACCCGGTGGCAGCACTACTAGTAGTGTATTTGTTGGACATTCACTATCGATCACATTATATTACACGTTCTTTAAGGGTATGCTTCTCCCACAGGCTTATTATAATCACTATTATATAGTCCCTGGTGTAATTTATTTTTCCAGAAGTCATTACATTTCTCCATAAGAAATTTTCTCTGCATTAAAGCTAAGTAGATCATAAGCATCTTAAAGTTGTAGTACCGTAAACTCCCGCGTAGAAGCCGCGCTGCACGTATAAGACGCACCCCAAACTCAGCACATGCATTTTTGCGTATAAGATGCACATTTTAAGGCTGAAATTTGTAAGATTAGTACATTTCTATAATAAAATTACCCCTCGTATAAGACGCACACCCAACTTGAGAGAAAGCTATAAGACCCCCCAGCATTTTGTTTGGCGTAGAGGACGCGTCTTATACGCGGGAGATTACGGTATTAGAGTTATGGTGTTCTAATCATGTATTTTTATGTTTTCTTTCTCAAAAGTTCATCGTCCATAAATTATCTTTGCTTGACTTATAACCATCCTTAGCATTTTCCATAAGCAAATTTCCCAATCCATGTTGGCGTAGGCAAAATTAACTATTGTTGATTTAATAGGGTGAAGTTGGTCTTTTTGAATCTAGTATGAGACCCTGTGTCAGTATTCTAAAAAATGCCAGTGTTTTTGTGTCAACATGAAAATGGTAGATGAAACATGAGTACCATAAGAATCTCTGACAAGCTAATATTGTTTAGTTGGAGACACAAATAGAAATTGCGCATTATTGTTAACTTTTAGTATCAATAAAAGTCTTACTTTCTTGGTGTCATCAATGCGATGTTTGTTTGGGTTCACATGATACATAATATTTGAACTGTAGTCAAGAGTAAAGAATGATCCATATCGTTGGCTCAGTTCAACAAGGTTGTATTTAAATGAAGGCCTATTTTTATCCGATTTTCAACATCCTCCCATTTCTCCAAGAATAAGTAAAAAAATGAGTCTATCATATGGGATGTGATCTCTAGGAGAAACTGAATTATTAGAGTCTATCTTAAATCGTCTAGATGTGGTGAGCTTCCAAACATGAGGGAAACATGAAGAAATATGATCCAAATTTAAACAATATTTAATTTAAAAGAAAAAAAGTTAAATAAACTTATTTTATCAGTGAAAACCTACTTTTGCCGAAAAATATGGCAAAAAAAGATTTTTGTGTATAAATAATGATTTTACATGAATTTGGTTGCCATGTGCACTGTCTTTATTTCATCTCAATTGATAAAGGGGTTCCTGAAATATCCCGGTTTAAAGTTTGATCAAACATCATTTTTGAGAATATGAATGCTATGTTATCAATCCTGTAACTCCCTTATCACGATAGATACAGCCAATCAGGATTCCAGGATTTTACACCCAAATTGAGTTTTCTTCGGTTTTAACATCTTTTAACCCTTATCTACCCTCTATGAATGTATTGATGCTCTGCCTATGTGTGGCTCCAATGCAATAAGTTTGTGCCACCTGTGTGCTATAGTAGGGTAGAGGCACCCTGAGTCGGACAGACACCTAAAGTCGGACACCTTTTGCATTGAATTACATAATAGATATGAAAAATTCAGCTATCATTTGAATTAGACATGAAAACTCAGGTATCATACTCTCTAACAAATGAGGAATAACATGTAAAACATCTGTCATACATGGTTTTACAACTGCACAAACCTAGGGTGTTTTTGTTATATTCTGAGGATGAAGAATGGTGAGTGAATGGAGATCCTGGTTTGATTTGTCAATTTGTCATGTCTTAATCTCCATGCTTACAGGATTTCTATACATGTCAATGACAATATACACATTTTTCTATTAATGTGACTTGACAAACCTGAATACATCCCTCATGTTACAGTATGGTAGTTATTCTTCTATGACCTTCAATTTACACCTACAGTAGGACACCAATTACACCCCACCTGGGACACACTTATATCATGATTTCAATATGTATATAATGGACATTTCATTACAAACAGAATCCTTCATGATATACCTATACTCCCAGATCTGAATAGTAAATCTGTGTTTGGTTTACCTACTATCTAACACCTAAACCTAGTCATTACTCAGTCTGCCCACAGAAGTCATGCTCATCTGGGCCTGTAGACTGACCTGTTTAAAGTATGCAAAATTAAACATCTAAGAGTATCCTGGAGAAGAGTATTTTATTAGCTTGGATTCCTTAGTGTTATATGCTATGTGCCTTTATAGATTATTTCAAATACAGTGACCCATTGTGTCTCTATCAATTAGATAATATAGTGTCTGACTCTAGGGTCACCTCTGGCATGAGCTGTCTGACTTGAGGTGCAATTTGATGTTTTGGAGACTAAATATGTACAGCCCATTTATTCATATGTATTGGAGAGTTTCATCAACACCTCTTCAGGGATTCCGAGGGTAAAGTATCATGTACCAACTGATGAAATAGAAAGTAGAATTCAACACTCTACCCTAATTGGAACCGTTCTTTTGCCTCTGCTGCAAAACATTAAATAATACAGATACAACCTTGTTCCGCTTAGGTAGCGATATAGCCGCCTATGAGTGAAGTCCCATTTGGCAAAAACGCATTTTTATTCGTTTGCAAAAGCTTGGAATAGGTTTAGGGTAAAAGAAACGTTTGTAAAAAAAAAAACTTTTCTTACATTGAAAAGATATATTTTGACGTTATAAAATCGTTCTCTTTTCAACGTGTTTAGCATAATAAAAATGTATGTTACTATTTACCTTTTTTACATCAGGATTACATTTCTTATACCCCGGAAATAAAAGGCTTTATAGAACGTTAAAAATGCTTTTTGAGTACAGGTTTCAACGTTTATTTCACATTGAAAACAAATGTGGCCCAACAGGGGAGAACGCGCCTCGGGGGGGGGGGGGATTTTTTGGAGTTGCAAGCCGCATTAGCGGCCGGGAGCATAGCGACCGTAGCAACTCCATAATGTTTTCGGTTTTCTCCCTGTCACCTATGACGTCATTGGTGACGTCATGCTGCCTCAGTGATGTCACCCGCAGTGGCTCGGATGTTGCCATGATAAATCTATGAGCGCAACTCCTATCCGTGGTCCTTGTCACATTTTTCTTGTTAGTACTGGTTTTGGCCACCAGGGGGCAGTTTATGGGTAAAACACTGACAAATATGCTAAAATAAGCTTTGGACCAATTTTTGATAAGGAATCCAGTGGTATGCTTAAAATCATTCCATCTCCACTGAAAATGTTCCATTTTTGGAATGTTGGTTGCCATGGAAACAGAAAATTGGTAGATAAGGCAATTTCTGGTTGCCATGGAAACCACTCCCCTATTCCAATTGGTAATTTTTGCCACAAGCTCAAAAATTCCCTCTAGAACCATTTTTATGACCAAAAAAAAACATTTCTTTGGTTATTTTTCCACAAAACATGTATTTTTTGCATTATTAGTGTTTATGCTAGGGTATAATGCATTCAGAGCTTATTTCCCATTTTAAGTTGTACACATCAACCTAGGTTTGAGAAGCAATTACAGCAAAACTACCAGTGATATTTTAGCTCAAGATATCTCATTTTAAAGCCCTCGACTTAAACCTTAAAAAGCCATTTCCCCTCAGGAGGCATGTTTTCCCTCACCTGGCCACAAATGTTTGGAGAACGTGAAAACCTGGAAGGAACGTTTTTATTGTTAAAGAAAAACACTAGTCTTTTTTCAGAGGGGGCATATTTTGATCACCTTTATGTACAATTAAACGATTCTGGCATGGTTATTGATATATACCCAGATAGCAAGGATACACTGGGCCAATGTCGGCTTACATTGGGCCAAGCATGTACAAGCATGACCCAATGCTCCATTACTGATAGGGTAGAGCAGCAGGTGTGTATAATGCATCTGATGACGTTATGATTGCCAAAATTCATCCAAGTTGTGTTTACACAGCATTGTAAGGACACGACCAAATGCTTTTTGTACCTTTTCTCTGACATCCTTTGCTATCTCCCTCAACGGATATTAGTATTTAACCTTACAGAAGGTTCTTGTGAATGATCATTTTCCTGTACCTTTTACTATTCTAGGTATAACACATTTTGCAACACCCTCCATGTATAATCAATGTAGCACCTGATGTATTTTGGCAATCGTTATATCATCAGATAAATCTGCTTCTCTCCTCCATAGTGACACATATTTCAATTATCACATTTCATAGCAAAACACGCTATTGTGAAATCAGGGGCTGGAAGAGATCTATTCCATCTCTATGTGAAAATAGAGTAGTGTTTCTCTTTAAAAACATAAGGTGTGTGTTTTTTTTGTTTTTTTGCCAAGTGAGGTGAATGAAAGAGATATAATTATATAGCCAGGTGATATGGCCGAACTTCAAAGATATATACTTACCTACAAGTCATCACGAGCGAGTTACCGTAATGGGATTCTTACTTTGCTTTATACACTAAATTGTGCAGATTCCGCACTCATTGTCGTTGGTGTACAGTAGTGAACGCTCACACGTCTGTGAGGTCCTAAATTGTAGGTAACAGGTGGGTCAATCATAGTAGCACGGCTAATGTTATCTTTGTGAAGCATACACTAGTGGGTTCTATGATGAACTATATATTATTTGAAAGCTTACTAAGTGATATATTACGACCCTTTAATAGGAAAAGTTACTACTTATATGAAGAAGTGCAACCTAAAACTTCATGGTCCGCATACTGGATTTGGCTAATCATAATCACTGCTTAATTGTTTTGCTGATGCATGAATGCAGCCGTGCTGAGGGGACCTGACAGGGCTGCATTCATGCATCATGCCAACTCTGTAATTTATACGCTCCTAAAGTCAAGGATCATCAGGATGCACCAATGCAGCGATGACAATTAGAGTCACCAGCACTTTGTAGAGTCAAAGCTCCACTAGGCGGCATGGGGAGGCAGTGTTACAGGCGCCAAAGGTTTTCCTTGCATTGGGGCATCCCTTCTGCTGGTCACCTCAACTCTCAAAAGTTTTGCATGAATGCCATGGTTATCTCGCATCGCACCAGTGACGCACCTGTGTCGCTTAGAACAATGGATTTTGCTGTTTCACATGTAACGCTGCCACCCTGTGCCGCCTAGTGGAGCCCTGGCTTATGAACCTTTAGGAAACATGAGGCCCTCAAAGGGTTGACAGCAGGTAGAAGGTTCACTAAAGTAGGCCTCCAGGATGTAAATATA
Organism: Acholoe squamosa; assembly: GCA_949317995.1. NCBI lineage: Eukaryota > Metazoa > Annelida > Polychaeta > Phyllodocida > Polynoidae > Acholoe > Acholoe squamosa. The sequence continues at coordinate 37,200,054 of OX439049.1, forward strand.
TATTCCATTCTCTTTATCACTGCTAATGGCTCTTGGGACTTTTTGGGGCTACAATGTTGTACTTCAAAAGTTTGCCCATATTCAACATACAGCTGCAAATGTTTAAGAATTGCATAGGGTGGGGCACGTGTTAGGCATCATTGCAGTGTTCCAAAGATATGAGTCTCATCCATTTGGAGTTGGGGTTGTAAGGTCTTGATATTACAATAAAAGGGGTCAATGGCATTTAGGGTGTGGCAACTGCATATATATATATATATATATATATATATATATATATATATATATATATATATATATATTGTGGCGGAGACGGAGGGGCCGTTGGCGGAGCCGAAACCATCCTGGTGTGGGGGCGGCGAGGCCAGCGGTCCTGAAGTAACGCGGTTACGTCGGCAATAGTAGTCAGCGGAGGAGATCCTCCGACGCTGGCCTGCCGTAGAGCAGGCCGGGGTCGGAGTATCTGCCTATGTATAAATAAGGGAGTTGTTACTCCGATCGGTTAGTTCCGGGTTGCAGACAGAGAGGAGCAGAACTTTAAAAGGCTTGCCTCCGGGTTAATCTATATACGATACAAGACTTAGATGGTGTGGCGAGGACTGCCAGGAAATAAAAGACACTGAAGTCAAGCTGTCGGAGTTGTGTAATTCTTTATTAACCATAGAGTCGGAAAACGCTACATTGGTGACAGCGGTGTTTGAAGACTCACGAGAGAAGGAAGATGGCGGAGGCTTCAGAAACGATAAACTTACCTGTGGAGAAGAGGGATGCGGAGGAGATTAAGCGGGAAAAAGGGGTTTTGCTGGAAGTGGTGGACGAGGAAGTGACGCTACGGCAGAGAGGGGTGGTGAGGCCGGAAGAGATGAACCCGGAGAGACAAGCAGAACCCGCCGATAGAGCATCCCGGGAGGAGGGGCCGGACGCGGGATATGAGGAACCACGCGTTAAAGAAAGGGAGCCCTACCTGTGGCCATGGGAGAGGGAGGAGAAACCAGCGGCCCGAAGGCTGAGGCACCCTAAAGGAAAAATGGGTGATGCAAATGCCTGGCTGGGGTTCAACCCGGGAAGGGACGATGACGGAAAGGTGCTTTGGTGGCCGGAGGAGCAGGCGGAGGTGAATAACCCAGGGAAGGGGAGCAAGCGGGCACCGTCCGAGGTTCGCCCCGAAACCGGGAGATGTGCGGAGGAGGCGGATAAGGACGAAGGAGGGGAAGGTGGAGATCCCCGGCAGGGTAGAGGAGTTGTGGGTCGTCCGGAGAGCGGCTGGAGAGGAGGTGCCGATGGGGAGAAGGAGGCAAAGGGTAAGCCAGTGGTGAAACCCTCTAAATATGATGGCACCACAGACCTATCTGACTACCTCAACCACTTCGACCTGTGCGTCAAAGTGAATGGATGGAAGCCGGAGGAGGCGGGTATGTTCCTAGGCCTGAGTCTGTCGGGGGCAGCCCGGAGATTGTTGACGGGAAGGAAACCAGCCACGCCGGAGGGGTATGAGGAGTTGAGAAGGGCACTCGTGGAAAGGTTTGAGCCTACTAATCAGGAAGAGATCTACAAAGCGTTCCTCCGCACTAGGGTCCGGCGAAAGGGAGAGGGACTGCAAGAGTTACAAGAAGAACTGAAAAAATACACTAAGTTAGCATATCCGGAGGCGGACGCCCGGACGACAGACACCTTAGCTCTCGACAGATTCCTATTGTGCCTCGACAATCCACTCAGGCAGTGGGTGTATCAGTCAACACCAAAAGATTTACAATCCGCAGTAATGACGGCGGTGGGAGCGGAGGCGTACCTAAAAGTGGAGCAGGAGAATATCCACAAAGTGCAGGCGGCGGATGCGTCAGTAAATGAACACCTAAAGTCCAATAAGGAGGAAATGAGCAAAATGGCGGAGTTGATGGAGCGGTTAGTTCAAAGGCTGGATGATCCGGCGGCAGTGGGGAGGAAGAAAAAGCCAAGCAATGGTGCTTGCTTCGGATGCGGACAGGAAGGCCATTTCAAGCGAGAATGCCCAAATATCAAGGCCAAGGAGGCATCCAAGCCGGTGAGCGAACAGGCTACTCCGGCGGCGGGAAACTAGAATCGACCTATACTAAAGGCCAAGTACAGGTGGAGGGAAGTGGGCCTATCAATGTGATACAGGGCCGCCGAGAGAGGGGCGGAGGAGGATTGATAGTAGAGGGTCGGCTGGCAGGGGCCCCCATCCAATTGCTGGTGGACACTGGTGCGTCGCTTAATCTGGTCTCCGAAGGATGGTGGAGCAGGTGGGGCGGACGGGAACGCCTGGGGGAAACGGCGGAGAAGATCTACTCCGTCGATGGGCGGCCTATGGACATAAAAGGGGAAGTGTACACAGAGCTGGAAATCGGGAGGCGTACTATCAATGTGCGTTTCGTAGTCAGCGACACCGGGACGGAGGGAATCCTGGGGGCGGAGTTCCTCCGCACCAACAAACTAATGGTCGACGTAGCAAAAGGGCGCCTAGTGTGGACAGAGGAGGATTCTGTATGCCGAATCGTCAGCACCCGGGCGGCGGTGCTGGGATCCGGACAGGAGGCCATGCTAGAGGGAACTCTAGCCGGACCCTGGCAACAAGGGGACGACGGGATGATTGAAGGGACGGCCGGACACAAGGGTGAACCGAGTTTCCTGGTGGGGCGGGGGCTGGTGTGCCCCGAGGGGAGGGCAACTTGGGTCAGGGTGCTCAATCCCGGTCCTGAGCCAGTGGTGATATATAAAGACATGACTCTAGGGGCCATTCAACGAGTGGAGTGCAGAGGCGGAGGCGAGGCAACGGCCGGAGAGGAATGGTGCCGGGTGGTGGAGAGAGGTGAGCCGGAGGAGCTTAAGAGCTTGGTGGACGGGTTAGTGAGCGGGACGGAGGCTCAACGTAGAAAGGAGCTTGCATGGCTTATAAGGAGACACCCGGGGGCATTTCAGAGGCATAAGGGCGACAAAGGGCACACTCAATTGGCCACCTATCAAACAACCGCCGAGGCGATTGGCACCCCATAGACGAGAGGCTGTAGAAGAGGAGGTGGAGAAGATGTTGGAAGCCGGAGTGATTGAGCCATCCACTAGCCCGTGGGCTTCTCCGGTGGTCCTAGTAAGAAAAAAGGATGGTACCACTCACTTCTGTGTGGACTACCAGAGGCTCAACGCCGCCACCGTGAAGGATGCTTATCCCCTACCTAGAGTGGAAGATTGTCTCGATACCATGGCGGGGGCCGCTTGGTTTTCGTCAGTGGATCTGGCCAGCGGCTACTGGCAGTTGGATATAGAGGAGGGGGATAAAGAGAAGACAGCATTCCCGACACACCGGGGGCTGTTCCAATTCCGGAGAATGCCCTTCGGTTTGTGCAATGCGCCAGGCACATTCGAGAGGGTGATGGAAGTGGCCATGAGGGGACTACAGTGGAAAACTTGTTTGGTCTATCTAGACGACATAGTCGTATTCTCCGCCACCTTCGAGGAACATATGGAGCGGCTTGGGGAGGTACTTCAAAGGCTGGAGGATGCTGGACTTAAAATCAAGCCCTCCAAATGCCAGTTGGCTCGCCGCAGAGTGTTATTCCTGGGCCACCAAGTGAGTGAGGCGGGAGTAGAGACAGATCCGGAAAAGATAGCGGCGGTGCAGTCGTGGCCCACTCCGACCACGGTGACGGAGGTCCGGAGTTTTCTGGGGCTAGCTGGCTACTACAGGACCTTCGTTCCCGAGTTCTCTACGAGGGCTAAACCACTGAGTGCGTTGGCCGAGAAAGGGAGGACGTTCCGGTGGTCGGAGGAATGCGAGGCATCATTCCAAGACCTAAAAAGGAGATTAACCGAGGCCCCTATCCTAGCTTTTTCCCAGGCGGAGGGACAGCTTACCTTAGACACCGACGCCAGTGACACAGGCCTCGGAGTGGTACTGTCCCAGGAGCAGACGGGGGTAGAGAGGGTCCTAGCCTATGGCAGCCGCACTCTCAGCAGGCCGGAGCGTAACTATTGCGTTACAAGGAGGGAGCTGCTGGCTATAGTCTTTGGCCTCAGGAAATTCAAGCATTACCTAATAGGGAGGAGGGTGGTAGTCCGGACAGATCATGCCTCCCTGCAGTGGCTGTTGGAGTTCAAGGAGCCGGAGGGCCAGCTGGCTCGATGGCTGCAGATTATAAGTACTTACGACATAGTGGTGCAGCATAGGCCGGGGAAACTACATGGAAATGCGGATGGGCTGTCCAGGAAGCCCTGCAAGCAATGTGGACGAGAGGATGAGGAGGAGCTGCTGCATTGCCGGGTTTTCACAAGGTCTCAACGCCAGGAGATGGTTCGGGGGGCGCCTCCGGCGGCGGAGGACTCCACTCTGCCGGCAGGGAGAGAGTGGGGCACGCTCCAAGCGGAGGACACTGTGCTGACTCGGGTCAGAGCATGGGTGAACGGGGAGGCGACCACCACAGAGGAGGAAAGACGGACCTGGGGCTATGAGCTGAGGGCCTGGCATGCCCAATTGGGGCGCATGAGTATAGAAAAAGGGATACTGGGCCGGTGGTGGGAAGGCGCGGCGGGGGAACGATGTTTCCAAATTGCTGTACCCGCCCGGAGCAGGAATGATGTGCTCCGGGAGGTCCACGGAGAACCCTTGGCGGGGCATCTGGGCCGCAATAAAACCATCCGGCGCCTCCAGACAGGTTACTACTGGCCTGACTTCAGGAGGGATGTGACCCTGTGGTGCGCCAGCTGTGAACCCTGCGTCCGGAGGAAGGCGGCTCCACCTCCGCATCGGGCACCAATGGGACACGTGGGTGCTGGACTACCCCTACAGAGGATGGCTCTAGACGTGATGGGTCCATTGCCCTTGTCCTCCGCCGGGAACCAATATATTTTGGTGGCGGCGGACTACTTCACTAAATGGACGGAAGCGATTGAAATGCTGCTGGCGACCGTGGTGGCGGAGGACCAACGGGACTGGGACCGGCGGCTGCCATTTGTAATGGCGGCGTATCGCTCCTCCGCACACGCCTCCACGGGTTTGTCCCCCAATCTTCTGATGTTGGGGCGGGAAACTGTCATTCCCCTGGATTTGGTTTACCCACTGGAGCCCAATGTAGGGGGAGGGGTCGGTTATGTGGCCGAATTACAAACCACCATGGCAAAAGCATACTCCGTCGCTAGGGAGGCCCTCGGAAGGTCCCTCTGCAGGCAACAGAGGAACTATGATGCGAGAGCCTCGGCAGGCGAATTCCCTGTCGGGGGCAGGGTCTTCTACTACCACCCTCTCCGGAAGAGGGGCCTGAAACCTAAACTCCAGAGCTATTGGACAGGCCCATGGGAGATAGTGGGGCGCGTAGGGGAGGCGGTGTATAAAATCAAAAAGGGTAAAACTACCAGGGTAGTCCATTACGACGCCCTAAAATTGGCCCCGGCGCGGGCCACGGCGGAGGATGTTCCCGTGGAGGATGAAACAAGGGAGGCCGAGCCCCTATCTTCTGACAATTCAGACGAGGAGGAAGAAGGATCCGGAGGGGGCACCATCCGGCTGGTTCAGGTGACCCCGGAGACTAGAGCTGACCTGGAGGCGAAACTGCTGACCTGCAAAGAGAAACAGAGACATCAAATAATGGAAACCAGTAAGGGAGGGGCAGCGGATAAAGGAAATCGGAAAGAAGGTCTGCGGAGGAGTGCACCGAAGCCTGCCGGAACCAGCGTAGCCCGGGCCGTCAGACTGGCGCCTCAACTGGATACTTACCTTGGGGCGGAGTGGAGGAGCTGCAAAAGCAAGATGAGTCAAGAAAGCCACGACTGGTGCGATGTATGGCTGGAAAATGAAAGAAGGTCGAAGAAAGAAGCTGAAATGTCACATTGGAGGGGGGTAGAACCAGAGGAGGACCTCCCTACGAGGAATGGTCCCTCCCCGAGATGGGCGAGTCGGATGAAGAGGGGGTGAGTGATGAGAGTGAGTTGGCCCGCAGAAGGCGGAACCATGGCCAAAATGAGGAAATCAGGGCAGAAAGATTAAGGAGGGCGGCGGATCCTGGCCGGAGGAGAATCAGAGAGAAGCATAGGGAAAGATGGTTTATTTACGAAATGATCGAGGAAGCCATCTACAACAACCATGAAAACGAAGAGAGGGAAGTCAGGAGGGTCGGACGCTGCAGAGCAGCCATGACGAAGGGGAGGTCGGGAGGCCAGGCTCCAAATTCCTCGACGGCGGGCGGTGAGGCCGGCCGGCCGGCGGCCGGAGCGCCGCCTAGCGGAGTAGGGCCGGAGAGGCGGGAGTCGCTAAGCAACCCTCATAACAAGGTCTCCCCAATAAAAGGCGGGGGAAGGGCCGTTAACGGTCAATCTACAATGCAGGCCGGAGATGACACACGGTTGGTGGTTCTAAGAGGGACAGGGCCCGAGGGTGAATCGAGTCGAGGCAAAGATGCTGGTGGAGGGTCAAAGAAAGTGTCTTCTACAGTGTCCAGCCACTCCCGGGAGGGCCCCACACGCTCAAAACACAGGGAGAGTCGGCGGAGGAGGAGGGAGAAAGAAAGATTCTCCGGCCACTCCTCCTCTAGCCGCTCCACTAGTGGCCACAGAAGGGATGGAGTGTCTGCCCGGACGGAGGCAGCCAGACATGGGAGAAGGGACTCGGAGAGCCGGAGTCGGAGTGGGAGCTATCGTAGGCGGAGGTCCTCGGCTGACCGCGGATTGCGTTCCCACGGTTCACAGCAGCCACGTGAGAGCGGAGGCGCCACTGGCGACAACAGTGTGCGGAGTAGGGCTATGATGCAACCGGGGGTTTCCCACGGCGTGGTGACGGAGGGTGGCCTGACCCAGGGGACGGTGATTGGAGGAGTAGGAGGAGGGGGCGTGACCACCGGGGGGAATATAAGGGAGCGTTATCCGCCTCACCCTTCAATTCCTGTTAGCCTATGGACAACGCCACAACTAGTAATGCCTGTCTTCAAAAACAGAGACCAGAAGCCGGTCCCCACGGAGTGGGTGGACGGGGTGGAGCTGCCGAAGTATCGGTGCGAGATCTGCCGGAAAAGGGGGGACTCCAAGCAGTGGTACTTCATGAGATCCGATGGGATGAACCGCCATCTCCGCACTCACGACGAGATGCAAGAGGGCTACCAGTGCCCTAAGTGTGAGTACATGGTAGCCAAGATCCGGGTAGATGATCTCCGGCGACACATTACGCGTATTCACCCCGAGCTGGAGGACTGGCAGCCGCCGGAGGAGTGCAGGATGCTACCGGTGGGCCGGGCAACGGAGGCGGGAGGATCCTCGGCGGACAGTAGCCTCGTGGCCGCCCCAACTAGCCCGGAGGAAGCTGTCAAGTCCACCACCACAAAGAGGAAGAGGGGGAGTGCGGTGGCCAAGAAAAAGAAACCAGTAAAAGCCGCCTCCAACCCCGTGGTTCCCCCGCCGCAGCAGGGCACCTCGGCGGGTGGAGGGGGTGCGGGGGACAGCCCCAGTGGATCTACCTTCAGCGGCATGGCGTCGCCGGGGATAACGTTGGAGGAGGAGACGGAGGCTGCTGTCGCCTCCAAATACTTGGAACAATTGCTGGGATTCCGCGTGGAGGGGACCAGCACCCCCCTGAGCTGTCTCTCCGTCAGGTCCACCCGGAGTACGTCAGGGAAGGGGGTCAAGAGGGCCTTCGAGCCGGAGGGGGGGAGGAATCGGTGGAAAAGAGGAAGAGACAATCCCCACGGGGTAAGGAGCGGCAGGCGGAGGAGGAAGCGGGACCCTCCACCCCGCCACTGACCACGGGGATACCCGACCTGACACCTCTACTGAGCGGGGGGGAGGTGGAAATAGACGAAGAAATGGCGGGGAAGCTGAAGTTCGTCATAGGATTGCTGGTAGAGAGATATGGACAGTCGGGGGAGACCCCCACCAAGACTCTGTTACGAATGCAACGGGAGGTGCCTCTAGGGGAGGTCAATGTGAGGGCCCTGGAGGCGGAATACGAGGAAACCAGGAAGGACACTCCGACCTCCCGAACCTCCATCAAGTCGGCTGCCTACGAGGACATCTCCGCCACGAGTGGGGAGGACGGAGAGAGCTTGGGAATAGGGGGAAATGGGCTGGACTCTAGCCCCGAGAAGCAGCCCCCTTACGAACTAGTCAACAAGCCCAAACCCACCCTCTCCGGGGCCAGTCCCGAGACGTTGCCCTCCTATGAGGATATGAGTAAACCTTCCCCTAACAAACCGAAACCCATCCTGAAGACAGTTACAATCGTGACGCCTGAGTTGCCGGAGAAGGATGAGGTGGAGGGGGTGGGGGGGGGTGATGAGGCGGAAGAGGTGGAAGGGGAGGATGAAACCAGCGAGGAGTCGGAGGAGGTGGCCATCCCGGCGTACGTCCAATCCTGCCCTAAACTGAAAGCCCAGTTCCTAGCTGTACTCAGCGATGCCAAGGAGGAGGAGCGGAAGAGGAAAAGAGAAATTAAACGGAAAGAGAGAGAGGAGGCGGAGAGGAAGGCCAGAGAGGCTGAGGAGCGCCGGAGGGCGGAGGAGGAACAGCGGAGAAAGGAGGAGGAGGAGAGGAAGGCCAAAGAGGCGGAGAAAGAAAGACTGAGGAAAGAGATGGAGACTAAAAGTAAAAGCCCTAAAGGAAAAGGAGCGGGAAAGTCTACGAGGAAGTTGAGCCTGGAGGGAGTGTTAAAAGAGGCGGAGGAAGAGGCCATACAAAACCGATCCATGGATGAGGGTACCGCCCAATTAATGAGCAAATTTCAATCGTGTTCCGTAGGGACACCGGTGAAGGAGAAAGGACAGGCGGAGAAGGTACCAAATACCCCCCCCCCCATAGAGCCGGGGACCTTAGTGGCTCTACCCAGGTTGGATAAGTACCCCCGAACCGTGACTGTGGGGTTGGACGGGCTAGTCCTTTGCTCGCCCAAGGGGGAATTCTTGCTGCAAGTAGAAGTGGGGGGTGAGAGTGGACGGGCGGAGACCATGGTGATGGTGCCGGAGGGGGTCGAGACGGTGGTCGGAGGGCTTGGGGATCCGGCGCCCCTACCCAACACTGAGACAGACCGAGTGATGGTAGTAACCGGATTACCTATAGGAGATATGGGAGAAGGGGGAATCGCCAGCACTGAGGGGTTGGTGGGGGTAGAGGAGGTGCACCGCCTACCGCTAGATCAACAAGGAGATAAAGCGGGTGACAATAGGGACGAGGAGGCGGAGGAGGATGGGGCTATGCCATGGCATTCGGATTTTACCGGGCCGGAGGCCCTCAAGGAACACTCTAGACGACTGGGGCAGCCTCGGACCCTAGGACCTGAGATGAGGGTTATACCTGGGGGACTGCAATCTTCCTCCATTCACACTCTCCCCAATGGAGATATTGAACTGGTCCATGTTACCCGGACCCGTTATGGCCGTGATAAGAAGGGATGCTGCAGCTGCTGCGGACAGCGGTGGCCGAAGACGTTGGCGGCGCGGACGACCAAGGCTGGAACCAACGAGGGCAGCGACAAGACATCCTGAGGCGATCCGGAGGGCGGCGGAGAAGGGGGAGGCGGAGGATGTCTGCCGGATCCAGACGAAATGACGTTGTATTATTGTATAAAAGTTGTTATGGTTATACTCCGCATAGGGGACGGCGGATTCGGTTTACTTAGTAGTTAATGCCGCCTATAGAGGAGGTTTAAGTAGGATTTACTATGTGTATGATATGTGTAGCTATTTACTTAAACGCCCAGGGGCCATGGCGTGACAGGATTATTCAAAATTGGAAACCCATCTGCAGGAGGGTAATATCACACTCTTTCTCCCGGTAAGGCTATAGATTAGTTGGGGAGAGTGTGGCGGAGACGGAGGGGCCGTTGGCGGAGCCGAAACCATCCTGGTGTGGGGGCGGCGAGGCCAGCGGTCCTGAAGTAACGCGGTTACGTCGGCAATAGTAGTCGGCGGAGGAGATCCTCCGACGCTGGCCTGCCGTAGAGCAGGCTGGGGTCGGAGTATCTGCCTATGTATAAATAAGGGAGTTGTTACTCCGATCGGTTAGTTCCGGGTTGCAGACAGAGAGGAGCAGAACTTTAAAAGGCTTGCCTCTGGGTTAATCTATATACGATACAAGACTTAGATGGTGTGGCGAGGACTGCCAGGAAATAAAAGACACTGAAGTCAAGCTGTCAGAGTTGTGTAATTCTTTATTAACCATAGAGTCGGAAAACGCTACAATATATATATATATATAAAGAAAGCCCCCCTACTCAGAAGTCCATCGCCAAAAAACACAGTTTGGCGATTTACACTAATTCCCTGGTTGCAACATAGCTAAAAAGTACAGTTCATTGGAAGCTGAACATCAAGTTGGACCGTCATTATAAATGGCATTTATAACAACAGAGAGTACACCCAGTAAAATAGCAGGGAATGACTATAATTCCACTGGCATTGTTGATACCTTTATGGAGGGTGATGATGGTCTCCCCGACCTGCCGGTGCTTGGACTCCCCAGTATCAACTTTTACATCCTGCACATCACAGCCCTGGTTAGCATCTCCACCAGTATCATAAGCTGTATAGCTGTCTTTGCCATCCTAAAGCCGACATTCCCTCAATTCTGGAGCTGCAGTTCCGCCAGTGCTTTGCCATCTACCTGGCAGTTGGTGACCTGCTCCATAGCATTGCCCACTCCTCTGACCATGCATACATGCTGGCCATCGTGGATCATCCTCCAGAAGATGCCTGCATCACTATGGCCTTCTTTGTGGCTACAATCCTCTTGTTACACTCCATGATGGTGTGCTTCATGGCCTTCAGTACCTTCATGCTTGTGGTCAAGGAAATAAAAATCCCACTGGGCAAGTATGACTGGTGCTTCCTGAGTGCTACCTTTCTGGTACCTGTTGCAGTGAATGTACCTTTGGCTGGCCTCGGATGGCTGGGACCTTCTGGTGGATGGTAGGATCTCTGATCTATCTGTTTTGGGTGCAATAACATAATTTGTGCAGTTTAATTTTTTTTCTATATCAGTAGTTCATATAAATATGTCAATATATTGACCAGAAATTGTAAGTTCTGATTGCATAATACTACAGACTTGTATGTGCTTGATCACATCATGTGATGGCACTCAGGGCTGGGTCCCTACACTTGACATCTGTTGACACATCTTTTTCAAGTTGTAAAGTCACAGTCTTTCATTTACTTGATGGCCGAATAAGAAAAGTGGCACCTTAATGTTATTTGTCTCTTTTATGCCAGTATGTGTCCCTCACTTCTGTAAATGTAAGTCAATTTACTGATTCATGGCGTTTTCAATTCTATGAAAAGAGGAACAGTTGATTAAGTTAAGGAGCCCCAGAAATAAACAAGAAAAATGTGGCAAGGACCACGGATAGGAGTTGTGTTCATAGATCATGACAACATCGCTAGCCACTGCGGGTGACGTCACTGAGGCAGCATGACATCACCAATGACATCATAGGTGACAGGGAGAAAACCGAAAACATTATGGAGTTGCTACGGTCGCTACGCTCCCAGCCGCTGACGCAGCTTGCAACTCCAAAAAAAAAAAAACATTGTTGACCTTTCAGGTGTGTTGCTGATTGATGTGCGTAAACCCATGGGACGCCTCGTGGCCTACATCCAGAACATCATTATGGTGACCACCATTCTGGTAAACTTTGTCTGCTACTTATTTGTCTGGATCAAGATCAAGCAAGTTTCCAGAAGCACCAAGACGATGGGAAGCACCACCCGTGGAGACAACAACAAGGCTGCAAGTGTCATGATGAAGTTTGTAGCTGTCTACATAGTGCAGAGGTCTTCTAATGTCATCTACTACTTCTGGAGTCTCTTTGCCATACCTCCCTTCTTTACTGTCCATCTTGTGGTGTATACTTGCAACCTTGGTGGGCTTTTCAATCTTATTGCTTACACTGTTGACAGGGATATCCAGTAACAGTTTGGAAGACTGATAGCATCTTTCTTACTTCAATCTATTGTAGTGGCCAAATATCTGTCATATATAATACTAGTATGCCAGTCAATCAACATCAAAGATAATTGAGGTTTATTCTATAACAAAGGTTTGATTTTCTTTAATCGTATATGTATGTATATATATATATATATATATATATATATATATATATATATATATATATATATATATATATATATGAATTCGCTTCATTCCAATAGATTTCTTTGAACCTTTATTTCTTTCCTTTTTCCTATCATGCTATATCATAAGACACATTGAGATCTTGAAATTAGGGAGGCCTAAAGGTCAGTATGCTTGATCCCTTTAAATTTCATTTTAGGGTAATTTACTTTAATGCCTCACATATAGTGTGCAACTCATAAGCAAGGATGGGCCCATTCTGCACCTTATATACTACACATTTAATGATGGATGAGCAGAAGTTGGGGGCGTCCCTTATCTGGGGGGACCTATTTGTCAGGGTTAATTCTGTGATTTCTTCCAGATCAATTAGTCTCATGTTATGATTTATAGGCGAGGTAGTCTTGAAAGATTGACCTTATGAAATATGTCATCCTCAGAAAGAACCAAAGCACCAGAATGCGCAATTTCCCTTCTAAATATTCAGAATTTTCCTCGGGGAAATTTCCCCACACCACTTTAATTTAATTGTGAAATCGTACTCACAATAATATAAGAATCTGTTCATCTTTAGAGTCTTGTTTTTCTTGTTCAGGGATTGTATGTAGTCATTCTCATGAACTGTTGGCAAATGACCTGAGGGTGACCTGAAAAGGGCTAATTTTTAGATCTATGAGCAGATAAAAAACCTTTTGTCTTGAAATAGTATGGGTCTTGGCCCACTCATATACAAAATTAGGAACATCAAATCAGAAAACTGTGGCTATGGCACCTGGCTAAAGATACTATATTAATTATTGTAAGACTGCATGAGGCGTTAACTAAAGCATTTACTCTTTTAGCAACTACAAGGGTTTATTTTCTATAATCCAGGTATGTTATACCTTTGGAGTTAGTTACTCTAGGCAGGGGAGAGGATATGCCTCATATACACAGAATTTTCCTTCATATTATTATGTGCTGAGTTGCTCTCTTTATATATTCTTTATACAGGTGGATTTGAGCTATCTTTGTTTGGTTAAGAGAATAAAGTAATCATTTTATTGTAATGTCTTCCAAATAGGTACACAAAGTGGAATTCCACTAAAAGATTTCAATTCTAACATGAATGTTTATAGAGACTATCCTATTTCTAACGGTGGGTGGGTCTTGTGCCTTTTGAACTCTAAATACCTGTGCAGTAGCTATAGTGAGTGAGTAATAGATGTTTAACGCCATTTCGACAACTAAGGTCATATTCATGGCGAGAATTACATTACACAATTTCACAGGGGAATGTGTCAGTGCCCGCGCATATGTGCACCACACACATCCCGAGGGGATAGGAAAGAGGAGACATAGACCCTTTTGAGTGGGCTAGGGATAAAGATGGGGTTCATAAATGCATTAGTCAATGCTTCATAGACTATACAAGAGCAGAATTTACCTTATTTTCAGAAGTAGGTGAGCTATTCTTTTGCTTTTTATTCAAATTTCTTTTTCAATTCAGTATCTTTGTAATTATTCGAAAGTGCTGACTTTAGATTGTATGAGGGTCTTAGTTTTTCAGTTAGGAGTGCCATTGATATGCAATCTATTTCAATGATGATTATCATTATTACAGTAATGATATTTCAAATATATCGATATTCAGAAAAGAATGAAATCATAGGACAAAAATGAAAGGACTGGTAAATTATAATTCCATTCCCATTACTCAGAAACTATATGAGTACTAGTGACAACTGATCCTCATCCTAGGGCAGTGGCCAAAAGTGATCTCCCACTTTTCAGACCTGAGGTATTTTCAGCCACCAGGCAGTTGACTCCTGAATATTCCATATCATCAATGGATATGGATTCCAAAATTGTATCTGGCCATAACTCTGGTTCTAATTGGAATAATTTTAAAATTCTTTCACGATTTAAAAGAACTTGTGCTTGGGATAGAGGCCCATATAATATTTTATCAAAGGAAAGTAGTAAACAAGTATCTTGATTGCACTATTAATATGGATATCAAACACTCATAAGTAGTATAATTTAGCTGTTGGTTACCATCACCTGCTGTACCATGACCATTTTACTTGAAAAACTGTGTACAGCAGACTTATCTTTTATTTGTTATTTTCTTGATGATGTGGCAATTCATGCATCAAATAATTACCACAACATTACAGCTGTAAGCTTACCTCATGTATACACAGACCATGACTTTGAAGGGAATACGTTGACCTACATAAACACAATTAAGATGTATTTTTTCTTTATATAAGGTAACTATACTTGAAAAGCCTGACCTGTAGCCCAGTTACGAGCATGTGGTAAACTTGTGCATTTTGTGCAAAGTATGTCGTCTTACTTTGATATAATCGACGCGGGAAAAAGATTCGAGAAGACTGCGCATGCGCGCGTCGGTCGCTAACTTCCGGTAGGCACCATGTTTGTTTTGAGACGAAACAGTGCCAGCTAGTATCCAAATGTAAGATTTTTTGATGAATTGAGGCTTTGTGGAGTGAATATGATCGTTTAGGAATGAGAGAGGAGTGAGAGACACTTGATGTGTGAAAAAGGTGGCTGCTGGAACCTGAATTGGACAACCGCTGAGTGAATTTGACAAACTCTGAGTGAGTGACAACATTGTGAATCTGTGATCAGTGAGTGACCTACATTTATAAATCTTCTCTGAGTACTGTCTAAGTGATTAAAGTGTACACATGATTTGTAAAAAATGTGGTACAGATTATGATGGACGTACAAATAAGGGAAGTACATTTTGTAGGCTATGTGATGGAAAGGAGATTAGAGACTATAGTGAGAATAATAGATCACAGGCAAAGACAAATGAAATTGGAGTGGAGATGTCAAATTTGGCCAGACCGGGACAGTTGGTTAGAAAGGGTGAAGATGGTATGGATGGAAGAGATGCCACTGATGGAGGTGGAACTTCGCAATCATGTTGTGATGATACAGAGAGAGACAGCAGCTATGTTGGGGGCTCAGCTTCAATTGGTGCAACGTCAGGAATTTGCAGAAGCACGAGCCAGGATGGAAGCACTATAGACCCCGTAATTTTGAGTCTACGTAGTGAGCTTGAACTTGAACAATTAAGATTGAGGGAGTTTGAGGAAAGACAGGAAATAGTTAGGCTGCGAGCGGAAGTTGCTAAAACTCGCCAAAAGACTCTAGAGGCTGAAATGTCTAAAGTAAAATTAGATGAGGAGGCTGATGAAATAATCCATGATTTGGAGTTGAAACAAGAAAAAAGGGAAAAATTAGTCAAGAAAGTTGTGAGGCGTAGTCAAGAAAGAGAGGATGAGATTCATTTGACAGCATTGCATGGTGATGTTGAGGATGCAAGTGGTCATTCTATTGACTCCGAATCTGATTCTGAATCTGACCCTGACCCTGTTAGTAAATTGCAGAAAGCCCACACTGACTCGGAGGACGAGGAGAAAGGCCATACAGCATTCTCTTACTAAGGAAAAATACCTAAAAATATGCTATTTCCACCTGTTTTTGTTTTTCATGCAGTTAATATTGTCCATAGAGAGGCAAAACTATACACCCAAATGTAGCCAAACATGTTGTGGACCTGATAGAATCAGTGAAAATCATTTCAAAGCAATCCTCCCAGATTTATAACATAACAAGGCTAAAATGCTGATTTGCTAACAGTTCATGAGAATGATATGTTACATGGGGTATTATGATACTCATCAACCCAGATATTTTAAATGGAAAACAAATTCTCTTAAAATTTTGTTCAACACACATTTTATTCCATTTTTCCAGGACAACCAATGCCCCATAAAAGATGGGGATGTGCTCTCATACGATTTGGTATATTATAACCTGGCTAATATCCTTATTTAGTGGTGTTTGATATATATTCACTAGAGCAAGGTCATATCAATTGGGTTACGTATTAAACAACAAGGACCTTTGGTGATATTTAGATACATTGGAAGGAAATGAAAGTCAGTACTGATTAAACTATGTATTCTGCAATGGAATTATGAACAAATGACTTTGATTTTGATTCAATGTAGCCATATTCATGAGCTTGTACAATTGTGCAATATATAACTCTGACTAAATGAGTAAAGTGCCCACTTTTGTGACATGCTAGGAACCTTGCATCACAACCTAGGTTAATCTAGGTGTTAATTCTTCATTCCTATTTCTCAATGCTTTTCTAAATGTTGCTATTTATCATTAGGTATAAGTGGACTCTATCCAACAGAGGCTATGAGTTTGACAATTCACCATAACAGTAATTTCTAAAAAGAAATGGCAGAACATGATAGATATCAATTTTGTGTCTACACAAACTGTCTGAATTTTCAAATTGTACATATAATACATTTATATTATCAATAAATATAAGATATATCCCATGAGAAACAAATGAGACACATTTAGCAAACACTGATACATATATTCATAAATTGTCTGATGTAAAAACAACTGATTAGATACATGTTACTGGCCATCAACTTGTCTTTTTATCATGGCAGAATATTGTTGTAAAAGGCAGACAGGGATTTGAAGTGGTTATTTCAAAGCATTGGTATCAGTGAAATCCTGTTTACATTGTTCTTCTGTCTTGTGCTTGTTTTTATTTTTTTTTCCAATGTTTATGAAAATCATGTAATGTAGACACATCTTGCAAGTATGGCAGCAAAGATAAACAATTAAAAGCAAAGTATAAACCACTATAACTTTTGTGATCATCATGTGTTTCAATACTTGAATGCTACAACTACTACAGGAAGATTTGACTTTAGACCACAACCAGAGAACTGGAGGGAAAATGTACATTGAAGAATGCCCACTTTGATTTTCATGATCATACATTAGGCTTCTACCGAGTAGTCTAATTACCAATAATGGTTAATCACAGTCTCATCAATAACAATGACCCTATAACATGATCTACAATATCACATCGAAGACCTTGGAAGTAGGAAGGGTAAGGAATATGTATACATTATTTATGCACTTGAACTTTGTCACTGCAGTGCCAGTTTACAACACTAAAGAACAACTGCATTCTCTCTTTTCATGGGATATACTAATCTAAATTCATGACACCAGTAAACTACATTAGAGCAACTTGCAGAATATTCTGGTTCCCATACCATTACAGTTAAAATTAATAACCCTTCTTTAAGGAAGGGGGATAAAGTTAGATGAACATCAATTCCCTTTTGCCACATTTAAAAACATAGTAAAGCAAGAGTTAAATAAACAAACTCTGATGTACAAACTAGAACAAACCAGCTGGCTGAGCCCAACAACAACAAAGTCTACTGACAAGATTGAATAAATTAAACAGTCATCTCAAATGCTTTGGCGCAAGTTTGAGATTAATAAATTAATTTAAATAATACAAAAAGAATAAGTTGCATACCCTTCTTCCATATCAACATCCCACATTACCTTGAAGCAAACCAATTAGAATAGGAAAGACTTTCAGCAAGGTAGCACCTTCAGTCAAGAGTGTCTTCTTGTGTTTTGGCAGACCATCCACAAGAGACACCCTCTGTCCTGCACTTTCTGGCTCCATCATTGCAGGTTACACTACATACAGTTTTTCAGGCTAGCTGATTCATATAATTGTGTCCATATGTATATGTATTAAGCATTAACATTGCATAAAATATTAACATTCCCTCCTTTAATATTAAAACCTCAAAATGGAGATTTCAACTTTTATACACCTTTTTTTCTTTTCATAGTCTATTCTTAAGTTCCAAAAATTACTAAAATTACTTCTCAATAGCCTTCTCAAATATGGCTCTGGCGACATCCATGGTTTCATCACTGACTAGAACAATATCAAATGCATTCATGTACTTTTCTTTCAATTCGTCCACCTGAAAAAAAAAGCAAGTTTGATTTGAAGTATAACAATGTTTTCATCTGCTTTCTCTTTTTAAGTCATTTCATAGATAGATAATTCCTTATCACACAACATAAAGCCCTGTAGTAAGCCTTTGAGGATTCTCTCAAAGTGAGGGTATTGGTCATATGCGGCGGTTGGCTTACACATGAGTGAGATGGTAGATCAAGGATATACACCACAGTTTATTCAATTGGATTTTTTAAACAAGACTAGCATACTAATACAATTAAATAAACTTTGTACATCAATATAGGGAACAGAGCCACTGCTAGTGCCAAACAAATTAGTAGGTGGCTCATGTAGTTGGGGGCTAGATTAGCAGTTGGCCTCTTTGTACAGTTTACTTTGGCTGGCCCTTCCTAATAGTCTATATAAAGCTATATTCTAGAAGTCTACACCTTTGGATAGCAAATACTTTAAACTTAAAACAATATAACCTTAAAGGCTAAGTACTTCAAATACAAGATAAATTAAACTTTAAAATTTTTCTTAGAGGGCACATATAATCCAAGCTGAGTAAAACCAAGCCACTGTCTCCCTATCAGGCTTATCCCCTCTATTCAGACCTAAAACAATGGACAGGTACTCAAGGTGATTAAGATAAAGGCAGGGGCTGCTTATCAGTCTTATCAGTTCCCATTGTTTACTGTGGGTGGAGGGGAAGATAAAGAGATTACCTGCAATCCTCTGCCAGATCCAAGGTGGCTGTCGGGGGGAGGGGGGCAGTTAAATAACTGATTTCAAGATGGCCACCTCCATACAGGAATGGTTCTGTTCCCTATACAGTTATCATGCAAACAAAATTTTTGTATATAATCTGGCACTGTATCGATGGATATATATATCATACATCAGTTTGACCATATTAATTGCCTCTATCAGATTTGCTGCATTTTGTGATGATTCGGTTGCCATGGAAACAAAATGGAACAAAAACGTTCTTTTTTGCCTCCTTTTACTTTGAACACCATTATGGGATAGAAATAAGATATGCTCTAATTACTTGAATTGAAACTTGAAGTCAATTTCTGAGGACCTTTTTTTTCTTTTATGGATATTCCAATTATTAAGGTCTCTGGAGGTCTTCAAAGTTGCATAGTTCATAAAAAATGCTTATTTTCCCCTATTTTCCCTTAAAATTACTGTTTTTTATGAACTATGCAACTTTGAACAGCTCTGTAGACCTTGATAATTGGAATATCCAAAAAAGGAAAAAAAAGTCTCCATATATTGACTCCAATGTTCATTCTCAATCATCGGATTTAGAAATTATGTCCTATTTCCATATCATTGTATTGTTCAAAGTTGAAGGAAGCAAAAAAGAACATTTTTGTTCCATTTTTGTTTCCATGGCCACCAAATCGTCATAAAATGCAGCAAATCTGATAGAGGCAATAAATATGGTCAAATTGATGTATGATATATAATATATATATATATATATATATATATATATATATATATATACCGTAATCTCCCGCGTAGAAGGCGCAGCTCGCGTAGAAGGCGCACCCCCAACTCAGAGAAGGCCTTTTCACGTAGAAGGCGCACGTACCTCCTCTGGATCGATTTCTGGAAAAACCCGCGTATAAGGCGCCCCTCCAACTCACAGGGGGGCTGTTTCGCGTAGAAGGCGCCCCCCCTCCCCACCCCCCTATATGAGTTCAAGCTGTCATCGGCACACGGTCGGCGTAAAAAAACAGCGAGCAAATCTACAGCGACCCATGCGTTCCCTACACCCCGGCAGGCGTGCGGACCATTCCCCGGTCTGCCGCGGCGCTAGCGCTATGAGTCGATGCTGTCATCGGCCCACATGTTCCCTACACCCCGGCAAGCCATGCCGCTTTGTCTATAGTGTCAACCTGTTGAGTCTATGCTGTCATCGGCACATGGTGTGATGGTCGGCGTCAAACCCGCCGAGCAAATCTACAGCGACCGCTCTGCCGCGGTGCAGGCTCTATGAGTTCAAGCTGTCAGCGGCACACGGTCGGCGTCAAACCCGTCGACACCTCCCGGTCTGCCGTGGTGCAGGCTATATGAGTTCAAGCTGTCATCGGCACACGGTCGGCATCAAACCCGCCGAGCGCCTGTCGACACCTCCCGGTCTGCCGGGCTGCTGGCTATATGAGTTCAAGCTGTCATCGGCGTATGGTGGGCCTTATCCCCGGCGAGCGCGTCGACACCTCCCGGTCTGCCGCGGTGCTGGCGCTATGAGTTCAAGCTGTCATCGGCGCTTTTTCCCAAATGAGATGTTGGAAAAACCCGCGTATAAGGCGCACCCCAAACTCAAGGCAATTTACCTCCCGCGTATAAGACCCAGCAGCATTTTGTTTGGCGTAGAAGACGCGCCTTCTACGCGGGAGATTACGGTATATATTGGAATTTTGGGAAACTTACCGTAGGGTACCGGAGGTAAGTTGAAGTAAAACTTCTTATTTTACCGAGGGAATACGGGGTATTGGAGGAACAGATGAGATACGAACGAGGGCGGTCACGTGACGACAGACTTGAAAACCTAAAATCTATGAGTAGAAAAACACACACAATTCTCTGGAAACAAACCAGATTAGACATTTCAATTTTTATATATCTAATAATAATAACCTCGAAAGAATACGGGTAGGGTGGGAAGGGCATCTGTTCCTCCAATACCCCGTATTCCCTCGGTAAAATAAGAAGTTTTACTTCAACTTCCCTCCGGTACCCTACGGTAAGTTTCCCAAAATTCCAAAATTTTACCTCGGGAATACCTCGGGTATTTCCGGAACCGATGAGATGTTGAAAGCCAATGTGTTTTTCTAGTCATAAAGATTTTTGGCTATTATCAATAATTCTCAATTCTTATCAATTTAATAATTGACCAAGACCAAAACAGAATCAATTCAACACCTTTAATTTTCTGACCTTTATCATAACCAACTTGGTTAAAGCACAATACACTAGTAATCTGGAGTAGTCAAATAACCAACCAATGCAATTCATACACCAGATAACCCATACATTTGAACGTTCAAGAAAACTAATCTGCTAGTCTCAGCAAGTTTGTAGCTACATGCTCCGTATCCACCTCAATGGGCTTGTTGTAGAATTTCCGATATGAGTCAGCTGACTTCCACCCTGCCAGGCGCATTACGGCATTCAAGCAGGATCCTACCTTGGTGGAAGCTGAAGCTGAAGCCCCACGAGTAGAGTGGGCCTTCCAACGTGAAGTGTCAATCTCAGCCATGTCTAGAGTGGCAATGGTCCACATGGCCAGGGTATCCCTACTGATTCCGTCATGAGGCGAAATGTAACTCATAAGGAGCTGCAGTGGATTTTTAAGAGGTGGAAGGTTTAGCTTCCTCCTAAGTCGTTCAGACTTTTCACGGACCTTTTGCCTCCTAGTGAGATATGCCTTGAGGGTGCTGACCACACAGAGCTTTTCATTTAGTATGTAGGGTCTCAAGACCACAGTGTTTAAAGGGTCACCCACTCTGTTAGACTTTAACAGAGTACTGAGTCTGAAGACAGCATTCCTGTCTTCCCAAGACAGTTCATCTGTCCTTAACGCTAAGATTGTCTGCCCTCTTTGAGATGTGACAAGCAAAATCAAGACAGCTAGTTTCAATGATAACTTCTTAAGCGACAAAGAACTGTTATCCCCCCAACTTTTGAACAACTTGAATACCTTTGTAACGTCCCAAAACATGTCATACCTTGGTCCACTAGGTCTATCTTCGTATGTACCCTTCACCATATGGCAAATGTTTGGATGTTGCCCAATAGGCGCCCCATCTACCTGTGGTAACAGGGTTCCCAAAGCACATCGTGCCACATTCATAACTCCGTGACCTACTCCCGAGTCATACAAAGTTCTCATAAATTTACACACTTGTGGCATAGTGCCCTTCATCCAGTTATAACCCCGTTCAACACAGAAAACTATCCATTTGTTTATGTAAGTCGTATAAAGTTTCCTTGTAGATGGTCTCCAAGCTTTTATCATAAGGTCAATGAAAGCCTTGTCATACCCTTCCTTTTGGAGGCGTCGCCTCAGAAAAGGAAAGCTATAATTGGTAGACTTCCTATGAACTGTAGGCTTGTAGGGGCCCCATGAGGTAGTAGGTTGTTCTTTCTCTTGCGGAACTGTACGTAGTCCACCGCATACTTGTGGGCTTTTGCCTTCCAGGGTTGACTCTCCCAATCCGGCATCACGAGGATTGCCCTTGCCCCTGCCCTCAATATGCGTTGAAGCACTCGGCCTGCAATGCTGAACGGAGGAAAACAATATAAGAGCTTATTAGGCCATGTGAATGAGAAAGAGTCAACTTTCCATGCTTCTGGTTCTGGCCTACGTGACACAAAACATTGAACTTTACAATTTGTTCTAGAGGCGAACATGTCCACCTGAGGCCTCCCAAACCTTTCACAAATGATTTCAAAAATTGAGTCATTTATCTCCCACTCAGTCTCATCTTGGAAATGGCGTGACTCATGATCAGCGATGACATTATCCACTCCCGGCACATGAGCTGCTGTCAACCAGATCCCTCTAGACTCACACCAGTTCCAGATGTTTCTTGATACCAGATTACACATTGGAGACTGCAGCCCTCCCATATGTCTCACATATGCAAGTGCCGTGGTATTATCTGTCATGACCCTAATATGAGCCCCTCTCACTTTACACAACGATTTTAGACGTTCCCCCTGTGTGCACCCCAGCCGTCATCCGATGCATCCGTATACAATTCAAACTCTGGTGGACCTACATCCAGTGCCTTCTTAGCAGTTGGTATGCTGGCTTGCCACCACAGTATGTCCTGTATAGCATCCTTGGAAAGTACCATTTTTGCATCAAAATTCCCTTTTCCTTAGGCTAACCACTCATTCTTGCATTTCTCAAGTCCTTTAATATGTGCAGGCCCATATTGAACTCCTGCCGAGTAAGCTACCATAAGACCTATGAGAGATGCAACCTCCCTGATTTTTGGCTTGACTTTCCCCAGCAACAAGTAGGAATCTGACATGAACTTGTCTACCTTCTCCTGAGTTGGATATATAGACATATCCACAGAGTCAATCCAAAAACCCAAGAAGATCACCCTTTGCGAGGCTACAAAGGCTGACTTATCTGAGTGAATTACAAAGCCTAACCCATCCAGGGTTTCACACACTCTTCTGATAGATTGCTCACAACCTTCTTTTGACTCATGCATAATAAAAGAATCGTCAATGTAGGGGAAACAGATGTGTCCCTCCTCCCTTAGCTTTGCGAAGGGGGGAGTGAGCAACTTAGTGAATACTCTTGGTGCACATGAAAGACCGTTTGGCATCCCTACAAACTGGTAGAGGACCCCATTCCACCTGAACTTCAGAAATTTACGATAATCTTCTCGTACAGGAATAGAGTAATAGGCATCCTTTAAATCTACACTCCCCATAAAACAATTAGGGGTGACAAGGTCCACAGCAGTTTGTAGGGAGGCCATCTTAAAATGCTCATACATGACCTGCTTGTTCATATCTGTCAAATCCAATATAAGCCTGTAATCCCCATTGGGCTTGGGACGCAGGAAAACATTGGAGATGAATTCACCCTGTTCATGTACTGTAAACTCAATAATACCCTTAGCTACCATTTTATCTACTTCCTTATCCATAAAGGCCACCTCTACCGGATCAAGTTTATATGGAGGAGGCACCCAGTCCTGGGATGGTAAGGCATTAAAGTCAATGGTGACACCCTGAGACATGGCTAGGATCCAAGGGTCCTTGGTGAGTTTAAACCAAGCATCAGCACACTTCAGAATGTTACCCCCTTATAAAGATTGAACAGTGTTATGTAGTGGGAAGGGACTCACCTGCCCTACTTGGGCCCCTTCTTGGAAAAACCCTGTTGGGCTTGCTGCTGCTGACCTTGGCCCTGCGGACGAGGTGCTTTGAAGCGATAACCCTGGCCTTGTGTCTGGTAATTCTGAGAGTAAGTCTGCCTGTAGCCATGAGCCACTTGAAATCTCGGCTGAGCGTATTGATGGCGCGGAGCCGGGTAGCGGCCCCTAGGGCCCTGGACATAGTAGTGGTTCTGTCCATAAGGGTGCCTAGGTCCCCAGGCTTGAGCAGGTGCTGTGCCCATGACCTTCTGCCTCTTAGACTGGGAATGAGAATCCTGAGGCCCTGGGCGTTTGGACGCTAGAACCTTGTCTGAGATCTTCTTATCCTCCTCAGCTTGTTTAATACGAGCCTCCAGGTTGCCCCCAAAAAGCCATTGTGGGTCCCCATCAATGTTGGTCTTAGTGAGCGCCTTAGCATAGGGCTTAGCAAGGAAAGGTTTTAGCAAGTCCCTCCTCTTTACCGATAGCCCATTGCACACATTAACCAGTAGTCTGGTTGCCTTATTGAAATCCCTTCCAAAGGCATCCAGTTGTTGGTCCACGGGCCCTTTCTCCAGCATCATCGAGCCTAACGGTGCATAAGCTGCAATGGCCGAGACCACCCCTTTCTGCAGGGTCTGAAGAGATACATCCAGCATACGTACTGCTGCATTCATGGAAAGTGCCTCAGAGTTGAAAATTGCTTCCTCTAACTTAGGAGCTACCAGTCTCTGCACATTTGAAGGCCTAGGAAATTCTTTTGCCGCTTTCTCTAAGTCCTGAGCAATATAAGTCTCTTCAAAATAGGAATTGATGGCATCGGAGAGGGCTTCATGTACGGTGGGGCCTTCCTTGGTTAGTTCCGCTTTTTCCCGTCTGTAGGACTGGATACTCTCAGCTAGGCTTCCAGTTAGCCCCTTGAGATGGTCAATTGGAGGTGGCTTAGCCTTTGACGACTGTGCCTCAAAATCACCTTGCACAGAAGCCACTTCCTCCTCATCATCAACTACTGACAACGCATGTGCCTGTCCACGTGGGCCTAGATCCACATAACCCTGACCGTCCTCCTCTACTGGTTCACACTGGTAGACCATGTGATCCATACCATAGGCATAATCCATCGGCTGATAAGGGTCCTGATAGTAATCATAAGTCTGTTGGTAGTAGGGCATAGGAGGAGCCCATCTTTGAGGTGGCTGCTGGACCAACAGCACAGGAGCACTGGGAGTCTCAGTAGCTTGAACTTCAGGCTCCTTCTCAGAGTCTACTGAACTCACAGTGTCTTTCTCAGCCCCCTTATCCTTAGAATGCCTAGATGAAGATCTAGCAGAGCTGGAACTTGAACTGGAGTTCTTATGTGATTTCTTTCCCTTCTCCACAGCAGTGGGACTGGACTGTGATGTACTTGCCATCCTGGAAAAGGACCAGAAATAAAAGAATATAGGCTAGTGACATTCCCGGTATGTACTTAGAGCAGGACTACAAACAGTGTACTTGGAGTAGACCCGCTTAGCGGTAAAACAACGGCGACACTCGCCGAGCGGAATGTACTTAGAGCAGGACTAGAAACATGTACCTGGAGCAGACCCGCTTAGCGGTAACATAACGGCGAAACTCGCCGAGGGTATGTACTTAGAGCAGGACTAGAAATATGTACCTGGAGCAGACCCGCTTAGCGGTAACACAACGGCGAAACTCGCCGAGCGGTATTTACTTAGAGCAGGACTAGAAACAAGTACCTGGAGCAGACCCGCTTAGCAGTAACACAACGGTGAAAACTCGCCGAGCGGTATGTACTTAGAGCAGGACTAGAAACATGTACCTGGAGCAGACCCGCTTAGCGGCAATACAGCGGCGCTGGTGCCCGGCGAGCCCCAACGGACAATTTTTCGATCGTAATCGACCAAAACTGCCCGAAACATGTGTAAACTGAAGGCAAAAAGGTGCCATAACATCAGGGAATGCTCCAAAATCCCTGTAAGATCCCTGTAACGAGAGAATTCCAGCGGAATTCCTCCAGGAATTTGTAAAATGCAAGATCTCTCTACAGCCCGCCGACACGACAGCTGTCTTTGAGAGAAAAACTTTATTTTCTAGCACTAAAAAGGTACCCCAGCGGCGTAACCTTGGCTAGATGTAGAACAAGAACAAATCCCCTAAAAATAGGGTAAAAACTGCCCAGAAAAGGGCAGTAAAACAGGTAAAACCGATCAAAAACTCACCTGGAAGATTGAAACCGTCTGCCAAACACGGACGCTCGATCCAAACTGTCGTCACGTGACCGCCCTCGTTCGTATCTCATTGGTTCCGGAAATACCCGAGGTATTCCCGAGGTAAAATATATATATATATATATATATATATATATATATATATATATATATATCAATTCTGTGTCAGATTATACACAAAAATGTTTTTCTCTGAACAAACCTATCTAGAGCCCTTAAATCAGTCAAAATCCTCATAGATGAAATGGGAGAAATTACCTTATCATTTAAGAAGCCAATTTTCAGAAGGTTTTCACATGCAGCACCTTCAGCCATCTGTAGATCTCCAAGCGAGTCACCAAGAAGAAGACAATTGGTATGCTTCGCCAAACTGCTGAAGTACTCTGACTCATGAACAGCATTCTCATTCTTGTTGAATGAATGGATTAAGTCTCCTTTGAAACCAACCATCTTCCCCTGTAATAGAAAATGTTTACTGAGTTGGTGGAGGAATTGTCAAATGTACCGTTGTCCGAAAAGTGTTGGATCAATATTCTGGAACTTGTTACAACAGAACAAAATACAGAGCCAATGTTTTGAGTTGTTGTGGTTTTTTTTATCTTTGCACTTTTTTTTCTAGGAGTGATGAACAAACACTGAGCATGACCAAGTCACTTTGAAAACTTAAATTGTCATATTCCTTTGTATCTGGATAGAGATGTCCTACCTCCTCATTAAAGTCCATGAAGTTTGAGACGATGTGCATGTTATCGTACATTTTGGCCTGCTGTACAATCGCTTGCTCTATGACATTGCCGATACCAGCCGAAAATATCAGCAATGGCACTTGATACTGATGCAAGGAGGTGAAGAAACAGTCACAGCGCTCCCTGAAGAACAAAAGGGAATGAATTTTTCAAGGTTTCTCTTTTTCTTTTCAAAAGGAATTTGATACATAGAGCAGAAAACTTTGGAGGGCTAGAAATCATTGCATTATAAATGTACTTATGCAGTCCTTCACACTCTGTAGACATAAAGTTTGAATGGTGTACTCCAAGCAGCTGTGAAATTTCCTAAAAATAACAAATGACTTCTATAGTAATTCATCAAAACTGCCTTCATGCATTATACCAATACTATTGTGAGTGGGAAGGTCAAAACACTGCAGTGGTTCCACATGACACAACATTTCAGCCCTATCAAGTAATTATTGGCAGTGTATGAAGCAAATGAATGAAAATGAAACTGTGAAGCATCATATCATGGTTGTATGCCTTGCCAATACTCACCTCAACCTGAGTTTGGAACTCCTGACAATATCACAGATGTCATTCTTGTCAAGCTTTAGTTCTAACATGAGATCATGAGACCGTGTCCACCATTCCACCATCAGTGGCAGCTTCTGCTCAAGTGTAAGACTTGGCTCAATCTCAATGGGATAGTAGTGGTTTCTCAGTGTGTATGCTTTCTCCCGATAGGAGTCGCTCAGCTTTGGACAGTCATCAAGAGCCTCTGATTGTAATTCAAAGGAAGGTACAATTTATCATTTTAATAATTTACACAACCAACCATAGTCCTCCATGTATAAGACACATCCCGCATAATATAAGGCACACCTAGGGCCTATACCCTAAGTTTGGGATTGTACTATAAGGCGCAGGAAGCGATTACAGTAATACTGATGAATGGTAAGTTCATCAGCACTAGAATTGTATAGATCATATAAATCTTGACTACTATAGATTCCTGTGTATAAGGTGAACCCGCGAATAAGCCTGACTTTGAGGATAACTCAAAATGTCATGTATAAACCGTGGCTTCTATGTGAGAATTGACATGCTCAGTTCAATACTTACTGTGGCATGAGACGCAGCGCTCCCCTTTCAGTGTAAATGCAGAGAGAGTGCTGTCAAAGTCTGCAATTACCTGTAATAAAGAAACCAAAGTTATGTTGACATTTAAGAGGAGTTCTACAATTACAGCTGTTCCTTTTTTTTTTAATGTTTTAGTGTTTTTAATGGTGTAGTTTATTCACTCATCTCTATTTTGGGCCCTGTGTTACAAGGTATACCCCTCACCCCCGCAGAAGACCTATTTATTAATCCCCAGACCACCACTACCACTACAAAAACTAAGGAGAAAAAGAAAATGAAAGGGGGAAAGTAATCTGCCCTCAATAACTTTGACATCTCAGCAAGTGATAAAAGTCGTTGGCATTACAGGTGACTATATCTTTATCAGATTAGGCCTAAACATAGCACGTTACAGATAACATGCTTCAAATATTAGGCATAGGGGAGGTTAGATTTTTTTTTTGTAATTTCTTTTTTTTTATTCCTTCAATGACTCATGATCCACACATCTAATAAGTCACCCAAGACTGACCCAAAAAAAATGAAAGACATGCATTGGCACGAAGGGCTCAAGGCAATTTTTCCCGCGTTTTTTGAAAGGCTTCCAAAGCGTCTCACTTTTAGACGCTGTTTTCTAACCAAACAGAAACAAAGAAAGAAAAGTCCAGCCCGGAGGTAAACCTATGGAGGACTGGATTGGAGAAGATATTTTTATGAAATGACTTTTTTCTTTATTTAATTTTGTATGAACTCATGGATGGATTTGTGAATTTTTTTCTTTACTCAAACTAAAGACTGATATATAGACTACTCATGTATGGTACTTTTATTTGTTTACATGCTATGTTTCTTGTAGAAAATTGAGATTGAAAATTGTATAACTGACTTTTTTCCAATGCCACCACCTACCCGGCGGTATAGACTCAGGGTGGTCCCTGAGCCAATTATGTAGCAAGGGTCGTCCCTGCAGGCTATGCAGAGTCGAGTAACCTGGAATCCATTACTTCTTTTTTTAAAAAAAATGTATCTTATCAGTAACACATCCATACCTGTAGTTTATCAGGTCCACCCTTGACGATTTCTGTAATCACGTGATCCACATGGTCTGGGTCCTTCATCAGCACGTGACCTGCATGCAGCTCCCTGATCTAATAATGGAATGAAAACATATCTGATCAATCTTTATTTTCGATTTATTTTCACTTGCCTTTGTGGGCAATCGCTCATACATGGTTACCTTATTTTACTGTCATGAACTTTTCTGTGGGAACAAAATACAATGTCAATGTTGATGAATCAGTTTCCAGCAATGATTCAACGTTATGTGCCCATTAGTTCCACCTGGAAACTTCATACTCTTGATTATGAGCACTTTTATAAATGTCGAGATATGCTCAGACGGATATTTGACTGTACTGAAAATGTCTGTAAGTTTAAGAAAATCACAAACAATTTTTGCGTTATGTTGAATTGCTATATCATGTCACGGAACTGGACACCCAGTGACTAGTTCCGTGATCATGTAATGATATACTGGGAAATCTATTTGGTTCATAAGACATTTTGAGGTATTTCACATTTCCACCTGAGGTCGCACATGTGCAAGATCCTGCAAGGACCCCTAGTGTTAAGAACACACACTAGATCAGGGGTCAGATCTAGCTGCAGGATGCAAGTTGTTACGCCGGACTATGCCCTAAGGGCATTCAGCGCTGCCCCACTGGTGACGTGTACATTTTTGGGACTGCTGCGCGGGATTGAACATGCCCTGAGGGCATATTGCTGACCTTAACATATCAACAATTGACCAATTCTAGTGTATGCCCTGAGGGCATCGTATATCGGTCCTGAGGGCATATTCCTACTCTTTTACTCAGGGCAACACCAGCGTTGTCTAGGCCACTCTACACACCAAAGCATGCCCTTAGGGAATTACTAGTGTATGAATGCTCCAAGGGCATTACTTTGAATACCAAAACTACACCATCCTTAGGTATGGAATTATGCCCTAGGGGTAATTATTATCTCCAGGAGATATTTCTGTTCATTGCCTTCAGAGAAGAGGCATTGTCTGAGGGGAGGGCATCTGTGAGTGAGCACTGATGCCCTGAGGGCATTGATAATAAAACGTCCTTAGGTCTTAACAGTTGTGTTATTTTATATCCTAAACGTCCAGATATCCTGATGATAAACATTCCTGTATAGGGGGCCTAGTCCAGATCAGGCCCTAAGGGCATCAATATAGCGGAAGGCTACCGGTATGCCTCAAGGGCATAGTGTCCCTGGGGCTATATTGGTCTATTTCCATAGAGTATATATAATTGACCATATATAATTATACCCTCAGGGCATATTCATCACATCCATAGACTATAGGTTTATTGTAGGTCCATGCCCCCAGGGCATTATTAGTGATTATCAGCCTGAGGCTATCCTTCATGTTATAGCCTAGACTTAATTGACTCAGTGCAGCAAAAAACATGATCTATGTCCTCAGGGCATAGCTAGGTCTATAGGCTGTAGGAGCTCTCATTATACAAGATCGCAGTACCTATGTCCCAGGGGCATCGATGCCCCGGGGGCATGCATTCTCCTCTACCTTACTCCCGTGCCCAGTGTGGGAAAGTACCTCTGTCCGCGGAAATGTACGCGCCACTCCCATGCGGCGCGGCAGTATGTCCTTAGGGCATAGACCGACGTAACAAGTTGTGTCCTGCGATTTGCCTGAGCTAATATTATACACCTGTACATGTATATTCATGTGTATATTCACAGTAGGGCAAAAGGCTATCATGTACCAGGCCGGGTGTACCGGTATGTCACAGCATTCCACATATCCACCTTGGTGTTAAGTCTTGTGGAAATGATTTACCGGTTGTACAAATAGCATTCTTTCTGTCTATTAGAATCAATATGAAGTAGATTTTTTTTCTCTCAGATCTATCTTACTGTCATGTATAAAAGAAAGGGGGGAAATCTATAAAATGGCGATGCTAATAT
Source organism: Acholoe squamosa (assembly GCA_949317995.1). Lineage (NCBI taxonomy): Eukaryota > Metazoa > Annelida > Polychaeta > Phyllodocida > Polynoidae > Acholoe > Acholoe squamosa. Next base: position 37,230,919 of record OX439049.1, read on the forward strand.
CAGGTTTCAACAATGGTGATTAATTATTTATTCATAGCCTCTGACCTATTGGTCTATCAAAACTGTTATCTATTTTCTTACGAATCTAGCATGTCAATCAATCTCATGTAGATAATCACACATGACAATTTGAAGTGCGATATTCGATTGTGTATTAGATTATGATATCAATAGTTTCACGGAAACGAAGGACTGCCCGATTATGACCTTTCCATATATGGTTTCAGTGCCGTTTTTCCTTGTAAGAGAACTTTGTATCGGATCATGTGGCTTGACAGCCCCAGCACTATCAATGGTTAAGAAATCCATACAAAAGAAGAAGAAAAAAACGTCATAGTCTCTCTTCTCTCTGGAATGTGGTTTCATATGTTTAACGCCTAGCCTCTACTTGTAGAATGTCTGAAGGGGATGTTTTCATGTATATTTGATCTGCTGTAGCACAGTTACTAAGGTGGTGTCCCCTGCCCACCCGGCTGTAACTTTGAAAGTTCAGTATTGACATAAGTGTTGTCAGTGAAGTCATGAGTGAAGATACAATAGGCATGCCTATTGGAAAGGCCTGTAACTTACTGTCGGCACTAGTCTAAAATAAATCAAACGGATTACAACTTTAAAAAAAAAAAAAAAAAAAAAAAACAGATGTGTAACTGAAACGAGTTTCTCCAGCATTAAGAATCAGTATTTCGCATACAGGGTGGGTGGGTGGGGGGGGGGGGGTAAAGGGGGGCATGTATGCAAGGGTGGGTGCCAGCTGACATAACAAGTTATGTGTTCTATATATAGACTATACAGTCATTATTATGGAAGGCAATTATACTGGTAACGGTATGTGTACTTAAAGTTAAAGGGAAAATTGTGTTTTAGGTACCGACTCTACAGGAAGATTACCAACCGTAGTATCTTTTAAATTATCATTTTGTTTTTCATTTTGATTTTCTTTTAAATTTCTTTTTTCAATGAAACAATTTTTTTTTCTATTTGTCTTTTTTTCCCCCACAGGATTATGATAATCCTTGTGAAAATTAATTCTCTATTTAGATGATTCTGCATAGCTCTTTCGAATGTATAAAGACTTTATTATATTAGGGAGTGGTCATTAATTATTTATCAACAAGGGGGATGGGTTAGAGGGGGGGCTTTAAAAGATTCAGACCCCTCCCGAGGGGGGGGGCTAAAAATATTTTGAGCCCTTTTGAGTGGGGGGCTAAACAAATTTACCCTCTTTTTAGCAAAAAAAGCCTGTGCGCTACTATAGATCAAAGAGAGGCGTGAAGATTCTTCGCGCCTGCCCGGCAGGGGGCCGCAAGAAATTTTGACTATCCTCAAGGGGGGCATAAAAAATTTTCGCGCGTCCCCGCGAAAACCCACCACCCCCTTTTGATAAATAATGACCACTCCCTTAGCACATGTATAGAGGAATAGGGGTCTATTCAAGTAACATAAACGACACATGTAAGTGGAGTTGGCAGCTTAATTGTACAATATTTACATATAGGGCTGACCCCTCAATTCACTGCAGAATTTTTTGGGTACATTATGTAACACCTGGTAGGCCTACCCACCATGCTGGTTGTTAGAAATTCTTATCTCGCCAGCTCCCAGATAAAGCAATGGCGGACGCACTAGGCCTCAGTACTAAGCCCTATAGGACTTAGTATGGAGGCCTAGTGGAGTCGCTGGTTGTGGGTAAAACCCACTGATAAGACATACCATGATGGGTACCTTGTCCCTGGTTAACACCCACTTCCAGGGACATGCTGGTCCCATCTTATCAGTTCTTATCAGTGTGTGTCGCCAGAACCAGCTACAGACCAGCAAGTGACCAATAGGCCAGGCCCAAGGGCGTGGTGGTGGTGGTGCGGTGGGGGGGGGGGGGATCAGCTGTTTGCTGTTTGAGATTGCAGCTTTCCTAGTTGGGATGCATGCATGTACAATCCATTAGCCTGAATAGGTGGGCTATCTGAATCATAAAGTGCTCAACCTCAGCAAGTAGGCCTACCTATTTAAGAAATTACCCATATTATATCATGCATGTTGTATTATGACATTGAACTGAACTACAATGTGAACTTTGATTTATATTACGGTATAAGTAAACGCCTGTCATGGCTGGAATGTTGGAATGTGGTCACTCAAAAAGAAGAATGAACTGTTCTTTTGTGAAATTCTCCATCTGCTAAAATGATAAGCTGCTCACCAAAAATTGACCCAATGTCCCAAATAACTGAGCGTAGGAACTATTCCGAATAATGGGGTTCATAAAAAGAACAAAGCGCTTAAAAGTTGGGAAATTTCAAGGAGAAACTCGATAAAAATGGCAGGAGAGATTTGCAGAAAGCTTGTGGTTTCTGTTCCTTTGAAACAGACCACACCACTGCAAAGCAGAGGGGGAGAGCGAGCGTAGAGGTGTACTTACCGAATCGATTGCCCTTGAGCCCATGGCTGTTACTTGAAATTTCTTGAGTAAATCAGAATCTAGATGTATGTGTTCTTATTTTCATGTGGAATATTGCTTTGGTTTTGGGGAAATCGAGTTTTCTCGGGAGGACTGAAGTGAAGTGAACTGATGTGAAGTCTGTGACTGCAGTGAGTGGGTGAAGAGGGAAGCCGAAGTAGGCGTGTCCCTTCGTCGTGGCAAAATTGCAGATTTTGGCTTCTACATTTGGTCTCCTCTGCCAAAAACAGACTTTGCTCTGTGCAGAGTGATAACTGTGACCATATTTCGTTGTTTTTACAATAATCTAAGGTCTGGAGAACCGGCAAATGGTGGTATTTTGTGGGCTGCCCAGTGCAGCACAGCCGATCTCTGTTGATGTTGTTATGCCAAGGACAGAAAGTGCATTGACGTCCCCGACGCATGCGCGCTCTGAATCGTTTACTGCGCTCTCGCAACAAAAACCCTTTTCTCACATTTCCGCCCCCTTTCCTACTCAGGCAAAACAATAGAAAGCAAATATATAGATGTATACTATCTACGTATTTGCATTTTCTATCAGATCGTGATGTTTCGCCCGAGAAAATGGCCTAAACTCAAATGAGTTTGGAACATGAATATTCATGATAAACTGTTTTGTTTACATCACGTGATGTATGTCCACGTGGGGAACCACAAGTGATACGCTCTGAGTCTAAGCATATGGATCCTTCTCAAAGCTTGGAGAGTGAGAGGAATTCCCGCCCACGGCAAAGAATCGATGGATGTGCCTATGAAATCTAAAACTCCCCATCTCATCCCTGTGCCACCATGACGGCGGCACTGAGAGTTTAGGTTTTTTAAGCTACCATATTCGCAGGGTTGCCAACTTCTGAAAATGATTGAGACATTGGTGAATGCCAATGTCAAATTCAAAAATCAGTGTGTGGCATCGCCCTTGCTAATACCGGGCCCACGCAGGCCTACCAGACCCATGTAGGTAATATTCTGGACTAAAGGAGCATTCATTATTTATGGCAGGGGGGTGCCAATCTGAACACGTCAAAAAAGATTACCCCCCCTCAGGAATAGGTTGAAAAAAAGTGACCCCCCCCCCCTTAGGAATGGGTTGAAATAAATGACCCCCCCCCCCCCCTTTAGAACTGATTGAAAGAAAATGATTCCCATCACATTACCTTATACATTTAGCCATGTTCAACAAAGTCTATGTACATCAGGTCTCTTTATTCCTGTCATATTAGGAGAATTTGACGGACTAATGCACTTTAGCAGGCGCTGAAGTGAACCCTTTAGCTACCCTAATGCTAACCCTATGCTAATCCTAACGTGCAGCAAGATGTGTGCCAGCTAAAGTGTATTCTACCTAAATTTCAACCATTCCAATTATGTGTTAAAAATGGGGTGGCCATTGTAGAATGTTGTAAAATCTATCAGCTGTTGGCCAGATTTCATTTTGCATAAATGCAAAGCCTATTTCAAAATGGTTCCAATCTTTTGAAAAATTGAAATGTGAATACCCTGTCATTGATTGATTGACATCTGTAATAGTACCTATTTTGAAGGCTCCTCCATAGGGGGTGCTAGCATGGGCCACTACTTATGCAGTTTAAGTGGGTATATACAGTCAACTCTCTCTAATGTGGTCACCATTCGTTCTTTCCAAAAGTGACCACATTGGCGAGGTGACCACATTACAGAGAGTTCATGTTAATGATATGGGATTCACATACAGAACTGTCATGTATCATGTCCCATTGAATATAACAAACAAGTTCCATATTACCAATTCAATCCTATACATTTCCATGGTAAAAAGCTCCATACTCTACACGGATTTGATTGGTTATATAATGATTTATGAACAAAGCATTTCTCTCATGGAAAAATTGCATGAAAATGTCAAAATTTGAACTTTGAACATCTGAAGGATTGTGTTAGGACTTCTCTCCCGCCTACCTGCACCTGTGTGCGGCCAGAGCATGGGGCAGGAGGTGGGGGAAGATCAGAGGGGGTTAGGGGCTTGTGTAAGGACTTCTCTCCAGCCTACCTGCACCTGTGTGCGGCCAGAGCATGGGGCAGGAGGTGGGGGAAGATCAGAGGGGGTTAGGGGCTTGTGTAAGGACTTCTCTCCAGCCTACCTGCACCTGTGTGCGGCCAGAGCATGGGGCAGGAGGTGGGGGAAGATCAGAGGGGGTTAGGGGCTTGTGTAAGGACTTCTCTCACGCCTACCTGCACCTGTGTGACCACATTAGAGAGAGTTAAAGTGACCTTTTAACTGGAAATTGGCGACCATAAGGAGAGGTGACCACATTAGAGAGGCGACCACATTATGGAGAGTTCCTTATATTAGAACAAAGAGGGAAATAATTTGGTTCTTTCTAGCCCCCCCCCCCCCCTCGGGAGGTGACCACATTAGAGAGGTGACCATAAGTAGAGAGTTGACTGTATTTCCCCGTGTATGGCCTCTGTGCTCAATAATAAAGCATTTTGGACCATTACCATACTTCAACATGCAGTATTTATATATTTTTTCAGCTATATTAATTTCCCCTACCCCTATATTTGTTGCAAAGAAAGATAAAGGATTATAGAAAATGTCTAAAGAATGATGTACAAACCATAGATAAGTCTTGAGCAAACTGTTTGCCACTCCCTCATTATTTCATGTAGAGAAATATAAGCCTGCCCTGTGTATAAGCCTGCCCTGTTTATAACCCTGGTAAATTTGCCACTTAGTGTGTTTACAAGCCCGTACAGGCTTATACACAGAGAAATATGGGATGTCTAAGCCAGCTATACCATGCAACCTATTCCTGACTAACTGTAGTGATTGAGGCACTTGCAGCTGTCTTTTCCAAAATTTGCACATACATAGACAAACTTTTTGAGATTTTTCTAGTGTTTCAATTTCATTCTGATCTCATTTTTTAACATTAATTTAGTGGGTGTGTTGGATATCAATCGCAACAGCATTGATTTCAAAACTGGAACTAAGGGTTAGAAACTGGAGTTTCTGATTAGTAGTTGCTGTGATTATAGTAGGTGACCTTTTTACCACCGAGAACTTTGCTGGCACCTCTCAGCTCAAGGGACATGCATCAGTCCTGTTTGTGTCATACCCATGCCAACCCCTTTTCTATGTATACTTCTAGAAAGCCACTGCTGTCATCTATTCTCTCTTTCTTGACAGAAGACCCTTGTGCCAGATAAAAGATGAGGTGATTTGATAATGGTTCACTGCTCCTGACACCCTGAACTAATTACCTGGTAAATAGAATTGGAAAATGGTAATTGGAATTACAGAAAAAATGCTTTGTGATCTCTTTTGACATGATCTAAAATCTAATGAAAATTAATAATTTTGTTAGGTTATCTGGCCTTACAATGAAGATGAATCCAGGAACTGTTGGGGGTGATGATGATTGGACTTTTGAAGCCCCCTCCCACCCACCCCCATATAGAATTGGGACAGTCCTGAAACGCCAATATAGGGTTAATGTATTGGGGCTCGACCCTAGGAGGGTCAAGCCCCATGCCCTTCTCATGCCATTAATCTATACATCGCTGTCTCATCCCTCCACACGCCTACCTTTATGATGTGTCTTTTTTTTTTTGGTTTGGGGAGGGGGGGATCTTTAGAGAGACCTGAGGTCTAAGGTAGATTTGAGAGGTGTCAGGCTTTGTGATGAGGCATCTACACGCCTACCTTGTGTCCTCAGCTGCAGTGGGTGGGTGGGGAGGGGGTTAGGCGAGATTTGAGAGGTGTCAGGCTTTGTGATAGGGCATCTTCATGCCTACCTTGTGTTCTTGGCTGCATGGGGGGGGGGGGGGGGGTCGGCGAGATTTGAGAGGTGGCAGGCTTTGTGATTGGGGATCTACACGCCTACCTACCTTGTGTTTTAGGTGACTATTGGGGTAGGGGGGGGGAAGAGGTAGATCTGAGAGGTATCCTGAAGGCTTTGTGACGGGGCATCTACATGCCTCTGGACATTGATTTCAGAGTTTTCCAACCTTAAGGGTCAAAATTACTTTGTTATAAACAAGTTCATGTCAACAGCACTTCGTTCTAACCAAGTTTCTTTACTATAGAAATGTATAGGAGACGTTTGTGATTCGGCAATTTTGTTTGCTATAACCAAATTTCGTTATAAGGGAGTTTGTTGTAACCAAGTTTCAAAGTATATGTAACCTCAAACTTTTTAGGCTGGTTCAAAGAAAATTTTGGACCCCTGGCAGCTCAAATCTGGACGATTCATGATTATTGGTCATCACTGCCTTAGGGTCAAAAATGGATTGAAATGTGTAGAAATGATGTGCCCCAATTATCTAAGGGTATTAGCTACATGTTCTGTTGATTTTTACTCAAGATTTGGTGGGTCTAAACTTGTTTTTGACCCAAAATTGCCTCAAATATCTCCAGAAATTACCACCTGTACATGAAATTTAGGGATCCAATTCACTTTTCTGTGGTTAATATGATACTCTGTACTCCTGTACATCAATTGTGTGTGTTATGATTAGAATGACATTACTTATTTGGCCACAACAAGCACCAAAGTGCAGAAATTAGTTTTTGTCACAGACTCCTCCGACGGAAATGAAATTCTGCACCTGTAATCTCGCAAAGCATTATCTATGCAATATCTTTTCTTGGTAGACTATGACACATTATTTTTCAATGTCATGATCTAAAATAATGTTTTCCAGCATATATGTTTAAATTCATAGCACTTTTACATTGGTTTTACGCCTCATAAAACCATGCATTTTCCCCCCAAAAAGATATTTTCAGTCCACATAGCCAACTAATATTTTACCACAAGATGCCCCTACCCTAAGCCCATTTTGGTACAGAGCAGCTTTGCAATTGTTAAAAAAAGCCTTTTGGGGGTCCCTTCATCTCTATGAAATGTGGATTTTCCTCAGTTTTTTTTTCATCTTGGCAGACATTGAACACTCAAGAGCACAAATTTGCTTTCAGTGAGGCCTCTGTTTCATTTTCCCAAAACTAGACATGATGAGGATTTAATAGAGCAAATCTGGAGCTAATGAGGGCATTATTGACAGAAAATACAGTTTTTGATTTGAAGACTAAAATGTCCAAATTTGAAGACTAAAATGTCCAAATTTTCAATACTTTTTTTAACATTCACCCATATAGCGCATCAAGGGGCAGCCACTTGCCAGTCTGACTCTGCTGCTGGTTGATTGGGGAACGGCGTTGGTGTTTATAAGATATATGAGATATAGACAAAGGTGCACGAGAATTGGTCAGCACTGAGGGTTATCACACGAGGCGAATGCTGACCAATTCGAGTGCTCCTTTGTCTTTATCTCAAGTTAATTTAGTCAGATATGTTCAAAATTCCATTTATTTGCCATTAGAAATTATTTTATCATCAGTTATTTGACCATTTTGGATGTTTTCCCTGGCAGTGTGATATGGGGGGGGGGGGGTTATCACACTGGGGGGTGTGATATGGAGGTTCTTGGTTAAACCTATGGGGCACTTGTATTCAACTTGAGATAAATATAAGCTCCCAATGGCCTCAGGTGCCAGTCTTGTATACATAGTTTAATACAAGGGTTATTCCCACAACCATACTGGATTGCCTCTGCCTTTTACTCCTCCCTGGTTCCGCTCTTAAAGGGGGGCTAGCACGGATAAGACGTACCCGCGTTAGCAAGTCACGTGATCACCCCTTCACCAATCAGGGTGACACAATTTTTTAGCTGGTACCCGCACATTTGTCAACAATCTTTTGGCAGGTACCCATGTTGAAATTCGCCGTGCTAGGCCCCCTTTTTAACGTTACAATATAATACCAAAAAAGCTCAACTCCCCTAGAAGATTTTGAAACTCATAAGGAATAATGGCTTCATCTGAAGCCATAACAGAAAGACTGGGTAGGCCTATTCTATAGTGAAGGTAATCACTGATTTGGATGCACGACAGTAGAGCAGACCCCCGGGAGTAGAGCAGACCACTCAGTGTTGCCACCAGCAGGCTATGACCAGAACTGATTCTACACATTTTCACCTCATGTTGCTCGAACATGCAGGGCCATATCCAGACCGTCTTGTTGGGGCTGGACCTTGCATGGAAAGTGGACCTTTCTGAGCATAGACCTGCCCCTCCCCCCTCCAAATACTGTCCAAGTAAATTCAACCTCGGGTATATACATATCTTATTTCAGAGCAACCACCTTCCTAATACCGAAAAAAAAATATGGTTCTCAAAACTCGAAATTTACGGCAGGAAAATTATGTATGACAATAATATCCATGCTAAGAAAATTTAGAAGGGATGTCCTGATGCATTTGATCATAGAGCGTTGGGAGGGCTAGAATAGTACATGTACCTGATAGCCTGGAGGACGAGTGACCCTAAGAGGGGTATAGTTTGGACCTGAGGGACCAGATGTCCCATCTACCACTCGCATGGACTCTGATCCCTCCCAGTTCCTCAGGTTGTTCAGGTCCCATCTAGCCTTCTCAAGACCTCTAGTCCTTCAAGTCTCACCTATCCCTCAAATGGTCATGGGTCTTTCAGGTGCCATCTACACCCCACAGGGCCTCAGGTCCTTCAGGTGACATCTACCCCTCTCATGGACTCAGGTCCTTCAGGTGACATCTACCCCTCTCAGGGACTCAGGTCCTTCAGGTGACATCTACCCCTCTCATGGACTCAGGTCCTTCAGGTGACATCTACCCCTCTCAGGGACTCAGGTCCTCCAGGTGACATCTACCCCTCTCATGGACTCCGGTCCTTCAGGTGACATCTACCCCTCTCATGGACTCCGGTCCTTCAGGTGACATCTACCCCTCTCATGGACTCCGGTCCTTCAGGTGCCATCTACCCCTCTCATGGCCTCAGGTCCTTCAGGTGCCATCTACCCCTTTCATGGACTCTGGTCCTTCAGGTGACATCTACCCCTCTCTTCCTAATACCGAAAAAAAAATATGGTTCTCAAAACTCGAAATTTACGGCAGGAAAATTATGTATGACAATAATATCCATGCTAAGAAAATTTAGAAGGGATGTCCTGATGCATTTGATCATAGAGCGTTGGGAGGGCTAGAATAGTACATGTACCTGATAGCCTGGAGGACGAGTGACCCTAAGAGGGGTATAGTTTGGACCTGAGGGACCAGATGTCCCATCTACCACTCGCATGGACTCTGATCCCTCCCAGTTCCTCAGGTTGTTCAGGTCCCATCTAGCCTTCTCAAGACCTCTAGTCCTTCAAGTCTCACCTATCCCTCAAATGGTCATGGGTCTTTCAGGTGCCATCTACACCCCACAGGGCCTCAGGTCCTTCAGGTGACATCTACCCCTCTCATGGACTCAGGTCCTTCAGGTGACATCTACCCCTCTCAGGGACTCAGGTCCTTCAGGTGACATCTACCCCTCTCATGGACTCAGGTCCTTCAGGTGACATCTACCCCTCTCAGGGACTCAGGTCCTCCAGGTGACATCTACCCCTCTCATGGACTCCGGTCCTTCAGGTGACATCTACCCCTCTCATGGACTCCGGTCCTTCAGGTGACATCTACCCCTCTCATGGACTCCGGTCCTTCAGGTGCCATCTACCCCTTTCATGGACTCTGGTCCTTCAGGTGACATCTACCCCTCTCTTCCTAATACCGAAAAAAAAATATGGTTCTCAAAACTCGAAATTTACGGCAGGAAAATTATGTATGACAATAATATCCATGCTAAGAAAATTTAGAAGGGATGTCCTGATGCATTTGATCATAGAGCGTTGGGAGGGCTAGAATAGTACATGTACCTGATAGCCTGGAGGACGAGTGACCCTAAGAGGGGTATAGTTTGGACCTGAGGGACCAGATGTCCCATCTACCACTCGCATGGACTCTGATCCCACCCAGTTCCTCAGGTTGTTCAGGTCCCATCTAGCCTTATCAAGACCTCTAGTCCTTCAAGTCTCACCTATCCCTCAAATGGTCACGGGTCTTTCAGGTGCCATCTACACCCCACAGGGCCTCAGGTCCTTCAGGTGACATCTACCCCTCTCATGGACTCAGGTCCTTCAGGTGACATCTACCCCTCTCAGGGACTCAGGTCCTTCAGGTGACATCTACCCCTCCCATGGACTCAGGTCCTTCAGGTGACATCTACCCCTCTCAGGGACTCAGGTCCTTCAGGTGACATCTACCCCTCTCATGGACTCAGGTCCTTCAGGTGACATCTACCCCTCTTAGGGACTCCGGTCCTTCAGGTGACACCTACCCCTCTCATGGACTCCAGTCCTTCAGGTGACATCTACCCCTCTCATGGACTCCGGTCCTTCAGGTGCCATCTACCCCTCTCATGGCCTCAGGTCCTTCAGGTGCCATCTACCCCTTTCATGAACTCCGGTCCTTCAGGTGACATCTACCCCTCTCATGGACTCTGGTCCTTCAGGTGACATCTACCTATCTCATGGACTCAGGTCCTCCAGGTGCCATCTACCCCTCTCATGGACTCAGGTCCTCCAGGTGCCATCTACTCTCTCTTGGACTCAGGTCCCTCAGGTGCCATCTACCCCTTTCATGGACTCAGGTCCTCCAGGTGCGATCTACCCCTCCCAGGGCCTCGGGTGCTTTATGTGGCATCTACCACTTTAAGGTACTTCAGGTGCCATCTACCCCTCCTAGAGCCTTATGTTCTAAAGGTATGTAGGATTATGTTACATGGAATAGTCTCCCCCCCCCACCGTGGATAAATAATGACAACTCCTTTATCCTAGGCCAAACTCACTGCTGACTCTTCCTACCGGCAGCCAAAAAAAAAAAACAAAAAAAAAGTGTTTTTTTTTTGTACCAATGGTATCAGAAGTTATTCAGTACCAGTATACTTCCCCTCAATGTTTCTCTTCCAAACTTTGTCCCTACAATTCTGAGATTGTTTCCCTTCTATATCATCATTGTAGAAGAAATCAAAGGCACTGATTGATTTGATCAGTGTCCTACTTATTACTGCCACTGCTGCTTTGCCTTCATGTTTGAGAGCAGCAAGGTGACGGCCACAGCCTAAAAATGTGAAATAAATCAAAGTAAAGATACAGGTAATCAAGACCATAAAGTAGGCTTATAGATAAAATGGTGCATGACCACAGTCAAATCGTATATGTGGTGTGTGAAAGGTTTCAATCAGTCGATGATTGCCTGGTTGAGAGGTCTACAAGTGGGGGAGGAGGGAAATATGTCTTAGCTCTTACCCCAGCTTTAATTGCCCCTACGAGTCTTGCACAATACAACTTAAGCTAGGCTCTCACTCTGAGGTATGTACCCAGTCTCTGTTTAAGGATTCTTTTAACGACTTGCTTCCTGTCTGTTGGAGGCTAAGAGACTCAGGCCTAACGCCAAATTCCACACTCCCTGCTCGTATATCTTTCATTTAATTTCTAGGTTGGTAAAGTAATGACAACTAACAACAAACAGTACATGTTCAGTAGACCTCTACTGTGGTTTTTAATTTGGTGTACATGTGTACATTCAAGGGCACTCATGGATTACATGGAAGTTTACAGAATTACTACATTGTAATATGAATATATACATCCCTGATGATATTGAATAGTGAATCCTTATAGACACGGCCTAACCTAATGGCTTCAGGTTTACACTCCTTTGCCATCATGATGCACCAATGCAGTACCGGCAGTCTACTCACCAGCATTGCATTGCTGTATCATGATGACCCATTTGGGAGTGTATCAACCCCTTATGGTCTGCATGATGTAAGACTACAGCACTGGTGAGTTACTCACGTGTATCATGACGACAAATGGGCATAGTACATTAAAGACCTCTGCAGCCCCCTTAAGGCTTACCACCTGGTAAAGTCTACTGAGTAAACTGGATATTGCCATTGCTTTATTTGGCCATCAGTAAATCTGCAAGTGAGATATTGTGTCCTGTGCTGTAGTCTGTCATTGTTACATTGTATGCTGATAGGATTTAGCACTCATTATCATGAGACGTATCAACATTACACAATTCCCATACGAGCTCGATAACGATTAATCATGGCGTCTTAAATCAGATTGATGAAAATAATTACATGAAGCAGAATTGATCCTCTTGACGACCGAATAGTTTGCCTATAAACAAAGAGATTCAATTTGCTATTTACCATACATTAATTTTCTTTTGCATTGTCGTTTTGCCATCGGTATGGATTACCTGGTAGTATCAATTAACAAATTCTAAGGCAACTCATTTGACTCTTGATAAGCGGCACTGTGTTGTGATCCTAAGGCCACACCAAAAAATAAGTTGGTCTACGGATCACCCTCTCCATATTTTCGGAAATACAATTTTTTTTTTCTTTGAAAAAAAATCTTGTCTACAGATTTCGCTCGTTTCAGTTTCTACAAGTTTTCTCTTTGTGATGTTTGGCAAATTTTTTTAAAAAAATTAAATTTGTTCGCTCACCTCAAGTTCCCAGCAAGGAATCCATTGGAGGCAAAAAAAAATTCTTTTTAAAAAAAAAGAAAATCGCTCGCTCACACAATTTTTTCAAAACCAAAATCCGTAGACCAACTTATTTTTTTGGTGTGGCCTAACAGGGTATGGATTAATGAAATATCTGTTTAGTAGCCCAACTCCCAGTGGCTTTGTAGTTTTATACATAAAATTAACTTGACAATAGTTTGTAATTAAGTTGTTTTTTTTATATTTTAACAAATGCCTTCCTGGGCTATGACAGCATGTGCAAACACACTCCAAAACTCATAACTATTACTTATGCCAGTAGATGCTAATAATTATTAAGGCATCCATCGGAATGTGCGTTAGAGTTGCATACATATAATTTTCTATTCCTTTGATGAAGTGATAGGTTCATCCGCTAATCGGTTAAGCATCTCTCCTTCAGTGCCTTGGTGACAGACGAACACAAGACGCGGACAAAACTCACAAATCTTTCATCACAGGTAATAAACAGCACAATGAAGTCAAAACCCTTATTTCTAAACCAAGAATAATGGTCCCATTATTATAAATCTGTAACATCAGGTGTAGGATTGTATTGCACAGGCCTCAGATCAACTTTGTTCATATGGAGAAGAGTAATAGTAGCACATAGGTTTAAAAAAATTACTTCAAAGACGCGGAGATTGAACATGTTTAGTATAGCTTGGGTATCAGATTTCTAATACAAAGAGGCTGGTTTATACACAGATAATCATTGATTGGTGTCTTGAGGTGAGTAGAAAAAATGTATTCTTTTCTGTAGAAAATTGATATTATTCAAAACAGAATTTCCTATAAAAACGTGGAATTCTACAAGAGTAGGAAAGGTGGAATCTTTGAAGACTGAAGTATATGTACTGAATAAAAGTATAGGCCTGGTTATAGCCAATTTGCTGTGGTGGTTTTGACTCGTTGCCCTCCCAACCCCCACCCCCAAAAAGGACTATCATAAAAATGTCTATCTACCTGTTCTTTATACAATGTTGACTGGTTATCCGTCTATGTACATTTTATACATATACATTTTGTTAACTGTACATCTTTTCTAAATATTAGAACTACATCCCTGTACTGGCTTCCAAAGCTCTCTGGTGTTCATAAAATCATGGTTGATATTTTTTAATTCATGTGCCCCCATCACAAAGGTTTTCACTTTAACACTACACTAAATACTACACAGAGCACATAATTCTGAAATTACATACATATAGCTCACTCTACACACTGTAACCTCATTAATTAGAAGTAATTCTCAGTTCTATCAAAATCTGTTGCTCCAAAAATAGTTGAACGCTGCTGTTCAGCATAACAAGCACACTGGGCTGTTGAGTCGCTTATAGAATTAATGCATCTTGATAATCGCATACCGAGCAATAAATTCTAGCATTATTTTCATCCCACTATTCCTCAAAATTACTAATATTCTTTATTATATGGCAAAATAGTTCATAGGATTTGAAAAGGTGTTTAACTGTTTCAGAAATTCTAATTTATCTGTGGGTTCATATTGATCTCATTTTATATTTACAAAGGATTATCACTATCTCGACAATTCTTTATATGGTTCAGGGTCACTTGGTCTTATTGCTGTATGCGAATACCAGATCTGCTCATTGCGTTTCTCAGAAAACCCCATACACAAATGTGGATCAACACGGTCAAAGGTACACCCGCGAGGGGGTAACGGGCATACGTTTTAACGTGTTGATCCACAAATGTATTTGCATACATAGATTGGAGTTTCATGCAGCACCCACATTTTATCACATTGTTCAGTTTTGATAATATTTACAAACAGTTTAACATGTATGATAATGCCCTAGCCTCTAAAGGTCCCAGAGTCAGCGCCTTGTCTGAGTGATCATGCCATTTGATGTAAGCAAATACTCTTTTACATCAAGATAAGCAAAGATAATAAAGGATAACTCTAGTATCTGGGAAATTCAACAAAGACTCAATATTACGTGAAACGCTATTCTAGGTTTTGTAGGTCCTTCATGATTCATACCAGTAAACAATGGTATCCTGAGGCAATATCTATTACAAGTAGATTTAAGGTATTCATCGGCCTTTTCATATCCTGGTTTAATATAGGAACCAACAATATGTTCTTTGCTTTACATAAACCCCATTTATGCTTAACTGCATTACATTCTTTAAATAACAATCTGCAAAGTGCCCCAATTCTCACTGCTAGCATCCTCTACAAATCTTAAAGGTAACATTCTTTTACAAGTCATTTCCGGAATGTGTTACTTAAGAAAGGAATAATAGTTCCTCATACAAGAAACTGCAGTTTTTTTTTTGGGTTGTTTGGCTATGTGTTGATGAACACATATCCAAATAACATACTTAAGCGAAGATAATACAGCACATTTTTCTGTAATAGTGCAAATCTATTTTACAGCGATTACCCGTTGCCTAAACCTTTTGAGTATATTACATGGATTGTTCATTGCCCTAAAGCCCATCAGCAAGACAGTAATGAAGGTTTCAGACTAAGAGTAGATTATAAATGCAATACTGCCAGGCATAATTGTCATGATAGAAAAAAAAACAAAAAAACTACTTTTTGACAAAAATTTAGCCTTTCCTTCAACATTGGCCAAAGGACGCAGAGCCTAACTATGATGCCTTGCTCAAACCTTTGAGCTAGCTTGTGAACTATACAAGTTTGCGGTAACATAAGATGAAGCGTCAATATGAACATTTATATTACATTGCATTGTTTACGTTGTATCGTATACATTTAGTTCACATTCTGGGTATTGACCAGTCTCCTGTCATATTTCTAAAACAAATCATTTTGATGGACAAGAAATTAAATTACTGAAATTAATTCACATCATTTCGAGTTGATGTTTCCATCATACCGAGTAATATTTTACTCTGCCAGGTGTACTGCAGTTCTGCCAGACACAAAAAATGTGAATTTGCTGTACAATCTACAGCCAGTTATGACTCACTCATCTTAACAACTGAAGAATATCCAATGAAGATAAAATCATTAAAAGTTCATGACACATCCTTATATTATCAATTTTCAAGTGTTATATAAAAATACATGTTGGCTGTGGCTGTTTGGTTTTGTTACTCCTACCAATTACATAAAGGGCTGTACTTGCTCAAATGCAGGTGAACCACCATTCCGGATAATTGAAGCGCGGTCATCATCGGTCTCCTCCCTGAATGTTGTATAACGTGAAGATATTTGCTTCTCTTGCAGTTTTGCCTTATTAACACTTGGACCTGTTGGATGGACGAGAGAGAAACGATTTAATCATATGAGTGAAAGTTCAAAAACTGTACATAGTACAGTACTTCTTATAAAACAAAAGAATTACCGATAGCAAATTCTTGTGTGGTTAGAATATGATAGATTCAAGTTTACATAAGGGGAAACAAAGAGACAAAAACTGGTGATCAAACTCCTATCAGCACAGCAGAAACTCAGTGAGGCAATCTATATAACAAGTTTGGAGAAAATATGCCTTTAGAGCATGTCATGAGCGCGAGAGTTTTAGTCAGTTTAAAGTATATTTTTATCTTTGCCAAAAACTAAAAGGGATGGCAAACATATAAAGAAAAATCACTTACCAACATAACTGAGGAAAATAGGCAAGAAAATGAGCCCGTGTGCTGCCCCAAAGACCACAATACCTAGGTACATGCGGAAGTAGAATATTTGGAAGAGCTGCGACTTGGAGAAGAAGAGAACAATGATGCCGCCCAATTTAGTTAATGTGATACCACTTAGCACCTGTGAAAGAAGATATAAGTAATGAGTTATTCCCAGGAAACACTCAACCTTTATCAAATCAAAGTAAACTGATTTCAATCAAGTTTATTAGGGTTACAGAAAGTTGGCTTCATCAGTCATTTTATACTCTACAATATACGAGGTTATTTGGTCCAAGTATCCATTGCAACCTATTTTAAGAAGACTCAAAAGCATTATTCCATGTGTAGAGGAAGGAAATCATGAAAGAGCTCTCACAGTATTTTTGAAACTTACTGAGCTACCCATATGTGTGACAGCATCCTTAGCACGAGCGACTCGCGTGGACTCTGTGCTGACAGCGAATGCCCGAGCAATATGAGAGCAGAACTCAACAGATATTCCAACCGTCTGAAAAATACCAAGTACAACCATGATTCAAAGCTCGTCTATTACTCGAATGTGAAGAGATGGGTTATCATTAGAAGAAAACCTATTCTGGACTTTGAACTCAGAATTTACTTGATTTTGGTTATCTTTTGGTTCTGACTAATCTACCCGATAGCTGGTGTGTGTTATCAATTACGAAATCACCCACCTTTTTTTCCTTATGGTTTATTCGTGCAAATCCTGCTTTATCGTGTTGAAGGGGTTAATTTTTACTTGGGTGAACATTACATGTATTCACTATGAATAATTAGCCAAAGACTAGATAATAAATCAATACTATATACACATAATTCATACATACCATAACAAGGTTGACGAGTGAGATGGCGTTTAGCGAGATGTCCCACAAATACATCATGCCCATCATACTGAATATGATCATGATGATCGTCCACACAATGATTATTGACGTCCACAAGTCAAAGCCGAGAAGCACGATGGATACCGCGAAGACAGCAAAGATGACCGACACCAAGTTGACAACAGTGTCGTACTGGATTGTCAAGTATTGCTCATAGAAGACATAGAAGACACTGTGTGTAAGAAAAGGCAGATGCACATTATAATGATATCACTACTTAATCTTGCTTTTCTTTGAGAGGCGTCCATGATTTAGAAAACTAGTTTTAAGGAAACCTTTTATATAAAATTCTACGAGTCTAACAGTCACGATTTCTATTTATAATTCTCATTAAAAATATACATGAAAATACATTAATAAATACTTAAATCTTAATTTATTACCTGTACCATAAATAAGAAAGATATTCACCTGTAGGGGAAGACTTTCTCAATGCCATGGGCATCAGTGATGTTGCTCAGTACAGAGATATTTTGTCCCGGCCAGTGGTTGAGCGTCAGGGTGATATTATCCGCTATTTTACGTGCCCACTTTAGTGCGTCAATATAGTCAGCAGACTTCTTCAGTATGGTGTGGTATGTCATGAAGTAGGTGGCTCCAACCGCAGTCTCGTTGTGTGGGTTTTTAAGTATCTGTACCGCTGAACCATATGCGGCATGACCTCTGTAAGAGTATTTTCAACTGTTTTAAATAGTCTGTCCTCATTTAAAGGATTACAAGGCATTTTCTTATAGCTAACAGCAGATTGACCATACACCCTAGATTATCTAAAGGATCTCTCAGTGTAAGTGTGGAATATTCATAATATGCACCAAGATGAATATTCAACTCAATTGGAGGAGCTTTGTAAATCAGTGCTGATAATAGGAGAGAGCTTTCAGCTAGCCATTATGAAATTTCTATTTTTAGAATACTTTGTTGGGCCTTTTTGAAAGTATGCCTACCCTTTCAAGGACGGCATTGTACTAAAGGGGTATCTGTTCATTTGTAGCATTATGCTACCCTTTACGTTTTAAAACTGTCAATACTGACCCTTTACTACAGGCGAGTCCAGGGTTGTCTTCAAGGAACCAAGGTAGGTATTTAAGGAAGTCCGATCGCACGGGACGCGACTTAGGACCACCCTTCAGCGGACATGCCTCACACTTGGTCATGTTGGGGTCCAACACTGCAATGAATTATTATGCTATCATCAAATATTTGAGAAAAGAAAGAGTGACACATAAAGAGAGCTTCTGTAATGTGTTAACTGTTGTAGAATTCATAAAGGTTTGAAATCAAGACCTAGACCAAGACCTTTCATTTGATATCTTACACTCCCCCCTAAGTCATAATAGGATCTAGGGGGGCCTGGGGGTCCTAGGGGCTATAGCAACACATAGCTTTTTGAATTTTGATAATTCATTAAGTAGAAAAAAAGTTTATGAATTTTTCATTTTTTGGTATTTTCTAAAACTCTAGGTGCGCCTTTTATGCGAGGTGCACCTTTTACGCGGGATATTACGGTAACCATCTTTCACTGAAATTAAAATTTTGTTCTTTCTTTTGTTAAAATGTGACTGGTTCTGCAATGTGAACGTGACGAAAATGTTTTAAGTTAAGCATTCATATACCATCCAACAATTTGACCTAGTATAGAATTGTGAAACCACTATGTAGACTACTCACCAGTGGCAGGACAGAAGTTGGAGTTAGCATTTACGTATTGCCGACAGCACGGAGGGTTACCGCCCGGAGCAACCCAGTCAAAGTAGTCGTCTAACCAAGAAGATGCTGGGTGGGCAATCCTGGTACTGCAGACAAAATAAAAGAAAATCTATAAGATGGGTGCTGGTGAAAATTAAGGTTAGTATATCCGATGATTGGGTCTCAAAAATAAATCTCTAAAATGTGACAGGATGTTCAAATAGACTATTACCGTAAATTCTCTAGTATTAGCGGCATCCCTCATATAAGCCGCACCCCTACTTTGGGAGGTGCTATAAGCCATATCGAAAGTTTCAAAATTAAGATTTTATACTTTCCTATAAGATTAAATACCCCCTATAAGCCGCACCCTGACTTGGGGCATATTTTATAAGTCTCCCCATGAATTGGGTTCTAGTATAAGCCGCAGCTTATACAAGAGAATTTACGGTATTACTCAATTGTACACTTTAATCAAACTAATTCTCCGCAATTCCATTAGAATTTTAATGTTATTGATAGATTTAAGCCTAAGGTGCACATTTTGGAGGGCACAAATTAAGTTGCTCCCATTAGAAATGCACTGGAGGAAGCCTGAGGCTGAATGTTATGGTTCCCCAGGCCTGGCCCTATTCTGCCCATGGATCACATTTTATCATCACTCATCCTTTTAATATGAAATTAATAGTGTTTAGAAGAGATTTAAGCAGGAATTAGAAAATCCCCATTTTCGGATGTACTAACTTTAAGGTTTGTTTCTTTATTCCAGTTGTCCCAAGTGGTGTATACTTAACTAACACAAATTTTGCTTCATCTTTATCACAGATTATATAACTTAGATAGGACTATTTTGGTTCCTGTGCAATTTCAAACTCCAGGATAAATAGAAAGGAAACATTAAAAATCCAGAAATGGGTAGGTGGAGGAAATATTACAGGTAATTGAACAATTTTACAGACTGGATCTTACCCATTGGCTTGTTGTGAGGCTTTGTAGACTTGGCCAAGGAGCGACATTTCGGGACACCCGCTGCCACCACAGATCTTGTTCTGACCAAGTTGGTCGGTGTAGTTATGTCCATTCTCTACCACAAAGTACATGGGCGGTCCAACCGAGAGGTACTTATTTAACTTGTCAAAGTAATTCAACACATACGAGTCCTTTAACCATGCAACAAAAGGAAAATATTATTATTCATTGTCTAATGATACCTTCAGTGATCAATATTTCTGTTATCTATCTTTGGTCAGTTTTACTCTTGGAGACGAATTTCACAAGGTTTAAAACACATTAAAACTGGATTCTTGGGGTTTTATGGAATGCATAACCATCTGCCTGTGTAGAATCATAAGAAATTCCCATCACATTCTTTTTCATTGCTACATAGACAACACTTACCCTAGGCATTGATAATTGCTGGTCGAGTCCAATGTCCACTTTATTCACAAATGAAATACACACACATGTCCAGGCAAAGAACACGAACATCTGTATGGAAGGAAAACATTAGTTTTAGTCTTAAAGAAAATATTTCAAATGATAGAACAGTATTATGCCTTTATATCTATCCCCCATCAAATTATTGAATTTACTGCTGTTTTTATTCACACCTGAGTATAGAGTCCTGACAACTTGTAGTAGATTTCATTTTTGATATATAATACTAGGCATTAAAGATTCAGAGGTATTTATTTAATTCACTGTTCTAATTTACAGCTTCCATATCTATACCAGTAGTTTACCTACCACTATGATCCTGATAATATCGTTGAGGAGGAATGCCGAGTAGTACTTCTTGAAGAAGTAGAAGAGACAATCGTCACTTTCCTCTCCGCGCTGCTCGTCAGCATCAACTTCTTGTTTGATACAACAACAGCATTCCAAGCGGTTCGCCTGCAAATAATACCACAATGAATTTATCTATATGGGAATAGCTTATTAAACGTGATTAGGGCACAAACCCGCCTTTTGCCTGAAAATTAAACTAGAAATATCCAAAGGCTTTCTAGGGGAGACGTGAAATCCTAGCTACTAATCGTAAATTTGCAGTATTTTTCAAACGCATTATGCACTCATTACATCAAAAACGATTTATTCAATTTAACAAAATGTATCTGTTTTAACTGAGATTTACCCCCCCCCCCCAATAAAAACGTTTTAAATAAATCAGGTAAATTAATTCATGTCTTTTCACTTGGTAGTTTGTCCATGTATGGAATTTTTATAAATTGACTTACATATTGCCTCTTAGCATCAAGGGCGAGAAGCGATACAAAGCAGGTAATTTGTAGCAGGAAGTCAAAGAAGACGGCCATCGCTGCATAAAGTGTGAACACCCGCACTGCTGGCATGGGGGTCATGGCACCTGGAATAGAAATTTAAGTAGATATTAAGTGAATTGTGTCACTCCCAGTCATGTTATCATTGATAGATACACCTGATCATCTTTGTAGTACTCACATTCTGGAACATGCAAAACAAGATTTAGAATTTGGGGTATTCTTTTCAAAGTGTATGATATGTTAAAATACATTGAGAATCTAGAACAGTATAATTAAGCAAAAACATCTTTCAGTAAATCTCATGACCCTTACCAATAAAGAAGGCGAGTGACTCTGATAAACTCGTAAGCAGCATGCTGGGGCCGACCTTACCGACAACACGACCAATGACTTGCTCAATGTTGGCATCTGGATTCCGCTCCTCTCGCTAAAATGAAACAACAATGTAGTATTGCATTATTCTGCAGTGACCATATTTTTAATATACATGTGGTAATATGTATTTCTCATTGTTATTTTTAAATGACGTCATTCATTTTCCCACATCTGTGTTGACTCAACATGACTCAAACCTCTACAGGAATAATATAAAACTTAGTGGAATGACTGTTTGTGTCCAAAGCAAATACCTGATAGGCCTGCACGAGAATGAATATGTTATCGACTCCGACTGCGAGGACAAGGAAGGGGACAACTTCGATGATGATGAGGGTTACCGGTACCCCAATGTAGCTGTAGAAACCGATAGACGCACCCACCGAGAACAACACGATCAACACGCCCGACAAACCCAACAGCATCTTAGAGTCCACCTGGATGAACAAAATGGTTACACTAACTTAGTATGAGGAATTTTCTATTACTTCCTAACCAATATCAGATAGTCTTATTTGTTGGAGACAAAGAGGGCATAATTTGCACTATATTCGTGGTCATTAGTGAAAGTGTAAAAGTAATGCTTGTTTAATGCCCGTACAAAGCTAGTTATATTCATGATGAGAAAACTACATTGCATATCAGTATGATGAAAATATCCGTCCGTGCCTGCACATATGGGCACTAGGCACATGTATGAAGACAAAGAAAAGAGGAGATAACAAATGCTTGAACATCTCTTTAAGATGCGCTAGGGAGTGTGGTAAGCCTTAGAATTGATCAATAATTATCCTACTTTTTAATGCAAACATGAGAAAACCTACCAAGATGGTTCTGAATGAGTGGTACTGCCCCAACATGATGGACACATAGATGAACATGACAATATAGCTGATAAGGATGGTGGCCACGTCCGAGTTACTCTCACGGTTTATCTCGTCCTGAATGGAACGCTGCAAGGAATGGGAATTTAAGTAAGATCCTTGAGTCGAAATAATATTCTTGAGCATGAACAGCAATTTACAATTCCCATGCCAAATTTGAAGCCCTTAGATGACGTAATTATGGCACGAGTGAGGCATTCTTTATTGAAAATCTTTTGAGTTTTGGATGTGTGTTACACTGGCATACCTTTAGTAGCGAAAAGCACTTTTAAAGAATATTTGGTATATAAATTTATCATTGTTTTCGATCCACCCCGAAAATTTGTAAAGACCTAAGACTAACCTCAGCAGAATAGGCAACAGATATGTTTGGGTTCTTGTAATTCTTTACAATGTTGAGGAAACCCTTCTCCCACGTGGTTGCCATCTGCTGGAACGTGGCGTTCTGGAAGTTGTTGACGGTGAATGTGACCACAAGTGCTGTAGAGTTCCCATACTGTTGTTCTGTTATTGAAAGAAAGAAGAAATAGAGGAGTACTGATATATAGTTGTTTGTAAATATCATTGAGCATACATTTCACTGTTGCTACCTCTCCCCCTCCCCGATGATAACTCCTGTAATCCTTTGTGTAGAAGACGCCCAATACGTAAAACTAAAATCTTAGCAGCAATGTATGGAATGTCAGCCCGTGCCTTTCAAGAGGGGTATATATCATATAGAGCAGTACAAAATCTTCGAAAGTCAGCTCTGACTTTTTTTTCAAATCAAGTCAGGGTGCGTCCTGCATATGGGTTCGACTTATACGCGTGGTACTGCAGTACTAGATCGCAGTAGTGACTCACCTGGGAAGCCTCCAAGAGCGATGTATGGCATTATGGGTCCTCCAAAGGCACCAAGGCAGGGTAGATGGAGTGTGGTGGTGTCAGCTACTGAGGTAGGAGAACTGCAATACAATGACATTTAAAACTTAAACATGTATCTACATGCTACCATTTTTCCTTTAAAACTGTCAAATTTAGCAGAGAATAATGTATGATTTATAAAACTTTCCAAAGAAGACTACCGTAAACTCCCGCGTATAAGACGCGTCCTCTACGCCAAACAAAATGCTGGGGAGTCTTATAGCTTTCTCTCAAGTTGGGGGTGCGTCTTATACAAGGGGTAATTTTTCTATAGAAATGTACTAATCTTACAAATATCAGCATTAAAATGTGCGTCTTATACGCGAAAATGCATGTGCTAAGTTTGGGGTGCATCTTATATGCGCAGCGCATCTTCTACGCGGGAGATTACGGTACTTACTTCACACATTCAGCAAAGTGGCTGATGTGGTCAGCGTAGGTATAGAAGAAGTCCTTGTCGACCATATGGAGACGTGTCATGTTGTTCTGCCAGTAGTTAAGTACACTCATTATGGTGCACTCCGTATTGCCAGGCGACAAAGGCGCAAAGCAGATGTCTTTGAGTGAGACGTTCATCTTTAACTGTTCGTCATACACAATGAGGTCCGCCAGCTGGTTCTGAAGCTCCAACACCTAATGCACGATGTTTGACAGTTTTAGAATATAGTTATGTAGACCTAATATTATTTCTAAAATAAAATCAATTTTAATTCAGTTTCACCAACTGAATCTACCTTCATCCCAATAATTTGCCAACTTCTGTTCAAGTATAATAGTGTTGAAATCCCAGACTTATACATGTATACAATTGTTATCAGTTAATTTTACATATAGTCATATATAGTTAGGGAGATGTAAGACAGTGTGTTAAATGGGATGCTACAACAGTTATTAAATCTGACCTGAGAGAGAATGTCCAGCTTGAGGACAGGACCATAGACCGTGGATCCCGTAGAGGATCCTGTATTGTCATGTTCCCATGATGAGTTGTCGGTTGGAGTGATAATCAGCATCTCATTACGGAAGAATGGACTGCAAGGTAGAGGTAGATTAGATTATTGACAGGTGATATTTTACTGTCTGATTCATGTGCTTTAAGGGCATATAAGAGAACAAAGATGATTTTTAAAAAACATAGGACGTTCAGGATCTCCATATAAAGTCAAAGAGGTAATTCAAAGAAATAAAAGTGCGTTATAAGTCTCAATTGTTTTTAGTCACAGGTAAAGAAAAAGATGACTGATTATTCTGGACAGCCGTGAAACACTACAGGCATTATGTTTTAAGTAATATACCGATCGGCTACATTCACACATATAAAAGAGAAAAAGTTCTCACTTGAAGTTCTTGTCAAAGTAGTTCTTCTCTTCCCTTGCACGACTGTTTGGGGCTGACCACAGCTTCACTGGGTCTGTTGTAACTTTCAACATTGTGATACCAGCGACAAGGATACAGCTCAACACAACGCCGACCGCTATGATGATGTACGGGTGTCTAGCACAGAATCGTCCCCAGGCACTGAAACCTTGCGTCATCTTAGCCTCAAACTTAGCACCGAGTCTCTCGCAGCAGCTTGGCTGAAGGAAGCGGACGTGTTGCTGGGGCCTTATATCCTCGGGCGAGCGGTTCACTGGGGACTGGGTGGTCTCGTTCAACCTGACGCCATCTTGGGGCTCACTGCGACAGAAGAGGTAGTACCAGATGAGGTATGTACCAAAGATGAGGACAAAGGTTATGTACAGAGTGGCACCAATGAAGTTACCGCACTCCACCCCAATAATCTGACATGGTGGTTTGGGTTTGATCGGCGGCAGCGGGACGCCACACGATGCCCGACAGTCCTGACAGCTGCACTTTCCCTCACATGGCGTGGTGCTGAGATTCATTGGAGACATCGACTCATTTCCTATCTTCACTGTGGTGTTGCTGAGAATGAATTTGATCCCAAATGGTGTCTGGTTGTTATCCTTGTCTCCCATGTAGTTGAGCCAGTTCTGGACTGTACAGTTATTACTGTAAGGTCCACACAGGGTCTTAATGGCCTGTTGGTTGGTGCTTGGCATCTGGACGTCCCGACATGAATTATACATGCCATCCGCAAACTGATGCGACATGGTGTAGTTAGCACCCGTGATGCTCTTCTGCCCCTTGGTACCAAACGGCTTCGTCTGGGCCGGGTCGATGTAGACAAATTTGCTCTGCTGGGGGTCGCATGTGAACGCACAGTAGATGTTGACAAAGTTTGTGAAGCAGGACGGACAGCGGGCGAGCATCTGCCTTGGTAATGTCATACTAGCATCCATAGCGTGAATCTGCCTCGCGCTGCAGCAGGTCTTTGGCTTCGCAACTGTGATAATAAGAAAATGCAATTGTGAGGAAGTACAAAGTTACTGCAAAGATTATATTGCTGGGAACGGTACTGTATTTGACACAATTAGCACACAGTGCCTCAAAAAGTCTCTTAAATGTGTGGCTAATATACTGTAGTTCAGAGTTTCGTTGGTCTCCAAAAATCGCAAATTTTGGGTCATTTTTAGTGTAAATTGTAACTAAAAAGAGGGAGTGTGTGCTTATTATGATTTGTGTGCACATCATACCCAACGCAGTATATCATTAAATTGTGATATTAAATTATAACAAATAAAAGTGAAGTATACATTTATCGAAGTTTTACAATGACTTAGCTTACCTCCAGCGGGTGCATAATGTGGACAGAGGTCCCGCAGGACTGCGACGGCACTTGTCTCGTTGAGTTCCTTGGCCGGACCCGTGTAGAGACAGTTGAGTGGTTTATTCGTCGTGCTGTCTGTACCGCACTGGTCGTACCACACACAAAGTCCTTCATCTTCATTCTGAAAATATAATAGAAAGTAAATCATTTTTCTAGCTGTTCTGTACTTTATATTCAAATTGTTGCATGATTTTTTTTATGCCAAGATCTATAAGGCAACTTCTTGAACAAGACATGCCCTAAGTTGTAACCAGTGCAGGTGTAGATGTGGCTTATTTTTTTAGCAGTTTAAAATGAATTTTATGTTAAAGACTCCGCTTATATGGCACATACACGTCAACATTATTCTATGAGCTGACATTTGTTTCTCATATCGTAGCCTCAGTGCAACAAAGTTGTAACTGAAACTTTGACAAAATTGGGCTTTCTTCTGTTTTAACATCTACTTGTATTGACCATTACCTACCTACTAAGAAAGTATTGAAGCCCTATCTATATGTGTGCTTACATTTATGCATTTTATGCAGAGATGCTAGTTGGGTCTGGGCTCAACCTCTGAAATTTTTGGGTGTTAGCAAAGCACCCATTTCCCTCAATTTATTATACTAAAAGTACCCATCTTATCTTCATTTCAACCTGTTCCCCTCATTAAAAACCTTTAAAACCATCTCTAGATTGGATGGTGATAGAAAAACAATTAAAAGACTGCATTTGATTTTCAGCCAATCAGAAGCCAGCTTAGATTCATGTCCTCTGAAATGAGATTTCAGAGATCCTCTGATCTCTGAAAGGTGGTTTGTCTAGAAAAGGCTAGAAGGCAGCACAAGGTATACTTAATTTCACCTGCTGAAGCCTGAACTATGCTCAGCCTTATGCTCCATAGAAGTAGAAAGGGCATGTTGTAAGGGTAGCTATGATTAATGTAATGTCATCTATATTATGACCACAGGATGGAGGTAGCCTCTGAGATGTCTGACTTTTGGGAAAGTTTGAACATCTGAAAATAGAAGGACCTCTGAAGGTCTGACATCTCTGATTTTATGTAAAACTTGGTTGCACTGAGGCGACGATATTAACCTCACTTCATTGGCAAGTTACTACGGTAGCATCAGCTACTTATTAAAGATCTATAACATAGTGAAATCAGTGTGCCTGTGGGCGATGCCTGGCACCCAGTGAGTGCCAGAAAATATTTAAAAGATTTTTTTTCTAAAATGATCCATTTTTTGTCAATTAATCCTGCCCAGTAAACCACACCTCCAATGAAGAGGAAAGTATCCCCAAATCATCATTTCAATGCTAAGTACAGCAGTACAGAATAAGTTCAAAATTCAGTATTTAGAAATTCAATTCAGGCATGTAATTCTTTGAGTGTAAATCGTAAGCATATGCGTCATCAGTGTAGACGTTCAAAGGTCAGTGACTGGTAAAGTAAACAGTGTGTGATCCATGCTGTGATTGTGTGGGAGATGATATCCCCAATCTTGTAATCCAAGGATCAAGCCACGCCCTACACACAGCTAAGCCATGTACCCATCGGTGTGAAAAATATCATACAGCAGAGTTCTCCGTCAAAAATATCACCCATCCCGCCAATATGCCTAGATTTTTCTTTGATCTTCTAAGTCTTTAAATCTTCAACCTTTGATACCCTAGACCATTTGAATTAAAGTACCAAAAAATATGGTACAGGAGATCCAAGTGCAATGACTATGTCCTGCCTTTATGTTGCTGGTAAAGGTATCAGTGATTTTCTTCTATTTTTTTTGTCACTGGTATGTGGCCTATATCTAGGTAAAGATTTGATACTGGAAATCACAGGTGGTCAGCGGCTTATCTCTAGTGTATCAGATAGTATCTGACCGCCAGCTGGCAGGACTGATAAGGGATTATCCACAACGCCCCCATTTTAATCTATAAGTCTGGTTTCTCACCTAAATAAGAGGCAAATCTAGGGTCAATGTCTAGCTCTATATCTCACAGAGGTACCTTGTCGACCCATGCACAGTTACAAGCTTGTTGCACTGAGGCAAAGATATATTATTACGTTACTTTACTACGGAAATAAAGTCTAACATAGTTATCATATATGTGGTGAAAATCAATGATCCTTTGCTATCTTTTCCCAGAATGTCTTTCTTTTATTTCCATGGGTTTGCAGGAGAGGTATACTAACGATATGTGTACACAGTCCTATTTAGATGTACCGTAATCTCCTCTGCATAAGACGCGTCTTAAACCCAAAACAAAAGGCTGTTGCATCTTGTAGCATTCTCTCAAGTTGGGGGTTGTGTCTTATACACGTTTTATTTTTAACATAGAACAGTACTAATCTTACAAACATCTGCCTTCGGAGGTGCACCTTATACGCGAAACAGCCATTGGTGAGTTAGGGGTACGTCTTATGCGCGCACCACGTCTTATATGCGGGAGATTACGGTAGTTGTTGTGTTATTTGACACCTTTATCTGGTTCAATATAAGACAATGGTACAACATGATACTAAAGGTTGTATTTATAACCCTGTGCCTGCGAACAGCATTGATATCCACTAAGTGTTCAATACTTTTTACCAACCAAACAACATTCTAAACCACATCGTGTTGACCTTTCAACAAAGTCTATTAAACTTTAACAAAATAAAGATATTTCCTAAAATCCAGAGGTGCTTAGATATGTCTAAAATAAATAGAAGGCGTGGATTGAGTTCAAAATTCCAACATCTATTAGATCCAGAATCGAGATATTTAACCCCCCCCCCCTCCCTTTTTATTATTTATTTTTGCAATTTTCAAATTTTGATACGAAACACCCTGTATACAAAATACCTGTACACCTCCCTTCCCTTACCGGCATCATTTAACCAGACTGACAGATAAACTGTGTTATAAAGTTACAAGTTACACACTGGGTGACATAGTGAGAGGATAATGTCCATCATGGCATGGTTTGACCTCAGTTAAGGTCAGGTAAAGGTCATACTGACATTAACACTGTTTATGTTGCCAAGCAACACTCTGTATCCTCCTATACTACAACGACTTAATAAAATGCATGGTGAATACATGCAAAATCCATCACATGATAGGAACTAGAAGTACTTGTGCATTTAGATTTATGAGAATGTATCAACCCTTTATTTAAAGAGAGGCACAGTGCATTATTCTCACGGGTCGATATGATAAAACTGAATGCAGCCGTGGTGATTCGAGTACAGCATCCAAACATTACATCTGAAAGGTCGGTATTATACATGGACAATGCAATGTCAAGTCTACTGCATTCATACATAAAGGCGAAAAACACTGTGTGACACTCTGCAACCGATTAAGGGCTACAAGAAATTCTGCATGTTATTTCAATACTTTTGCCCCTACTTCTCAGGGATTGAACAGCCTAGTCTGAGAAAAAAAGAAGAAGGGGGATTTGGTTCACCAGCTTATAGAGGATCAACATGATTTAGTATAGAATTGTCTCAGAGGACGAGAAATAAAACTTGTCCACACCTCGACATATAGAATTGTGCTATTTATACGTGGCCGTTTTGGTAGTAAGGCTGGTTAGTTCGCTGGTACTTAGCCGTGTTTGGTTTAGTACACATGTGATGTTCTCTATAGTGATAGCATGGTGTAGGTCTAACATGCTACCCACGTGTTGATACTCCTGACCCCAGTCTGTGTACACCATGGGTTCACTTAGCCACGCCATTATCTACATGAACACCATAAAACCCTGGATATAAGCCGCACCTGCTTAGAAAAAGCTTTCCAAACTATGGAAAAGGAAGATGTAAGGGCAGTTGTGGCCTGAGAATTGACTATTAAGTGTTGTTTTACATGTATAGTGTAAAAAAGAAACTGCATATGAGTTCCAAGATACTTCAAATCCACACTAGGCCTCTGAATGGCCTGAAAGCTGGGCCTGTATGCAGGGGGTTTATAGGACATCTATACCATTGTTTAAACGTTACATTCATTCAAGTTCAGAAGTGGGTACTGGTAATATTGTTTTAAAAGTGGATATAAGGAAAACCCTAAAGGCCCTAAGGAGTATATTAACCATGCAAGTTTAGTATGTTGTATAATAAAGCACTGTCTACAAAAGGGACATACCATATTGTCACTTTTAAGTGCCGAGTTACGAATAAGCGCCAGTCTTGTTTAAGGGACGGGGGTATGGGGGTCAT
This sequence comes from Acholoe squamosa, assembly GCA_949317995.1. NCBI lineage: Eukaryota > Metazoa > Annelida > Polychaeta > Phyllodocida > Polynoidae > Acholoe > Acholoe squamosa. Next base: position 37,261,411 of record OX439049.1, read on the forward strand.
GAAATATACAGCAGCAATGTGCATTGCTCGCAACTCGAAAAGAAATAAATCAATAGCCTTGAGCAAGTCTAGCTTGTGGTCTGACATCAGCACTCCCTCACCCAGGTTATTGGCACCACCAAGCCACTATTCACATAACTCCTGCCAAAACTGCTCTGTTCGCACCACACTGGGAAAAAAGCCAGGAAAGTTGATACATGGATCAACATCCTATACCTTCACCATTGCAGGCAAAAAGCGTCTTCTGGCTGCCAACCAACTCACTCTGTAGAATATAGACAATTACTCAAAATTTACAATAATTAGTACTGAAATACCCTTTCCTGCAAGACCCATGCATCTCCTCCTTTAATGGCACTACAAATTCATTAAGTAATTCTGCCTCTTATATATAAAATTTATAAAACTTATTCGCACCACCAAAATGACTGAAAATGAGGGGACCCATAGTCGTCTCTCCTATAACTCTTTTCGAGTTAAATATGTACATTAAGCACTAAAAGGTAGACCTTGAATAACTGCCTGTCTTGTGGAAGGGCCAAGGGTAATGTCCCCTACAAATCTATAAGCACTGGGTGGTTATTCACGACAATATGTTAGTGGATTAGACTTCCATCATGTGCTCCTTATTTAAGGGCCATATGATGCCTCAAGGCACAGTATTCTTTGTTGTTATGATGGACCAGTACTAACATATCTACTCACCAACACTGTAAGGGAGAATCATACCGACACTCTGGGTGTGTATTGACAACACATGGTTGTCATGATGCATATATGCAGCATTGGCGAGCATGACTTGCTGCTTTCATGCATCTTGACGATCAATGGGCATGATGTATGGAACGTACTATGTGTCCCTAACAGGATTAAACCTTTAAATGCCCATTGGTCGTCATGATGCACCAATGAAGTGCTGGCGAGACTGCTCGCCAGCTCTTCACTGGAGCATCATGACGACCATCTGTGTATATGTCAACCCCTTAGGGTCGGCATGATGCTTGAATGCAGCCCTGGCGAGGCGAGTTACTCGACAGGGCTGCATTCATACATCATGATGACCAATGGGCAGGAATGCATTAGCAGCCTTTATAACACTGCTGGCCGAAGTCAGAGTGCATTATCCTGAATGCTGCATTCTGATTGGCTGATTGACCGTGCATTATCTAGATGGATAATGCACTCCTGGCAAAGAAGGTTAACTTCATCCCACCTTTAGACTTCACAATTGATATTCATGTGTTGTCAGGTGGCTGATGGGTCATTTTGGGCCTATAAGGCCCCTCAATGTCTCAATACAGTCGAGAGCACTCCCACAGCCATGCCCCATGCATTAAAGCGTTAAGAGGCAGGAGATGGTGGAGATCTAGGATAGATTTGTGAGCGGGAGGGGGGGAGGTTAGATCTGTGGCTGCCTATAGAGGTGACAGGTTGGAGTGGTGACAATGGGATATGGTCACAAGACACACCAGGGTACAGGACACATGTACCTAGCACAACGACTCCTTAACAGTGCAGCTAGAGCAAAGATGCTTATTTCATGTTAGGAATGACCGTTAGGGAGTGATCTATTTTTAACAATAGGGGAGGTGTTGGGCTTGAGGGAAGAAACTCAATCTCATGCTCCACCGCCCTATTCTCCACTTTGAAGTTATCAAAATCACCTTGACCCCCTTCTGCCCTTGTTGTAATGTCAAGTTTGTAGCAATATTTGTGAACCTGTCTATAATCAATTCTACATAACCTAACTTGTGTTGAGAGTTCAGATAACTGGAACGTAGCCAAATGTTTTCTACCTTCCAGAGACTAATATTGACCTTCATAGTAGCTGTATATGGGACATATACCGAGACTCACCTACCGTTATAACAGTGCTGCCGAATACTCTTCATACACTACTACCTTCTGGTTATAGGTCAAGCCACCCTTAAAAATATTTTCGTTTCCTGTCCAGAGGCCTGGTGGAATTTTTTGTGAGAATGGGAAATTTTTTTTCCTGAGTTCTGAAAAACAGTTTATTTTTGTCGACCATCAGCACAAGAATCTAGGTTTCCAATCACCAAACCTTAGAACATGATGGCAAATTCATGCTCATGACAAATAAAAATATTTTCCTAAAAATTTTTTTCCCTCCCTCCCTCATAGGTCTAAAAAATCCCACCCTCTGGACAGGAAACGGAAATATTTTTAAGGGTGGCCTCATGGTCATTTATAGCACACATGATATATCGTTATTGAGGGCAAATACGCCAATATATTGTCACCCTCTTCAATCATACCTCAAATATTTAAACTGCAAAAAGCTAACTTCACTTTGCGTATCTAAAAATAATAATAAGAAAGAACGTATTTACTATATGATAGTTTATAGCATTGGAGGGGAGGTTATCCCCTGCCCTCAAACATGTACAATACAGGGGTTTCTATCTTTAGATACCGATATACATGTACCTCAATACTCTTTGCCTCCGGTACCTTTACGAGACCGGCACTAAAACGTGACAATGCATTTAGGTGGGTGTAGGGTGGTATTATATATATTGATATCTATTTTTTTTATGTGAAACTGAAACATTGACATCGAAACTGAGGCTGGAGTAGCACATGCAATTCATGACCATATTAGGCACCATGGAATGATGTCCCCTCATGTAGCAGTTGAGAAATCAGTAGTGAAACCACTCATTCTCTCTAAAAGTCCAATCAGGTGCCTGCTCAGCTTCTTTTTTTCCATTGTCTAGACTAGACATTTGGCAAAACAAGTCGATGATGCTATAAAATCTATGGCATTTTAAAAACGTGTGTTTGATGAACATAAAAAGGGAGTGGGAGACCAATACATGATGTAAAGCCACTCTGTCTCTCTGTAGCCGAAACTAGGGGCGTACTTAACATGTCTTCTATTTATCTTTTTGGCAAAAATAGCTAATACCCTTCGTCAAATCAATTTAAATATTTCAAGAATGGGTGTGGACCACTAAAATTGACATGGCGACATGGGCTATTTTAGGCTTAGTGACATGGGACATGAACAATTTCTTAAAATTGACATGGTGACATGAACAATTTCTTAAAATGACATGGTGACATGATCATTTCTTAAAATTGACATGGGGACATGGCCATTTTTTAAAATCGACATGTGACATGGGGGACCCCCCATCCACGGCCCCTCAAGAGCCGTTAATCTATGTCACCTATGCCATGGCTGTTAAGTACATGACATGTGCAACTGACGAATAGGGGTAGTAGTCAAGGAAGATGCATTCAAGAAAAGCCCCCTTGGAATATGCATCTCAAGTGAACTGAATGCAGTACAAGTGAATAACTAACTACACGCCAGCACTGCATCTCCACCCTGACCCAGTAAGTAGCTTTCTCAAGCTTCATCCATGCAACAGCCTGCGGCTTTACAAGTGGGGGTGTGGATGGGGGTCCCCCATGTCACATGTCGATTTTAAAAAATGGTCATGGCACTTGTCACTTCAATCCCCATATCCTATGTCACCTCTAAGAGCCTATCATGTCTCATGTCGAATTTAAGAAAACACCTATGTCATGTCACTAATTGTTTTGCCTCATGTCACTAAGACCCATGTCACATGTCGATTTTAAGAAATGGCCATGTCACCATGTCGAATTTAGTGGCCCATACCCATACAAGTTATATAGTCCTGCAGTGCTAGCAAATAGACGCATGAAGATGGGGGGCATTATGTAGGCCTTAAATGCTTACATGTTTAATACAGGTGTTGGCAACAGAGAAGACTACTGACCTCGTCTTGTGTCCTTGTTGGGAGGCTACTTCTGTATAACGATCTGTTGATTTCATCCTGAAAACAGAAAATAAGTCATCCAAGTCAAAATCTCATACTGCCAAACTGGAATTCTTATAGCAACCTGAGCTAGGATACAAAAATATACATGTGTGTACATGTACAAATATATATCCCAATGACATAATGACCCAGACATGCTGCTGTTATGAAATATGGATTAATGCGTAGATTTATTATGACAGACCAAACATTTTAATCAACTCATTCTGAATCTGCAGAGTCGGTTCATGTTCATTTATACTTTGCACAATATAGCAGAAACCCTGCAAAGTCTGATAAATCTGTGCGAGACAAATGTTGACGGCGCCGCAGACCCCTGGGGCCCGGCTCACACACACTGGAAATTGCATAAACATGCGGGGCGGGGCTGGAGGCTGTAATTTTGAAAATAAAGGAACAATGATAACATCCCTCTTTTCTTATTAAGACATATAGAATTTGAACGTTAGCCCTGGCATGATCAAATTTTCTGTACTAGCCTAGTAGGTGCCCAGTATTGACCATCAGAAATAGCAAGTGTATGGCCCTTAATAGTTTCAATACAACTTTCAAGGTATAATCTGACCTGAGGGTGGAGATGCTCAGCTTCACCAACTGATACCCCGGTCCCCGCACTCCCAAATTCATCATGACACCATGTGTGTTCTGGGGTCCCAAATATACCCCTTTTCACTGATTTCTGAGTGAAAAAGGACCCCTTTATATGGCAAAATCATGAATTTTTAAGGCCTTAAAAGTACCCTTTTTTCCATGAAATGCGGACATGTCCACAAGGCCTACCCCTTTCCATGAAAAGAAACAAACGATAGACAAATTTGGACATCATGCAGTCATTTGCATGCCAGAATTTCAATCTGTGGATGAGATACATGGACAATTGTAACTGATTTGAAGACCTCCTTTCCATGAAGGCACATGAAAAAGCACCCCCTTTCCAAAGAGGCTCATGTATAAAAACACCCCTTTTTTCAGTTTCCACTGACTTACAAAGACTTGTCAAAGGACCCCTTTTTCTGTGTTTTCTGTAACACACATGGTGTCAGTGGCCGAGTGGGCATCAGTGAGTGCGGGGGCCGGGACTGATACCCATCCAACTCAGCAATCTTCTGTGTAAGTCTTCCCTTTACATTTAACAAAATACAATGCACATGTCAGGAGATAGCTGTAAGTCATCAAACATGGGTCCTACATGTGTGGGATAACCTAGACTATGACTCATGGCCAAACCCTCTCTGGGTTCTGTCTAAATCTACAAAGGCTACCGTAAATCCCCGGTCACAAGCCGGCCCCGGTCATAAGCCGGGGGATGAGTTCAGGAAAAAAATAAAAGCCGGTTTTTGGGTCAAATTTTTACCATTTTCTCTTTATTCTATAGTAACAAGAAATGCCGTTGTGACCGTGTAAAAAAACGCCTCCCGCTGTTATTTTGTATTGTGAGACCTCATCACATGGGGCAAATGCAATCATCATAGCGCACTCCCGTACCGCTTCGCGGTACCGCCGCTACGGGGCGTGGGAGGCGCTAAAAAAAAAAAAACGGTCATAAGCCAGGGGGGACTTTGGGAAAAATTTAGAAGCCGGTTTGGGCCCAAAATAGAAAAAAAATCCGGCTTATGACCGGGGATTTACAGTACAACACGGATGAGTAGTGTTGCCGAAAACTTTTTATTGACGCAGGCCAATGTGGCATCCTACACAGGCCATTTCGTGCTCACACAGGCCATATCAATATCAAAATTCTAAGGTACCTCTCATAACTTCAATATAACGATAAAGGCCATTTAATTCTAATAAATTGGCTTACGGATTTTTTCAATCAACTCTGTGGTCGGCCATTGGCAAAAAAATAAAAATTGCCCCACGCCCCCATCTAAGACCCAATATATCCATCCTACCGGCCTGAGCCAAAAAAAAAAAAAAAAAAAGTCATGGAAAAGGCATTTTTATGTCATCTAAAGTGTAAATATCGATAATTTGTTCACATGGAAAGGCAGAAGTCGAAGGTTCATTGCTTACAATATACTTTTTTTTCCAAAGAATAAAATTTTTGGTCATATTCTCCAAAAATCCCGTCGCCATTAGGAAAAAAAATAAAAATAAATTTTTTTTTTCTATTTTGCCAAAAATTTCGTCGCCGGATCTGTATAATCCAAGTTATCAGAATAAAATGGCCTAAATAGAAATTGTAAAATATTCATATATAAAACATCTGCACAACAATGACCCTATCTTTGGTTCTAATGGTCGGATTTGAAAAATTCTTTCACCATTAGAAAGCTAATATCAGTCCAAAGGCCCTACGCCGGCCATTAAGATTCTACGCCGGCAAAAGCCGGTGTCATTTCGGCAACACTGGATGAGGTAGGCGGGGTACGTATCATGATGGGGTGGGTGTCTGGGGCCTAGATGTTGGTGTGTGGGTGGATGGGTATGTGTGTAGGACTGTGGTACAGTCCTATAGGGCTTTACCTTGTGAGTTGTGTCCTACTTTTTAACCTATATACACCCACTCTACAGGATATCAAAGTCACATTTGGGGCAATATTCAGGGATGAAAGTCGACGATGACAAAAAACCTTGAAAAAGGAAACAACTTTAAATGCACTGTATATGCCCTCCAGTCCCATCGATAGGTTTGTTACAGGGTTTGTGTGGTTGGGGGGAGGAGGCAGTAGGTGTTGTATAAGGGTGTAGTTTGTGCTCAAATAACAGGAAAAGCTGTTTTTCAAGATGTTGTTTGGATACTATACCCAAAATGTGCACATTATGGCCCTTTTGCAGAGTATGTCCTAGGATCCCTTCAGAATGTTACTGTATAGCTGTTTTCCAAGGTCTTGTTCGGATAGCATACCCAAAATATGCACCACCTGATCTACTGGTAGTGGTGCCTTTGCGCAACACAACCTAGGGACCAATTACAATGTTATGTATAGAGATAGGTCAAAGGGTGCAGGGAATAAATGACCAATATAGTTACATGGTGAGATCATAACGCGCAGAAAAGGGGTATACTATCCGACACTCTTCTAGCATAGGAATTATAGCTTGCTGCTAAGACTACACTGAAGAGTGGAACAAACACCAATAAAAAGGGGAAAGTTTTCAAGGAAAAACTTGAGAATCCTTGAAAACCTTGAACTAAAAACTGGCATGCTGCCACTGTATGCAGTGTTGTGGGACCTGACTGTGTGCATGTATGCAACCTCTGGAGGTAATTTGTGACTCCTTTATCCTGTTCAGAGGATTTTCAAGAAAACTTATTTTTCTTAAGTGAGTGAAAAAAAAACTTGAAATCAAGGAAAACCTTGAACTCTTTCATCCCTGAATATTTCTTTTTCACAGAGGCTAGAGCATCAAATCACAAATGCATGTTTTCTGGAGGGTGGTTATCATTGGGGCCCTTGATGGGGGTCCCCATGACATGTCATAGACATATGTCGATTTTAAGAAATGGCTCTGTCACATGTCACTAGCATAGCCATGTCCCATGTCGCTTTTTTAGAAATGGTCTTGTCACCATATCGATTTTAAGAAAAGGCCATGTCACTATGTCGAATTTAGGGGTCTAGGGCCACATCACTTCTCTAATATTATGATCGATGCAAAGCCAAACTTTGGCCCAAAGTAGTGATTGTGCTATATTATAACTTATAATGCTGGTATATGATATATTCTTGGCTTGAGCCTGTTGAAACCACCCTGTTGATTTGAAGAATGAAGTTGAGCAGAGTAGCATGAGTTTCCTGCCACTGCCAGGAACCCTGGTGCCTGGCCCCTGCCCTGTAGTCCGGCGGGCGCTGACTCTAACCTGACGGGAGAGTCAGGCTTCCAGCATAGGGCTCATTTGTCAGGTGGCTGGAATTGTAGGACATAATTTTTTTATGTCGATTTCCTCTTAAAGATGGCTTCCTAAGACATGTTTGTTGCCATTTTGTGAGAAACCTTTAATACAGGGGCCCAGATTATTTGGTTCTCGCAAATCTGTTAGCCTTCATAGCAAGTTTAGCTGCCATGGTCGGCCATGTTCGATGTGGTTTCAGGTCTCACAACAGAGGTGTTATTCATGAAATAATGTTATTCATGAGAATCTGCTTGGAGAGTGGAGATTGACTTCCTGTCTGGCAGAAAATGCACCTGCTGATAGCTACCTGTGCAACCCACATGGCATGTGCCAAATCTTGGAAAAGGGTGCGATCTAAAAGTTTCGAACAAAAGACGCTCTTCCCACTCACAGACAGCAAAACTAAGGTGGTATTCTTGTCAATACCATAAGCTGATTGTTGGGGATTTATTTCTGTCAAATGTTATTCTTAGAAACGTGCCGTTTCTAGAGCACCTGAAAGTTTTAGGTATGCCAGTCCCAGCGACTCAGTCCTTAACTGAGTCGCGCCCAGTGACTACTGCCCTGGGGCTGGGCGTAATTTCGAAGCTGGTCAAACTCTTGAAACTGGGCATTCATCTCCAGACTTATCATGTAATGCATGAAATCAGTACAACAATACATTAGCCTGATTAGGGAGGTGCATATACCTTGGATGAATAGTCGTGGAAACACAGTCTGAACACATCCTATGCTATGGTTATGTCAAATAATCTCTTACCGAGGCCGTGGAGCTGGGCACTCCCAGTCCAATCAACATCACAAGCAGCCAAACTTGCATCCTAACTTGTCCAAACATCTTGGGACCTGGTCCTAAAGTAACATATGCCTTTAAACCTTCAATATGTCATGAAACAGTGACAGTTTTTGTGTGCCTGAACCACGCCTTATTGAATAAGTTAATTTAACACGTTGTCTCAATGCCAACGATAGCAGATCCAGAATGCCAATCCACTGTTCCTCGTGTGACTTGACTGAGTGAGTGACAGATCTTGCTGTTCTTTGGCCGATAATTCATTGAATCAAGAAGTAAAAACGCCGTGTTGGTTATCAACATTGGGGCCTCACAATGGTCGTGTAGTGTGAATGGTACGTGAAATATATCCTGATTGGTATTGGTTGTTCAGATTGTGTTATCTTTGATTTTCTTGCGGCTTCCAGCACTTGTTACTCATCCGTGGACGACGCCGCCATGATCGCGGTCGCGTGATGGTTGACAGAAAAGACAAATCGAGAATACATGGAATTTCGGGCGTTCCAAAAACATTCTTATTCGTCAATTTTATATAGTTATTCTGTCAGATTTCAATTTTGACAAATAATTAATTTGTAAATTAAAGCCACTTCACTGACTTTCATGGCAAAATTTAACAGAAATAATGAGTGATCTAAGTAGCATTTCTTTCCAGTTGGTACAACGGTTGACATTTTACTATCTTATGACCTACTTTCTAACCGGGTGAGGGTCAAAGGTCATGGAGGGGCGTGGTCTCGTCGAAATAGGTCACAGCAGTTTACCACAAAACAAACGGTGCATGCTCCCGTATCTATGGCTCTTTCCTACGGATACACTCAGGTGAGTAGACTTAGAAATGATGTCATGACGTGTTGAATTATGACTCTAGCACATGAACTGTCAGATCAAGGAAGTAAAAACAGCAGTGATCGAAGCACTGCCACTGGCACTGCCAGTGCCAGTCAAATCAAATGTCAAACTGAAATTGCAGGGCAGGTGCCACACCCCTGATTGACTGGGTTTTATAATAGTAGGCCAATACACACGAGGTGACATGAATCACAAAGTTGTGTCCATGAGGTGATGCCGGGTATTATGTGTATATTTGCAGAGCGAGCTGGCTATTTATATGGGCGATAATAGGCTAATTAAAAGATAGGCACAAGCCAACAAGATTCCAAAGAATACTGCTATTCTCAGACTGCATTTATTCATGCGGACGGTAACTACGGAACATAGCAAATCTCCAAGGTAACCTGTCACGTGCAGATGCAGCCCGCCATACTGTGCGGGGGACAGATTTGCATTCTTCAGTACTACTAGCTAGTACTACATCCAGCACTAAACGTTCAAATTCTCCATGTATCTAAGACTTATAGCTTTCCCATCCACAGCAAAGAAAATAATGACAGAGTCAATTCTAACCTGAAAAGTATATAGAGATTCCAGCAATGTAATGGCTGTAATCTGCATTTCAAATCTGCCCAGGGCTACAGTGTAGTACCGTATTTTTATTATGCCACAAAGCGGGGAGCGCAGAGCAACAGTTTGGCCCCAGCACCGTCAGCACGGACGTCGGAGCGTTGCCCTAGTTACGGGACCGCATAAGTCAAGACAGAGACTTTACGTTATTAGAAAACAGTCATATAAATGCTTAGCAACCGTCATCTAAATGATAGGTTTATCCCCAGGGGGGAGGGGCCACTTCATATGTTGAGTGCGGCTGGCAAGGGTACCTTTTCAGCTTTTGAGCAAAAACCCTCTAAGCAAGACTCCCTTTTGGGCAAAAATTCCCTCCAAGTAAGGGGGTCTAGATTCATTGAGACGAAAAGTCCTGTAACTACGGCAACGGTCCGACGTCCGCACACCAGATGCCGGGGACAAATGGTGCTCTGCGCACTGCGCTCCCTGTTACGTACCATAATACAAGTGCTACACTGGAGCCCTGCGCAACTTTTGAAAGTATATTACGGGCACTATACTCCAAATGTCTTATCTATGCACACTGTTAGGATGTAAACCCACGATCCTCGGTAAATGAGCGCGGGAACTGCGCTACTGTGCCGCCCTCTGTGGTGAGAGAATGGAACTAACTTTGTTGTTTTAACTGGAGACAACTTAATAAAGTGGTACTTCCGGTCCTGCAGCGTGGGCCACGAGGAGTCAGAGAATCCAAATGGAAGAAGTGTTTCTTGATTAATCCTTTCATTTGAAGAAGTAAATGCCCAAATTATCCTCCACAAAATGGCTTCCACACTAACAGGTCATGGACCCAGGCACAGGTTGATGTTTGATGGAGATGAGGGCAAGTATGAACTCTGGGAATGTAGATTTTTAGCCCACATGAGGCAAATGAAGTTACTGGATACAATTGCTGGGAATGGTATTGCAGCTGCAGATAAGAAGGCAGAGGCATATGCAGAAATTGTACAGTATTTGGATGATAGGAGCTTATCCCTTATCATGAGAGATGCTAAGGATGATGGCAGACAGGCTCTTAAAATTCTCAGAGACCATTACAAAGGCAAAAGTAAGCCCAGGGTTATTTCCCTTTACACTGAACTGACATCATTGAGAAAAGGTACTGATGAGTGTATCACCGACTACGTCATCCGTGCGGAGACCGCTTCAAATGCGCTGAAAGAAGCAGGGGAAGAAGTGAGTGACAGTTTACTTGTTGCTATGGTTCTGAAAGGTCTTCCAGCTGAATATAATACTTTTGGAACTGTTACCACCCAAAAGGATGACCATAGGTTCAGTGACTTTAAAGTGGCACTTAGAAATTTTGAGGAGACGGAAAAGTGCCGGTCGAGTGACGCTGAGTTAAACTCGAGACAGGAGAATGTGATGAAAACTGTGTCCGATGCCGGGAAGAGCGACAACCCCAGCAAACCGAGTTATACATGTTATGCTTGCGGAAAACCAGGACACAGATCTTTTGAGTGTAAAAATAAAAAGCAGGGTAACAAATGGTGCAATAACTGCAAAACCAAAACTCACTATACAAATCAGTGTAGGAAGAAGGACTCGGCTAAAGTAGCCAGCGACGATAGTTCGAAACCGGGTCATGCATTTGCGTTCAAGGTTAGCGTTGATTATGCGGATGTTTGTAATACAACTAGCCTGTATAGTTTATTGGTTGATTGTGGTGCAACTACTCATATTGTTACCGAAAAATCCAAATTTGTCAAATTTGATGAAAGTTTTGTTCCAGAGAAACACTACATAGAGTTGGCGGATGGCAGCCGTACAAACGGTGTTGTGGCAGGTAGAGGTACAGCCAGTGTACAAATTCAGGACAGTACAGGTAGGCCACACAACATTCTTTTAGAGAATGCCCTCTATGTCCCATCCTATAAGCAGGATATATTTTCAGTGCAAGCGGCAACTGAAAAAGGCGCCAGTGTTAAATTCAGTCCCGACTCAGCTGAATTAAATGCGCCAGATGGTACTCGCTTTGAAATAGAGAAATATGGTAGATTATATTTTCTCAACAAAACTAGTAAATCTAGTGTTCGATCCCACCCAGTGGAAGAGTGGCATAAAATTCTTGGTCACTGTAATGTAAGAGATTGCATGAAACTCGAGTCAGTTGTTGATGGTATGAAAATCAGCGATAAGAACAGTTTTGATTGTGATACCTGTGTTAAAGGTAAAATGTCGCAGTTCAGAAATCATGATCCAGATAAACGGGCAGAGGCCCCACTTGATGTTGTTTATTGTGATCTCGCAGGCCCAATTGATCCTACAGCAAGAGACGGTTTCAGGTATGCCTTATCTTTTGTAGATGACTATTCAGGGGTAAACATGGTTTATTTTCTGAAGCAGAAGAGCGACACCGTAACAGCTACAGAGAAGTTCCTTGCTGATTGTGCACCATATGGTAAGGTGAAGTGTATTCGTTCAGACAATGGGGGTGAATTTACTAGTGCAAGTTTCGAAGCTCTGTTGGTCAAAAATCAGATTAAACATGAGAAAACAGCTCCCTATTCACCTCACCAAAATGGTACAGTAGAAAGATCGTGGCGCACAATATTTGATATGGCAAGATGTCTGTTATTAGAAGCCAAATTACCTAAAGAAATGTGGACTTATGCTGTTATGTGTAGTGTATACATCAGAAACAGATGTTTCAATGACAGGGTCAATATGACACCATTCGAAGCGCTCACAGGTAAGAAACCAGACTTGAGCGGTATGCATGTATTCGGTACTGTGTGTTATGCCTATGTACAGGAAAAGAAGAAGCTGGATGATCGCGGCGAGAAGGGTATCTTTGTAGGTTATGATAAGTGTAGCCCAGCATATCTTGTGTATATTCCCGAGCGTAACATTGTGCGTAGAGTAAGATGTGTGAAGTTCTTTGATAAGTTTGAGGAGGTAACAGACAGTTGTGATGAACCGGTGTATACCACACCGCAGGTAGAACCTGAACTTTACCCAGCTCCGGATGTAGCTGATGATGCTCCTCAGAATGGGGTTGGTGGTGAACCCGATCTAAACCTGCAGGGTAATAGGGACAATGCTAGGTATCCCCGCAGAGGACGTAACCCGCCTGGCTATTTGCAGGACTATGTAACCACCACTGTGGACTATTGTTATCGTATGTCACACATCCCGAACTCATATAACGATGCTATGAACTCGGACAATGCGCAAAAATGGCAGAACGCCATGGATGTAGAAATGGATGCGTTAATTGACAATGATACTTTTGAACTCACCACACTACCTGAGGGTAGATCTGCAGTGGGGGGTAGATGGGTGTATGCAATGAAAATGGGACAAAACGTTGATGAACAGTACAAGGCACGGTTTGTTGCCAAAGGATATTCTCAGGTCCCAAATATTGACTATCATGAGACTTTTTCACCCACTGCCCGTATCACATCGATTCGCATGCTTATGCAGTTGGCCGTCCAAGAGGACATGGTTGTTCACCAGATGGATGTTAAGACAGCCTATCTGAATGCGCCGATAGACTGTGAACTCTATATCGAACAACCAGAAGGCTATGAGGTGAAAGGTAAAAATGGTGAGAAATTGTATTGCAAGCTTAATAAATCTCTGTATGGTTTAAAGCAAAGTGGTAGGAACTGGAACAACATGTTGGACACTTACCTTGAGGAGGAAGGTTTCCAACAGTCTGAGACTGATTCATGTGTATATACTAAGTTTGAACAAAATTCCAAGACTGTTGTTGTAGTTTGGGTTGATGATATTATAATTGCAGCAAGCGATGAGAAGACACTCAACACAGTCAAACAGTCTCTGTCCACCAGATTCAAAATGAAGGATCTTGGTAAGTTATCATGGTTCCTAGGTATTGAGTTCAAATGTGAAGATGGATCTATTGAAATGAACCAAACCAAATATGTCGAGAAGTTGTTGAAAAGGTTCAAAATGGAAGATTGTAAACCCAGATCGACTCCTTGTGATGTAGGGTCCAATACTACAAAGGATGAGGATTCCGAAGAGCTAGCTGACGCTAAGCAGTATCGAGAAATAGTGGGAAGCCTCATCTATTGTATGTCAATCACAAGACCTGATCTGTGTTATGTTGTAACAAAACTATCTCAACATATGGTGAATCCCACCAAAGCTGATCTTGGTAGAGCCAAGCAGGTACTACGGTATATCAGAGGTACACTTGATTATGGACTAAGATTTCAGAAATCTGATGCTGAGTTAGAACTCAGTGGCTTTTGTGATGCCGATTGGGGTGCATCTGATGACAGAAAGAGCATAACTGGTTATGCATTCAGGTTGACCAACAATGGTCCACTCATTTCGTACAAAAGTAGAAAGCAACAGACAGTTGCACTTTCCACTTGTGAAGCTGAATATATGGCTCTGTCAGCTGCTACCCAAGAGGTAAAGTTCCTTAATCAACTTTTTACCGACATGACTGGTATTAAACAAACAGAGAGTGTTGTTTTGTATGGGGACAACCAAGGTGCATTGGCACTAGCTAAAAATCCTGTACATCATCAAAGGTCTAAGCATATTGATATCAGATATCATTTTGTGAGAAATGAAGTGCAGAATAATTCTCTCAAGCTAGAGTATGTACCCACAGCAGAAAACATTGCCGATGTTTTCACAAAGCCGGTTGCAAAACCCAGGCTTGTGAAGTTCCTGAGTGTACTAATGGGTACATAAATCTAAATCATCATGTATTGATAACCTGATGTGTTATCATAAATATTGTATTGATCATATCTGATATATGTTATTCAAAGTTGTATACATAAGTAATGTATCGATCGTAAGTTTAAGTGGGGGTGTTAGGATGTAAACCCACGATCCTCGGTAAATGAGCGCGGGAACTGCGCTACTGTGCCGCCCTCTGTGGTGAGAGAATGGAACTAACTTTGTTGTTTTAACTGGAGACAACTTAATAAAGTGGTACTTCCGGTCCTGCAGCGTGGGCCACGAGGAGTCAGAGAATCCAAATGGAAGAAGTGTTTCTTGATTAATCCTTTCATTTGAAGAAGTAAATGCCCAAATTATCCTCCACAAAATGGCTTCCACACTAACACACACTGTGTCATTTTATTTTCAATTTTCATTATACTTTGTGAAAGAAGATTTTATAAGTGGTATAGATTTTGAGAATTTAGACATTGAATGATGGGCGCAGTGCTGAGGCAGACAAATTTGTCCCCCAGACAATATAGTGTGGTGCGTGTGCACATGACACATTACCTTGGAGAATTGCTATGTTCAGTAGTTACCGTCCGTACGAATGGGGGGTCCCCATGTCACTTGTCGATTTTAAGAGAAGCCCATGTCACATGTCACTGAATTTGCAATTTCCCCTGTCCTTGTCACTAAGCTCCATGTCACATGTCGATTTTAAGAAAAGCCCATGTCCCATGTCACTATCTTTTTTTCTGGCCTGTCATTGTCACTAGAACTCCATGTCCCTTGTCGATTTTAAGAAAAAGCCATGTCACACTGTCGATTTTAGGGGTCTAGACCCATAAGTAAGGGTTGACAAAGTTCCTGTTTTTGCCAAAAGTCATCCCGTGCGTCACTTTTTGACAAATTTGCTCCAAAAAGGGACTCTTTAATAACAAAATCCCTCTAACCAAGGGCACAGATAGCCTATATGTCTTTGCCAAGGGTCATTTTCTGCAGGGGAAAAAAACTCACATAAGTTTACACACCTTCTTTAATTTTCATTAAATTTTCTCCAAATAGGGGTACAATCTCACAAAAATTCCCTCTAAGCAAGGGTCACTTTTCAAGAAAATCTCTCTAAGCAATGGTGTAAGAACCCGTTTAAGAAAACAAATTAAGCCCCCCCCCCCTCTGAGCTTTATCTGATACCCAGGTCAATTCTTATTCTTGCGATGAATCATTCTTACGCTTTTCAGGGTCTTTTATACAGATAACCGAAAACTGGTTCACACACAAATTCTTATGCACCCCCCCCCCAACCCGTCGCAATAGTCTCATGATGAAGAGGTTAAGGTTGGTCAAGGAATCGGATGTCTATATATATATATATATATATATATATATATATATATAGATATATATATAGATATATATATATATAGCTTGGTTGAGAGAGTCATTGTAAAATAACCTATTATCAATTATGAAAAGTACCTATTCCTGGCTTCCTATACCCTAAATAAAATTACTCTCTGGAGGGGGTCAGGGGCTTAGAGAATTGGGGTAATGATGGCATCAATAGAACAAAAATAATTGGGCGTACCCAGACTCCATTAGCTTGGTTATATACAGGAGCCGCCCAGGATAATGGGGCGGGCGTTAAGAGAGGGAGGGTTGCTATTATAATAACAGAATGGGACGTTACATTGTTGTGTGTAATTTCAAGAAAATGTCAGAGGGCGCCGATTATTTTAGGGATTAGCAGCAGAAACTTTTGGCCATCCACAAATAAGGTCAGACAGACGAGGTCTAGCTGCAAGAGATTTACACTCCCTCCCCCGGCCAACACACACACATACACATACACCACATGCACACATATTATATTAAACTTGAAATGTTTGGGATTCCACTACGCAATTTTCTTCGAGAATGACAGCAATTCTAAAAAAAATATGGTACAGATTATTTCTTATAATGCTTGTCCCCCTCAACATACTTTGGTATATGTTTTCATTATAATAGCTCCCGGGTAATAGCTGCGATCACTCAGCTATGGGCCCCAATGGTATTCAAGTTAATTAAAACTATGTTTAACCATATAAGGGCCCTAAACAGGGGGGTCCTGTGTTCCTTGTCGATTTCAAGAAATGGGTCTTGTCTCTTGTCATCCAACCCCATGTCCCTTGTCGATTTTAAGAAGAGGCCTTGTCCCCTTGTCGATTTTAAGAAGTGGTTTTGTCCCTTGTCACCCAACCCCATGTCCCTTGTCGATTTTAAGAAGTGGTTTTGTCCCTTGTCACCCAACCCCATGTCCCTTTGTCGATTTTACCCATCTAGGGCCCTCATATAGGCATATCCCCGGGGGCGTAACATACCTGTAGGCCAACGTTTTCCTAGAGCTTCTTCAAGTTCTTGTGAAAAGTTACATGGACACAATGGGTCTTCTAAACACTGTATTCTTTTACCTTTTCAGGCGGGCGGAGGCCATGCGCCTGATGGTAATTATTAGGTTTTTATATCCCTATGTAATCAGAGTACTTTTGACGTAAATCTATAGCTAAATATACATTCATGTAGAGGGTATCTGCTGGCCCGTCAGCTGTGTTGCCAGGCCGTGCGCCTCTGTCGCCCCACCTAGTGATATAAATATAGTTCAATAATTCGCCACTGATGGCGCACTAGTGATTCACATGCTGGTGAACTGAACTGGACGTACAATCTACAGAAAGAAATCATCAATGCATGAATATCAACATATAGAATATATAATGCACATGTAAAGCTTTGATATCAATTACCTTACCTAAAAAGTCTACCTGGTTCAAAATGTTGGTATTTTGATACTGTTTCCTAATCAATGCACAGCAAACGTTGTACCTAGCGTATAAGCCTTATAAGGTGCTGATTATAACCGGGGTACTAGATAGGGTATATCAACATAAAGATAGTGATATAAAACTACATATAAACTCATATCTTTCTAATATTAAACATAGGAAAGTTATGCACACATAAAAGTACACTACATGCAATATGCCCTGGTATTACAAAAATCAACCCCGGCAAAATAAATCAAAATAGATTTGAACTTTCATTCTCAGTGGTGGTCAAAAATTGGGTTTTTTCCCGCATTCTTTTATAGATGTCGAGACAGAAGCGGCTAACTGGTTTGCAGTCCTAGATGAAAACCAGTCCGGTAAAATAAATGCCACAGAGCTCCAACAGGCGCTGATGAACAGTGACTGGTCTCACTTTAATGAAGAAACATGTCGTCTCATGATAAGTAAGCGTATAGCTATGTTCTTTTTATTCCTTCATTTCTACTTTTTTTCAAATTGATCTATTTTGCCATCTAAATGTAAAAAAAAAATGAAATCTATTTAGCAGTAACTATACATTCATTAGAGTATACAATAAAGAAACTCAGTAAGATAATGGAATTAACTTGCCTTTGCAGACATGCATTTTTTCTATGTAATTTTCCTTAGAATAAACTTCAACCAGCTGTCAACAGATACCAGACCGCAACATCTCAGTTGTATAATACTAGTATAATATATACATGTATATATGTGGTATCATTAATTCGCACATGCCCTATTACCTTTGATTATTTAAAAAAATGTAAATAATTCTACTTTCAGATATGTTTGATACAGACGACTGTGGAGATGTTGACATCAATGGGTTTAAGGCCCTGTGGGGATATGTTCAACAGTGGCGGCGGATATTTGAACAGTTTGACAGTGACCGGTCAGGGACCATCGAGTTTGGAGAATTCACCGTAGGT
Organism: Acholoe squamosa; assembly: GCA_949317995.1. NCBI lineage: Eukaryota > Metazoa > Annelida > Polychaeta > Phyllodocida > Polynoidae > Acholoe > Acholoe squamosa. Next base: position 37,279,785 of record OX439049.1, read on the forward strand.
AAGATATCCTGAGAAATACTCCTGTACATGACAACTACGTTTACGCTCTCTTCTTAGTTTAGTTCGTATTTAACTTATCTTGGGCGCCAGTAGACACTCTTGATCATTTAATACATAACTGTATTTTCCATGATTTCTGAACCTGATTTAAACTCCCTCTCCCACCCACCCACCCCCAGTCTTGGTCAAATTTTAGACTATTACAAATAGCAATAATTTCTCGGTGAAATACAGCCTATTTTTCACCTTTCTCCCTAGATTATGGATGTTCATGATTTAAAGGGCCCTAGACAGGGGGGTCCCATGTCCATTGTCGATTCTAAGAAGTGGTTGTTATCCTTTGTCTCTCAAACCCATGTCCTTTGTCGATTTTAAGAAGTGGCTTTGTCCCTTGTCTCTAAGCCCATGTCCCTTGTCGATTTTAAGAAGTGGCCTTGTCACTTGTCCCTAAAGTCCATGTCCCTTGTCGATTTTAAGAAATGGCTTTGTCCCCTTGTCGATTTTACCCGTCTGGGGCCCTATTAAATACCGAAAACAATTTCAGTCAGATGTTGTATATTTATCCATGTTATGATATGTTTATAGATATGTAAATGATGTGTGTATTGAGAATTTCAATATCAACGTTTCGGACATGCTCATCTCAGGCCCTATATATTTTTTCTCTCCTCAGCTCTTCAGCAGATGGGATACACACTGTCACCCGATTTTATCAAGTTGATTCTCACCAAATATGACAGAGAAACAAAGTCACGGTTAACGTTCGACAACTTTATTCAAGCATGTGTTCAACTTAAATCAGTTTCTGACACTTTCCGGGAACGCGACTCCAACTTAGAGGGATCTATACATGTTAATTATGAAGAACTCCTAACTATGGCTATTCTTCATTATGATTATTAATTAAAGTGTATTTAATTTAAGGTATTTATTTGTGTGGATATTATTTTAGAGATGCCAAATAGTGTCTTATCATTGGTCATTGACGATATACTCATGAGTTCAAAATAGCAAATATTCCATATCAAAACTCACTATGTACACGAGAAAACCCCTTAAGACGCACAACCTATATATGTCAGCACATAATATTCATGAAACCGTTTATAAAAACATTAGTGCATCATGCCTATTGGTCGTCATGATGCACCATCGATGTGCCTTCCAGCACAATTTTGGGCTTCCCTAGCCCACTTAAAAGGGTCTATTTCTCATCTTTCCTATCCCCTCAGGATGTGTGTGGTGCACATATGCGCGGGCACCGACACATTCCTCTGTGAAATTGTGTAATGTAGTTCTCGCCATGAATATGACCTTAGCTGTCGAAATGGCGTTAAACCTCTATTACTCACTCACTCCAGCACAATTTTGGGGTATCGTGCCAACCCGGCGGGAGTGCATCAGGTTAGCATGGTGCGAGAATGCAATTCACGTATTGTGACGATCAAGGAGTATCATTGCATAATCAGTCTTTAAATGGTCAACCATCACAACACACCTACCCAGAGTCGTTTTATACCAGGGTTTCGCAATCCTTTCAACTGAATAATCAACCCCATGTTTAATATAGGTTGGTATGATGCATGGTCGCAGTACTCGCGAGTTACCCACCGATGATGTATTCGCGCATCATGCCAACCAATGGGATAGGGCAGTGAAGCACTGAGCTGTCATATATGTAAAATCATTAGACCATAAAGGTGTTGAATGCGTTATCAAATGAAAAGAAGAAATACCCACAATCGATCTACCTATTGCAGTGTAAAAAAACCTTTGATGAAATTATTGTTTGGTTGATACGATGAGAGCATTTTAGTGGGTGGGTAATTCCATTGCGTTCAATTATGTATCATAGGTCCATATACTCTCAAATACTACCGAGGTGCTATGATTATGATTATATTTTACAATTCAACGCTGGAATCATTCCCTATTTATGTAGAAGGATTTTCTGAGATGAGGTAAATCCATTGATGAAAATGACACCGGATGCATTATTGTTTCTATCATATAATGGGACGCAATTTACTAATAAACCATTATAATTGCACATTATTCTTTTATAGAACCACAAAAACATAATATCCTCTTGTTAGTAGTATGTTCCGGGTAGTATGTTTATAAATATAGCCGCTATCAAATATTATATACTTATTATTCACCTTGCTAGTCTTGCCCAACTTTTGTCACTTGAGACTGAGACCACGAGTAGTGTCATGTAAAATGATCGTGAGGACGGAAAATGCTATTTTACATGCAATTTATGCTATATTTGTACGAATCTCATCTCTTCTAGAAGTGATTAACTTTGTGACAATTGATCTAGGCTAATAAAATGAATGCCTTATCTGAGCCAACCATTATGAGTTATTTATCAATTACACATGTATACATGTATAATATTCAAGAAAACGGACCAAAAGGTGTAATTCGGGAACCTGTATCACAATTTTTGGTGTTAGGTGGGGCGAGGATTGCACAATTTTCTCGTCCAATGGCAATGTAGTGAGTATATACTGCCCTTGACAATTAAAATGTTTGTGGGTTTTTTTTTCACCATTATTTGGATTGTTTTTATTTCATTCAACATAATTGGAATCGTCCCAATACATGTAGTTCTAGAGAAAACAAAACCAATATGACGTGCCCTCTCCTGACTCTACTGTACTCTAGCCTATTCAATATCCTGGATCCGCCAAGGCATAAGGATCCACTACTGCTGACCACCAAGCTACAGTGAATTCTCCCCTATTGAATTATGCACTCCGTCACAGATAGTTCACTAGGTCATGACATGGTTTAATTTTAGCCATCACCTTTTCCTCCTCCTGAAAGAGCACAACAACTAAAATAGGACCTATGTTATAGGCTATCTAATGAGCCCTATAAGGACACATATATAACTAATACCTTGATATAATAAAGAAAATGACAATACTGATTAGGGAGTGGTCATTATTTATCAACAGGGGGGGTGGTGGGTTTGAGGGGGGGCGTAAAATTTTCAGACCCCTCCCGAGGGGGGGGGGCTAAAAAAATTCACCATCTTTTTAGCAAAAAAGCCTGTGCGCTACTATAGATCAAAGAGGGGCGTGAAAACTCTCCGCGCCTCCGGTGCGGGGGGGGCGCAAAAAATTTTGACTGCCGTCGAGGGGGGGCGTAAAAAATTTTCGCACGTCCACGCGAAAACCCACCACCCGCCCCCTGTTGATAAATAATGACCCGGGCCTCCCCAGCCCCAGGCCATCTTTAAAAGGGGTCTATGTCTTGCTTTTCTATCCTCTCTGAGTGTGGGTGGTGTCCATATGCGCGGACACTGGCACATATTCGTTCCTTGAATCTCCTCTTTCCTGTCCCCTCTTTCTTACATGTGTCTGGTGTCCATATGCACGGGCACAGGCACATGTATTCCTTTGTGACGTGATGTCTAATGTACTTTTTCCGCCATGAATATGACCTTAGCTGTCGGCTTGGCATTAAACAACCATTACTCACTCACTCACTCAAATAATGACCACTCCCTTAGGCCTATTAGTGATAGCCCTTCAAGAACCATCAAGTCCAAGCCAGTCTTGGGATAGGGTAGGTTCACCTCCCCCAGGGATAAAAAAAACGAGTTCCATGTTGAATGAACATTGCCAACAGGTTAGATATCGATCTATTTGTGACCATCCGTAAATGGCAAAGCAATTGAGGAGGGTCCACGATTCCCATAATACATTTTATTGTAGAAGTGATGTCAGGGAAGTAGGGGGGGGGTCAAAATTTTCACAAAAAGGCGTGACGTCATTGATGCACTTGACAGTTCATATTCAATATCGTGTTCTTTTTCCGTGACCCTGAAGGGATAGTGTGGCCAACTCCAGGTATACATGTGGCCGACTTGAGGTGAACCTACCCTATTGTGACACACTTGTGTAGGCGGCTTTTTTACCCAAGCATGGCATGATAAGGACTGGGTAACCCGGTTAGGACATCATGGCTGTGTCTGGGACAGCCAACTGGTAGTAAAAACACCCTCAGGTGCAGCAGCAGCAGACGACAGGGACGCCAGAGCAGGATTCAGTGAAGGGAGAGTGTACTCAACGAGAGCAGACGACATCTGGGTGATATTCACTGAAAGGAGAGTCAGTGTACAAATCAGACGACATTTGTCTTCATCATGAAAGTGGGCTTCATTGGGGCTGGTCGTATGGCCACAGCCCTCTGTCAAGGCTTCATCTCAGCAGGTGAGATTATGTGTTGGTGTTGGTGACTGCTAAAGGGGTGGTTATGTATATATGGGCCATATAGCCTCATAGGTTGTTCACTGATAGAGTCGGGGTCTGTCTATTTGGGAACCGGTTCCACGTGTAGAAACCAGCCAGACACATAATTATAGCACACTGTAATTACCCTCCTAATCCTCCTACCACAGGGAATGTAGGGATGATATAGCCTACATATAGGAATGGGTCAATGTTTAAAGCAATGATAATTATAATGTGGATCAGTTCAGCTATAATTGATGTGGCCGGCTTATAATGAAATTCAATTACCCCTGTGCTAGGGGGTGTGGATGGGGGGTCCCCCATGTCACATGTCAATTTTAAGAAATGGTTATGTCACATGTCACTTAAATCCCCATGTCCCATGTCACCTCTAAGAACCTCTCATGTCACATGTCGATTTTAAGAAATGGTTATGTCACATGTCACTTAAATCCCCATGTCCCATGTCACCTCTAAGAACCTCTCATGTCACATGTCGATTTTAAGAAATTGCCATGTCACCATGTCAAATTTAGTGGTCCACACCCATGTGCTAGTGCTGTCATCGATACAGGATATTACAGAGGGTTTCTATATTCTAAAGCTGACTTGGTAATCAAGTCTGTTATCTTACTTTGATAATTGGCCTCCACTAATCACAATTGGCTGGGAGATATCATGTATCAATTCAAAATTTTGGGCACAATCATTCCATGGATCTAGGTCTATATATTGATATAGCGGCTATTTGACTAAGACAAATGCTGTGAATAGAAGAATATGGTGCCTCAATTGAGGGATGTCAAACAGACATACAAATGTATTAACCCTGCATGCCCATGACCCAATAAACAGGCACAGGGACACAAGGAGGCAATGTGGATCCAAGTGCATTGCATCATCTCTCTCCTAGCCTATGTTAATGTCTGTCTCTACCACTGTCTGGTGCTATGGAATTCTGTCGAATTAAAAACTTGATCATGCTATTATCTCTATTTATAATGTTCTATAATTAGTATCTACCAATATACTATTATAGTAGTTTAACTCTTGTCCCCACATTGACATTCAGCTGTCAGAGTGGTGAGAGCAAAGCCTGTGGTGGAGATTTACTATAGTCTCCTATACCGTTCATCTGTCACTGGGGGGGACTCGTGGCATTTGTCAGGTGGACCGCAATGATGAAATGTACTCATAGGGGCAACAAGTGCGAACACATGAGAGCGTCAGCCATGCTGAAAGGATGTCCCACATAGAGTACACATCGCCCCTGGGGCGTCATCCGGATAATCCTTTATGCTTAGCTGCCTAATTTGTCCTATTATGGATCTCCTTTGTATTTGAAATGAGCAGCCAAACAAAAACGATGCTTGACTGCTCACATAATAAGTCTGATAGGGAACGGACCTAATATGCATATTGATTTTCATATCAGCCTAAAATGGTAATTCCCTTGAATTTTCACAGAGTCTACACAATAGGGGTTGGTCGAAATCTCAGAAAATAGTTATACCCCTAGCTAAAAGCCAACTTGGGATTGGACAATTATGATACTAGGTTTTGATAACATTTTTATTATTCTAATTCATTTTCACTCTATTCTAGCGTTAGTAAAACCATCGGAAATTCTCGCGAGTGACATCAACAAATCAAAACTACGCTCAGTCAGAGTAAGTGGTATTTTATATTTTTATTTGATACTTAATTTGTTCTCATTGTCTGTCACACAACTTGTAAGTAGTATACAAAAATGATGATCCACACCAGGCACATTGATTGAGTACATTTTTCCATGGGCGGGTTATATGAATAGGATGGTTGGGGTTTATCAATAGCTGGGATTGTAATAATATTTGGGGTCATAATCATGTCTGAATGGAGTCACAGTGTTGGTTGTGTTTTCGCTCCATACTCAAGCAATAATTCGTATTGGAAGTAACCAACCCAGATTGAAATTTTTCAGATAACATACACCCAAAATTTTATTACACCTCATCAACTACAACAGAAAGACCTTTCATATGTCCCCTACCATACTCCTAGGTTTTGAACATTATTCTTAATGATAGTTTTCACCTCCAGGAGTTGGGCGTGGAGACGTCTGTGGAGAACCTTGAGGTGGTCCATAAGAATGAGATCATCTACCTGGCTGTCAAACCCTACATAGTTCCTGAGATACTGAGAGAGATAGCTCCAGCTATCGGCAAGCACCACCTTATTGTATCTGTAGCTGCTGGTATCACCATCAAGTCTATAGAGGCCGTGAGTAACTTATGATTTATTTCAGGTCGAGTACATTAACCCCATAGGTTAATCATGGAGCCCCACCTCACGCTAAGTGGCAGCATCTTAGATGGTCTTAGAACTAGGATTAAATAGTTTTTCGCTCTGCCTCGTGAGATAAGCCAAATTCAAATTCTCGTGAAGTTTTTCATAATTTTACAGAGTCAGAGTTCACCATTTCACCGTTTCCTTAATAACCTCAATCAGAAGGGGGTATTAAAGCCTAAAAGGGTTAACACAAGACTGATCTCCTAGAGAGTCTGAGTTGTAAAGAGTTAATAGTTCTTATGTCAGACTCTGAATGGTAAAAGGTTAATGATTTTGATCCCCCACAGAGTCTGATTGGTAAAGGGTTAATTTTCTATCTATACAGAGCCTGCCCCAGGATGCGCGGGTGGTGAGAGTAATGCCCAATACTCCGGCTGTCGTCCAATCAGCGTGCTGCGTGTTTGCACGTGGTCAGCACGTGGAGGATGAGGACGCAAATAGAGTTACAGAGATGTTAAACTGTGTGGGATTGGTGGAAGAGATGCCAGAGAACCTTATGGATGCTGTTACAGGCCTGAGTGGTAATGGACCTGCTTATGTGAGTCATAATTTCAGTACTTGTCATAGTTATCAATGGATGTGCCTTCTCTGAAATTCACTTATGGTTTAACTTCACTCATGGCATTCAAATATTTTGATTTCTAGAGGCTAAGGCACATGTAATACAGATCATTAACTACTTAATGTGTACAAGTCATCTACCGAGCAGGACACATTATCCTGTCAGTAAAATCCCTATGAATTATCATAATGCTGTCCTCACACGTATATATGTATAGAACTATAAAATGTTGAATGTTCCCTTCAGGGTTTTGTGATGATCCAGGCATTGGCAGATGGTGGTGTAAAGATGGGCCTGAACAGAGACCAGTCTATCCGTCTAGCTGCACAGTCCTTATTGGTATGTTACAAAATATTCATGTATATACCTCTTAACACAGAAAAGGAAAAGAATAGAAACAGAAATAAAATTTGGTTGTCGATTAGGGAGTGATCATTTTTTAACAACAGGGGGGGGGGCTGGTGGGTTTGCGCGCAGACGCGCGGAAAAAATTTCGACCCCCCCTCTCGAGGGGGTAAAATTTTTTCAACCCCCCCCATAAGGGACAAAAATCGCGCGCGAACGTCCCCTTTTAGCCTATAGTAACGCGCGGGGTTTTCCACTGAAAACAGGTGAAATTATTTTGACCCCCCCCCATCAGAGGTATTGAAAAAATTCTGACCCCCCCCGGTCAAGGGGTTGAAAAAATTCTGACCCCCCCCTCAAACCCACCGGCCCCCCCCTGTTGTTAAAAAATGATCACTCCCTTAGGTTTGAGTTTGAGTTTGAAATGGTGCTGTGTATTCAAATCTAATCTAAACCTTTGGTTCTTTTGGTGAGATACATTTTTACCGCTATCCCGTGCACCCCTGTGGTAAATCCCAGAACTATGTTCAGGTGGCAGCACCATTGTGATATGCAAGTAAAGCTTGTTGGAACTTTGTTTAGTTCTCTTTCGACAACTAGGAAGTCCCATAGAGATTAAAGGGTCATTTATAGGCAGATGGGGCCATTTCCAATAACCATTTCCAACCTCCGAAGAAGATATTCTCTATGCAATTTTATATGATATAGTTTTTTTTTCCTTCTTCCCACAGGGTGCTGCCAAGATGATCATTGATACCAGATCCCATCCGGAGTCCCTTAAGGACGAGGTTTGTTCACCTGGAGGAACCTCAGCTCACGCCATCCACGCCATGGAGAAGGCAGGATTCAGAGGAGCCCTCATAGACGCAGTCCAAGCTGGTACTCTCCGGTCAGCGGAGATTGGAAAGGACATTAATGGCCAAGATTAATAGACAACCTTGAATTACTATTATTGGTCTTTTATGAACATTTGATATAATTGAAACACCATTTTACATTTACATGTTTCACTTTATGCAGCAATGGTGGTTTACATCATGTCTGTCTATAGCATTTTCATTTATGTTTGCATTTATATATATACCCTGACCTAAGTATTTTTGTCCCTATGGATTACATGTTAGAGCATTATCAATGTTAACACCTTGTTTCATCCAAGGATACCATGATGCTCAAGATCCTTATATTCAACCCTTTGAGGGCCGCTAATGCAGGAGTGTAGTATGCCCATTTGCATGTGGTCAGCACCAATCAAGTATTGGTGCGACATCTCCCCCACCCTTCATTGGACAATCATGCCACCCCTTCAGCAGTATTTATAATCCCTGAATGGTCAGCACAATAGGTGTAGTCCTATCGAAATACTTGCCCGAGCCGTATGCATGTAACATGACAACCGATGGGAATGGCCTGATACACTATGGACACAAGTTCAATATGTGTGGTTGTATGAAACAAGAATCTCAAGACTTGTTAGATTCCTGATACAGGACGAGATTTAGAAATAAAGATTTATTTTCAGCATATTTCAGTGGTGAAGTCTTTTGTATATGTTAAGAATTTTGGAAAATCAAAACCTTTATAGCCTATATAACGGTAGAGCCATTTGCGTAGAAATCCTTTTTTGTCTTTTGGGGAATTTAGAGGGAAAATGGCGTAAATTACAATTTGATTATTCATTGGCCATCTAAATATAATTTTTATATCACTTGAGATAAACACTTTAAAAATAGGGTTGTTCAGACATTTATTCCATGCATATTTTGGTTAGGGTATTGAGAAATATTCAGTAGTTTTCAGGTACCAAGTGTAGTTAGATAATACGTTAAACATTGTTTCTCTTAGTACAAGCTTATTGTATCTCTCAGCGTTATGAGTGAGAGTGAGTAATAGGTGTTTAACGCCATTTCGACAGCTAAGGTCATATTCATGGCGAGAACGACATTACACAATTTCACAGAGGAATGTGCCGGTGCCCGCGCATATGTGCACCACACACATCCGAGGGGATAGGAAAGAGGAGAAATAGACCCTTTTAAGTGGGCTAGGGAAGCCCCTCAGCGTTATGAAAAGTCTGCCTGTACATTGTATTACCTTTTAGACTCAGTCAATCAAAACCGATGGAAGCACAATACCCTGGTACTAAGGCTAAGAGGGCGAAGCACAGGCCGACATAATTAGTCATTTCATCTGTCATACAGACTACTAATACTGAATGTAATTTGAATTCAAGTCATTTTACAAAAGCCAATATACCACTATCATCTCTATTTTTCTTGTTACATAATGTGTTAAGCCTTTAAGGGTACGATCTTGTCTGAAGGTGTGATTTGACCCCATGATGCACCCACAGAACACTGGTGATTAACAGATGATTAACTAACCATTATACATTAGTGCACTACAGTAAAAATTTGATGTATGGGAGTGGTCATTTTTTAACAACAGGGGGGTTAGTGAAATTTCGCGCGGGCGCGGCGAAAGTTTTTCCGCCGCCCCTCCGAGGGGTCTGAAATTTTTCCGCCCCCCCCTTTTATTCTATAGTCGCGCGCAGGCTTTTTCGCGCAAAAGGGGTGAAAATTTTTTTGTCCCCCCCTTAGAGGGGTCTGAAATTTGTTTGTCCCCCCCCCCCAAACCCACCAACCACTCCCCTGTTGTTAAAAAATGACCACTCCCTAACAACCCTTAATTCTAAGCCTGATAAGTTGTTATAACCTACATTGGTTGCATTTGTATATAAATGGTAGAAGATGCAGTGCTCAAATGAATTTGCTATGACAAACCTCGTTTTATTATAAGGATGCATGATACAACCAAGATTCACTGTACCTTAAACCATGGAGTGGGCATGGTGCATAAATGCAGGACTAAAAGTTACTCGTAGGGCCTTGTTTCTTCAATATATGGCAAGATTGTATGCTGCATTGATAAGCCATGCTAGACCAGTAAAATTCCAATTTCTACATACAATGTATAGTGAGTGAGTGAGTAATACATGTTTAACGCCATTTCGACAGCTAAGGTCATATTCATGGTGACAAATACATTACACAATATCACAGAGGAATGTGTCCGTGCCTGCGCATATGTGCGCCACACACATCCGAGGGGATAGGAAAGAGGAGATATAGACCCTTTTAAGTGGGCTAAGGAAGCCCACATAATTATAGTGTCTTCATGGGGACATAAATGCTAAACCACAATCACACAATATTAAACATACATCGGGTGTATTAACGCAACAATGCTAGGAAGACATCCAGGTAGTAAATGCAAACACAAGTGTTAATGATTACTTAGAAAACCATGCAGGTGTTAGTCTTATATTCTCTCATAAGGTCTCCATAAGGTGCAATGCATGCCTTTTCTAATCAAGACACTTCAAATATGGTCTGTCATTATCTAAAGGTCTTAAATGTTACTGAGCAGTCGATATCATTTTATGAAATGCGTTTGAGCATCAATATAATATTTTCCAATTTTGTGCCTTTTCTGTCCACTGAATGTCAGCAACACACTTTATTGGTGCCCAACTACAAAAAGCCATGCAAGTCCATTTTAGAGGTTTGTATGGGCATAGAAAGTCCATCAAGCTGCAACCTGCAACAAGAACTTGTGGCATTCCTATAGGGAACTATGGGATTGCTCTAGAGACCGAAAATCTAATATCCGTTGGGTGGAGTTATAGTGTGATTCTGTCAGCTCATGTGAAATTCCTCCAACTCCTGTGGTAAGTTGAAGGTTGTAAATTTCTCCCATTCCATAGAATCCAAGACATGATCGATGAAAGCACAAATTTCAGCGTATTACAGTTTAATCCTTCGACTGGCGAACTTTAACCTTATGGAGACCCCGTGGAATGGATGTGTCCTTATAAATGGGTGTTCTCTTCCATGGAGAAGCCTGAGGTGTGCTCCCCTTCACCCCTTATTCTACCTATAAGAAGAAGAGGAAAATATGAGTGAAGTTGAGGAAAATTAATAGAGGTTAAACAACTGAGAAATTGTTGTGTTAGAATAAATCCTAATAGGGTTCTATTTTATAAGTACTGAACTCAATGCATTATTCAGTAGTTCTTATAATATTCAGAGTGTTAGCTTGGTAAGATGGGTTTACTAATCAATGTATCAGTATTAGCTTATCAGAACTATTACTTTAAGCCAATCAGCATTCAACACAAGCATGCCATGAAAATACTGACTGAGATCATGACATTTTCTGACATTTATTGTGTGATTTATGTGTGTAAAAACTACTCAAGTCACACGATAACATTATTCATAATGATAATAATTCATACAATGTGATTGAAGAGCCTTCCAACGTTAAGTGTTCTCTCACAAATCCAATACAATACTTTTATTATTCATTATATGGAAATAAAATGCGCTCTTAAAATATCACATTCGTATGGCAACCCAGAATGATAAGACATTATATACAGATTGTGAGGTAGTAACCATTATCTGACAATGGGGGAGGTCCCTCTCCTACCCCTCTTAAGCGAAAAAGAAAATGGCAAATGAAAAAATAAATGAAAATATTCAATCAATGTCGACCCTTCTGGAGGAGATAATCGTGACCTTTCTAGTGAGGGGGGGAGCTTAAAGAAATCCCCAACATTTAGTTGTTTAAAATATTATCAATTGGCAATGGCTACGCCATTGTCTTAATTGGACACACACTTACTGATGGGCAATATTGCCATGTTAAGTATGAAATGAGGATAAAAAAGATGAAACAAACACCATTAAGAATCAATATAGGTATCACAATACCATATCACAGATAGCGTGCCATTACCCAAAGTAAGGCTATTGGCCTACATACGTTATTTAAAAACATCCCATAAAATCTCAAATGGAAACTCATAACTTCCAGTTTCCCCATAAATGATTGAGCATTTTTGTGGTTTTTTTTCCTGCGGCTCTATGTCCTATACATATTAGAATGAGTGGAAAAACATTTATTCCATAGGATTCTGAACAAAAGCTACTTCAAAATCTTAATGGCAAAGTCTTGCTTTATCTATTATCAAATGTGGAGACTCACAGAATCACCAGTGAACGCATTGAGTATACTAATGTTTGTGATTACGGCGAATTCATTTATCATATATACACTTCCCAGTCAACAAAAAAAAAAGTTATTTAACGCCAAAACCCGTTTTTAACGTTTTAAAACGTTTTGCCATGATAAAGAGCCATAGGGAAATGTTCTGAAACGTTTTGCAACGTTTTTTGTTGACTGGGTTTTCTTTATCACCATTCTATTTTTAAGAACAGCATGCTGGAAGTTCAATGGCCTGCCTATCTAAGGTTTTCTATAAATATGAGGTATATACCCGGTAGTCCTACTCTGTAGTAAAACACATTGGCACATATCTTATACAATAAAAATCACTGATAATGATAAAATAGATTATAAGTTGGTGAAAGACTAGACCACTGATAATCTCTGGCTAACATACTGCGACCTTACCCTCATATCTTCCCAGTCTTTATGAGTTGGAATATACAGCTTACAATGCTCCATCCACTTTCAATTTTAAAGAGATCTAGTCAATAGAATGACCTAACAAGAAACTTGAAAATCTAGTCTTAAATGACCTAATCCTGATCCATTATCAAAGGGAACTGGTAATTGATAGACATATCCTAATAAGAAACGGAAAATACACCGTGACCTATATTGTAACTGGATCCATTTTCAAAGGGGAGCCCTTGATAAAATCTCCTAATAAGAATCTGTAAAATACAGCCTAAATTGGCTGGATACATTTTCAATGAGAAATATACGGTAGTCAATGAAATTATCTTCAAAGTCTTTTCTTTTATACTATATAAATCATGCCTCTGCCTCGTCCTTAAGCATGTCGTTGATGTAACGTGCCACGTACCAGTTCTTACCTCTATCTGCCTCTCCATCAGGTTTACTGATATTGTTAGGGGCACTGACGATAGGAACCCCATAGACATCGGTATAAGGTTCGTGGTGCAACTTGACAAAGGCCAAATACACCAGTGCACCTATAATAGCCCCAACATGGGGCCCCACTATGGGCACCCAGAACCACATGTAGTTACGGTATCTGAAAGGTACAAGGAAGACATAGGTCACAGGTGGAGATTAGAATTACATTTTTTAGTGTGCGTGATTAGGCCCTGAGGAACGTAGACACCCTGATGATTAATTTAGCCCCTGATTTTTGGCCCCAGAAGCTTCAGCCCTGCAGATTGCAGGCCCCCTGGAGATAGACCATGTTACCAACATCCATTCCCGATGCCCATTGTTCCTGCCTCTTTCCTATATATCTCACCGTCTCTAAATAATTCAATGTCCAAGCCCAGAAGGTAAGGGGTGTTTTCTGACATCATTTCCCCCAACATCTCAGAACAGAGAATAGGGGATCTGCTGCCATGATGAAGACTACTCAGACTACTTTATTCAGAAAGACATTGGGTAGACCTGTACTTGGATGTTGGGTTCACGAACGTTTGGTAGGCCTGTACTTGTACTTGGGCGTTTGATTGGAATGGAGCAGGTGATAAGACTCAAACTGCCCATTATTCCCGAGGGCCTATCAATGTGTATAGACATGTATCAAGAGGCCAAAGTTCCACAGGGGGCCAAAATTCCTATAGGCCGACTTTCACGGGGGCCATTTTCCCAAGAGTCTAGGATCCTGGTACCCTAATTAGTGCTTGATGGTACCATCTGCACTAATCCTACCAAATTCAAACATATGCGATCGGAATATTAAGGAAAGGAGACGGTTCTGTACTTCTGGCCCCCCAATACTGATATGAATAATTGCAAATGAAGCAGCAAACATGCAGGACGCAACTTGTTACATCGGACTATGCCCTTGGGGCATTCAGATTTCCGCGTGGGAGTGACGCGGAAATTACTTTCCCACACTTGGTGTGGGAAGGGGACAGAGGAGAATGCATGCCCCCGGGGCATCGATGCCCCTGGGGCATAGGTACTGCGATCTTGTATAATGAGAGCTCCTACAGCCAATAGACCTAGCTGTGCCCTCAGGGAATGTCAAGAGAGCCCTGCCCCTCACTTAATTGTTATTTTAATACAGTCTATAGAACTTAGAAGAAAAGAAGGGACATGCCCTGAGGGCATAGATCATGCTTGTGCTGATCCTGAGGGCATGCACTAGTCAATTAACTCTAGGCTTTAACATGGAGGATAGCCTTGGGCTGATAATCACTAATGCCCTGGGGGCATCGACCTACAACAAACCTATAGTCTATGGATGTGATAAATATGCCCTGAGGGTATAATTATATTGGTCAATTATATACTCTATGGAAGTAGACCAACATATATGCCCAACGACACTATGCCCTTGGGGCATAGCCTACCGCTATATTGAGCCCTTAGGGCCTGATCTGGACTAGGCCCCCTATACGGGAATGTTTATCATCATGACATCTGCACATTTAGGCTATGAAGCTCTAATGGCATTTTTATTATCAATGCCCTCAGGGCATCAGTGCTCACTCATTGATGCCCCCAGTGAAGGTCTCTTCTCTGAAGGCAATGGACAGAAATATCTCCTGGAGATAATAATTACCCCCTAGGGCATAATTCCCTAAGGATGGTATAGTTTTTGTATTCAAAGTAATATGCCCTTGGGGCATTCATACACTAGTAATGCCCTAAGGGCATGCTTTGGTGGGGAGAGTGGCCTGGACAATGCTGGTGTTGCCCTGAGTAAAAGGGTAGGAATATGCCATCAGGACCGATGCACAATGCCCTGAGGGCATACACTAGAATAGGTCAATTGTTGATATGTAAAGGCCAGCAATATGCCCCCAGGGCATGCTCAATCCCGCGCGGCAGTCCCAGAAATATACGCGTCATCAGTGGGGCGGCGCTGAATGCCCTTAGGGCATAGTCCGACGTAACAAGTTGCATCCTGCAGCAAACATACAGCTCAACGTCGTCACCTGGATTTACTGGCTGGAACTAATGAAAGGAATCACTGCATGCAGGTTACACAGCTTTAGAATTGCGAGCGCATAATATGAGAATTATTGGGACCTACTTCACAATAATTGAAAAAAAAACATAGCACCATTTCCCCCCTTCCCCACCCCCTGCCGCGCTTTTTCAATTTTACTATAGAAATGTATATAGGGAGCCCGGGCCCCTATACCCCACCCTTACCATCTGGTATGAGGTCATTAAAGTTTATAGGCGGCCACATAGATCAATTTAGAGTCATAGTAAGCCAACCTTCATTGGAGGATGGGTGCAGGGGTCTCAATGGGGATATATCTATAGACTTATACATGTGAAAGTGACATTTTCGTTAGTGGGACAAGCCTCCCCTTTCCTGCGATCAATTGAAAGGTGATGGAAAGTTGTGGGTTATGAGCGAAAAAAAAGTCATGGCATGTTGGACAATGAGTCCTGAAACTGTCAGTTTACAAAGACCAGATGAGACCAGTTAGTTTTGCGTCGTAGGCTAGTATATAGGCCTATTACAAATCACTATTTCTCAAAATCAGTAGCATTTTTCTTTCTTTACCTGATTTTATGCAATAGAAATAAAGTGATGTTTGATCTTATTAGATCCAGTAAAGAGAGACCTCTGAGATATGGCTAAAGGTGTGCTAGATTGCCTTTTAAATAAAAAAAATACAATACGTTAGTGTGTGACCTTTTTCGGGTTTGAGAAGGTTTTTATCTTGTCAATATACTTCATTTAGAGGCATACAATTATAAACATTGCTGTTTGAAAAACAGACACAGCAAAGGCTGTTACTGCTACTAGTATATATACAGTTGGCAAATTTTACTTCAGAAAACTAGTTCCTACATAAGCGCACAGTGACTATAATGTCATAATAACTCATTTATTATAAGGTGCGGATTATACACAAGGATGGACTCCTAATGAGCAAAGTTACGGGAGGATATAAAGAGTAACCACCCTTTATTGGTGAGGGGAAAACATTAGTGAAGAATAACCACTTTTTATTGGTGAGGGAAAACATCAATGAAGAATAACCACTCCTTTAGTAAGGTGGTTAAGATTTATCCTACTTACATGAATGGTTGAAGGCCCCAGCCCGAGATGGCAGTAAATATTCGTGGTCCTAAATCACGGGCAGGGTTAAGGGCAAAGGCACAGTTATAGCCAAAGGACATTCCTATTGCGGATATACTGAGCCCCACTAGGAAGGGCTCCATACCCTGTGGTGCTCCTATGTTCTTCTTATCGGTGACAGCCAATACACAGATAGCGAACAGGGCAGTGGCGATTGCCTATGGAATGAAGGACAAATGGCTATCAATATATCATATATGTATATCCACATGATTTATTTTCAATTCCGCTCTAACAATCAGACGATAAACAGAGCTGAACATTTTATCATTAGTCACCCATCGAAGAATGAAGGTCTGAGTAGTCAAGTAGTTTATAGCCACGAACCACGGCTGAATTCCCACTCAAAATGGAAGTTGTATAATTGAGTCTAGAACCTTGAAGTTGGAGGCCACTTCATGCAATCAATTTAGATTTTTCTTCTCAAAGAGAGCTCAGAGTGACTCGAGACGTTTATATAAATCTAATATATTAATAGCCTAATGTATTTCATTGTTTACCAACATGGGCCTGCATTCAAAAGAACCCGGCCGTCCGTGTTATTTAAATGATATATGAGAGAGACAGAGACAGATGCCGAGACAGAGAGATAACCAGAGATTGAGACAGCCAGAGAGACATAGACAGACAGACAGCGAGAGACAGAGAAAGAGTGACACACACAGATAGACAGGCAGACAGAGGCAGAGGCAGAGAATGGAGGAAGTCCCTTTATCACTTTATAATATACTAGAAAAGTATATATTCTGTCCTCGTTTAACAGTCATATACTTCTTACGATACATCGACATTGCAAATGAGAAAAGAAAAGGAGATTTGAGGGAAAGGGAATAAAGTGATAATACAATAAGAAGTGTATATACCTGATCTATGAGACCTGTACTGAGGGTAACAAACTCCTTAGGGTAGGTGGCATAGATACCTGCCGTACCTGGCGTCGTTCTGTTACGACCTTCAAAGTCGTTGTGGGCATCTGTGGGGAATAAAGAAGGTGGAGAAGTTATCCTACCCTGGTTTGGGATGGAATGTAAAAATGGAATTATTTGACTATATTCTACTGTAGCATTGTCATCTACAATAGGCAATATTATACTGCGCTTGTTAAAACAGTCTATATTCTAGATGGCAATCAGAAATAGTCTTTAAATAGTGAACAATCTTTGAAATTCCTCTTTATGGCACCTCAAAGTTGGTTAATTCTGAATGGAAATTTATTTTATGTATTATAATTTAAGTCTTACTTCGCCTACTTCTCTCACAAGGTGAGTTAAAGGGTCTTAGGGTTAAGATCAAGAGGCGTCTGTCAAGGTATCAAGACAATTCAATATTTGTATGGCATTTCCTATAGCATCTTATATTTCTTTTATTAGGTTTTAAGGCATGCATTCAAAATTCTAGAAGATTTATATCATTTGAATAAATATTAGCATATAGATTATGTATACCGACCATAGTAGATAGCGTAGACTGCAGCGGCTCCAGACAGGGCACCACAATACTGGGCCAAACAATATATAGGTACCTTCCACCACTTGAGTTTACCTATGACAGCCATTGCCAGACTGATGGCGGGATTGATATGGCCTCCTGAAAAAGGAAAATATGAGAGTATTAAAATCAATTCTAGGTTATTAATTTTTATGATATGCAGTGAAATACAAAGCCTCCGAAAAGTGCTTGGGGGATATATATATATATATATATATATATATATATATATATATATATATATATATATATATATATATATATGAGTTGGGTATCAACTGTGGTACCAAGCCTGAAGACATGTGGTTGTCGATGCATTTGAAGGGAAAAGGGGTGGGTTGCTGTATTGATAAATTTGATTGTAACATTCATTTACTATGCCATAACGGTAAAGACTAAAGTCGATGTCAAGTAGGTGTTAAGGACCATAATGCCCCATGTATAAGGCCTACCCAGCATTAAAGGCGCGCCTTGGGTTGAAAGGAGCTGTACAACTCATACGAGGTATCTTGATATATCCTGTAGTGACGACCCGAAAGTGAAGGAGTATAATATATAATAATAATAACAATGATCGATGTACATTATAAAGAAAAACTATGTAACTTAATCATCATGGCGTTATCCATTTGATGACATTGGAAACCACATGGAAACACCATATTTTTATAGTGAAAAAAAAACCCAACAATTTTCAATTCTCTCTGGATGAACCACATAGTAATGATTACGAACACTCACCACTTATTCCACCACTAACATAGACACCCATAGTGATGGCCATGCCAAAACACAATGATATAGAGAGGGCGTTACCCTCTTGTCCCCGACTTAGCACCGCCTGTGCCACTGAACCTTCTGCCAAGGCCTGCAAAATAGAAGCGTATTTCAATGTTTTTAGCTGCCAACATTTGCAAAGCATGAATTCCATCAACAAAATCACCAAAAACTGCAAATCATTCTAATTTCTATCTACATGATCATATAGCTGTTAGTTTGTGCTTTATTTTTTGTTGTGTTTTTCTTTTCTTTCCTTTCTTTTTCTTTCTTCTTTTTTTTCTTATAAGGGGGTGAGGATGAGATCTCCAAGGTGTTTTTCATGTACAAGATAAGAGTCAAACTCACGGATTATAAAAAAACAATGGTCTCCCAGTTCAACACGTATTCCTGAGCATGGCACAAATAAATATATAACACTATATCTATTGGAGACCACCAATTGGTCCCGGGGATTCATTGTCCAGGTGCCAGACTGAATCTATCAATACTAGACGAACTATACATTAAGGCACAGCATGGTATTAGGCCCATATTATCCAGGCAGTTGGCACACAAAGCATACCATATCTTACATGAATCATTCATATCCTTATTTTCAAAAAAGAGCCATATCAATAGAACTTTGCCAATTGAGTGTCTAGAATGGAATTGTTTATAATAAGGTACAAGCTGACTCATGTAAAAGGGACGACACTTGTGTAGAGGCAAGGAGAAAGGGGGCTCCGTGCTAAAAGTCAATTTTAAAATTCAGATCACTGGCTTTTCAGTGATATATTGCAAGAGAAGATACTCCTGTTAGTTTTAGTGGAATGGCTTGCTAAACGTAGGTAGGTGTGACCGTTTCCTGAATGGCGATAAGCTCTATGCCTAATTGATCATGAGATACATTTATAATTAGCATAATTTATGCTAATTAGCTAAATTTGCATTATTTTTTATTCTTTTGCCTATAACTTTTGATCTAGAAATGGTATTTTCGTTCTGTTTTCACCATAGTAAACCTAGTGAAGGATTCTTTCAAATGGGAAAATTGATTTTCCTATTTAGAATGAAAATCATGTTTCCATGGCAACAGACATCAACAAAAATGCCTATTTAGGCCCAAAAACGTTCTTTTTACATGCCTAATTTGGAACCTTTCCACCCAAAATAGAACGTTTTATCTGAAATCATAGAATTCTCCATAAAAAAGTACCCTAAAATAGTTTCAGGCATATTTTTCCTATTCTAGCCCATAGTAGTGCCCCCTGGTGGCCAAAACAGGTACTAAATCCCGCAGGAACCCCCTTTTCTGCTTGCTGGCTCACACTTGTTGAAGCATAATTTTTAGAATCAAATGGACACATAATTTTGGACCTAATAAGCATAGAGAGTTATTGATTATTACATAATTAGACAAAACAGGGTGTTGTGCGCTTATCAAATACTAAAAATATCATTATGGTTAATACAATAAGCGCCCCGGCGCTCATCAATTTGATGTAGGCCCTAGCTTTACCCCTGCATGGCGTTTATTTGAGACAGGCATTTTTCCCTGCAATAACACTTTTTAGATACATCTGTACCTGGGTGTTGATTTAAGACCGGCGCTTATTTCAAAGACCCGGAGCTTATTACAAAGACTCTGTGCCCAGATAGGACTTTATGGTATATAAGCAAATGTCAACGATCAGTGAATAATTTAGTCTCGTATTCCCAGAGGTGCTTCTGCCTGTATTCAACGAGGCCGAGTTGAATGCAGGCAGAAGCACCGAGGGGAATACGAGCCTAAATTAATCACTGTGAGTTGACATTTGCATTTATGCCATGGCCCACGGGTTTAAATTGCTTTAAATTCAAGAAACACAACCATATTTACTGTTTTTCAACGTGTCGAGTCGTCCCAGTTTGTTTTCATCCACCATGACACCTTGCTCGACGAAGTAGGTCACGTGATACGGAGCTAGCCGCTACTTTTAGTTTCAATATAAGTATTCCTTGCACAGGGCAATATCTTCTTTTTTTAACATGGTGCTAACACTAAGATATACCTTAAACAATTCATAACATATTATTTAACTAGTTCAATCATTCATTTTTTACGTAAAACTTCTAATAACCATACCTAAATACGAAACTAGTTAACTCTCATCAGGATGACAATACTGACAGTACAGAGTCGTCATGTTGACGACTCAGGTTGCAGGATGATGACCTAAAGTCGTCGTTTTGACTACCTAAAGTTGTAGTTTTAGGTATCGTCAACTTGAGGACCTAAAGTGGTCACCGCTGACTAGTTTCGGATCTTCCATGTTTTCAGTGTTGGGATGGACACATAGGCCAAGTAGGCCTACATGAAGGGGTTAAAGTACCTGGGTACTATGGCACTGTTAACCCTTTGAAGGGCGATTTAACATTAATGCATCTGGTGTATACATGCATGCGGTGTCCATATAGCCGTGGAGGTGGGGTGCATCACGCCGACCAATAGGCATGATATATTGATACATTAGCGGCCTTTACACCCTTGGGTAAAAAGGCTAAAGGTCCACACCGAGCATGCTACCACCTGTCCTCATGGTGGTATTCTCGTTATAAATGTGGGCATATGTAATCGGTTTTGTGTGAGTAAATGGATCACACTGTTCATGCTACATTAATATAAGCGGATTTAGATATTACCTCATACCAAGCCTTGTATACCAGCTGAACGCCCCCACCCCACCATACACACCCACCCAATCTGGTGTAGATCCCCATTGATTCTGCCAGAGGATTAGGGTTGGAGAAGATGGCTCAATATTATGTACACACTGCTAATGAATTTCATTGTTTTCACATTCTACCAGATTTTACATCGGCCTTCTTAAAAAGTAATGCAAATTTAAAGGGAGGCTCCAACATTTTGGGTTAAACTTTGTAGAAAGATATTCGTCGCCTCAGTGCAACAAGGTTGTAACTGACATTTTGGCAAAATTGAGTTTTCTTCTGTTTTAACATCTATTGACCCTTATCTACCTTCTATGTAAGTATTGAAGCTCTGTCTATAATAGATATGTCTACAGAGTCCAATGCAATAGGGTTATGTCCATTGTATGCTATAGTAATTGCAACCCTTCTTTTGCCTCTCCTGCAAAACTTGAAATATGCAGATACAACCTTGTTGCACTGAGGCGACGATATATTTTCCACGAGTCTTCTTTTAAATAAGACGTTGGTAGGCTTTTATATGACTGCCCTTTACTTGTCTTGGTGGTGTTAGGGGATCGTCTGTACATATCTATAATCAGATGCCAATTGTATTAACGGTCTGCCAAGAAGATATTCACAAAACACTTGAAATGCATGTAATAATTGATAATCCAGGTGATTTTCAAATCTCCCTCGCTTACTCCAACAGGCTGACAATGGAGGCCATTGAAGGAGCGATATTTTAGTCTCATCATAAACATGTCAGATTTATTGGATATGTCTTGTGCTTCGGTCATCATATGTTCCTATAAATGAAAACTACATGTTTGTGAGTAGGAGGGACAATTTCTAGAAACTGACAGTGAGTACTTTGTTCAGAACAGCCAGGAGTTTGTGCCACTATAGCCATTACATGTTGCTGTGTGCCTGTAAGTAGGCAGATCTCTCGGCATAGGTGTAGGGGCTCGTGGAGCGTCTTATATGGTTCTAGCTCCCTATTTGAGAGGGCAGGTCTGTTGGTGTGGTTACCACTGGTAGGACCAGAGGTCACGTTGATCTCTGGCCGCTATGTGGTGGCGGCAGCACTGGTCGTCGCTGCTCCAGTCCCTACCTGGGACCGCGTGGGGAGTTCAGTCAGCTTCTGGCTACAGCCAGAGCAACATCTGCTCTGCACTGAGATACCTGATATCACTACTTCGGACTCATGTGACTCATGAATAAACATGTGCCGGTTGCACTAACCCTGGTTTTGCTTGATATTAACCTATCTCGAACTCAACCGAAGTTATACAAAAACTCGAACCATTACATAGGTATCACAGTGACCCTACAGGATTTACACTTCCTTAGGATGGGTATTTGAGTCTCAGGTTGCACTTATCAATGCCATACTCCTGACACAGGAGAAGTATAGGCATGTGATGGGTAAAGTAGATTTTATTCACCACCACATGTGTATTAGTATAGACCAAAGACTCTATCTACTACTTAAGCCCTTGTAGGGTAGGTATATACCCATCCAACATCCAATGCATGATTGTATCAGAGAGGTGCAAGAGACTTATTTGGATTTACAGGAGGATTTATCCTTTGAAAATAGATAACATACTCAAACTTACCACAAATACCAGAGTTCCCAAGAATTCTGCCATGCATTGTCTCACTGTTTTGTTCTTAATCCTGAGACAGTTCTTGACTTTCTTTCTCACTAATGCCATGATTGAAGCTATCCTGAGTAGAAACCTTACTGAAATATCTAAAATCCAAGGACCACAGCAGACTGACTACTACCTTATCTCCAGACCATCAGGGTATATGTCACTGTCCACCCTTACACCTCTGACTATTATCTCCTGATGGCCTGCACCTATCAATTTTCAGATCGAATTGACAATGGACGTTGCACAGAAATAGCTGCAACTCTCAGTTTGGGTCTTCCTATAGAAATAGCCGGGGCTACACTTAATGCCCAAGGAGTGTCCAGCTAATAAATGACATCTGATCTCTTGTCAGTTGACATGCCCTTTCTCTGGATAGGAGATCCTTAGAAATGGTTCAAAGGTTCGTCTATGATGTCTAGTGTTCCTGCGAGAAAGGTTTTCAGTGTGCTTGTAGGTGTATTGGTTGACCCAGGAGTGTATGGTTCACTGACTAAATGTAAACTACTGTAGAACCTCAGCTGTAAACAAGCAGAAACTCAAACTGGTGACTGCAATGTCAGTGTGTGTAACGTGTATACACCACTGCTTACTTATACACACTTACAACACTGATAGATTCTGTATAGGCAGGGCTGTGCTGGAGCATGTTCTGTGGTAATACTCCAATATGATCAGCAATATAATCCTAACTGTTAAATCACAATGGTCATGGTCATCCGCAGAGTAGCAAGTACTAGCTTGTTTGAAGGCAACTGCGAACACCAATTCAATCTAGGAAAAACTTGCAGTAATTGCAGGGTGCTGTAGTCCCTTTGCAGTGTGGTAGTTGCGCAGGGATTGAATGCTCCAGTCAAATTTGAAATCACAGACACATGCCCTTGTGCCTTGGCGTCAATTGGCCAGCCAAATTGTAGCAAGCAGTTAAATTAATGATCTGATGATGCGACACACTTGAAGTTCCAACTGCTGTCAAGTTAGGTAGGATGTCTATATCTTGGTCGCAGGTGAGGACCACATGGTTAGTGGTTGAGAACCCATTGGTGGCATCCTTATAAAGACAATGCTAGTAGCGGTAGAAGTACTGGATCCAGGTGGTGTACAGCGGTGGAAGGCGGCCTGAGCCTGCTGTGGCTGGTGAGTTGTGACCACCATACAGGTGGGTAGATAGGTAGGGTGGTGGGGGGGGTCGGCATAGGGTCAGTATACACTGGTCAGCACTGTTATAGTCTTTGGTGGCAAGGAGTCCGGTTAGAGCCAGAAACTGACCCCCCCCCCCCTGTGAGTGATTTAATATGCAGAGCCGACTGCTCAAGCCAGAATCTGGGGAGGCATGGCTCACATTGGTCAAGGTATGGGATGATTACATGATTAGGCCTATTCACATGCCTCTGATACATGAGATTGGCAGAAATTGGTAAAAATGACTTGGGGCATTGTTTACAAATGATATTTGACATGAATGGATAATGCACTTTCTGTGTGATATTTAATATAGTTAGATTACATTATCAATGTGTCAAGTTCCACAGTGAAGTCAGCTTCATTCTCTTTGAATATGGACTAGGCAACACAATAATTTTATGCAACAATTTTGGTACGTTTGCATGACTTTGTAATATTGTTTTTCTTCTGAGACGATTCGGATCCCAATCTGAAGCCTTTTTGGGGCCTTTGACAATGAGACATTTTTTAACCTCCATAATGGTTTTGAATATAAACGATAATATCTATAGTATGAGCATCTCGATTCTATCATAGTCTGAGGGGTCTATTATCCTGAAGTGCCACGGTAATCATTTCAAACAGTATTCATTCATATTGAAATTGCAATCGATTCATAACTCCATTTCAGATCAATAGTTTAAAACGTGTTGAACTTTTTGCAGAAACATGGCAATGATAGATATACATGTCAATCTATAATGGAGTTACCAGTTATAGCATTTATGCTATGTGAGTAGCTCAGCAGACAGGATGCTACATGTCTATCCTCCTTTCTATAGATAGGACTATATATAAGACCCTGGATTTCTTTTTCTAAAGTGGGGGGGGGGGGGGGTTACTACGGTAAATCATAAATTTTCCTGCATGCTTTATGGTCATTTTGGTTATAACAGATGTTTTGTATTCATATAAAAATGACATGCATATGTGTTGGTAGCTTATTCTGTTTACACAATTCATCCTACAGTAAAACGATAAGAGACTCACTCAGAGGCTTATCTCAACATCACTGACTACAACATAAACCAGAAGTTGTCAAGAAATCCACTATGTACCAAGAGACTTAGACGTATACATTGGAGCTTAAACTGCTCTGACCGCTCTACCAAATGCCATTTGCATGATTACACAGGGCAGCTGACATAAATACTCATCTAAAGGGCTGGTTCCACTGCGTCGGTCGGATCTTTTTTTTTTTTTTTTTGCCTAATCCGACCGATCTTTATATAGTAAATGTATGGAAAGAATTGTTGGATTTGCAGAAAATGGACCCAACCGACGCTGTGGAACCAGACCACTTGGCATACAAACGGGTTTTTACGTCAAAAAACACGTTTTTATTGGTTTCCCTATTTGTTATTTGGTTGAAAATTGGTTAAAAAAACGTTTAAAAACGTTTTTTTTGCCAAGTGGGAGCCCTTTAACCAGGAACGTCTCATTATAGCATGACTCTCAAATAACCAATGAATTTTCAGATGGCCAGTTATACTGAAATAAACCCTAGGCTATGAGGTTCTGACAGTATATATTTTATGTAGCCACCCTGGTCTCCTCTTTCTTCCCCTCAGCAGTATAGGCTTAATGAGGTGGTGATAGATAGTGATATGGATCATTATTTGACCTTAGTACTGTAAATAGCCGTCTGCACTGAACAGTATGTCCTTTCCCAGGTAGCAAGGATACATTGGGCCAATGTCGGCTTATATTGGGCCAATGTTGGCTTATATTGGGCCAAGCATGGACAAGCATGGCCCAATGCTCCATTGTTGATTGGGTTATTTAATGTATGGCAGTGGTGACATTTTGGGGACAGATAATCTGATAACATAATATAGTTTCTTATGATACATCGCTGCAGGCCCGGCAAAAATTGCCAGATTGCTTTTGCCAAATATCTGGCTGTAATCTTGGGATCTTGGCTACATTTTGTTTTTATGGCCATTATTAAGGATTTTATAGCCTAAAACAAAAGGCATTACAGTTTGTTAAGGTTTAAAGAGTTAAATGATTACAATAGTGAGTTAATTCTTGTTTTTCATTGTTTCTTTCCTGACAATAATAATCTAGAGGTATTGGTTCCTGGTAAAATCAAACTGGGCCTGCAAAATGATTGTTAAAATCTGCTGGACCGAATGACCTGCGAGAGGAAAAACCTTTCCAATAGACTGCATAAACCAGCTGTAAACTAATGACAACAGAAGTTCACAAATTCTCAAAATGTATTTCTAACTCCGCATTGGTTCAGCAATATCCAGCTTTCTTTATGTACATTTATTTCATAAATAACTTATAAACAATCCTGGTGGACAAGCATCAGCATGAAGATTTGTCATATAATACCATGGAGATCACACAGTTACTCATCAGCTTTACAGATAGAGTTGTCTGAAGTTGACGTACTTGGAGCCCTGTCCTGTTACAAGCAGGAAATCTTTGTCTTCTGCATCTGGCTCCTCAGTTAACATGGAGACCAAGGCATCAGCAATAACAGTGGGTCTGTAAAATAAAAAGGACAGCTATTAGTAGCTAATCCAACCTATTTTGGGCAAATGATATATATATATATATATATATATATATATATATATATATATATATATATATGTTTGGTTGCTTTTTCACTAAAATAGGATTTGCTGTTACTTTTTGATAATTTCTTCTACTTTTGCTAGCCATATCTATGACCAATTTCTATGAGCTTCTCCGTGACAAAGGCATCAATTCATATCCATTGTGTCTGATAATGGTCTCAAATTGTCCAATTATATTATGTACACTTTTTTCTCAGGCCAGAGTGCAATATCACATCTGACAAGTGATAATTGACAAAAAGTAGAAATACCTCTGAGGGAGCTGCTTCAGAGATGCTATATATTATGTGCTCTATCTTATTCTAAAAAATTGTTATTTGCTTATAAAGCAGCTAAAGATCTATTTGTCATATGTATTAGATATAGCTTTGTACACCATATATTTACATAGTTCACTGAGCCTGAGTGAAGTTATAGAACATAACATATCTGACTAAATGATTTATAAATAGTTAAGTATCAGGCCACAGACCCCAGAGGAGTGTATTGTCAAGTATTACCCTGCACGATCACTGCCCACTTGGCAAAAAAAAACTTTTTTTTACATTAAACAATTTTGGCAAACTTGGGAACCAACGTTTTTCTGCCAAGTGGGTGAGCACAACAATTGAGGGGAGCTCCTTGTAACAGTGTTTTACTGTACCTCGATCATTTCAAGAATTTAATACTTACTCAACAAATGGACCAGTCTCCTCGATATACCTGCGGAGGCTTGGGGATTTCATTTTGGCTGCCTCCAAGTTGTTAATAATGGCCTTTGTCATGTCAGTTCGCACCCAGCATGGTGCTAGAGAATAGACCTTGATACCCCAGGATGGGTTCTCCCTGCAATTAGCCTGTAAGTATACATGATATATGTTGTGACCGCGAAAACTTCACTGGATAACATAAACATTACAAGGGTAAATAAAGACAGGGGACACCTCTACTTCCAGCCTGAACGGTTTACACTTGTCCCTGAGTCAGTTCTTCACTAAAATACATGATTCTACAATAATCTACACCCTACAATGCATCAAATGGCAACGAGGTCAAAGAATCTACGCTGGAGAATATCAGGGAAGTGATTTTGAGCCATTTCTGATCTTCCAAAGTGGAAATATTGGTGAGTGAAGTGACATCAATTTTGGCTCCAAAATTTCACTGCAGCCCCAACATTGTGTAATACTACTACAAACTGCACCTGAATCTGGTTTACAGACTGGCTTCAGACTATCTACAAGAGAGACTCTATGCTGAAGATGATCTTGAACTAGATAGGGCCATTCAAATTGCAAAAAGAATTGAAAGTGCTTCAAAAAATGTACAGGCGTCAAAAACAGTTCCACCTTTGATGATACAGTGAACTCAGTAAAAGGGAAATACAAAGGTAGAAAGCAGAATCCTGGTAACGTACAAAAGTCCCCAGCAAATTGTCGTGATTCCTCGTCAACCTGTGTGAAGTGGCTCACACATGTCGCTAGATGGAACACGACGTCGCTATAGCACAAGTTCACCAGGAATAGCAATGGTGGTGATCACATGGCCTCACCTCAGATGGCGAGGATGGTGATCACTCAGACTCACCAGGGATGGCGACGCAGGTGATCACTCACCTCGCTAGATGAAACACGCACCTCGTCATAGTGCATGTTCACCAGGGATGGCGAGGATCGTGATCACTCATCCTCACCAGGGATGGCGACATGAGTGATCACTCATCCTCACCAGGGATGACGACATGAGTGATCACTCACTTCTCTAGATGAGACGCACACCACGTCATAACGCACGTTCACCACGGATGGCAAGGATCGTGATCACTCACACTCACGGGGGATGGTCACTCAGGTGATCCCTCACCTCGCTAGATGAAACGTGTACCTTGTGATAGCACAGGTTCACCACAGATGGTGAGGATCTTGATCACTCACACTCACCAGGGATGGCGACACAAGTGATCACTCACCTCGCTAAATGAAGCGCACACCATGCCAAAGCGCACGTTCACCACGGTTGGCGAGGATCGTGATGACTCACACTCACCAGGGATGGCAAGGCAGTTGATCACTCACCTCGCTAGATGAAACGCGCACCACGTCATAGCGCAGGTTCACCAGGGATGGCGAGAGTGGTGATCACTCAGACTCACCAGTAATGGCGATGCTGGTGATCACTCATCTTATTAGATGAAAAGCTCATGATCATCGACATTGGTAATCATGCAGCCTCGCATCTGCCAGATCAATGTATGTTTTGCCAGAGAAGGTATTGCCATATGTATCTTCCCTCTAACCACAGACAAGGTGTTCATGTAGTTATTTCCCTATGTATTTTTCCTGTAACCAGAGAAAAGGTGTTTATGGATAGTTGCTTTCATTTTAGAGATACCTCTATCTAAATTCAATTGATATTTTCTCTATATAATCTTGTTTGATTCAACTCTGAAGTATTACATGGAAATCAGTGTGAAACAATGCACATTTGATACGTATGGGACTTATACTTCATGCCCACACTTCCTAGATTGGCTACATGTTGAACAGTGGTGCTGTCTCAACAACTTTGGCAATGGTGGTGATTAGTTGCCATTCTGAGTGAGAGTGAGTGACAGATGATGCAATCCTCAGAGAGCATTGACTTGGAGTGACACAAATTCACACATTGAGTGAGACCAATGCTGGCAATGGTAGTGATAAGTCGCCATTTTGTGTGAGAGTTGATGACAGTGGTACACACTCACACAGGGAGTGACACCCATGTCAGCGACGGTGGTGATAAGTCGCCATTTTGTGAGAAGATTAACTAGGAGTGACACAAACTCACGCAGTGAGTGAGAGCCATGTGGCAATGCAGGTGAAAAGTCACCATTCTGAGTGAGAGTTGACAGACAGTGGCACATATTGACGGAGTGAGTGAGATCCATGTTGGCGATGGTGGTGATAAGCTGCCATTCTGAGTGAGAGTTGACCAGGAGTGGTACATAATCACACAGTGAGTCAGATCCATGTTGGCGGTGCTTGTGATAAGCCGCCATTCTGAGTGAGAGTTGACAGGCAGTGGCACATACTCACACAGTGAGGTAGATCCATGTTGGCGATGGTGGTGATAAATCACCATGCTTTGTGAGGGATGACAAGGGGTGGCACATACTCACGCAGTGAGTGAGATCATGTTGGTGACTGTTGTGATAACTCGCCATGCCATGTGAGACTGACACACAGTGGCGAAAGATGACGCAGTGAGTTATCACTCAAAAAGGAGTCACCATTGATGACCAATCATGGCGACAGATAACGACAATTTGCTGGGGCCAGTCAGCAGGGTGCCCCAAAAAGTAAACCTACGAACGGTAGATGTTATCGATGCGGTTCCCCTGATCATTACGCCAATTCCCCTGATCATTACGCCAATGAATTTTGCCAGTGTATGTTTTAGTGGACAGGTAAACCAAGTCGACGATGAGTTACAGCAAGTGGTCCTTACGATTAATTCTATACATGACAGTCAGATGCCACGGTGTGACATACTTATTGAATGTGTTTCCGTACATATTCTTGTCGACTCCAGTTCCATGTACACTATATTGCCAAAGTCGCTTTACGACTCGCTATTCAGTCACTGTCCGCTACATGAGAGTGATATTCATCCTGGTGGTTACAAGGGCATTCCCATTACCATTCATGGTTTTTTCGAGGCAACTATTCAGTACAAGGAGCGGTCCACTACAGAAAAGGTATATGTATCTAAAAAAGGTGCCGCTATCATTGGTTGGCCTACCCAATGCAAGCTTTCAATTGTGCTTGACCCAACTTTGTCGCAACCAGTTCTACACACAGCACCGAGCTTCGTTGTAGAGTTCTCAGACGTCTTTGACGAGGGTGCGACTAAAGCGGCAAAATACTTTACACACAATATTCGCTGGAAAGAGGGTGAAGTTCCCGTCCAGCACCGAGTGCGCAATGTTCCACTATCCGTACGACCTGCCCTCACCAAAGAACTTCAGAGACTACAGGATTTAGGTATGATAGAGCCTATTGAGGCTTCCGAATGGGTTTCACCCATAGTAATTGCAAAGAAAAGTAATGGCCGCATTCGCATATGTGTAGAGGCAAGGAGAAAGGGGGCTCCGTGCTAAAAGTCAACTTTAAAATTCAGATCACTGGCTTTTCAGTGATATATTGCAAGAGAAGATACTCCTGTTAGTTTTAGAGGAATGGCTTGCTAAACTTAGGTAGGTGTGACCATTTCCTGAATGGCAATAAGCTCTTTGCCTAATTGTCCATGAGATACATATATAATTAGCATAATTTATGCTAATTAGCTAAATTAGCATAAATTTTTATTCTTTTGCCTATAACTTTTGATCTAGAAATGGTATTTTCATTCTGTTTTCACCATAGTAAACCTAGTGAAAAATTCTTTCAAATGGGATAATTGAATTTCCTATTTAGAATGAAAATCATGTTTCCATGGCAACAGACATCAACAAAAATGCCTATTTAGGCCCAAAAACATTCTTTTTACATGTCTAATTTGGAACCTTTCCACCCAAAATAGAACGTTTTATCTAAAATCATTGAATTCTCCATAAAAAAGTACCCTATAATAGTTTTAGGTTTTTTTTTTTCTATTCTAGGCCATAGTGGTGTCCCCTGGTGGCTAAAACAGGTACTTAATCCCGCAGGAACCCCCATTTCTGCTTGCTGGCTCACATATGTGTCGATCTTAAGGACGTAAATTCGAAAATTGTTGTTGAGACACACCCCATACCTAACATCCATGAAATGCTTAGCACACTGGGAGATGCTAAGATCTTCACAAAATTAGATCTCAGTTCTGCTTACCACCAGATTCCGCTCACTGAGAAATCTAAAGACATTACTGCCTTCATCACCCCAGATGGACTTTACCGCTACACTCGAGTTCCATTTGGGCTAGCGTCAGCCTCTTCGCTGTTCCAGCGTATGATGCACCATATCTTCAAGGACACTACAGGAGTCCGTTACTTTCAAGATGACGTTCTGGTCTATGCGAAAACCCAGACAGAGCATGATGACATTCTGCGAACAGTGCTTACTCGCCTGCGACACCATGGACTTACGGTAAGCAAGGAGAAGTGCCAGTTTGGAGTCTAGTCGGTTGAGTACCTCGGACATACAATTACACACGAGGGTATTCGACCAAAGGACGACCTAGTACATGCAGTCATGGATGCTCCGACTCCTGAGAACAAGGATCAACTTCGTTCATTCTTGGGCTTGTGCGAGTATTTGTCTAAGTTTATCCAGAACTTTGCTTCAAAAGTTGTTCCACTACGAGAAATCCTGAAGAAGGATGTAAACTTCAAGTGGGAGAAATCGCATGACCAGATATTCTCGGATCTGAAATCCGAAATCATGTCAAAACCACTTCTACATGCATTCGACACTTCTGACTCTGTTGAGATGATTGTTACTACAGATGCAAGTGGGTACGGTCTTGGTGCCGTACTGTCTCAGGTCAGTGGTGGTTCGGAGAAAATCATTGCTTTCATCTCACGCACGTTGTCAGACGCTGAGAAAAGGTACTCTACCATTGAAAGAGAAATGCTAGCATGCTATTGGGCATCTCAGCGCCTGCGCACATTCCTCTGGGGAATACCCTGTACACTACGTACTGATCATAAACCTTTGATTAACATACTAACGACAAAAGGTTTCTCATCCGACAGAACAAGTCCCAGGATCAACACGTGGTCTGCACGACTGCTTGAGTACAACTTCCATGCTACGTATGTTCCCGGTGCCAATAACAAGATAGCTGACTGTCTATCACGCCTTCTGGTACCAGGATTTCCTGATGAGTTCTGCCATGATTCTCCCATGGATGAGAGTATTGCACACATACAGGACGTTCCGAATGGTGTCATTAGGGGCTGTGTACAAATGACGTCATGTTTTTTTGGGCCATTTTTGACCCCCCCCTCCCCCTTGTCATGTTTCGTCATACAATGTTTGACCCCCCCCTTAACATGACGTCATGCAGAGATACCCCCCTCCGGCCCAAAGTATATGAAGAGAGTATAGCAAATTGAGATGGTTCAAAGGGACATGTATATATTAGGTTAAATTAATGGTGTTGGAAACAGGTGGGGCTTTTTCCACCATCCCTGGTCCGAAACCGTGCAAGGCTAAAATTGGGTGTGAATTGGTAAGGCCTAAAACAAATGGTTGTGTTCAGGTAATGAGTCGAAAAAAATTAGAAGTTCTAGAAGCGCCAACCTCAAAAAAATTCTCAAAAAAAAAAATCCCTACCTACCTACCCTAATTTTTTTCGACCTGTTATCTGAACACAACGATTTTTTTTAGGATTTATCAATTCACACCCAATATTAGCCCAGCATGATTTCGGACCAGGGATGGTGGAAAAAGCCCCACCTGTTTCCAACACCTAGGACTTCTACCCCCAAGACACTTACCCTCTGGACATTTACCCCCCAGACCTTTACCCACATGCCATTTACCCCCATGACATTCACCCCCTTGGATATTTACCCCCTCAGACATATACCCCTCAGACTTTTACCCCCTAACTCTTCTACCCCGTAGGATGTTATAACCCCTTCATATTCATGTACTCCTTGGGACTAGAAATGCAGTCCTAGGGACTAAAAACCTAGTCCTCAGTCTTAAGCTGTAGACCTGAGGACTACTACGTAGACTTCAGGACTAGTCCATTATATTTTCAATAAAATTGCATTGAGAACTAGGTTTTAAGTCTCACAGAATACCTGTTTAGTCCTGAGGACTAAAAAATGTACTTGTTTAGTCCTCACGGCTAAAATGCAGTACCCGGGACCAAATGTCTAGTCCTTAGGACTAAAGGTGTGCAACCCTTGAGACTGGGAAGATAGTTCTGGGGATTAAGATATAGTCCTCAGGACTAGTTAAGTCCCTGGGACTACCACTTGTCTTGGGGGCATTCCCCACCCCTCCCCTTTATTAATACAGGGGGTGGAGGTAAATGTCCAAGTGGGTAGAGGGATGTGGGGGTGATGTCATTGGGGTTGGATGACCTTCGGGGTAGATATCCATGGGGGTAAATTGTTTGGGGGTAGATGTCTGGGGGTAAATGTCCAGGGGGAAAAGGTCCTGTTACCTCACATCCTCATGAGAGGTAAAGGAAAGGAAATAAGAGAAGAAATCAGATCTAACCGACAGTTACAATGGCTTCACTGAATTACAAGTGTAACATTACAAGTGTGGTAATATGATTACACATATATAATTAAGATCGCACATACAAAGCAATCATTTTACTGTAAGGCATATAAGGCATAACCCCTAGAGTCCCATTCAGAAAAAGGAGAGTATAAGTTGTTTGTTTCCAAGGGAGAGTTTGTGATTCACCAACAGGGGGAGCAGGATGCAGATTGAGGGGGGAGGGAGGAAAATGATTTTGACACCTCAAAGTGGGGAAGGGGGCAGAAAAAATGGCATGCCTTTTCAGTGAACTACTATAGAACAGGAGTCTCGGAGGAGGGATGACCAGGGCAATCTGTCCGAGGGGGAGGGGGTAATACAATTTTCAAATTTCTGCACATCTGTATGGTAATCTACCCCAACCCTCAGGCTTGTTGATGAGCAATGAGCCATCCCTAAATTACCAATGGGTTTTTGAATTGTGAAATATCAAATAGAATAGAAGGTGGGTCATTTGAATCTTTCTACTGAATTCTTAATGCCAGGGTGGTTCTTACCCATATGGATCAACCTATGTATGGGGTCCTTTGGTTAAATGAGTCCAACTAAGACGGTATTTCAAAGTGGTATGGGGCCTGGGTAGGAGGTAAGATAGAGTAGTGGACCAACACTGACACTGATAATCATTGAGTGGGATGTCTCAGGATAACAGATGAATACATTAAACTTCCCTAGCTTTATAAATAATTTTTTTTTCTTGCCAAAACTGAAGCAACTTGATGTCATGCAGCCCATGACCCCCCCTCCCCCCCTTGTCATGCTTGGTCATGGGAAGTGGGACCCCCCTCCCCCATGACGTCATTTGTACACAGCCCCTTACCGCAGATGAACTGCTGGATGCCGTTAAAAATGACACCAACTTGCAAAGTGTTATTGAGTACACTATATCTTCATGGCCTTCAGTAAAGTCACTTCCGAGTGAGGTGGCTAAGTTTCATAGTGTTGCTAATGAACTGTTCTTTGAGGACGGTATGTTATGCAGAGGTGAGCGCCTCATCATTCCTGACTCACTACAGGCCAGAATGATACAGCTCGCCCATGAAGGACACTTTGGTATGACAATGGTTAAACGGATGCTACGCCAGTACTATTGGTGGCCATCAATGGATCGCCACATAGAACAGACTGTGAAAAACTGCACATATTGCATTGCGAGTGACAAACCTTATACTTGTCATACGCCACCACTCACCCCAGTTCCGCTACCCGAGAGAGTGTGGCAAAAGGTTGCTATGGATATTGTTGGTCCATTTCCTAATACAAAGTACAAATTCGCCATTGTATTAGTAGATTACTATTCTAAATGGTGTGAAGTCTCATTTGTCACTGAGGTGACAACTGCCAAAGTCAAGGACTTTCTTATCACTGTTTTTGCAAGCGAAGGTTTCCCTGAATATCTTGTTACAGATAATGGTGTACAATTTTGTTCACGAGAAATGAAGTCTTTTCTTTCAGAACGCAATATAACACATTGCAGGGTTGCTTTGTACCATCCACAGGCCAATGGCCTAGTTGAGAGAATGAACCGTACAATAAAGGAGGGAATTCAAATTGGTAAACTTGAGGGTAAGACTCCTACTGAGGCTGTTAGGGAAAGATTAGTAGCGTATCATGCGACACCAAATGGTATTACAGGTAAGACTCCATTCGAGCTAATGCGAGGTAGACAAGTACGCACTAAGGTTCAAATACTCCAATCCAAAGATGAAAGTGTTCATCGTGAAAATGTTAAAGCAAAAGTAGATGCTGCTTAAGCCAGATATAAGGCAAAGTTTGACAGCAAGCCTGGTGTCAAGGAACACCAGATTGGTGTCGGAGATTATGTCCGGGTAAGAAATCCAAGGCATGTTTTAAAAGGGGGGATGAGATATTCAAAACCTCTAAAGGTGAAACAAGTAAATGGTAATTGTATAATGTTAGAAGACGGTAAGAAATAGAAGTCTTCTAGGTTGTGCAAGGTCCAAGTCAAAAATAATGAGTATGAGTTTGATGACTGGTACCACATGGACATGTTGGCAGAAAACGATGAGAACATTCAACCTGTACCAGTTATGCCACAGCAGGCACAACCAGTCCAAAATGAAAACAATGTACCTAGGGTGGCACAGCCGGTCCCTAATGAAAACGTCCGAAGATGTGGAGCACGCATTATAGGCGCCCTCCACAGAGACTCAACGATTATGAGACATAAATAACATATAGACTGCGAGTTCATTTTTCATATTGATATCAACAAAGATTGTTGTGCTATGTTTCATTTACTACTGGTATTGATATTATATGTATTACAATACTCCGTATCTGGTTTGAGAAAGGGAGATATGTTGTGACTGCGAAACTTCACCGGATAACGTAAACATTACAAGGGTAAATAAAGACAGGGGACACCTCTACTTCCGGCCTGAACGGTTTACACTTGACCCTGAGTCAGTTCTTCACTAAAATACATGATTCTACAATAATCTACACCCTACAACACATCAATATACCAAGGTGGAGGATTGTCCAATGGGCATGGTCATTGCTGAAGCTGGTCACCAGCATTTACCACCGATAACAGTTATCAGATGGGTACCAACTGCCCCTGAGAGGCCAACAACCGTTTCTTAACTCATGGGTCCTTTGGAACAGGAAGGTATCCATGAGTGAAGAACCTGGCAGTGGAGACTTTTTAAAGTGAAACTCTGTATCGATTTCATGGTTTTATAGTGTAAAATAGACAAAAACACACAAAAACTCTAAAATATGTATGTACTGAGTAGCCTACTTTCTCAGAGCATGCATGCCTATAGCAATCTCGTCTGTTCAGCATCCTAGGGAATACCTCTCTTGTGTTTAGGCATGATTTTCCCCATTTTCTGGGGAAGATTACTACATGAGGTACCTGCCTACAAATAAGCACTACAGCAACCAGCGGGCAAAACTACTTTTACCCAGCATCTCTGTAAGCCAGTGATGACTCATGGTAGTGGTCGCGTTGGGGCCAGTTTGGGCCTATAGTAAGCTATGTTCTTACCATGAAATGGAATGTTTTTCTCCCTTTTCAGAGAAAATATATATGGATACTTAATGGTTTGTATGCACAAGGAGAGGGTCATGTAAGAGATGGAGATGGTCTTGATTTTCTCAAGCAAAGGCAGCTCCTCTAATTCAGGGACTACCATGCAATACATATAATATTATTATGCCTCTGTAGTAATCTGCCTTCCTTGCCATTGAAAAAGAATGACTACCATAATATCCCACTCATAAGGTATGGCTTATACACAAGGATAAACTCCCGATTCGCGTACGGTATAGAAGTGCCCAAAGCTAATGACGTGCGTTTTACATGAGGATTTTCCTCTTATACACAGGTGCACCTTAGCCACAAGGTACTGTAGGGGTAGGCAAAGTAGCCCATGTAGCGACAACTGCCAACACGCAATAAATCATCATCTAAGTCACTAACCGCCATGCATCTTGTGAAGCCAGTCACTGCATGCTTACTGGAAACATAGAGGCCAGTACCGGGAATTGCATTGATACCTATAACAAAAGACAAGAAAACACATAATAGCGAATTATTGATCACTGAGACAATATGACAATGTATCGAATGTGTCACAACATTAACTACAGTTTGTATTTGCAGAGTGCAAGGGGAGGCGCAAGGCAAGGAAAGGAGAGGGGGGGGCATATTGGAGCAAAAGAATTTCGACCCTTTTTTTTTTTTTAGCAAAGAAATCTATGATTTACCATAGAACAAATTAGCGGATTCATATTTAAAATTAAAGCCCCATACAGCACTTATAAAGTGTTGACTTAAGACTAACCTGCAATAGATGACATGTTGACAATGACACCACCAGCACCACCCTGGTCACGGTTCATCCTATCCATGGCCATCTTAGTCAGCCTCATTAAGCCCATCTGATACAAAATACAGAGGCATTTACTAGTTTTACATATTATTCTAGCTTATGTATCATTATAGGGATAGGTATATAGTATGCTGACACAATCATAGAGGGTTTCTTTACCTTGTCGTTAAGTTCAATGTTATCATTAGCGTACAGTTCCTGACAATCAATGATAAACTTGGGTGGTGATGAAAAACAAGTATTATTTTTAGAGTGGTCATCCTATATTTTTTAAGGATTCAGCAAACAATTTCAGGCACATCAGATTGTTTTTGTGGAAGGTGTTATGATTTGCCAATTCACTAGTAAATACATATAGTTCAATCTTGTTATAACTTAAGATTTCTCAATTTCTGAGAATATTGAAGAAAAGAATGATGACATACCACATTGACATCCATAAGTTTGGCGAAGCCCTCCAAGGTACTAGCCACGATGGCAGCATTATTGATGAGTACATTTACAGCACCAAGTTGGTATTTGGTGCTATTGAATAATCCTGGAGAAAAGACAAAGAGGGAGAAAAATATATTTCAATAAATACCATTTCTTCAAAAGAATAAAGCAAAAAAGAAAGAAGGAAAGTAAGAAAGAAGGAAATAAACAAACAAGCTTGGGTTCACAAACAATAGGTCTGATCATGAAGTAATTAATCTGTTAGTAGGACAAGGCTGCCATATACGTTGAAAACCTATGGGAACAAGAACTCGTGAATACTGACGACTTTAGATCCTTTAGGTCATCTTGAGGTCATCATAAAGTCATCATTATGGCTGCCATTTTCAGCCTTATCGCCGGTATATAAATTACATATACCCTAATTTTGTCTTGTTACAATTTTCCAATATCATGTCCACTATACCTTAAAATCTCATAAAACATACTTTTCTTCAGATTGAAATTTCTAATTACCATCACAATCTTCCTCTTTTGTCACATCACATTTGACAAAGATAACTTTGTTGTCACCATAACGACCCTTGAGTTCCTCAACAGTAGCATTCCCCACCTCCTCCAGTATGTCAGCTATCGCCACCTGCAGGGGAAAGCATGGATTAAGAAGGTTATTATGCATATTAGTTCATAAATTGTCAGTGGTAGTTTTTGTCTTTCCACTGATTACTTCACATTTGTGTTCCTTCTTTTCTGTCTGGGACTAGATTCCTTGAAATTAGGAATATTAGCAGTCTGAACCACCAGCATTACCTTATACAATATTTCATTTCTTCTATACATGGTGGGTTCACACTCCACAGCAAGCTTCGCTGAAATATTAATGCATAGAAGAATATTGCCAGGGGACGACTAAATTTTTCAGCCATGGGTCACCCTCGCCCACAGGTCCAGAAATCTATTGGCTAGCACTTAAATGTGTGGGACCATAGAATTGTTAAAGTAGACATGACAGTTTAGCCCTCATAATTCATGTAGAAACAACCCATAAACAATTTTCTTAATGATTTTCTCTTCCAAATGGTATATAAAATGGCCATATTGGTAGGGGCCTGTAGGAAAGCCTTCCTTGAACATGCTTTGACCACTCCTGTGGGCCACCCAGGCCCATAGTAAGGTATTTATGGAAATAAATTGTGGGCCCAGAGACAAAATTATGGACCTTTGGCTTCCTGGCCGGCATTAGTGTCTACCCCTGAATTATCATGATGGTTCATACCTTAGCTCCTTGTTCCAGTACAGCAATAGCCATGGCTTTCCCAATGCCTCTGGCGGCTCCTGTGATAGCAAAAACTTGATCTTTAAGCTGCATTATGCTTTGTTAATGTGCTTAATGAGGAGTGTACTGGAGACGAGTATCAGTGTGATGGCCAGGGTGGGATTGAGGGTGGTGCAAGGTGGACTTTATACTAGGGTCAAAAAGTTTGTTTCCGGTCACCCGACCAACCTCAGCTAAATGGGCCGACCTCAGAATGTTTTGAAGGTTTTTTTTCAAATTTTTCCCGATTATTTGAAGATTTTTTAAAGATTTTTGAAGATGTTTTCAAAGATTCGTTCCCAAAACTGTTGTTTGATATATATGCACAAACTTGCCCATCATTTTCTCAAATCCCCTGCAGGAAATGGACATTAACAACCATCGGTGAAAATCTAGCAAATTATGACTATATATATGAGGAACTACTGAACCTTTTTGAGCATGTTACCGGAAACACAGTTTTTGTGTGCCTATAGTCCATGTGACACCCACAGCTGCCACCAACAGGGCTTATAGAGGGCTGACATCTAACCACATATGGGCTATTTCACTTTTTAACCTTATTGTTCCTAGAATTATTTGAAGATTTTACATTATTTTACATTATTTCACGATTACATTTTTTGTTTTATAAGACCATGTGTAATTTCGATCTTCTTCCTTGATAAGGGCTTGGCATATTACATTTTCTTAATTCTCAGTGAAGACTTTCAGTTAAGCATGTGATACTACTGGTCAAGTCTAGTAACCATAGTTACCAACACATTCCATTTGTTGTCATTTAGTGGTATTTGGTCTATATATATATATTATTAGAATTCATGGAGAGAACGACAAGACCATGGCCATCTTGGTGTGGACGCTGAGAGAAGCCTTTATTGTACTTGCATGATGACGTTCATGAGCTTATGGTTAGTCGCGTTCCCGCGTTGATGCAACGTTCACGAAACTTAGGATTGTACATATCTAACACTCCTTCTCAATACTAATGTTTTATGATACTACGTAATAAACTCTTTAGTATGCAAAGTCTTTCTCAAACTTCCTTGAGTGTTTGTATGATATCTCAATGTTCATAAGTCACTTGAATATGAGTTCTTTTATGTATCAAAGTCTATGATATATGTAATAAACACCATACTGTGTTTGTTTAGCATCCGCTGTGCTACTCAGTTCTTAATATTTTGAACTATTCAAATAACCAAATGATGATTATAGTTGAAACACTTTTAGAAAATAGATATATATATCCTGGCTAATTGAGAGGCAGGGTCACCAGTTCTTACCACTCAGTCACTTCAGGAGTGACTCTGTACCTTTACCGTACAGGAGCTAAGCTAACCTGACTATCCAGGAGGCAGGGTCTCTAGTTCTTACCTCCTCTGTCACTCAAGGTGACTCTGTGCCTTCTGACAGATGAAACTTGTCAGTATCCCATCTTTACCATGGGAGTCCCTATCTATCTTTCTCAGAGTTTCACTTAAAGTTAGAAACTAATAGTTTCCTCATCACTTGACTCATCTTGATAATGGTGACAGGTACATGCCTTAATCTTTTTGTTTGAATTAGACTTGGCCTTTTCCTGCTCGGGGCAATCTTTTGCGAAATGCCCATAATTTTGGCAATTGTAGCACTTGACCGACTTTAGATAATTTTTCTCTCTTGATACCAATGCTGTTTTGCTCTGTTCTTCCTCAGCTCTTTCATTGATCTTCTTCTCTTCATGTATCAAGCGTTCAGTCACCACCTCCATTTTTGGAACTTCTGCGTTCGCCTCAAGTGCAGTGACTATCATGCTGAAAGATTTAGGAAGGCTGGCGAGGAGATGCACTACCCTTGTTTCCTCATCAATAGGGTCACCAACTACACTAAGCTCGTTGAAGACCTCGGTCATTCCTTTGATGTGCTTTTGCACTGGGTCGCCATCCTCCATTTTTAGTGCTATCAGCCGGCGTCGAAGGGTCAGTTTATTTGACCAAGTTTTCTTCTGAAACTGATCACTCAACAGGTTCCATACGGTCTTTGGGTCCTTTGGTTCGCCTAACAGGTAGAGTAGTGCTGGATCTACCGCTAGCACAGTTATAGCGAGAGCCCTATCCTTCCTTCTTACAAACTCTGCATATTTACCAGCGTCAGTAGCAGCATCTGGGGCTGTTTCTGTGCCACTAACAATGCCCCACAAGTTGTCTTTCAGTAAGGCCATCTGGCACTGGATCTTCCAAGTAGCATAGTTCTCCCCTTTCAAAGGTGTTATGGTTGGTGTAATTGATGCCATTATTTTTTTTTTTTTCTTAGAAAAAATCACCAACTTACAGAAAGTCAAATTTACTAAACTTGTTACAAAAAGGTGTTTCTGTTATAAAAAGTATGTTACACACAGTATTTCTACTCTCAGGTTCCAACTCCTTCTGAACCAATTAACACACAAAAAGGAACAGAATGCTCACACAGAACAGTTCTCACTAATTAGCTCACACAGAGCAGTTTATAGAGCAGTTCACACAGATCAGCTCCCACAGGTTAGCTCCCACAGAGCAGTTCACAAAGCAGTTCACACAGAACACTATAGCTCACACAGAGCACTGTAGTTCACACAGAACACTATAGCTCACACAGAGCACTATAGCTCACACAGAGCACTATAGCTCACACAGAGCACTGTAGTTCACACAGAACACTATAGCTCACACAGAGCACACTAGCTCACACAGAGCACTCTAGCTCACACAGAGCAATTTACAGAGCAGTTCACACAGATCAACTCAGTTCACAGGGTAGCTCACACAGAGCAGTTCATAGAGCAGTCACACAGATCTCCTACTGCCTATGACGATCTCCTACAAGCCCTTCACGATCTCCTATGGGCCCTTCACAATCTACACAAGGTCTACATACCTCCAGATGCTATTTTGGCAGCCAGCCAACTTTGTATCACTGACCTGCATTCCACGACGACCAGAGGGACTTTCCCAGTTTCAGGTCCTGTCACTCTCCTAGCAGATCCTCTGAGGTAGCAAACAACATGACTCACGATGATCTCGGCCCTTTCTGGTGCCTTCCACAGCCTCCCTTTGTTTTGAGATGGCCCCTCAATGCACACAGCGTCTATCTCACGATGTACACGACCTCTAACAGCAAATACATAGTCCCAAAAAAGTTCCTCCCGTCTCCCCATGTATTTCTGGCCGTTCTGGTGGCGATCCTTTCAAAACCACGACGAGCTTCTTTCCCCACTGATTCTGCACGCTAACTCGCCGATCTCAATTTTGTTCTACTCACTGTCTTTTTGGCACCCAACCAACCTCCTGACGTGTTTACTACCCACGATGTCTCCTTAGTCTGGTCGTTGAGGCGGCGTGCGTCCTGCTGCTCGTGTCCACTCACTGTCTTTGAGACAGTCCCTCGTGGTTCCAGTGGCCCTGGGCCACGCAGCATCCTCGCCACTTTGCTGATCGATTTACAGCCATTTTCCATGTCTAGCAGCACTTGTCTGGCATCTCCATGATCCCCACATTACCTCACAGAGTCTCACTACGCAGTAACTGCGATGTCTGGGCCACATAACCTATTAGAATTCATGGAGAGAACGACAAGACCATGGCCATCTTGGTGTGGACGCTGAGAGAAGCCTTTATTGTACTTGCATGATGACGTTCATGAGCTTATGGTTAGTCGCGTTCCCGCGTTGATGCAACGTTCACGAAACTTAGGATTGTACATATCTAACATATATATATATATATATATATATATATATATATATATATCCATAATCCCTCCAATCCTGAGACCTTTTAAAGCTGATTTGCCTGCATGCATCTACATATACTGGCACACAGGAAACATGATATGTTGTACTAGAAACAATGCATGGCTTATCTTTAGGATATGAGCACTTGCTGTAAAATATAATTGGAATATTGGAACCTATGTGTGTATGATCCATCATCATTTTGTTACCATATCAGATTTAAGCTGGAGGGATTCCTGTTAATGAATCACATAAAATGACAACTCATTTTCAAGTTTGGACTCACTGTGCCTGATATAAAGCAGATACAGCCAAATGAATAGTTGTATCATAATCGGGAGGTCATAAGCATTCCATAGAGGGTCTAACTTTGCAGATTGGACCAGTAGAAGTGTCTGGATCAATATACATGCATTTAAGCACAAAACCGCGCTTAAATGCGCGCTTGGGCACCTAAGGGTTAATGCATATTGGGCTCAGAACTGATGAATTAAGAAACTCAGTATTATG
This sequence comes from Acholoe squamosa, assembly GCA_949317995.1. Lineage (NCBI taxonomy): Eukaryota > Metazoa > Annelida > Polychaeta > Phyllodocida > Polynoidae > Acholoe > Acholoe squamosa. The sequence continues at coordinate 37,323,917 of OX439049.1, forward strand.
AGTAATGCTTGGATTGTCACCAAATTTTGTCTCAATAATACTACAATGAACTAGTCTATGTGTACCAAAAATCAAAAACCAAGGATCAAGACTTTTGGAATTGCGGGTCTTGTGTATAGTACAAGGTGTAAAATTTGATGCAAATCGATCCACAATTTTAACTTTACCCTCAGTTCATCAAAAAACATCATTATACTCTTAAGAATCCTTATACCTTACCTACAGTATGTCTACTACACAACACAGTTACCCTCTGTCACCTATAAGTTATTTAAGAAGCTCAGGAAGGCCCTTGTTGAAAATGATCTTTGGCTTTTTTTAGACACACTTCCGACTCACCGCAGGCAGCCCTTACAGAAAAATAAATCAACAGAACTCATTTTGTCATTTTTATCCAGCCAAACATGTCTACTAACCAATACAAAACAGTTCAACATCATAATAGTTGATTCCTTAGACTGGTGACCATTCTACATAAACAATCACTTTTTGTGACCTATGCCAATTCAGTGTAGGTCACACCTCCGGAGTTGAAAATTGGTTCCAAGGCTGTGGTGATGTAGGGTATATAGGTAGAGCCAAACTTTTTTCTGCCAAATACACCCCTATAGGAACCCCTTTGATGGTTGGTATTAAATAAATTAAAGCTGATATATTAGCAGGCTAGCTAGTCTATATATTATGATAGGCTTGGTGAGTAGAAAATCTGTCATTTTTTCACGGAAAGAGGTACCTTGAAAAAATTATGTGTCGTATGAACTCCAAACGACATGGAAATGTTAGATAGGTCCTCCCACTAAGGAAATTAATAGTTCATGATGTTCTAGGACTGCTTAAATAAGCAGTAAATTACTTGGAAATTTGAGAAAATTGCCCAAAAATGCAATTTTTCTGCTTTGACACCCAATATCTCCAAGGATTATAGGCCGACATAAGCAAATTTGTCATTTTTTTTAAGCTCCAGATGTTTTCTATCAAATATGACTAGAATAAAGAAGAAGGGAGCTTTAACTTGTTTATTGCAGCTCCCTGAAGGTAAAAAAGACCCAAAAACATTGTTTCTTGAATTAGCCCATACATGTATTGATGCATTATGTAGACAGAAAGGAACTAGACGGAGATGATAAGGGCATGGTGCACAAAGTACATAAATGGCGTCTGGTTAGACAGAGGGTATCAAGTTATGGTTGCAGGGGTTGATGAACTTTTGAAGCTGGCACGAGGGTGACAAGCCCTAAGATATGTCATAGTCGTTTGAGTTTTATTCTGCGATTCAGGTGGGTGGAGAGTGTATCCAACATAGTTGGGCAGCTACCCCTTTGTCTCAATGCCATAGCCTTTATGCATAATTGATATTAAACTACACAAGTTAGGTTTAATATTCAAATATCCCTTAGAGCGGCATCGCACCAGGGGCAGTTAGTTTGCCTCATTCAATAATGCTCAGGGCAGATATCCTGAAAGGACCACAAGTTAGAAATTTCTTATTACACGTCTTTATCATTTTGATTTTAAAGTGTTGCAATCAGTGTCTATATGCCTATAAGTATGAGTTTTATTATAATGTCACGTATATCTAAGATGATGTATGACATGGAACACGTTGTTATAATATGTGTCTTTCATTCCCTCCTCTTTCCAAAAGGAAGGGTAACGATGGCGCAGTTAACCCCTATACATGTTAACCCCCCCCCCCATGTCTCTCTCGTGGAGAGTGTGACTTTTGTTGTTGTTGTTGTAAATATGCCATGCAGGTACCACTATATAGACTTTTATAACTATAAGTTAGGTGTTTTAACTGTCTAAGTCTATTGGATGGTTTCATGGGCAGGAGCGGGGTAGGAGCTGCTACCATGTGTCGGATGAAATTGCTCTCCTGTGACCTGTCTTCTGTTTCCTCAACCAAAGGTCTATAATAAAAGTGTACAAAGTGTACAAAGATCTTGAGATTGTTGTGGGCACAATCATCTACTATCATAAGAACAGATAACAGACTTCTCTTGTATATTCTATGATGCCACACGAGACCAATTGCACTAGGTGGCGCATTGTTAAATCACAGAAGCTTTTGCAAAATTATGTTTTTATCTTTTTATGAGAATCAAGTGTACAATATCATTAGATCTTACAGGATAACTCAGTGGGGCTATTACAGGTGAATAATCAACTAGAGCAACGGTCGAAATAGGCCTATCATCAGCATTCATTTGAAAGTAGCTTATGCTGTGCAGTCTGCATTCAGGTGCATTTGGTCTATTGTGACGTCATAGTCTGCATCAGAGTGGCCTTGTCCCTTTCCTTACAGTAGCAGATATGCTGATGAGTGTGTCAGAATCTTTTTCAATAAAAAGCCCAAACATGGGGTGGTCCTTTCCTTCGACTATTTGCAGTATAGGATCTTATCCATGGGTGCACATTGAGCATGTTGTCACCCATGAATTCCCCACATAAACGTTTTCCCTTAACTATTGCATGATATGATGCACTATCTATATTGATATGATAAATATATTATTTAATGATCATAATATATGAATTATTAGCAAATACCTGTTATATACATTCCTCCATATTTCTGGTATAAATTGTATTCTAATTAGAACTATGATTATAATGTCTAGGCCCCATCCAATGTCTAGACACACTCCAACATATAGAGCTGGCTGTAACCGTTATCCTTTGAAGGATTAATACCCATTCAGGGATTAGTCCCCTCGTGATAAAACACTAACATCTGTACAAAGCACACCTGGAGGGGATAGGGGTACACCACTCCCTGCTCTCCCTCCAGGTGGCATCCCATCATACCTGTAGTGTGGTAGGGGACAGGATACTTCCTGTCCCCACCAGCTAATAGCATAGCCTGTACTATGTCAACCAATTAATGCCATGTTCTAATTAGCCAATAGTAGAAGGGGACACCTGTCTACCACCACTGGATCCATGTAACAGCAATCACTTAACATCCAGACCTTCAAGGCCAGTGGGCAGGTAGTCCAGGTGGTTCTCGATATCTGTATATCATGTACACTTACGGAATAAACACCACATTCATATTCTCCAATCCTGGTTGGTACTCTTGATTATTTGTTAGTACATTCCAGTACTATACTGTGTCCTCTTCACTGGATCTGACAGAATATAGCTACTATGGTCTGCACTTTTCTCTTCCCCTCAATACAAGGCAAAATTAGGTGGTGATAGATAGTGATATGGTTCATCAGTTGATCTAGCGATTTCTCCGAATTTCCCTTCCCGCTAGGTGAGAATATTAAATACTGAGAAAGTGCTTTGATGATATTTAGCATGTTATATAACATATATAGCTCTGTAAACAGCAGTCTTGTATGTCAACTCTATGTATGACAGTGGCACCATTTTTATGGAAAGATACTCTAAGAGCATAGCTACATCTGCAAAGATAATTCACCATTTGCAAAGGTAATTCTGTGATATATGGAAATCTTTTATCTTTATATACATGTTAACTCTATACATATTTCTATTGCTATACATTGTATATCATAGTGCTACGTGTATACTGTACACACACATTCCCCATAGTTACACATACCGATCATAGGGGTCGCCCTAGTCGCTACCTTACCTGCCGGCTGCATCCTGCCTGTGTGCTCAGACCAGCATAGGCCGCCTTCGCATACTCTAGTAACGATGGCCTTGTTACCACTGCTTGTTTCATCAATTTCTGCAAAGCTTTTTATTATCACCCTTCACTGCTAAACAAAATTTACAGATTGAAAATTCATGGTGCACTAAAGAAATGGCTAACAGACTATCTAGCACATGCTGCAATAGCTAATAATAAAAGGTCTACCGAACTGCCAGTTCGATTCGGAGTCCCACAAGGGTCCTTTTTAGGCCCACTACTTTTCCTATTATTTATAAATGACTTGCCAGGTCAAATTCGCCATTCAAAGTAGACTCTATATGCTGATGACATTGTCTTATACACCTCACACGCAAATGTGAATGAGGCTAGCAGACTGCTACAGGACGATCTGGTTCGTATTGGTAAATGGTGTAATGATAACAAGAGAGCGTTTATTTTAAAACAGTTTGACTTGCCCATGACTTTCCCACTATGTCATTGAGGACACATTTAGCTGCTTGATTGTCTTCCTCCCCCTCCCAACACAGCTACCAGCACAGCTCTGAGTATTGAGGCATGCCTGAGTACCCCCCTCCCGACCATAGTCCCGACCATAGTCCCGACCATAGTCCCATAGTCCCATCCATCCATCGACAGTCATTGTTGATCCTACAATTAACATCACAGACAGTGTAGCCAAGGTGATGTGACCTTGTTACAATTACTTGTTACATTTCCTTCCTTTCCCATGGGAAATGATTGGATGCCAATCTTCTTAAAGGGCCCAGCTATCTCACTACTGATACTTACCATAGAGAAGCCTACTAGGCTCCTCTATGTACTCACCTAGATTCACCTCCAATACAAAACTAATGTTTTGTCTATGAGAGAATCTTCGAATTAAACCTATCAATAAACCAAATTGGAAGGCCTTCAAAATCAACTATATCAAAAGATATTTGCCCAGATAACCATGGCACGCACTGCCCCCATACCTACTCTATGCCCTCCTCTTCTAAAAAATCTGAAATCTGTCTATAAGTGGGGTTAAAGACAGTTTGATTACCCTTTTATTTAGGGTAAAAAGAGCCCTAAATCCCATGCATTTCTCCATAGGAAAAAAAACCAACAGTAATTACCATGTCACAGCCATCAAAGTACACCATAAATGTAAATTCAATTACATGGATACCTTTGTCTTGCTTTTTGTCTCACTATATGACTAATTTTTTGGGGTTCAGTTGTAACAGAAATAGGGCTAAATGACAGGTTTTGATGGTCTATGCAAATTCTTGGAATCTAAATATAAGAAAAGCATACCCCTTTTTTCATCATTTATCAAAAGATATTCATGTAAATAGAAATATGACTCATGGGGTCTTTGAAGGGTGTGATAGGGCATATGCTGTGTAATGGAATAGTCTTTTGGTGGTGCATGTAATCTGCTAGAGGCCAAAATAGCAATTGAAACTTGGTAATCATAAGAAACTCGGCTAAGGGCTAGGAGACAAGAGGTCAGAAAGGTGGTGTCAAAAGCCCTTGCCTCGTTTAATTATATGACAGTTAATACAGCTAAAAGCATGGTCATGTTGTTTGGTTCCGGACATAAGCTATCGGGTCTGGCAGACCCCTTTATAACGCTAAATGGTGTGCAATTACCATCTGTGAAACATATAATTATCTCGGAGTTGAACTTGACCAAAGACTAAATGTTGCCCGGCATCTAGGTAAAATTAAAAAGGCCTTTGGAACCAAATTGCTGAAGTTAACTAAGCTGCGGAAAGTTATAAGTACAAATATTAGTCTCCGTGTTTATAAGGCAATGATATTGCCTACTGTCGAATACTGCTCCTTTTTCACAGGCAGTGCAAACCAAATAGACCTGGTCAAACTGCAACATATGCAGAACCAAGCACTGTTTAAACTTGCGTATAAGGGATATAAATATTGACAATTTACATCGCCAATGCAAGACTGAAACACTAAACTGTAAAAGAAATCAACAGCTACTAGTCATGATGTGGAAAAGGGCAAGAAGAGGGGAATCACTAGATCCTAGACCCATCAGAACCCAAGGTGATCTGAAAATCAAATTTGCAAAGAGAAGGGCTAAAACAACCTTCTACGAAAGAGGACCCTACTATAGGGGAGTTTGTTTATGGGAAAGACTACCAGCTGAAACCCAGAAATTGCCAACTGTAAACAGATTTAAAAAAGCAGTTATTGCCCACTTAGGACAGAATTAGCTGGTCAAATGGACTAATTAACTAAATTTATGTACTTAAGTTAGCAATCGAATCACATGATTGCACATGACATATATTGTGATGCATTGAATTATTGATTGATTATTATTGTATGATTGTCATGTATTATCCACCTTTATCGTTATCATAACACATTATCTTTCATGGTCAGATAAGGGATACCCAAACTTGTGAAACTCTATACCTCAATTGGACTAGATGTTGTAACCAATGAGGTACACGGAAAACCGTCCCCTTGGGACGAGTGTATCCTAATAAAGTAATAATAATAATATTAGTAACCATTAAGACTCTGCACAATATGCTGGAATAAATGCAACTGTATTATCAACTTACTCAAGGTCTTGCCTTTAAGTCGTATCATTATGAGCACATCCAAGATATGACAATTCACCATTTTGCTTTGATGTGAAAGTATGGCATTTGAGGGTGTGATATTTGATGGTATTGATTTACATGATGTATCTTTAGATATGATGAAATGAAAACAACGATGACAACAGAAGGTAACAAATTAGCAATGTTTATTTCTAACTTCACAATATTTCAGCATTATCAAGCATTCTTTATGTACATATTTGATAAATAATATATAGCAATTTCTGGTGGGCAAACATGAACATCCACGAGAGCATACCCAATCATCAAGATCAAACATTTACTTTTTTATCAATCTTGAAGGTAGAGTTGTCTGAAATTGAGGTATTTTGAACCCTGTCCTGTTACAAGCTGGAAATCTCTGTCTTCTGCATCTGGCTCCTCAGTTAACATGGAGACCAGGGCATCAGCAATAACAGTGGGCCTGTAGAATAAAAAGGTTTACTATAGGTATTAAATCACAACAGTAGCTTGTTTAAATACTGAGGTCTCAAACAAATAGACAAAACTAAAAAAAAAACACTAAATGACCATGGTGTACATTGTGGTCTATCCACCCCTGGGGTGACTGTCTCCCCCAAAGGCTTCGCCCTTGGGGGAGACAGCCCCAAGGGGTGGACAGACCACAATGTGCACCTGGGAGTCTAGTTCTGTGTTTATTTCATGTTATTTTGATTTAAAAGTGCTCAAGTGCACCTAATTTAGCATTAAGTAAGTCACATGACCAGGTATCGATCAACATATGTTACGCCACTGGGGGTGTGGCGTACGGCCCTTCAACATTATCTCTATGGACCATCATTATTCACATGAAATAACATCTCAAGGGTGAGAATGAGGAGTATAGTTCTAACATAATCTTAAGCACTCAAAACAGTATTCAAATATGTGCCATCCTTAATAAGACCAGGGGTACAGGGGTATTTTAATTCATAAGCACCAAGGCACTTAAGTAGGCCACTGGGTACTCATTGTAGACAGAGGACTGGCAGAGATATATCAAACCCGTAAATGTAATTGCTGAGGAGAAGATGAACTCTTCAGAGACCACATTGAAATATTACATCCATCTACAAAATGCACAAATGCTGCACTGGTGAGTTTGATGAGTAGTTTAGTGTCAAGCGCTGGACCATGGCCAATTGAGCAGTTCATAGTCAAAGAGCAGCTCACAGTTTACTGAACAATTTACCAGGCCACAGTTTACTGAATACTTCACAGCAACGTAGTGGGCCACCATAAACTGCCTACTAGCATCAAGGGCAGTTCAGAGTCAACTAGCAGGACAACTTTCATCAAGCATTTTCTACTTCAATCACACACTTGAGTCATTTAGCTGGTTATGGCTAATCGAGCAGATCGTATTTAAAAAAGGAGAAAACAGCCCACAGCCCAGAAGGACATTGCAGGATACTGAGCACAAAATAAATGTGAATCATTTTTGAAAGAATTCTACACTTACTCAACAAATGGACCAGTCTGCTGGATACACTTGTAGAGGCCTGGATATTTTGTTTTGGTGGTCTCCAAGTTGTCAGTGAAGCTCTTTGTCATGTCAGTTCGCACCCAACATGGGGCTAGAGAATACACCTTGATACCCCAGGATGGGTTCTCCCTGCAATTAGCCTGTAAATACACACAATATAAATATAGAACCAGCTGAACACAGAATATCTTTGATTACTCTCTCATTTAGAATGTTGATTTTTTAAGTATATTGAGAGTGCTGGTAATCATTGATGGGTTGACTGATATATTAGTGACTAGTTGATACTATAGGATTATTGTCTAAAATTATGGGCAAGGGGCATCTCTCTTTTCTTTTCAGGAAAAATGTATGTGAATACATTTGGAATTGAATGTCCAAGGAGTTGTTTGAATAAGGGAAGGATATAGTCTTAATTTTAAGATACAAAGGCAGCTTGGTTGAATCAGGGACTATTCTTGTGCAAAAGAATTGACTATGTGGCAATCTACCTCCCTTCCCTTTGAAATGATGTTTAGGCATATTAGCTTAAATCTGTAGGTGTATAGAATATTTAAATATTGTATGTTGATTAACAATAACCCCCATACACCCTGAGAATCCATTGACTGCATATTTAGAATAGCTTAGAAGCTGAATAACAAATCTTTGTCAAAAAAAAATTCAAATATTTATAAGTCACTTACTGCCATGCATCTTGAGAATCCAGTCACTGCATGCTTACTGGCAAAATAGAAGCCGGAACCAGGACATACGTCTACACCTATACAAACAACAGACGGCAAAACCTAGAGTGAATCATTGCTGCTATAATATCATTTAATGTATAGGATTTGTAACAATGTGAACTCTTTAAAGAGTGTTTGTTATTCATCATCAGGAGGGAGGTCAAAGAAACTGATCCCATTTCAGTGAAAAAGTACCCCAAAGTACAGACCAAAGGGATTGATGGACAAAATTTCAGTTACCCTGAGGGAGGGGTCTCTCCCACCCCTCCTTCTTGTTAGATGACAATAATCATTTATGGGTTATGATGGATTGAAACATGTTGTAGAACTTAAATAGCTAATACTTAGACTTACCTGCTATAGATGACATATTAACAATGATACCACCGTTACCACCTTGATCACGGTTCATTCTGTCCATAGCCATCTTAGTCAGCCTCACCAAGCCCATCTGATACAAAATACAACAACAATTAGCTTGATGTGTTATTATGCCTAAGTGGTATCATTAAGAAACAGACCCAAGAGTGTACTGTACATTGTTTGCTGATACAATTGTGTCATTCAATTTGCCAGAGAGTTTAAAAGTATCTAAACTATGTGTGAATAAGCCTATCATAGTTCCTGACATGAGCTTTATGAAACTATTACCTTCTTCTACTAACATGTATTTAACTGTTAGTATGCCTACCTTAAACTACTTATGTGCTGTTTAATTCCTTTGTCAATGATTTTGTGTACAAAGTTTCAGAATTCTAGCATGTGACAAAGATATTGAGAAAGGAATAAACAAATAAATACAGGCATAATGCTAGTATCGCATTGTATTCATCAGCTTATTATACAATATATGTCTTTATCATTCCAAATTTTCTTGAATATGATTAGAATGATGAGAATGTTAACATACCACATTGATATCCATAAGTTTGGCGAAGCCCTCTATTGTGCGATCCACGATAGCAGCATTGTTAATAAGCACATTTATATCACCAAGATGGCACTTAGTGCTATTGAATAACCCTGTACGAATCACAAAGACTCAGTGAAATGTATATTTCAATGTTTACCAATTTTTTTAATTGAATAAAACAAATGAAATAAAAGGCATGTAATGGAAGGTAAGAAAGAAAGTTATTTTCAAAAAAAGAAAAAAAAAAACACAACTTTATGCACACAAAGCTCACACTTCTCCAAATTAGTAGATACATGTGGACGGAAATTGATTGATATGGATGAGTGAATAGTTAATGAATAGGCGCTATGGACTAAGCTAAGTATAAAGATGAAGGGGACATTTTTTTAAATACCTATAATGACAATAAAAAAGAAACAAGATCATGTTATTTTAATAAATGATAATAATTGAAAAGCATAATTATTGCAGCCCTGTACCTAGGTCTACATCTCTTTCCAACCCTGATAAAAGACAATAGTTTGCACCCAATAAAACCTCTGAAATTCATCATCTTCAGATTACAGTAACTCACCTTCACAATCTTCCTCTTTTGTGACATCACATTTGACAAAGATGACTTTGTCATCGCCAAAACGACCTTGGAGATCCTCCGCAGTAGCATTCCCTACATCCTCTAGTACGTCAGCTACTGCCACCTGCAGGAGAAAGCACACACTAAGAAGGTTAAAATAGGGTGTCATTTGTAAATAATTCAACTGTTTTTCACTGGTCACTCTTCTCTTCCTTCTCTTCTAAAGAGCATTATAAATCCACATTCGTCTAATATGCCCTGAGGTTCAAAGGACTCATTCAACCTTCACTCTCTGTTATTCCGGCTCCATTTGTCTGTCTCTTTTAGATAAGGTATAAGTATCGATAAACTTCCAAAGTAACCTGGTCGTAATTATTGGGTTATGATGGGGCAACGATTTCCGACCCCTAATGCACCTACTGTCCGTGAGATATGGGGCTGTTCAGATACAGACCAATATAGGCGGAGGGGTGTTATGAAGTTACACTTTATGACAAGGGGAGGAGGGCTGCCTGCCTATATGTTACATAACAAGAATGCCAAAAAATGACAGCTGTGGTCATATTCATGGTGAGAAAACTACATTATGCATTCATTTGGTTGGAGAATATGCCAGTGCCCATGCAATGGCCAAGACACATAGAAGGGATAGAAAAGAAATGTGAGATGGCGAGGACCCTTCGTTTTAGGGGTCTGCAATCGAACCATAGCATGGCTCTGAAGCATTTATACAAAAATGGTGTGTAATAGTTCATACCTTAGCTCCTTGTTCCAGTACAGCAATAGCCATGGCTTTCCCAATGCCTCTGGTGGCTCCTGTGATAGCAAAAACCTGATCCTTAAGCTGCATGATGCTAAATAAAATTAATGTCCTTAATGTTGGGAGTGTGATGGAGACAAGTGTGTGACCAGACCTAACTGAGGGTGGGGTAAGGGTTAAGATGGACTTTATACTGGTCCATGTGACACCCACAGCTGCCGCCACCAGGCTTATAGAAGTCTGACATTTAACCCTCTAGAGACCACATAGGGGCCATTGATTAATGTCAATTTGATGAGGAACACACGAACGTGTGTTTTAAATTTGTATACATTCTCGACTTTTACGATGTGATGTAGGCCTATTATAATGTAATTTAGCTTTTGTAACACTTGGGCAGCCCCCCCCCCCACTTCCCCTGTCACAAACCATAAAAGCTTCATGACCCCCTCCCCCTATTATATGGTGTAAAGTAATATTTAATTGCCCCGTAGTGCATCATTTGTCTATGTACATGTAGTGCTGGAGTGGAGATTTGGGACAACAAGTGATTGGGGTATCGTGACGACCAAGGGCAGGGACCTATAGGGACAAGTACCATAATCTCCCGCGTATAAGACACATCTTATACGCGAATCAGACCGTGGTTGGGTCTTGTACGTGGGAGGCAAGCTGCCTTGAGTTTGGGGTGCGCCTTATATGTGGGGTTTTCCAATATCTCAATTGGTATCAGGTTGTTGTTCGGATTTTATCTCACCTCGTGCCTTCCTTACGGACGACACTCAAGGGTAAGAGGTCCCGCGGGTTGTATCCACATCAAAGTGAGATTACCCTTGTGGTGTTGTGCCCAGACCCTAGTCTAATGGGGAGGGGGGATGATGGTGACCGAATATATGGGAAGGTAGGAAGCTGCCCCTACACATTTACCAAGGCAATGGTTCTTAAGCATCTGTCACTACATAGGCATAGTGAGAGATGGACAGGCCTGTTTTAAGTCATTTGTCTGCCATGACCGCTGAGAGACTTTCCAGAACAGCCTAGCCAGGGTAGGGAGGAACTCAAATGACACCTTATGACGACGTTTGGAGCCACCACTGCATGTGCCCCGACCGGGCTGGGAACTGAACTCACGACCTTACGGCCCCTGAGCGGACGTGCTACCAGCTGCACCACGCCTCCCTGCGGCATCAGGTTGTTCGTTCGAATTTTATCTCACCTCGTGCCTTCCTTATGGACAACACTCAAGGGTGAGAGATCCCATGGGTTGTATCCACACCGAAGTGAGATTACCCTTGTGGCGTAGTGCCCGGACCCTAGTCTAATGGGGAGGGGGGATGATGGTGACCGAATCTATACTGGCTCCATCGGGTGGCACTTCTAGGAACCATTCTTATTGAATACATGGTTATAAATGATCATGATCAAGGTACAGTTTGAGATAAATTTCAATTGTATACTATCTTCTGACACAAATCAACCACATCATGATGACCTATTGACATGATAACATAAAATGTATCATGGGGATAACGGGGATAACCTAAAATTCATTTACAACTACAGTACTGGGAATACAATCTAGCACATTACAATAATGCAAACTGTATCTTGATCATGATCCCTTATAATCCCAAGTTGGGGGTGCGCCTTATACACGGGTTTCTCAAAATACAAATTCAGAGGAGGTAGGTGCGCCTTTTACGTGAACCAACCTTCCCTGACTTGTGGGTGCGCCTTCTACCAAGGGACTTGCTTTTGAAGGCAACACAGACAGGATTTCAAATAGATAGTGGGGGTTACGGCTCCAGGATCGAGAAGGATTTAGGCCACTCAAGTTGGAAAATTGGTTTTTCATCACCAACCATTGAAAAATATAGCGTTTTTTTTTCTAAATATTCTTACTATGAGACAGGTAGGTGGTGAGATCAATACTGTATCCTCAGAGATCTTGCCAAAAATTCACACTTTATAGTTTAAACTTTTTAGAGCTTATGTAATCAGATAAGTTATAAGTTACCTCTAGCAAACTGTGTTGCTTATAACCTAGCCTTTGATACCAAAGTGCCAATATTTGGCGATTTTGTACGATTTCTACAATAGGGGTTGTGACTCTAGATGTAGACAATGTGGGCAGGGCATTGTCTTATAGACATGGTGCAAAAAATGCCCACATAAGTGAAGGTGGGGGAGTATGTGTGTGCGTGAGCGGGAGGCTAAGGGAGTGATCATTTTTAACAACAGGGGGAGGCTGGTGGGTTTGAGGGGGGGGGGTCAGATTTTTTTCGACCCCTTAACGGGGGGGGGTCAAAATAATTTCACCTGTTTCCACCAAAAAAGCCTGCGTGTTACTATAGTTTAAAAGGATGTGTTTGCGAGTGATTTTTGGCCCTCCCGGGGATGGGGATTTCACCCTCAAGAGGGGGGGGGCAATTTTTTTTGCGCCATCATTATGGTTGATTGTCATCGTCGATACACTGTGCAATTTAGTCTTCGATGAGCTCTGATCTACCTCATTTACCCGACTACAGGAGATACTGGGAACATGTGCCATGTGACCTCTGGTCACGCAGTCCTTGATCCAGTGTGTATCAGGCACACTGAACACCTCCCTCAGGGTCCAGATCATGAGAGGTGGCTCAGGCCTGCCCCAACCATTTTATGTTAATCTCTCGGTGCACAAGCATAGAGAGGGATGTGGGAAGCGACTTTGGAAGGTATTTCTCAAGATGTTACGACTTGACCCTTCCAAATCATAGTGGGTTCCCTCATTCTAATACCATTACAGCTCTGCATCTATATGTAGTGGTCACTAATGATTGCACTCGTACAGCTGCCCTATCAAACCCTAAGTAATTACAGTAAGTGCTGATCGTACTGAGCAGTCATAGTGTATTTTCTACGATCATCCACTCTAACTTTAAACCCCTCAAGTCGTAGTGGCTGTGTCTAATCTTACCATGTTGAGAAATGCCTTCCTGACTCCAGTTGTCTATCGTGAGGAGTATTTGCTGAGCCAAATACTTTGAGGTGCTAGTAGCATTATTATCAACTTGTACTATAGATTGAGACCGGCTGATGTCGAATTCGACGAGAAGAAAATGATTTAGGGAGCATTCATTATTTATTTCAGGGGTGGGGGTGAGCATTTAGCAAAAAAATATAGGTTAAAAATAAAAGCCCCCCCTAAAGAATACATCCAAAAATGTTGCCCCCCCCCCAAGAATAGGTTGAAAATAAAGCGCCCCCCCCCCAATGACGATCATCCATGAATATTCTTTTATCTAACATAAATGCCAATACCATGCCTGATGCCGTGTAGGCCTACATTGTGTGATGATACATGTAATCATACCTCTCTTTTAGCTATAATTCATGGGAGTAGTAATTTAACCTTTTAATGATTAGCGTCGACTATAGGCACTGGTACTGAAAATTAATCATTAGATGTTCAAAACCTTGATGTCTCAAGATAGTTCCATCCAATTAGATTTGACTGAACTGGATTAATTTGATTATCTTTAGTCCTTCGAAAAAAGTCTTCATTATACATTAAAAGACATTTTATGGTGATGAAATTCGCATCATTTTGTTTAAATACCCTAAAAACAAACCGCCCCCCTCTAAGAATACCCTGAAGATATTTGCCCCCCCCCTAAGAATACCCTGAAAATAAATGCCACCCCCCCCCCCCAATCTCCTCACCCCCACCACTGCCACAAATAATGAATGCTCCCTTAACTGGAACTTGATTTGTATCGTTCATTGTCTATGTAATTCCATTAGAAATGAGGGTTGGGAATACTACACAAATATCCTACCCCAACAGTCTCACGGCAACCCTCCTGACATTCTTTTGAAGGTGAGAATTTTTCATACTGGGAGTCAAACATTTCATTTCTTGCGTTTTCTGTTTGTGTCAAATATTCAGATCTATTGGTGTTTTTTTTTGTTTTTTTATCAAATTCAAACTTTCTGTGTTTTCCCTGAATGATTTTTTTTTGGGCCAATTTTACAGTTTTCCATTATTATATGATTAAAGTATGGCGGGACCATTGAATTTAACCCCACCGCCCAGGTCTCTATCCATATGACATGTTGTCCTTTTGTATTTGGTAATTTTATTTGGCAGTAAAGTTCACATCAGCGGGGCGTCTTTCAATAAACAGCCATTGGAATATACTCATATATACTGTGTGTTAGATATTCTACTATACTCTGTACTCCTTGGATCATACAGTCTCTTTATCTCTGTTGGTACTGTATAATTATCATGACTATAATATAGTCATAATAATTTCTTTCCATATTATGGTTTATATAATTTCTTTCTTTATCAATTTAATTTTAGCACAGGCCCATGATCATTTGGCATGCACATAGACATACAACTCGTATTTAAAGCTTTGGGAGGTTTCAGGCAAAATTGGGCATTTTAGAACAGGTTAATTTTTTTACCATTTATTTGTAACATAATAATGATCTAGATTTTGAGGTGAAGTGATTAGGTTGCTCAAAATGTTCAAGATACAAATAATGAGACCATTTGGAAGCAAGGCAAAGGTAATTTTACTCAAAATGCAATGCTAATTAGCAACTAACGCATAGCTCCTTCATTGTATATATAGCTAAGGAATATTTCTGTATGGCTGCTCACAACCATTGGACTTTACACACTACAGCCAGGGTTGCCATACACGCTATAGCTCTGGTGAGTAGTGTATAACTGGCACAAGAGTATTGTTGAACATACTTGTGTATTTATACTTTTATAACTAAAGTGATGTCATTTATCAAAAGTCTGTGCATGCATAGGATTATGAGTCAGCAAACAAAAAGTGAAGGTTACTAGAGACCATATCCACTGCATGAACCATTACATCGACCATAATACCCCCGGCACAAACCCTTCCACAGAATCCAACAGTTTGGGCATGATTCCCAGTTAATCTTGACTTGGAAATTCCCTTAAAAATCGCGAGAACAGGATGACAGGGGAAAAGTGTTATCTATCAATTAAGAAGGGTGCGTTGACACTTGACGGAAACAGACATAACAGCATTTCTTTGCATGGTTACTCTCACTATTAGTATGGAGTCATCTCAATCTCAATTTGCCATTGACTGATATTCAGTCAAGGTTTTTATATGTACACCAGAGAGGTACTCTTTTCGGGAAATATAACATGATGACAAGTTTTCTCATTGTACACATGAATGAATAAGTGACCATTTTCTAACAGTAATGTGAGAGTATGGTTATTGAAGGGTTGGACGACATTAAGTTACACAATGCTTGTGTTAGAGGATGGCATGTAACTAAATACAACAACAGAAGTTAACAAATCATCAACATTTATTTCTAACTTCACAATGGTTCAGCAATATCCAGCTTTCTTTATGTACACATATTTAATAAATAACTTATCACAATTCCTGGTAGACAAACATCGCCCAAAGGATGTATCTTGCCACGGGGATCACATATTTATTTGTCAGTACTTAGATATAGAGTTGTCTGAAGTTGAGGTACTTTGAGCCCTGTCCTGTTACAAGAAGGAAATCTCTGTCTTCTGCATCTGGCTCCTCAGTTAGCATGGAGACCAAGGCATCAGCAATAACAGTGGGCCTGTAGAATAAAAAGAAACCATTAGTATTCAAGTAGCCACTGTAAATAGAGAACTAGCAGAGATAGCTCAAACAAATTAAGTAAAAGGTAATTGTAAGGGAGATGAACTCTTTTTAAGTACTATTTTAGGTTATTCCCCTGAAGCCAACTTGCATTGACTTGCAGTTGATAATTTTACATTGGATAAATGTGATCCGATATTGAACTATACCATCTTCTCTTCTACAGAGAGGCCTAGAATTACAATCGGTATATATTTGGGATGGGTTCCAGGCGCATGGCCTATAAGACACATGGCCTAAACCCATGTAGCCCCCCGTCAAATGGCCGAAATCAAAGTTGCCGAAACGACACTTGGCCGAAAAGACATATAGCCGAACCGTCACATGGCCGAAATAGTTCCCACACAAACCCCTCATAAATCACCCAAATACGGCCCAAAATTATCATTTACAACCACTCTAATACACCACATACCACACATATACCACACCGTACCAAACATATACCACAGGTGTGGTATGGTGTGTTATAGGTGTGGTATGGTGTGGTATAGGTGTGGTATGTTGTGGTATAGGTGTGGTATGGTGTGGTATAGGTGTGTGTTATGGTGTGGTATGGTGTGGTATAGGTATGGTATGGTATCGTATGGTGTGGTATGTTGTGTGACATGGTGTGGTATATGTGTGGTATGGTGTGGTATAGGTGTGGTATAGGTGTGGTATAGTGTGGTATATGTGTGGTATGGTGTGGTATGGTGTGGTATAGGTGTGGTATGGTGTGGTATAGGTGTGACATGGTGTGGTATGGTGTGGTATAGGTGTGTTATAGGTGTGGTATGGTGTGGTATAGCTGTGGTATGGTGTGGTATAGGTGTGGTATGGTGTTGTATAGGTGTGTTATAGGTGTGGTATAGGTGTGGTATGGTGTGGTTTAGGTGTGGTATGGTGTGGTATAGGTGTGGTATGGTGTGGTATGGTGTGGTATGTTGTGTGGTATGGTGTGGTATAGGTGTGGTATGGTGTGGTATGGTGTGGTATAGGTGTGGTATAGGTGTGGTCTAGTGTGGTATATGTGTGGTATGGTGTGGTATAGGTATGGTATGGTGTGGTATTAGTGTGGTATGGTGTGTGGTATAGGTGTGGTATAGGTGTGGTATGGTGTGGTATGTGTGGCATGGTGTGGTATGATGTGTTATGGTGTGGTATGGTGTGGTATGGTGTGGTATAGGTGTGGTATAGGTGTGGTATAGGTGTGGTATGGTGTGGTATGGTGTGGTATAGGTGTGGTATGTTGTGTGGTATAGGTGTGGTATGGTGTGGTATAGGTGTGGTATGGTGTGTGGTATAGGTGTTGTATGGTGTGGTATGGTGTGGTATGATGTGTTATGGTGTGGTATGGTGTGGTATAGGTGTGGTATGGTGTGGTATTAGTGTGGTATGGTGTGTGGTATGGTGTGGTATGGTGTGTGCTATAGGTGTGGTATGGTGTGGTATAGGTGTGGTATGGTGTGGTATAGGTGTGGTATATGTGTTGTATGGTGTGGTACAGAGTGTTAGGGTGTGGTCAGTGGTATATGTGTGGTATGGTGTTGTACGGTGTGATATGAGTGTGGTATGGGATATGTGTGGTGTAGTGTGGGTTAGGGTGTGGTATTGTACAATGTGGTATGGTCTTTTATGGGTTTGTAAGGTGTGGTACAGGTGTGGTACGGTGTGGTATGGTGTGGTATGGTGTGGTACGGTGTGGAACAGTTGTCGTTTAGGTATGAAAAAGGTGTGGTATGGTGTGGTATGGTCTAGTTCATTAGAATTTCTGCCATTTGTCGTTTAGGCCATATGTCGTTTGGGCTATGTGACTTTTCGGCCACATGTTTTTTAGGCCACATGGATTTCGGCCAAATGACCACAGGCTATTTGACTATAGGCCATTTGTCTTAAGGGCCATGCGCCATGGAACCATTTGGGGATGGCATTAAACCAGTTCATTGGAGTAGACCTAGGACACCCACGCCAATATGCATGCCAAGTCATTTTCTCAGTGGATTTGCATAGATTTGAGGAATCTATGCACTTGTGAACTCTTGTTAACATTAAAACCACACAATTCCAAGTTTCTGAGGGGATTTTACACCCCCTGTCACTGAGCAGGTCACATGAGGCCACAGCTCACTGAGCAGTGTACAGCTAAGTGCTAGGCCATGACTTACTGGGCAGTTCATAACTAGAGAACAGGCCAAAACCTAATGAGCAGTTCAAAGCCATGCAATTAACAAGCTTCAGGGGACCTAGTACTGCATTCCAACCCTAAACCACATGCAGCATTTTAGGTACTACCAAGATAGGGGCAAAATGTGGAGGAATGCATCATTAAGCACTCATCGCTTTGATAGTGACGAGTGACAAGAATGCCAGCCTATCAAATGCTGACCACGAGTTATCTATTTTGGTATTGTCAGGTTGAGGACCTAAAGCCCGTAGCATTGACTAGTTTTTCAAAGATTTTTCGGTGTGAGCAGTTCACATGTAGTAGAGAAGCAGTCCACAGTTTACTGAGCAGTACACAGCCAAGTCGCCATGTACACTGCAAAAATGGTGTTTAGGTTTTAAACGTGTTGAGGTCTAAAACATGTTTTAAATCTAAACATTTTGGTTCATCTGGTGCTTAGTGAACCATGTGTTTAGGATTTAAACATTAAAATTCTAAACACCTAAACAGTTACTTTAAACATGTTTACATGGTTAGATCTTAGACAGAAAGAGAACTAGGTGTTTATCTTTTAAACATTTGAATTTCTAGGTGTTTAGACATATAATATACATCAGGTGGCAGCAGTACACTGATATGCACCTTGTGAGGACAGGTCCCTGTTATTGATGAGTTGTTTATGTTGAATTATTACTCTAAAGCACAGTTTCACATAACAAAACATATACACAATGTCCACCAAAATGTTTAAAGCAGTTTCACTCTTTGCCTTTGATACTTTTGCTCCATAATGACACATCTGGTGCTTGGACAACCATTTTGTGAATTTCAGAAATTCATATAGCCAAATACACCTAATCTCTTTGCTGTATTTACCACTGAGTCTCTGAAACTGGTGTAATGTGGATTCAGTACTACAGGGATGCTATAGCTATACAGTGTAGTTGTATCCTGTGACATAAGGAATCCCTCCAGAGTGTGGGCATGAATAACATTGGGTCCTCAACACCCTAAATGTATTCCCAAATCAATTCCTAAACACAATATAAACTCACTGGAAAGCACAATCTTAGCAGAATTCCCCAAATCAGAACAATACATAAACCTAAACACCTTGAAATCAAAGCACATTGGCTAAACACGTCACATTTCTAAGCATTTTTCATGGAGGATATTGTGTTTACAAAAAAGATTATGTTTAGAATTGTGTTTAGGTCTTAACCACCTTTTTTGCAGTGTAGAAGGCTGCATATCACTGGGCACTAGTATTTTCTCATCATTCCAAGAATTCTACACTTACTCAACAAATGGACCAGTTTCCTGGATATACTTGTAGAGGCCCGGGGATTTTGTTTTGGTGGTCTCCAAGTTGTCAATGAAGCCCTGTGTCATTTCAGTTCGCACCCAGCATGGTGCTAGAGAATAGACCTTGATACCCCAGGATGGGTTCTCCCTGCAGTTAGCCTGCAAATACAAACATATAAAACAACTGTAGAAAAGAAGCTCCATTGTGTCTGCACTGTGCACAGAAATGACTAGCGCAATACAGTACGTATACATATGTATTAAAATGCGTGGCTTAGATGCGAGGATGGAATACCACTGCGCCTTCAAGGATTGCCCAAAGTTAGGGGTTCACCTTTTAGGTGAGGATATTATAGACCAGTACTGAATTGATAAAAAGCATGTCCTAGATGCGGCTTGCAGCATTTTCGTCAGTCCAGGGCGTGCCTTATACACAGGGTGCACCTTATACATTCATGAGTTATTAGGTTAGATATTATAGATGGCTAGAACACATTTATACTTAATTATAGAAGTATCACTATTTAGGAATTTCATGGGGATTTTCTTTTTGCCCATTCTTATATACAATGTTCATTAAATACTGCTCCATAGAATTCTTATAATCATGTTACTAAACACTAACCCCCATACACCTTGTGAAGCCAGTGACTGCATGTTTGCCTGCAGCGTAGAAGCCTGAACCTGGGCATGTAGCAACACCTACAAATAACAACATCCTTGTGCAACAAATTATATATATGACACTAACCGCCGTGCATCTTGTGAAGGCACTACATGCTTACTGGCAAAATAGTAGCCAGTACCAGGACATGCGGTCACGTCTATACCAACAAATAACCAAAATATCATGAATTATCACAGCTATAGTATCATTTAATGTATAGGATATGTTATAATGTGAATATAAAGCCCTCTTTATGGAGGGCTTTATATTCAACAACAGAGGTTAGGGCAAAAAAAGAAAAAATAGACTTGACCCTTTGGGAGAACAAAATGAAATTTGATCCCTTTTCAGCAAAAAAATCCAACGATCTACTGTAGAACAAGGGGGTCGACTAAGAAATTCTTTGGCAACCTGCGAGGGATGGTTTCTCCACCACCTGTCCTTGTTGTTAAACAATGAGTACATCTATTCAGGCTAATTAAAGCATTAATGATGACTAACCTGCTATAGATGACATGTTGACGATGATACCACCATTACCGCCCTGATCACGGTTCATTCTGTCCATGGCCATCTTAGTCAGCCTCACCAGGCCCATCTGATACAAGATACAACAATCATTATCTTGACATGTTGTTCTCTTTTTTCATTGAATAACATCTATCTAAATATAAGTATGCCTAGTGGTATAACCAGGGTATTTCCTACCTTGAATGCAAAGGCGTACACACTGTTTGCATACCTTTGTCAAGGATTTTGTGTAAACGGTTTTTCAAAATTCTACTATCTGACAAAGATGTAAAGAAAGAATTTTCAGGGAATAATGAGAGTAATGCTACACACAAATTGTGTTTGTAAAAGATGTAATACTATAGTGTACTATAACTCATCTAATAACAAGGTACATTCTACTTTCATTACTTGAAGAGAATGTAAACTGACCACATTGACATCCATGAGTTTGGCGAAGCCCTCGATAGTACTACCCAAGATGGCAGCATTGTTGATGAGCACATTTACCTCACCAAGGCGGTACTTAATGTTATTAAATAACCCTACAACAAAAACAAAGAGAGAGTAACAAAAATATTTCAATGTTTACCATATCTTTAAATAAAATGGAATAGAAGACATGGAAGGAAAGAACATACCTGCCAAGTCCATAGTTAGAAAAAACTGATTAATTTTCGGTTATTTCAAAGTTCCCCCTTCCCCGCCATCATAGAAGTGATAAAAAGTGATCTGAATGGATTTGGACAAATCACAAGATTGGATCTTTCAATGCAAAATCTACTATGAAGGAAGAGAGGAAGCAAGGAAGCAAGAAAGCAAGGAAGGAAGGAAGGCACACAGAGGAAATTTTCTGTTTGCCTGCCCACACTTCCCCAAAAACGCAGATACATAATACTCATCAATGGAAATTGATTGGTTTGGGCAAATGAAAACAATAATAAAAAGGAGTTGTAAAGTAGGAAAATTTTGAAGAAAAAGGGGACAAATAAAAAATGATGAAGATGGAAAACAATTGTCTCCAACCTCATATCATGTTACCAAAACATATTGTAGACTTTATCTATGATAACACATACACTTTAAATCATATCTTTATCCAACTCTGATAACAGATAGTGGCTTACACCTGCTATCAGTTTGATATCATGAGTATGCACCGCATGAACTTTCACAATCAGAGTATCTACTCCATCAAACCTCTGAGATTTATTTATCAAAGTATCTAATTACCTTCACAATCTTCCTGTTTTGTGACATCACATTTGACAAAAATGACCTTGTTTTCACCAAAACGACCTTGGAGTTCCTCAACAGTAGCATTTCCCATATCCTCTAGTATGTCAGCTACCGCCACCTGAAGGGGGAAAGCATGGATTGTAAGGATTACTATAAAGTGTCAGTGGTATCGTGATCGTAAATGTCCTGCCATATATGGCAGGACAGTTATTATAATAACTTGCCTGTTATAAAGGCCATATGATAAAACTAGGAAAAGTTTAAAGATAAATCATGGCCTTTGATCACGCAAACAAGGTTCACTGAAGAGGAATCCCAAAAGAAACGCATGTAGACCTGAGCCCGTGGATATGATGCAAGCGGTTAATCCTTCTGTTAAACCACACCTTATACATGAGGTATTACAGTTCTATTCATTAGCATTAGTCACCCTAAGTCTTCTCCCTTTTAAAACGATTCTGATAATAAGAACATTGGGGATAGGACAATTTAAAAACATTTTGATATTCCTGAAACCTGTCCAAGAGGACACAAAAATTAAGAGGAAATGATTTCCTAACTTTATACTAGTAATACACGTGCCAACAATTAGATATGATTTAAGTGACTCGGAAACACTGCAAGCATAAATGATGGGGAATCTCAGCAGTCATGGCATGTGGTCACTTCCCACCAAAAGCATAGCCTGGTACAGAAATGATGTACTGTAACAATAGTTCATACCTTAGCTCCTTGTTCCAGTACAGCAATAGCCATGGCTTTCCCAATGCCTCTGGCGGCTCCTGTGATAGCAAAAACCTGATCCTTAAGCTGCATGATGCTAGAGTAATGTCCTTAATGTGCTGGAGACAAGTGTTGGTGTGATGACCAGGTGTGACTAAAGGTGGGGCAAGGGTTAAGGTGGACTTTATACTGGTCCACGTGACACCCACAGCTGTAGGGTATGCTGGTGGGACATTGGTAGGCTGATAGACAGCATTTAATCCTTGAAGCACCGCATATATAGTGTATTACCTTTAGACCCTTAACAATTGCTGAAAATTTTTACATTTCTCCTTAAGATTTCAGCGGTTTTGGCCAAGAATCGGCCCTTTTCAGCCCCCACATCTCACTTTAAACATTTGCAAAATATTATCTATTGGTCAGATGAACTATATCAAAAACAAGAACAGTGATTTTGTAAATATTTCATAATTAATATCTACTGTCATGCTATTAAAATTGGTGAAAATCGACAAAGGATTGTTAGACACCGGCCATCGAAGGGCAACTAGATAGACACGGCTGTTTTAGCCGTTTTGGGATCTAAAGGACCAATACAACATGAGCACCTAAAAGGACTAATACACTCCCAAAGGGTCGGTATGATGCCCACTGTGCGGCAGCAAGCTCATCAGCCCTACATTGGAGGATCGTGATGGCCGGTTCTAGTCCTCAAGTCCCATAAGATGCACGCTTTATCCTTCCTGGATATCTGTCTTTGTCGCAATAATATAATTAGATTATGTGTTCCCATGTGTATACATCAGCCCTTTAGAAAATTGAAATGCCCAGCAATTCAAGAGGCCATATATCTAGACTAAGATCAATGAATAGTCCTATCGACCCATCTTGACCATACAACTAAATGTTCCTACATAAACGTCGGTGGAAGGAACGCAGTGGACACTTGGTCTTATAGCCTAAACAGATAAAAATAAAAAAATCCGCAACAATATAGAGATGTTACCTGGTAAGGGTAGTGACAGTTGACGCTGACAATGTGGGCAGGGCATTGTCTCACAGATATGGTGTACAAAATGCCCACATGGTGTCTAGCTGGACGGAGGGAGCTCAGGTGTGGGGGCGTGGGGGGTCAATCACAGGACTGCTACATCCATAGTTGCTCCTTGTCTCATAGACATCGCTACACATGCTTTATAAAAAAAAACACATGATACCCGGTCGGGTGAGCTGGGGGGGGGGTGAGGGGATATAACCATCAAAGTTCAGCAATTTGCATCCATACAGGCCTATAAATAAATGTTCCCACCAAATATAGGACTGATCTATGATAATTGTGGACAGATGAGGGGAAAGGGTCCTCCGAGGTAAAATGTGATATTTAAAATTGAAATCATCGGCTTTAAAATGAGGTATAACACTTGCAGATAACCCCTCTGGTCAGAGATATTGCTTCATGAAAATGGAATGACATAACTATACCAATACAGCCAATAAGCTTTATCATTCCTTGTTTTAATTAAATCAGGCACCTAATTAGCATAATTATCTAAATGATCAACTGAAAAATAGCCAACCCTTTCCATACATTTTGGCATAACTTTGGATCTAGAAATGGTATCTTAATTCTTTTTTCAGCGTATGAATCTATATGAATCATTCTATCAATTGACATTAATATTTTTTCTATTTGGAATATAATTCTGGTTGCCATGGCAACCCGTATCTCTGAAAACGATTATTTAGGCCTTATTTTGGATTCAAAACATTCCATTTACACTCCAAATACACAGGAAGTGCCAGAAAATAGAACATTTTTGAGAAAACCATCTTTTTCTGTATAAAAAATTACATAATAGCAATTTTTGGTCTATATTTCATGTTTTTAGCCTCTGTAGCTCCCCTAGTGGCCACATCCAGTACTAAAATTCCCGCAGGGAGGGCCATTTCCCCTCATCTGCCATATATGTCTTTACTGAAGGGGATTTTCAGTTTAAAAGCAATTTAGCCAGTCATTTCTATTTTAATCATACAGGAGAAGCCTTGCACATCATTTCCATGCAGAATTCATGAGAAATAAGACCAATATTTCATTTTTAGAGCTAAATAGATGATAGGAAAAGCCTACAGTAGGGGGTAACTTGGCCTAAACAGGCCTATATGTTGCCACATTTTCAATTTTTTAAACATACTTATTTAATGTGTTATAGAGAGGTTGTTCATACCATTTGCATCAAACACAGATTTTGTAGTTTTAATAAAAACTTCTTTGATATGCATAATGGTCAGATTTCTTATGATTGTACTCAGTGGGATAACCAAAAAAAGGTCATTCAGCTGCCAATACAAGCCCATTCCTTCCCCTCGGGAACCTCCATCCCCAACCATCACATTTCCCATTGGGGTTGTGGGCCTTGCTACTGGCTCAACTTTGCACCTCCTCAACAGTCCGAAGGTGTAACCCCCTTAAGAGATTTTAACTTTTCTGTCCAATCATTGTCATACAACATAATATTTGCACTCTTTTGACAAATCTCTTGGTGTCCGAGCAATCAATTGAGTGAGGATTTGATGTATTTGAAAGGGAAGAATATGTAAAGTCTGGATGATTGTCAGGGTAGGTTCTGGTGAAAAAATGGCAATTTCCGGCAATCTGAGAGCCTGTTTGGTGACTTATATTGTTTAAAGTAAAGGTGCTACAGTTAGCAAAATAGTCTGAAATGAAGCAATATTTTGTTTTACAACTACTGTGGACTTCCCATGTTCACAGAAAAATATGTTTCTCTTCAATGGCTGTGAGAGTGATCAAAGGTAGCAAAAAATTGAAGTTTTCTGAAAACTTTTACCCTGTCGTATAGAGATTATATGATTGTTCTAAACGTGCTGTAGAAAAAAGTTTTCCTCATGAGCAAAGTAATCTTAACAGTGCAAATGACCTTCATCAACTCTTTCGTAAACTTTCCTAACTTCTTCTCTAGTTGGGTTTTTCTTATTCGGAGTAAAATAAACAACAAGAATAATACGATTTTATATGCATTTTCCCCGTATCAAATCTAGTCTTTTCTCTGTTTGGTATATCAATTCCCTGTTAACCTTATCATCCCATATATACCAAGGTAGGTTATCTAGTGTAATTAGGCCTATGCTTAAATGACAACTCATATTTCTTATATGTTGCTCCTCTTTATTTACAATACTATCAAGGTTACACAATTTGCTGTGTCTATACATACTTACATACTTTAATATACACAGATGGAGTTCTGATACACTGACAGTATTATGGGCAACAGGGCCAACCTGTGCTGCCACCACATGGTCTAATCAGCAACTAAAACTTGACTCCTTTGCCGTATAACAAGCAACCGTGAGCAGCTAAGGTGAAAAGATGATCCACTCCCTGTTGTGTGGAGCATCCTTATTGCATGGCTGCTCACAACAATTGTACCTTACACACTGCAGCCAGTGTTGTCATAAACTCTATGGTTGGAGTGAGCAGTGTATTATAAATGGCGGCATATGAATATTGCTAAACAGATGTCTATTTACACTTTTATAACTTGGAACATAAAGTCATGTGATTTATCACAAACCTGGACATGAATCAGAAACATGAGCTAACAAACAAATGGTGAAGCTTATTGGAGATGACCAGACCCTATACCTGAACCATTTCATCGACCATAATACCCCAGGCATAAACCCCCTCTAGAAGCCAAGATGTTTGGAGTGATCCTAGATTAAATTTGGCTTGGAGATTTTATTTCTTCAAAATTGGGAGTTTACTTATGGGAGGTGTATTTGATTCAGTAAATCAGTCTAAAAGTGTTGGACCATTCTGACTTATTTATTATAAATCTCCCAAATTGGAACTTTATCTTTTGAGGGGGTAGGGTTCAGAGAGCAAATTCACAGCACATACCTTTTGTTTTATCAAATACATTGGATAGAAAACAACATTAAACTGGGCCAGAGGGGAATTAAACATAGTACTTGAGGTTGACTATAGAGTAAGCCAAAATTTTCCATGTACTTGAACCCTTTATATGTCACTGTTTAAATCTTAGGACAGTTTCCTTTTCTTCTTTCACACCAGTGAACCCAACCAATACCTAATGGATATTTGTTGTACATAGTATCACTATCAACTGCCTTGACCATAGTGCAGAGTGTTAAAGTATATCTTTGCACAAAATGCAGAGATATAAAACCAATGTTTGAAGATTTGTTGAGGTCTATTGATTCTTCATAGGATGACTACAGAAGAAATCAATCTACAGTACACTTTGATCTGTTTATCAGGTGTTTCAATTGTTCAAAACATGTACAGAAAGTAAACATTATCAAAACACATCTGTGAACCATATTGTCCAATTTGCTCTCACAAGATTCGTCAAAATGATAGCTGGTTTTCTGCAAGTGAAGTAATTGTAGCAGCCGGTTGCTTATTTTATGAAAAAGAAAACATTTTCAATCCATTGGGGTATTAGGATAGGGCACTCCTGGCTAAAGGGTAGAATATGCTATGAAGTGGTTAAACAATATATTGTATAATTGCAAGTTTTTAGCTTGAAGCATACATGACACTCTGTTATAGAGGACTTTTTCTGGTCGCCATTTCTTATTAACATCTCCTTGCAAGCAATAAGCAGAGGGTAAAGAATCAGTGGACATCAAACTTAGAAAATAAAATTGCCAGAATACATATTTATGTCCAGTTTAGCCTATGGTATGAAACTAAATTTGGCAAACTTATCCAAGATAAATCAACAAAAAGATGAAGAGGGTTTCAATTCACATTTCCATGAAAGCTGTTAAAGGTAATTGGTCCTTTGGTTACATCAACATACAGGTACATATGATATATACTGTCTCATTGTATGGCCCTTATAAGGACAGCAAAGTGATTTAATCATCTGCAGCACTAACAAGTATTTCCCAGTGTTGCATTCATGCATCATGCTTACCCTATGGGGTTGATACACTCCTGGCGGGTGGATATGATGCACCACAGCAGTGGCAATGGGCATTGCCACATGGTGCATCATGCTGCATCATGCTATCCCTTAAGGGTTAAGCAAAATATTTGGTACATTCATCACCTCAGACATTGCTAAGTCAGTGACGCCTGGATAGTTTTACACTATGACGATACGCCATTTATAATACCATACGGACGTGCATTTTTTCTAGTGACCTCACTATACAGTTTTTTACCCAGTGGCCACAATACACAATAATAGGCAGTTACCATTGAGGAGGGGTCTCTTCCATACTAAAACTTCCCTGCCAAAATTGCCGGGAAGGACTACAATTAGCATGGAACAGAATTTTGCGGAGTGTTGGAACTCACAAACTGTTTTCACCACAAATACGCATTGCACCGACACACAAAGGTGAAAATAATATTCTTATACATACTTTTGGTCTGCTGCATGGCAAGATAACAACTATACATTTTGTTTCTATTTTCTTCTTTAATCAAAAGACCTCCAATAACAAGGAATGCAAATCTCGTTTTACATAGTACTCAAAGCTTATGGTTTCCTGTTTAACACCAGAGTTCTATGATATATATACTCCTCTAGGCCCAGCACTAGGTTAATAACATATGAATCCAATTACCACCATGTGAATCACGTTGTTGGTCCTTTTTGTCTTTTTCAAACACAATGGACAACTTAAATGCAAGGCTACTTTAATTAAACTACCTATTTCCTCCTTTTTTATTATTATACCTGCTTCCAACTATGACATACTATCATTAATTGATAATAGTTACTAAACTATTACTTAAGGTTTTCCTGAGCCCATTAGTTCAGGGTATCACTCGAAGCATGCCGTCTCAACCTTGATATCTTATAATGGATATATGTGTACTAATTATCCTAATGTATAGAAAATGTTAATCATCTATCGACATGTATCACACAAATACCAGACAAGTATACCACGTTCGTGCTGGGTAAACAAAACAAACATCCTTTACTAACGACAAATTTGGGCCCATTTTCTTATATTGCCAAATCTTCCACCTGGCAATATCTAGCAAGTTAGATATGGCCAGGTGTGACACTTTAAAAGGAGACAGAATCTTAAAGAATGGGCTTTGGCTGAAGAAAACTTAAGCACATCATGTAAAGAGAAGATGATAGGAATGAGACTAATTACAGTATTGGGTACTCATAATCTATGTAACCACAGTTCCTATCTGCTCAAAATATCTTATAAATTGACTCTTGAACCTGTTTAATTTTTGTCATGGATTTCTCTAAATCCAATCATATAACAGAGCCATGTGCAAGCACGTCAAAACTCTAGTCAAAGCAGTTTGATAACTACTGGAATATCTACAAGATGTGAACATAACTTGATTATACCTTGAAAACAATGCCTATCTGACTTTTCATAAAACCAGCTCTACCGGAGGTGTTGAAATCAATTGTAGGTCACAGTGCATCAATCAACTCATCAATCTCAGGGTCATGCATGAAGTGCACTTAAAAGATGTGACAATGAAAAACACTTTTTCTTCTGGTAAAACTGTTATTACAAAATGTAGCTTCATGTCTAACTCTCTCCACTTTCCAAGAGTAGAAGATTGAAAGCTATCGCAAACAAGTTCAACAGTATTAAGTACTTCTCATCCGGAATGTTGTGTATTCTTCGGTATTCAGGAAAATTTACGCTTATGGTTAATCAGTAGAGGTGACCTATAAGCCAGTTTATATTATTGATACCAGGAACCTCAGACTTTAGTATCGATCAGGTCTAAAAAAAAGAAAAATTTGTGTTCAGGTAACATGCTCAAAAAGATTAGGGTAGGTAGGTCGGATCTTTTTTCTTTTTTTTTAGATTTTTTTTTTAAAGTTCTTGGATCCCGAAAACTGTCAAAAACATATTAACCAAATCATGTTTTATTTCTTATTGACCAAATTAAAAAAAAAAACAAAAAAACTAAAAATGATGGCTATTTTATGTTAGTAGCATTCGTGAGGCCGTGGGCTTTAATTTGATACCAAACATGCCTATATATTGACATTTTTTTACATTTTTCTTTCATTTTGGGTCATATTTACCAAAAATTTCTAAAAAAAAATCTAAAAAAAATTAGGGTCGGGCCAAAAAATTAGGGTAGGTCGGGATACCTGAACACAACTTTTTTTTTAGGCCTCATTAAGCGAGTGATGGTGAATTTTACACGCTACTTTCCAATGTTCAGCTTCCAACGTACCTTCACCAAATCTACGGTGCAACTTTGATGATCAGTCTTCTAAAATCTACTTCTTTTCTCAAATTACTGTAAAACCCCATGCATAACTTGTCGAGAAGTCACAGCTTATACACTGAGTTTTACAGCAAGCACAGTCTGTATAACAATATCAATGACAGGTTTATAATCATTGTTGACTGAGGTCATTTCTAACAACGGATATAATTTATCTACTAGAACCTGTTTTCTCAATGCAGATACCATGGCCACATGACAAGCATTACGCTGAAAACAACACCAGACATCATCATCACGAGTAAACAAGGCCTCCTTGAGAAGTTGGATGGCCACAGTCATTAGTACAGATCACAAGACCTTCATCATTATTGCCCATTTACCGCTGCTGGTATATTCATATACATATCATTATGTGTACATATATTCTAGACCAAAACTAACCCCTCCGACGACAGCTAGCGTATCTAGTTTTACCTTCTGCTGTATACGTACATAAATTCTGACACTAATTTCACTGCACTAGTTATCATTGAAGTAGAAGGTGACACTTTCTGACAGTAAAAATCTGCTCTACACAGAGCAACACAAGTGATTTCCACAGCTATCAGACACAAACTTATTGGCATTTAATTTAGAGATAGTCTACCAGTTGAGCACAGAGAAACCTTGGGTATACTGGGTGCCACAAAAGAAAAAAGAAATTACAATTTCATTATTAAGAAAAACTATTTTGTTAATTACTAAAGAATTAGTATCTACCTCTTATCGATAAAAAGGTATTTACTGGTCACAAGGCAATTTTTGTGGCACCCTACCATAACAAGGCATACTCCCACACGACAGCAGTATAGATAATGTGTACGAGTGCTGTTTCATATACTTATTGCATACAACATTGCATTTTATTTTCCATGAGGGCCAGAGGTACCCTTTTGTGCCTCTTCATGCTGTGACTCTGATTTCATAAGGGTAGTTTGCACTTGCAACTAGCTCAGTGCTTATCACTAGAACCACAAAGGTCTACAACTTAGTAACTATCTACATATCTTCAACACTTTCCTTATACCACATCATTTTTGCTATCATGTTATAATAATGATTGTGATGATTATCATTATAGTTACATTCCTATGTCTCTTAAAGAGAGCTTTCCTCTAGCTAAGGCCCTTTAGATACTTGAACAGAAAACACCGCCATGCAGCAGGGACACTCCGCTGTGAATTGCTGCATTCTGTGTAAGTAGGTCTGACAGTTCTTCGAAACACGAGGGCACCTGATTATTGCTCGACAGCTTCAACATTATATAAGATGACCCTGCTCAGTAAAATTGGTCATTGGTCAAGTCACTTGGTGGCTTAACTGTCGTCATAGCTACAACATGGACAGTGGGCACAGAACGCATGTAGGCACATGCTTCTGAACCACTCTCTAGCGCGCCGCCTTGCCCCAGGTTGCCCGTTGGCTGTTGAGGCTGAGATACATAGTTGCATGTGTTCCTTGTCTATTCAGATAAACATTTATACAGGTGAACATGAGACTTTCTACACGATATGTCAACAATCATGGCCAGTCTAAGCTACAGTGTTTTTTCCTGATATAGTTCTGTCGATCAAGTCATCGTTGTAGCACAAGGCTAGGTGTCATGATTCCTCACCGAGCACGAGAGACACAGATACACTGGAAAAATGATATAGTTTGCGTTGTCCATTGACCATCATAAGTCATGGCAAAGTCATCAAAGTAATCCAACCACAATGGCGATACCATTTTGTGACGTCACACTGATGCACATATACACAAAAAGGAATATCATTATGATGTCACAGAAAAATCATAACTTTCCTGACCTGAATAGTATTGGCACATTCCTGTTACCATGGCAGTAATTGTCAAAGAGTCCATCTTCTCTTAACCCAAATGAATCAAAAGTCAACATCTTTGAGGATTCAGTCACGACACTGTCAGCTTGCCTCCACAACTTCTGCTACTCAGTCCTGGGGTATCAAGATGGCAGAGGGAGTCACAGAAGAGGCAAAGAGTGCTTGAAAAATATATCTACTACTGCCATGGTAACTCAGTCAAACTCTTCTTATGGCGCTACACCGCTACCGCAAAGGTTCCCACTCACAGCTCCAGGGTTAACCCTAAAGAGCATCAGTGCAGGGTAGGCAGCTGGGTATAGTGCTTGCTTCAGCTTCCTGGCGACGGTCCACGTCGCTTTATTCTGGTCAACATTGATATGTACATACGAGGTTGGCAATAGTGACCACACTGCTCAGCAGGAGGTGCCCCGAGCCCAACACAGAAAGGCTTCTCATCCAGCATCTGAGATAAAAAAAAAAGAAAAAGGGGGCTGTTTCTGTAAAGGCATGCTTTAAACCATATTTCTTTATATTCTATTTTCCAATAGTCTTTCCTGAACTTAGTGCATTAATTACATTATAGAGACACCATTTACAAAGTTTTTTTTTGTCATAAGCAATACATATTTTCTTTAAATACACTTCATAGGTTCGTTTCATATATATACATAGCTTTAGGGTGTATACATGTGATAATAGTTTCAAAATATTTCTGGGCTTTCTAAGTGTTCATTTTCAGAATTGTCAGGTTTCTTAAGGCTTTTTTTTTTCTAAAAAAGTACATCTGGTTTATCATTTTTATTGAATACTCAGGGACAACATATACTGAATTAGATATGTTGGCACATACATAGAATCTATATAAAAATCTATGTAATGAAACAAATTTTCACCAAACAAATGATTCACCGCTTTTAATGTAATATCATGAAAGACTTACCAGCATCAATTTTTTCAAATGAAAGCCCAGGCCTCAAGACCCTTAACAACAAAGTCTTCTGTCTCTGTAAGAAGGTCATTGTCAAATGTCTGGCACTGCTTTGTCCGTCCATGATATATGTCTCCATCCAGCCACAATCCAAATGTTCCCCTGGATGATACAATCATTCACTTAGTCTTTTAAGAGAAGAATGATGTCTCAAGGTTCAAGTTTATTGGTGGAACTCACTACCCTCATACATGATGACATGTCTAATTTTTTGTGAATGTGTTTCTAGATGATGCTGGTTAACTGCGTTTTTTACCTGGTTCTGTGTACTATTATTTAAAAGGGTGGCTGGAAAGCATACCCATGTCTTGTCAGGAACATGTTAGTGTACTTCATGAAGATTATATCTTTGCCTATTGATGGAGTGCTTCTATTTAGATGAAAGACTCAATATTGTTTGGAAGATCATAATAAAAAAAAGTACTTACTCGCCAGCACCAATAGCTAAACAATCGGCATTCCCTTTAATGAAGAAACTGTTCTGGCCTGTCCATGCAAATTTCTGCAAGACAATGTTATCAATGTACCATCTTCACAGAATATAAGATACCTATTTAATGTACAGTATACTGCCATCTCAGAATAAAAATACCATTAACTCTAGATCTGTGAATATAACACTCATGCATTTTAATTGTTGCCCAGTGTGGGGTAAATGATTTACCCAAAATACTTCATTGACCAAGAGGGATGTTTGTCAATTCATGAATTACTTCTATCCAAAACCATAACTGTTCAATCCAACATCTACATTTCGCATGGTATCCTTTTGTGAATAGAAAAAATTTCTTACCTTGTACTCTGGGTAGAATGTGAAGAGGAAAGACTCTCCTGTTCCATAAAAATGATCACTCAGCTTTGGTGGTCCTGACAAAAGTGCACCAAAAACCTACAAAGTAAAGCAGGTATAAGTGATCATTAGTATTAAAAGGAAAAAGGAAATGAGTAATTCAGTGAGAAGACTTTGATATCTATTCAAACAAAGTCTTCTATGATAAGCAGGGAAAACTGTTCTTTTATTTCGATGAAGAAGAGCATTGCACACAAAACACTGCAAACCCAGACAGAATGTTTTTTTTTATATAGTTGTTTTTATTCTTGAATGCATTTTTGCTGTTACATAAAAATCTCAAGATGATCTTCTATTTTTTCAACATTTCATCTTATGACTGACACAATTTACATACTTGATTGTTGGTGTCCTTGATCAGTAGCAAGATGGGTGAGTCAATAGTGGACATGAACCGGTACAGTGTCTTCAGACTGAAACCGTGCTTGTCTGAGCTGTATGCCAGTGTCCATGGGTATCCCTCTGCCCGGGCTGGCAAACTCTTAATTATCTAATAGACAAATGGAGTAGCACATAGCTATTTATTTCATATCTTATTTTTGGAAAAGCATGTTACCTTCCAACCTCAACTATAAAGATAATTTTTTTTTATCCTTCTTACACTTATTTCTGCTTTTATTAAGTGACACTATTCTGGATTTTTATCTTTTTATTCATTTACCTTATTGGACAGTGCACTTAAAAAAAAATAAATTTTCCTCTAAAACTTTTAGCAAAATTCAATTCCAATAACTGCACACCCCTCCCAATATATTCTTCATAGGGGATGTGGTTGCTAAATACACATAAAACATATGTGGACCTGAAAGCCTAGTTATATCTCACACATGTTGTGTGGCTGGCAAAAGTAAGATTAAGACTACCTCATATGATATGACAAGGTAGTTATAACTGGATACTTTTGATACTTTATTATGTGGGGATTGCAAGTAGGGTTATCAACCTTAGAAATTCTGGTGTACATAGCATGACTTTTATGTACCTTCTTAACTTGTTCCTCTTCAAGTATTGTGCTGGGATCAGAGAACTCCGGGATAGGAATCATTTCATCTTCAACCAAAGACATTCGACGACGCGCTTCCTCCAAGTTAACAATCTGCAAGTGTAGCAGGTTAATGGGTGAGTACAGCTCATAGCTTTTATCAAGGGCATTTTCGCACAGGTTAATGGACATGTTGGTATCTTTATGTTTTGTCATGAAACAAGATAAATCTATTTACCAAGACCCTCAAAGAAATGGAATATAAATAAAATGGTCTCTGTCTAGTTGTACTAGGAGACTGTCAATGGCTCTTATCTGTTAACTTATGAAATTGAAAAAAAGGTGGAGATCCATCTTTTAAAGTAGCAATTTCTTAGAACATTTCTGCAGTTGCAGATAACAACCTAGGCATACTCTTGAAAAGTCCCACTTTACTAAATAAAATTCCTCCATATATATCCACTGATGTTGTCTTAAGTTAGGATAGACCATATATCATATAATAGTAAGAAAGGATCAGGTTCATATGACTGTATAGAGTAGAAAGTGTTGTACATTTTATTATCCATCATGGTACGTATAAGTCATTGACATAGAACATGAGAGGCCTTGTTAGTAGGTAGGCACAGGCATATCAAAGAAAGCATAACTGAGAAACTAGCCATGGATTTCCGAGAAAAATATTATCTTGTTAGAAAGGACACATCGTTCGGACAATGTTTGTATGCAGATCATGCAAAAACAAGGTTCTGAGGAATTCCATTGGTAAAGTGCTTTTTTTTTGTCACTATAACACATAAATGCAATTTTTCTTGAATTTTATAAACTATGGATTATCTAATTTCTTTGGGATAGATCTCTTATGATATATTTATATAAAGTATAATCAGATCCATTGCATAAATGGCAGCCTTAGAATAATGCAATACTTGGGATCTAAAATCTGCCCAAATAGGAGCATTACTTTTTCCTTTGCCTATTACTAATTACAGCTTAGGGAGTGATCATTTTTTAACAACAGGGGGGGCTGGTGGGTTTGCGCGCAGACGCGCGAAAAAAATTCCGACCCCCCCCTCTTGATGGGGTAAATTTTTTTTGACCACCCCCCCAAGGGCCGAAAATCGCACGCGAACATGCCCTTTTACCCTATAGTAACGCGCGGGGTTTTCCACTGAAAACAGGTGAAATTATTTTGACCCCCCCCTATCAGAGGGGTTGAAAAAATTCTGACCCCCCAGTCAAAGGGTTGAAAAAATTCTGACCCCCCCTCAAACCCACCAGCCCCCCCCCCTGTTGTTAAAAAATTATCACTCCCTTAGTTCAAACTGTTGCAAGTCAAATAACTGAATTAGCTTAGATAATTTGTGGATTTTAAATAATCTATATCGCTTCACAATTACAGCATATGTAAACGGAAAAATGTTTATAGGTTGTCCATTACTCCAAGGCGCCAATTCTAAATTGTATGCACATATTTATACATATAAATATATTTAGATATTTAAGGAGAGTATGGCCTTATTTCCCAGGGTGAAGCTAGGTTATAATAATACAGCAGTGGTAGAGGCAGCCAAAATATGCAAGGGGTGAATTCTGGTACATCTTAATATAATCCATACTTTCAATATGAAAGAGTATGGGGAGGACATAGATACATCACCACTGTAAATATTTGTTGATTTGTAAAAATGGTTAGGGTAGAGTGACCTTGAGTCATCCATGTACCTTGAGTCGGCCACTTAGCATGTGTATTGTGCCAACTTTGAATTATCAATGACAATCTTAGAGGCCTTTAAGCTGTTTACATTGATAAAAGATCGGAAGATGCAGCAGCTGCTATCCTTCCATCTCAGGTTATTGTTGGTCTATCACCTTCAACAGGCTGTCATTGGCAGTATGTTTGGGATTATGTCCATGAAATAAGGATGGATTTTTTGATGATTTGCAAGCCACCTATATTGAAATGCAAATGGGGAAAAAAACTTGAAATAATGTCCTAGTAGTCAAGGAACACAGTTAATCTGAATTAGAGATTGCATATGGATTCCAATCAAACCCTGTCAATTATCAGTAAACTGGAAATCTGCCCTTTCCTTGCATCAAGTGACAAATAGACACTCTCCTACACAGTAGTTGACTCATGATATGATGTGGCCGACTCAAGGTACTGGTGGCTGACTCATGGTACTGATGAAGAAAAATACACATCACTTTGGTAATGAAGGCTTATAGGGCCTGATGGACATGAGTATAAGAGTTGTAACCTATTTGTTGGAAAGATAAACACTTCAGGATAATTTCCGTACTCATTATTTGATGCTCACTACAGGTTAGCCTGCTATAGCACAGATCTTAGAAAATGTTGGAGGTTGCACAGGGGTCTAAGTGGACGACTCATGGTCACTTTACCCTAAAGTATTAGTATGCTTTCCTTCTCATAGCCCTTATCTATATCTATTCCATGTACTACTGACTTGTTGATATCGCAAATATTCAGGTGTCTGAAAGTAACCCGAAAGGGAAATAAACATTCCTGATGATGCTTTTGGCAGGGCTGGATATAAAAACTGACAAAGATTATTTCCATATCACAGAAGTATGTAGAAACCAACAATTATATGTTGCATAAATCCCACTATGATATAAAATTCCAATCCACACACTTCTATTGACTGTTAATATTCTACATTCAATATAACCCAAAGGTGTTTGTTTGTTTAGTTTTACGTCCGCAGGCCATCGAGGAACTCAGACATTCAAGCCCAAAGGCCAAAGGGTATAGAAATGTGAACACTTATTCATAATGACTTGGATCCAAGGTTGGAATATTCTTATCAATTTAGGAGGGTAATAATTCAACTTGAACTCTATTCAATGATTTTTAAGCATGGTCATTATCATTGGTGATATGGCAAGGAAAAATCAAACCACACACCCTGAGCTTGGGAATATGTCAATATTATAATTTGTTTAGTGTTTATATACATTTGGGGGGGGGAGGTTATCTGTTATGTATGTACAAGAATTTTAGTGAGTGAGTAATAGATGTTTAACGCCATTTAGACAGCTAAGGTCATATTCATGGCGAGAACTACATTACACAATTTCACAGAGGAATGTATCAGTGCCCGCGCAAATGTGCACTACATACATCCGAGGGGATAGGAAAGAGGAGATATAGACCCTTTTAAGTGGGCTAGGGAAGCCAGACAAGAATTTTAAAAAGCAGTAGGAGAGACGTCATGAAAATTACTAATTCATGACTCAAGGAAATGATGCACAAGTATCAAGGGTTTGAATAATAGTTAGATAAGAACTCTACAGTCACATGAAATCCCAAAGGTTGTGAACGCTTAAAAGTAAACCAGATGAAACCCAAATTGAACACAGTTCCTGCCTTTTCTGTTCTCCCTGACTCTCTCCTGTACACTGCCCATACCTGTTAAATCACCCAAGGATGATTACAAAAGAAACATCAATTCATAAGATAACCAATTCATATTTCAACCTGAAGTAGTTCACCAAAATGGCTTAAGCCCTTTGTAAAGTATTTATTTTAAGGATTGTGAGAACGGTGAGGGGAGACGAGAACAGTGGGGGGAGACTTGCAGAGCAGTAACATTAGATTTTAAAACAGATGGAAAGAACTAGGTAAATGGGAAAACCATACTTAGGTTGCTTAAAATTCTTGATTCCCAAAATTTGAGTTTTCTTAATGTTTTAGCATAGCTTGTGTGAGTTGTATCCTATCTGAGTCCAATTACCCAAGCATTGTACACATGCTTATATGCCATAGATTTTGTTCATCATCAGTCATTGCACTATGTTATGACATTTGCACCAATTCATTTACCACACCTAAGTGTCTCAGCATTCTAGGAGGCAGATGCCTATTTAAAACCAGATTTGAGTGTGTTTTTTTTCAAACCTGGTAGTTAAACCTGATACAAAAACGAATATGTTAAAAAAACACATATGTTTTAGATGTGCACTTCCCACCGAGTATTTTAGGTTAAGGGTCTGGATTGATTGATTTACACATTGTTCCATCCTAGAAAAAAAAAAGATCAGAAATAAGGAAATTGGGACTCAGATGCTGCTTTTTTTTAAAAATCAATCTTAATCGATGGTCTGGCTTAGACACTGTAACAAAATTAATTGAAAGTGCATTCCCCTCCCAAATAACAGATGGTGGTGAAAGGTATGCTCTGCAACAAGAACTCTGAGGCAGGCCAGACTTCATAAAAAGAATGTTTGCCAGATATTAGTATTGCAGACTGGTAACATCGTATTGCACATAACCATAGGTATCCCCCCGTGTATGCATTAGAGGCAATTCATAAATCTAAGGTAAAAAGGTTAGAAAAGATCTATAAAGAATCTCTTGGTCCTGAACCTGACATAATTGAGCACTCCAAAGACTCGGAAATGACCGCGTTAGGACCCTGGAGCTTAGTTTCTTTCATTCTGGTCATTGCATCATATACGATTTGTATATGCAATCTATACCCATTCATTTTAAGCAATTTCTTCAGTTGTACATGCACTGTACATTTGCATCTGAGCTAAAATTATTAATCACATTATCGATACCATATGAGGCAATCCATGCAAAATATCTAAGCTCAATAGCATGTGGTTTAGATTTTATGGCCTCACAAAGTCAGCAGGGTGAGAGCACTTTTTCTGTGCCTTATTTCTGAGCTATTTCCAAGGGCTCATATTTCCCAAACTATGATGAAATATAGGTATCTAATCTTTTGAGCCTGTTCTTCTACTTACTGGCATGAGGGAAATCCAACTGCATGCTATTCAATATTGGATTTCCCATATTGATGGGCTCAAGCTAAACTCAATTTGGCTTGAGCAAAAAGAGGAGTTTATGTTGATCCCACATTATTACCACAAATCATAATCGCTTCTGGTTTGAAAATCTGTCTATATATAATTGTTAATAAGGGTTTGGAATGATGATGAGGAAATATGGTTTGCATTTCACTGAGTCAAAGCACCATGGAGAACATTTCTGCAAAAAAAGTTTTATATAAATTTGTAGGGGAGATTATGCTGTTTCTGATGGACTTTGTACTTAGTTACTGTTACCTATCCCACAGGCCAATATTGGAGATCATATATTTGTGTGTTTTTTTAGTTTTACGTTTGGGGGCCATCGAGGAACTCAGACATTTGATTTCGGACATGAAGACCTTTCTTTTCTCTTAGGACAGGTATTTATATGCTGCTTGCCTGATACAGCAGTGACCGCATCTATGGATGACCGAATCTATGAGATGAATGACCGCATCTATGAGGAGGGGCGAGGGGGAAAACCGCTATTGGGGCTTCATTCCCCTACTCTTTTCGAAGGATAGCAAGAGTTCTTTTATTTGCCTGGTCCCATAGGCAGGGCCAGACAAACCACGGCCTTTGACCACTCAGACGTGGTTCACTGAGGGGGACTCCCATGGCAAAAGACGAGCATGTAGGCCCAGGCTGCCCACATGCTCACCCCAAGCCACAAGAAACCCCAAGTTTGTCGCCTTTTATGAATCTGGTATGCCCACTGTTAGTATGGAAGGAGATTTCTCCGTGGACTCCCAATGAAGTTATTCTGCTCCTCAATGCCCTCACATGAAGGTCCCCACTCCACAAGGGGAATTGGGGGTGGTAAAGTGTTTATTTTAAACTTGAGCCATTTTTAGCCAGCCATATTTCCAACACAAACTATATTTCGCCACCATCATTCCAAACACTAATTAACAATCATATATAGACATAGATATCCATGCGGGAAGTCATTATGATCAGTGGTACTAATGGGGGATCATCATAAACTCATCTTGGCACTCAAGCCAAATTGAGTTTTTTT
Organism: Acholoe squamosa; assembly: GCA_949317995.1. Taxonomy (NCBI): domain Eukaryota; kingdom Metazoa; phylum Annelida; class Polychaeta; order Phyllodocida; family Polynoidae; genus Acholoe; species Acholoe squamosa. The sequence goes on from OX439049.1 coordinate 37,364,695, forward strand.
CCTACTTCCATAGCCCGTCAATATGGGAAATCCAATATTGAATATCATACTGCTGCATTTCCCTCATGCCAGTAAGTAGAAGAACAAGCTCAAAAGATTAGATACCCATATTTCATCGTAGTTTGGGACCGGAAATATGGGTATTTGGAAATGGCTCAGAAATAAGGCACAGAAAAACTGCTCTCACCCTGCTCACTTTGTTAAGCCATAAAATCAGAACTGCAATTTTGAGGTGTGGTGGGGAAAGGTTGATGAAATTTAGCAGAATGACTCGTATTTTCTAATTCAGTCTGCAATACCAAAATCCCTCCTTCAAAAGCATATTCCTGGAGTGCCACTCGAAAGATTAGATGCTTTAGAAGTTTGGGCTGGGTATTAAACACTTATGACAAGTGCAGTCACCCAAGCACCACGCATATGTAGAAAGGAGATGAGAATCAAGGTTACAAAAGATGAGGGAAAATAGATGGATGGGTCATAATATTTACATCATATTCTTCAATCAGCTCCTTTGTAGCTGCTTCAAGCATGGCTTTGTTGATAATCTGTAGAGCAGTTGTGCAAATTTTTTCAGTTAAATCGCAATGATACCCTCATGGTGTAGAGAAAGATGAGATTTGTTTATGTATGTTTCTTACCTCCCTTTTCACTTATAATTAGGAATTTCACTTTTGAAAATAACACAAAAAACTGTCACATGCTGCCATGAAATGTAATCATTTTTGTGTGATTGGTTGTGGCACTTATGATACGCTGTAACCTATGAACAAAAATAAAAGCCTTACATCTGAGACATTCCCCTGGAAAATTGAAATAAACCAGAGATGATTGTTTTTAGATAACATAGATACCCCAATGTGTTCTTGGTTTCTATGTGAAAGGTTTTGATGCAAGCAATTTTAACTTTAGAGGCATTTTAGACACAGTTTTATAGCCTCTGATGCAGTCACAGGTTATGTAATACCTTGAAACTCCCCAAAGACATACCCGGTAGTCACAGTGTATACAGAGTGCATGCAAATATAACTGTGCCTAATAAGTGCAGTTTCTGAGAAGATACAATCTGTGCTATATAATGGTATATCTATGAAATGAAATGATGTGATTAACAAAGGGTTACCACCCTTCATATCTGCTTGAGAATATGTAAAACTATCATGTGGAAAGGCACTGCATGTCTGGGAAATTATTACTTCTTCTGTAAACCACACCAAATCATGGATTCCAATGTAAAGGTACAAGTAAAATCCCATCTAATGGGAATAACACATACCTCCCAGTCCTTTGTCATCTGACGTAGGAGACGTCGTTCTTGTTTGAAGTGATCCTCGACAACGTCAATGTCATCGTCATCATCACTATCATTGATGACGACGAAGCCACGTTCTTTGGGGTCGATCTGTTCCTCTGTGCCATAAATGTTGGGTGACCACTGTATGAAGAATGCATACAGGTGGTCCACTCTGAAGTAAGTAAAAATAATTGTAATCAGTGACAGCTTGTTTGTGAATTTATATAAATTTATAGATGTACTATAAGTTATGGTCAGTGACTAAGAGTTAGCCCATGCATTTCACAAGACCACTGAGATGCCATAATATTTGAAGTGCAATGTGGTAGCCCATTCTGACAACACATATCAGTGAGGAGAGCACATTTTGACAACTGTTATCAACTTCCTAACTAACTTTTGACTGCCCATAATTTGGTAATTACATAGTGAAACATTGCTTGAATTTTCAATTACAGATCACATGGCTGATTTCATAACCTCTTAAGACTGCAATGCTTACACATATGCTGCTACTTACTTGTCCCGGGGTATGGAGAACCAGTATTCGGGTTTAGTCCGCTTCTTCATATAAGACTCTATTGGACAAGTTTGTGACATCCGCTTCTTGATTGGGACACCCACTTTCAGGCAAAGATAGAGTGGCGGGTCATCATACTGACGGGCAGGCCTAGGTATCAGTTCTGTAAAAACATTAAAAGATGGGTTGAATATACTCATTGAATTATTCACGGATCATAGATGATTTAGTAGCATTCCCTGTACTAAATACTTTAGGAAAAATTCCTTAAACCTACAGGATTGATAATTACATTATTGATTTACACTTTTGTATATTGTGCCTAAAGGGCTATGTTAAGCCTCTTATGTTGACAGATGAACATATGAATATATAAGGATATTGTTCCTTTACATTAAGTGATCAGATTTAAACCAAATAAATGCGTTTCTAATAATTTGGGTGTGTGTAATGTACCTTAAACCAATTTTTGCAAACAGAGCAACCACGCCTTGTATCATGAAAGATGGTAACTTAGTTTATACAAAATTCAACAAGCATTACAAAACAGATCCTTAAATATCATAAGTTCCATACACATACTACCATTTTAAGAATTGAGAACATGTCACAGAGATTAATAAATATGTTAAGTTGATAGAATCACACGTATAAATCAGTTCTTAATGTAGGATGTTTCTTCCAGAGCTTGGAGTCACATGACCCTAAACCCACATCTTATTCAATCAGCAGTTTTTATGAAAAGAGTAGTCTTTAGGCTATACAAGTATTGATTGTAAAATGGAAATCTAATACCAATGTTATGCTTATGGTTATTTTGCTGCTTATAATGATGGAGGGAAAAAATGTTAATATCTCGCAATCAAGCAAAGGATAAAATTGTGTTCTTTTGAAATATATTCATAGAATAGGTATAGAAACAAAATTTATAGTATAACTTAGTATTGTACTTAGTAGCTTATTCATCTTTAGCATTGATCCCTGGATATTATCAAATGTAATATAAGTTGACCAAAAGTACTGTATCCACTGCTAAAACTTGTATGATAGAATTCAATATAAGAATTACAGAAATGAATATAACACAAGGATAGACAGATATTTTCAAGTGATAGTTGTCTAACAGAAGTTGCTATCACTACAACATACTCTATGTGTGCAACTACAATGACAAATCAAAGTGCTGCCATAGCATTGGTGTTAACAATATCCATATTGTAAATACAAACCTATGGCTGCATCGTGTGAAGAGCGAGCAAACGGTAGACAAATTAAGCCACTGCCTTTCTTCTTCTAGCTTTAATATTTTGTGCATATCATAATCTGTTTCTGGGAGTGTAGGGTATCTTCCCTTTGAAAGCAATTTATATGCCCAGAAATTTTGTAAGATTTATCAAATGAGACTGCAAATAGTTGTGTATGAGCCTTGGCCAAAAAGGAAGACAAGAAAAAAAAATCATTTTTCCCTGAGCATTGGTCACATGTACTTCATAGTAGACATTAATCTGATAAAATGGATAGGTGACTGTTTTGTATGTGTAATTTAGACATTAGGGTGATTTACACAGTTCTGAGATCCTCTTCATTTTTTTTATGCTGTGAATACATACATTGCAGAAATTTTGAATATCTAAACTCTTGTACAGTATGTATCTTGATGTTTTGTTAAATATAATGTAGTTTTGAAAATGTTTACAGTCGATGTCTGTTGAAATATATTGTGCAGATTCTATACTACACACCAAAGATAAACTATACTATCTAAGCAACATGAATAAATACCCTGCTATGTAGGTACAGTAAAATATTAAAATTAATAGAACTCACCATCCAGAGATTTGAACATTTCTGCTTTCTCCTCAAAGGTAACTGCACTATGAACCTCAACTTCTGGCTTTTTAAGTGGTTCTTCAGTGGCAGTGCTTGCTGGTGCTGGGGGAGGTGCTTCTGACACAGATGCAGGCTTGTCAATTATAACACCTTCTGATTCTATTTCATCCAAGTTTTTAGGCTCACCATCTTCATTAAGGGCCCAAGATCCTCTCGGGGGTGTGCCAATACCTACTTCACTAACATCCTTGACACGACCCCGTTCATCTTGGCTACGAGTGAAGAGTCCACTGGAGAAGTCAACAATGCTGCTGAAATTTGGCGAGTTGCTTGCAATCGATGATCCCAGAGAGGTGATTGAGCCAACTGCACGACCAAGGATGCCTGGTGACCCACCGGGTACAGGCACAGATGGTGATACTGAACTGTCAAAGACATCATCACCTTCCTCCCCTGGCACCTTCTCCTGACCTGCCATATCTCCATCACTGACTTTCCTGGCCTGCTTTTGAGGACTTGCTGAGAGTGACCTCCTTTCACCCTCTGCTTCCTCCACAGGCTTAACATGGTCAGGCGATTTGTTTGTTGCAGAAATCTCACTTGGTTTGGGCATTTCTGAATGTGCATCTGCACCTCCAAATTGTTCAGAATCCAATCTGCCCCCTGCTGGCTCAGATCCCATGTGTGCATCAGAGGCACCGGCGTGTGTTAATGCTGCATTCTCAGAAACAGACTGACTCGTGGCTCCAGATGCTGCACTCTCCTGAGGCGGAACACCAGTCAGTGAGAAATTGACCACATCCCTTTTCGATTGGCCTGGTTGAGAAGAAGCAGTGAATGTAAGGCCTTGATCAGTGTGATCAGTTCCTTCTCCCTCTGCAACAGGTGCACCAAACTTGGCCTTGCTCTCCTCTGGACTCATCAGGTCCGCTCCACACCGACATGCACTGTCCTGTCTGAAACGCTTAAAATCCTTATTTCTCTCCTCTTCCTCAGCAGGTTTCACTTGGGCTGGCTGTGGTTCAGGATCTGGTTGAGTACTAGGGGCTTGAGCTTGTGGTGGTAGTTTGGATTCTTCAGGGACTGAAGGCTGTCCTGCAGAAAATGGCACTGGGCTTTGATAAAGTGGGCAGTCATGCGCATGGTACACCTCTGACGAATGTTGGTTTGCTGCATCCTGCTCCTCTCTAAAACACAATATGTAGGTGTATAAAGCTCATTTCACTTCATGAAAACATATTGCATCCACCACTGTTCAAAGATTCTCTAAAATACAATGCATATATGGCTTTCAGAAAAGAAATTTTATAAAATTCCACTCCATCAAGATGTCTAAATGTATTGACAAAGGAGAATTATGAAGTATAACAGTCTCATGGTTTTTATAACCCTCTCATAACAACACCATTCATAGAGAACTCACTTTGTCATTCCCTTCAGCTTCATTGCTGCAATGTCATGGTACATTGCAGCACTGATAATGGTGTCCATTGGTGCAATCATGCCATACGCATCAGCTCCATGTTCGATAACGAGTGGATCAGATACATTGGGGTCAAACATGATGGCGTTTGGGGTGACCAGGAGGACTCCACTCACGACACCCTGTAAGACAGAAGTAGCCAATACATCCTATTGCACCAGTATGTATGAATCTAGATCATTTTCCTAGTCTGTGGTCATCAGAGTTCTGCCAAAATAACATGGGTTTGTGTTTTTACATCTAAAGCATACATCATAAAACCTAATTGTTATTGAAAAACAAGCAAGCGTAGTACTTTCAAGCAATGTCATAAATTGTAGTCTTTAGAGACTTTAAGGAACGAGTCAAGTTTGGCTGTGCAAGTCACTATCCAAAGAATTCAGCTGCGCTTCAGAATGTGTAAGCCTCCAGTTAGGCACTTTGTCAAACAATTAAATGGAATTTAAAATATTTTTGCAGTCACATTCTGTTATTAGCTCATTAATAATTATAATCATTGGATTTAAAATGATGATGGAGGTCTTTGGCATACAGTGACAAACGGCGGGGGGTCCTAAAAATTGCCAGGAACTAGTGAAGAAGACGGGCGGTAGCGAACCCTTTACCTTACCCTAACGCTAACCCTAAACCTATTCTTGGGAACAGCAGTGACTTCATAGCAACCAGCGCAGCCCTTATCTGGCTCATCTCCCCACTGATAAGAATCCATATGAAGGGTTATTTTATATAGGAAATGTACTAGAAAAAGGTGTTAAAATCCTTATCAGAAAAGATCTAGACATTATTCAGCAAAATGCGTTCCAAAATCAGAAAGATATTCAAAATTTGCATCACATACTTGATGCTTTATTTTCTAATGATAGTAATCCCAATATTTCCAAAGAAAACAGCAAAAAGGCTACTTTTTTCTGGTACATTGTCTGGTACAATGTAAACATAGGTCAGCAATGATCTCACTTTTTGTTGTCAATAAAAGCTATTATCATTATAATTTGACCCTTTGCCAGGTCCCTAGCAACCACGGTTCTGCTCCCAAGAATGCGTCAAAAATGGGCCCTGGGATCACCGCCCTGTCTCCTTCACTCTACCCAATTGCCAAAATAAACAAGCGGTGAAATAATTGTTAAATGTTCCCTAAAGTGGATTTTGCGCACTTATACTCCGATTTCCTCCAGAAACGAAGGCAAATGATGGTAAGAATCATCTGAACACAGCCAAAGGGTAATTGGACTGATTAGAAGGAGTTTTCCCATCTTTTTGCAGCGGCGCTTCATTGTTTACATTGTACGCGAAATGGAAGTTGGAAAAGTACTAGAAATGTGATTCGTTTTAGGTCCTTCAAGCCATTCCGATAGACGGCTGCTGTTTATGATTTTATGTTCAACTTAAAAAGGAAAGATGTTTTCACTTCGAGAAGGAAAAAGAATTGAAACAAACAGGATGGAACCCAAAACTCCCTTGGTATAACACGATGACACATGAAAATGGCAAAAATTCTTTTCTATTTTTATTCCAAGAACCTAAAAGCACATCCCCCCAACCCAGATCCAAAGAACGAGTTCAAATTTTCAAAATTCAAGCATGTTACCATGGAAACGGTAACCATGGACACCAAACTTGACTCGTAATAATATAGATGTCTTTTATCATTGCATTAGAAAAAGCATGAAAACTTAAACTCTAATTATCATCTTTTGCAAATATAATTTTTTCTAATATTTTCTCCTTTTACATGAGTGATTCAGTGGTGAATTCCATGCTGACGAGTGACAATCTACCCCACAAGAAAACCTTTCAAGTTACAACTGACAAAATTCTTAATATTACTAATCTGATGATCACAGATCACAGCTGATGAGTAAGGAAACAGGATCAAAAATGGTGTAATCACGATGCTGCATGGATACAGCCAGTGCGTATTATTAGAGCAGCGTACCATGGAGGGGAGTCGGCAAGCAAACCTTGAGGCTTGGCGAATCACTATTAGCACTTTACAGGAGTACCATTGATATTCAACTTTTGAAATTGACTTTGCGTCTTCGTTAATGTAGGATCATTAATCTTCATAAAAGCTTGCCCGGTGCCTGGCAGCTAATACTTGTTGCTGGTCATCACAGAAATTAAATTCCTAATTGGATGTAGACTAGTAAACTTAAGATCATAGTCGATATTCCCTAGAGGCAACTGATATTGTATCCCAAATGTAAATTTAATCTTTAATTTCTTTAATTTCATCCAGCTGATATCACTTTGCTAATTGCCTTTCATCAAGGGGACAGGCCTCATATCGGAGCAATGCGCCTAACTAGAAATCCTCTTAAAGGTAAGGACAAGAAAAAGCATTGATACAACAGTTGCAATAGATATGAAGAACCCCTGGACTCCATAAAGTAAGTGATATCTCAGCATTGACAATAAACCATACAAGTTTGTGAAAGAAATTTTCAAATGCCACTGCAAATAAATGTTAGTTTTGTTAATAAGACATTTCTTCATGACGGTGATGACAAATAACAGCTTCACAAAGTGAAATAGAACTCGACATAATACATGTCGTTAGACACAGACAAATAAATCATAAGTTTGCAAGTTAGTTGTAAATGGGTAATACATAACCAACAGTTGCCTTTGCATTATGCAAATTATATTGCAGGATGGTAATTGAATATAACATATGATTATGCTATGAAAAGATATGTTTGAAATGTAACTCCATCCAGATTGTTGGTATATAAATGCTAGACTATCTATAAATGATTGAATGTTAGAGTAATAATTTATCAGTTTTAGATTCCATTGTATTATATAAACAAGTTAAAATGCTATAACTGGCCTCTACATTATAAAACTCAATCCAGCCTAACAGAAACTTACTGTAGAGTAATATCTCTTTCTACAATAATCCATCCATGCTATGTTGTAAAGTTTTGTGATTCAAGATCAAGAACGAACAGCAGAAAACATGTGATACTTTTTCGAACTAATTTTGTGAAGCTGACCAGTGCTTAACCCAGCTATTTAGAGGTGCAATTAATACAGTGCCATGTCCCCCTACTACAAGTCCAGTACATGCACAGTTTAGAAGGTTTAACTATTTGAGAATTGGCAATGCATACACATATACCTTATATCTTATGTACATGGATCCTCATATTTCTTATCAGATAGCTACTGAAAGAACAGAAATTCCTACATGTTTCCATATTGGGCTGATGGTAACGGAAGTAATATAATTTTCCCTTTTGTTCGGCATTCAAATTAATTTGTTTTCTTACAAAGGAAAAGGGATGAACCAGTAAAATTGCATTTGCATTTAGAAACTTAAATTGATCAAATACCTTGATGTTTACATTTACAAATTGTCCCTTCCAAGGAGCTGAAAAATGTTATCATCTATATTTTCCCCCAATGATAAAAAAGGGACAATACATAATGGGTCAAACTGAAAATTCCCAGACAACCCCCCCCCCCTTTTATTTTTAACAAAAACTCAAATGATTAGTTTATTATTCTTGATGAAAATCAGAGGTATCTAATGCCTAACTGACATAAACTTAGTAGGGGGGATGAGTAAATATATGGTAAGGTATTTCAGGGGGCAATGCTCATTTATTCTATGAGTTCATATAAACATAACCAGCTTCCTGTAGTCCCACATAGGATAAGATGAGGGATGACTAATTGTCTATTGTATTTTGAGAAATCCGAAGCAGAAATATTGCTTAACAAAATCTATGTGTTTTGAGCACTTCTAGAGAAAATATGATGGAATTTCTAAAGTCACATGTAACACTCTTAATCTAGCTAGCTCAATAATTTTGTTTATAATCATGGTTTGCATGTAATCAAATGCAATTTCATACAAAAAAGAATATTCTCTTTTGTTACTCTTCTCATTTCTTTTGCCTTTGTATTACATGTTATGTTCCTTCACCTTGGTTTGAATAGAGGGAGACCTACACCTGGGCTAATAGGTTGAGACTGTGCAGAGAGACTAGCCAGCTGTATGGGCAGCCCTGCACCCAGTTACCTCTATCTGTACCAGGCGCTTACCTGTGCAGCTAAAAAGCTCTCAGGAGCATGCAAACCAATCGGAACAGTTGGCTGAAGGTATAAAAATATCCGCATATGTGAAATAAAATACAAATAAAGAACCGCGGACAAAGACATGGCCAGCATATTGAAAGCGATACAGTTTGAATACAGTAGGGTTTCAATACATGGCTGACAAAGGGGAACGAGATGTTTATAAGTCAGTGAACAACACACAGCCATTTATGGAGTAAATGTTAATTGTAGTGAAACCACATACATTGAACATCATACCAATATATATATATAATATGTAGATGTAATATATATATCGACCAATGAATAAAAAGGTGACCTCAGTCGGGTTAGTCCTGCATACCTGATAGATGATAAGAACAAGAGGTGTGACATATTTCAGCCAACCAGTCACTTGGCCAACGGGCCACACATGCGCACTGAAAACACTCGTAAAATGTAAGATACATCTGTCACGAGACACGCCCAGTGACGCTGCGCAAACCACTTACCTTGGTTATTTCTTGGCAGAAGGGGTTGTTGAATTAAGGAATGAACGTGAAGGAAAAAGGAAACAAAGACTAGACTTTGGGACCAGTCTATGCTAATCACTTCGTAACCAAGCAACCAAGTGACCAATCAGAAATGGTGTCTCTCACCTGCCCATCGGTTATATACTTGACGGATGTCTTGATAAACAATATTTGTTGCTGGTCCGGGAGGAAATAGATGGGAGGAAGAAGGAATGGAAGAATGAAAACAGAGAAGAGTGAAGTTTGAAGAGTGGGGGAATCTGGTGACTACCACCACCGCCCACCACCAGCACCACCACCACCACACATACTCACAACTGGAAACAGGGTGGGAATCTTTACTAGGCAAAGTAAGTGCAAATTTATGCAAAAGTAAATAATATATTGGATTTCAACATGATCTTTGAGAGAAGAGGTCATGCTTATTGGGACACTTTGAGGAAACCCATCATCTCTCATAAATTATTCAAGATAAACCATATTTGCATGGATGACTTGATACAGGTAGTAAATATGTTCTGCAAGAGCTGAGTATATTATTGATAGCTATTTCTAGATGATTTTCCTCAGAGTTAAAGAGACAAATAAAGGCATGGTAAATAGTTGCCCATTGGGCTGATCCCTGCGTATACAGCAAGTGTTCACAAGGATTCAGTTCTACGCTTAAGTAGCAACTTATCCAGCATTAAAACTGAATTTAGGCATTGTCTTACATGATCGGGACATAATCATTCTACACAGGTCTCAGCAATAACTATAACATATTTGACAGTTCAACTTATAATTAGCGGAGGAGGGAATAAAATTATTTTCATAAAAATGTATCTATCCACACAGGGTTGGGTTTGGAAGATAGAGGTAGTGTCTTATCTGAGATTATTAACGGTTGCTAATAGAAAATCGATCGATTTTTTATTAGTACTAAGGGAACACAAATATCAATACAATATCTAGATGGCATTTAATAAGCTTCTTCATGCTAGAGTTGGGAATACTACAAGAAAGGATCCTTGTTAATGGATTCATGAATTAACTTGCTATAAGTGCAAATCATCTCTCTGATATTCAAAACCTTGTAAACTATTAAGTGGTGTTTAATGGTGAGGTCCCCATATTTTTTCACATCTAAAGTAAATTTCATTTCTCAAGTGTCCAAGAGCAGGGGCGACAGCTTAAGCGACCCATAAGCATGATAAAGTTGATGTTCTTGTACTAGACTGCTAACAGGCGTCCCATTATTTATAGGTCACAGACCTTTGACAGACTTTTACCCAACACTTATTGAATTTAACTGACCGAAAATTGGATGATTTGTGGGCTCACAAAAAAAGATTCATCCACTCTCGAGCAAGGTTATATATATGAAAATTTTGCCTGTATTATTCAGTCGTTTTACTGCCTAGATTAGTCGGAATACCTTTTTTACCTGACTTTTTCTCAAAATGTAGCTTTTAACTGACCTTCAAAGAAAAAATGGTTTAACTGATATTTAAGTGACAAGTCGAACCCTGACTAAGCATTCATCAATCACCTACTTTTTTTTTTACATACACTTTTCTTTAGAATTAAATTATACTTCCCAAAGGCATAACCATTCATACCAGCTTACTTTTGTTCTACCTGACCAATTTTACTACAAATAAGATTCCAAAAAATGTGATTTCATCAGGTGGTTCATGATTTCATCCTGGTCACTATGGTAGATAATGCCAGAACAGCTAATTCATTGTGATACTTGTGTCACTGTGTGATTGGGTAGCTTTTCAAGAGTCATAATTTCTTCTTTATGTGCTTTTTATACCTCCCCCAACGCCACTTACATCCTATATTATAGACACTGGATTTTCAAACATCACATCATTGGCCACTAAGTTATAACTGTAACATGGCAGTTGAATCCAGCTGAGTTTAGTACTTGATATGATATCTTTGTTAGGATATTTGTACTGATTACATTAGAACATCTTATCTATTGTGATTGGATGATTCTTCAAAAGAAATAACTTTTGCATCTGCTTTATACCTCCTCCTATATGGCATACTATTATTGATAGTGGATTTTCAAACATCATGTCAATCCCCAAGCCATAATTGTGATAAGGCAGTTGAATTCATTACCTTTAAAGTTTTGGGCATACAATCTTTGATCATAAATACAGAAACGGAAAGGTTTGAGTGGAAGAAACAACAAACCACTGTATGGGGATTGTCTTTAACTCTTTGGAATTTGAAAATCCCTTGATATAAATGAGGGAATACCCTGAAGACTTCCATACCTGGTTATACAGGTTCAGTTAGCCACAGATTGAGTAATGTACTAGAATCTAGCTTGTCACCGCAGAGGTGCAGCACAGGGTTCTACTAACACTATCACCCAATTTTATTTCCACACAGCTCCTGCCTGTTTTGTCGGGCTGCCCTCTACCTACCTGCCCTCTCATTTCCACACTTTTCATCAGTCGGAACGCTGACATTTCTTTTTTCGTTGAATGTCAACTGAACTGATTGTTCTCCCAACCCACTCAGCCACCACCACCATACTATGACCCCATGATGGGTGCACTTCAAGCTGAAAGTTCACAAAGCATAAAGCCCAAGTCACCATGGTGCCAAAGGGCAACTAGAAATAAAGGTCATGTAGGAAATGAGTTACTGCTAACAAGGCCTATTTCTGAAAGCCAGTGTCTATGTTAGGAGGAGTGCAATTAATGCTGAATAGCATAGGGATTAGACGAATAGGTTACAACCGACAATGCCACGATAACATTTATACGGTGAAAGGACGTTAGGGGAAAATCAGGGATCAAGATCACAACACAACACTTGTACAGGGTCAAACATGTTCAAGGACACATAGAGATAAAGATTTAAAGTCCAACCAATTAAAATGGAACACAACACAGAGCGAGTCTAGAGAGAGTGATAAGGGAAACAGTGCAGGACCATGCCCCCTGTCCAGTATGGCCTGGATAGGCAATGGTCAACAGTCCAAGCCTCTCAAGGCTTGGTGGGTGTGGCTAGAAGGTTAAAATGGGTGTAGCTTACCTGGCCATCAGTTATATGTTTCACATTGACCTTGATGAAACGCTCGTGACACTCTTGGTCTAGTTTTTGTGCCTCATCTTCGCTCAATGGTCGCGGGTGATCATCATTATCACCCGCAAAATCGGAAGCCGCTGATGCTGCTGCCGCCATCAGCCTTTCTGCATGACCTGGAAGTCTTGACGGGTCCACCTGTCGCACCAATGGGATATCCTGTAAGACATAAGGTCATATCAAGGTCAAACAAAGAGTAGCTCACAACACTAACTGTCTATGAATGGATAAAATGACATTAAAAGGTCATTAAGAGAAGGGATGCTGCATTACTTACTCCACAGTGAAGTGCAGATACCCCAAAAGGTTGATTAAATATTCCCAGCAGAAAAGTTTAGCTTTATATTGTCGCTTTAATACAAGAATGTTGTATCTCCATCTAGGCGAACAGAGTAATATGTACCCCCATGAGGGGCTTCACTGAGGTAGCTGTTATATTGTTGACTCAGATGCAGATGTAACCTTGCACTAAGGCGACGGTGTAATCTATGGTTAGAAAATTCATTCCATCAAACCTCGCACAGTCCTTACTAGCAGTTGAGCTCATTCTAAATATAGTGAGTGAAGTATTAGAAATGATTATCATGCCGTCCTATACTTTAACAGGTTCATGACCATGTGGGATAAAATAAGGAACTGGGGTTTAGCAGTGACTGAAGTATTAGAAATGATTATCATGCTGTGCTATACTTTAACAGGTTCATGACCATGTGGGATAAGATAAGGAACTGGGGTTTAGCAGTGACTGAAGTATTAGAAATGATTATCATGCCATCCTATACTTTAACAGATTCATGACCATGTGGGATAAGATAAGGAACTGGGGTTTAGCAGTGACTGAAGTATTAGAAAATGATTATCATGCCATCCTATACTTTAACAGGTTCATGACCATGTGGGATAAAATAAGGAACTGGGGTTTAGCAGTGACTGAAGTATTAGAAATGATTATCATGCTGTGCTATACTTTAACAGGTTCATGGCCATGTGGGATAAGATAAGGAACTGGGGGTTAGCAGTGACTGAAGTATTAGAAAATGATTATCATGCTGTCCTAAACTTTAACAGGTTCATGGCCATGTGGGATAAGATAAGGAACTGGGGTTTAGCAGGGTATGAATCATAGGGTGAGGAAACTAGTATACAAAAATGTCCTTATATTCTGACATTCAGAATATTGTAACAAAGCAAAGTGATGAATGATGTAGAAAAAATATCGACAACGAGCCCATTTAGACCCTAGCATTATGCTATATAGATAGTGCGGATAAAAAGGGGGTTAATCCATTGCCATGGTAACCCATAGTGTGGTACCCTGGTGTCCTGGTTCCATTACATCCTGGGATTAACCCAAAATCTGCCAAGAGCCATCAATATCCTGCTTAGTTCACAACATGGGTGAAACCATATATGATAGGTAATACCCGGCGTATCAAGCTATAACATTATCACTATTTCTCTAACTTCACCATCACTGAAAAGGTTAGCACACCGACTTGGTATTCATTGGATTAGAGAAATTCCTATGCTCCAGATTTCTTTTTCTTCAAAATTGTTTCACAAAGAGCCATCTTAAGTATCTGGCCAGCTTCATTTACATCTGTTCTGGTGTTTTATAATTCTGACTGCTTTCAGTGAATTCATTATAGTCGGGAGAAACCCTATTGATCTGTAGATAAAGGATATAACTGATTGAACACAAAAGTCCGTAAAGTGCCCTTAAAAATAGGGTTTGTTTAGGAACGTATAGGTCTTTGGAACTTTGAAAATTCCTGAAATCAGGAAAAATCCTGAGGTTCCAGCTAAATTTAATTTATGGACATCATCTGCTGTGAATATCAATGAACGTTAAATCCTTTGAATATTGGAAGTCCTAAGATGACAAGGTGGGATCTGAGAGAGTACTTGCATGTCACATGGTGTGACACTAGTATCAGGTTACCCACCTTATCTTAAGGCCTATCTCTCTAGGTACATGGAGACCTTACAGGTAGGTCTTTTAGTGCACACTACCTTAATGCACGTATGAACCTCACCCTGGCTTTGGGTTAATACTATAAGCTCCTCAGGAGACCTGAAAAGGTTGCTTTTTCTTAACAGTGTCTATATACCCTCTATAGATATATGCTATACTTCCAGGTCAGGAAAATCTGAGAAGTCGTGCCAGGTGTCTGAAACAGAGATGCTACTCACTGGCCGACATTAATCAGGAAAACTGGATTTTTAACATATTTTCTCAGGAATTTAACATAATCTAATACAGAAATCTTGAAATCAAAACCAGGAATTCCTGGTAAACCAGGAAAAGTGGCATCTCTGCTGAAATGGTCGATAAGTTGTAGCTCACATGTGGCGTTTTACATTATACATTTCTCCTTAAAACAACTTTAAATCGTTCACCCATCAAGACTCTCAAAGCCTCTGACGTGTGCTGAGGCAGCCATTAATGTTTCCTTATTAGAGTTTATGGCTTCTTGAAGAGCAAGCTATCGGAGCTTACATGTTTTCTATCTGTCATGCCTCATTTAAAAATAATCCTTTTGGTAGGATAATACGAATCGAGTGCGATTATGGTTAAGAATGGGGTAGAACTTTACAGGAATTCCGAGGATGGAATGTTATGGCAAGCTTGATTCAGTTGAATGTTAAAGGTGAGTGGATTGGGCAACATAATTGATAATTCTAACTTGTATGAGAAATGCACGGATTTAAGTGAATGAGCACAAAAGTCCCTGAAATGCTGAATTACAACACCCTGAATATAGTTTTTATATAAGAATTTTAGGTCTTTGAAATTTGAAAATCCCTGAATTCAGGGAAAACCATGAACAATGATTCCCCTTAGATGTATCATGCTTGGCAATGAACCTTATCTTTGAGAAAAACTATTTTCTTTAAAAGTACTTATCGCCTATATGAATATAAACTAATGTAAAAAAGATGGCATACATAACAGGAATTCAACAATAATTGTAACCAAACAAAAATGACAAAACTTTATGGCAAAGAACCATTAAATGGCAATGGAAAGGCCCATTAGTGTTAGTGGCATTTCTAAATGATGGGTAGATTACTTAAACAGGCCAGGCAAAGAGATCATGTTTTAACTAAATGTTTCAGGCGGACTCCTGTTTTACGACAACAATTGGCTACTTCCGGGAAGCATTGTTTCCATGACAACGGCGGCCATTTTGAAGAGGGCGGTGAGGTTGAAGTACTGAGAGAGACAACATGGAGTATTAGAGAGATGCCAGCGTATCGGTCGGTGCTAAGGGGGTAGGTAATTAATGTGAATTATTGAAGTGTCTGGTACAGCGCACGGGTTTATTTCAGCTAATTACGCCCATCTCTTTCCATTAGCTGCAAACTTCTGTTTTAAATTTGATGAATATAATCTATGCAAATGGCAACTGGTGGCAAAAAATGCCAAATATTATAATTCCTGATATTCCTAGCTTAGATGGCATATGCCATCTTTATTAACATTTCTGGTGTGATACATTGTCATTCCCCCCATGCTTAGGCCTATCACTTTATTCAATACTTCCCGTATCCCTTAGACTCCTATAAGGAAAAAGGAAAAGTTGTAGTTTGATCAGGAATCTTCCCTCTGCCTGTGACTTTCTTCTCTATGCATCAAGCTAACATTGCCTGTATACATTCCTGCAAATAAAGCCGCACCCTGGCTTTGAGAGAAAGATATAAAAGTATTTATAAGCCGCACTTGGGGCTTCATAATCGGTAATTTATTACTGTTCTACAATACCAAATACCCTCATAATGAGCCACATCCTAATTTTGGAAGGTTATTATAAGGGGGCTTCCATTAATTATGTACGCATCAAGAGGGGGGAGGGGGTCAGGCCAAATGCGTACAGATGCTTACAGGGGGAGGGAGGGGGTCCAGGGCCATTTTAGCATACTCATTGTGTATGCATAAGGTGTATAGAAATAGCCCTCCAGAGCCATGAATATGCATTAGCAACCTTGGCAAAGGTCAGTTATTTTTCTAAGTGGACCCTGTAAGAAAACAGCAATTGAAGGTTATATTTTGTGTATTGGTCTCTAATAATTACAAGTGTAAATTAGATTCATTTGGTCATTTAATGTTTTCTTACAGTGGAGAACCCTATACCGCCTTCCCATGCAGTGGGGGGGGGGTCTAGTAGAAAAGTATGTACGCAAAGGGGGGGTATCCCTATGCATACACAGTGCAACAAGGGGGTGGGGGTCTATTTTTTTAGAAAATATGCGTACATAATTAATGGATGCCCCCTAAGCTGCCTGTGGTTCGCGGCTTATACACGGGACTTTACGGTACTACCTTTCATATAGGACCACAGCTTCTAATCTCCAATACACATCACAATGTTGAAACTTGAGTTCTTTGGAATGGAAAGACAAAGTATTTATGCATGTAGAACCCACACCCACTTATATATAGCCTTATAAATGTTCATATATACAACACACAGGTAAATTCAACATACGTATTCTCCCGCGTAGAAGACGCGCTGCACATATAGGACGCACCCCAAACTCAGCAGAGGCATTTTCACGTATAAGACGCACCTCTTAGGGCTCAATTTTGTAAATCCAGTACTCTTCTATAGTAAAATTACCCCTCGTATAAGACGCACCCCCAACTTCAGATAATCCTATAAGACGCACCAGCATTTTGTTTGGCGTAGAGGACGCGTCTTATATGCGGGAGTTTACGGTACTTCCTATCAATATGATAAGCAAGTTATCATCGATCTGTTGGTAACCCTTATCTTTGAGACACAGGTGTTCAGGTGAAGTAGGGGTAGTGTGTATGTACTCTATATACATTTGTGTGTGGGATGTACTGCCTTTGTCCACAATTGCATGTACCCTTATGATTAAACACTGTTAAAGGCTATCAAATCGTTTATGGTACTAAACGATCAAAAAGGAAAAAACAGAGACAACCTTGATAAGAGTTAAAATGATAAAAGTATACGCCTCACTGTACAACTATTAGACAATCAATCTGTATGTCATATACCGGAGGTTTTGGGTTATTGGAAATTAAAACCAAGGTATTTTCCATGTATTGCAAGTATATATCCTTATAGCAATGTACCTAAAAACGAATGTATGATCACATTAAAGGTCAAAGTGACTGAGCAGAAAATCCTGAAAAATCCTACCCCTTCATACTACGGAAGTACTTTCATATCTAAGCGGGGAAATAAATAGCACGCCCTTTTCAAAGTCTCCTTCCGGCGTCACTTCCATTTTAGACGTCCTAAATGACCGATAACTTACAAATGACATGGCAAACGTCAGAAGCTATTGTACACACCCAAATCAAATAAGAGTTAATAGAATGACCCCCTCCCCAGTCCGGCTCTTCTCTCTACACACCTGCCTAATGGACGTTGGGCACATCGGTAGAGCGTTGCAGGTACCGTTTATTGACTAGGGAAGATTGATCCCTTGATTAATGGTTCTACTAAAAGGGGCAAGAAGTTGGTGTGCATTTGTTGAAATTCAGGGAAGTGAAAGAACATTCGTAAGACATATTTAAAATGTGCAAGAACCCTCCTAAAGTATTCTGAGAGTTTTATTACTGCGTTAGCCAACATAAGCTCTCTTACTGTTATCAAGCATGAGCCTTTTTTTTTAGTTTGTTTCAATTTTTTTGCTGAGATCTAGACAAGAAATCACATCCGTAGATTCCAAACAGTTAACTGCTAGCCTCAGGATATATTTCTAATTATCTGTGTGTTTATTAAGTCGAATACAGCCCACCATCACTTATTTACACTGCCGGTATTACCTCTGACCCTTTTCTTTATGACATATTGGGATCATTATGGCATGTACATCATACATGCAAAAAGAATTGTTAAGTCCCTGGCAGACAGCCAGACAACTAGTGCTGAAAGCTATTGTTATCAGTTAACCCATTAAGGGCCGCTGATGCAGGAGTGCATCATGCCCATTGGTCATCATGATGCCCCAATGAAGAGCTGGCGAGTCTGCACATCAGCACTTCATTGTAGCATCATGCCGACCCTTCAGGATGGTATCAAACCCATAGGTTCATTAATGCATCAGCGGCCTTTATAGCACACCTTATTAGACTAATTAGTCTTTGGCGAGTAACCTTTTATACGGTGCTATATTCACGTATCATGTCAATCGGTTAGGGCCAGCATAAAACATCAATGCAGCGCTGACGAGTTGCACGTAAGCGATGCATTGGTCATGAATAAGCATAGGAGCATTAAGCAAGAACACCATCCGTAAAGTTTGTCCATTGCTTCAGATGCATTGCTGATGGCAAGGCATATTTTGTCTGAAGGAACCTTACAATTTCTGGCTTCTACCTAAAGGCAGAAAAGCAGACAGAAGAAGACTGTCCTTGAATAAAGTATGATTTGCCTGTAGGTGTGAGGGTTTTCTTCAACCTTTTACTGTGAAGACTCAGAAAGTTTGAGCCTAATGCGAAAGGTCATTAAGAGAATTGTCATGATGTCGTGGGAGGCAGTTACAGAGGGCTGCAAAGAAATAACAGTGTCTGGGAGTGTCTAAGCTTACATGTAAGTCAGTGCCTATTGTCAGTCACAATGTGCCTATTGCCACAATGTAAGGAAGTAATCCGTTTAACAACCGGGGGGAGGGTTGTCAGAATTTTTTACCCTCGTGCTGGGTGGGGTGGGGGGTGACATAACAGTGCAGGGCCTGTGTACAATTGTAGATTTGACCTCAGTATTGGTCTGACCAATTGCAATCACCAGTGCAAGTAGCTCATTAATACTGTTCCAATCTGGGTAAAGAGTCACAATCACAATGTAATGAGCAGTTTGTTCAGCAGCCTGCGATACACAAGCTCTGTATAATAGCTACCGTGAAGAACAAAGGACTACACACGTTTTATATATTGCATACACCAAATGGTACAGATAATGACCTCGTAGGTAAGTGTAAATAGTGTAGCTACAACAGGCTGTTGTGAATATATTGCATAGAGTTTCCAACTGAGTCTTTATTCTATATAAATTTTGATCCTTGTAGGCCTATAGTGTACTCGCTGTCCTACATTCACACTGAGCCCTGAGGAATTCCACCCTGATAAGGTGATATAGGCCCTATTAGCTCATTAAAGGGTTATTTCCAATAGGCACATCCTTAAAATTTGACATCCATATTCACTGTTTTTCTGCTTCCAAACAAATAGACAAGTGGTCAGGTCAGGAGCTTCATGTTAAGCTCATAAATGAAACTGGAGCTTTGGTGACTACAGAACAGTGGTAATTCAGGAATTGATGGCAGAGAGACATCTCAAAGCTTGAAAAACACTCTTTTAATATCAAAAAGTCACTTCATGGTTGGTAAGACTAATAGATCACCTCTAAGTGAAATGTCCATTTTTATTGTTCATTCATGTTTTGTCATCATGATTGCTAACACTGATGCTGTGAGCACTACACCATTATCTAAAACAGGTGTGGCCGCACATTGTGACAAAAAGACTATAGTCTCTTGATGTTCTTCTATTCATAATCAGAGATGCCACTCACCAACCGACCAAAACCAGGAAAACTTACAATTTGGACACCAGGAATTTGCTGTGATTCAAAACAGAATTTTCTATATTAAAGAGACACACACACACACAAAAACACGAAGATAACCAAACACAAAAACAAACTGAAATTATTAGGTAGGATACACGAGGCCTACACCTCTATATTCTAGGCCGAAATACCTGCCTGCTCACAGGCAGGATCCAAAGGTGTCTGTTGGTAGTCTATCTACTCTGCCAGATTGGCAGAGTGCCCAATTCTCACAGAAGTACTTACTGTCAGGTCCAATGCTTCCACCAACACTTCCCTCAATGTATATCCAAAGATTCACAATACACAAAGCACTTGAAATACTTGTGATAATTAATAATCCAGGTGATTTTCAAATCTCCCTCCCTAACTCCAAATCATTGTCGGCCATCTTGAAGCCAGGTGTAGCCACCTAGTGCCAAAAAGACTACACTATTCTTGGTTGGTTAGCCCTATGTTTCAAGAGCAGGTTAACACCAGGTAGCACCCCAGCATGTTGACAATGGAGGCCATTGAGGTAGTGATATCTAAGCTCAAGAAAAACATGTCAGATTTATTGGATATATCTCTTGCTTCAGTCAATATAAGCTGATGTACATGAAAACTACATGTTTGTGAATAGGAGGGACAATTTCCAGGAACTGACAGTGAGTACTTAGTTCAGACTAGCCATGTGTTTGTGCCACAATAGACTTGTATACATCTTGGATCCTGCCTGTGAGCAGGCAGGTATTTCGGCCTACTATATTCATGCTCTTGATAATCGCAATCCACCCTTCAACCCAGCTTTCATCATTTTTCTCATTAAAGTGTTATATTTTTGGTTATCAATAACACACAGGCAATAAATAAAAAGTAGCATATTGTGGCATGTTACTATAGATAGCTGTTTTCTTTGACACTCCATTTGCCCTTCTCCTCATCCTCCCTCAACAATGACCATGGCCGCCATGTTAAATCAGTTCAGCATCAGTGCCGCCCCACAGTGGCCTATGGCGGAAGCTGCCCACGTGACCAGACCGAGTGTGACGTCATCAATCACTATGGTGCCTCGCTCTACTGAGCACATACTCACACAGAGTTCTGTTTGACAGAACTATGGGTTGTATCCAGATCATGTGCAAGGTCTGTTATGGTTTGATTCAGTTTTGTCTGATTATTTTTGACCATGTAGATTAGTGTTTTATCTGTAATCACCTGCTCAAGGTATCTCCCTCCTGATTGGCTATCTTTTTTTTTTTGAACCAGCAGAAACAAGTTGTTTCCCTTATGAATGTTATAGCCTACACCAGCGATGTGTCAGCTGGGTTGATGCCAGCTTGGGACATGCATTAGCTTTTTAATATGATTGACAAAAAGAATTTCAATCACCACAACTCAAGTCAGTTCTTTTAATGTGAAATCTTTATTTTATTTTATAAGCAGAGCATTCAGTTGGTCGACGTTTCAGCTATCCTTGCAGCCTTCATCAGGACCTCAATATGATGCCAGGTGGCTCCAGGGAGGTGGCCACTGTCACAGATAACCGTTCACTTGAACACTCTCAGGTGAATGTGAACTAACTACAAATCAGCCTAAAAGTTTACCCCCCCCCCCTCACACCCATACCCACACAATAAGGTCACGTCATGAGGAGCACGTCATGGGTCACGTCCCATCCCGAGCTGCTCACACTCAGCATTGATATATAGCTAAATATAGTCCTACTACCTTAAAACTCTGTATAAGCTGTATTAAGATAGCTAAATGCAGCCCTACTGCATTAAAACTCTGAATAAGCTGTATTAAGACAGCTAAATGCAGCCCTACTACATTAAAACTCTGTATAAGCTGTATTAAGATAGCTAAATGCAGCCCTACTACATTAAAACTCTGTATAAGCTGTATTAAGATAGCTAAATGCAGCCCTACTGCATTAAAACTCTGTATAAGCTGTATTAAGATAGCTAAATGCAGCCCTACTACCTTAAAACTCTGTATAAGCTGTATTAAGATAGCTAAATGCAGCCCTACTGCATTAAAACTCTGTATAAGCTGTATTAAGATAGCTAAATGCAGCCCTACTGCATCAAAACTCTGTATAAGCTGTATTAAGATAACTAAATGCAGCCCTACTGCATCAAAACTCTGTGCATTTATAGCTATATTAAAATAGCTAAATGCAATCCTACTGCAGTAGGACCCGGCGTATAAGCTGGACAATGTGCAATGGGTGTGAAACCCTGTATATGAGGTGCCCCAGCATTATTTCAAAAGTCACATTTACTTCTTATGGTTCATATATAAAACCCCGCTTAGAAGCCACAACCTGAATTCCTGTACTGCTCAATAGGGGTCTATCCTCATGCATTAGGCCTAAAAAATGAGGTTTGTTTCCAGTTACCCGACCGACCCTAGCAAAACAGGGCCGATCCTGGATTTTCTTTTTTTTATTTTGTGAATTTTTTAGATATTTTGGCAACTTTTAGGCATTTTTCCCGTAATTTTCATATATTTTCATCAATTTTTTTGTGGAGTTTACCTAGGTCCTCATCTATTGGTATACAATTCATAACAGTCATTCATATCTTTTACATGTGATTCACATTTCTAATGTTTTTCATATTTCTACTGTAAAATCATAGGATCCAACATGTCTGCCCATACACTTCTATACAAAATTAAAAAAAAAATAAAAAAAAAATCCGACCTACCGACCCTAGATATTTGAGGCATATACTGGAGACACAACTTTTTTTTCTTTTTTTTGGGGGGGCCTTATAAGCCCTTATAAATGAAATATTACGACGATAGTTACCTACAGCCAGGTGAATGAAAGACAGAAGGAAAGAAGCAAAGAGCATTCAGAGAAAAGATTGGTCTAATCCCTGATTTAGCTCCACACTATACAGTCAGAATAGAAAAGCCGAACCCTATTCACCACATGTCCATCTGCAGCTTATGTACATGCACACGCACAGGGAGCATCAGTTTACATAATACCCATTGTCCCTGGAGATATAGACATTATATCGGTATATATGATGTGTCTGTCTTCATTAACTGATGACGAAGCATTTTCCTCCTACTCAGCTGAATCTTTCTGTGCACATACATTTATACATCTACTGAAATTCATCCAAAGGATTGCTGGGTTGTATCCCCCCCCCCCCACCTGAAAAAAAGAAAATCCAAAACTTCAAAATGAAGAAGGGGTGATTGATTGATCCTATTTTTGTTATCCCATAAAACAAATAATTTTTTAACAGACACAAACAGTGACCATGGCGCCTGAAATAGGACTGCAGAAATACTCCCACCTATATATACCCCTGACCTTTGTCTGTTCCATCACCCTGTCTGTCTATGTTACTGTCTGCCCTTGTACAAAAATAATTACCTCCCCACAGTACAGTCTATATCAAGTAACCCTCACTGATCCTTATTTCGTCCCCTCCCACGCCACAGATGCTACTTATAACAGTTCTGAGACTTGGCCAGTGCACTATAAGGCAAAACTAAAGCAATGGGACACTTCTGCTGACAACCTCGCACTCTGCTTTTACAAATACTAACATTTTTTCGTAGGAAATATTCGAATCATAAAATACGTTATGTGGGCCTTTTTTCCTTTTTTTTTCTTTTTACTACAGTAGGGACATGACAATCTAAAACGTACAATATATTATCCTCAACCTGATACCTATACACAATACACTCGGGTTCATGTGACTCAATTCAACAACACTAAAATGGGACTTTCCTCCCCTCCCACGCCACAGATGCTACTTTTTTATTTTATTTTCCTCCCCAAATTGTTATTTTACTTCGTCTAAATGCAATCGTTATGCAGGCAGCAAAGGGTTAACTGTTAAAAGAGCATTAATCAGTGTGTCAAAAGCCTTGACTATGGCTGTAACAGGGCGTGGTGGGTGGCACACATAATAAGCCTTCAGCTGCCAATTCAGTTACTGTGTTGGACGTAATGAACACATAAAACAAAAGCAATATTGCCTTTTTCCTCATACAATGTACATATAAGGATACCACAGTCATCTAATTTCCTTGCACATAAGGCAAACCCGCATCTGTGGCCGACTTATAAGATGCAACTGGGCTTGATTTTAACCAGGCCATTTTTAATTTAATGTCAAATGGTAGAAAGGATCTTATAATGATCATCCTATATAATAATATACAAAAGTAGGGTAGATTATAGTAAAGACGTACATATACCTTGAGACGTCCAGCCCACAAAAGGTATATGGACGTCTTTAGATTAAACTACCCTAGTAATTTAATTAATCATATATATGTCAAATTGTCTTTCATAGTTTCAGGTGAAAGGCGGTGGATACACCAGACCTAGTTACTATGGTAACAATGCACTGACAGTGCAATTTGACAAATTAATACTTGACGATATCCACCCACAACGTGCTGACTTGTATAACGGTTTTAAAACTCCTATGTGATCCTAAGAAAATATAATGCAGCAATGTAAATTGCTGATAACTCGAAAAGTAAAAAGCCTGTGATTGGCTCCCATGAGTTGTGCACTCATCCTGTTGCATCAGCACTCCCTTACCCAGGTTATTCGCACCACCAAGCTGCTATTCGCATAACTCCTGCCAAAACTGCACTATTGGCACCACATCGCCCAAAAAGGCGGGAAAGTTGATACATGGATCAACATCATATACCTTCACCATTGGAGGCAAAAAGCGTCTTATGGCTGCCAACCAACTGAGTCTGTACAATTTTGACAATTTCTCAAAATTTACAAAACTTTGTTATAAAATACCTTTTCCTGCAAGATCCCTGCATCTCCTCCTTTAATGGCACTACAAATTCATTAAGTAATTCTGCCTCTTATATAAAAAATTTCCATCTTTCTTTTAAAACCTATTCGCACCATCAAAATGACTGAAAGGGCAGGGCCCCAGTGTGTCTCCTTATAACTCGTTTTCTGAGTTAATAAAACATTCTGAACCTAGCAATGGCTAATATTTCATGAAACGAGCGAAAGTGTCCTTCATTCAAGCTTTTTCCCAAATACCATGAATCACTTATAAAACTGATCCAGAAAGATGATATCTTAAGTGAAATATGACCGCTGGATCTGAGTTCTAGCTCATATCTACTAAATTTATCTATTATGGGATCAGGAGCGACTGATTTACTAATTTGTTTAAATTCCAAAGGTGCCAACACCTCATATATGGGACTGCCTCATAAGTTTCCTGACATTCAATCTTTTATTTTTCTACCTTCATTAACCTTTTTTTTTTTTTTTTTTTTTTTTTTACGAATCCAGTATGCCTCCTGTTATTATGAAAGGGGGTGGGGATTCACCTTTGTGGACTCCCGATGAAGTTATTCTGCTAATCCATGCTCATCATGAAGGTCCCCACTCCACAGGAGAAATGGGATCAGAATGAGAATAACTTCGCCGGGATGTCATTTCAGAAAATGTCATCCATTCCATGTGCATTCATAATAACCATGGTTGCACCTCCTGTATAGGGCGAGGGACTACACTGCTGTTCCTAAAGGCAGGGATGGAAGTGACTGAGCACAAACATCCCTGAAATACTCTATTTGACCCCCTAAAATACAGATTTTGGATATGAATTTATAGACCCCTAAAACTTGAAAATCCCTGAAATCAGGGAAAACACTGAAGACATAAAACTCCCAATGAAATGGACTTGAACAAACCTGGCATGCCTTGTCCATGATAGACTTGAGGACGCCTTTCTCCCGTAAGATCTTCCATCCTGATCGTAAACCTGCCGTGACCTTATCACTCTCACTGACCTTGACCTCTGCCTCCTCAGTGACCTTGACCTTCTGACTCCTCCTTATGGTGGGTGACCTTCCGGCCAGGAGGTCCTTTCCCAATTTGTGTAGCATTGTCATGGTGGCTACTCACAAATCTTAAACGGTGTTTGGTATTAGGGCTTATGGTCTGGGGTTTCCAGCTTCGGCATAGCCAGTGTTAGCATCTCTTCTTCCATTTGATTCATTCATAGAGGTTGGTTCAGCAGAAGCCTGGTTGCTAGGGACCTGACAAATCATATAGGCAATGTACTAGAAAAAGTAACCATTTTGCTGTTTTCTTTTTTAATATTGGGGGATAAAAATAGTGCATCAAGTATGTAAAGCAAATTTTTAATGTCTTTCAGATTTTGTAACTCATTTAGCTGTACAATGTCTAGATCCTTTTGGTAGGAGTTTTAACACCTTTTTCTAGTACATTTCCTATTTAATTTAACCCTTCATGAGGATTCTTATCAGTACGGAGATAAGGCTGTTAAGGGCTGCGCTGGTTGCCATGACATCGCTGTTGCTCCCAAGAATCCCACTTAATGTCCGTCTTGAAGCCCTTAAATATAGGTTTTGTATAGGAATACTTGGAGCTTGAAAATATCTGAAATCAGGGAAACCCCTGAAGTACTACATCTCTGGTAGATGGTTTTCTATCCAACCTTTCCTCTGGCTGTGGGCGGGGTTCAAACTGCTTACTTATTGATGGCGAGGCAACAGTAGGCTCCTTCTATTTTGAGTTGCTCATCCCTCTACTTGAGTCCCTCTCGGGATTCTGTCATGAGATGATACAACACTTTAACTGTCAAGTCAAAACGAGTTTTCACCCAAAAAAAAGACAACTCCGTTAAAAACGCTTATTTTCCTGGAGTGTCCCATTAGCTGTGGATTAAACTGAAGGCACTTGATAATCGTCGAGAATTAGCTGGATATCACTTAATACTGATTAGCTTATCTCTCCCTGAGCCCTTTGAATGCTGTTAAATTGTCCATAGAAACAGAGCTTCCATCCAGACTATTGGGGATTATCCCTCATTGGCTTAATAAAGGCTTGATTAGTCTTTCATGTTTTAAATACCCTTCACTGATAGCATTAAAAGAAGGTCCTGTTATCAATGAGGCTCTCTGCTATCAGATAGTTTACTTTAAACACTTCCATGCCCATGTTCAAAATACGGATTCACGTGAGTTGCACCGTCACTTATGTAAAGCGATAAAGTTATACATAGCTGCCTCTAACATAATTTTGCTATTTATCCTTGTGTATTTATGATATAAAATGTTGGTGCCATAGGGATGTGAAAGAACATGCAGCTACTGGTTCCTGTCGTCATTTATTTACTTATATCTTACTGACAGCATATTACACAGTCATAAGGCTGTACATATAGACATTCATTGGCCGCACGGCTCTACTAGGGCTTCCAATCCCCCCCCCCCCCAAGGTAAGCAGGAGGTACCACGTACACCCACTACTGTCATACAAGGTTATATCAAGGAGGGGTTGGAAGAAAGTACCCCTGTATTAATCAATACCCTGGTATGTCAGTTAGTCCTATTTGTTCTACAAGGCTACTACCGTCATCTCTCGCATATAAGACGCGGTGCACATATAAGACGCACCCCCAACTCAGGAAAGGCTGGTGTGCGTATAAGACGCACCTCTTAGGGGTGAATTTTGTAAATTCAGTACTGTTCTATAGTGAAAATACCCCGTGTATAAGACGCACCCCCTTCTTGGGAGAATGCTATAAGATGCACCAGCCTTTTGTTTGGCCTAGAGGACGCGTCTTATATGCGGGAGATTACGGTACTTTACAAAGGCTTACAACCCAGGTGACTGCTCTATACATACTGACCACCCATAAGGCGCATATTGGCATCCCCTTTTTATGTATATCAATAAATCCTTTCCTCCTTCATCTGTGTATACTCACAGGGGTCAATAGTTAAGGGTAAAAAGTAACTGAGCACCAAAAATATATAGGTTTTGTATAGGCATATCTTTGGTCGTTGGAGATTCATGAAATCAGGGAAACACTGGATACTTCCATTCTTGCTGCTAGCTATCCGTGAGCTAATATTTGATCTCCACTTGGGACTTCACATTTGATATTATCATGGGAATTGACATAGCATCTTCACATGTGAGTAGACATTTGAACTTCACTTGCGAGTTTATAATAATTATGTGATCTGCACCAGACTGTCCTACTCATAGTCTAATGGATGAGGGGATTGCAGGTGGGAGAGTATTAGTGGCGAGCAACTCAAAGGCAGAAAGGGCAGGTGTCAGCAACTCAAAAGTTTAACTGGAGATCTCTCATCAGACTACATTCTTTATATCTAGACATTAAATAACAGAAGAGACATTGCTGAAAAGATCCAATTTTCTAGATTATGTGGGCAGTTTCTAATAGCTCGTATCACAATCTGAGTGATTAGATCCTAGACACATTGAAAGACAGTCTAAATGCCACGGCTCCAGTTGTTATTTAATCAGATCCCAGTCAATCAGGGCCTGTAAAGTGCAGGAGGAGTCCTAGCCACATGTCTAAGAGGACCAGCTCCCAGTAACTGTTATGGTGATGAGTAGCTCAAACCATCACCTGCAGCTTCATTGAGCAGCTCTACCTTCGTTGATTATGTAAGGAACCAATGCCGAGAGGGGTGTGAGATATTGAATCACAAACAGTGAAGCTAGTAGGTAAATCCAAGGTATAAATGTCCACAGAGCATCCCAATATCAGAGTCTGGTCTCCTCAGGCATGACGATGTTCAGGTGAGTGATGTGTTGAGGCATGTCACTCCATGTCAGCAATGCCAATGGTACCTCTATGGATCTCATGTCGCCCATTGTATGGTGAAGAGGGGATTAAGACAGTCAGCAGAAACCAAATTCTCCTCCTAGATCTCTGGTGTCTACGTGATCAGGTAAAACGTCCTCCTGGTCGTCTCCAGTTACCACAGAGGTAACAAGACCTTGTGTGTTAATTAGCCAGGTGTGGTGACAGGTATAGGGCCTCTACAGGTGTGCCCACGTAAGGTAAGACTACGCCCTAATAGTAGTCCTCCTACACCTTGATTACATATGCACTCCTACTACAGATTTACAGACCTCAATTAAGCAGTATTGAGCAACTAGGCCTAATCCAACAGCCTTGGAGTGCCCCATGTGATTTCATCCACACCTTGGGCGAGTAGATATTGAGACTGTTAAACACACTGGAGAAGATAGTGGCATACGTGGCTCCCCTCCTGGGTTCCTTCCCATGTGTCACTGGTATTACAATCCTCTGTGAACACATCTGGGATAACTTCAGTAGCAGTGACAGGCCTATCGTGTTTTTAACACATTACCTCCACATTAGTCACATTCAAGGACAAGTACACTGGAGGAACACCTGGTACCTATGGAGTAGTGTATGCCAGCTGTTCAGACCCTGGAGGATGAAAAAGTTGCCAGGTTGAGATAACTGTAATAATTCCCCTGGAGCCGAGAGGCAGTGCTGGAGGAGGTACCAGTAGTTATGTGCATGGAGGCAAGTAGGCGTGAGAGGTGCTAGGCTTATGTTGACCACAACTGGCAGCAGCCAGCATGGCCTCCTGCAGGTGTACACCTAGACTCCACACCAGGTGGAGGAGTGACTCTACCCATGCACACAGACACTGGGACACCCCAGGTTGAATCCTGGAGACCTGTCCCCCCTGGAGGAGCCTGGTGAGGGGCCTGAGAGGCCACTGGAGGTAGTAGGAGCGGCAGAAGCACACCTGGCCCGACCAGCCGCAGGTGAAGGTAAAAAAGGTGTAAGCGATCGTAGATACACTAAGAGCGGCAGCGGCACCAGCAGCAGCGGCAGTAGGAACGATCGACACTGTATCTGATACAGCTACTCAAGTCTGCTATCATGATTGATACTGCACAAACAACGTGTGTATAATTGTAATGATTGTTCCATATGCGACAACTAATGTGACCAGGTGAACTACTTAAGCCTTTATAACCTGAAATAGGAAGCAGTCACTTCACCATTCCGCCTATCTACCAAATTCCCAAAGATAAGCTCTGTTTCCTACTGTTGATCGTACATATGGATAGGGCTGGGGATACAAGTGGTCTTCCCTTGTCATAAGGAGGAAAGGTTTTTCACCTTTATCCCCTAATGTTTGGTAGCAGAGACGAGTAATTTGCTGGTACGGTATTCTAACCAAGCCAGCATACAGCAGTGAAGGACTGTGCTGCAGAAGTACATATTGTTTAGGGCGAGTTACACTAACTCTAAATTGGGGGTTCCACTGGATCGGATTACTCGTCATATATGCCTCAGGAACAACCCAATCTAAATCTCATACAAAACTGATGATTCAATAGTCTCTTATCTAATAATATCTCATTTTCTGGTTTTACTCAAGACTCATCAGACTACATGCATTAAAAAACAAAACAAAATAAAAAAAAAGCCATAAGATTTATCCGAATTTCAAATTATCATCAGTAGTGATTAGTGAAATTTTCATTAGATCCGGTGTAAGCAGTGCTTTGGCCATGCGGCATGAAAAGTTCCTTCCTAACAAAATGCAGTTGTGAGGCTTTTATAAACAGGAGTTAACAGTGCCCTACAGAGATTCTCCACGGTGTGCTATAGATAAGGCTGTATCTGTGTATTGCATGATCTACGGCAGTGAAGGAGCAGTTAACCATTTTAAGACAGATAGCAGGGTTCCCACTATTTACGGATCATGGTTTTAACTGATTTTTACCTGACATTTATCAACTTTTGACTGACCAAATAGCGGATGATTTACAGGACTCACGAAAAAAAGATTTATCCACTCTCGAGCGTGTGTTTTAAAAATATTGTGAATTTGCATGGAATCTTGACAATTATCCCCCTAAATTAGTCAAAATTTCATTTTTAACTGACTTTTAACTGACTTTTCCAAAAAATATCATTTTAACTGACCTTAAAATGCGTTTAACTGACTTTTAACTGACCAGTGGGAACCCTGCGATAGTACAATAATGCATCATTCCAACCCTATTACATATATGGCTGATACTTCTGGTAGCCTGCATGATACTCTAATGCAGTGCTGGTTAGGCTTCCCGCCTGCACTACATTGGTGCATTATAGCGACCAATGGGCTTCATACAATAACGCATTAGAAGAATTAAAGAGCTACAAAGGTGGGCTGGAAAAGAGTGGGGAGTATATAGGGTCATGAATGAATAACTGGAGGGAGTGTGCCAATAGTGGCAGATGAGAGGGAGGGCTTGGCATAAACACTGACACCTGGTTACACCCTAACTAACACACTTAATGTCTGACTCACAACACACATGTATAACTATTTCATGTGAAGAAACAGAGTTACCATTGTGTAAGAATATGGCAGGCCATTCTGTTCCACACTAGGGCATAAAGAATTCATAATCTATTTTTTACGGCCCTATTTCCATTGAGGTGTCATCAGAGTAGCCTCAAACCCCTTATTTCATAAATAGTATAATTAGATAAGCATGGAGTGATTGGACCGGTGAAATACAACCCAAGGCTTCCTCGTACAGGACCATTTTATTTGGAGTGATTCTCATGAACTGTTGCTATCTGTCTAGCCGTCTGAGCCAGACGGCTAGGTATAGGATAATAGATAAACGTTCACAGCAAGTACTCACTACTGAGAGTAATCTCACAAGGCAAAGAATATTCTAGTCCATGCCATCTATGGGTTACCCCTTTCAACCAAGCAACACCACAGACAAGCTCCATGGCCTGAACCTAATCTTACTCCCCATATACTACTTACGTTCTCAATGAATTCTTACCCATCTACAACTATGCCGCAATGTTTGCAACTAGCATGAGCATAGCATGGGAAATATATTGCTGTTCAAATAATTTTGATGTAGTCGACTTTGCTTTACTATCATAATAAGAAATGCAGTTGTGACTACATCGTCTAACTTTTTTTTTCATGATGACAAGCAAAAGAAAGGCCATGTAAATGGTCGTATGGGCGCAGGTGTCGTTCGGCCCGCTAATCAATAATCTACCTACATAGCACTTTCATCATTTCATTTTCATTTATTTTACATTAAATCACATTTCCAGGAATGCATCCTTTGTCCATATATTAGTCAAACAGATGGTAAGGCAATATCTCTCCGAGCAGCTGTGTCCACAATAATTGCATAAAGATGAGTTTGGGTACCGACTTCAGGATCAATGATTGGTAATCAGAAAACACACACAGACTATAGTCTACTACCAGGAAGGATAACACATGAATATAACAGAACCTGGAGTATTCCCCCAGTGAAACATTGTGCATGCTGTCACCTGCAGGAACACTCCATTGTTACAGACCTGGGAGCTAGCCTTAGGGTAGGTCACCCCTGACTCGACCACTAGGCTGGTTGTTACCTAAATTCAGCCACCTTAGGACAAACCTCTTTCACATTGCATTCAGACAAGTTATTTCAATACCAACATGAATACTGATTGATGTTTATACAAGGTCTTTCATGTGTGTCAAATTGAGTGTCTTAAGGCATCTGAAAGAGGTTAGCCTGGAATTGACAACTCAAGGTGCCAAGCAATCAAGTGGTGGAGTCAGGGGCAACCTTGCCTACATAGGTGGTGAGGACATGTATGGGTGTAGGGTAGGGGTAGAGGGGCGTCATAAGAAGCAACATTAACATGTAGTGGCTGTAGTAGTAGTAGTATATAATGGTGGGACCTGAATGATGAGCACGATGTCAACACCACACATGGAACTGGATGTGACAATCACATGAGCCTATGTAGAGGTAACAGCAGGTA
Source organism: Acholoe squamosa (assembly GCA_949317995.1). Taxonomy (NCBI): domain Eukaryota; kingdom Metazoa; phylum Annelida; class Polychaeta; order Phyllodocida; family Polynoidae; genus Acholoe; species Acholoe squamosa. The sequence goes on from OX439049.1 coordinate 37,397,716, forward strand.
GTCTAGGGTAGGGATGCTTCTCATATATCTGACTGGCATAGAGAGTGAGTGAGTGAGCCAGAAAGAGTGAGTGAGTTAGTGAGTGAGTGAGTGAGTGAGTGAGTGAGTGAGTGAGTGAGGAAGTGACTGAGAGCTAGCAAGTGGGTGGGAGAATGTATGAGTAAGCGTCAGTGAGCAAGTGATGGGTGGGTAAAAGTGGCATCTCTGTTTCAAGAAGGTCAATGTGACCTATGGCCTTACCTTGATCAAGGTCAAGGTCAGAGATTTCCTGGCCTGGGCCCAGGCTAGGGAAATGTTCACCTGACTAGAATGGAGCTCACCATGCCTCAGGGAACAGTTAAGGGGAGTCCTCCACCTGCCCCCCCCCCCACACAAATCCCTCTGATTGATGTTCAAAGAAAAGCCCTACTAGTCAGTCAGAGAGAAGTCCTGGTAGTCAGCCCTCCAGTAGGGGCCACCTCCAGGTGGTCCATGCAGTGGTGGGCCCATAGGTGTGTTACAGAGGTGTGACTCTGTGAGTGTTAATCTCTCACACCCCCTCAGAGAGCTAATAGGTCATGATTTTGTAGTTGCCTAGAAAACATGCTGTTGCCTATTGGAAAAGAAAAAAAAACTAGACATTTCCTAGACCTTATTTAACCAGGGAATATGTGAGTACCACTTTTAAATATGTGAGCTGCATATTTCACACAATAAAAAGCTTCTGGAGTGAAGTTTCAACTTCACCTGGGGAAATTTTTTTTATTATCTAAACTATTGAACAAATACATGTATGCATATTAAAGCCCTCTAAATGGCAGTTAAAATGATACCCTAATTGTTCAGATACACCAGTAAACAGCTTCAGAATCAAAAAGTTAAGATGCGTCACCCTGAAGACACCCCCCCCCCCACTTTTGTTAATATCACACTGTGGGCGTCCGTGCACGGCAGAGCCGCCCATGGGAGCTATGTCAGTGCGTACCTGAGTTTTAAAACAATCCACAATGTTTCAAAGCATGAAATGTGCACAATTAAAGTACTATATTTTACTTTATAGCATGCTTATTAAGTTTCGGCACTGGTTTGAGTGCTAAAAGGGGATGATATAGGCACTCTGTTTCGCGTCGTGCCTATATCATCCCCTGAAAGGCATTTGTTCAAGTCTATTCATTATATATTACATTTGTAGGTCGACACTCAACTGACCGGATAACATACCAGGCTTTTGGCAATGAGTCACTGTTTTGGCACTCCATAGGTGGGTTAGAGTTTGCCCCTTTACGTAGTGCCCCACGTGAAAGCCTAGTCAGGCAGTGGTGATTGCTGAAGTGCTACATAAGCCACTGCAGTGGTGGTCAGTTCTGGAATCTATTTCAAAAGCCATTATTGACAATATTTGGTGTACCAGGCACGTAACATTTGATGACTACACAAGGGCCTACATTAAATAGCCATAATAGGACATGAACTGATAATATAACCCATTAAAGTTTTTAGTTCCACCTTTCTCCACTACATGACAGCAGCTCCCAGTCCCCTAGCCCTGTTAGATACATAATGTATTTATGGTAAAGGTGTGCTCAATGGGAATATAAAGTTAATTTAGTTAATTTTTCAATAGTTCAATGTGACATCGTCTGGGTATAGATGATCTCTTTGAATCCAGTAATGATGTTTCTTTTAACATATTGTCTTGCATACTAGTATATTGATATTATTAGATGTGCACTCTTTGCAAATGTAGCTGTGCCTGTCCCTGATCTGAATAACACCCGCCACCCACCCACCAACCCGGTCCACTTCACGATTGCTATACTATTCATAGGCCTGTTGGGCAAAAAGACCTGACACCTAAGCCACATGTACATTTGTAGACTCACATTTCCCGCCATAGAAAAGAATCATTCTACCTTCAGGCGTCTTCTGTATACACATGCAGGGAGTCCTGGTATCAAAATGTTGCATACCATGTAATGTGGAAATAAGTCATATTGATAAAAATATACTTCATTGTTTAGGTCCAATGAGGTCGATTTGGTTGTATTTGCATCTTTAGGTCTCTTTAGTTACTTGCATTACTTTAGTTAATGCATACCCTCCACAATAGTGAATATAACAGTGCATTAAATATTCCTCTTATGTCTCTGTCTAAATGGGCTTTGTGTCCTCTGACCGAGTTTTTTTTAACCCCTTCCACCCCATAAAGCAGGATTTGCACATACAGTTACAGAAATCCAGGGATGAAAGGGTTAACCATTGTCAAGGGGTTTGTTAATCTACAGACGCTGACAGCGTGTTCCTAAAGGATTGTCCAAAAAGCTCAATTTGTTCACATAGCTAGGAGAACTATGTCTAATGCCAATGTGTACATAATGAACTACTTGAATACTAGTATTGCAAAGGTATCACAGATATCCCATATACATTTTGTTTTACCGATAAAGTGCTGTATTAATTTGTCTATGTTTATTATGAGGGATTATATTTGATCGTAAATAGCAAGCAGTTAGAGATAATTCTAAACACCAGTGGCAGAGGACGATGGTTATAGGCACCTATAACGTCTCAGTGCTAGATATGATAAGGGCAGTGATCTGAGAGAGGTTGTTTTGTTTTATATCTGCTATCTGATATAATTAGGCTAATCAGCCTCTGCTACATGACTAGAGGTATAAAATGTGCCACTGCGTGACAGATTAGTCATTGTATATAGGTTACTCGCCCAAATGCTTGACCAAACTCTGAGAGTTGATTCATATCAAGTTCTTTCCCCCCGGATAATCCAAATCTGCCAGGGGATATAGCAAACTTTGAATGTCAAGGCCCCCAATTTGCGTGTTCTAATTAGGTAGGAGAGTTATCAATTTAAATCGGCTAATATAATGCTTTAGATTAGTTAAAAATCTCCTCAAAATGATTGATTGGCTTCAGATATGGGTAATGATCAAAATTCAAAATTGCATGAGAACAGGTATATAATGTGTGACAGCGTGACTGATTAGGCATTGCTAACTAAAACCAAAGGGATGCGTCCACCCATTGTCAATGTCTATGACAACTTCTGTTTTCTTTTTACTATGAGTGTGACAATGTGTGTGCCAAAGTTGATGTGGAAATGATGTAGTGATATTGTGTGTGTCATGGGTATTAACAGTTCAGTCCTCAAAGGGTGAAGGCGGCCTTGAACCTGAGTGGGCATACAGAAAGGCTAGCCCACGGTCCACCCTTTCTGTATGCCTGATTGTAGCCTATGTGGGTGTAGAGACTGAGTCATCATTAACAAGGCATGGTGCACCTTGGAGGCTGAGGAGGCACACGTACGTTTGTATCCTGCATCGGGCTGCTAGGTAGATTCATTATAGATCAAGGCATCGACCCAACCCAGCAACACTTAGTATAGGGAAAAGGTAAGTACAAAAACAAACCATATCTCTGAGAAAGGAATGAGACGGCTGCCTTTTGGACCAATCTGTATTTCTTTTGCTCATTTTGATATTTTTCTTTCTTCTTTTGTCATTTTGCCATTTTGCTTTTTCCAACGTAGCTATGTTTCATTTACAAAGCTGATATCTCTAAAAGGTTAACAAACGAGGTCGATATGATTTATTGGGAGATTTCTATAATCTGATAGGCTAACTATCTTCATAGGGCATACGTTGAATAGCCATTTAACCTTATTTTGATTGCTAGCTATAACTTAGGTTATTTTCTTTAGCAAGAACATTCATAATTACAGATGAAAATGAGGAGGGGGCATGATATAAAGATCAATGATTGGATTGAGTGAACTTGCTAATTAGATCTAGCTTGGCATTCTAAATTGGCTGATAACTTATTATGTTTAGCTGTAATGCACAGTCAATAATTACAATCAACCTAAGAAGGCCAGCAGAGGTAAGGTGTTTCAGCCACCCAGACCCAAGCCAGCAATCTTTTTTTTTCTTTTCTGTTCTCATCAGTTTCTCTTTAGAAAATTGTCATAATTGTCACTCAATGTGGTGATATCAATTTTATCCCACCCTACTAAATCTATTTTGATTCATGTGTGATAAATTCATGTGGTTGATTTGCTATGATAACACTGTACAATGGCCATATATGCTGAAAATCACCTCCGAGGGCAATGATTTCACTATGTTCACCTATATAGTGTAATCCAAACATGTCCAAGAACTTTCTTATGTCATTTCTGGCATTTATCTGGGTAATTTCAATAGCTTTGACATTTGTCCAAGTCATCTTTCACCCAAAAGTGGCTCCTAGGCCTCTATCATTCCGAGCGTTGGAACCAGTTTTATGAAATAGTATGTGTTCAGTGTTAGCACACTCCATATGCATGGTTGTAGCAGTTTTGGTAGTTCAGAAGCAAGAGTCCATCTTGGATAATGCCAAAAGGGGTCAAGATGTATGTATATCCACAACAAACAGGTTCGATTTCATGTACATTGCATTATAACCACTTGTTTCGGGGATATACTGCTTCATTTTGGTACAAGGCCAGTCATCTAGTGTCGTCTAGCTAGCGTTTTGAACATATTTACTACATTTACTGCATATTACTGAGTCAAAGGATGAATATTTCATCAGATATGGGTGTGTAAATGGTAATCAAAAATAAATAAACCAGATTTGATGTGAAATCTGGTGTTTGTACAGTTTGAAGTAATATGGATTTGGCTACCGAGGATGAAAATGGGCAAATTCTAGGTATTCTGCCAGCAGAAAATTTGTTATTTTTGAATTCCCCAGGTCAAAATACATAGGAATTAGTGGGGTTCAGCTCTGTTTTTTTTTTCTTTCGAAAAGTGAATTTTTGTTGTACAGTGATAATTGACCACTCTATGTAGGTAAGGAGAAAACAATCTTTTCAATCTGACCTCAAATACAAGACCACATAGTGTGAAACACATCTCTATTTAGCCTGAGGCTTACTGCAGACCGCTACTGGAGGCGATCAGCACAGGATTAATGGCACGACCTGATTGGTTTAGTATTGATCCCGTTATGGCTCTATACCTAATGGGTATAGAGAAGTCACACAGGTAATCAGGGATAAGTCTAACACATCTTTGTCAAGGTCATACCTGTATCAACACTTTCTATAATTGGTGAATTGAACCATATAACACATTTCTCTTTTGATTTTCATAGAAAATGACATGGTGCAATTGCTTACAATTTATGGTTTTGACTGGAGGTAAACGCTGACATATTAATTAGAGAATCGCCAACATATAACACTCTTTCTAAAACCCACTAAGATTATTTCCAGAAATCTTTCTTAGACTTTACCTCCCTGGTTCTTGTATGCTAGATCTATAGGGGGATATGGTATTCAAAAATACCATACATTATCATGTCTAGGAAAGCCTGATCAGAAACAACACACTAGGAAAGAGAATAGTACATGTAGTTCTAATACAATACGAGATCACACTTGGTTTAGGACATTATTAAGAGTGAATTGTACATCACAGATGTAATGGCCGAGAGATCGTAGTAGAGACATCTAATTATGAAGTGATTGAACAAACACTCAGAGACTCTAGGGGACAGAGCTGTGGTGCTGTTGGATGACCTGGGACAATAGCAATTGACTACAGGTACTTAGAGGCGCCTAGAGTGGGTGTGGAAGCTATAAGGCTGTCCCAGAATGACCTGGAATAATAGCAATTCACTGGTACACTGGTACTGGTACACTGGTACACCACAGTCTTCGTCATGGTTGACTGATTTCAGTAGCTGATCTATAGTAGAGGGCTTTTGGCTGTTTTTGACATGACCTGCTGTCCCCCTTCTACATGATGTACATATGGCCGAGGAGACAAGTCTCTCGGCCAATAAATACCTCACGGGCATAACAACCCCTGCCCAGAAGGGGTAACATGATGCCTATTGAGACCCCACTGGAGGAGGGATCAGCCAGCTTCAAGACTCCATAAAGAGGCAGGTAGAAAGGAGTCCTCCCTGGCATTTAAGCAGATCCATGGAGGCCCCATGTGACGGTAAGATTGCCATTCCACGGAGGATGATGCTAAATCATAAACGCAGCACCATCTAGCCCAAGACCGCTAGCACATTATCATATATCCATTTGGTCACTATAATGCATGGATGTAGCCAGAGCTACTATCATGCATTATAAAACACATGGTGCACCAATGACGTGCTGGTGACCGGACTCACAAAAACTTCATTGGTGCATCATGATGACCTACGGGTATGATGCACTCATTACAGGGCTAAGCGCAAAGCCGTATCAAGGACAGGTAACATAAGCCACAATGACATGTGTCCTCTTTGATGTGACTGGCGGCCAGTCCTAGTACTACTACAGGTATGAGATATACTCCATTTACTGCTGATATTAATGAGTGATTGTTGGGGGCCAACTGAATTTTGAACATGGTGAACAAGACCCAAGGGAAACCTTCGGTATTTATAGATTTTTAAAGGGTTAATTTTCTTTTCAACAATATTTTAGTAGAAAATTGATGAAGTTAGATAGGTTAACTAGAAATTCAAATAAGGTAGAATCTCTGCTAATCCACAGGACTAACTCAGAAGCTTAAATGTGATTTCCTACAAAGTTGTGTTTAACATAGTTTGGTAGGCCTAGGTATGGACCGTTCCAGGCCATTAACCTACTTGGGGAAGAACTGAACAGTTGGTTATTTGATCTCAAAGAGATGTCTGTCTGAAACAGAACTACAGGGGACACAACCAGCAGCCAAGAGCAGCCAAGAGCCAAGATCGACTTCTTCTTAATACTCCTTAACCATTAAAAGGCCGATAGTTGACTGATGCTTCTTGCCAATTGATCATTGAATGCATGAATGCTACATTCAAACATCATGCTCACCCTACTCATGGAGGTCAGGATGTTGTTCCAATCAAGTGACGGCGGGTCTGCTTCATTGGTTCATCATGCTGACCAATAGGGCATGATGCAATCTTGCATTAGCTGCCCTTCAATGGTTAGTTGCACATGTCACGATCCACCAATTGCTGGCAGGGCATCTTGTGGGGGTTATTTCATTTATATTTCTTAATGGACGCTTCAGAGGAAACACCACTCATAAGATCTGGGATTCCACAAAGGATAATTCTCCTCCCAGCCTACAAGTGGGCATACCAGATTCGTAAAAGGCGACAAAATCGGGATTCATTGTGGCTTCACGTGAGCATGTGGGCAGCTGGTGTCCATATGCGCAACCCCAGGCCTATATGCTTTTCTTTTGTCATGGGATTCCACCTCAGTGAACCACGTTTGAGTGATCAAAGGCTGTGGTTTGTCTGGCCCTGTTTATAGGACCAGGCAAATAAAAGAACACTTTCTATCCTCCGAGAAGAGTAGGGGTAGGGGTTTCCCCCCTATGGTGAATATTGATGACATCCCTAATCTAAATGCAGCTTGCCCAAAGCTAAACACCAAATCGATGACTGAATATATCGGTTGAATGTTCAAATCTATGAGTATTGAGACAAACTTCATTCTAGAAATGTGCCTGTGATGATGCATTTTATTCTGTCCTCACAAGATACAGATACCTAGCCATGCCACCTCCACTGCTAAGGGTACTATATAACCTTTGAGAGCCATGCCCCGTGGTCAGCATGATGCACAAATTTAGTGCTAGCGATTCTGCATCTTCATTGGCGCATCATGCAGATCTTCTGTCTGTGTATCAATCCTGGCATAGGGTTGGCATGAAGCCTAATTGTAGCCCTGACAAAAAACTCACCAGAGCTGCATTCATGCATCCTGGCCGTCTACTCATGACGACCAATGGGCATAATGCATGAATTAGCGCCCCTTGAGGGGTTCACATTACTGCCCATCCTTGTCACATCTATACTTATGGAGGAGATGTTAACTCAGCCTCTATACCTGTACAGGTCAATATCATTTTATGTCTGCATCCTCTCTCTCCACTCCAGGGCCACAGGAAAGATGACACCACCCTCTAAAAGGTGGCAGTCAGCCACTGTAAGAGCTATAGCAGGTGGACACTTGACACCCATTGGAGCATATAGGGACACATAGGTGTAGGTATAGGCTGTGTGCAAACCACATTAGTCTGCATGTTCTCCTGTATAGAGTTACCTGTATTGATTGTTATTACTAGACTATTCCATTCATGGTGAGATGGAAGGGTGTTGTGGTGTGTGTGTGTGTGGGGGGGGGGGAGTTGTTACATAGACTTATACGCAAATACTGTAGACGTCCAGTCGCTCATCTTCAAGTTTGAATTCTGAATGCGTTTAAATGACCAATGGACATAGAGCTCTAACATACTCTAGACATATGTCATATCACTTAACCTGAAATAGAGAAGTATCAATCCTCTTGCGATTAGACTAGAACATTGAATTAACACTGAACTACATAAATTTACCTTATCATCTATGACTATGCATAATCGACACTACACACCATAGACCATTATCTAAGTAAAATTCTTAAAGCCTTAAAATAACTAACTGACATTAAATCTAGCCTTAACTCGAAATAGTTTCTATGCCCCTTTAAAGTACTATTTTAATAAGTGATGGAATTTGAGGAGTTTGCATAAAATATCCATTTTATATTCCAGGATATTCATAAAGCCACACCACTCCAAAAATGAACTACTATCAACTTTGGGCAATTAGAGCTCCTTTGAGATGTTTCACCTATAAAAAATCGGATCGTACTTGTACTGATATTTCTGTGCTACTTGTAGATACAACGTCTTCAAATGAGAAACATCTGTTGTTTGTTTGTTTGTTTAGTTTCGTACTTTCAGGAGCTATGTTCTTTGACTTATTTTGAGAAAGCTCTTTGTCAATTTAGCAATAGCATTCTCTAGAAAACCATCTATTCTAAAGCTACTACACATACATCTTGAATTTATCTATGCTCTATAAATTGTATTCTTTGTTCATTACATAAGTCACAACATGTCTTGTACAGACATACATAGGGGCAGTGAACACACCAGTGACAACTTCCCTACCAGTAACACCTCAGGGACAGCATGATACGACAAGGCTTCATTCTCATTTGCCATCACAATGTGCTAAAGGGCTGGATTCACTGGTGTTGGTCGGACGTGTTTTTGCCAATCCGACAGTTTCATTTTATCGTAAATGTATAAAATAATTCTGTCGGATTGGCAAACATATGCTGGCCAATGGCAGTGGAACCGGCCCTTTACACCTGTATGGTCAGTATGATGCTAACAGTCAGGGCCGCATCCATGCATCATACTGACAAGATGGTCATGATGCCTTATGGTACCATGCTCACCTTAAGGGTTGAACCACCTGAAAGTATAAGAGGTACTATGAATAACTACATAGTGAACGCACAGTGAGTGTGGAGGGGGGAACTACAGGCATCCACAACTACCAACCAACAGGGGGCAGCACCAACATCTCACAGCATAGGGGTAAAGACCAAAGTGAAAGACCAACCTTGAGAAAATCAAAGGAGAACTGGAAGAGAGAAAGATGTAGAAGAATAAGCAGAGGAAGGCAGACAGCGGTATTGTTTTTGTAGATGAGGAAGACAAGGATATGCATAAAGTTCATTATAAGGCAGGTATTGGCACAATAAATGGGTAAATAGGCAAGTAGGTATAATACAAATAGGGGAAGTACTGTGTAGCTTAAGGCCAAGGTCCACGTGCAATAGGAATTATGATTATAAGGTAGATATAGGTTGTAAAACTTATGATGCCGATTTCCATCCCTGCTGCAAACCACAACAGCTACATACGGACCCTTGCCTTAACACAGTTAATATTGAGGAGATGGAACAAATACTAGTTAATCATCTCAGAAATTATAATCAAGGTTTGTCTTTGCTTTCTTTTTTTACACGCCATAAATTTTTAAATCAAGTGCTAAACCAAAGCAGATTGACTGATTTCTAAGATTTCCAATAACACCCATTCAAACCTTTTACCTTGAACACTGATTATAACCTATTTAACCTTCTGTTGTGTGCTCGCTTATACATATTTGTTAGGTAGGTCGGTAGGTTCCACACACTTGCTCATATATGTATACATATGAAGGTTAAGTCTAGGCATTAGGCCTACGTTTTATTGACTTCTATGTCCAATGCCCTTGTAGGGTTAATAATTTTGTACCTACCATGTGTGCCTGTACTGCTGCTATGTGGTCTTGAAGGGGTTAATGACCACTGGTGCATGCAGTGTCGAAGATATTACTAATACCCTATTGTTCCTAATCACTGAAGCATGAGGTACACAGCACAGAGACTACTGTAAAACCTCACCTATAGACCACTTTTATTTCTTAGAACCCCAGTTTCGGCCTTTAGGTAGCTCAGATAACATTATAGGTGAGATTTTAGGGTATAGACCGTATTTCACTCCATGTTCCTACATCAGTCAGAATCCCTCTTTAATGTGGTTCTGTGCAGCGGTTTTTTCCATATATTTATAAGTATGTTATTGACGTCTAGTCAATAACATAATAAACCATGAAGTCTTGAAACACGTTTTATTTTCAATTGGAAAGCCACTTGTTGCCCTGATATATATATAACAATGTAGTACTGGGGAGTAACTCGCCAGTGTTGCATTGGTGCATCATGCCCATCCCATTAAAGGAATAATATCTGACAGACTAAGGGCTGGTCCAACTGCGCCAGTCAGGTGAATTTTCTTAGCAAATCCCACGATTTATTTTTTCAATAACTTCCGATATAAAGGGCTGGCTCCATTGCGTCGGTCGGGTCAATTTTGTGCTGAGTCGGCCGATTTCTTTTCATCACAAATGTTTGGAAAAGAATCGTCAGATTAGCAGGAAATGAACCTGACCGACCAAGTGGAACCAGTCGTTTAGTAAGAAATCGTCGGATTAGGAGATATTCACCCGACCAACATATAGTGGAACTAGCCCTTTACTGGAACATATCACCCCTATTTGTATGCTGTGAACAGCTGTACATAATTTGTGAATGACCTCATAGAATACAAAGGACATGGAATGAAAAAAAGCCTTTTTATGGCTTGTAACCAACATCCGATAGAAAACTGTACAATGGACATCTCATTGATAAACTATTGCAGTACAATGTCATCACAATGCAGTGTGTTTCCAGACAAACCGAACCCATAATTGATTTCAGAAAGTCACAATCATTTTTCTTTTTTTTTATCAGCTGAAGGTTTGAGCAGAAGGAAAGATGTGTGGAGATGTGTTTGCTTCTTACAAAATTAGACATAAATACTTTTTTTCATGTAATACTTCAGCAGCCCCTCAGCAGTTCCAAGCACCATTCCCAAATATCACACGAATGCTAGTGGTCTTCCTCCATACCAATGCCTCTCTCTGTCTGTGAAAATATACCACTTGACCAATGCTTGAAAATAAACTATAAGTCTGATTAGGATTCCAATGCTTCATTTCTCACAATACGCACAGCTACCAACATAATGGCTATTTTATTCATGAACTATGGTCATAATGTCACATGCCAGCTTCCTTCCACTTCAACTGTCATGAATGATTCTTTAATGCTTTCTTTCTTCACCTGTGCACCAGAGTTGACATTTGACACACCACTAGAGACTTGTGGTCAGCCAAGAGTTTCCATGAATAAATTCATGACGTTTGCTGTCATCACACCCAATAAACACGTCTGTAATGTCACAAAACCAACAAACATAAGAAGCACAAAAGCAAAATATTCTCCTTACGGCAAACCTCTAAAGATTCATTAGCAACTAAGGGATCCCCTTTTAACCTTTAAAGCATGCACTGATCCTAAGACTTCTACAGCCAAAGCTAACGTGTCCCCAACAGGCTAAATCCAGTGACTGGATTCTTCACACATACAAAGCCATAGGGTGATGAATGTTTCACATATTGAAAAAAAACTATCTGAGTTTGTTCGTTTAGCTTTACGTCCGGGGGCCAACTCTATGGTGAACCGACTCGCCAGGATTTCATTGGTGCATCATGAGGACCAATGGGCATGATTCAGTCCTGCATTAACGCTCCTTAAAATGGTTATGACTATTGGCACTTACAGGGCAAAGGGACTGAGTCAAGTAAAAACGAAAGGCTTACATAGTGAGGGGCTGAATACATGTTCAATCCATCTGCATAGTAGAATGACGTGTAATTTCAATGGATTACTGTCTACGTTCACACAATACCATGCAGCCATACCCAGGGGAAACCACCTGTCTCACACAGAGTATGGCTCTAAGGATATAGACAATACCATGCACAGCCAGAGGTTTGATGTCAAATCTGTGAATTCATCTTGCATTAAGTTACATAAAGGCTACACTTTATATGACAAAACTATACCTCTTTTTTTTTAGGTGTTGCTATAAAACAAACTTAATTCGGTGTTCATACTATTTGTTTGTAAACCACAAAATGACTTAACTGTATCTACGACTATATGTATTACACCATCTGCTTTCAGACCCCCCCCCCACCCACCCACCTTCCATCTCAACTGTCAATTTGGGTTTAGCAGTCACCAACTGGTCCCTGAGAGGGTGTCTGTGCTTATGGGGTGGGCGAGCATTTTATAATCCATGACTCTCAATAGACCATCAAAAGTACTCGTTTAGGCTTTACCCATTGAAAAAGTATAACAGAACCATAAAAAATGTCAATTCAAACATTTTGCACTGTTTTTATTTAAAATATGATCATCCAACACCAAAATATTGCAGTTATATGCGTGAAACATCAGCAACGGGTAAAATGACATTTCTATATCGGGCCGGTAGTTGCATAACAATGCAATGAAATGCTTTTTAGACCAGTGGACTCTGGCCTTAAGACCTAGAGCTAGGATAATCTCTTCTGAGTGCTATCATCTATACTTAAATGTTTAGTCTGGCAAAGGTCTGGTCTTTATTTTTCTGCCTTAACCTTTGGTGCCAAGGTTTAATTATCACAATAATGTGAGATAGATAATGTCTACTCAAAAAAAGTTTTACTGCAAAAAATGAGCACAGCTGGAAATAGCATGTAGATAACCTTTAAATGAGGTCATTGCAATGCAGGATAAACATTAATAAAGCTGTTCCCGCTGAATTTGATTTAAATTGAACCAATCCAATTTATCCGGTTGTCGTACAGTTGGCTTGAAAATAAGTGAGCTAATTTGACATGTTCGTTCATGTCCCTTTTTCGCGACAAAACAATGTGGATGGAGACAAAGTAGAGCGACTATACAGAAGGAGTCGTTATTACGTGATGTGATTTCTGAAAGTGAGCTAAAGGCCGTTCATGCAGGTCTGAGCTAGACAGTGCCTATCTAAGCTAATATTACCACGACCTTTACAATGGTCAGCAGTGCAGGCTACTAGATCTATGTGCTTTTCAACTGCATTTTACACTTCATCTTACCTTGGTCCCTGTAGATTTTTTCCCTGATGACTGAAAAAACGTAAGAAGGTTACCTTGTAAATTTAACAGTTAAGTCATTGATTTAAAGTTAAACTGATGATAAAGTAAACCGTATTCCCCATCACCTATTGATATTTAATAGACTGTCCAATATGCTTGAGCCTTTATGTCATGGCAGATACGATCCTTACTATAGAATAGTACTGGACACGCCATATTCAATGGGGGGATGGAATACAATATGCCCGTATTCAATGGCTGATGATCACGTGACCTGCTGCAATAAAAACAGCTAAATATTGTTGAATTTCTTTATCTAAAGCCTTTCAAACCTGTGTAGCCATGACATAAATGCAAATGTCCACTTCCATGGAGTATATTTGCATCATATTCCCCTCGGTGCTGCCGTATTCCACGAAAGGACAGAATCAGGTGTTTTTTTTTTATATATATATATTGCCTTTCCTTTTAAATCATGGGATGCCTCACATGTATATGAACACTCATTTGTGGACATTCTGCAACTAAAAACACAAATAACTCATCTGGGGTAAAGTCAAACCACTTCATCATCGTCATGTTATAACTTGTAGTCCGAAAGGCATTACACACACATTATATACAACTTTAATCACTCCAAGGCCTGAACACTCATTCCATGCCTTGCTTTATTCAGCCTTACAGGGAATCTCTTTTAGATAAAAGCATCTCCAGGTTCTATATCTATCAGTTCCGTATCTACACTCACCTGGTAGCACATTAACCCATCTCCCTTTTCAATCTCACTAGCTTTAACCCCTTTAAGGCCAATTTGCGTCATAGTACATGGTTTCAACCCTGGAGACTTGCAAAGGCTACATTATTGCATCATATAGTTCATAAAGGCTTGATACACTCTTAGAGGGTTAGCACGATGCATTTATTCACTGGTGCATCATGATGACAAATGGACATGATGCACTCCTGAATCAGTAGCCCCTAAAAGCCTAAGCCACTTCTAAATCCACATCATAGCTGTCCCCCATGCCTTCCGTAAGCAGCCTCAGAGGCCCCATGCTATCTTTGTGTGCAGTTTTCTTTGGGTTTTCAATTGCCTTGGCACATGATTACTCTAATAAATCGCCCCCCATGTTTTGCTTGAGATCAATCTAGCGTCGGTAATGAAGCCTTTAGTGGAGAGTGCTGCTGTACAAACAGCCTCAGTGACATGGGAATAGCACAGGGACGGTGTGAAGGCTGCAGGAGCAAACACTCCAGCTCATCAAGCATTAAGCTGTTATGGTAACAGTTTTATATTGTGTCTGATATCTGTATTAATATATGTATTTTATGGTAAGGTTTAACAGTTCTTTTTGTGTCTGCTATTTGCATTGGTGTTACAGTATGTAAGCTATCTGTATTGGTTTTTGTATTGGTTTAAATATGTAAGCTCTACGGTAACATTTTAATCTGCCTGTTATTGGTATTAGTGAATGTAAGGTCTACAGGAATGGGGCTGGGTTTCGAAATAATATCCAAGATGGCTCCTACATCCCTCCTCCAGGTGGTATTTGAGATGAATTTTATGGGATGGTCCCTTTAAGAGTCTAAGACCCCTTAATGTGAAAATATTTTCTCGCTGGCTCTGTGCAAATCAGAAGAATGACACATTTCACCTTCAAGTATCCGTGATTTTTTATACAGGGACGAAAGTGACTGAGCACAAAAATCCCTGAAATGCTGAATCAAACCCCTTGGTTATAGGTGTTGTACAGGAATGTATCTATAGTTTTGAAACCTGAAAACACTGTACAACAAATCTTCACTTTCCAGGGGGAAAAAACGGAGCTGAACCCCATTAATTCCTATGTATTTTGACCTGGGGAATTAAAAAAAAAAAAAACATCCGTTTTTTTGCTGGTGGCTCTCAATTTTGAGATACACATACTACCCTAGAATTGACAATTTTTGTTCTCAGTAGCCAAATCCATATTACTGCATACTGTACAAACACCAGATTTTACATCAGATCTGATTTATCTGTCTTTGATTACCATTTCCAAGCCTATATCTAATGAATTGCTCATCCTTTGACTCAGTAAATAAGGTCAAAATGTTAGCCAGTCAGCACTTGTTCAGGACTGTTTTACCTGCCTCTTATACGCAATGACCCCATTACTAGCCTGCTAGAAGAGAAGGTAACCACTATCTTTGGTAGAATATTTCCATCTCATGAGAGGTCATGTTGGAATCACTTCCCATGTATGTCACTTACAGAGCCACAGTTTTGTCTGGGGAAGAATGCGAGGTCAGATGCAGGAGGTGGATCATCAAGGACGTCTTGCATTTGAGTTTCTGGTATGTGCCAGCAATGTATCCACACTCTCTACATAGTCCTCAGCCCTATTGTTTTCAAGAAATCCTGTTATGACTGCTCTGAGGGCAAGCCATGTTTTCCATTTACTATGTAGTCTATTTCAATTATAATACCTTCAAATTACCATCACTTTAATCACCTGATGACGGATAATCCTGATGTTAAGATGCAACCTTACTCACCATAAATCATGGCTGGTTGCTCTAAATGATCCAGAAGTCAGTGATTCAAGGAAATTAACATGGAAATTTGGCTGCCTTTTTAACATGACTCCCCTTGTACCAAAATGAAGCAATATAACCCCAAAACGAGGGTTATAATGCAATGTACATGAAATCAAGAATATTTGGTATGGAAATACATACATCTTGACCCCTAGTGGCATGATCCAAGGTGGAATCTTGCTTCTGAACTATGCATATGGAGCGTGCTAACACCAAACACATAATATTCCATAAAACTGGTTCTGATGCCCAGAATACTAGAGGGCTAGGAGCTACTTTTGGGTGAAATGTGATTTGCGGCAGTGTCAGAGCTATTGATAATACAAAGACAAATGCCAGGAATGACATAAGAAAGTTGTTGTACAGGTTTGGGCTACACTACATAGGTGAAAATAGTGAAATCATTGCCCTCGGGGGGATTTTCAGCATATATGGCACCCTATGAATATCTCAAAATTGAGAGCCAATAGGCATTTTTTAACCTCATTTTCAGACTCAGCAGCCTCAAATGAGGTATAATTGGTATGTTTCGTCTCCGTCTTTTTTTTTTGGCTGTTGTACAGTGCCCTGCAATCAGGCAAATCCCTTAAGACTTCCATCACTGGGTCCCATGCCTGGGTCTATGGTAACAGTTTTATTGTGGCCCGCTGTTATCTGTATTGGTATATGTCGCCTCTATAGTAACATGTAAAATTGTGCATATATGATCTGCATTGTAGGCTTAAATGTTGTCTGTTGGCCTAGGGCACATGGTAACACAGGTTTATTGTGCCTATAATCTCTAAACTAACTGTGCTGAATCTCTCTATATTGTAGCTATATCTGTTAATGATATCAAAGTTTCGTCTTAATAGCAGGCATCACATTGGGACTGCTTTACAAGTGCCATATCCCTCAAAAACTCTATAATGTCCATCAGTACATGTATATGCAGACTGTATACAAAAAGAGTCTGCCTCTGGAGTTTACTACAAAGAAGGATTTAATGGATTCAAAAGGAATGTGCCGTCCATAAAATCATATGTCACAGAGGATGCTGAAAGTAAATATGCTTTCTCCTAATTGCAAATTCTTTTGGCCAAAACAATTGCCATCTGATGGTGGCATTTCAGTAGCTTTATTTTATCATATTTTAACCGCCTATTTCTGACAGTCTCAAAGTCAGCATTTTTGTGGAAGCCTTATAAATGTCAAGGGAATAAGCCTCACTGATGACGACAGCATTAGTGTCAAATATTGTCAGGGTACTTTTATGACAGATTCTTTGAGCAACAGATTTAACATATCAAAATTTGAATTTTTGGAAAACATAAATGTTTATGTCAGAAGTATTTCTTTATGCAAAAAGTTGAGGTGGGGATTGGTGACGTACCTCAGATGCTAGTTTCGAATCAAAATGATAATACCCATTTGATTTGAAGAAAATTGTAGAAATCATCATAGCTAAAAGCTTCGATCTTAAAGAACCAAGCCCCTTGCTGTTTTGCCCCGTAGAGTAGTGACCATGTGCCAGACCCTATGGTGTAATTAAATGGAGCAAAGTTCAGAGCTTTCTTGATGAGTCAAACTCCAGAATAATTATATCAGGAGTTGATGAAATAAATATCTGAACTGAAATTGAGTTGTCAGCTAAAATACTACAAATGACAGTTGTTTGAAAATCTTACTATGCACATTTTTAGCTAACACTGGCTTATGTCAATCAAGAAGTCTCCCCCTTTCTCTCATTATGAACCGGATTCTGTAATTATGTTCCAGCACAGGCATACTCTGGGAAGCAATGAAGCAAATCAGTCAGCTTCAGGCTGTGTCAGCACTATCTGTATCTAGACAGCAGCCACATGATTTATGTATTTAAAAAGGTCATCTCCATTCAATGTGCCTTGAGTGTCATACACATTAAAGATACAGACTACTTCAATGTCTGGGAATCTTCTTTGGTTAATCGATTCCTTGTCTGATGTCTCAAATTTCATACCATGTTCCAGGGTCAATATATTGTCGCCTCAGTGCGACAAGGTTGTATCTGCATATTTCAAGTTTTGCAGGAGAGGCAAAACAAGGGTTGCAATGACTATAGCACACACTTGACACAACCTTATTACATTGGGGCCTGTAGGCAAATATATCATAGTCAGAGCTTTAATACTTTTATAGAAAGTAGATAATAATATTCACAGAAGAAAACTCAATTTTGCCAAAATGTCAGTTACAACTTTGTTGCACTGAGGCGAGGATATCCGATCTCTTTGACAAGAATATTTCTAAATAAGTACTGTAAAACAGTGTGTTAAGACTATCTCAGGTGCATTAAGACTATCTCAAAGGCGAGGTTTTGACACTAAAGAAGAGTACTCAGTCAGCAGTTTCTGAGCCCCATGTGCAGCTTGTAGGTTTTTTCCCATGGTGGGGTGCAGCTTATACTTGGCTGCAGCTTATGCACGAGGGTTTATGGTGGTACTAAATAAAGCATCAATGATATCAGTATCTTGGACAGAACCAAGGCCTCCTTCAGAATACGTGTGTCAGGAAACGCTCTGTAAAATACTCTGGCTGATTTCCCTCTATCACATCAAAGGGATGATAACCTTATGCACAGGGCTTTGATCATTTTTCCTATAGTATAGCTATTTTGAAGGCACTAAATGGAGTTTTTTTAGAATCCACTTCACATGGCAAAAAGCTGTCATGGCAAAAAGTTGTTATCCGCCGAGATCCCTTTTCTTACTACCTCTATCAGCTCAACTAGGGTTTAACCCTTTAGGCCCAGCATGATGCTTCAATGCACTATTTTGTCAGCGAAACTGGTGAAATGGGGCAATATATGGACCTTAAACAGAAAGGGAAACTTATAAAATTGAAGGAAATCAGAACTAGCATGGGTGGAAGATTCAAGGTTTTTCATGATTTCACAGCCTTCTTATATTCACTTAAGAAAATACTAATTGTCTCTATGTTCTCATGTCAAAAGACTAAAGGTTTCCTAAATTACCACCAGAGGTCCCATACAAACACACAGTATATTAAACACAGCACTACATACAGTGTCAGCATGGCCGTGCTCAGTTCAAGGTGAAGGTTTCAAGGATTCATGGAATTTTCCTTGAATATTTGCCTCTCTATTATAGAAAGAGCCTACATAAAGACACTACTTTTACTTAGAGCCGGACTATTAGGGTAAATTGAAGGGGCTAGAGGGTAAGGCAATAAGTACATATTTGGAACTGCCCTAACCTGATGATTCAACTACAAAAGGGGCAGACTTATCCTATATTTCCACATATATAAAGCATTTATTTGTATTAATGAATTATTTCTCAAAAAGCCGGGTCAGACTAACAATACCAATTCTCCATAAGCAGATATCAAAGTTCACACATGATATCATCTTCTCTCCTGGGCCCCAGAAACACAAATGCCATGTCAGCAGTTCTTGGAACCCCACAAGAGGTTCGACAACCTAATCTAGAGCAGAAGAGCAGGGATTTCCTCTGCCTTTTCAATTTCTTCTTCAATTTCCCTTTACATTTGAAATGCAAGGACTGATGCAGCGTCAGCACCTACGGACTACATGGGGAATATGTGCGGTCAGTATGGAGGAGGTAAGTAGGGCTAATACTAAGGGTAAAGGTGATCATTGCTATCAGGGTTACAGTGTTCAAAAAGTGCTGACTTCCACTTACTTCTTCCCCACTTTCTGTGACCTTATCAATTCCATTACCTATGCTTAAGCTTTTACCCATTTTCTATTTTTCTTCTCCTTTATATGCAGAGTTCCGTAGAACTTTGCACTAAGACACTGCAGGGAAAAAATTGTTTCTCATCACAACCATCGTAAAGAAAATCATCATTTGAGATTTCTTTTAGAAATTATCTCACATTTAGTAAGAGCAATTGTTAGTAGAATCGCCAGCACTAACGTACATTGGGGGATCATTGATGACAAAGGGACAAGGAACTGAAGACATGACGAATCTGTTAACGGATAAACCTGTTTAGGCAATTTCCCCTACATACATCTAATGGCTGTGTCTTGTACCACACTGGATTTCACACCATGAGCTGAGCTGGCACCTTTGTGGCTAATTTTCTACTTAACCATATAATCCACCTCATAAGGCTTGGACACAGTTTAAGGGTGCCCTATAAGTTACTGTCATGAGGAAACTGCTGACCAAAGCAAATCTGGACCCCCAGCGACCACAACCACAGATCAATTCACCTGATCGCCATTAGGGGAAGCCACTGTCAGCAGCCTGCCAATAAAGCTGCCAATTACCTTTGCAGCTTGGTAGGGTAATTCCCTTTGCAGCTTGGCAGGGTAATTCACACCTGCAAAGTTCGGAGCTACTGCAGTAGGCAGCCAGCCACTCCCCATGAGCTGTGCTTATTGGAAGGTCTTTTCTTTTATATGTTTTTGATCAGAAAACTTTGGTTCTACATAATATCTATGTATAATGCCATAAGAAAATGTAATGTATGTCCATACTATTATACTCACATTCAAGATTCAGATTGGTATTTTAATGTGCAGATCATGATATCTACTCCAATTAACTACATTGATTTACATGGAATGAGTTTTTAGCTTGACTTGTAAACCAGCTGCCCATCCCACTCACGTTTCACTTCTTATATAATTTTGTTATTTTCACTCCTGTGGGATAATTATTAAATGCATGTACGTTGGGATAATTAGACAGGGGTGAACAACCACGGAATTATTTGTCATCAATTAACCCTGATGGGGCCTGTCTCCAACGATGGTGAACGTGAGTGGGAGACAGACCCCGAGGAGTAGATCAATGAAAATGTATTCCAGGGAGTTCATCTCTGTCTTTATTCCATGTTGAATTGATAAAAAAAGAGCTTACATTCACTTAATTTAGCATCTACATACGTCATGTGACCAGGGGTGCTGGTCGGGACAAGTTATTGTATGGGGCGGTCCGGATCGGAACTCCTTGGGTTAAACCTATGAGACTGTTGTAGTCACATGACGTAAATTATGAGCTCACAAAGAGTGATGAGGTTTAGGTATTGAAAATCTACCCAACACAAACCAAGAAAATCTACCGAACACTGATAAGCTGGAGCTGGATTGTCCCTGGAAGTGGATATTATCCAGGGACAAGGTATCCACCATGGCATGTCTTATCAGTGTGTTTTAGTGGACCCAGAGAAATTCAAAATTTAGGTATAAAGAAATAAGTTCTATACTTAAATAGTAATACTTACCGGTGTGCCCGGCTGGCTGACAGGCTGTGAGGGTGGGTTGGAACCCGGTAGGGAGCCGTGTGCACTTCCAGGGGCAGCTTTATCTTCTGTCGGACTGGGTGAAGGCTGCGGACTCGGTACAAAGTCCTTATCTGGTACAAACAGCACCTGGAAATTACCAAAATAAGAATAAAAAATAAGTCAAAGAATATTTTACTATAACATAGCATTTGATTCTGAGCCATTTCAGACCCGCAGTGCAGCTTATAGCAGCACACCCAACTCGAGGTAGGTTTTCCGGTAGATCTAAAGATCTCACAAACATAAGGTAAATATTTGATTATTGTACTAATGTTAACAATGTTCTTTGAAATGAATGAATGTTTTCTAGTTTTGTATGTGTTTGGGCGTAAGGTGGCTGAATAAATAACCCCAGATGGTGAAAGAACTGAGGAGCAATCTCAGGGGAGCTCCCTGCTGCCACCTATAGGCTGATGTTAGTACTATTTCTGTATAGCAGATGAAGCCACTGACCTACCGTGGTCCTTCCAGCCCATATATAATAACCCATACCATCAAAGAAGTCCATTCCTTTGTCGACAAATGAGGAAACTTTTTGTTTTGGGACTAACATTTTGTAGAAAATTAACATCCATGCAAAGTTCTCTTGGCAGAAAAGTGGAGGGGGCATTCCTGAACAGCAGGGAAGGTGGTATCACTAGATATTATTTCTATGTTGCAACCTTTCACTCAATTTCCTCTGCGTGGTAGCTCTGTAGAATTTGAGGTCTTTACTAATCAATTTTAATAGGACATATCAAGATTATTCAGTATATCAAAAGGAATAGAGTTTAACATCTAGTGTCAGAAGTTGACATGTCAAAACAAGAAGAAAACTCCATTACGGTACATTATCTAGATTTTAAAACTATACTGCGTTTTAGGTCACTGCTAACAGAATTTGGTTGACTCCATACTATCTCAAGACCTAGTTATTGGACAGTTTTCATTGTTCGAGCTCCTGATTAACAAGATCTTACAATTTTACAGATGCTGGAGTCTGTGGTACCCTGAATGTGTGCACATCCCATGCTATGGGATGTGCACAACCCAGGGGGTCTTACATAATAACATTAGGACCATGGTTTTAAAATCCAACCTATACATATGAGGGGTCGAGGTCATGGTGGTTTGGCATCATATGATTTGGTCATCTGATGCGGGTGATGTGTTACAGTTATACTATCCCTTATACCCCCAAATTATACAAAGGAGTGAACCATTAAGCTTGTATGCATTTAAGTAGGACAACTAGGACACAGTGAGACTTTCAATACTTCTCACAGATATGATGCTATGACTTGTTATAGATATCAAATTTGTGCTCACAATTGCCTCCTCTACATTGAGAAATATGCATGTACAAAACCAGAAATTGGCAGAAATTTGTTGAAATAGCAAGTTAATATTCCTGCAGACTCGCTGTGCATTTCCATTTACAAAGGGAAGCAAACAAATATTTTTCTTAGTGACAAAACTCTTAACCTAGGTGATAATGATTTGGAAATGAGTATATGCTAATTGTCCAACTTTACGTGATGTTCCAATTTACCTGTATCCAGCAGACATGGCTTATGCACGAACAAACTGATGTCCAAGCCATTGCTTGTGGCAAACTAACCAGAGCAGAAAGAAGCTGGACATGAGAGGAACGGTGGTGTGTTACATTTTGAACCACTAGGTGGTGCCACTATAGTAGCCTAGGGCCTGTAATGGTTTACATACTGTTACTGACATAACTCGTGAGGGCCTGTATTGCGAAATTCACGTTTATAAACTGGAAATTGGATGTAATCTGACAGTGGGAAAATATAGTGAAACATGGTAGTTTTTGATTCTCTCCTTCAGTGAATCATTTATTTCCTCAAGTGTCACATTCCTAGGTCAGATACGCCTGTTACTTCAGCTAAAAATGACAATTGTTTTAAGGTCTCAAAATCGTGTTAATTAGTGCAATGCATATCAGAAGATGGCTTCAGGATAAGTGGGTGCTCTTTTCTTTTCTGACCATCATAATCTAGAGGGATGGATTAAAATGAACTGGAGCCTCTGTCACTCGTTTTTACTCCTGTTACCTATATAACATCCCAGCATCAAGTGTAGTATGGCTTATCACCTTTTGTTACTACTGCCTATGTGGAATTCCACAAAATGAATTTTGAGTGTTCCAGCATGGCTTATGACTTTTTGCTACTACCGCCTCTGTGAAACAAAACTAATGAATTGTGAGTGTTTTCAATATGGCTTTTCACTTTTTTTACTACTGCCTATGCGAAACTCTACTGAATGAGTTGTGAGTGTTTTCAGAATGTCTTATCACTTTTTGTTACTACTGCCAATGCGAAACGCCACTAAATGAATTTCCCCACATAGATCTACCGTAAATCCCCGGTCATAAGCCGGCCTCGGTCATAAGCCGGGGGGCGAGTTCAGGCAAAATCTATAAGCCGGTTTTGCAAAAACCCCGGTCATAAGAGTTCAGCCCCCCAACCCCCCTTACCCCCCCCCTAAGACTTAAATTTCTTACCAATTTTCCAAAAAAATCATGGGTTATTTGTGCGCTCCCGGACAGACATTTCTCTCGGTGAGTGACCTTCACCTCCACCGCGGCCACTGCGCCTTGACTACTGTTGCTATGGCGGGCTCCCATGGAGACAGCCTCGTCGTGCGCCAACCTCCAAGCACAATCTCACACAGACTATAGCCTTACAGAGGTCATTCTGGCGGGTCTCCAAGCATATTCATTGACAGACGCCGTCCTTCCAGTCAGAGTGACGTCACAAATAACGTCTTCTGAGGTCACAGAGAGGCGTGTATGCCATTTTCTGACACTTCTGAGACAATGGGACCAGCAAGACAGGCCTATGAGGCCTCATTCAAGCTTAAAGTGATCAAATTTGTGGCTGAGGGCAACAGTAAAGCATAGGCTGCTGCCCACTTCGGTGTAAATGAGAAGCAGGTGAGAGAATGGTGTAAAATGAAGGAAGAACTTGCTGTAGTAAAACAAACAGTGAAGAGAGTGCCCAGAGTGGACATCAGACAAGATGAAAGAAAGGCTATTGACACTAAGGTTATGGAGTGGGTCAGTAAAACTAGGGCAGATGGGAATGTAGTGTCAGGAAGATTAGTTCAAGTTCAGGCCAGAAAGTTTGCCAAGCAGGCCAAACTTCCTTCCTTTCAAAGCTTCCAATGGTTGGCTAACCAGATTTAAGAAGAGGAATGCCCTCAGCACATGCACACCTACCTCACTTGGGCAAAAAATACCACCAGATGCCCAAGGGAAGGTCTACCTCCCACATAGGACACTGGCCCCCACAGGAGGTAAATCTGTACTGGTAAAAACAACTGGGAATGAGAAAAGAGGTTTTACTGGCATCCTAACAGTCACAGCATCTGGCAGGAAACTCCCCCCTTATCTCATCTTCAAGGGAAAGAGACCCTTAGACCCAGTCCCTGGGGTTGTGATGGAAGTACAAGAGAAAGGATACATCAATGAAGAGAAATGTCTAGATTGGATACGCAAGACATTTCCCAGGCAGTATGGCAAATCCAGGCATCTGGTATGGGACTCCTGTAGGGTTCATCTAACAGAGGCCGTGAGGGAGGCCCTCACTAGGAGGAACATCCAGATAGCTGTCATTCCTGGAGGATTGACCCCACTGCTCCAACCTCTGGATGTGTCCCTGAACAGACCATTCAATTGCCATATGAGAAGGAGATGGGAGGAATGGATGACAGATGCAGTCCCTGTCCTGACAGATCATGGAAATCGTAAGGCCCCAATGAAGGACGTACTGGCAAGGTGGGCTCTTGAATCCTGGGAGGCCATCCCTGCACCCATGGTGGTGAAGAGCTTCCTGAAAACTGGCATTAGCAATGCCCTAGATGGGTCCAAGGATGATGAGGTCTGGCTGGACAATGAGGATGAGGAGGAGGTCCAGGAGGTCCTCCATGACCTCCAGAGGGCAAACAATGAGGAGGGGGAGGCCCATGTTCACCCTGAGCTGAACTTCAATTCAGAATCTGAAGGTGAGAAGGACTTCCTTGGATTTGGCCCTGACGACTAAAGAACCCTGTAGGCCAACCCTGTGGACCCTGTGAACATTGACCTTAAGCTGATTGACCTACCAGTATATTGACCTTGATTTCCAGTGTATTTGGAACGTTTCCCTAGAGTTGATGGGTTCTACCTGTCCATTTGAACATTTGACCTTGATTTCCAGTGTATTTGGAACGTTTCCCTAGAGTTGATGGGTTCTACCTGTCCATTTGAACATTTGACCTTGATTTCCAGTGTATTTGGAATGTTCCCTAGAGTTGATGGGTTCTACCTCTCCATTTGAACATTTGACCTTGATTAACCAGTGTATTAGGAGCATTTCCCTATAGTTGATGGGTTCTACCTGTCCATTTGAACATTTGACCTCGAGTAGACTGGTCATATAAGAATAATTAGCATCATAATGTATATTCTATGGTAATACATAAGGTTACAATGAATTTTTATTAAAAGGGCATTAAAATGATGTAAAATGCTAAAAATCATTCATGTCAAAGTAATAAAGTGTTTCAGGTTGTTTAAAACTATCTTACCTTTTAATAACTAACATTTTGTGCTCGGAAACACTCGGCTGTTTCCTGCTCCGATGAGATGACACGGGAACCGATCACGTGACGACAGTAGCGTCCCGACTCTCGTCGACGATTGCAGGCTTTGCTTCGGCACAGCAAGGAATGTGAGTTTTGTCGAAGTTTTTCTGATTTTAAAACCCCTTTTTGGGTTACATTGTGTGTTTGCTACTCCCGCGCACCTTTGGTGTTTGTTTTGGGAGTTTTTGTGGTAATTTTGAGCCACAATTTGATACTTTGTCCGTTCGGGCGAGTGGGCGGTTTTTTTAAAACGCCGTGTCGTCTGGAACTGTTGGTTAACGGGGCCGTTAGGACAAAATTCCTTCTCTAGCTTGAGGTTTGTGCTAACCTCGGTGGGGAAAGGTTGGAACCACACCTTTAGTGGTATTTACTTTGTTTTTTGGGATGTTAAAGTTGTGATTTTTGGTAAACAATTTGGTAATTTTTTCCCATTCGTCATTGCAGATGAGTAAAACTATGTCTGACAAGGATAAGACGATTGGGGAGGACAAAGGCAAGTCCTCTTCCAAAGGGAAGCCTAAGAATTATCAGAAAGATAAATCGCCAGTCACTCAGGAAGTTTCCAGAATGGAAGAGAGTGGTGGTAACCATGGCAACCCCGCCAAACAAGTTACAGCGTCAAAGGCGACAACAACTGGGGTTTCTAAGGCAACGGAGTCATCTGGTTCGCGGCACAACCACCAGGAGGCGTCGGGGTCGGGGATGACAGTGTCTCCGCCACGACAGGACCACCAGGGGGCGTCATTGTTGGCGGGGACGTCAACAGAGAGGCAGAGAGGGCAGCGGCCTTCGATCCACATGCCTTATTACCTGGAGCCAACACATCCTAACCCGGGATTTGGTCGGGTTCACCTCCCACCCTATATGGGTTACGCTTACTATGGGTTGGGGGAGGAACCTGATGAGGAGGAACTTTATAATCCAGTTTTCCCAGTGGTACATGGTCCACCTCATGCGATGTCAGTGGCATCGGGGGATGACCCGGAGGCTCAGGAGGTGGAGGACGACGAGGAACTTGAAGGGGTGCACAGGGGTGCAGGGGCCCCTCCTGTGGATCCAGCCGCCCCAAACAAGCAGGGAATTAATCTCAAGAACTTGAAGAATGGTAAATTTGCCAAGAAACTAAAGGAGTACGGGGCTAAGAGAGAGGAGAAGGACAAGAAAGGTGACAAGGTGGATGAGTCTGTGGCTTTTCTGCAGGAGCCCTATGTCCCAGCGGAGGTGGATAAGGCGGTGAAGCCGTTCCCGAGGCCGGAGAATGTTTCAGCATTGGTGGCACCAAAGTTGGATGAAGAGATCTTCAATTCCAAGGCACTCACTGAGAATGTGAGTATTAGAGTGATGGACATTGCCCTTTAAACCATCCAGAAGAGTGTGGTTGCTGCTATTACCGCGCTGGCACCGTTGGGAGGTATGCTATTGGATAAGGGTGAGCAGGATGCAGAGTTGGATGCATATGGGGAGAACTTCATGGACGCTGTGTGGCTGCTGACTATGGCATCTAATGGCATCTCCGTAAAGCGCAGGGAGCTGTTAAAGCCTCACATGGGGGGACTCTATGCTAAAGCTGTGGCTAAGGTTCCGGAGGATGGTAAGCCTGAGTGGTTGTATGGTGGTGATATCTCGACCACCATGAAGAAGGCAGAGGATCATAAGAAGGTCGGTGATAAGCTCCTCACAGGCAAGAGAAAGGCGCAGACTCAAGAGCAGGGGAACAAGAAGAAGAAGACCAAGATGGTGGTGGCTGGTCAGGGACTTTGGCCTAGAGCCCAGGTGCAGCAGTTTGGTCTCCACCATTACAGGTACCCTGCTTACAATCAGCAGTATGGGCAGCAACAGGGCTACTACGCTCCCAGAAATCCATGGGCCCAGAACCAGCGATTCCGGGCACCACGACCGCAGGCTCCAGCGGCCCAGGGGGCGCCACAGGGGCAGGGTTTTCGGAAGCAGGGGGCGAAGCAAGGTTAGGACAGGTGAGTCCCCTAGTACTTAAAAATTCTGTCCAAAATTTCCGAGCTGGAAACATAGCGTTGGAGGTAAAGAATTGGCTGAAGGTGACTAAGGATCCCTGGGTCATTGGGATGGTAAAAGGGGTCACCATTGATTTTGAAACGCTGCCTCAGCAGTGGCTACCTCCGTACCCCTATGTTCTCAGTAAGGAAGAGATTGTGTTTGCTGATGGAGAAATTGAACGTCTTCTAGATAAAGGTGTAGTGGAGCCATCAGAGCATGAACAAGGGTAAGTTATATCCAATATTTTCTTGAGGCTGAAATCGGATGGGAAGTTTAGGCTTATCCTGGATTTGTCGGATTTCAATAAGGGTGTAGTTTTTCAACACTTCAAAATGGCCTCGTTGCAAACAGCTTTGGATATGATGACTCAAGGGTGTTGGATGGGCTCAGTAGACCTAAGATACGCGTATTACACCCTCTCGGTTCATGAGGATTTTAGGAAATATCTGAAATTCTTCTAAAGAGGGGGTCTGTATCAATATGTTGGTATGCCAAATGGTTTGACATGTGCACCGCGTATTTTCACCAAGGTCCTGTCACCGGTGTTTGCTAAACTGAGGGAAGATGGACATGAGTGTTTCCCATACATAGATGACTCATTTGTTATGGGGGGTACTAAGGCACAGTGTGAGAATTCGGTGCGAGAACTGTGCAGAACTCTGGACGGGCTTGGTTTTGTCATTCATGAAGGAAAATCAGTGTTTGAGGCGACACAGAGAATTGTGTTCCTTGGATTCTGGTTGAATTCAGTTGAGATGACAATCAGCCCAACAGGGGAGAAGATTGAGAAATTTGAGAAAGCGGCTTCTGGAGTACTGTCAAAAAGGAAACCGACAGTAATGGAAGTGGCAGGTTTGGTAGGTCTTATGACTGCATACTCAGTGGGTATACAGTATGGAGGAGCTCACATCAAGGGTCTAGAAAGAGACAAAAACTTAGGTTTGAGGCTGAACAGGGGCAATTATGACGGTAAGATGCGCTTGTCTAGGGAAGGGCTCCAGGATATTCAGTGGTGGAGAACGAATTTCCCATCAGCCTCCAAGAAAATTGATAATGGGGCGATACAGATGGAGATCAAGACAGATGCATCCAAGGAAGGTTGGGGTGCATGCTGGGAAAGGAATAGGACAGGTGGTAGGTGGTTGGAACAAGAGGTGGACTTCCACATAAATATCCAAGAACTATTGGCTATTTATCATGGGGTCAGGGCTTTTTGTAAGTTGAGGGAGGCACACATTAGGGTGCTGACTGACAACACTACTGCTTTGGCATATGTGAGGCACATGGGAGGCTTAGTTTCCCCGGGGTGCAATAAGGTGGCAAAGGCTATTTGGGACTGGTGTGAGAAAAAGAGAATTTGGATTTCCATTTCCCATATTCCAGGGATTCTTAATGTGGAGGCAGACCATGAGTCCAGACATTTTAAGGATGAACTGGAGTGGGAATTGGGAAGAAAAATATTCAAGAAACTCTGTCGGGTGTTTGGTAGGCCAGACATCGACATGTTTGCTTCTAGGGTTAATAGGAAGGTAGACACCTTTGTCTCATGGAGACCGGAACCAGAGGCTTGGAAGGTGGATGCCTTTTCATTTGATTGGCCTAGAGATGTGTTAATTTACTGTTTTCCTCCTTTCAGCCTGGTCGGGAGAGCCCTGCAGAAGGTCCTGAGGGAACAAGTCAAGGCAGTTCTGGTGATGCCGAGGTGGGAGACACAGCCATGGGTCCTACGAGCCAGCAAGCATGCCAGGGGGGTGTTAACATTCAGGAGCAACAAGCACAACCTTCTACCTCACGGCAGGCCAGGCAACGTGGACTTCATAGGCAACGTGCCACTGATAGCTTTCCAATTTTAAGAAGGAAGCTGAGAAGGCTGGGGTTTGATAGACAAACAATTGACTTGATCATAGATGCATATAGGCCATCTACAAGGGCCTTGTACACAACCTATATAAACAAGTGGCTGCTGTTTGCTGTGGAAAGGGGGTAAGATCCGTTGGATCCAGATCTATGTAGATTCCTCAGATTCCTCAGGCAGTTGGCTGACCAGGGTAGACAGTATGGGTGTGTGAATACAGCAAGAGCGGCCCTTGGGACGTTCTTACCCAGGTTTGAGGGTTTCAGAGTGGGTAGCCACCCCATAGTGTGTACCCTGCTCAAGGGGGTCTACGAGAGGTCTCCACCGGGGGTGAGATACCACAGGTTTTGGGACATTTCTAAGGTGTTCCAGTTGTTCAAGTTTTGGGGGAATGTTAAGTTTCTGTCCCTCAAATGGTTGTCCCTAAAGCTTGCGGTTTTGATCCTACTGGTCACGTCTCAGAGGGGGCAGACAGTTCAACACCTGAACATAGAAGGTTTGGAGTTTGAAGAGGGGAAAGCCATCTTTAGGATGAAAAAGCTCCTGAAACATAACCGTGTGGGCGACCCTTTGGACGCATTGGTTTTGAGACCATATCCGGATTGTGCTGACTTGTGTGTAGTTAAAACGCTGAGGGAGTACTTGGCCAGAACAAAACAGCTGAGAAAAGGGGAGACTCAACTCCTTCTAAGTTACATTGCGCCACATGGGGCCATTTCCAGAGACACGTTGGCAAGGTGGACGGTGGCGACACTGGATTTGGCAGGTATAGATACTCAACGGTATAAGGGCCACTCCACCAGAGGGGCGTCAGCCTCAGCGGCTTGTAAGTTAGGGGTGAATATTAACGCCATTCTTAGGAATGCGGGGTGGAAGTCAGTGGAATCGTTCAGTAGGTTCTACAACAAGAGGATTGACAGAGATGAAGAAGATGTGGCGAGGGTCTTGTTGGGCCAGTAAAAAAAAAAAAAAAAAATGTGTGCGTTGCATTTTATGAGTATTGATGAACATGATTACATGCAGAATGTTATGGTGCATGGATAGTTGGTCGTTGAGGTTACATTACTGTGTTGGTTGAATTCTGGTGAATTATTGGGCCATAAAGGCCAACATAATGTTTCTTTGTCTCAGAAATAAAATTTCAGAAATTACTGGAAACACTGGTTTGGGTGTATTTTTGGTAATTGGAAAAAGTGTTGGTTAAGAATGGAAAAGAAATGATTTAGCTATAAAGATCTCATCGGAGCCGGAAACAGCCGAGTGTTTCCGAGCACAAAATATTAGAATTTTGAGAGACTTACCTGTAAGTTGAATTAAAATGCTTATTTTGGAGAGGAAACACGTAGGGTGTTTCAGGTTCAGATGCCCGCCCTACCCTCCCTAAATGGTTTGGGACCTCCAAAATAAGCTGAATATAAAAAGTTTTTTGGCTGGTTGGGGGGAAATAATTTCTTTTCCGTGGTTTTGGTTATTAAAGTCTGTCGTCACGTGATCGGTTCCCGCGTCATCTCATCTGAACCTGAAACACCCTACGTGTTTCCTCTCCAAAATAAGCATTTTAATTCAACTTACAGGTAAGTCTCTCAAAATTCTAATAATTTCCTTTGAAAAATGGTGATTTTTTTTTTTATATTTTTCAAAAACCCCGGTCATAAGCTGGGGGAGTTTGGGAAAATTTAGAAGCCGGTTTGGGCCCAAAATAGAAAAAAAAATCCGGCTTATGACCGGGGATTTACAGTATATTTCATCATGATCCATTGGAGCTTCATTAGATGAGTTGACATATTAGTGTCATCTTTGGGAGACAAGGGCCTAAGTCGAGTAGCTATAGTTAGACATTTCGATCTGCCTAAGGTAATGCGCCCTCCCACTTGTTATCTTTTAAGTACCTATAGATCGATTAACAGATAAGATATTTTGGTGTTCAAGGGATGTGGTATCACTTAAGAGGTAACGATTCCGATTAGATTCCAACTTTGTGGATCTATAGGTTGAGACGCCTCCCTCTTCAGAGTACTGGTATTTCAAACTGATCATAGGATGAAATATGGCACACAATAACTTTATCCAAAAGAAATATATACTCTGACAAATATAAAATGAATAGAGAATACACCAGAAGCATCTAACTATCAAATGCAATCTCTGGTATAATATGATATCACTGTTGAGCAGACAGTCTCACTGCCCGAACTTTCCCAGAATCATCCATTACCCACCATGTAAGGCCGCCACCAACACTGTAGTAGCTGTGGCCGGTTACCTTGGCAACAGATTCACTTTTCACATATTCATTAGGAGCTGTAGCCACACAGGGGCCTAATACAACCAGGAAGTGGTAGGAAAATAAGGTCTACAAAAATGTCACAGGTGAAGGACTCAGTCCTAAGGAGATGCCTCAATGTCAAATATCAAATGTCAATTGACAATGTAAGTTCAACGCAAGTTGAATTGGTGACTAAGTACTGACATATATTGACTAATTGCTGACAAATTGTGAGTAAATACTGATATATATGGACTAATTGCTGACAAATAGTGAGTAATTACTAATATATATTGAATAATTGCTTGTGAATTCTGAGTAAATACTGACATGTATTGACTTATTGCTGATAAATAGTGAGTAATTACTGACACTTAGTCCATATATGTCAGTAATTACTCACAATTTGTCAGATATTAGTCAATAGTGAGCAATTACTAACATATATTGACTAAATGCTGATAAAATGTAAGTAACTACTATCATTAACTAATTGCTGACAGATAGCCCATAGATACTGACATATCTTGACAAATACCAGTCGAGGCAGGATGCACAGTTGAATCAATGGCTATTTCTCTGTTATTTATTGACTATTTGCTGACAGATTGTGAGTAAATACTGACATGCATTGATAATTGCTGATATAGAGTGACTAAGTACTGACGTATATTGACTAATTGCTGACAAAGTGTGAGTAAATACTGATATATATTGACTATTTGCTGACAAATAGTGAGTAATTACTAAAATATATTGAATAATTGCTGGTGAATTCTGAGTAAAAACTGACATGTAATGTATTGACTAATTGCTGATAAATAGTGAGTAATTACTTAGTCCATATATGTCAGTAATTACTCACAATTTGTCAGATATTAGTCAATAGTGAGCAATTACTAACATATATTGACTAAATGCTGATAAAATGTAAGTAACTACTATCATGTATTGACTAATTGCTGACAAATAGTGAATAATTACTAACATATATTAACTAATTGCTGACAAATAGTCCATAGATACTGACATATCTTGACAAATACCAGTCAAGGCAGGATGCACAATTGAATCAATGGCTATTTCTCTGTTATATATTGACTATTTGCTGACAGATTGTGAGTAAATACTGACATGCATTGATAATTGCTGATATAGAGTGACTAAGTACTGACGTATATTGACTAATTGCTGACAAAGTGAGTAAATACTGACATATATTGCCTAATTGCTGACAAATTGTAAGTAAATACTGATATATATTGACTATTTGCTGACAAATAGTGAGTAATTACTAATATATATATTGAAAAATTGCTGGTGAATTCTGAGTAAATACTGACATGTATTGACTAATTGCTGATAAATAGTGAGTAATTACTGACACTTAGTCCATATATGTCAGTAATTACTCACAATTTGTCAGATATTAGTCAATAGTGAGCAATTACTAACATATATTGACTAAATGCTGATAAAATGTAAGTAACTACTATCATGTATTGACTAATTGCTGACAAATAGTGAATAATTACTAACATATATTAACTAATTGCTGACAAATAGTCCATAGATACTGACATATCTTGACAAATACCAGTCAAGGCAGGATGCACAATTGAATCAATGGCTATTTCTCTGTTATATATTGACTATTTGCTGACAGATTGTGAGTAAATACTGACATGCATTGATAATTGCTGATATAGAGTGACTAAGTACTGACGTATATTGACTAATTGCTGACAAAGTGAGTAAATACTGACATATATTGCCTAATTGCTGACAAATTGTAAGTAAATACTGATATATATTGACTATTTGCTGACAAATAGTGAGTAATTACTAATATATATTGAAAAATTGCTGGTGAATTCTGAGTAAATACTGACATGTATTGACTAATTGCTGATAAATAGTGAGTAATTACTGACACTTACTCCATATATGTCAGTAATTACTCACAATTTGTCAGATATTAGTCAATAGTGAGCAATTACTAACATATATTGACTAAATGCTGATAAAATGTAAGTAACTACTATCATGTATTGACTAATTGCTGACAAATAGTGAATAATTACTAACATATATTAACTAATTGCTGACAAATAGTCCATAGATACTGACATATCTTGACAAATACCAGTCAAGGCAGGATGCACAATTGAATCAATGGCTATTTCTCTGTTATATATTGACTATTTGCTGACAGATTGGGAGTAAATACTGACATGTATTGACTAATTGCTAACAAATAGTGAGTAATTACTAACATATATTGATTAACCGCTGACAAATAGTGAGTAATTACTATCATACCTTAGTACTAACACTAACCTGTTATAGCCTTAAACTCAATATATGTACCATAAAAACACAGATTAAAACACAAATTAAAACACAGAATGACGTCAACATTTTCAATCAAACACCAGAGAATGGAGAAATGGAAAGACATCCATTCAGTGCAAACTGGGCATGTGCCCTGGGTGGGTGCAGGTATTGATGTGTAAAGCTTATAAACAGTGATAATGCACTGGTAACTAGCATTTGGATCTAAAAGGTTTAAGCATGTGATCAAGCAATGGCTGCCTCCATTGAATAACTTGTTTGATGCTATAGGAAGGTAGGGGAGGGGTATTTCTTTTCTATTGTTCAGATTCCACTAGTCACTAGGTGCAGTCAGTAGTTTATACTTGTAAGCATATGAATTCTATAAGGGACCAATGGAACATATCTATATTATATTGAACAGTACCAAGATACTGCATAATTATGCTAATTATGCAAATAATATGCGCGGATATGGAATGTTTGGTATCAATCTGGGGTGTTTCGTCCCCCTAAAAAACATGCCCCCCTAAAAAATCGGTTTCGAAAAACAATAAGCGAAATAATTTTTTTGACTAGAAGCCTTTTCGGCCCCAGCCGGTCCACCTGTGCACTATCCAGGGTGTGGTAGCGCTACCTCCAGCCAAAACCTATCTGTTTTAAGTGTCACCGGCGAAAAAGAGCAGGTCCGAGGAAGGAATGGATCGAAATAAAGGTCTTTTTGGGACGCGGGGGCAGACGCCAGTCCAGGCACTGGCAGAGAGGTCCAAGAACTGGCAGTTTTACAAAATAAATCGTATCTCCCTTAATAATAGGAGTTTCCCATAGTGTGACCTATAGATAAAGGGTAGCTCGAGCTGGCGATCATCATGGTGATGTTTATTTTCACCTATGGTCAAGCATAAGAAAGTTAGCTTCCAAAATGCAGCCATGAAGGGAATTTGACGATATTTTAAGGCAACTTAACACCTTAGCAGTCCCATATACCTATATGATGATGTTTCAGGAGTTCATAGCGGCAAGCATGGTCCTGTTTTATAGAGTATAGCTACCCCGGTCTTAAATGCACTATGACGATGTGTAGGTATCAGTCTGTCCCTGCAAATTGATATACAGTCTTACAGTATGCGATTTCTCCCTGTTCTGGAACGCTGTACTAATAGCTACTAATTACTTAATTATAGGCGAGGTTTGAGTGGGAATGGGTTGAATTGGTGCATGTGGACTGGACTGTGTACCGACTATAATTACTTAATTCTAGGCGTGGTTTGAGTGGGAAGGGTGGGTTGAATTAGTGCATGCGGACTAGGCTGTGTACAGGCTATAATTACTTAACTATAGGCAAGGTTTGAGTAGGGAGGGTGGGTTGAATTGGTGCATGCCTGGGCGGAGGGTAGTATCACCCTGTTACGACTAGTCTTATAAGAACAAAATGAACCAACAAAATATGACAAAATAGTAAAACGAAGCTTTGTATACACTTTCAAAATTAAGATGAATAATGTGTCCATATAAGCAATATAAAGCAGTTGTAATTTGGCTAAATTTCTAAACAGAAATGATCAAATAAGGTAATTTACTATTGCACAGGTCGACTCAAGGGTTATTGGACTGTCCGATTTGGTGTGCAATCGACCTCCCATGTGAATACAATGGAGATGCTAAGGGCATCTCCAATAAGCACTTGGTGGTAGGATGTAAAGGGGTCTAAGGTAGACGGTATTAGTGGTAGGACATACAGGGGTGCCTGATACAGAAAATAATTAAGAGATAGGACACTCTGGAGTCTGATATAGACAGTAATAGGTAGGTTATACAGTGGTCTAATATAGACAGAAAGTCGTAGGACATACAGGGGTCTAATACAGACAGAAAGTGGTAGAACATACAGGGGTCTAATATAGGCAGTAAGCGTTAGGGCATACAGGGGTCTAATATAGGCAGTAAGTGGTAGGACATACAGGGGTCTAATATAGGCAGTAAGCGTTAGGACATACAGGGCTCTAATATAGGCAGTAAGTGGTAGGACATACAGGGGTCTAATATACACAGTAAGTGGTAGGACGTACAGGGGTCTAATATACACAGTAAGTGGTAGGACATACAGGGGTCTAATATAGGCAGTAAGTGGTAGGACATACTGGGGTCTAATATACACAGTAAGTGGTAGGACATACAGGGCTCTAATATAGGCAGTAAGTGGTAGGACATATAGGGGTCTAATATAGGCAGTAAGTGGTAGGACATACAGGGGTCTAATATAGGCAGTAAGTGGTAGGACATACAGGGGTCTAATTTAGACAGTAAGCATTAGGACATACAGGGGTCTAATATAGGCAGTAATGGGTAGGTTATACAGGGGTCTAATTTAGACAGTAGGCATTAGGACATATAGGGGTCTATTATAGGCAGTAATGGGTAGGACATACAGGGGTCTAATATAGGCAGTAAGCATTAGGATATACAGGGGTCTAATATAGGCAGTAAGTGGTAGGACATACAGGGGTCTAATATAGGCAGTAAGTGGTAGGACATACAGGGGTCTAATATAGGCAGTAAGTGGTAGGACATACTGGGGTCATATATACACAGTAAGTGGTAGGACATACAGGGGTCTAATATACACAGTAAGTGGCAGGACATACAGGGGTCTAATATACACAGTAAGTGGTAGGACATACAGGGGTCATATTTATACAGTAAGTGGTAGGACATACAGAGGTCTAATATAGACAGTAAGTGGTAGGACATACAATGGTCTGCTAAATGTTTTATTTAATGCCTCTTACCTGGCCGGGGAAGATGCAGGTTGTAATGAGTTTGTTTAGAGTCTTGATTTCAGATGGCGTTGTGTCAAACTGTGCAGCCATACTGGTCAGGGTGTCCCGGTCATTCACCTGAAACAAACCAGAATTCAAAAGCCTATTACTATGAATTGTAAAAGCAGTTACCGGGTATATACGATTTATCAGATAGCTGTGAATCACAAGGGCAGTGACAGAGGGAGGTTGGGGATGCATTCTTTAATTTTTACATGTTGGTCCTGATCAAAGAGACAAATGGAGACAGCAATGAGCAAAACAGAAAGCATTATTTCCAGACACAATGAAAGGAGACAATGAGATCAGAGAACAAATAGACAAAGGTAGGCAGATTGATTGGGGGTGGCTATATAGACAAGTTTTGAGGACAGAGTAAAAGATAAGATTAGAAGCAGGCATGGAGACGGAATGTCCATGGATAATGAAGGTCCTGATGGACACAGGGATCTGCCCACAGCCAGAAGGTGAGCTACCCCTCTCCCCCTATAAAGAGAAGCTGTTAGGTTTTGTTTGTTCAAGCAATTCCATTATGAACCAATGCCTAGCAATTCCATGACACCCATCAAGATTGACAAACTGGACTTGTTGGTCACACTGGTATAAAACTAGGTGGACTTCTGGAGTTGTTGGTTTATCTTGGTGGGGGGGGGGGGAATTGTTGAAGTGAGTGAGTAATAGATGTTTAACGCCATTTCGACAGCTAAGGTCATATTCATGGCGAGAACACAATTTCACAGAGGAATGTGTCAGTGCACCACACACATCCGAGGGGATAGGAAAGAGGAGATATAGACCCTTTTAAGTGGGCTAGGGAAGCCCGGGAATTGTTGAAGACAGAGGGATGAAAGTATGTGAGTGGTGAATTGTGGACCCTCTCTGCTCACCTTAATGAGCACAAAAATTACTTCTAAAATGAATTCACTATATACATATAAGGAAGTTCATTGTCACTAGCACCCCCCTTCCATCCTCAATCTTTATGTCCCTATTATGGGATTATGGAACATAACCATAATCTCATAATGGGGAAATAAAGATAGGAGGCTCTGTTGCCTATAGGCAAAGCCATATCCATGTGGGTCAAACTATGTTTATGCAGAATGTCTGTTGTAATCATCAACCCTGCCCCCACTTCCTTAGATAACATCAAGGCATACAAAGAAATGCCATTATGAGATGCATTATACTCATAATAATTACTGATGCAGAGATAAAAAAAAAAGCTATGCAAGAAGAAATCGTCCATTTAGACCCGCTCATCTAAAAAAGAAACCACATATCTTGGGATCCCCTAGGGTGAAGTTGGATTTCCCTTTTTGACAAGGAAAGTGTGAAATATGTAAAACAAATTTCACATAAAAAGGAAGCTTGCACTGGTCTCTCTATCCCAGAGTGCCCTGATGTACCAGGTTGGTAAGGCGTCTCTCAGACGCCCCCTGGGAGATACCGCTAGAACTAATACTGCTGTGTATGAGAGGGGGGTGTGGGTGTCGCACTCTCATTGGTCATCCTACATAGACGGTCTAGTTCTCATTCAATCCAGGGACAGCCCACTCAGGGGTAGCTGTTGTGATGGGGCTAAACCTCAGGATCTATCATACCAAATCCACTGAGGGAGGAGAGGGAAATCTGCTTCACCCCCCCCCCCCACTGTTTTGTACTACCACCAAAACAATGCTGGAGAAATCCCAAAGAAGACCCCTGGTACATGCCAGCCTCTGAATGTGGATGTGGTAGAGGGTGGGTGTAGGGTAGGATATGACCAATAGTCACAGATCGTCGTCAAATAGGTTGCCTTTGCCTCCCTGTCAATAAATTCTTCAAAATAAGAGATGTAGTTGTGTTTTTCATGCATTCTGGTCCCCAAGGCTTAGAGCTTGAAGGGGAACCATGGTTTTACCTATCTGTGAAGCATATTAAGTGAGCCACAGGGGTCAGAACAACCAGAAAGGGTGTTTTTTAGGGTAAAAACAAGGAACTAATTTTTTTCTTTAGCTACCAAAAAAAAAATAAAGAGGCAAATCCTTATCTACTTCATTTGGGATACCCCCCTAGGGTAGAGAATTTTTTTGTAACAGTTGGGGATCCATGCATTATCTTTTGTGGTGACTGGGTACATAAAACCTTTGGTGTAATCGTCGTGAGGACACGTCTACGACCTTTTTCAGGTTGTTTTGCACCATGAAAGACATAGTGGATGGACTAATGAAATATACCAGGTAGAGACCTTACATGTACCTATGTAGGCCACAAAAAAAAATGAACTTGCCTGTACAACTGTATATTCCACAGCCTATGATATGGTTTTGGGGTAGTTTACGCACGGACACGTCTACGACCTTACATGTACTCATAGCTGCTAGGGGTTTGATATTTAACTATCCTTATTATGTGGGCCTTATACCTTCATATGACAGCAAAAAGCCCTGTAAGTTTGGTTAGTAGATTCCACATAGAACCAGAGATATCATAACAAAAGTACTGACAAGGACACGTCTACGACCGAGGACACGTCTACGACCATGGACATGTCTACAGTTATATTGCAAGATGCTTGATACTTGACTGTCCTTGTTATGTGTGAATTATACCTTGATATGAAAGCAACATTGAGTGTTAATGAGATTATTCTGTCTTAAAGCAACTCTGAGCTATGACACTGAATACAAAAACAAGGACACGTCTACGACCAGGACACGTCTACGACCATACATGTAGTCATACAGCAAGTTGATTTTGTATTTAAGTAAAACCATTATATGTTAGTTGTTCCTTGATATGAGAGGAACTTTGCATGTTAGTGAGGATATTCTGCCTGATTGCAACTCTGAGCTATGGCATTGAATATATAGTGCATGGACACATCTACGACCATGTAATAAGGCATTGTACTGTGGGCATCCTATGAAATATATTTAACCTTCCCTCATATATGGGCATTGTAGCCCAACATATATACATTATGTACACTAAAGGAATTTACCATACTGCAAAATTTTTTTTGGACCCCTCTGACCAGCCATTTGACGATGATCCGTGACTATTGGTCATATAGTACAGGCCATCGCATTTGACTACAGGCGGTAGCGATATAAGTCTAGTGACTAGGAAAACCATTTTGCATGAAATGAAATTCCAATGACCATAGTTCCCAGTTCACCTTATACGCGGAAGTTTTCCTTGGATCCAAGGGGGAGTCACTGAGATTTTGATACATAACACACCAACCTCTACAGCATTGCATAGCTTCTTGCATTCTGAAAGTTAATTGAGTAGAACAGAGTTTGTCTCTTTTCTTTCTTTCTCTTTCTTTTTTTTGGGGGGGGAGGGGGGGGCTGAGGGTTCGGAATCCTAATTGCATCACATCAACAGGGTCGTCTTATAGGCTTGATTGCTATGCTACATAAAGTTCATTATGTCTGCTTCATTATGGGTAACATGTACTTGCATGTTAAAGCTTGGTTTATAATAATATAATGCAGCAATGTAAATTGCTGATAACTCGAAAAGTGAAAAGCCTGTGATTGGCTCCCATGAGTTATGCACTCATCCTGTTGCATCAGCACTCCCTTTGATTGTCACACCTTCCTTTACAGGGGACACCATGGAGTCAAGCACTCCCTGACCCAGGTTATTTGCACCACCAAGCCACAATTCGCATAAACAGCGCCATTCGCACCACATTGCCAAAAAAAGCGGGATACATGGATCAACATCATATACCTTCACCATTGGAGGCAAAAAGTGTCTTATGGCTGCCAACCAACTGAGTCTGTACAATATTGACAATTTCTCAAAATTTACAAAACTTGGTAATGAAATACCTTTTCCTGCAAGACCTCTACATCTTCTCCTTTAATGGCACTACAAATTCATTAAGTAATTCTGCCTCTTATATATAAAATTTTCATCTTTTTTAAACTTATTCGCACCACCAAAATGACTGAAAGTGCAGGGCCCCAGATTGTCTCCTTATAACTCGCTTTTCGAGTTAAATATTGATATCCAAACTGTGCCTGATGGCTATGACTAAACAAAAAGGTGGTGCTATTCAACCTATACATGTATTTACTAGCAGGACCCACTCCTTGTTAAGGTGATCCATGACAGGACTAGGTATAGGATATGGCAGGGGCTTATCGCACATGTCCATGCTGACGATTGGTTGGCCTCATGGGGCATGCAGCACCCCAGCCTGGTGGCCATCCACCAAACCTCCATACCTCTGTAACCCACACCTTACTTGTATTATCTTTGTAACCCACATCTTACTTGTATTATCGCTCATAGTTCATATAGTCAGCTCCCATCCCCAGCTCCCCCTGGGATGGCAAAAGATGTGGTGTTTTAAAAAAAAGAGTGCTGCTTACCCCTAGACTGGAACGGCCTGTCTCTAATAACATAGAGACAGGGATAACCGAATTTGACCTGGCCTTAAACCCCTGTTGCAACTGGCTTTATTGCTCATTTCCATATACTTTTAATCGATCTACGGTCATGTGACCAATAAACTATTGATGTAGGCTCTAAAAAACGCCGCAAACATTACACTTGTAAAAACCCTACACCAGCATGGGGAATCGAACCTGGGCCTGAGAACTTAAAGGCTATGAGCATAACCACTTGACTATCTGGGCCAACTAAGAAATTCTACCATGGAACCCCATATAAACTCAAAGTTCTTTGTCCATTATCATTTTTTTATTATCATTGGTTAAATATGAAAGTCTTCACATGCTAAGTAAAGCATATGAACAGATATGCCACATATATCTAAATCTGAAGGATACATTTAAAAGCATTGATCTGGATTCAATCAGAAAAGATTGAACGCGTGCAATGCACGACTGGCCCAGGTCTTCCACTACTTACGTAGAGGACTGTCAATATAGTGACAGTGTGTCCGAGTCGTCAACGGTTAAGGCCATGGAGAATGCACCCATTATCGATCGCATTTTTCATTCGCAAATAACTCCTCTCCTGGCGAGCTAAGCATTGCACAATATCAGCAGGTCTTGAATAAGGATCGATATTAACCATAAAAAGGCATGAGACACTGTAATTCTCCTCCATTTTGTTATAATCAAGCAGTTTCGATGGCACCTTAAGTCGATCATCTCACTGTCTGCCATTTTGGATTTTGATGTTCTGTGCGCATGCGCGAACCGCCTCCTTGCCAGAAGTAGCATTTTCGACGGAGAAATGATAGATTCTAGCGATTTAACTTGAAATTAATGGCTTTTTGAATATAATCCATACATCTTTGGCAATATCAATCGAATTGAATCGAATACACCTCCTCAATTTACTATTAAAGAAAAAATAAAATATGACGCATTCGTCAAGTCTGCAGGCTGGAAGTGAGGCGGTCAACATAACAAAAATATGGTGGTCCGATTTACACACTTGTATATAAATGGTCTTAACCCATCCTATACAGAGAATTCCACCTCATCTGTTGAAAAAGCGTCTTAATTGCCAAATTCCCATAGGAGTCAATGTGTTATTTTGACCCCCTGTCGACCGCCTAAATTGACCGCCCAATGCAATCCTATGGAGACACTTTTTCATGAGAAACTAGGTCAAACATGTTAGTTTTTTTCTTCACCCTTTTTCAAAAACATTCTTTTTCGGGAATTGTTACTTATAGTCAGTCATTTTGATCGACTAAAAATGCAGAAAAGGTGCCGCCAATGACCCAGGAGGACCTGGGCCAAAAAAAGATGTCAGGTAATATGGGGACTGTTCCCAGGACCTTTGGATCTCTAGCTGCATGCTCTGCCTACTGAGCTAACTTGAATTGAGAAGTTTGAGGATACTTGACTGGTAGTTATGTATGTTATACTACTCTTATAGCACAGGTTACTCTGATACCTACTTAATATAGATATCAAAAGAGGTCTTGAGTGAAATAAGAAATAAACAATGCATAAAGCTTTCAATAGCTACACAATATATTTTGATTACCAGTTTGATAAGAGCAAAAGGACTCATAGTATCTACACTTCCTCAAAATCAGCTGGTCACTGAGGGTTTCGATCTAGTGGACCTGGGATCCAAAGTCCAGTGCTCTCTCACCTGAGCTATCCTGGCCAGCTGTCAGTGGACAACCTGAACACCATCAGATCCCTCCCACCCCATACTGGCAGCCTATAACGTACTTGTGATCTCAGCCTGCCCCAGCTATCAGGTCTCCAATCTGGGCAACAGTAAACCAGATCACTGATTTTATTTCAACTAGATACTGGCCCTGTTTTACTTATTTCAGTTACCAGTGACAACAGTTCAGTACATTAGAAACACTGCCCAAGATCTGGGACTGTAGGGGCCTTGTGTAACCTGTGATAATTGCCAAACTGGTGCAGGTCTCTGGTTCACTGCTGCCCGGATGTCACTCCATAATTTTTGGTTAAACCTGTCTGTAGATACAGACAGGCCACCCAGTCTAGCTTACCCCTGTTATTTAACTCATCAATGCTGGTTCAATGGTATACCATTTCCTGGTTAAATTCCAAGATCGCATAGGCTTAACCCAAGGAGTGCTCTAGCTCATCCAACAGTGAAACTATTTCTCCCCTCCCTTGTGATGTTATCATTTTGACATTTCTCCCCTTTTTAGATCATTATTTTGAGGCTTTGATAATGTTACCCAGTATTTCACCCATTTTGATGTCATTATTATGAGCCTTATACCCTACCAGGCATTTTCAGCAATTCTTCAATTCCAATTCATATTCACAGCATCATTTTTCAACAAGCACACAAATGTAACTTAATAACATCTAACCCTGTCAGCAAATTTCCCAGTTGGCTGTTCTATTCAATCTATGTTTGATATTAGTTACTGTCCAAACATGTTGAATTCACATTGCTCAATACATGAAGAGGAGACACCTCCAAACACACCCCCATCCATCCCTACTGCCAACTACTAAGGCGCCCTTTCTCCAGATAAAAACGCTTTCCCAAAGAAAAGAACCCACCTCTGTGGCGATCCTAATGAGCTTTCTAATTAGGCGCCAGTCTTTGGCAGGGACACCCTACCCTAACACAACAAGGACCACTTTTGGGGCCAAGGCATGGGATGCAGATTGGGGTTCTATGCCTTTAGCCCTTGGATGGCAGTAAAGTGTTACCAGAGTTCCCACCTGCTAATTGCCCCAAAAAAACAGGAAAATTTACCACTTTTTCCAGAAATATTTGCATAATTCAATATTGAAATCACAGGGAAAGTAAAGAGGAGTTCTTGGTAAACCAAGAAAGGTGGCACCTATGAGTGTTTCAGTACATGATGCCCTAGGTCTGATTTATGAGGGCGGCATTAATGCGCATGCTACAAGAGCTGCAATTGTGCATCACCTTGTAGATTGATGCACTCGTAGAGTTTAGGAGGCATGATTCACCGTCACACTACTGGCGAGTTACTTGCCCGCAATGCTTTTGATGTGCTGTTACAACACACGAATATAAAAACTTGAGGTGTCATGCCGTCCTTAAAGATATTCATTAGAGAAAAAGAGAAAAGCAATTGTAGATTGAAACCCAATGACCAAGAAGAGCGGGAATAGTGTTGGTGGTGTTTGGTTGTGTTAGCAAAAGCACAACAGTGGGAATACTGGACGGTTTGGCTGATTGGTTTTAATGAAATCATAC
Organism: Acholoe squamosa; assembly: GCA_949317995.1. Classification (NCBI taxonomy): domain Eukaryota; kingdom Metazoa; phylum Annelida; class Polychaeta; order Phyllodocida; family Polynoidae; genus Acholoe; species Acholoe squamosa. Next base: position 37,442,543 of record OX439049.1, read on the forward strand.
AGCTAAAGGGGCACGTTTTATAAATCTTGAAGTGTTAACAGTTTGTGCATGACCAAGAGCACTACTGCATGCTATTCAAGTATACTGTAAATAAGCCAAGTCTGTAAGTGGTAAGATGAAAGTGACTGAGCAAAAAAAGTCCTGAAATGCTATATCAGAACGCCTAGAAACTAGGTCTTGTATTGGAATGTGAGGGAGCTTGAAAATCCCTAAATCATAAGGAAAATCCATGAAGACTTCATCCTGGGAAAGGCACTCAGCCATGTCCAAAAAAAATAAGAAAGAACAGTGTAAAACCAATTACGGGGATAAATATTTATCAATTTTACCTCTTATTTATTTATTTTGTTTTATTTGTTTGTTCGCTCGCTTGCTCGCTTGTTCATTCAGAGAGCACAGAGATAGTTGGTTGAGTTGTAAGGTTGTAGGGGGTAGGGAAGGGTTGGGACGGATGGAGAGTAGGGGAGTGGGTGGCAGTGGGTGGATGCACTCAGGGTGAAGGGATGGGTTCAGTGTCACTGTGAGCAGCCATCCTGACTATGGCTGACAGAGAGGATAAGACATGATACCTCCTGATAACTGAATGCTGATAAGGCGATACCACAACGCTAACTGGGAAATCACCGTGTTCACTTCACTTTCCTCATAATACAAAGTCAGCATGATCCCTATGTCTCCCAATGGTGATACACTACAATTGTATTGGGCTGTTTAGGGTCTGACTTCTCGACTGAAACACTCTGGTATGTATTCTTATAGACAAAAGTTCAGTTTTCAGTTCAGTTTACCACCAGCAAAACAGGGTAAACTTTAAAACAAATTTGAGAAAGTTTTTCTTTTTATTCTAAGACACTTGCGGGGAGTTTGAATAATTTCAGTGGTCCACAAGTCATTATCATTAGTTGCGAATTACTGTCTTCTAGCCCCACAGTCAATTAGCTACATGTTATCTGGCCCCCAATCATATGGCCGCAAACAAACTAGCCGCAAAATTATGTGGCCCCTATGTCTTTTGGCATAAATTTAGCCTCTTCTCATCGTACGTCATTGTGCGTCATCCATGATGTACGATGACGTACGATGGTTACAGGTTATCATCATACCTATCTGTTATCATAATACATCATCATACATCATCGTACTCCATCATCTCACCCTTATTCACTTATTATCTTCCCTCATTGAAGGTACAAACTCAGTTCATTACTTATTATAGAGAAAAATCTTTTTTCATAAAAATAAATACCCCCTCCCCTTGTGGAGCCTTTATGCTACTGTTAGGTTCGGTGAAAAGGGTCTAGTCTCCCGGGGAATCGAACTCCGGTCACTGACTTCAAAGTGCAGAATGATAACCACTACACCACGAGACCACTCCTACCCAGTCCACCTACTAGCTACGTGTCAGTCACTCTGGTGGCCTAGGGATACCGAAAGTCGGTTCCCTACACTGCTTCCCCAAGATCCAAGCATGGCTGGTGGTGGCCTTGGTTGAAATCCCAATACGCCATGGTTGGAACTCACCACCACCAGACACCCAAGGGACTGACACACCACGGACACCTATATGTGTCCCCTTGCGACGATCCGTGCCGCTAGACTACCAGTGTAGGGTTCAGTGAAAAGGTTCTAGTCTTGCGGGGAATCCAACCGCGGTCGCTGACTTCAAAGTGCAGAATAAGCACCACTACACCACGAGACCACTCCTACCCAGTCCACCTACTAGCTACTGTCAGTCACTCTGGTGGCCTAGGGACACCGAAACTCGGTTCCCTACACTACAAAAGTGGTGTTAAAGTCTTTAAACCACAAATGATTCATAAGCTATAAAGGTTCGTAAGCTACAAAGGGTTCATAAGCTAAAAATGGTTCATAAGCTACAAATGGTTCATAGTTACAAATGGTTCACAAGATACAAATAGTTTTCCCCCTGTTCTTGTAACAGTGTATAAGCTGCAGAGGTGTAGGAGAGATCTGAGGGGGTTAGGGAGTATGTTGGGACACCCACCTACAATCTGTCTATCTAGCCTATGTTAAGCTCATAGTGTCTTTAAATCATAGGAAAACTAGAAAAAAGGTGGGAGCAACATGTTATAAAACAAATGACTTTTTAATGCAGAGAGGCACACAAAAGCTAGGTAAAGATTTTTCACCTTTCTCCTTCAGAAGAAATCATTTTCAATGAATAAGCATGTGTGTTCAATGTAGCACGGTTGTGTGCAAACCCTGTGTATCCCACCTTTCAAACAAAGCATTTCTTAATGGGAATTATGATTATTAGCACTCGTTTTTACGCTCTAGGTATTGATATCAATCATTTAAACATTTAATCTAGTCCATTCCTTGTCATGAAACATAAACACAGGCCTAATGAGTAGCTAGTATTGCATACATGGATCATATAAAACCACAAGGATTAAGGTTACTAGCAGGTGTAGGATGGATACACAGTAGGATTTTTACCATTTGCCGCATCTGAACCATTTGAAGCTTATGAACCATTTGAAGCTTATGAACCATTTGTAGCTTATGAACCATTTGTAGCTTATGACCCATTTGTAGCTTATGAACCATTTGTAGCTTATGAACCATTTGTGGTTTAAAGATTGAGCTTTATAGCCACTTTTGTAGCATAAAGGCCCGTGGGGTGGCGTTAGGCTTCGAAAGATACCCTTTTGAAGCCTAACGCCACTTTTGTAGCATAAAGGCCTCACACCCCAGTGTCATGATCCTTATACTTATGAGGAATGATTGGTATAAAAACACGAAAAAAAAAACAACTACAAAAAGAAAAAAGAGATAAAAAACAAACAAACAAGAATTATAATGTTCCTGTGGTATAAAGAGACAGTTATTACTCAATTATACTACTTTCACATACACATATGGATGTGATGGAGTAGTGCTGTCAGTATATTCTCATCAAGCAGATTACCATAAGTGACCACAGACGGCCCTTCATCTACATACATGACCAATACTGATCGCCTGACTCATGCACAGGCCATGTCAATGAGCCTCCAGATTTTATCTTCTCTTTTCTATTTTCTTTCTTTCTTTTAACCCTTCTTTTCTTTTAACCCTTTTATTTCATTGTAGCATGATGCCTCCTTGTTTTAGTCATGACGTGCCAATGCTGGGCCGGTGAGTAGATTCCCATTGTTGCATCATGCCAATCATTCAGTATAATGCTTGTATCAGTGGCGGATTTCGATGAGGCCACGCCCCCTCCTTTTTGTCTGCACTGTTAAGAGTTTATTTGCTTGAATGTTGAATGCACCCCCTTTCGCGCCCCACCTACACTAAATCTTGGATCTGCCACTGTGAATGTAGCCCTCACTAGTTACTCATGTGGGCGACATTCATGCATCATGGGGGCAATGATCATTATGTATTAATGCATAGGCAGCACTCAAATAGTTATGAATAGAATTAAATTACACAGGTTAAACCAACTGCACATTTCTAATTCTATGGCTATATGCCTGATTTTCAATGCATATTCAGGAATTTAGATCGCTGGTTTGATGGTCAAATTCATTCTGTATATAACTAGTGCTGGTATGTGTATTTCATGTTTACATCCTACTACATCAACTCCTTGGCTATATGAAATAAGTTAACTAAAATGGATCATACATATCAATGGCCTTTACATATATCAGACATAGCAGCCAGAGGAAAGACAGATAATAATTACTCGGAAAAAAATGCGGGAAACGTATATATGTATAGCTGTGTGTGTGTGTGTGTGGGGGGGGGTGTATGTATATATATAAATCCTTTGCCTCATAGAGTTGAGCACCAATGTGAACCAAAGGATTTATAGTAGAAAGAAACTGAATTGTGGAGAATGCCATAGTTGTACATTGAACTATGTAAGCAAAGACGGAGGTTACACAAAACCTATGATGTCACATTTCCTACAATTGCTGGAATGCCCAGCCCTTGACCATAGGGAGGACTACTTAAGCGGTCGGTGTCTTCCTCCTGTACTTACCTGTAAGCTGCTCTCCATACCCTGGAGTAAGTGGGTGGGGAGGGGAAGGGGGAAGGAGAGTCACTGTGTGGGATAGTAGGACTATACCCTTAGATCTGCGGTACACCTTAAGTAGCCCTTTCACAGGGTTCCCCTTGAACATCATAGATATCTATATTGTACCAGCCTGTTAGAAACTGTTAGTACTGAGCCAATTTGAAAACCATGCCATGTTTCATATATGTCTAGCATTTTGCAGAAAATTGACATAATAGAGAGAGTCTTAAAACGATACAGGAATTCCTGCAATTGCAGGAAGTGTGACACTTTAGTTTTCTGTAATCAATCAGAGTCTTTGCTTATAGATTTTAATGTAGACTTTTTCAACAATTCAAATTTTCATACTGTGAATCCTTTCGTTTAGACTGGTGCTCAACTCTATAAAATAAATGATTTCATATACATATTCATACACACACATGTATACACTATCACCATGATTAAATCTGGACAAGGGTGTTTGATGCTGTTCATCAGATATAACTTTGAAAATATTTGTGGTACAAAAGGGCAATTGAAGGAGTGAACCTCTACGGGAACATGTCCCTGGTTACTCTTGAAGAATGATAAATGTTCTCTGATCCTATAGACATAAATAGATCCACTGTTTGAATATTTTGTCAGATGTGTATTCAAACTACCTATACCTGACCCTATCAAATTGGAAATCTATTTCATCGAACAGATGATAACATAGGGCATTATGAATAAGGTTTGTATAGGAATATATATGTAGGGCTTTGGAGCTTGAAAATCCCTGATATCAGGGAATACATTGAAGACTTCCATTCATTGACAACACTAGATTTCAGCCACCTGTGTATATGCACAGGACAGTGCTAGCCCCCCATCCCTCCCACGGCCCCCTGGCCAAAACAATGCTGCCCCGTTAATGTGGGAAAATGTCAGCCGTTGGCCGATCACCCTGGGGCAGCCCAGGCAAACCTCCAAACTGCCCTCCTCTCCTCCAGAGGGACCCCCTTCCTGCCACCAGCCTCGGGCTCTGATTGGTCAATTAGCCGGAAATGAGCGTTGCCTTGACAACAGGGAGGTGAAGGCCGCTGGCGCGTTGTGGGATTGAGCCCTCCCACAACGGGACCGGTCTCTGATTGGTGCAGAGTGATCACGTGGGGTAGGAAGATGCACTGTGGGTACAGATTATCAGCATCAAAAGTTGGCTGCACTTTCACAAACTTTGAAACATGATTAAGAAGTACAGTTTTGAACATTCACAAACTTTTCTTGGTGGATTTACAAGCATTCCTCGTTTGCCTCAATTGTTTGCTCTAGTTCTGATGAGATAAGTGATGACAACAGTCAACACTATGGGTACCAGTTGCATGCTAAGATTTCTGGAGTGAACAACCTCACAGTTGCCTATAATCGAGGTGTCATGAACTAGTAATTTCCAATAGCCACTATTAGTAGATTAGCTGATAAGACAAATTCTGATATAACCATAAATCGCACTTTCTAATAGTCCTACCTTGTGCAGAATCAAGGGCCATGTTATATGGTGCAGAACATACAATCCGAGAGAATAGTAAATCGCGCAATGGCAACTACCACTGATTAACGTGGGAGAGGAGAATACAGTAAGCTCGCACTTCTATGAGTCTGCTAGTCTGGTCCCGGTTTAGCTACATGCCTCACCGTCCTTTACAAACCATGAGCTGACACCAACAATAATCCTTCTCAATTATATCGGGTTTTTTTTCAGACTTCACATAACGAAGTCCAATAGATCATTCCACCCCATCAGAATGAGGGGTACAAACTCGTAATCTTTTTCACACACCTCTTCAAATTCCATTTGCAACTACTGCCAAAACAACTTAAGCGCCAATTCGCATGACTAGCCGAATCATTTGGAGTGAGTGAGACTTCTCGTTGATTAAACAGTGGCTCTGCATGCCGATAGAAGTTGGTGTTTTGTTTGATAGAGGAGAGTGTGGTGATGCCGCGGGTGGTCACTATATGGGGCCTACTTTGGTAACCCCCCCCCCCCCAACTGAAAATATATGTAGGACCAGTTAATGCATCAGTGCATCCTCATTTTGTCCATAGGTCGGCATGAATGCAACACTGGTGACTTACTCACCAGGCATCATAATGAACCTTCAGGGGTACCTTAAACCAAACAACAGCAACGTACACTGAGAAAGTATTCTTACTCACTTGAGTCTGGATCCAGACTCAGGCAATGTCGCCAAAATGAGTATCATTTGAGACTCAGCCTGACCCTTGGATGATACTCAGGCAGAGCCAGAGTATCATCCAAGGATCAGCCTCAGGATCTACCAGAGTATCACCTCAGGATCAGGCTGAGTCTCAAATCTTACTCATTTTGGCGACATTGCCTGAGTCTGGATACAGACTCATGTGAGTAAGAATATGTTCTCAGTGTAATTGCTTCAAATGCTAGAGACATGATTCTTTTCCCAAAGAAGGCATTGCTTTTATACAGTTCATTCACTGTAGACTTATCATAATTGCAAAAAATGTCTTCGTCTATTTCTGGGATGTCTTCTGCTTACATGTTTTTTTATCTTAACATTTCAAATGGTCTAACTGCTCCAGATTCCTAAGATTTTGAGCTTTCGGCCTATAAATGTCTTAAACAACATCTAGTACCAGTAATAATCAGCCAAGTAAGGCCAGCACTTCAGCTACTTACAAAAGTGGACTTAAAGCCAGTGACAGAGAGTAGCATCATCAGCACATCAGAACTCCGTGTGATAATAAACTATTTCTACTAATTGTGAGTAGTATGCTATTTGATATTATGTATCTGATATACTGCAGTGAGACAACTCGGACTAATGTGCGTCCCCCTGCTTCTGCAATCTAAATAAACAGCGTTGAATTGAATTGAATAGGCCTAGTATAGTAAAAGTGGTCAATTGGGCCCCATGTTAGTGCTGGGGCAGCATTCCATTACTACGTATATGAGTTGTCCTTCATGTGGTTCCACAGAGACTGATAGTGGTCTATTACTACTCATGTTATAATGGAGGGTATTACCCTCCGCCCTTAACCCATGGCAGATCCCAACGCCTGCTAGCAGCCCAACCACCACTCGTGGCCGGCTACAAGTCGACTGGGAAACTAACGTTTTGCTAACACAAGTGTAAGGCTACGGTTAAACTGTTATTTCTATTCGGTCTATACGAAACGATTTTTCCCTCACATGAAAAACAAGAACTAACTCACTATTTTAATCATTCAACTCTTTGAATCTTAACAAACAGTAATGCCTTTTGTTTAGGCTGTAAAAACCTTAATAATGGTCCGATTTGCAAGCAGTGAAACGCAAAATGTAGCCCGGTCCCAAAATTACAGCCAGATCTTCGGTCCTGCAGTCTAGCAAATTCTGTTGGACTGGCGGTGATTTTGCCGGCAAAAGCCGTTGTCCCGCGAGTTTTTGTATTGACTGCTATTGAAAGAACTGACTACTATGATCACATAAATTCCGAAGTTGACCTGTGGGTGGGGGGGGGGGTCCAGTATTCCGAGGTAGCAGGTTGTCCCATGGGCGCCGCCATTGCTGGAGCTTGTTACCAGTAAGTTCTACTGAAAAGACCTACCAGGCGGGTACCGGTTGGTCCCAGAGAGGGCCGCAGTGTATCATTGGGATTGACTAATAATTAATCCTGGTAATTAATCCTGGTAAGTCCGTATAGTAGGAAGGTACCAGGTAGTATTGCCCCACTACCTATGTTACCAATCTGGCTGATACCAATGCTATCTCATCGCTATCCCCTTTCTAGCTTGAAGATTTGTACCACAGTAACCCCATAGGTATCAAACCAGGCCTGTGTAAAGTGTGGTAGGGCAGGTGTGCTGTTATCATAGTGAACTGTGTCCAGCTGTATGTGTGTGTGGGGGGGGGGGGGAGGAGGTCAACCCTTTACATGTATACAGGCCCCTAATGCAGGAGTGCATCATGCCTATCGGTCATCATGATGCACCAATGAAGTGCTGGGAAGTCTGCGCTTTATTGATGCATCGAGCTGACTCTCTGGGAGTCTATTAAGCCCATATGATGCATGAATGTATCTCTGGCGAGCTAGGGCTACATTCTTGCATCATGTAAACCGATAGACATGATGTACCCCTGCATTGGAGGCCCTAACGGGGTTAAGGCAATACACTGGAGGTATCTATAGTTTGGGGGGGGGGCTGCTAGAGGCAGTTAGCTGCTCCAGGGGGTGACCTCCAGCCGTCCAGGGTAGCCTGCCTGGTTAGATAACCCACCTACCCTCCATCTACCTCCAGGCTCCTCATCCTATATAGCAGTCTAGACCCATACCCAGTGGTCCACCATTTCGAATTTGACTGGGACTGTCAAAAGTGGCAAAACACACTGATGAGACTTGTCATGGTGGACATATTTCCTCTAAAAACACCAACTTCCAGGGACCAAAGAATGGGGAGATATCACAAGAGATACAATTTCTTTCTCTTTGCACTTACAGGGTCAAGCTGGTTCCGATCTTACCAGTGCACGTCGCCAGAACAAGCTATCAGAAGCATTGCTCCAAAGTGAGTGTTTCTTCATGAGTTAGCCTTGAAGCAGTATTCTAAGTGTCAGAACTGAGTTGAATACTGCTTTGAGGCTAACAAGGAAAAAAAAAACTAAGTTTGAAAATTCAAGTGGACCTCACGTGGTCATGGAGAAAGAGATTCAGTGTGTCCACGCCCTGTGTAAAGTGGCTCTTCTCATACAAATCCATCACGCCACTGTCACTTATACAGACCCCATACCAGGTCTCACCCATTGGTCAGTCACCTTGCCTAACGACACCAGCTTCCTAGGGGCCTGTATAGGTTAAAATCTAAACAAAAAGGGTAGTACTACTACTACTACCTGTAGCTAGAGTAGCAAGTGGGACATGTGATTGCTTTATGACTTACCAAAAAACACGATTCAGCTGATAAATAGACACTCTTAGGATAGTTTATATCTATATGTATATTTCACACGTTGTATTACGCCGTCGCATACTTCCCTAGCACATTTATCACCATACAAATGCAAAGTCTGATTTTCCTAATAGTGCAGCTTAGTGCATTTCCACATGAACCTGGCATTATGCTACCTATGGGAAGGGAGTGTCAGTCCACTATGGCACCCTGTAAACAGTTTGGTCCAATTTAATCACATATCTCTATCTATGTGTCACCTGCCTAAAGGGAATGCAGCGTCACCATAGATACCTGTCAGCTTCTTCTCACTGCCCCTAGGCCATCTCCATTCGCGTAGCCTTCACTTAACAATGTAAATTAATTCCACGCTATCAAGGCCTTTTTAGGTTTAACTATATATAGATAATAATCTAGAGGAGAATCCTGTAACTAGTAGTCAATTGCTCAATTAACTGTCAAAAGTTGATATATATATTCACTTTCCTTATTCTATTTTGTGTGTTAAATGAGCAAAGTTGACATTCCTATCTACCGTAGTACCTCGGGTATCAGGTGTACCTGCATAAAAGACTCACCCATATTTCGATAAAACAAAAAACCTATAAGGCTGGAGATTCGTTTTGACCAGTTCATTACTATTCTTATATGAAATAACCTCATATCTAAAGCGGACCCAGACTTTAAAACAAACCTTAGAAGGCACAGCTAGGGTAATCCTAGTACATGTATATAAAGTGTGTTTTACACACGAGGATTCACAGCACCTTTAGCAGACTATGTAGGTTGAGGGATGGGGAGCCTGTGCTGTGGATATATGGCTGACCTGTCTGCTAGAACAGCAAGAACAGGGGCTACAGGGGGTGATGTATTAAGACGGGTTCTGGGCTCGTTAAGATGAGACAGATTAGACCGAGGATTGTGTTAGTGCCAAGGGGACTATATTCTCCGTGTTCCATCAGTGTCATTCCACTCCTTCATCTTAATCTAATGGAGCTTCATAGTATTGGTACAGTCTTCATCATTTCACTTTCTACAAATCAAGAATGTGGGAAATACGAAACTGGGATACCGCTAGAGGTAGGGGGATGTGGGTGACAAATGTTTGCCCTATCTGCGCTAAGGGATAAGAAGAAAATACTTAATGGAGAGCCTTTGCGGTTGTACTTCTGCATGATGGTAATGGTTCTCATTCTTTACGGGCCCATTCTCCACTGTGCCGTCATCAGAATATCTTCAAGCCATTGTTAAAATGTAATTTCTAAAGGATTTATACCTGTAAAGTAACTTGAAATAAATGCATACAGAATTACACTTTGGCGCTATCCGTGTGAACCTCTGTCTATATACTCTACTAATAAGCATATAGGTACGCGCACACTCCATTCTGCATCTATACCAATGAGAGATTCAACAGGCTATGACAGCCCCCTCTGCCCACCGTATCTAACTCTACAAGGCCAAAGCACCATAGTTAGATAGGGGATGTTCGGAGGATGGAGACAGACAGGGAGAGAGGTGCTGGGTAGAAGGGATTATTTCTATGTCCTCATGTTCCCACCCTCTACACCCTTACACATACACAGACTGGAGGGTAGGCCAGGCCCTGTCCTAATGTATTGTTGCTCCATCCTATCGATTTTACAGTAATCCCCTTGTCCCGGTGGGGGCGGTGGGAGGTAGCGGGTGGCTGGAGGCTAGTGAGCAGCAGGCAGAGCAGCAGCAAACAGGGGGAGAGGGATGTGGAATATAGCAGTGGACGACCTGGGATGTTTGTGGCTGATTAGGATGTAGCATATAGCAGTGGGCAACCAGTAGGAAGGGGGCTGATAGGGCCCACCATGCACCCCCCCCCCACATCCCAACGCAATAGGTATTTTTTCGATCCCTAGGGTCCCCTGAACAAGATTCAAGATGTTAAGATTGATTATCTTGGGATGCACTACCGGTTTTTGCTCATTATCTATGTGCGGGTTCAGACCACTTTTGGGTCAATTTTGCTACCATGTTATTCAAGGGGTATGCTCAATCCCTAAGCTCTAAGACTATCTTACCTTGTCTAGATCCTGAAGCTATTGGTCTCGTTGGCAAGAAGACATAATAAGCTTTTCATTAAGCCCTAATACATGTTTTTAAGTACAGATTTGAGTGTACCAGATGGTCGGGAAGACGGAAGATTGAAATCACAAAGTTCCTTTTTTAACTAATGCACTCCAGATACATGTAAAAATCTGGGATGATTGACTGGTAACTTTTTGTATCATGTCTCCAATATACAGGCAGGTTGCCAGCCAATATTTTAGAATGGCTAGCTTGATCTTAATATCTAGTTGCTACTTTGTGTCTATCTATCGGACGTTATTGATAGTGGTCACACATCCAATAACCCCCATTAAGTATTCTGTCCATTTTAAGTTATGTATTCATCACAGCCATTCAACATACTATGCTTTTTTTCTCTCCCACGTTAATCGAACGTTTTTCTCCCACATTAACCTTCCTGCAAAATGAATTACAGAGTGAGTGGTCAAGTCTGTGATTGCTGTTTAAAAGATGCAATAGATGACTTGGCACTGTGGTGGGCAGCTCAATGTTTAAACCCTGGGTTACTTTAAAAGATGGCTTTCAATTGTCAAAGGCAGGAAGATGATCTCCAGTCATAGGATCTATGTAGAAAGAGTGCAGATTCAAGTGAAGGTGACAGAAGCACAACAGTAGCCTCAGGTGCTTTCTATATATGATAGGAGCAGTTTGTACAATATGGATGACACTTCCCTCTTCTATAAGCTAGACCAATCGACCACCATGTCCACTGTGAGTGATGTGGAATGGTAGAAGATACTCAAGGTCTGTGAGCCAGTAGCCTTCAGTAGTATTATCAGGGTCAACTAGTAATTCACTACACCATGTAATAATGGGAATAATGAACTATAACAGATCAACATGCCTTCTCAGAAGTATCCAGCAGCATAATCACCAGCTGTTGGGATCACACTGCTATGAGAGAAGTTGAACCAGAATGTAATGTTCAGAGATATGTAAGGATGGACAACACTGGGCCTGATGCTCTGAAGAGGTAACAGATGAGAGAATATCCTGAGAATTGTACAATGGTATTCCAATCCTTCTCTTTCATTTTCTCAATATGTAAATGAAACCAGCACTGTCTAAGGTTAATGCAAATTCCACCTTGCACCTACTTTCAGACAAGTAGGCTGGCCAAGGCTTTTGAGATAATCAATTAAGCATGTAGTGAGTGAGTGAGTAATAGATGTTTAACGCCATTTCGACAGCTAAGGTCATATTCATGGCGAGAACGACATTACACAATTTCACAGAGGAATGTGTCAGTGCCTGCGCATATGTGCACCACACACATCCTGAGGGGATAGGAAAGATGAGAAGTAGACCCTTTTAAGTGGGCTAGGGAAGCCCATAAGCATGTAGTACATTATGAGGGTGAGAGCCAATATTCTGTATTCTAAATGTGTGTTTTCAGTACCAGCAATGGTCAATTTTGATAATATGACAGTGGTTACAGGAATTTGATATGGGCAGGGGGGGGGGGAAGGGGATAGTTGTTAGGAATTACAATCCTATGTAATCATGGATGATCTGAGATACATATGCATGGATATGAATATACAAAATCACACAGGGTATGGATGTAGCAAATATTTCATCATTTTATCATTATCTCATTATATATGGTCTCTGTCAATTAGATGATTTTAAATTAAGGTAGACTAACATCAAGCACATGACCTTGCAACCTGTTATATGCTTCTATTCTGAGATGTTTCAGGGGAGCTATACATACAAGTTCTTGGGGCGAGACCATAAATTTATCTGTGATTGTCTGCATAGATTTGTACATGGGTTTCTATGTAAAGCTGCGGTTGCTAGGCAACCACAGGGCTTTGTTGCTATGCAATACTGCTATTGCTAGGCCACCACACAACCTAGCAATCTTTTATCACCTATATTCCTAGTCTATGATGGAAGTCACAGAAGAGTTATATGCAAGTTTACATCAGGGGAGTATGTTGCTGAAAGGAAACCATGTAGATATGCACATTCGAGCATATTTTCAGGCTTGGTTGCTTTGCAAAGCTACTTTTGCTAGGCAACCACACCACCTAGCAACAAAACAAAAGCAACACTGTATTCTACTAGGCTAATTTATAGGGGTGGCACCCACCAGATTCTTTCTAGACTGCACATATATGTAATTCAAAGTGACATTTGATTCTATTGTCGGCCATTTTGAATTTTAGCCATATACAGCCTCGCCATTAAATCTTATGAAGTAGAAACATGTATGTTCTTAATCAGCACCCTTTTTTACATAAGAGTCGGGAGAATTGATAAAGATTTAGGATGGAAAAACATCCATTTAGATAAAGAGGGAGATTATTGAAATGGAACAGCATCGTATAGGCTCATGGTAGTATCTTCGCTTCTAATAACGCGGGTCATAGTCAACAAGGGATGCTGCAAAATGTCTTGTATTACTCAGATAGGTTTGGCCTACATAAATCATATTAGATATTGTGGTTAGGTGGGGATAAGAGCAAGTTTTTTTTACATGTATCTGGAGTGCATTTAAAATTCTCAGTTAAAAAAGGAACTTTGTGATTTCAATCTTCCATCTTCCCGGCCGTCTGGTACACTCAAATCTGTACTTAAAAACATGTATAAGGGCTTAATGAAAAGCTTATTATGTCTTCTTTCCAATGAGACCGATAGCTTCAGGATCTAAACAAGGTAAGATAGTCTTAGAGCTTAGGGATTGAGCATACCCCTTGAATAACATGGTAGCAAAATTGATCCAAAAGTGGTCTGAACCCGCACATGGATAATGAGCAAAAACTGGTAGTGCATCCCAAGATTATCAATGTTAATATCTCTAATCTTGTTCAGGGGACCCTAAGGATCGAATAAATACCTGTCGCGTTGGGATGTGGGGGGGGGGTGCATGGTGGGCCCTATTAGACCCCGGCCTACAGGGATGTTTGTAGCTGATTGGTTTGTAGAATATAGCAGTGGATGACCAGGGATGTTTGTAGCTGATTGGGATGTAGAATATAGCAGTGGACGGCCAGGGATGTTTGTAGATGATTGGGATGTAAAATATAGCAGTGGGCAACCAGGGATGTTTGTAGCTGATTTGGATGTAGAATATAGCAGTGGACAACCAGGTATGTTTGTAGATGATTGGGATGTAGAATATAGCAGTGGGCAACCAGGGATGTTTGTAGCTGATTGGGATGTAGAATATAACAGTGGACAACAAGGGGTGTTTGTGGCTGATTGGGATGTAGAATATAGCAGTGGACGACCTGGGGTTTTGTAGCTGGTTAGGATGTAAAATATAGCAGTGGACAACAAGGGGTGTTTGTAGCTGATTGGGATGTAGAATATAGCAGTGGACGACAAGAGATGTTTGTGGCTGATTGGGATGTAGAATATAGCAGTGGACGACCTGGTGTTTTGTAGCTGGTTGGGATGTAGAATATAGCAGTGGACAACAAGGGATGTTTGTAGCTGGTTGGGATGTAGAATATAGCAGTGGACGATCTGGGGCTTGGTAGCTGGTCAGGATGTAGAATATAGCAGTTGACAACCAGGGATATTTGTAGTTGATTAGGATGTGGAAATGGCAGTGTTAGGGGGGAGAGGGATGTATAGCAGAAGATCAGGGATGTGTGTAGCTGATTGGGATGTGAGGAAGGCAGTATCAGGGGGAGAGGGATGTGGAATATAGCAGTAGATGATCGGGAATGTTTTGTTTGTTAAAATGAATGATTGAGCCTGGTCATTTAAAATTTCTAGTTTGGTGTCAAACTGCCAAAGAAAGTACAGTAATTTCAAAGAAAGTCTCAGATAACATTAGAATTCATCAAATCCTTATTAGAATTCATCAAATCCTTAGTCAGTAGGCTCACAACTGCATTTTTTTGTATAGCAAAACAGAAGTATATTTAGATTTTGCAAAGGAGGGGCACATCCCTTTTTCAAGATAAAGGGAGGAGCGAACCCCCTATGCTTTTTGGTTGAATTTGAGGTTTTCGGAGACAGATAAATTCCTAGGTAAAAACAAAAAGGAGTGGTTTTTAATTTTTGCCAATGCAAAGTCGACTACGGTGCTGGCCTAGCCTGTAGCGGCTAACTCTGACTAGTAGGCAGCACAATGACCTGTCCATCACACTGCCACCATAGAAACCAGTACTCTATAGTTACTACACGACCTCAGTCTTGTAGACAAAACAGCAGGGCAGCATCTGGCTGGTCAGAGACCTGTCATTGGGAGGTGATGCATCACCAGGGCTTCTTTACTCTATGGCAGGACGTAGACCTATGTTAGACACATCACTCTGTCCCTTGGGGAATCACTATGAATCTAATGGTTTAACTATGGACCCTATGGTATCAATATCAACAATATACAGATAACAATGTATTCTAAAGGCTCTCTTTTATACTTATGCCTTATCGTACAATACCGTATAAAAGATGCCTCTATAAGAAAAGGAATTTGCAATAAGGTTTGGACAATAACTAATTTATGTGTACTACATGGAGGCAGTACAAAACCATTGCATTGCCACTCACAGTCACGGGTCCCATAACGCAGCGCTTAAAACATAAAATCTCTTCCGGATTGATTTGTGTGGTGCTGCTCCAGTCTTTTTGAGAAAGAATAAGAAACATTGTGGTCTTTACAAAAGAAACTTCAGAAAATGTGGACATTATTCAGTTGGTTGCTGATTGTAATCCACCACGGTCCACAAGTTTGTGAATAATCCCCCTTTTCCTTCCTATTCCATCATGTTCTTATCAGTGTGCACGGTCTGAATCTTATCTGTATCTCGAATGGTGGCTGCCAACTGTGCTGCTACTGCAGGCAGGGTGATTATCTCAGTGGTATAATACTCCAATGTGACATGTAATGTATGACTTATCACAGTCGCCACTACAGCGGGAAGATTCCCATCCACCTAATCATTTGTATTTCTAAATCTGAGTGGTGTGAGTGAGTGAGTGAGTGAGTGAGTGAGTGATGGAGTGAGTGAGTGAGCAAGTCAAAGAATGAGTAAAGTTTGTTCAATATCATTAGGACAGCTACGGTCATACAGATACGACTATGGCGAGAAAACTTCATTAGTATATTTGTTTGAGAGATGAATATGTGTCTGTGGCTGTGCATATACATGAAAAATGAACTATGTGAAAACTAGTCAAAGACCCATGGCATAAATTCATAAACATCTGTAAGATACCTGCATCTCGCCAATTTCCATATACTACTGACTATATAACCAGTAGTATATAGACATGGGGGAGATGCCCAGATATCCTACATACTGACTATACACACAGCTGTAAGATACCTGGGCATCTCCCCCATTTCCATATACTACCGACTTTATAACCAGTAGTATATAGACATGGGGGAGATGCCCAGATATCCTACATACTGACTATACACACAGCTGTAAGATACCTGGGCATCTCGCCAATTTCCATATACTACTGACTTTATAACCAGTAGTATATAGACATGGGGGAGATGCCCAGATATCCTACATACTGACTATACACACAGCTGTAAGATACCTGGGCATCTCCCCCATTTCCATATACTACTGACTTTATAACCAGTAGTATATAGACATGGGGGAGATGCCCAGATATCCTACATACTGACTATACACACAGCTGTAAGATACCTGGGCATCTCCCCAATTTCCATATACTACTGACTATATAATCAGTAGTATATAGACATGGGGGAGATGCCCAGATATCGTACATACTGACTACATACACAGCTGTAAGATACCTGGGCATCTCCCCCATTTTCATATACTACTGACTACATAATCAGTAGTATATAGACATGGGGGAGATGCCCAGATATCCTACATACTGACTATACACACAGCTGTAAGATACCTGGGCATCTCCCCAATTTCCATATACTACTGACTATATAATCAGTAGTATATAGACATGGGGGAGATGCCCAGATATCCTACATACTGACTATACACACAGCTGTGTATACAGATGTGAGGGCTTATATTCCAGTATTCAATTATCTGCTTCTCTTATTACTCTACATGTTTTCTATACATATTCATCTCCCCACACAACATTCTTCTCTTGTGAGTCTTTCATCTAATTCTAAAGCATCGTTATACAAAGACACTGTGTCCTGAAAAAAAACAACAGGCATTCCTGTTTCCAGCTCACATTATAGACCAGTCCCTGGCAGGGCACTGACTGCATCAGCAGTTGGGGAGTAGTGGACCACAGAGGGCAATGAATAGGTGCTGGAGAAGTGGGGTTAGGTGAGTGGGAGGGGCCGTCATAATACTGGGAATATTGAATCGGTGACTACACCGAACCCTGCCCATGGCCACCCCAGCCTCCCACAGGTGCCACCCGGGTCAGCCACCCTGGCCCTGGGCCACCCATGCACCGGGTGTAGGGTGACCAAGGCCCTGGAGGAGGGGGAGGAGAGCACAGTGGGACTTCTCAATCCCTCACCCTCACCCACACCCTCAGGCCATGATACCTTCAGCGTGCAGGAGGGGTGGGTTGGGAGGGGGAGTGTCCCCACACAGCACAGGAAAGACCCATCTGCCATGAGACTCCACAGGAAGCAGGGAAGTTGTGTTGGGAATTCTGTGGATGTGGGTGAGGGAGAATAAGAATGGTCAGAATGTAGGGAAACGCAGGTAATATGAGAAGGGCTAGGGAAGAATACAAAATGACAAAAGAAGTCCATGGTAATAGAGAGAGATGAAGGTAAAAGGGAAAGTCTGGGACAGTTTACAGGAGAGATCGCAATAATTAGCCCTTTACAGACAACTATTGCAGGAGTTTATCATGCCTATCGGTCGCCAAGATGAACCACTGAATTTGAAGGTTTAGTAGCTTAAACCTACCGTATACTGGAGTGTGCCCCGTGGTTGTGTCACATGACGACTTCGCCTTTTTACCGTTTTCTCTTCAGCTTCTGTCTTCGGACTAACGGGGTCCGTGACGTTCTGCAATAGAGGAGGAAATATCAGAATGGATTCTTACTCTTGTTTGATAATATTTACTGGTAGCTGCAAATATTTATTGGCCAATATAGTATCCAGTGGCTGTGCTAATCACATTCAGGGCGACTGTACCCCTGATACTGATGAGAAGACAGGCGTTTTGGGGGTAGACTATTTGAATCCAGCTTTTATGGTATAATACTACCTTTCTATAATACCTTGTTTCCCACAGGAAAGACACAATCACATGATTTATTCCCTCTTAAGACCTACATTACATGTATTTTTACTTGAACCTTACATGTATTAGTATTCCTTCTTAAATCTTCTGTTTACATGTTTTGCTACTTAAACCGTACATTTGTGTGTGCACGGTATTCCTACTTAAACCTTTATTTAAAAAAAAGTAAATTTACATGTATTCCTTCTTCATTGAACCTAAACTATATTTGAATCTATTCCTACTGGGGATAGTTCACGAGTATTGTACTCACCACGTATTCTATGTTGGGTTGTGGTCGTGGCATGGTCTTTTTTGGTAAATCCTCCTTTTTATCTGACTTTTCCCCGTTTGTTTCTGAAATAAAAAGAAACGAGAGAATATGAAGTTTATTCTAACTTACATTTCAAACCATATCTTGTCCAGGTGTACAGTATTGGTCCTTTCCTTGCTTGGGTTTGGTCCAGAAATTGTTAGCTGGGATATGTAATTTTCTGCTTGACATAGAGCAGAGGAAATACTATTCTTGTCAACGTTCTGCAGCAAATCAACATGATGGCATAGTTTCCGTGAAGTCAAGGTGACATCTGTAATATTTGTAAGAGTGGCATCGCTAGTGTCTCTTCTACATACATGTAACACCCCCCCCCCAACCATAAATGTATGGGCCACATAGTGCATTAATGCATTATACTCATTGTTCTTCATTATCCATGAGTGAGTGAGTGAGTAATAGGTGTTTAACGCCATTTCGACAGCTAAGGTCATATTCATGGCGAGAACTGCATTACTATTTCACAGAGAAATGTGTTGGTGCCCGCGCATATGTGCACCACACACATCCGAGGGGATAGAAAAGAGGAGAAATAGACCCCTTTAATGGGCTAGGGAAGCCGGTTATCCATAAGTCAAACCATGGTGAGCAACTCATCAGCAGGGGATTGCTCTCTGTCAGTATGGAAACCCACATAGGATTGGTACACCAATGAATGGCTGACACGATGCGGCAATGAAGTGCTGGTGAGTCTTCTCATCTTGACGACAGAATAACATGAACCTGGAGGCTTCCTCCTATTCTTAAGGGGTTGAAAAAAAATCCATCAGTCATAATTTACATATACCCTATAGGTCGTGTGACAGCGACATTTTGTGTCTCTTTGATACTAGCAGTTGAAAGGTTCAGAACTACACATGTCGGTAATGAGAATGAAGAGTCTTGCACGCTTCTCTTAGTGAACAAATCTAGATCAAAGCCGTCTACAGTGTACAACTACCCTTGTAGGGCACCATCTAGATTTTACACTCTATACAGGATAAGTGTAGCCTTAAAGGACAAGAAGGACCCACTTGTTTACTTTTCTTATGAATTTGTTGGGAAGAAAAGTCGATTTTCTCATTTCCCGTCACTGTGATAGGCCCACACTCCCGATTTGATACACATCCCCCAAGATATGCCAGCATGAGGCACGAGTTTGGGACAAGTTACTGGTCCGTCCTCAACTGGTGCATTACTACAGGAAGCGAGCATTACACCTTGAGGTATAATTCTGTCCATAATGGGTTAAACGGCAAATTGAACTGCTCCTCTGAATTCTTTGAAGTAATGAACCAATAGATAAATAATCATTCACAGAGTTGACTCTCAGCATCACGAACCTCTCAAGTCATGATCCTAGAGGCACTGAAAGTTCTGGTCAGGTAGACCGTCGTGTCTCGGTCTCATGGCCCAGGGTGGATTCATCTTAAGGTGTAAACTTGATTTCAAGTTACTATAATACATTGTGTATAATGTGTACCCAACATATAAGACTTTGCATTGATGGAGATGCTATAAGGCCAGCTATGGTTTGATTTTGAGCAATCCTTGCAGATAGGTTAAGTGTTACTTAGTGCCGCTCAAGTGTTAAGACACCATACAGCATGGTTGATACCACTACAAATCCAATAGACCTGCTTTATTCTGACAAAACTAATGACTTCTTTTTAGCCCCTCACCCTTCCAACCAACCTTACCCTACCCACTCATCCTGATGAGGATTCTGAACCTTCTCCCACTGCCCCAACTGTCACACACACAATTACCAGGGGAATAAAAGACTCGGACGCCATCCAATTTTAGCCGACTCCCGATAAGCCAGTCCTTGTGGCCCTGGGGCTGGGCCTATTACTGCCCGGGCGGACCGTGGAGACGGCCGGGAGGAACCAATAAACGGGAGGAGTCTCTCCAGGGCAGAAGGTCTCCAGGGCTAGGCACAGCCCTGTGTCTTAGTGGTCTCCCACACCTAAATAGGGTATTCCCAAGGTAAAGGCTACCCTTACCCCATCTGTTGTGGTAGTCCCCCACCCACTCCTCCCATTCCTGATGCCTGTTTTGGCATTGGGTGAGAACTTTAAGAAAGTATGTTTCAAGCAACAAGGGTCAGTAAAAGTATGAGATAAAAGTGAAGGTTGTTGCTGTTGTTGTTGTTGTTGTTGTAGCACTTTTCAAATTTCCGTGATGACACAATGTTAACAATAATACCAAAATCTTTTTGATTTTCTCAAAATGCCTTCAGAAAGGAATCTATAATATGTTCCTGGTTTTACTGGACTGATGACGGTTATGTGAAACACATAGGCCTACAGTTTGGGTCAGATTTACAGTATCAGAGGATCATAGTAACAAGATAGGGTGTTTGCCAGACTAACTAATGTACCTGTCTGACGTGTGACAAGCTTCACAATCAACTTCAAGCAATCCTATACCTATTATAGAACAGCCTACTAGTAGTTCTAGACAGAAGTTTTGTCTCAATGCATTGCACTACTAATCTTAAGTTATCTGGCAGTGCCTGTTTCATATACCAAGTCATTATTGGTGTAACCACAGACCTAAATAATATTTAGGTCCGTGGTTTAGCTAAATACTGTGGCTTATACACTTAAATACTGGTCTGTTAGCCTTAGGGTACTACTGATATCGGCAAAAAAGCTTAGGGGTGTATCGTAGCTATGACACTTCATATCTATATCTAGGCCTGCGCTAATTACTCTGTTTTTTTTCAAATGTGCCACCTTGGGATATTGCTTCAAGAGCCGAAATAATCGTCGTCCGTGGTTTGCTGGGTAAGTTCAGGTGACATGGAAAGCATGCACCATGGTCCTTTTTAATTTCGCTTTTCTTTAAGTTATTCATCTGACATATAATGGTTCATCTTAATCTGTCTATTTCCAAACCTACTTATCGATCTGTTCAGCTCTATTTTTCCATCCAGCCATCTTTCATTTTGGATCTCCATAGTTCAGCTCTAATAGATTAAAGATACAACGATCCTGGCAGATGAACCAAAACAAACACTATAGGCTCTGATACAAGTGTTTGCAGCAGGAAAGGCAGTAAAGCTACAACAGCTGTTCTATGGATTTGCACACGTACATATTTATCTATATGGAGCATTAGAGCCGTGTGCTGCTTCAAACGACTGACAGTTGGCAAATATGAATGGGGGAGCGGCCCAGGACTGCCTCCCAACACTGTATAAAAAAATGCCATCAAATTAACGGTAGTGCTCAAGCAACTTTGGGACAAAGATTTGACTTTTATTTTACAGAAATTCCTTGTAACACAATGCTTAACTGTACTGCCATCTGGTGCTTCATTGTAAAAGCTACCAGTACACTGTTTCGCTGCATTACTTCTGAACTATATGGTCACATTTCAATTTTGAGGACATTCCTGGTGGATTCAACAGTTATTTGTTATAGTGCCCTCGCTTCCTTCTAGCTCGACCGGTTAGGTATTGATCGCCAAGGAAGACATGGAGGAGGACGGAGGGGGAGTTGGGGGGGGGGGGCAAGCGGAATGACACAATAAAGATTTGGCCACAAGATTTACCATCATCTTGGGACACTGGGAACTACCGCAAATATATCCCACGCACGACAAACTGTGCTTAGAGAGCAGCTCGATGATAAGGAACCTGTATGTTGGAAGCACTGAACATATGATTGGTGATAGACCAAGACATGGTTAGAGTAGCTGGTTACTGTAAGCCTACTTTTATCTATTGACCCTTTAATATCCACATAATGCTTTAATGAAGTTGAATTATGTACATAACAGAGATGGAACCTAGACCCATCATGCCTGTGTTACCATACCGGTTCCACCTTATTATTATATTATACCACGGTTATCACATTTCAGAATGATTTTGGGTGCCTAAACTGGATAATCTGAGTGCCTTTATCCTAGGATACAGGCACTTAGTTTACACATAAATATTGACAGTGTTCTTTTATTTTTCTATACTGTTCTTATATGTGACAGCAGCTATGACATAGCTTTGACAGTTCATACTAATACTGAAAAAGCTCAGAATGGGCCAGGATCGATCCAGGGATCTTCTGGTTCAATTCAAAGTTGTGCTTGCTATCCATTAGGCCACGGGGCTGGACAATGGTACTGGGTTAGATGAGTCTTATGTCTGGCACCCTATGGATACCATATATGTTTGTATGTCAGTGAATGCAGAATGCATTTTGATGCATTCTGATGCATCCTAAAGGTGCAGACCGTGGTATAAACACAATGTGTGATGATTATGCTTGCACGCATGCCTTTTAGCTACTTGATAGAGGCACTTGGGTCCGCCTCGTGCCTCTATCAGTACCTAAAAGGCACTAGTGCAAGGATAATCATCATATATTACTTTCATAATTGTATCATATCGACTTCTGCATCAAAGTAATTTTCTCATAAAATAAAGCTGGACAACAAGGAATCATAAATACCCTAAAACCTTACATATAACCCACACGTGCAAGTATGATAAACCACACCCCAACTTAGGGAATATGTTGTACCTGGGACTTAAAAGTCTCAAGTTTAGTACTCTTTTATAAGCCGCACCCTAATTACAGAAAGACCATGTAAGACCAAGGAGGTAAAGACGTCCCTGGTAAGACCCACTGGGTCACTGACAGTATATTTTTAGCCACGGCCTATAAATGCGGAGTTTTACGGTCTCATGTATTCCCCAAATATAAAGTGCCACCAAAATGTCCCTTTGACCCAGTTTCCTCACCTCCCATGTTGATTTGACAGTTACATTGGTCTCTGCAGAAGGGTGCAGTAAGGGCAGCCAACAATCCAAAATGACTGCAGCGGCGCAAGCACACTCGTGCCACACACTTCCGGCTGTGGTATTATTCCGCTGAAATAGTTCCAACAGGAAATGGGTCGCAGCAGTATTAAAGGGCATGGAATAGACCTACCGTATTCTCCTGCGTAGAAGACGCGCTGCGCGTATAGGACGCACCCAAAACTCAGCAGAGGCATTTTCACGTATAAGACGCACCTCTTAGGGCTCAATTTTGTAAATCCAATACATTTCTATAGTAAAATTACCCCTCGTATAAGACGCACCCCCTTCTTGGGAGAATGCTATAAGACGCACCAGCCATTTGTTTGGCCAGGAGGACGTGTCTTATAC
The DNA here is from genome assembly GCA_949317995.1 of Acholoe squamosa. Lineage (NCBI taxonomy): Eukaryota > Metazoa > Annelida > Polychaeta > Phyllodocida > Polynoidae > Acholoe > Acholoe squamosa. Next base: position 37,466,255 of record OX439049.1, read on the forward strand.
GTGGGAGTTTACGGTAGTCAGAAACTATACCTTTTCTGGGACATATTTCAATGATTTTGATAAGTTATAGATGGCAGATAATTCCACACTATACAATACATGTTGCCAGAAAAGAGGGTGTATATCTTCAGACTGTCTAACAGAAAGGTTGGATAATGTGTATCCTTTAATGGTATTGCGTTTTAAAGCAGTAGGAATATGTGTGTAGTAGAAACCCATGGATATCCTATGGTAGGGTCATTCCCTTCGAATAGATCAACAGACACCATACACGTATTTAAGAATTCAGTTGGATTTTGCATATGGATACATGACTAAAATTTTAAGGTCTAAATATGTGTTGTTTTGGTTATCACGAGTGTAGAACAACGCACCAAAAAGGCAAGCACACATGAAGTGATAGAACCATAAGTAGAGGTACATGCTCCTCTACAAGGATCAACTGTAGATCTGAGTTTGTGTGTGCATGGTGGGGGGGGGCGTAACCAACCTGACGTTTTTTACCAGCAGCTACAAATGCAAAAGTCCCCGTCCCGACACATAGTTGATTCATATCCTACAATGGTATAAAGCTCCGGTCAGGAAAGAGCCAGAGGCCTATAGGGCAGAGTTCAACGCCACAACCAACATACAGAAAACCAACAACCAGCACTAGAGCCCAGCGTCAGTGAAGGCAGCACGAGAGACTCAGGGCACCACGCAATACTCAACTGTTACTGCCGCTACACCCCAACCCTGATAAATGGGCTGGGGGTCGGGGGTGCGGGCGCCCCCTTATAATTCATAACGTGTAAGGGGGTTGGGGGAGGCAGTGAATGGGCGGGGTTGCTCGGTTCCTGACGTTGATTCCTGACGCCTTGGACTTGTTGGCGCCGAGGAAGGAGTGGCATCTAACGGTCCTGTCCTCCATGTCACCCTTCGCCCTTACAGTAATGTAAACTCCTGTGTATAGGCCGCGCCTTATAGACTATTCCAGAGGTCTAATGCTGCTTTTATAGTGTTCTCGAAGTCAGGTTGCGGCTTATATGTGGTTTTACTTATATAGATCTCAGGTGCGGTTTATAGCATTCTACAAAACACGGTTGTTGTTTTTTTTACATACATAGAATACAGTAAGGAACTGCAACCTTTTCAGGCCTCATATGCAGCATACCATTCTCTTAATGTCATGGTGCGGCTTATGCGTGGGTGTGGCGTATTGGCCGGGTTTTACAGCAGTAGTGGGAGCAGATCAGGAGCAGGTCGTTCCCCCATGAGCTGCTTAGTGGCGTGTCGGGGTATGGCCTGATTACGCTCTGTGAGCCGCTCACACTAGCTCACAGTATATGAATTGTTCACGGCCCTGTGCAGTTCTCACAATCGATGAACTACTCCTCACTCAGTCAATAAGCTACTGCTCAGGTCCTGGCTGCCGAGCTAGAAAACAACTGCTCATTCTTAAAACCCTTTCAGGGCCACTGATTCGCGAGTGTATCATACCATTTCATAGGTGCATCATGTCGACCCTCCAGGTGTGTTTCCGCCCCATAGGGTCGATATGATGCATGAAAGTAACCCTGGCACGTCATCCCCAAGGGTCTGTAAGCATACATCTTGACCACCAATGGACTTGATGCTTAAATGCAGTTCTCGGCCTTTGAAGGGTTAAGACAATCCATCATCTGGTCTACAGCCAAATAACAAATCAGAGTTTGGTTATGAGCTGCTCAAAGGCCTATGTTGTAGGGGAGCAGGTAACAGGACGGCTCAACCAGTGGTGTTGAACTAATCAACTGGAGATTTTATTGTTAACTTAAAGGCACGTCAAAAAGGTACCTTGCATACTACTTCGTTGTATACGTGTGCACACTACTACCATGCAGTTTCCTTATGTCTTACTGCAAATTCCTACCAGAAGAAAACTGAGACAGACTAAAATTCTTCTAAGGCCCACCCCTCTCAGAAATTAAGTGAGAAAATGAGATCTCATTGGATCTGAATGAATCAGAAGACTGATCCAGGCAGATGAACCTTTAAAAATGCGAGAAAAACTGACAATACCGAGGTGTTTGCCGGTATGATTGCAACCACAAGGTAAGCGTACTATATATATATATATATATATATATATATATATATATATATATATATATATATATATATATATATATATATATATATATATATATATATATATATATATATATATATGTATGTATACCCGTTGGTATTCATGGTGCGTGAATGAAGACCTCAATAGATTTTCAAGACTCCAAAAAGCTTTATGTAGCTTGGAACTCCTCCGACCCCCCAACCTTGCTACATGGGTTGAGCTGAAGTGAAATATGTATATCAAATATAAGAACTTAATTGGTTTCCCCCTTCCAGATTCAGGGAGAACTAAACCCCCGCATATAAGCCGCACCCTACACGTGGGGTACTATGGTAGTTTACCATGGCTACATCTATAAGGTTGATACTCCTGCAGTCATATGGTTCTACTAGTGGGGGACATGAACCTGGAGATAACACGGACCTTAGAGGGTTAATTACATTACTGCAGGTTCTCATTGGAGCGTCTATAAAGGCCGTGTTCTGTGATTAGGTATTAACATGTGAGCGGTGTGTTACCATATGTTTATACTGTTTATTGCTGACACACATGTTATGGATAAATAGATAGAACTAAACGACCGTGGTGTACGAGGTGGTCGATCCACCACGAGGGAGTTGTCTCCCGAGGGGTGGATCGTCCACCGAGGACACCAGGGGAGGTTAGTTCTATATTTATTTTATGTTTTTAGAGGGTTTAAATAAGGAAAGCATATCAAAATCCGGTACCGTAGTTCCCCGTACGAGCGCCGGTCCGCCATTTTGAATGTTTACATGCACCCAGATCCAGGCTGCAGTATTGGATCGGCAGCTGTGGTGGATCGAGACACGTTACGCCACTGGGGGTGTGGCGATCGGCCCTGCAATGCTATCTCTATGGGAAGAAGTTATTCACATAAAATAAATCAACCTCTATCCACCCTGACACCAGCATGTATATCACCATGGTCCTTTATGGACCACATAGGGCTTTAACGGACGATGCCCTATGTATGAATGCAGCCTTGGGGGGCTGTAGCCCTTGGGGGAGACACTTCCCTCGGTGGGGATCGACCACAATGTACACCATGGTCGTTTAGTTCTGTCTATATACGGTCCTAAAGACTGATCAGGGTAGTATTTATGGGCCGATCCATAAAGTATGTCACACCGGAGGACGTGGAGTGGGGGGGGGGGTGTCCATCGTTCCTATACATTTCTATAGTAAAAGTGTGACAAAGGGGTGGGGGGGGGTGTCCAAAAAGGCCTAAAAAAGCGTGACGTAAATTTATGGATCAACCCTATGGACTTCTTCAAGTGCCTTGTATCTAATTATATTTCCGTCATTAGCGAGAAAATAGTGTTTATGTCAATCCACCTTGCCGAAAATATTTTCCACTTTTCTCTTATTTTATATGTTCATATTTTTAGACTTGAGGCAAAAGTCAGCCTTAGAATTTTAATTATCGAGACAAACTCACAGCTGGGCTCAGGTGGATTTATCGAGATGACAAAAGGGCACGTGCTTTAGCCATATTAGTTTACTCCCTTTTTATCTGTGTGTAAGGGTTAGATGGGGTTGTTGCAGAAAGGACAGATGGGTGCCGAAAGGTCATGACCTTAGGGCCAGGTCCTGTTGACGTCTTGTTGGCTGAATGGGGACTTACTACCTTGACGTGACGTCCTATTTATGGGGCCATAACGTAGTGATGAGGACCAGAGCATGCCCACAATACACTTGAGCATGATTTGTCGATCACATTGATATTTACAATATTGTGTTGAGATGAGTGAGAAGGGATGGTTTTACTTCCAGAGGGTGCTGAAACTGTATTCTTATACTTTTGAAAGTTTATAATCAATCAGTTATGACCTTAAGAAATCTATATAGTATGCCTATGGCAAAATTTACCACATTTTGAAGGGTTGAAATCAACCTCGAGCAACCGCACCTTTGATCACCATCCACGAGAGCAAATCCAACTAGGCGTCCATTCTAGTTATCTTCCTTGTAATTCTTTGCTTACATTTCCCAAAATTGTATTCAACAGCCTTTCAATACTAAACTCACAAATACCTCTTCCTCTCCAATTTAAAAGCACCACATAAGCCCATTTCCAACTATGAATAATCTCGTTTTCAATAAATGAGGTGTCTTTATTCAATCCTCTAGCACTCAACTCCTCTCCCTTGAACCTCCTCCCTGCTGTGAACCCTATGGCTGCACTAGTCTCCTCACCCCAGAACTGCTCCCATGGATCGAAATCAGATCAGCAATGGCAATAAAAAAAGAAGGCTTGGGTGCAACACGGCTTGATTCTCAATCCCACGTGGTTCAAACCCATGCAGTGGAGTCGAACACATCCAGCCGCAAAGAATCGATTCCTAGCGCAGGGGCACATGGGGTATCTTTTCAGAATGGTAGCTCATCTCTACTTTTTGTTGTTCCTTTTAAAAATTACCGCTGTGGTAAGAATCCATACAGAGATACCAAAGTGCCTGAGCATGAAATCGCTGAAATACTTCCCTTGAATATAGATTTTATACAGGAATGTGTCTAGGCCTTTGGAACTTGAAAAATCCCTGAAATGAGAGAGAACCCTGAAGGCGTCCATACCTGCATAGAGAAAGGATGATCCGAAGAAGGCTATGTGGGGTACCCTTTCCGCATAGCTACCCATGTATACCCCTGGGACAGCAGGAGGCAGAGACCATCATTACCAGCCTCCACTAACCCTCTCCACCTCCTGTCTGCACACCGATAATACTGCCGAGATGGGTTTCATTGGGCCCTCTAGGCTATTGATCCAAGGAACCCTACAAACTCAGATATTGACACCCCTCCCCCGCCTCCATCCATCCACAAGCCGTCTAAACCCTACACTCATGCCCGAGTATACACCCCTACCCTCGTTGCCACCCCTTGCCGTCATTACCAACCCCCTCCCTCCATCTCCTGGGTTCCTGTGACACTGTCGTCATGGGTTCAGGATCCAGGAGATATCTTCTCTTTCATTATTTTCTCTTTCTGTATGAGTCTCCTGATGGTGTTTTGGCGGTTTAGGGAGTGATCATATTCTAACAACCAGTGGCGGATTTAGAGGGGGACGCGGGGGGCCCCTCCTTTTAGCCAGTACTTAAGAGTTTAATTACACTGTACATATTTTGGACCCAAAAATTTCCTAGAAAATAGGGGTGCGCTCCCCCCCCCTTTATAGGGCCGCGCCCCCTTCTTTAAAATCCCGGATCCGCCACTGAGAATGGGGGGGGGGCAAAGTTTTTTTGACCCCTTGATTGAGAGGGCAGACCTTTTCAAAGTAACTTTACCTGTTTTCAGCAGAAAAATACTGAGTGCAACTATAGGGCAAAATGGCGCGTTTTCGCATGATTTGGAGTGAGTGAGTGAGTAATAGATGTTTAACGCCATTTCGACAACTCAGGTCATATTCATGGCGAGAACTACATTACACAATTCGTAGAGGAATGTGTCAGTGCCCACGCATATGTGCACCACACACATCCTGAGGGGATAGCAAAGAGAAGATACAGACCCTTTTAAGTGGGCTAGGGAAGCCCGCGCATGATTTGGGGGCGGGATTTTAACCCTACCGTAGTGGCCCATTTTAGCGCACCTGCGGTAATATATTTCAGTCTATGACTTGCCCTGCGTTTATATGAGACCTGCGCTTATTTGATGCATAAAAATGTATGGAAAATCAAATTTTAAAACCTTCCTCTACCCTGCGCTAAAATGAGACCTGCGCTAATTTGAGAACCTGCGCTAAAACGGGCCACTACGGTATTTAACAATAGGGGATTAATCCCCTATAATGATGTGATCTACGCTCATAAAAGTGTGTTTAAGTGCTCCTGATAGAAGGAGTTTTTGTGTTCTACTCCTCTAAACATAGGCTGTTCAAATTGTATACTAAAAATAAACCCTGGCTTAGGCGTTCAGGAAAACCATAGTTTCACATGTCTGTTATTATTTTAAGATATTAGCAGAATACCTTCCAATCTGATCCTACATCTTAAACTACTGGCATCCCAAATACCTTGTCTCTCGATGACAGGCCTACTTCCTTATAATTGTAGTTTGAGGCAAGATTACTAATGGGAAGATGAATTGTGAACAAATTTACAAGATTGAACGTGTGCAATGCACGACTGGCCCAGGTCTTCCACTACATACTGTAGGGGACTGTCAATATAGTGACAGTCGTCAATGGTTAAGGCTATAGAGAATGCACCCATTATTGCTCACATTTTTCATTGGCGAATAACTCCTCTCTTGGCGAGTAAAGCATTGCAGAATGCCAGGTGGGCTTGAATAAGGATCCATATTAACCATAGAAATGCATGAGAGACTGTAATTCTCCTCCATTTTGTTATAATCCAGCACTTTCGATAGAACCCTAAGGCGATCGTCTCGCTGTCCGCCATTTTGGATTTTGATGTTCCGTGTGCATGCGCGACCCCTCCTTGCCGGAAGTAGCATTTTCGACGGAGAAATGATATATTCTATCGATTTAACTTAATGGGTTTTTGAATATAAACCATTCATTTTGGACAATATTAATCGAATTGAATCGAATATACCCTAGCCTTTTACTGTTATAAAATAAAATCAGACGACTGGTCACTCTGCGCGCATGCGTCAAGTCTCCAGACTGGAAGTTTGGCGGTAGACATAACAAAATTATGGTGGTCCGATTTACACACTCATATACCAACGGTCTTAACCCCTCCTGTAAAGAATATTCCATCTTACCTGCTGAAAAAAAGCGTCTTAATTGCCAAATTCCCATAGGAGCCAATGTGTTATTTCTACCCCCTGTCTACCCCCAAAATCTACCGCCTAATGCAATCCTATGGAGCTTCGTTTTCATGAGAAAGTAAGTCAAGCATGTCAGGTTTTTCTTTAGCATTTTTCATAGCTAAAGAATTTTTTTTCAGGAATTGTGCATGTACAATGAAAAACTAGATCCTAAAGATTATGTTTCTATGATTTTCTGTTTAATTATCCCCCAATTTCGATGAGCAATTCCCATCTAAAGTCCCAATTCCTGACCGTCAGTTTTTGGCTGAAAAGGTGCCGCCAATGACCCAGGAGGACCTGGGCCAAAAATTATGAACAAAAAATTTAGTTTTAAAGGAACCTATTTTATCTGTACGTTGTGGTGAAAAAAAATTATGCCAATCAGACAATAATTTCTCTCAGGAATGGAACTTTTATAAATGTGCTTTGCAAAATAATGCCAAATGGGATCACCTGTTTTTGGCCATGGGATGCCAATTGGCATCATCAGGAGAAGGGTTAGCATCTTGAGGACCGAAGAGCGTTAACCTGGAGGCTGTATATTGAATCCACAAGGGGGCATACCCAGTAATGGCCAAAGTGAGATGCTAAACCCCTGGTCCCCTCTTCCATTACTGCCCATATAGCATCTGGCTGTCAGCCCCTAGGGGTACTTAGAGTATAGTGAGACAATGACATTGATTTGCCCAAACTACTCCTACCAATCACCTCAATTAGCCCAATTCATTAGCCAAATATGGCAGGCTGTAATTAAGCCAGCCCAAAGCTATAAATGTTGTAATATCACAAACCTATCCGACTTCGTTACAGCTTAATATCACCCAGTTAGATGCCAGAGGTTCTATGATATAGATTTTTCGGAGGTTGAGATCGATTGCCAAGCAATTGTATCCAAGCTTATTAGCACAGCTGTAATTATATGTCAAAGTGGCTAAATGGACTTGCAGTTCATTAGTCAACTTTGTGCAGTGCCTGATGTATGTGCTGACACTAAAATATTGCCCTTATCATGGTTTGAATTTCGTCTCAAGTTGAATTTACAGGCACATCCTCATTTCAAATGAGAACATTGGGAACTGAAAATATTGGGAACTAACAATTTTATCATAGGTGGGTTTTTTTTTTCGTTTTTTTTTCTCGTCAGTTTAACTGGTAGCCACTCTTTGAGCAGTGCCTCACTAATCCAATTTTAAGATGAGAACTAACAGGGGTTACATTTTAAATGGTCCAGAAATTAAACTGAAATTGCATAGTTCATAGATTCTACCTGAGATTTGTATCAGCTTATTCCTTCCAGCAATATGGCTTAAATAACGCACAATTTTGACCTCAACGTGTTCCAGGTAAGAGCCAGACAATATAAAACCAATTCTTCGGCCTTGTAAAAATAAATCGGTATGCTTCAAACGACAGACAGAAATATTACTTTCTGGCAGTCTTGAATTACAAAAGATTTAACGTGTGATATATATCACATATGGCCCAGGGTCCACCCCCCAATATAAAAATTGGGCGTTGTGCATTGAAGCACAGAAGGCTCAGGGTAGGTACCATAAAACCCTCTATCAACCCTGTAGGGTCACAGGAATCAGTACTTGCGAAATATTGACTAATTACTTACAAATAGAGACTATTATCTATACATGTATTGACACCAGTCTGGCATAATCTTCTCTTACTAAACCCCTTGGACCGCTGGCCCCCTGGTGTGCTGGCCCCCCGGACACCTGGCCCCCTGGACCCCGGACACTTGGCCCCCGGACACCTGGCCCCCTGGACACCTAGCCCCCTGGAAACCTGGCCCCCCTGGACACCTAGCCCCCACAGAAAACTTTATCCTTAGCATGCTTAGTTTATCGCTCAGTCCCCAATGTGTTATGTGTATAGCTTGGACACTGTAAACATTGCCTGCTGAAAAAAAGTGTCTTACTTGGTGATTACCCATAGGACTCCATGTGCTAATTTCATCGCCAAAATCTATCTGACCCATAGACCCAATGGTTAAAGAACTTGTAGTCAGTATAGCTCCCGAAAACATGACGTAAGTATAACAGCTTTTTTCGTAGAGAAAGGCATCACTCACCATAAAGGACAAAATGTTGTCTGAGAGATGAGATTTGAAACTTTCCTTTGGCTTTTGAAAAATGTGTAAACTAACAGTATATCACTGAATGATTACACCCTAAAGTTGGTGATTACAAATTTGTGGATCTGACTGAATACCCGGCTCCAATAGCCCAGGGGATACCCTGGGCCAAATAGCCTATTGTGGAAGACCTACATGTATTTTTCCACTTACAAACTATCACATGAGAATCTCTATCCCAGTTTACATCCAGGGATCCCGGCCAAGGTCTTATACATTTCATTAGCACTAAGTCTAAATCAATAGAGGGTATTTGGAACAGTAGCTGCAGCTTCCATGATAGGTGTTGAATGAATGCAGCAGTAGGCTGTAATATTCATCAGCAGCGTCATCAGCTATTCCTTGTCTCCACGGTGTAAAGGCCAAAGTGCCCTGTAACATTGTAGCTATTGAAGGGCCGCTAAGTACTTCAGGAGAGCATCACACCAAATGGCTGGCATGATGCACCAATGATGTATTGGCGAGCCTGCTCCGGGGTGGGTGGGGTCAGCACTGTGGGGGTGGGGCATGATGCATGAACATAGCCCTGGCGAGTTACTCACTAGGACTCCATTAATGCATAATAACCAATCGGCATGATGTACTTAAGATATATCAACCTTTGAGGGGCTGGCTAGCCCCAGGAGCATTGAATGGGGATGGTGTATGAATGCTATGCTGAATGGAGGGAATGAAATCCCTAGAGCTCTTTAGGAGCTGCATGTTGCTTTAAGGGGGCACAATAGGGTGTTTGGAGCAGAACACTTTAGCATTTATGGTTTAGAAGAAATGTTTCATATCCATGCTTATACCACGATTTCGGCACTTCCGGTGGGTTTATATGCAGTTTAGCCGTGCATTATTCTGCATATACCACCCATGTGCATTTTTGAAATTTTTGGTATATACTTTTTCGGTGTCACGTTGGACTTAGAATATTTTTGGAGACGCTGGCGGACATAGAAATTTAGTCTCGCCATTGTTACAATTGAAAAATCGTCCCAACTCGTACAAGGATTGAACCCCGGCCGCAGTGGTGGTAGGCGAAGGCCTTAGCCATAGCGCCACACTGAACAGTGATGAAATCCAGTTAGAAAGTAAATAAATTCTAACCTGAGGTCCTAGTGCTACGTTTCCAGTCAGTTTTCGTATGGAATCCAACCATGGCATGTTATAATATTGAAATCCCAAGAAGTTTTTGATCCATAGAAGAGGAATGCGTGCTAATTGTCTCCATTTTATTTGATATAAATAAGAATCCATTGATTTTTCCATCGTACGCGAGTCGCGGTCCGTGCTCTGCGCGAAGCCATTGTTTTTGTTCCTTGCCGGGAGAGGTACCGCTGTGTTCACTCACTTTTCGTATGGAATCCAACCATGACAAGTCTTCAAAATAAAACATACATATCCTTAGACATTCTAGATGATCCCTCCATACGTATTATGTCCAATATATTCAAAATAAAGGAGAATCCATTGATTTTGCCATCGTAAGCGAGTCGCGGTCTGCCATTCCCACCCGCCTCCTTGTTCGGCGAAAGTGTGTCAGGGGCCCGGATGTGGATATAGGTCATCCGCTCGCCGTACGAGGAAGACGCCGAAAATGTCGGACCCGTTTAGAAAATCAATGGATTCTCCTTTATTTTGAATATATTGGACATAATACGTATGGAGGGATCATCTAGACTATCTAAGGATGTATATGTCTTATTTTGAAGACGTGTCATGGCTGGATTCCATACGAAAAGTGACTGTAAACACGGCGGTACCGGTCCCGGCAAGGAACAAAAACAATGGCTTCGCGCAGAGCGGCCACGGGCCGTATCGCTTGCTTTTACAAAATGTCTTCTCCTGGCTATATTCTTTGGATTTCAGGTAAGAAATTGATACAAAATGGAGGAAATGGTGGTAAAAACCTATTAGGTGATGCATATCGGGGCCCCACGGGCTGTATATGCTGTATATACCCTCGCCGCTCCGCGGCTCAGGTATATACAGCATATACAGCCCTAGGGCCCCGATATGCATCATCTATTAGCTTAATATCATACACCATTATGACTGTCTAAAATAGTTTTGTAAATTTTTCCCACATCGATGTGTTTCCATGATTACAAAGCCAGAATGGAACAAAAACGTTCTTTTTTGGCCTCTTTGGCTTGAACAGCACTATGAGATGGAATTTCTATATATTTTTGAGATTTGATGAATTAGAATTGAAAAAGAAGTCATTTTCTAGGGTGCATTTTTTTTTGTTAGCAGATACTCCAATTATTAAGGTCTACAGAGCCATTTGAATTTCCATAGTTACCAAAAAACTGATTTATTTTTTATTTTTTCCAATTTTTTGGTAACTATGGAAATTCAAATGGCTCTGTAGACCTTAATAATTGGAGTAACTGCTAACGAAAAAAGCACCCTCAGAAATGACTTCTTTTTTAAATCAAATTTACCAAATCTCGGAAAAATTCAATAATTTCATGTCATAGTGCTGTTCAAAGCCAAAGAACCCAAAAAAAGAAAGTTTTCATTCCATTTTGGCTCTGTAACCATGGAAACATATCGATATGGGTAAAAATGTATAAAACTATTTTAGACAGTCATAATGGCGTATGATATGCATGGGTATGAAACATTTCTTCTAAACCATTCGGGCTAAAGTGTTCTGTTTAAACCACCCTATTGTGCCCCCTTAATGTAGTATACACATTACAGGTCTGCATGATTTATGAATGCGCCCTCAGAAGTGCTTCCTTCATTCAGTCATTATCCCAACCCTATGCTTTGGCATGTTTTAAAGGGATGACATGGTGCACAAGATGCGTGTGTTGAAGCATGACAACAAAGAAACATGAACATTGGGGCATCATTGGACTAATGGGATACCTATGAGATTTCTGCTGTTGTTGTCCAATATCAGGGACATTTTATTCCCATTATCCTTATTATATAACTAACATACTGCTTGTTGTTGTTCTTGTTGTTGTTGTTGTATTATATAACTAATATACTGCTTGTTGTTGTTGTTGCTGCTGCTGCTGCTGCTACTGTTGTTTCTGCTCTTGTTGTAACATATCAAAGACATAATATTCCCCAATTTGTGACTAAAAAGTCTGGCATGAACTCAGGATGCGCCTTATATGCCAGGTGCACCTTATACGCGAGACCTAAGTAGATGGTTCACTTACTACACAGTATACCTATAGTGTGACATGGAGGCAATTGCCCAAACCCCCGTGTTGGATCTAACAAATAAACTAGGTAGTCCTGGGGCCATTAATCGCTGCTGCCCAATTAGTGTGAGACGAGACCACTACATCATCTCTGTGTTACCTAGTGTACTGTGGCACTCTGGGGGCCCTTAAACCCTATATAGGCACACAGTGCATTCATGCATTATGCCCTTTGGTCGTAACAATGCATGAATGCAGCCCTGGTGAGTAATTCGTCAGGGATATTCGTCATGCCAACCCTTTGGGGTTGACACAGTCCTGTATGGTGCACCAAAGGTGCATAATGCACCAAAAGGTATAATGTACTGATGCATTAAATGTTTGGAACTGGCACGAGTCTTGACTAGTCACCACTGCAATCCATGCTTTGCACCAACAATAGTAAAGATCCAAGTGGTTGAGCACAAAAATCCCATAATGCTAAACAAGAACCCCCCTATGCATATAGAAACAAGTAGGTCTTTGTAACTTGAAAATCCCTAAAATAAGAAAAATTCCATAAGGCATCCAGCCTGAATTAGGACCATGGAACAGTAAAGTCCTATGCTGCCCTGAGGGGGTTAGTGGGCCTGTATTACTGTTTCTGCTCAGTCAGTACCACTTGATTAAGAGTCCATCACCAAAGGTCGATGAGTGCAGTTCTCATTATTTCCCAATGGTGGGGAGCAGCTCACGACAATAAAGCTAGCACTCACCAAGTGATAGACTGAGTTAACTCCCTGTGTACTGTTTATTGTTGTATTAAAGATTTACAGGCATATCAACAAGTAATAAGGGCTTGGGGTTTTATGAGTTTGGACGCTGGTCTTAGCGTGCATGGACGAATTTGTCAGAGACATCAATGTAGGCATTAGATACTACTGTATATCCAATAACTCAAGCGTTCCTTGTTACATGAATACATTAAGGTTGCCATCACTTACTCTACCGTAATGGCCCGTTTAAGTGCCGGGGTCTCAAATAAGCGCTTTCTCGAATAAGCGCCGGGGTCTAGGGGTATTGAAATTAATCTTAAGCATTAAAACAAGTATTCAAATAGGCACCTGTCTCGTATAAGCACCGGGGGTACAGTGGGATTGAAATTGATGAGCGCCGGGCGCATATACATACGGGCCACTACGGTAGTCTATCTGTGTACAATTTCAGGATGACACTTAAAGCAGTAGGACCATAAAATTGGGTTATACACAGGGGTTTAACGGTAGTCATCATGGCATGATATGAATGTAGCCTCGCCAGTGCTACATGCAGCCGTAATGCGGACCCCATGGTTTGATGTTATATACTTTTGATGGGATGGCACGATACTGATGCATGACCACTTAAGAAAATGAACCCATGTAAGATGTAACTAATGGAATAACCCAAGAGATTTCTGTCCTTAACATCCCATATCTCAGGCCTCAGAGATCTTCCTGAACTCAGGACGCGCTTTATAGGCGTTTTTTTCTTTCTTTTGCTTTGTCTTTTTCTTCTACAGAGCAGTACTTAATTACCCTATACGTAGCCCTCGTGTTATTCTTCATCTTCAGCCTTGCTATTTCTAATTCCCAGCCAGTAACAATAGCCAACCTAAGCAGCATGCCAATGTATAAATATAGCCTTTCTCACCAGACTCTGTTTTTCTTGCCACTTTCTTGGTTCCCTCGTTAATTCCCTGTGAGAAATGTGACCTTATTATCTTTCTTATGGATGGCATGTTGTAGGGAGACCTTTTCCGAGGAAAAGGAATGGTCATTTATTAAAGGAAAAGACAACCCTATTTTCCTGATAACTTATTTTGGTAGTGTTTTTATTTAACATAAAAGTTCAGGCATACTTTTTAACACATCTGCTATTGTAAGGGCAGGAAGGAGAACTCTCTTATGCAGAATATGACGTCACAAGAGACCAGATGCATCAGGTGCTGCATTGTTTGAGCATGCAGGGTGGTACAGAATACGTTTTAATGGTAAATGTTAAGTATACAAAACGACCTAATAAATGAAGGGTTACTCAATTTAGTGCCAGTAATGGAAGGGAAATATGGAAGCAGTGTCAAAGGACATTTATAAGGACCATTTTATTTGTAGACGGACAGTACTGTGCAGTCAATATGGGACTTATCTGGTCTATTGTGACGTCATCCTCTGCATCAGAAAAGCATGCATAAGCATAAAATAGCAAATGTGTTAAAAAGGTATGTCTGAATCTTTTTATTCAATGCAAATACTATCAAAATAAGTCATCATGAAAATATAGTTTTCTTTTCCTTTAACAACAAAGATGGAGGGTGCTGTTAGATGGTAGGGAGAGTGGGAGGGGGGGGGCTGCACCCCAATAGGTGGGGATAGGGTGGAGTGAACTGCCCCCTTTGGGAGTGAAAAGTGGAGATCCCGGGGTGGAGATTCCGCAGCGCATTCTCGCAGGGATCTTGCTAGAATGACATGGAAGGCGGGGAGAACAAAATGCTCATGAAAACTGGAGGGAGTCATGGAAAAGACTTGAGCTGGAAGAAAACTCTGCATAAACTTAAAAGCCGTCGACTCTCCCTTTATCAAAGTGTTACTACTGCTTAGTGTTCTATGCATAGGCACTATGGCTTGAGTGTGTGAGGAAAAAAGTAGAGGGAGCGGTAAGGAGAGGAGCTGGTGGTTGGGTGTGAGGGATAGTGCCAGAAAATGGGTTAATGAATGGGGTGGAGTTTGTCTACAACAGGCGACGGGCGGAGGCTAATCTTATAGATAGGCTGACGTGGATACTACCAGGGTAGTATATTCTCTTGTGAGACTATACTACTGATACCATGTATAGTAGCCCTGCTGTCAGACCCCCCACCCCCTCTCCACCATTTCACCTACTGTAAATCCTTGTGTATAGAACTCACATTGGGTTCTAGCAAATGCTATAAGGTGCAGCTGGGGCTTCATTTTTGGTAGTACAGTACTGTTTGAATGTAAAGGGTTTAGCCTAGACAGGATCTAATTATACCCGACCTAGAGGCATGACAGTATCAGGACACCACTTTCGGGTTCGTCACTTCATTTTGAGCGCACTGTTAAAATAAAGGGGGTTCTGTCTGGAAAAATGCATGGATATAATCATTGTACCCACATTTCCTTACCAACTGCCCTCATCACTCTTTGTGTGGGGCAAAATGTTGTGTGTATTTTGACTATTATTAACCATATGCAGGTGTTGTCCCCTTTTACAGGCTGATAGTACATGCAATGCATTATACCCATTGGTCATCATGATGCATGAATGTAGCCTCGGCGAGTTACTCCATGTGGATCATTAATTAGCGTATCAGCCAAACAGTCGGTATGATGCATATATATGAGGGGAGAAAACATGCATACATTTTGCAACCATGAGCCCTTCTGGGTCCAAGGCTTACATCTAAACATTATTATACCAACAAGAGAACATAGCGGAATGAAACATAATACTATCCTTATAGGATTAATCAAGGAGTAGTATGAGTTTTATGGTAGTAGACATATCCCCAGGAGCCTGGATATGGAGGGTTGGGATTAGCTGGCATTGAGCATGGCTACAATATGTAGAGTTGGGGGGACAGAGGGAACTGCCATTCCATCTCCTGTATTGTGCAGTGAGAGAGCAGCTCTGAATGAAGGTGTAGTGGCACTGATAGGAGTTGCTCAATACATGGGAGGGGGGTGGTTGAGTAGTATTAGAGGAAGGGTTAGGGGAGGGGGTGATGTGGTGCAAAATGTCCTGTATGTAGGATACACTTACACATTCACATGGATTGAAAGATCCCCCCTCTCATAACCGTAACAATTTAGTGCGGCAATATAACCCTGGCACTAGTGACAGTCATATCCTTTATAGCGTAGTTCCCCGTATGTAAGACGCATCCAGACTAAGTGGATTTGCTGGAAATTCTTAAAATGACATAACCTTTTTTGTTAGTCTCTTAGCATAGTGTTAGGACAGATGTATATGTATACAAGACAGGTGCACATTCTTGTGGTCAAAACCATACCCCATAAGGATCTACACATAAGAAAATTTGCCGCTAAAACAGACCTCCTCTCTCATTGAACTGATTCTTTATAAAGCATAAAAACTTCTTATGCCACAAACCATCTGCATTTAACTAATGGCAATTATGGGGAGGAAGCTGTCGAGGGTAGCAGCATGGAAGTGAAAGCAGTCTATCCTGAGACCTATTCAAAACACTTGGGTAACATGTTGAGTGCACTTCACGACCTAAATCCCCCTACAGCATCCAGGGTACTTGCTCACTCTCACAGAAACCCGAGGCTGGCAATATATGTTTCTGATTAAATCCTACAGACGTTACAACTGTCTGAGAGCATAGATTTAGTCTTTGGGAGAATGGTGATTAGCATGGATTCACATCTTTCCTGTTGGTAGTCCAAGATGGTGTTAAACATACAGAGGATAATAGAGGCTTGCCACCTAGACTCTCATAACAGAGATCTTTGCCGTCTGCGCTCTCCCCCCCCCCCACCTCTCCCCATTTCACCTACTGTAAATCCTTGTGTATAGGACGCACATTGAGTTCTAGCAAATGCTATAAGGCACAGCTGGGGCTTCATATTTGGTAGTACAGTACTGTTTGAATGTGAAGGGTTTAGCCTAGGCAGGATCTAATTATACCAGGCCTAGAGGCATGACAGTATCAGGACACCACTTTAGGGTTTGTCACTTCATTTAGAGTGCACTGTTAAAAAGGGAGGTTCTGTCTGGAAAAATGCATTGATGTAACCATTGTACCTACATTTGATTACTAGGATTTGACCACAGAGATCCCTGGTAGTCCAAATTGGTGTTAAACATACAGAGGATAATAGAGGCGTGCCACCTAGACTCTCGTAACAGATCTTTGCAGTCTGTGCTTATTACGGCTTCATACATCATTACACCTACCTACTCCATACTCAAATATTATATTCTATAGCCTCCAACATGTGCAACCCAACATATCCATGGGGTATGAGCCAGTATTGCTTACTATACACAGTACAAAACATGTAATCTGAAGGGAATAACCAGTGTTGAAGCGACTGAACTCGCAAGTAACTTGGAAAGTATAGGTCTGGCAATTATATAGAGCTGTAGTTGTTAATAAATAAGAAATATCAAACAAAGAAGAAACATAGTCCATAGGTATTGCATGTTCTCTTCTCCTGTACAGTCACTTACAGAGTCTACAGCCAGTCTAAAATGTAGCTACTACGTCTGATCACGTGGATGACACCCAACTTGCCTAGAGCTGACACCCTAAACTGACACCTTGAAAGAAAAGCATTGAGTGCACAAAGCGACTTGTATCCATTTTGAGATATACATTTTTTAAACTTTCAAATCACAAAGATAAGGACCAGATAACAAGTAACAATTACACCTCTATGATCCTGAATATAGGACAGCATTTTGCAATGCAAGTAACTCGAAAGGGCACTTAATCTCTTCTTTTAGGCCCTTTCTGATACTAACCTCATGTTTTCTTCAAACGTTATCACTGTCAATGGTTAAGCCTATGGAGAATGCATCCATTATCGCTTGTATGTTTCATTGGCGAATAACTCCTCTCTTGGCGAGTTAAGCATTGCACAATACCAGCAGGTCTTGAATAATGACCCATATTAACCATAAAAACAGATGAGACAGTGTAATTCTCCTCCATTTTGTTATAATCCAGCAGTTTGCATGGCACCGTGAGTCGATGGTCTCGTTGTCTGCCATTTTGGATTTTGATGTTCTGTGCGCATGCGCGACCCCTCCTTGCCGGAAGTAGCATTTTCGACGGAGAAATGATATATTCTATCGATTTAACTTGAAATTACTGGCTTTTTTAATATAATCCATGCATCTTTGGCAATATCAATCGAATTGAATCGAATATACCCTATCTTTTTACTGTTATAGCCCCACAAGTAGATCGTCTCACTGTCCACCATGTTTCTATATTATAATTTACAAAAAATCGATATCCGCCATGTTTGTGCCGAAATTACATCTTGGGTGCACACACGAGACAAATGATGGCAAATTCATTAATGTTGGATCAATTTTTTTACCCAGAATGCAATAGTCCGCACCACGTCAGTCCAAAAACGCGGGAAAGTTGATTATTCGCACATCCTATGGGGCCTTAAGCATTGGAGACACAACCATCTTAACTGCAATGGAGGACTGCTGCACATAAGAATACAATCTCTGTATCAAGGTAAGCCTAACATATTTAACTATTGTTCTATTAGCAAGATTAAAAAAAAATGTTTGATATTACCCATATTTTGCCAAAAAGAAATTGGTTTGTCTCATCGTTTTTTCAACCGGAAGTATGCACTGAAAACGCGGCTCTTATAACTCTTTCGAGTTAAATATGTACACTATTTCATGATAGGTCTCATTTTCTCTCATATTCGATCATTTTGATGTTATTTGAGGGTGATTTGACAGTCCCATCTCTCAAAGAGGCCATTTTGAGTTCTTAATTTTCAGCGTGCCCCCACCTGTCTCTAAAAACTTGGAAAAGTAAACTTTCCAAGTTAAATATTGAGACTAGAAGAGAATTGTCACAGAAAATCTGAGAAAACCATGACCTGATGATGTTTGATTATACTGTTAGTTCATGTAAAGAGAAACATTGTTAGCTCATCGAAAATGGTTGATCGAATTTAGGGCCCAAGAAATATCGCCCAAGAAAGATTGGTGATATGACTGCCCATCAGAAGAAAGTAGTTCTAGCTTTATTTCATGTTGAGAACGAGCATTACTATAGATTTGTATGGAAACACCCATTCCTCACAGGGGTGTGAAGAAACTGAATCTCATTCTCCAAGTCTCCATTCTCCACTGTGATGGGTCAATATAGCCTCAAGCCCCATGTTTTTATGGACATTTCACACCAAGGCAACATGAAATAAAAACAGAGATCCACTCGATTTACTCCAAACTAAGTGTTTCTTCACACGATAGCCTCAAAGCAGTATTCCATTTTGAGGCTATCTCATGAAGAAACACTCAGTTTTGGGTAAAACTCTTGAACCGCTGTCTATATTCTCCATCGCACCACCTCGTGTACCCCCCCCCCCCACCCCAGCCTACCAGGGCCACAGACTGGGATGGTTCCTTGTTGCTGCCTAGCAGCCTGCTTTAAATAGTCAAGGCAGCTAGTACCCCCCACCCCCCCCCCTACAGCCTACCAGGTCCATAGACTGGGGTGGTTCCTTGTTGCTACCTAGCAGCCAGCGGTAAATAGTCAAGACGGCTAGGTCCCTTAGGGACATGTGTACACATTACCATGACGACAGTAAGCTGCTTATCACGGTGCTACAACTACACATCATCATCAAGGGACGGCCGGCAACCAGCAAAAAGAACATCCTGCACAAATGTTGAACCAGCCCTGTCTTCTACATGACATAGTTTGGATTATAGTGTTTGTATAATATAGCAATGATTCATCGTCAGCAGCCATAAACAAATACTATCACAAGCTTGGATTCTCAAATATGTGTGCAGATGCAGCAAATTATTATTAGGTGGGGGCAGGGGGGCACCCCTTTCTTTGTTGCACAAGTGTTATGGCTGGATTCTCTTTGGATATCTTTAGGCCCAATGCTTAATGGTAACCATCAGGTTTTATAGAATGTACCAGACACAGGCTCAGGATGTATCAATCAGAGCTGTTCTATTTCAGAACCTGCAATTTTAGGGTATGCTTGCCATACACCACAGTGCGTCTGGTAGAAAATGGTAGAAAATAATCTTCAACCCTGTCACATTGTTAATCCATCACACCCATCTTAGTCATAACCACTGATAGCCAAACCACGTATTTCTCACATATCCTATATACCGTAATCTCCCCTGTATAAGACGCGTCCTCTACGCCAAACAAATCCCTACTGCGTCTTATAGGATTTCCTCAAGTTTGGGGTGCGTCTTATACAAGGGGTAATTTTACTATAGAAATGTACTTATCTTACAAATTTCAGCATTAAAATGTGCGTCTTATACACGAAAATGCATGTGCTGAGTTTGGGGTGCGTCTTATACGCGCAACGCGTCTTCTGCGCGGGAGATTACGGTAGCTATTAAAGTATGATAGACACATTTTGAGCCTTTCATTACCGTAAATCCCCATGTATAAGCCGCAGCTTACAGAGAACCTCAGAGGCCTACTATGGTTTATAGTGTCTCCAGGAAGTCAGGGTTCGGCTGACTTCCTGGCATAGCGACCATTTCAGATCCAACATGTGGCTTATAGCTTATTCCACGTTCGGGCATATGGCTTATATGAAGGGGTGGCATTTTGCAGGAGTTATATGGTAGTCTTTATACATCAAAAGTGCCTTTTCCTTACATCTGCACTTTTATCGACCATATCCTTCCACACCATCACCTCGCCCAATTCAATCTCCACTGTACAGGCCAAAGAAACAAAATCAATCATAGAAACTGGGTCACAGTTACTGATGACATATGTGACGTCAGGCCTCAGGAAGTAATGTCAGAGATGCCGGAACTGACCAAAGACTGACGACCCATGACAAATTTCGGACTAGCATTGTTATTTCCTGAGTTTGCCTCTACTTGCGATTGAATGAGTCCGAGTCTGACATACTCAAGACGTCCATCGTCCTCATGTACTCTCCCAAAAAAAATTCAAAGGTCAAACCTACCGGATAACACACAGCATATAACATGACAGCACTAGATACGGTAGTTGTTGTAGGATCATGCATGGGTAGCAGCATTTTGTATCCCTTTATACATTGACTACGATTCAAGTTAAATGTTTTAGGAATATCTTGGAAAAATAAGAGGCATTCATCGACCAAGGATAGCTTTCTTGAAAAGATCTGATCGCAATCGATATTTTAGTTTACTAAAAACTATAGAAGAGAATTCATTGTTTCCGTTTTTTCTTTTGCTATTCTTTTCAGAGAATAAATCTGAGTCTCGTAAATCTAAACCTAATTACGGTATTTAAAGGTTGCTCATCAGAATCCACTGTTCCCCTCTGAATTCAATATTGTCCTGGGTGATGGCTTCTTTGAAATCCATGGTTGATATCAACAAACCTCCCCTTTCTTGAAGACCTGGATCTGCCCCAGTAGAATGCACAATTTTAAACCTATAAACCAATACTCTTACCAAAATGCATTTATTAGAAAATTACCCTGGGGCATGTCACAAATGGTAAGGCTGTTTTTATCGTACATAAATCTTTGACATTGTCATCAATGTCCCACTCGTTTACTCTCAGCTTATGCTTGATGATGGACTCATGATATGTGCAGGGATGAAAGTCACAGAGCACGAAAATCCCTGAAATGGTCCAATATTCGCCCCAAAAACCTGGGTTTCTATATGAATGTATAGGGCCCTGGAACTTCAAAATCCCTGAAATCAGGGAATTCCCTGAAGACTTTCATCTCTGTATGTGGTCATCATTTTGTAGGATGGTACTAGAATGCCTAAAATGACTTCAAATGCTCATTATACGAGGTGCGCACCATACACGGGAGTTTACGGTAGTTTTGAGCTGCTCATCACCATGACCTATGGTACTGACCTTGTTGTGCATTGACCGTGTCGGAGCCTCCGTCTAACTTGTCCCTGATGGCCTGTGGCAGGTTGTCCCAGGACAGCGGGTTGAGGTGGCCGTGGGACCCCATGTCCACACCGCTGTCCGCACTCGCCGAGCTCTCATCTTCTCGTGAGCTGCTCTTGGAAAGCTCAGGCAAGGTTGGCCGGCCTTTCAACCTAAAATGTCAAGTGGTAAGGATAAGTTATTGTGCATGGTTAGAGTCAGAATAAACGCTTAAAGTGCATAAATAGACTCATCTTAATACATTTTAGTACTTTCAATTTCAACTGTCGCCAAAAATCGTGAAAATGTGTGCTGTTCTCTTGAGCACAAGAATTGCTCAAGGGGCGTTTATCAAGTGGAATCCAAACACCACCTGTGCGGTCAATGAGACTACCAATCTAAAAATGTGTGTCAAACTGTTTCTTGACTTAATGTATCCACATGGAACACCTCCCTTCAAATATTGAACAGGATACAACTATAAAATCCTCTACCGGTAGGTATCAATACTGCCTGGCCATAATCTAAGCATGTGAGGCACCCTGCCAGTTATTGACAATTGAATCAGGTTTTAAACTAATCAATAAAAGGCAAGCAACTTGTCATAAAGAACTAGGAAATATCCAAAGCACCTGTCAGTTTTATTTCAGCCATGGCTTGCACTATGGATCCTTTAATCCACTCACCAAGAGGTCGGTAACCAGGTTTAAGTAATATATCTATAAACCTCAGTGACAGTTCAATACTAAGCGTGCTACATGTAGTTTGTGCTTGGGAGAAGGAATATTCCGATACATTAAAATCGAATTTGCTTTGCTTGGAGGGCTAGGTATAATGGTCGCTTGTAAAGCTTTTCTCTTTCCCTATACTACACAAGCCTGCATAGATTTACTATTTCCCTATACTACTCACAACCCTGCACAGAAGCCTGTATGATTTACTTTCTCTAAACTACTCAGTAGCCTGTATAGATTCACTATTTCCCTATACATGTACTTCTAACATGCCTGTATAGATTTAACATCACCCTATACTACTCACATCATGTATAGATTTTCCATTTCTCTATAAGGATTTAGCTGGTTTGATTATCAGCCAATGAAATAACACCAACTATTCATTGCGGTCCTCTCGGGGGCCAACCCATCTGATAGGTGTTATCAGTAGAACTCGCTGGTAACAAGCCCCAGCAATGGCCGCACCCATGGGACAACCTGCTAACTCGGTATACAAATGAACTACCCACTTGCTGTATAGATTCACCATTTCCCTATACTACTCACTTGCTGTATAGATTCACCATTTCCCTATAATACTCACTTGCTGTATAGATTCACCATTTCCCTATACTACTCACTTGCTGTATAGATTCACCATTTCCTTATGCTACTCACTTGCTGTATAGATCCACCATTTCCCTATACTACTCACTTGCGGTATAAATTTTCCATTTCCCTATAATACTCACTTGCTGTATAGATTCACAATTTCCCTATGCTACTCACTGGTGTATAGATTCACCATTTCCTTATGCTACTCACTTGCTGTATAGATCCACCATTTCCCTATACTACTCACTTGCGGTATAGATTCACAATTTCCCTATGCTACTCACTTGCTGTATAAATTTGCCATTTCCCTATAATACTCACTTGCTGTATAGATTAACCATTTCCCTATGCTACTCACTTGCTGTATAAATTTGCCATTTCCCTATAATACTCACTTGCTGTATAGATTAACCATTTCCCTATGCTACTCACTTGCTGTATAAATTTGCCATTTCCCTTTACTCCCTTTGCTCACAAGCTTGTAGAGATTCTCCATTTCCTTACAGAACTTACAAGTTTGCATATATTTATCATTTTCATATACTACTTACAAAAGTGCCCTAGACTAGACTAGCCTGGACTAGCTGCTAGCTCCTAATAGCCTTACTCAGGGTATGCCATATACATGAGGTGCATGTCGTACCCGAGATATGAAGCTACCCACAAGCCTTGACTTTGAAAAGCTTCCCGCATGGGGATATTATATTTGTGATTGGATGCAAAATCGATGAAGATGAAAAGATGTTCTATCGGTACTTGCACCCATTCCCATAAGCTGACCAATATTGAATAAGCATGAAGGAGTCACATCTTTCTTTGCACTGAATAACTATTATGGTATTTTATCACTGTTGAACCTGGATATCTCGGACCAATCTCGGCTAATTTTTAACCCTGGACAAAGGTCTGAGCACAATAGCCCGTTGGCAGATCAAGGACATTAGAAGCGATTTTCTGCTCCTTTTGGTTAAAATGGCGCTTATTTGTGGCTAAATATGGGGGCTATAGTAGGCATTAAGCCCCTAGCGATCTTAAGAAAGAGACATATCGGTGCAATATGATTTCAGCCATGTTGTGTGGGCTGGTCAGCGGTGGTCTGTATGGGCACAGAGCAAAGGGCTGGGCAGCAACACTAAACCTTTAAGGAAACTATATTGCCTCAGAGACTGACAAGTATACCTCGTCTTGAGATCAGATCCATTGGTGCATCATGGAGCAGCTCTTTAAAAGTGCATCAGTGCTAGTGAGATGACATGAGACAGTAGCAATGAGCAGCCTGTTAAAGTGGCTGATAGTGGATATAGCGCAATGATTTCCATGATGTATGAATGCAGCCCTAGCTCACTAGTGTTACATTCATGAATAATGCCGACCTGAAGGGGCATATATATGTATACACTTCCCAGGGGGTCGGCATAATGTCCCAATCAGCTTGATGTACTCGTGCATTAGCGGCCCTTAAAGGATTAAGGAGGCTGTCGTGTGGTGTCCCCGTGAGAGCGGAGAGGGAGGTGGGGGGGTAGCTCTGGGAGCTGCTCAGGTTGACAGAGCACTCAGCACCCGGCCCCCTGTAACCATACACCACCCACTACGTCACCACTACACGCCCCACAGGAGTGGGGGGGGGTGTTACAGGTAGGCGTAGTGCAGGAGAGGTAGCAGGGCTCAGAGGGGCCACTACCTATGGGAATAGGGCGAGAGGGCAGGTAGATTTGAAACGTGGCCGTTTTCCCCTTCCACCAAGGGGGCAAAGGTAGAGGCAGTTGGAGGTAATACCCCACAGATGGAAGAAGGGAGTGGCTCTTTAAGCCCCTGGGTTTAAGCCACTTCAATAGCTAAGGCCATGTGCATGGCGACAAAACGAGACATCAATTGCTGGATGAATGTGTGTTAGTGCCCTCCCTTATGTACATTAGAGAGGGGACAGAAAATGGAAATATTGGAGGGGACAGGTAGAAGAGGCAGCCTTTGGTCAGGGCTGTCAAGACGTACAGGCTTGTAGGATATAGGTGGTACTGAGTGAGGGTATGGTTATTGAACCACTACCTATTGGACGACTAACACCTACCTAACAAGGGCGTGTGCTGGGATGCCAGGGGCGCCTCGCATGATATAAGAAGTATGATAGAATATCAAAGGATTCCTGAGTACTTCTTAAGACCAGTACAAAATCTATCACCTTAGCACACGTTTATACTATTGGCCAGGTTTTGTTAGGTCGTCATTACAGTAGTCATTACTATACCCCCCTGTAACCTCAAATAGACCTGTATAGGATAGCACACCTCTCAACATCCCTCCCTCCCCCACACTGCCCATTTCCACTCTCCCACTAGCATTGTTTGAACCAATAGTCCCCTAGCCACATAACCATACCTACCCCTCCAACGAGGAGCTATTACCCGCTGTTCTCATCAAAGGTGAAAATTGCCATGGAGACCAAAGTGGTGGGTGTTGATTTAATGCAGCGGTATGATGGGCTGTGGTCACCTTGGGGTGGCGTGGTATAGGTAGGTAGTGTGTAGACTGGGAGGGTATACGTGGAACGGTATTATGGGTCGTGGTCACCTTAGGGTGGAAGCGGTATAGGTGGGTAGTCTACGGGTAGACGGGGGGGGGGGGGTATATGTGGAGTGGTATCATGGGTTGTGGCCACATTGGGGTGGGGTGATATAGGTGGGTAGTCTACATGTACCGTAAATCCCCGGTCACAAGCCGGCCCCAGTCATAAGCCGGGGGGTGAGTTCAGGAAAAAAATAAAAGCCGGTTTTTGGGTCAAATTTTAACCATTTTCTCTTTATTCTATAGTAAAAAAAACCCGGTCATAAGCCTGAGGGGGACTTTGGGGAAAATTTAGAAGCCGGTTTGGGCCCAAAATAGAAAAAAAATCCGGCTTATGACCGGGGATTTACGGCCGGGTAGTAGTAGTACTACTACTAGTACTATACTAGGGTCGGCTATTATGTTCCATTCCCTGTTAATAGGAAGGAATGGATAGCACCCCCTCATTAGTACTATATAACTTGGTCATTCTTTACAGTGGCCCTTCTTTTAGAATTAGATAAAGGATAAGTTTCATTTATACACTAAACAGGGAGGCTAGACTTGGAGAGTAGGCCTAGAACTGGGGGGTGATCCAGCAGATCACCTGCCCAGTGCCTCATTCTGGTTAACATAGGGTTCAATGGGATCAACCTGCCCAGCTCCACACAGCTATGGTAGAACAGTATATATATATATATATATATATATATATATATATATATATATATATATATATATATATATATATGTATATATATATATATATATATGTATATATATATGTATATATATATATATATGTATATATATATATATATATATATATATATATATATATATATATATATAAATATATATATGGGTGGGGCTCTAGAAAATGTCCAATTTTGAGAAAAAATGATCAAATTTTTTAATTACCCTTAGACTTCTATAGTTTTACATGTCTGTGGAGGAGGTGATAAGCCATGAGAATGCTAAATATTGTGAAGTTGGGATTTTTCCATCATTTTCTATTTTTTAGCTCAAAATGCATATATTTTAAGCATTAAGAGGGGTGTTACGTTCATCAGATTTGATTAAATGAGATAAAATTGTGGAAAAATGATTTTCAAACAATATATCATGATATATATTCACTGGAACCTGGTAGAGATGTATCTCTTCTATGCACAGAATATCATATATAAATTTTTCCTTCGTTTCCACATATCTTGTGTCATGCTTAAAATATCAGGTAAATTGAGAAAATGATGGATTTGCTCTAAGTTCATTTAAAAATTCTTGTAAACAACAAAAAAAAATATAAAATTGAACAATGTTCCACTAACTGACAATTGGAAATGATTGTATTCACTTTTATAAGCTATACCTAAAGATATTTCTTTGATCTACTTATGCATTATAAAGGATTTTATCTTTGATAAGTAATTAGCCTGAATCCGATGAACGTAACATTTTTGGGGAAAATCATGAAATATCTCCTTAAAGAATATATCTATCTGGAAAATTCATATCCCATGCTGATTAGGTTGATTTTCTCAGGTTTACTGGTTGTTTAAAATTTTCTTCATGGATGATTTATGCCATACATATGCTATCATCAGTTTATCCGATGAACGTAACAGTCTGATGAACGTAACACCAAAAATCTGATGAACGTAACATAAATCCGATGAACGTAACATAAATCTGATGAACGTAACATTTATGATTGCATTCCTATTACAGCAAAACAATAATCTACATTGAAAAAATTCTTACACTAGCTGGTGCAGTTCACTACTTGGGTACCCTATTGATATTTGTTTTAACTATTATTGAAGAATTAGGCAAATTAGAGGTAAATCATCCATGTGAATCCGATGAACGTAACATAAATCTGATAAACGTAATATTTTCAATTTTCTGTCTTTTATCATACTTTGAAGTGGAATTTCCGGAATCAAATGGCAAGATCCTTTCCAGGCCCCCACCACACACAGTGTCAACTAAATTTCATCTTTATATGCCTTATATTTATATAATAAATTATTCCCCAAAGAAAATAGCCTTAAAAGGGTCATTTTTCTACCCCTCTTTGGGCCTCATTTATGGAGAGAAAACAGTAAAATATTCAGATTTTTGCATATCTGCTCCAATATGTGGGTGTCAGACTTCTACATACTGTCAAAAAACTACCTCAAACACATTCTATTCATATAGATAACACATTTTTTAAATAAAAACATGATTTTATGAGAAAAACTCTATTTTTAAAGATTTTCATCAGATAATGAAAAAATTTGAAAATTTTCTTGAAAATTCACGGTGATGTACAGAAGTGTCTCTAAAATATGTTGTATTAATTGCAAAATGGGTTAATACAATGTGAATAGAGAAAAAAATTGAATGAAAATCATTTTTTCTCAGGGGACATGGATTTTTTGGTATTTTTCAAGCAAAATATGGGTAAATTCAGAAAATAACAGGAAAAATATAATTTATTCCTTAGTTATTACATAAGTACTCATTGAGATCTTTGTAACCATGCTGTTCATATCACCTGAAATGATCTTATTACAGAGTTATTAAAGAAAACATGACAAATTTGCTTAATGGACATTTTCTGGAGCCCCACCCATATATATATATATATATTTCGCTGTGCAGATTCCCTAAAACATCCACCCACCTTTATGGTATTCCTTCAGGTATTTGGTCAGATGCTACAATACTCAGTTCTATATAGTACATGCGCATGGTGTCATGCAGAGTATTCCCATATGTTGCATTTACCACGTTAAAACCTGAGTGACTGAGCAAATTGGATAGCTAAGTGAGTGAGTGAGTGAGTGAGTGAGTAATAGATGTTTAACGCCATTTCGACAGCTAAGGTGATATTCATGGCAAGAACACCATTATATAATATCACTGAGGAATGCATCAGTGCCCACACATATGTGCACCACACACATCCTGAGGGGATAGGAAAGAGGAGATATAGACCCTTTTAACTAGGTTAAGGAAGCACGGGATAGCTAAGTTCATATTCCTGGAGAGAACACTACATTAGACACACATTTATCGATGAATGTTTGTCCATGCAAGAAGGCCCCATTAGAAACCTATATGATCCCATTAGAAACCTATATAATACCTGGTGTGATATGCTACATCCACTGAACAGCATAACAATTAGTACAGGCAGTGCTGTTATATGTTAGCAGGTACCTGCACTTAAACATTGTATACATCAGACCTGTGAGAGCACACACCAGGGCGAGGTGCCCAATTACCTGCTGTTTACCTGAGCACACCCCTCCAATCAGTCCGGCTAATTCAGCCTGAGGAGGTTAGACAGGGTGTTGGCATACAAAGCACCTCAGTTTTCTGCAAGAATAAGCTAGCAATTCGACACACATCTTACAGAGTCTTAAGGTCAGAGCTCCAGCAGTTCTAAGTGAGAACCACTGACATAAGACTGCCTTAATAGATTGGCGCTGTGAGGACACAATTATGACTTATGTTTTGCCATTATAGCACCATCCAGTTGCCCACACTGAACAGATTTTGCATTACATATATGACATGTACAGTTCCCTAGTATCATGCCCTGCTGTGGCGTATATAGATGCTGAATTTATAGGGGTCAGATGGGATACATCTCAGCCTCGATCATCCAGTCCCTACAATGGCAGTGGCACTGGACCATTCCTTATTAAAGCACTCCAATACCTTTTTAAAAATGACCCAGGAACCTGGATCATTTTAGGTAGAGACCTCACTAATTGGTGCATTTCCCCCCCCCCCCCCCCACCCCATGTGGTAATGGATATTTATCAAGGGAGCTTGTTCCCCTGTAACTGTACCTGAGGCAGCTTCAATACCAGAACCAGCTTGTTGCAACTACAAAATGCTGACAGGGATTGATCTAATGACCTCTGCATTTGAAAACCTTTGCTCTACTGCCTGAGCTAGCCAGGCAATCTATTTAGCTACAGTAAGGATGACATTATTCTCTTGACTGTGGATATCAAGTTAAGGAAAATGAGGAACACCTGCTGAAGGCACACCATTGCAATGTCGGTGGTTATTGCAAATACCAAAATCATTGCCTTCTTTCCTTGCAGAATAAGCTTCAGAAATAGATGCAAGCACTGTACAATATAGAAGAGGTCTACAGCACTCATATAAAAGTGCACAGAGCTACCTTGAGAGAGCTAGGCACACCACTGGTATATACCTATCATTGTGTGCACTTGAACCCAGTAGACGTTCCTCACACACAATAAATGGATTCTCCTTTGTTACTTGACAACTCCAACGCTGTCTATTCTAAGTAGTTTCCCATTCGGTACCACAGAGGCTTGAGCTTAACTTTTCGATTTACCCTGGAAATGAGCAACTCACTGCACTGGATACCAACTCATTCTCAGCTCACCCCAAGAACACATCCTCCACTACCAGGCTGCATCAATATCAGTTAGACAGGTTAGTCCAGGCTGGATAATTTCCCATTTGCTTGCCATAACTCATAATTAACTCGGCAAAACGGATTACCTGGCGATCCATCAGCGGCTCAGAACTGTTCCCAGTCTTTATTCGGCTATTACCCTGATTCAGGGAGTAGCTCAGGGTGCAGGGACCTGAATGTGGGTAGGGTGGTAGGTTTTGGTGGTGTGGGCTAATTTAAGGACCTGTGCCTATGGGACAGGGTGTGATATGGGTAGTAGAGTAACGAGGCCATACCTAAATAGCTACAGTGGCGGATGCATATGAAGCAGCTTTTTACCAATAGAATCTATAGAAGCTTTGTAGCTATATACACAAATTCTAAATAACTTAGCTTACTCAAAGCTTCCTCTGCCAAAGGGGAAACGAGAAGACACACAGAGACTGAGGGCAGAGACAGACATAGAGAGAAAGGACTGAGAAAGAGGCAGGCAAGCTTAGCCGCTCCAGGCTTATAAAACAGACAGTGAAGCCGACGGACGGATCGCGATTCAATTCCCGGGGATTAAATGTGAAACCTTTCAGCTCGAATAAAGATGAGACAGATTTCTAAATGGTTCCACTGCTTTTCCCAGTCTCTGTGATTCTTTCAAGTCTGGCTGTCTTTAACTAGAGTGGTTAAGCAACATGAGCAATATAACGTTGACGTGCAACATACCTACAGCATTGGTACATCTGCGTTAATCCAGGTACGGGTGACATACTTCGTTGTTGCTAAACCTCCCTACTATTGGACATTAACCCTTAATATCAGTTCCGAGTAATGATAGAACTTCCTTCACCATCCCCAATATCTTATCTATCAGTATGATTCAGCCTTGTAGTAGAGTAGGTAGTTCTCTCAGTCTTACCAACCTCCACAATAGGTTTGAGATGTGATGCATTTTCCAATGACACATGTCAAAAGCTTTGATGTGAAATCCATTCGAGTGAAATATATGCATTGTTTATTTGCCATGGCAGATACAATCGTTACTATAGAACAGTACCGAATATGTCGTATTCAATGGGGGGATGGAATACAATGTGTCCGTATTCAATGGCTGATGATCACGTGACCTGCTGCAATGAAAACAGCTAAATATAGTTGGATTTCTTCATTTCAAACCTGTGTAGCCATGACATAAATGCAAATGTCAATTCCATGGTCATTGACATTTGCTTATATATCTTGATGGACCCAACCCTGCCTATTCCTCTATTACTCTGTTCAGTTCAGTTTGCCACCTGATGTTGAGATTACAGCTTATCTACTGGTATTCCAAATACATTGCCAGATAAAGATATAGTGTATCACCTCAGTGACTTTTGGCTCTGATTGGATAACCATGTCATTAACCATTGACATGATACAGTTAACCAGAATGGCGTGCTTGGTTTTACTATGTAATACACAGACAGTCCTGAGTCCTGCTGTAAAGGGGATGAGACTGGTAATTGATTGGTAGAGAAAATGGCGGACAGCTACAACAAAAGCCCGGATGTAGGTCATTTCTTCCCATCTCCAGTGGCGCCATCTGCCAGGAACCAGCCAACATATGGGGCGTTATGTGTCAATGAATTAACAAATGAGTGTACACTGTCTCAGATCGCCAGGAGCCTGCCCTGCCTTACCCCCCTCCCCCACACACATACACACCCAACTGCCAATAACCTCATAATTATCTGTAGCTCATCACGGGCCAGTGGTCAGCAAACTGGCCAGATCACTCCACCTCACTGTAGAGGGGGAGCACAGTGTAAGTACCTCTGTACATAAATGTTTTCACAGTCGTTCACAAAATCGTTTATATAATGAAATATAATGAAAGGAGTAATTAAATTAATGTTTCATCACCAATAGCAGATACATATTCTGAGAAAGCATTATTTCAATGTGAACTAAAGTTTACACAGAAAAGAATATAGCAGTTCCACAAGGTGTCCTTACACTTCCACCTCCTCTGATTTACAAAAATGCACATATGGCAACACACACTTTAGCACTGATTTCTCCATAGTGATCTTTAACAGTGAATACCTTGTTCAAATGCAGAAAATATGATCCAATTGTACCATAACCCACTGAGATGAAACCTGTACTGCATATATATATATATATATATATATATATATATATATATATATATATATATATATATATATAGTAGTTTCAGAACGAACAATTCTAAAACAAAGGCTACAGAGATGCATTTCTGAATCTTAAAATGCTCTAATGCTAATCTACCATAGGGCTCCAAATGATGAAATGTCTAATCTGCAAATAAAATCAAAAGTATGAGATATATTCTGAAAATTCCTTCACTAATAAGTAATTACACACACTGTTGTTATCACATTAGAATCATGAGCAGGAATAGTCCATAGCAGAGGAGTCACAAACAAAAATAGATTGAAAGGCCTCCCTATCCTTTACACTGTGGCGACTGTGAACCATATACTAGTCTACTCATCTCACAAGTAGTACTCACTAGTCGCTGCGCTAATAATGCAAAGAAAACTTTATAATGCTACTGTGGGTCAGTATCCTCTGAGATGAATTGAAACCATGGTCACATTTTAACTGACAGGGCCCGCCCCATAGCGGCTATAATTCTATCGGTATGCCTATTTATCGAGGTGTTTTACCCTTTATCCGGTCGTTTTGCACAGGCTATCATTTTTCATTGGGGTAAAATTCAGCAGTCGAGGATTAGGCGTGGTGTGCGTGATTAGATTGGTCACAAAAACCATGTGATTAATCGGGAGTGAGTCCTCGTGATTGGCTGTTCCCATAGACAGACGCCCTCCCACTGGGAGTAAAGTCTTATTCCATCGTACCACACCGGAGACCCCCGGTTTAAAGGCCTTGCCGTAAATGGATGGGGTTGCTGCTGTGATTGTTAAAAACATCTAAAGGCTGGTATAGTGCATTAATGCACCCTGCCCATTCCTCCTCATACAGGACCAAAGTACATGCACAATGCAAAATAAAATATTATTCTAAAAAGGTCTGGGACAAGCGGCATCTCATCTCAGGAGGACTAACTCACTGTCCCATGACTGCCATATTAAGCATATTCCTGATAGGAGACAGCCTTATTCTTGATACCACCTTTTTAAGGATGGAAGACACGTTTGGAGATCCATTCTTCCAAAAGTACTTGACTTGTTTGACACAAGTCTTGTCTGCTTTCTGCCAATGTGGTCACCTCTTGCATGAGATAACTACAAGATTTACATGCCCCTTGTAGACTTCCTTATAGACCTGAAGACCCCGGTGTTAGCTAGCTATCTCGGGCTAGTTATAAGAGGGCCGCAAGATGCCTCTAGATTCATATCCTTTGGTCACCATGATGCATCAGTGCTGGTGAGACTTCTCTGCTGCATTGGTGCATCATGCTCACCTTTGGTGATTGTATCATCCCATAGTGCCGGAATGATGTGTGAATGCAACACTAAGCATAGTGCTTTTAAATAATGATGCCACCATTGAAGAACTATCCGTTGACCCGTGAGAAGACGTGGGCGTCTGTTTTATATTCTTGGTGCCAAGTGTGGGTGGAGTGGATGAGTATAGGGGGTGCTGCAGGGCGGGGATGCCTATCACTGAGACACCAAACCACCCAGATTTCCAATGTTCATCCTGATCCTTAAACTAACTTGAAACCACCACTGGTGGGCTGAAGTGACTATGAAAATACGAGCTGGGGTTTCCATCAACCGCTCACATCCCCCAAACTAACCACTGGTTGCCTGTGGCATTTCAGAAGAACATCAAATGCAGCAGGGCCTACACACGGGGGCATAGAGTTACAGTATAGGGTGGCAGTAGTCTGTTGTATGACCTTCTTGGACCTTCTTTTGGGATCTATCTGCACAGGATTGTACAGGCCCGCCAGAGAGGAAACAAGTATCAGGAGGCTGGCATAGCTGCCTGCAGTCTGAGTGGGAAGCATAACTTTATCAATATAAACTTGATGCATATATGTATTGCCCCCTGATGCCATCTTGATGCACCAATATAGCCTTGGCGCCTAACATTGTACTGTACTCATTTATCTTGAAAGGGGGGCGGGGGTTACACTCCTAAACGATAGGCACGATGCACTAACAACCCACGGTACCAACAATATCCCCGATAGCAATTAATTGTTATATCGGCGCCATTGTATCAACAGAAAAAAAGGAATGTGAAGTCTTGAGGCACCACATGTATACTCTCCTCATAAGGTTAACCCTGCATACTGTGATGGCTATAAACACCGTGAATACCCACTGGAGGAGCACCACCTGGAGTCCATTGCCGCTCCCTTTCCTGTTCCATCCCGTACACATCTAGTTTTCCATTTTCCACTAGTCTAACCTGATAACGACCCGGCCCCTGCTTGCTCTAGGCACCAGGGGTGGGGTGGGTAGAAGGGGAGGGGAGGGGAGGGGGTTATGGCTCTATGAGCTTTTCTTTAAATTGACACAGGGATATGACCATATCTATATATTTTTTCAAAAAGTCGGCACAGGCATATATGGTCATTTCTGGGAATTGGGGACCCCCCATCAAAGACCCCGGGGCTGACCAAATGGGTATAAATAACAGGGGCGTGGGAAGCAGTTTTAGAGTGGGTGGGACCAGGGGGGTTTTCTGCAATTTTTGACCTCCCTTTGCTTGACCTTTTAGTTTTGCCCTTTGAGGAGTTGGCCAAAAGTGGGTGGGGGGGGGCATGTCCCCCCTGCCCCCCCCTGCTTTCCACGCCCATGAATAAAGGACATGATAATAGAGTGTCGGGGGGGGAGTAGTGGGAGGGGCCAGTCGGGGTAATCTATGATATAATTATATGGGGAGGGGTATTCAAACGGTTGTGATGTAGTGGCCCCTAGGACATTGTCGCACGATTTACATCCAGAGTGTCACTTACGGAAGCTTTATTTTCACCCGTTTACATAAGCTGCCTAGAGAGCATGCACCACCAGACGACTACTATATATAGGCCGCACCTACATATAAGCCACACCCCAATTTTGGGATATGCTATGAGCAGGACTTTGGGCCTGAAAAGGTTGCCATTCCTTCCTATGTGTACAAGCCACAGGCTGACTTCCTGGACACCCTACATACTGCAGTCCCTTAAATATATGCGGCTTATACAAGGGGTTTAAGGTAGGGTCTGAATCGGGAAGGGGACCTTGAGCCCCCCTCATTTCTAGTTGGTCACATGACAGCCTGTTCTTCAGCCTATTCTTTAACCCTTTAAGGGCCAGTCGACCCCCCCCCCCGGGTCTGCATTCCTGCATCCCCCTCACCTTTAATACTGTTAACGCCTGGTACACTCTCCAAGGGCTGGCATGATGCATGATTACAGCCGTGACAAGTTAACCCCTGGCGCAGTATTCAGGCATCGTGCCATTTGATCATGCCTACCAATGGGCATAATAGCACGAGTTGGGCCTAGAGGGTTAAAGGGCGGCTGATAGTGGTTCCACCTAGCGGGGAGGGGGCGGCGCACTGTCGGTCGTCAGTTCGCCTAACGACGTCAAATTGAATTCCAGCAAACACAAATCGGGAAAGGGAGGTCTGCATGGGTTGAGGGAAGGGCGGGAAAGGGGGTTG
Organism: Acholoe squamosa; assembly: GCA_949317995.1. NCBI lineage: Eukaryota > Metazoa > Annelida > Polychaeta > Phyllodocida > Polynoidae > Acholoe > Acholoe squamosa. Next base: position 37,502,038 of record OX439049.1, read on the forward strand.
TGGGTGGTAGGCAACCCAATCGGGCTGAATGTCAATACGAGCTCTGATTGGTCGGTTGCCACCACCTCCAGAATAGGTGGGAGAGGAATGGTGTGCATGGAGGGCAAAAATGGGGTACCAACTGACAGTCTCCTAGCGGATTTACAGTCATGATATGGTCGTTAGGTGGTATGGTTGGTGCAAGGAGAGTGCGCCTGGTGAGTCAGTTCTTTTAACCTAGATCTACTTCATTAATGTTAGTATATTAAGATAGACTGCACGATGCTATTCTGGTAGGACAATACATGGAAAGGATCTTAGACCTTTTATTTTGCATGACCCCTTACACCGTGTTGCTATTTTGCATTTCAAAATGATAGACCTTAGTTTTTCTTTTGCAGGAAATTTTGTTGTGAATTATGTAAGAAAATCTATACATGTATTCCATCCACATTTTGGATTTTGGACATATTCTTAGAAATTGTATGCAGTCTATCTTAACGTGTTACATGTTTCTGTGAGAAAATTAGCTGAGAATGGCTTGATTTAGTGCACAAAGCCTGTCAAAATACCTCTATATTAACTAAATCTCTTAGATACAAGACAAGCATATCCATAGTTTTGATTAAAGTTTCAGTACCGAGGCCTTTGAAAATATTTTCCGATTGAATTTGAGTAAAAATGAAGGAAGCATAACAATGATAAAACACAAAGCCCTCGCTGTCATCACCCGAGTGTGTTTCTGAGCCAGTGGGCACACGACAGCGGGCACACTCTGGGCCATCCAGATAACGGTGAGGCTGCCTTTGAACAGCCACTGCCAGCAATAATAACTCACACAGTATGGGGCGCAATGTGGCAGAAAATGTCTTCTCTGGTACCTAGTGTCGTACCGTCGTCCTAACACCAACTCTAATAGCTTGTGGCATACTGGCACTAAGTCTGATAGTATGTGCAGGGGCGTAGGAAAGGGGGGGGGGGGGAGGGGGGCCAGGGCCCCCCCAATCATGTAGGAGGTGGGGCCTGAATATGCCTGGGCCTCCCCCCCCCCAATATTTCCCAAGAACTCATAAACACAATGGAAAAGAAGCTAAAACTTTACATCTCAAATTAGATTATTATGGTGATGTCATAGGGAGAATGGGAAAGTCAGATCCAAAATTTACCAAAAATCACTTTTCTATATGAATTCTAAATATGCATATATATAGACGCCATCACGCATCAGCCGACAATTCAAGGTGGTCGCGATGGTGCCCTCACCAGCCCCCCCCCCCAATGAAGATTTGCTTCCTACGCCTCTGAATGTGTCGAGGCTGGCAGTATTTTACATATTTTATTCGGGCTTCCCTAGCCCACTTAAAAGGGTCTATATCTCATCTTTCCTATCCCCTCGGATGTATGTGGTGCACATATGCACGGGCACTGACACATTCCTCTTGTGAAATTGTGTAATGTAGTTCTCGCCATGAATATGACCTTAGCTGTCGAAATGGCGTTAAACATCTATTACTTACTCACTCACTCACTCACATATTTTATTATTTATTCTAGAAATCAGATAAATAGAAATCTATAGGATGGGCGTCATTTGAATTAGGCCTACATTATTAGCCTAGAGAACGAGACTGGAGAGGTTATTAATGCTCAACATTTCAGACAAAACCATGGCTGACCTAACTTAAGTCAACACTAAAATATATATAAAGCCAGTTATGCGGGATGAGCTATTGAAATATTTCCTCCTCTTCAGAACAGAATTCTTAGGGGGTAACTGGCATATCATAATAATGGGTAACTTGCCCCAGGGTAACACCCATTTTTCCAATCACAGATCCAATCCCGCCTGAAGCCAATAGGGCCTTCTACAACATCGATATATGAATGCTATATGAATTCAAATTACGTCCTCGTCCGTTGTAACTATGCTAGGTTGAAGAGTTTCTTTTTTATCTTCCCCTAAATAATCCCTAAAGGCCCTAAAGTTCTTAAGAACCACATGTGCACATTTATTTTTATTTTCTAATTCATTAAACACTTTCCTTGACACTGGGAGCAGCATAACCTTAGGTCCATATACAAGCAGTAGCCGACTGCAGACAGCAACCACAACATGCCTGCAGCAGTTGAAATTTAATATATCCGCCGCCGTTTGTAGAGATAAACATTCCTGCTTTTTTTCATTTCAGGATATCTGGTGCTGCCAAGAGCAAACAGTCAACTTCATGACGGGACAACCCCCCCCCCCCCCCCAACAAAGAAAGGAAAAAAGAAGGGGAAAAATCATTTGTTTTTTGTGTCTCTGAGCTGTGACAAATAGGGGAGGCAGGAAAGAAATATTTCAAATTGAAACGGAGGTGCTTCATATATATATAGCAGCTATATGTAGAGAGAACAATCAATGTGGCTAAAAGGAAAATTCAATCACTTCAGGCCATCGTTGTAAAATCTTTCGATCATCAAATTGATACCAACAAGATTTACAACTCTGGGTATTGGGTAATATTTAAGACCCAGGAGTGACAACCTTATGAAATTGGTCATCACACAAAACGTCGCTAAGCAAGGAAACAAGCCGGAAGCATTTTCACCTGATCAGATACTGCAGTTTTTTTTTTATTGTTTTATTTATTTTAGTACATTATGTGAGATTGTATGAGAACTGATCCCTGAAATGGGGGACTGATTTCAGCGCTGCAGGTACCAGATCAGGCAATGGCGGTCCCATTGATGGTCCATATGCGGAAGGTGTGTGAAGATATTAATAAATTGATCTGATTTTTAAACTTTTGTATTTTCAAAGCAAAGCTGTCAGCTGTTACCAAGACGTCGTTAGTTTACAACCCACATTTGGAACCCTACATCACGGCCGCTATCATGACAAACAGAGAGGCAAAATACTATAGAATAGGGACATCATGTTTCACTCCATTCTAAAAGACGTATTTATTAACAATAGAGGTTGGTAAAGCAAAGCTTGTGCAGCTGTGTCTGTCTATTGAACCGCATGTTGAACCTTCATGGACCGCTATCATATTAAATTGATATTACCCACTGGTCGTCATGAAGGAATGCAGCTCTGGTGAGCAGCTCGCAAGGACTACACTCATGCATCATGCTGACACTGCAGGGTTGATACACACAGAGGGTGAGCAGGCTTGCCAACTGCATTAGCGGCCCTTAAAGGGTTAACATTTAAACATATATATGTCAAGTCCAGGTAATGTGATTCTCCACACAATACATTGTTTATTCACCAATTTATGGCGTATTATAATCCAGCCTATTGTTGGAACACCACTGCTGACAGTTACCTGGTTTTATGCATATCAAGATCAGACCATTAATGGGTTTTATATAAATATTAGAAAAAAAGAATAGGCGCCTAAATCCCTTCTCTGGGGTTGATATGGGAACTCCCAAGGGGTCAGCGTGATACATGGATGTAGCCCTGGTGAGAACCTGGTGACACTATGCCGTCTTTATAATACTAAGCTTGTACAGCCTTGTCCCACACCCCATACCATGTCACTAAACCCCTTCAGCATACTGTGACTTGTCCCATACAAAGCAGTGTGTAGACTCCCACATGTAGAGTAAATACTCCACTGAGCAGCACGGCTCCCTCTACACACCTGACCACGCCTGTACCATTATCAGCAGTAAAGACCCTTAATACCTAGCATACCACCAGCAAGTAGACACACCTCAATAGCCTGCACAGGGTATGGGTCTGTGAGCACATAGCCTATGTTTACCTTCAAAGTGTTCAAAATATACCTAGCTTAAATTAGCAAGCACTTATCCTGATTCAATTGGCCATATGAACCCCTTTGTGTTATGTACTATTACCTAAAGTGACAGTTGTTTCCTTGTCATATTCTGCCATCTCGATATGGGTTCTACGAACCCAATTCATATACTACTGAGACTTTGTGGGTTCTATATCCCCATTTGTATAATTCATATACTACATTTTAGATATGTAGTACCTATAGTGAGAGATTTGTCATTGTTATATCCAACTACAAATGTAGATTCCATATCCCCATTTGTACATGCTACTATCTATTAGAGAGGTTAACATCACGTTTGTACATCTAGAATGATAGGAAATATTAGGCTAGACATTGCTGTGCACGTTAAAAGTAGGCAAATCTTAACCCCTCTAATGTGAGTTTTGACAGTGTCATATTCAACCACAAAATTAATGTGGGTTCTATATCCCCATTTGTATATACTACTACCTTTCTATAGTGAGAGTTTTGTCGGTGTAATATTCAATGTGAATTATATACATGTATCCCCATTTGCATATCATACTATCTATAGTAATTGCCAGCGTCATATTCAACCACCAATATATAATCGATATCTCCCATTTTATTAGTCAGTTCGTGCCTGACGGTAGCAAAGCAGAGAGATTCGGACGGTCACAGGCGTGGCTGGCTACCATTTTATATACTACTACCTTCCACCAATGTGGGACCTATATCCCCAATTTTATATACTACCTATAGTGAGAGACTTGCCAGTGTCATTCATATTCAACCACCATGTGGATTCTATATCCTCATCTGTACATACTACTATGAGTTTTTTCAGCAACCAAAATGGATCTAACATCCCTTTTTTTATATACTACTACCTATGGAGATTCATCTGGCCCTCTCCCATATAGCTGTCACTATATATATAAGTGTAGTTGAATATGACACTGTCAATATATATATATATATATATATATATATATATATATATATATATATATATATATATATATATATATATATATATATATATATATATATATATATATATATATGGGTTCTACATCACTAGAGTTATATCCTCCCCTTATTTAGCTACATCTTCCTTTTCAGACAAAAACTGAGATTAGAAAATGGCTGTGTAATTTGTCCTCGAAATAGTCACCTGCTGTGAGCATTATTTCTGCAGAGGTTCCTTCCTATACCATTATACAGTTTACTACAACTGAAGTACCCACATATAGGGCGCACCCTGACTTTGATAGAAACCTAGAAGTCGCAGCTACAGTTGACTTTGACCAGTTCAGTACTCATCTAATGCAACTATACCCTCCTAGAAGCAACACTCTGAGCTTGGGGTGATTTTATATGGCGGAAGTAAAGGGTTAGTTTCACATACAAGCCACACCGTATATGCAAGACACTATGATAACAGTAGTCAGATCCTCGCCATTATATATACAGCACTACTACTCTGTCTCTGCCTACACATAGCATGTATAGCCGTGTTAGTCTACACCACAACATGTCAGTCCACTATACACTCCAGTGCCCATAGCCTCACCCCAGAATACCCCACACCCATTCACTGGTGTTAAGCCCCCTACCACCCCATACCCAATACCCCTCACACCCGAGCCTTTAACCCCGCCTGCCAAGCACTGAAGCGGTCCAGCTCCGGACCCAGGAGGAGATGTCCTGGACCTATAAATGTGGCCATTTTGAACTTGGTAGCCATCTGCTCGATGGCCAAATGCTTCAAAGTGTTACTTTCTCCCCAATGAAATATAATGATTTTCCCAGCCTGGTGAATTCACAGTAATACTATACTGAGACTCTGGATCAATAAGACTGACAGTGTCTCTGTAGGAAATGAGTCTCCTACAAAATTGCAGCTCTTGCCCCTAGACTTACATTGCAGCAGGAAATTTAGGCACCGCCCAGAGTTGAAAGGCTTATCTGTAGGAGGGAGTAGGAAGGGGTGTAAATGGCACTAACTCACCCTGAGCTGCTCGCCCGTGGACGCCTGCGATATGAGCTGCTCAGGTCTATAGGTTCAACCAACTACTCTCCAAGCAGAGCTTTGTATACCAGTTTAGGTGGAGAAGACTGTTGCAGGCCATGCTACCCCTGCTAGGAGAGCAGTGGTGGGCAGTTCTAAGAGACTCTATATAAGTTATCCTACTAGTAGTACTTTCTTGTAGGATAACACTTGCTGTGGAATAGCCCATAAATAGAGAATTGAATGTGCACCCAATTCATTAATGCTACCCTGTAAGTTTTATCACACTGCTCAGTTATCTATTGAGAAGGCCCACCATTCAAGTATGCCCTCAACATGACTGGATTGATCTCTAGGGTATACTGGATTATTATCACTAGCCACTGCCCAAATATAATGCAGCAATGTAAATTGCTGATAACTCGAAAAGTGAAAAGCCTATGAATGGCTCCCATGAGTTGTGCACTCATCCCGTGGCATCAGCACTCCCTCACCCAGGTGTATTTGCACCACCAAGCCACTATTCGCATAACTCCCACCAAAACTGCACTATACGCACCACATTGCCAAAAAAGGCGGGAAGTTGATACATGGATCAACATCATATACCTTCACTATTGGAGGCAAAAAGTGTCTTATGGCTGACAACCAACTGAGTCTGTACAATATTGACAATTTCTCAAAATTTACAAAACTTTGTAATGAAATGCCTTTTCCTGCAAGACTCCTACACCTCCTCCTTTAATGGCACTACAAATTCATTAAGTAATTCTGCCTCTTATATACAAAATTTCCATCTTTTTGCTGCGATGTTGACGGGAGGAGGTAGGGGAGATCCTGGGAGCCTGACACGGCCAGGCCGGGCCCCATTCCCAGGACTGATGGTCTCCCTGAACGCTCGCTGGCTGGCAAAAATGATATGATCACACCTTGAAAGGGTATATATTCTATCCCTGAATGAAGAAAGAGGGCTCAATTTGCTTTTACTAACCTGCTATGAAGTCATTTCGCTGCTATACCTGTAATCCTCTCTCTCTACCCATCTGCCATTGTTCTACAATGTTCCGTACACTCGCCAAACCAGATGTTTGGTTTGTATATGGTACAACTACTAAGGCAAAGCCTCATGGAGGAGAATGCTGTCCACCTCTCGTGTCGTCTTGCACTTTTCAAGACTCACCAAAGTGTGGATCGAAAAAGGCAGCACTTGAAACTTTTATGGAGAATTATAGCTATTCTATGTACCATTTGATGAAAATAATGTCTGGAATGTTATGCCATATCTTTTCCCCTTATATTTTGCTATGATTTATGGGCGGATGGCTTCTGTACACATTTTAACATGACCCACTGTGAAGGGATTCCTTGTCAACCCCTACGTTCCAGGGCTATGTTAGTCGATAAGTAAAAACCGCTGCGCAGTTAATAAGTAGTATGGTTTTCAACGATACTTTATATTTCCTTATCAATACAACATAGCTTGAATATTTTGGCTGGTGCAGGATCTCAGTGTATAGCCTACATTGGCCTGTGTCCATAAAATGTTTTTAACAACACTGGTCATTAATGTGATAGACAATGACGGCAACAGGGACATAGTGCACTAAGCCTTAAACCTCTAGACGCTGTTAATTCAGGAGTGCATCATGACCGCTGGTCGGCTGATGCACTAATGAAGTCCGCTCACCAACACTTCATTGGCACATCATACCGACCCTCCGGAGCATATCAGTGCAATGGGGGGGGGGGGGGGGCTGCATTCTTACTGATGACATGAATAACTTACACTAAATAGATACAAGCCATCCAAATTGAAATAATCAAATCAATTTCATCATTGAAATCAAGTTGGGATGTATCGTCTATATTATTTAGAATACCCGTTTAAAAATGAAAGTGAAATGACCAACTCGTCATCATGATTTCAACACATCAAAGCATGAAATAAATTCGTTATTTAGCAGGGTATGTATACCGATTACACGAGAAATTAAATCAGCACGTTTAAGCTAACCACAAATCAAAGATTTCAAATGAACTAACTGCAGGAGAGGAAATATCATTGATTACACATAAAGAGAGATTTGGGAAAGAAAGGTTGTTTGATTAGCATGATTGTCAGTTTAGATAGAGAGAGTGCCCTTTGTAGAGTGCTAAGTACCATCAGAAAGGGTTTGGCATCAACTATACCTCTGTATCTAGATGTCAAGGTCAAAGGCCGTCAATTGCATGAGGGGTCCACCTTTGGTAGTACTTGTCTGAAAGTCAGAGGATTTGGGTTACAATTGTATCAAACATTGTACCTACATACATAAATCTATCAGCGTTTGAAGTATGTCATCTCTCAAGGTTCAAACAATAATCTAAATTGCATTGCATCCCGAATTTATAAGTATGTCACATTGTGAAGTGAAAGCTCCTAATTGCGGACAGCACATATTTGGGTACACCCTGTTTCAATACCCCCTCGTATCTGATTGCTCTAATATCCCTGTTTCCCAGCTCAAAATACTTGTGTATTCTACACACATTTTGTGGGGTTAAATCACAAGTTTCTCAATTAGATTTTAGTCACCCAAATCATTCTGTCCAAAAAAAGGTGCTGTCCGTAATAAGGTGACGTTTAGCCTATAACTATCCAGAGCATTGAGCCTTGCCCAGTCTATGTGGGTCTATCCTTACCTGTCCTTCAGCATATATGCAATAGACAATTCTGCATATTGACCCCTCAGTATAGGCCTACTGTATACAACAGCTCTACATAACACAATGTTGCCGACGTGTGAATCGATACATGGCCGAGTATACATACATACACTTGTGTGTATATGTATAATGCATACATGCACAATGCATCACGGCTACGGTCACGTCTGACCATACCTTATCCTAAGAGCCTTGTCCTACGTTAGCCAGTCCTGTGAATTAGTAATATCTACGTTATGTTTCATTTGTAGCAAACTAAGGTAGTAAATTGTTTCTGTTCTGCTGTTCTGTGCAAATTCTGGGACTATTTTGCTAGATCTTCATATCAACGCTCTAAATGACAAAGAAATCTCAATATTTAGGGTCAGTGATGTTTTACAAAACCTAGGTCGGATAATGTATCACAATTTTATTTTGGCCTAACCTACACTGTGTATTATGAAGTATCAAATCGTCCCCTAATTTAAAACGCATGCCCTATTGGCGTATCCTATTCTTTCCTGTATTTCATGTAAGAAACCAATCATGAAGTATAGATATACCCAGATGAATGCAATATTTACAAGGCCACGGAGTGCTGCAACTTACTTTACGCTATGGAATGAACTGGAAATCAATATACCGAGTTCACTGGTCTACCACTCTGGTGATCGAAACGGATGCCGCCATTGTCTATTTAAAACTTTTTTATTTTCATTAAGGCACACAATTGACCCTATGAATAAATATACGCCTGGCTAGTGGGAGATATTCATGAATATATCCATGTAAACTGATGGTGCTAAGCGATAATACATGCAATGAACCTCCTCAGTGTCAAAGCTGTTGTCTCTATATAGGGGTATAGCGGGTAGATCACAGCGCCAATTTTGAGATTAGAGCCAGTGAGGTCTGTGGGCATTATGCACCAATGTAGTCCTGGGAAGTAGCAGTGGCGGATTTAGATGGGGTGCCCCTCCTTTTTGCTAGAAGTAAGAGTGTGTCTCTTTTTACCCTTAGAGCAAAATAAGGTATCAAATGAGGGGCGCGCCCCCTCTTTTTTATAAAATCATTGATCAGCCACTGAGTAGCCAGCACTAGGTGCTACATTTCTGTATTATCAATTTATGACAAACCCAGAGGAACCTGGAGGCATCATACAGCCCTCAAGGGTTATTTCTGTATCATCAATTTTTGACAAACCCAAAGGAACCTGGAGGCATCATACATCCCTCAAATGGTTGACCTTACCAGAAATGAGAGCCATAGATGAATATCTTGCCTGACCGAAACCTATACTTGTCACTTCATTGGAAGACATATCTGAAGCAATACATGTCGGCAACAGCCCAGAAGCTGACGGCATCAACCATTAGTCTTTTGTAGACATATATATTGACCATGAGGCGTGGGGCCCTTGCACTCCCTACACAAACTTCAAACAACTTGCTGATGAAAATTTAGTTCAAAACTATTCTAACATCGGCCCTAACATCCAAGTTGTCTACCTGCAATTGGTCTTTGTATCTGAGAATGCTAAATCTGCAACGTTCAAATTGCGTTCTCTATTTCGGAATTAGGTATAAAATTCCTAAAATATAGAAGCAACTGAATACACTTACTTATCCCAGGAATAAGACGCCCGCATGCAAGAACCACCAATGTGTTTCTAGGACAAGATGGCAATGCCATACTTTCCATGGGACAAAATGGCACCCCAAAGCTGAGAACCCGCTAAGTTGGTATAGCTCATCAGACAGTGAGGAGTGGCAGCACAATGTGCTGGTTCCCTGCCATCTGCCTAACAAGGTTAGGTACCTGCTAATGGCGTGACGTCACAACAGGGGGACGTGACGTAAACTGGTATGTTAGCCTACACTTACAAGCATCTGTGTCCCTTTCACTGAAGTGTGAGGCCAAGCATAGCATTTCTTTGGATCTAAACATACAAGCTAAACTACCTAAACCGAAATTATGTACATTATCACAATCTAAAGTTTCAGAATAGCTAGCCTATATAGAGTATGCCCCTACATGTATCATTATACATTAAAGTACATGAGCAGTTATGTAGAAAGGATAATCCCTTCCCTACACAGACAAATTCATAGGTGTGACTGCCAAAATGTGGGGAAAAGTGGGACTAGAGAGTATGAATAGCCAAACAGAAAGAGTGATCAACACCCCTTATCTGGGGTATCCATTCAGTATGGTTGCCCACTGTATATACAGGCCTAACTGTGTCCTAAACAATCAGCTATTACAGCGCCGAGACTCTACATTGTTGGTCACCCCTACCTCTTTGCCAATGGGACTTTTATATGCCTTGTTGTCGTTCCCAGCCACTCTTTGATATGGTTTTATTACTCCTCAGCACCCTTGGAGCCTCAGCTTAAGACCAGGATGACCTTGACTCTCTGTGAACTTGGCCTCTCGTGACCTTGAACGGCCATTACCAGGCTTGGCACTGGTCAAATGAGACGGTGGTGGGGCGCGGAAGTGGTCCATCAGAGACGCTTAGTGACAGTTCCTGCCCAGACTGAGACGGGTGGATGGCAGGGTTGGAGGTAGGATAGGTTCCTTGGGGTGGCATAGGTGGAGGGAGGATAGGTTCCTTGGGGTGGCAGAGGTGGAGGGAGGATAGGTTCCTTGGGGTGGGGTGGGGAGGAGTGGCAGGGTTGGAGGTAGGATAGGTTCCTTGGGGTGGCAGAGGTGGAGGGAGGATAGGTTCCTTGGGGTGGGGTGGGGAGGAGTGGCAGGGTTGGAGGTAGGAGAGGTTCCTTGGGGTGGCAGAGGTGGAGGGAGGATAGGTTCCTTGGGGTGGGGTGGGGAGGAGTGGCAGGGTTGGAGGTAGGAGAGGTTCCATGGGGTGGCAGAGGTGGAGGGAGGATAGGTTCCTTGGGGTGGGGTGGGGAGGAGTGGCAGGGTTGGAGGTAGGAGAGGTTCCTTGGGGTGGCAGAGGTGGAGGGAGGATAGGTTCCTTGGGGTGGGGTGGGGAGGAGTGGCAGGGTTGGAGGTAGGAGAGGTTCCTTGGGGTGGCAGAGGTGGAGGGAGGATAGGTTCCTTGGGGTGGGTGGGGAGGAGTGGCAGGGTTGGAGGTAGGAGAGGTTCCTTGGGGTGGCAGAGGTGGAGGGAGGATAGGTTTCTTCAGGTAGTTGGGGGGGGGGTTAGGAAAGGTTCCTTAGGATGACAGGGAGAGGCGAAGGTGGTTGTAGGAAAGGTTCCTTTGGCAGGGAAAAGGGTTCGGAGGGGAGGGGTGGTTGTAGGAAAGGTTCCTTGGGGTGGCAGTGGTAGTGTTGGTAGGTAGTCGTGTGGACAGGGGTCTGGGAGGTGTGGGGGTGCTGGTGTAGAAGAAAGGGTCATTGACAGAGTATATACTAGATGGAAAGGGGAGGTGGGCGTGAGGGCATGTCGGTGGGAATCGGTGTCTATATATAGTGTGGCATGGTAGGGGTTAAAGTACAGCAGGTCACATCAGGTCAAGGCTATAGTAAGGGATACATGTATCATGTATGGGCCACCAGTGTGGTGGGGTGTATAATCGAACCCTCCACAAGACAGACACCGGTAGTAGATACCGTTGTATGGTCTTCCTGCACCCCAGTGCTGACTGATTTCAAGATCCCTGATATATTATTCTCCGGAAAAAAATTCCAATACAGAAATGTGTACCAAAAACTAGGAATTCCTGGGAAATCAGTAAGGAGGGCATCTGTGTGTGTGTGTGTGGGGGGGTTAATTCAGACCCCAATCGTTAGGCCTACTGGCATTGCATTGTTGGATGACGACTGAGAACCAGGAATCTGAACCTGGTATGTTAGTTAGTTAGTTAGTGTTTTACGGCACGTCAGCTACTGGTGATGGCTATTTGTGCCTAAAGGTTTTATGGAAGAAAGTTTCTACTGTTTAAATTTGACTGTAGTATCCCAGGTTCTTGACATATGCAAGTATTGTATCCGGTCTGCAGGTATCAAATAACTCTTTCAGTGTTGTACATTGATGGTATTGTGCCCTGATGGGGCACTGGCTACATTCCACAAGGAAATGTTCCACCGTCAGGTGTTTTTGACACCTGTTGCAAAGCGGTCTGGGTTCTCTCTTCATGAGGTGTGAATGCGTTAGTCTGGTGTGGCCTATTCTTAGTCTGTTCATGACAATTTCTTCTCTTCTGCTCTTGCATTTGGCTTTCTTGGTTGTGCCTATCTTGGGCTGTATTTTGTAGAGTTTATTGTCTCTTTCAGCGTCCCATGACTCTTGCCACTTTTGGTGGATGTATTTCCTGATTTTCCGTTTGAGGTCCTCTGATGGTAGAGGCATATCTATTGGAACTTGATTTGTTGCATCCTTGGCAGCAACGTCTGCTAGGTCATTGCCATGGATTCCTTCATGGCCTGGTACCCAAGCATACGCTATCTTCTTTCCAGCTAGAGCAAGACTATTGTGTCGTTCCAACACTCTTTTCACGAGAGGGTGTGTCCACTTGCTATGCTGCATTGCTGACAGTGATGATTTGGAGTCAGATACAATCAGGTAGTTGTTGCCTTCTGATGTCTCAATGTGATCTTGTGCTAGGTATAACGCATGTAGCTCTGCTGTGTAGATGGAGGCTTCGTCTGGCAGGCGTTCTTTGAAGGCATGGGGTCCTAGAACGGCTGCAGATGCTGTTTTGTCTGCCATATGTGATCCGTCGGTGTAGATTGGTACGTGATCTCTGTAACTATCACGCAGTTCATTGAATGCTGCTTGATATGTGGTGCTAGATGTTACCCCTTTCTTAAGCGCGGTAAGGTCCATTCTGACCTCTGGTTTGTGATATGTCCATGGGGGCATTTCCGGGTACTCTACATTAAGTACATTATCCAGAGACATTCCCGCTTCTTCTAATAGGTGGGATACCCTCACCTGAAGGGGTGCAATGTATTGGTTCTTCTTTGCTTTATATTTTGCCTTGTGCTTGGGGTTTGTCAACAATGCTGCGGCTGGGTTGTTAGGATTTGTGGCAATCCGGATAGCATATTCAAGGGAGAGTTTCTCTCGTCTAAGGGCTAAGGGTAGTTCTCTAGCAGCGACTTGCAAACTCTTAATTCTGGATGTTCTGAATGCTCCCAAACAAATGCGTAGTCCATGGCTCTGGATCCGCTCTGCCATTGCTAGGTATGTCGCCCAGGTTGATCCATAAATACACAGACCATAGTCCAGTTGAGACTGGACCAGTGCTCTATATAGTTTGAGGAGTGTGTCCTGGTCTCCACCCCAGCATGGATGTGCCAATACTTTCAGTAGGTTGAAAGCTTTGTTACATTTATCCTTGAGGTACTTAATATGTTTATCAAAGATAAGTTTGCGATCTATGACTAGCCCAAGGAATTTGGTATTTTCCACTACAGAAATACGTTTGTTGTTGATTTCAATATTTGGTTGTCTGTCTGTTGTAGTGCGGTAGTGGAAGTGCATAACTGATGTCTTGTCTAGAGAAAATCAGAAGCCATTTTGGTCTGCCCACTTCACTGTTTCATCTATGGCAAGTTGGAGGTGTCGTTCAATGGTTCTCAGGCTCTTGCCACGGAAACACATGAAGAAATCATCAACATATAATGTTCGGCCTATCTCTGGCTTCAGTTCCAGTTTAGAGACGATGTTGTTGATCTTCAATAGAAATAGGGTCACTGAGAGAATGCCTCCCTGTGGAACTCCAGACTCCTGATTGAAGACATCAGAGTGGATGTTGTTTACTCTGATCCTGAAGCAACGGTTTGATAGGTATTGGTTGATGAAATCAGGGAGCCGACCTTTCAGGTCTGCATCTTTGAGGTCCTTAAGGATACCATATTGCCAGGTGGTATCATATGCCTTCTCCAGATCAAAGAAGACTGCTACCACTTGCTTCTTATTTATAAAGGCATCTCGTACATAGGTCTCGAGGGTAGTTAGGGCATCCTGTGTCGAGCGACCCTTTCTGAAGCCACATTGCTCTGTCTTAAGGATCTTTTTCTTTTCTAGGTACCAGACCAGTCTGGTGTTTACCATTCTTTCGAGGGTTTTGCAGATGCAGCTCGTTAGAGCTATGGGTCTATAGTTCTTTGGGTTTGACAAGTCTTTGCTTGGTTTTGGGAATGGAAGCACTATGGCCTCTCGCCAGTGTGGTGGAAAGGTACCTGTTTCCCAAATGTTATTCATGATACCAAGCAAACACTGTTTCGAGGGTTCTGGTAGCTGTCGTAGGAACTCATAAGGGATGTTGTCTGGACCTGGGGAACTGTTGTTACTGCTCCCCAGGGCTGTCTTCAGCTCATCCATTGAGAACTTTAGGTTGTAGTCTTCATCTCTGTTGTTGCCAAAGTCAACGGGCGTTCTTTCTGCCTTCCTCCGGTGAGCATTGAAGCTCTGTGTGCCTCCATTTAGAGAAGATGTTTCTGCCAGTGTTGAACCGATGCTATCAGCAATTTCTTTGGTATCTGTTATTTTTCTCCTACCAATTTGCAAATGGTGCACATATGTTGTAGTGTCTTTGCCTTTCATCTTCCTGATCATCTTCCAGATCTTATACATTGGTGTATTGCTGTTAACCTTGGAGACATAGGCCATCCAGGTTTCCTTCATGGCCTGGCGAAAGGTTCTTCGGGCGTGTGCCTTAGCCCTTTTCCAGGCGATGAGACTGGGTATGATTAGGTTCTTTTTGTAAGTCCTTTCAGCTTCTAGTCGCATCTTGCGGGCTTCTCGACATTCATCATTAAACCAGGGTTTATCTTTGGTTTTAGATTTGTTGGAAGTTTTTGGAATGCTCTTTTCTGCTATTGTTTGGAGGGTGGCTGTAAAGGTAGCCATAGGGTCTTCCTTTTGTAGTAGCTTTTCGAGATTGAGTTCCTTTTTACTGAGTTCCTGGAATGTCTCCCAGTCTGCTTTATACAACTTCCATTTAGGTATTTTGTCCATGGGACCTTGATGGATGTGTTCTATGAGGATTGGGGTATGATCACTGTCATGACTGTCTTCTGCAACATCCCAGGAGTAGTCCAGGAATATGGATGGGCTGCAGAGTGTAATATCAATGTGTGTCCAGGTTTTAGAGGCTGCACTGTAATAGGTTGGTTTTCCAGTGTTCAGCAGGCAAAGGTTTTGTTCATTGATGAGATCCTCAATGAGAATGCCTTCCTGGTCATTTCTGGGGCTGCCCCAGATGGTATTGTGGGCATTAAAATCCCCAAGGAGGAAGAAGGGTTTGGGTAGTTGTTTAATTAGATTTGTCAAGTCCTGTAGACTTGGGTAGGGCAGTGATGGTGGACAATATAAATTACAGATAGTGACAGATTTTTCACAGGTGATTTGGGATGCTACTGCTTGCAGTTGGGTATTTAGTAGAATCTCTGACTGTATAACTGTTCCTTTTACTAGGATTGCCACACCCCCAAGGCTTCTGCCCTGTTGGTCTAGTGTTCCTTCTTTTTGGTATACTGTGTATCCTTTAAGTTTAACCTTAGTTTTAGTCTCTTGTAAGCAAATGGCTATGGGGTTGTATGTTTGACATAGTAGGGCCACTTCTTGGGGTTTGTTACGGAAACTGTTGCAGTTCCACTGAACTATTGTGTTATTATGTGTTTTACCCATAATTTATAATTAGTTAGTGTTTTAGGGGTAGCTAACCGGGCGCATTGCCCCTTTGGTGACTCGCCCAGATGGGGAAGTTTTTGCCCCAGTATTGAGTTGAGGTTTCTGGTTTTTCTTATCCTTTTTGGTTTTCTTAGTGCTTGGCTGGTATGCAGATCTTAAAGGGTAATAGTCAGAAGGCGTGGGAGACAGGCAAGGTAGCGTGATACCAACCTCCAGAACCAGTCTCAGCTATTCATGAGAAGGTTCTTATCGTTCTTTTTAATAAATGACTGGAAAGTAGCCGTGAAGTGAAGAAAGCTGCTTTAAAATACCATTTCCCCTCACTCATATCCACATAGTACCACGCCCATGAATAATGAAATGCCTCACCACCCTCATACTCACTTATATCGTTTTCTTTAGCTTTCTCAAAGTCTATATAGCCCTATTTAGCCTTTTATCGCAAGTCAGCACATACAGTCATACCTGTCATGGTCATGTTTTAGCGAGGCCCTTTGTTTCACAAGTTCATATTGCACTGGTATATATAGTTTTAACTATTTACAGTCCAGCAATGAAATAAAATTGCCATGAACCTTGAGACATTATGCCATCCTTAAAGGACTGTACTGCGTCAACACAAAAAGGTGAAGAACGTGCCCCCCCCCCATCCCTCCCTCCTTCAATCCCCTTTCATACTACCACATATACACCGTGTCTTACGTCTAATTCCGATTCCTACTGTAGGTCCTGCGATAGATAATATCAAGTTCTAACCTAAACATGTGTTGATCGAATATGCATGATGTTGAATATTTTAGTATTTTGCTGTTTTATTGTATCCTAAAGAAAACATAAGTCATCATTTGTACCTGAATCCCATTACGTGCATTTAAGATAGAGGTATTTGTTATCAATTGTCGTATGAATCCTAAGCACTCATGATGGTACCACTGTGACTTTGTACCATTTACCAGGTGCATTTACCTGCTAAAAAGTTCCATCTTTGTATACTACTAGTGATATATGCTATGAAAACCGCCTATCCATATACTACTTACACCCAGACAGCTCGCCCAATTTAACCAATTTTCAACCAAATAAGAAATAGGGAAACCAATAAAAACGTTTTTACAGGAAAAAAACAACATTTTTAGGCCAAGTGGGCGGGCTCTATCTTTTACAGCGGTGTAAGAAGTATATGTAAAATTATCTTCATATGGAACAGCAGTTCTTCAGCAAAAGTAAGAATTTCTGCAAAAGAGGGATTAAGTGACATGTCTGTGTATCTACGCCCTCTCTATACCTGTGGCTTTCAACACGGAGTCTGCGAGCAGGAATACATGTACAAGCAGGTACACCAACTCATCAAGCTGAAAGAAGGCTTCCTCATCCAGCTCAGACGGCCGGGGCCGCAGCCTGTAAATCTGAGAATCATCAACATTTGTATGCCGCCCATGTTTCATGCCTCCTATTACCATAGCAACCAGCAGGTCGTTCCCAGCAGCCACCACCGCCTACACCACCTGAGACGCTGGTGGCACCACCCTGCACACCACATCTCCTTCTCTATCATCTGAGGCCCCACCCTACATGAGGGCATTCTGCCTTCCTGCATATAACATTGGTCTAAATCTTAACCCCTTAAGGGCTGACAGTTCATAATGCATCGTGCAGAACCGACAGGTTTTAGGAACTCAAGGAGGGTCAGCACGATGCTCCAATGAGGTGCTGGCCTTAAAACTCGCCGGCACTTCATTGGTGCATCATGACGACAAATGGGTATGATGCATTCCTGCATAAGTGGTCCTTAAAGGGATAAGCCACTTATATCCATTCATTTTCTGCCCTACAAATCTCTATTTTCTCTAGCTGCAAGGAGTAGCTTCGCACTCCTCTCCTCACGTTGTACCTCTGCCCCACCTACCTATATGAATCAGATAGGGCCATGCTGGTTGTTTACATCTGAAACGTGTTAACTGTGACTACTGTCATTTGTTTATATCTGAAACGTGCTAACTGTGACTACTGTCATTTGTTTATATCTGAAACGTGCTAACTGTGACTACTGTCATTTGTTTATATCTGAAACGTGCTAACTGTGACTACTGTCATTTGTTTATATCTGAAATGTGCTAACTGTGACTACTGTCATTTGTTTATAACTGAAACGTGCTAACTGTGACTACTATCATTTGCTTATATCTGAAACGTGCTAACTGTGACTACTATCTTTTTTTTTATATATATATCTGAAACGTGCTAACTGTGACTTCTAGCATTTGCACATATCCTAGGGTCATTTTCTATCCCTAACCTAATCTGCTGGTTTACATGTTATGGGGAAAGATATGCTTGTCTTTTTCATATTATGGGAACGCTAAATAGTACAGGAATCCACCTTATTGATTTTTCAGCCTTTGCCTTTTAATGCATACAAGATATTTTATGACAATTATTTGGACTCTCTTCAGTTGAATATGAATATGCTTTACTTAGTAAACTCTGAATCAATATATACTATTAAAGAGATATCGAGCCTAAAATTGAACAATTGAACATGGGGTCTATAAATGCATATATCAAGGTCTCTAGCATGTGTAAATAGATTCCCTTTATGTTAGATTAGACTTTGCCAAGGGTGGAGGTCATATACCATCACTCTTTCAAAGGAGAGCTTGATGGGGATGTTATAGAGGTTACTGCAGGTGGATGGGAGGAGAGGTGGGGGTATGGAAAGTTGGGTGGATATCTATGGAGGCTGCAAAGGGAAGGTTTAAGCTATAGGGGTGCCTGGGTTAGAGGTGGGGAAGGAAGGGAGTTCCTCCATACTCCCTACATCAATGGTCAGATCTAAGTAACACCTGTGCTGTGGGGGTACTCCATATGGTGGGTGTCCGACCATTGAAGGGACATAGATCCTCGGCACCTGCCTGCATGTAGGAACTCTTATAGCACGGACAGCCTAGCTGCCCCGCTTGCTGCCTAGATTTGATTTATTAAATGAAAAAAAAAAAATTGTTAGAAATACCAGTAGCTGTGATTATCCACCAAGGCTTTTTAGTTTACTTCATTGATTAAACATAATTTGCAAGCTCATGTCACGCTTTTTTTCCTTTGGCCATTCATTGAACTGCTTTATAGGATTTCAAATGTGATATGCAATACAACCTAGAATTAGAATACCTTGTGTAATCACCCTGTGTGTAAACTACTGCATTTAGCCCATTCTTCTCCCATGTCCAATTTAGTTCCATTTACAACTCACAAACCCCTCTTAGCCAGGAGCTTCTTTGAGGGGCAGATCACAGGCCATTTTTATAAGAATCGTGCAAATTTGGATACAAGCGTGAAAGTTGGTATAGTGAGTCTTTAGGACTATCTTTTAAAATTGGCCCATGTTGCCAAAAGAATTTCCATTTAGTTCTGGAAGAGATCAATGAAGTTGAGCTATGGATGACAGAAATGTGTGTATTTATGAAAATAGATCGTTGGCATTGCAGGCAGGTGAAGTGCAACATAAACAGTCTTTATGGTCCATTTAGTGGGGGCATGCATCATAGTGATAGAGATAGGGACAATGTGTGTCATTAGTAAATAGAGCTAGGGACACTGAAATGTGTGTTGCTAGGGAAATAAACGATAGAAATTACTATTGCTAGGTAACCATGCCCCTTAGCAACAAGTGAACAACACCATTAGAAACCTTGGTATGCATTTAGTGGGGGCATGTATCGCTGAAATAGAGCTAGGGGCAATAGAATGTGTGTTGCTAGGGAAATAAGCCATAGGAATGGCTGTTGCTAGGCAACCAGGTGCCTTGGCAACAGGGGAACAGCAGCAGTAGAAACCTTGATGTCCATTTAGTGGGGGTAGGTATCACTGAAATTGAGCTAGGACCAAAGCAAATGTGTGTTGCTAGGCAAATAAGCCATAAGGACAGCTGTTGCTAAGCATCTGTTCATCATAGCAACAATCTAATTGAACCAGTATTTTTCTGAGGGTGACTTTAATGGGGTACACATGTTAACATTTTTCTAAATGTTGATTTTGATGCTTATTATCACGCTTCTTTGTTGTTTTTTTAAGGTTGCTAGGGAAAACAAAAAATTGGAATTTCTTTTGGCAATACGGGCCAATTTTAAGAGATAGATCTATCCTAAAGACGCACTATACCAACTTTTACGCTTGTATCCAAACTTGCAGGATTGTCTTGGTTATCTTCCCCACTATTGACATTATCGTATCATTAGAATAATAGGTGATATCATCCCAATCCTAATCCACACTGGAGGGACAAGGATCTCCATATTGCGGACAAGGCCGGGGACAAGAACAGCAGCATCTCTATCAGTGGAAGGACATGTGTGACAAGGAGCTCCATATCAGAAAAATCTACAGTAGGCCCTCTATCTGTGGAAGGGCGTGTGACATGGGCCTCTATATTGGGACAAGGATAGCAGCTTCCCCATCAGTGGAAGGGTGTGTGACAAGGAGCTCCATATCAGAAAAATCTACAGTAGGCCCTCTATCTGTGTGAAATGGGCCTCTATATTGGGACAAGGATAGCAGCTTCTCCATCAGTGGAAGGGTGTGTGACAAGGAGCTCCATATTAGGGACAAGGACAGCAGATTCTCCATCAGTGGAAGGGTGTGTGACAAGGAGCTCCATATTAGGGACAAGGACAGCAGATTCTCCATCAGTGGAAGGGTGTGTGACAAGGAGCTCCATATTAGGGACAAGGACAGCAGATTCTCCATCAGTGGAAGGGTATGTGTGTTGGGGGGATAAGGTTGTGTCCTGACAATGAAGATGATCCCACCCCCCCTTGACGGTTTCATGAGACGGGAATCGATAGTGTGGACATCGTCAGGCAGGTGGGCCAACAACAACTATAGGACACAAGAAAATAAAACTGGATTATTGCTGCAAATATGTCTATGTTTGCAATCCCGAATTGTCCTGGTGTAACTTACAGTGAGACATTGACATTGTGTTGAATAGCTCATTAGGACCTGCTCAGTACAGTGAGCACATAGACATCGTGTTGAATAGCTCATTGGGACCTGCTCAGTACAGTGAGCACATAGACATTGTGTTGAATAGCTCATTGGGATCTGCTCAGTACAGTGAGCACAGACATTGTGTTGAATAGCTCATTGGGACCTGCTCAGTACAGTGAGCACATAGACATTGTGTTAAATAGCTCATTGGGACCTGCTCAGTACAGTGAACACATAGCCATTGTGTTGAGCATCTCAGTAGATCCTGGTCAGGTTAAAGTGAGCACATAGACAGGGACATTGCTCATTAAGACCTGCTCACTGCACTGGGTGACCTCCCACATCATGCTACCACCTGCTCTCTCCACCCATGGACATGTGCCCACTGACCCTGGAGGCACCGTCTGGGGGCAGTGAGCTGCTCAGGGGGCCTGGAGGGCGAAGACCGGTACCAGCGGGCGGGCGTCATTACTTACAGGAGGGGCAATTACATAGGGCGTGCTGGGCTGGTGCCCTCCGAGCCCTCCAGTGTATACCACTGACTATTGCAGCTTGTGGCTACCGCACACTCTAAGAAATGACTACTGAATGTACAGCATATCCCTGTAGATTCTACAGTGAACCGGTGTCAGGGTGTCGGGCAGACCCCTTTGAAAAAAGTAAGACAAAAGTAGGACTGAAAATTTTCAAATAGTAGGAAAATATAAGAAAAAATAGGACACATATAGAATAAACAATGCATGTGTAGCAAACCTATTTATGCTCAGAATTGATACGCTTATATATAGAATCTATTAGGATAATATTCCAGAACGTAATGAAATGGTGCTCAGTTTGTACCTGTATCATTGGTATGAAAACATGATATACAGTGGATTCATGAAGGCATTTACTGTGAGTCTGCTACGTCAAAATGATGTATAGTGACCATGTTGGAGCACAATGTGTGAAATAAAACAGTAAATTGTTTCATTGTCATGAATTGTTGCCAATGTATTGGGATTACTGATCCTAGATTGAGATTGAGAAATTGGCTAGTTGTTTCAGCACACTAACAGGTGAACCTTGTAATGATAAGTCTATGGCAAAAGCTTTGCCTTAACATGGCTGCCATACAAGGTCTGTGAGGAACCCCTCTATAGAACTTACTTAAGAGACACAGTTTTTGTACAATGTATTCATGTACTACACAGAGGGTATTTCACAATATCACTCTCTATGCGGACCCTTGTCTATCACTCTCTCTGTAGTGACCCCTCATCTCCATCTGACTGCAACTCCCCATCTATTTGAACCTGTGAATGCCTGTACATCCAAACCTTGTCAGATCAGTTCCTTGCAAGTACTAAAGGAGTGCGACAGACATGGCAGAATTTGCTATCTACCTAAAGTAATATTAGGCCACACCAAATAAAAAAATTGGTCTATGGATTTTCATTTTGAGAATATGGTGCGGGAGGGCGAAATTTTTATTTTTATTTTCTAGAAATTAATTATTGTCTATGGATTCTGAACATCATAAATATGGAGAGGGCGTTTTTTTTTTGTTTTTTTTTTGCCATTGCATATTTATGCCTATCCAATGAGGGGTCTGCCATTCCTGTACCTTTATTATTAATCATATGTGCCCCATCCTAACAAAGTGGTACTGAAGTCGCACATTTAGAAGCCTAGATATAGGCTTCTCAAGTGGTATAGTGTCAAAAATATCAGATTTTTTAAAATTGAATTTTAGCATTTTTCTAACCTATGGGTAGATATCTTTCAGAATCCTTGCCTACTAAACTAAATTTAAGCCCCAAATGCATAGAAGACATAGCTATAGTTTTCTTGGTTATATAGAATTACATGGGAATTATATAGGATTCATAAATTATTATATGTTTGAAATGTCAAATATATCAGTTTAATCGATTTTTAATTCATCCGACTAAATTTACCGACGGAAGATCCTTAGAGGACCACCTGGTTCAAATATGCAAGTGTTATATACCAAATGAAAGCTCTTGATGAGCTGTAAATGAATATGCTAATAACTAAACATATTGTATGTGCGACTTCCGTACCATTTTGTAAGGATGGGTCACATATATTTATTGCTTGATCAAAAAAAAAAAAAAAAAAATGAAAATCCCTGCAAATGAGGCGGGTGGGATCCATAGACATGTTATTTTTCAAATAAAAATAAAATTTTAATTTCTGAAAAACAGGGGCGGGAAATCCGTAGACCAATCTTTTAATTTGGTGTGGCCTTACAAGCCAGTATGAGACTAAATGGATGAAACATGTAAGAGGAGGAAAATCGTTCACATGCCATAGTTTTGCTAATAAAATCAGGAACTCCTAAATAATTTACCATGCCAGTGATAAGTTCCCTCAGGTACCTCATTGGGAACTAGAATAGCCTATGCATGCCACACATTAAGACTTGAGGGTTGATTTCACTTGACATAAGTTACTATAAACATGTACTGGCACAAGCAAGATGTGCTTCATAGCAACTAACAGTATTTTTATATTGCACGCACCAAAGCAAAATAAAAAAGTAGGAAAAAGTAGGTATTTTGAAGAAAAAGTAGGAAAAAATCATAAAAAAAAAAGGAAAATGTAGGAAAAGTAGGATCGCCGGGCCGGACACCCTGCGGTGTATTCTAGATGATGTGAAGCAATGTAATTTCTGTGATGAAGCCCCCAAAAAACAGTACAGTCAAACTTGTACTATGTAATGAGGAATCTCTGGAAATAACGGTGAAAGCTTTGTCCCAAAGTCGACAGAGAATAATTGTTACTTTGACGGTATTTCTTTTACAGTGTAGGGGAGGAGTAGCAAGAGATATGGGGGGAGCAGAATAGGCCGGAGACGTCAATGGGTGTGAGTGGCTCTCAGTGTGGACAGGCCACTCCACGAGGTGGTGGAAGATGGAGAGTGGATGCTGAGGGAGAGTGAGCAGGGATAAAGCTTATCTCACAGAATGTGGCGAGTCAATACACTGGAATATACTCATGACAACATAAGCTGAAAAGCAGGTAACACCTTGATCAAGAAGTTTAAATACTGTACTATCCTTGCCTTGGTAATGAGTTTCTAAATTGATTTCAAGGCAACAGACTCCCTCGCTGTTACAAAATACTCTCCCTTATTTTCAAGGCAAATTGTGGCCCATTGTCAAGGCAAATTTTGCCCATTGCCACAGCAAATTGTGAACCATTTTCACGACAAATTGTGGCTAATTGTCATGCCAAAATAAGGCCTGTATCATCGGAAAACTGTGACTAGTTTAATGATGCCACTGACGTTGCCTCGTGATGTGACGTTGCCTAGTGACGTGACGTTGCCTAGTGATGAGATGTTGCCTAGTGACGTGATGTCGCGTTATAAATCATGATAGTAACACCACTCTCCAAGCTGATTCTCACGGAGGGGCTCAGTTCAAAGATTCTGGATGAAATATCTCATTAACTTTAAATCTAATCAATGCTATATTCCTAGTGTTGATAGTATGGAAGAATTGAAACAATGTAGTGCAGATTATATGAATAACCTACTTTGAAAAAGCTTAATGTAATAGCAAGTTTAATCAGCCCAAAATGGAGGACATTAAAAATGTTCTGCCTCTCGTTGTTAGGCAATGAGGCTAAAGAGTATTGTGGTGAATGCTTCTTTGCTTTTAATTGCAATTGATTCATATAATTCAGTTGGCCAGGAGAAAACTTAATGCAATGGTAGAGCTCAAAATATTAAGATGCTTGAAAACTAAGAGAAAAATCGAGTTAACTTTGGAAAAAGTACATACTTTTATCTAGCCTCTTTTGGTTTATCTGTTTCGGGCAAGCACTCAAGCATATTTCAATGGAGTATTGACCAGCGACGAATGAATGCCTTTTTATATATAGGGTAACAACTGACCTTAATGTGCCCACTAGTCATTAAAAGTGACCAAATATGAGTCGTCAGTGGTACCACGCTGGAGTATTTGGTAATCCTCTTAATTGATTTGTATATCAAGGATGCCTCTGACTGCCTTGCCTTGGGATGAGAGATTCACTATAGCAGTGGCCGTGGATGTGGGGAAATGGCGGAGTGGTGGAGGGAGCTCGTGGAGGAGGGGTGGGAGGGCCATGGGAGCTGAAAGAGTGAAGGAGCAGACCAGGAAGGTCAAGTCTCCATGGGTCGCCCCTAAAAGGCCATCTCATGAATGGCCACTACAAGCATATACCATGGCTGAGGAGGCTGGCTGCTGCTCCCTTGTTAGGGTATTTCTATTTAAGACACTAACAGGCACACTTTAATAGATTTCCCTTTTCATTGGGCAAGCAAGTTTGGTCGGTTATTGAATGCTATATAGAATTATTATACACATTTCATAAATTAAAGAGTAGGGTATCTTCCAATTTTGGTTGTTTTTTTTTCTGTGGTACTTGTAAATTGACGAAACCTGATACAGAAATTACAAGAGTAACTATAAAAAGGAGTGAAGGTACACCCATGCCTATGACTTTTAGGTCTTACAAATGAATAAGTATCTCAATTGTGAGGGTTCTGATTTCCAATTGCTCTGTGGATGGACGAAGAGGAAGGTTCAGATCTCGGGGCTTAAATATTGCTTATCTAGTCTAATCAGACTGGCTTATCGATAAGATTATGAACAGTAGCATAGCAGCAGAAAATGGAATCAGGACGTCTGGTTGGGCATGGAGGCAACATGCAACTTTACACTTGTACTAATTGGCATCGTAAATCTGTGTTATCACCGAATCACTTCCACCCTGCCAACCACATGCACCACCACCATCACAGCGCCCATTTGTCACCTGGTGTCAGGTGCTCGTACTATAGTCCTTCTGTTAGTAGAGGAGGTAGACTGGGGCACTGGCTGTGCTGAATATGATAGGTTGGTGACTTTCCCCAACATTGGCTGAATACATGCAATGACCTCAAAAGTCCATTTCTCGGATGTTTCATTAGTTCCGACCTACCTCCCCTATATCTTTAGGCCATGCAACCCCCAAAAAAATGTGTTTTTGGGTTGGAAGGGGGGGGGGGCTTTATAGTGTTCATCATAACTATTTTTTGGCTAAAGGCTTTAGACCATGTGATGAATTTCCCTCATGTTACCTTGAACAAATTATCTTCCAAACACCCTCGTGTATATGGCACGGCTTATACACGAGAATTGTCCCAGTTGAACCTTTAAGAATGAACTCATAATACACCTAACATGCTTCACCTGCCCTTAATGCAGAAGTGATGCCATGAGTCAGCATGCCCAGTCTACCACATGAAGCTTGTGTAAGTGGAGAGGTGCCTGGGGAAGCTGGTTATATGAGGTGTTTGGGCGGCTTTTATGTGTTGGTTTGTGATGATATTGTTTGTAAACAACCATGGTCATGTTTGTTTAGTATCGGACGGTTCTATTATCAGGCAATTGTTCTGGTATTGACAACTACCGTAAATCCTAGGAAAGAAGCCACGAATTCTACACAAGGATCATCCAAGGTGCACCTTATTTCCTTGAGCTCAAGGTCGCCTTAAATTCAAGCATTTATGCTGAAGCCATGACCTTTCTGTATGTTGTGCTTAAAACCACCATGAAAGTCAGTTTTGTATGATGGTGTAAGAGCTATTTTTTACTTCAAAATAGCCACAGTAGGTTTTACCCAAAGTAATGGGTAACAGGGTGATGGCAATATACATGTAGTTGGGCCAATACTAAAGAACTCCACCATATATTATGTGTGGGGGAGGAGTAGCAAGTGGAGAGGTGCCTGGGGAAGCTGGTTATATGAGGTGTTTGGGCGGCTTTTATGTGTTGGTTTGTGATGATATTGTTTGTAAACAACCATGGTCATGTTTGTTTAGTATCGGACGGTTCTATTATCAGGCAATTGTTCTGGTATTGACAACTACCGTAAATCCTAGGAAAGAAGCCACGAATTCTACACAAGGATCATCCAAGGTGCACCTTATTTCCTTGAGCTCAAGGTCGCCTTAAATTCAAGCATTTATGCTGAAGCCATGACCTTTCTGTATGTTGTGCTTAAAACCACCATGAAAGTCAGTTTTGTATGATGGTGTAAGAGCTATTTTTTACTTCAAAATAGCCACAGTAGGTTTTACCCAAAGTAATGGGTAACAGGGTGATGGCAATATACATGTAGTTGGGCCAATACTAAAGAACTCCACCATATATTATGTGTGGAGGAGCCACTTAAAACAAAAATAATTATTTTGCATAAAAGAGGACCAATGAAAAACACGTCTGATCCCCTACATTTATCCTTCTCTTTTTTTATTCATTTTTTTTTTTTTTTTTTTGATGGAGACATTTAGAAAAGATGTCATTTAACTGTGTTTGCTTGCAGTGTATGACATTATTATTCATATAATCTGGGACTGCCTCTTATTAACTACAGGCATTAGTGCATGAAATGACCAATAATGAACTCACTGTTCCATATTTATCGTGTCTGGTCAGCAAAACTATCAATTATAAATAAATAATGCACAGGCACTTCATAGAGTCATTTTCTCCACCGGCCTGTATTTCTGTACCAGTACTTGTCGTTATATGGTGCCTCAATCTCATTTGCTTTTAAAATTCTGTGTTTCGGCTGTCAATTCGCTGCAATTCTATTTTCCAATTATTTACGTAGGCCCGAGTCCGTTCCTTAAATGGCAGATAATGACTGTGCAGAACAGATAGCCGATGATAAGGTTCATGGAATATCCTAGCTGTTTGTCTTCTCACATGTTCTGGTCACATAACGGCCTAGCTTAAGTAAGCAGGACGAAGGCAGGATGGGGAATGAGCAGAAACATTATGGGCTTCCCTAAGACTCCCACCATATCCCCACGTCTCCTGTTGCCCTGCATGGATCAATGTTAGAGTTTAGATGACATGGAGCTGCCTGGGCCCGTCAGCCCTTTACCTGCCAGCCCTCCATGTAAAACACTATTCTGTGACAGATGTGACAGATTTATAACCCTGGATGGCACCAGAGGGGGGCAGCAGGGAGGCTGGCTGGAACTCAGTTCCTATAACCATGTGGCTACATTAATGGTTATAAGGAAAATTAGCTTTAGATAAGTCAGTTGAAAGTTTGAACATTGTGCTCCATCTTAATCCGATCCTTTATTTCTGCTCTTGTAATAGAATATTGTTCAATATATTTATTGGAATTACCGTATTTGGTTTGTGATACGCTAATACCATGTGATAGTATCTGCCATTAATTTGGCTGCGCGAATTTCTACCAAAGCTAATCCCTAAAGCAGAGCTTGAGAAGCCACAAAAGAAGCCATCTTAGCTTTCTGGGCGTCCTGCTGACCTAGTTTCGGCGCGCCCCCTATCCTCAGGGGTCTGTACTAGCGGCCTAGACAGGCCCTGGTCCCATCTCAGATGGTGTTGGTGGTTTGTCGCCTGCCTCTTTTTAGTAAGGGTACAACAGGGCGGTGATGAGTTACCTACTGCAAACAGCCATCTACAGTCAGCCCTGTGTCTATATAGTGGTAGAATCGCCGGAGTGTGAGAGAGTGACACGGGGGGTTTAACTAGCAATGCCAGTGACACTGGGGTTTTAACGACCAAGGGGCAAAGACAATTCTTTCAATCTTCCTATGTCATCTTTAGTCTAGTACATTCCCATAAGAGACAGGGTGACATTCCATGCTAGTGACAAAGTATTAGGCTCGGTCTCTAAAATGTGAGAACCAATGTATTGGCATACACCTTCAAGGTCCACCCCTAGCTAGGGTGGGGGTTGGGGCAAAAGCAAGCATTGTCACAGCATTGCTGCCATCCAGTTACACCCCTATATGTAGTTCATGTCTATGCTTCTACCAAGGGCATCTAGTTAAAACTGTAGGACATAAGGGAGGCACTCACTCTTCTCGGAACGACCTACTTTTAAGAAAGATAGCTTTCCAAAAGGGGCAAAACATTGTCCTACAGTGGCACATCATCTATACCCAAACCCTTTCCTTATTCTTGATACCAGTTCTAACGATCAAAAGTATGTGATATGACATAAAATTATTCAGGATTTGCAGTGGCTGACACCACACTGAAATGCTGGTAAATCTATTAAAAGGTGTACACATTCTGTGATAGGGTAATAGACAGAAAAAAAAGTACACAGTCAGTCGTCAGTCGTTTTTGAAACCTCCCCAGCCAGGAGTGATGCGGGCAGGGACAGTGGGGCTCTAAACTTCTGGGCCATAGAGTATGAGAGAGACATTTCTCAAAATCACAAAATCGTTTAAAGGTTAGAAGAAAAATGAACAGAAAAATCGAAAATAAACAGGACTTTTTAAACCTGAGGATATGTAGAAAAAAATGCAGCCAATTAAGTAAAAGAAATAACTCCTTTAAGAAAAATAGAGAGATTTGTAACCCAGGGGTCAGAAGTAGGAAGCCCCAAAACTACTCCCGACTGACAACTAACTGTACATATTCGTGTTTGTTTTTTGTGGGGATTTTTTTGCTTGTCTTTCTGTTCCTTGGTACCATCGACATATTCGTCACCTATATGTTGGTGCAGGAAACTACCACATATATACCATCAATACTTCATGTCATAACTTGACAAGGAAGCGCGTGGGGTTAGGGGCGGGGATGAGCAAGTAGGGTGCCCTGACTGTATGTATAGAGGTTGATGCTGCCACTGGACGGGTTGGGGGCACTACGTGTCCGGCGCCACACTGACCCCTGGTGGCCAGGCCACAGCACGGGACGCCCATTTCCGGCGGGCCTTGCTGGGGGCGCCAATACGTGTCGCGGTAGTGAGTGATGCGCGCGCAACCCGGAAGAAGCCTGACGGATGGCGGGACGATGAGGTAAAATGGTGCTCGACCCTGGGCTGCCTCCTCCATGGTGGTGTATATATAGGTGGGGTGTTCTCCAGGGGTTAACAACCAGCAACATACAGTATTACATGTAGCAATGTAGACAGAATATCAGGCTTTGGCTATATATATTTATTTTTATATTCTATCACATCTTCCCAGTGGAACATTTACGAGAATTAAGCCACCAAAGACATGGAGGGAGTTGTGTGACTACACGTATTAATAATGCCAGAGTGAAAGAGATCAAAGAATTTTTGAAAAATTATGACCGGTGACTTCGAGGTCATATTTTTCGAATTGATAGATTTTCTCTATCACACCTCCAGGTGCTCTGGGGGACTTTCATATTGGCCTACTAGCAGATTATGCAAAGAACTGAGGGGCACAATTATGATTTGGTGGCCTAATCCTGTTTTAGGTCGCTATGGAAAATAAGGAATGTGTTTTGCACAACTGGAAAAATGCTAGACCTATGTAGACCCCTTGTGTATATAGCGACTTAAAAGTTCTACCCATGGCAAATGTAGAGGTTCAAATACACAAAGCGACCTATTTAATAGCGACCTAAAACAGGAGTAATATATATATATATAGGAAAGAAAGAAAGAAACTTAAACAGAAGAATAGATTAGCATAGAAGCTTGCCCCGCAGGGCTACTAATATGGAATAGAAAAGAAGCTTGCCCCGCAGGGCTACTTTAATGGAATAGAATAGAATTTTGCCCCGCAGGGCTAGTCATTCAAATTCAATAGCCCTGCGGGGCAAGCTTCTTTTCTATTCCATATTAGTAGCCCTGCGGGGCAAGCTTCTATTCTATACCATATTGATAGCCCTGCGGGGCAAGCTTCTATTCTATACCATATTACCCCCGCAGGGCTACTATTATGGAATAGAAAAGAAGCTTGCCCCGCAGGGCTACTTTAATGGAATAGAATAGAATTTTGCCCCGCAGGGCTAGTCATTCAAATTCAATAGCCCTGCGGGGCAAGCTTCTTTTCTATTCCATATTAGTAGCCCTGCGGGGCAAGCTTCTTTTCTATTCCATATTAGTAGCCCTGCGGGGCAAGCTTCTATTCTATACCATATTGATAGCCCTGCGGGGCAAGCTTCCATTCTATACCATTTTGATAGCCCTGCGAGGCAAGCTTCCATTCTATTTTATATGTGCAACTCAATAAGGATGATAAAAAAATGTTTCAAATAGAACTAGATCATGGGTTTTTAGTTACTGAATAAGGGTCATCTTCATGCTTACAAACATTTACTGAATAAGGGTAATGACCCTTATTCAGTAACTATTTACAATAGTCAAGATGACCCTTATTCAGTTAAGAATGCC
The DNA here is from genome assembly GCA_949317995.1 of Acholoe squamosa. Classification (NCBI taxonomy): domain Eukaryota; kingdom Metazoa; phylum Annelida; class Polychaeta; order Phyllodocida; family Polynoidae; genus Acholoe; species Acholoe squamosa. The sequence goes on from OX439049.1 coordinate 37,533,253, forward strand.
CTTCTACCACTATCACATTCACATTGAAGAGGAATACACAGAACAAGCCATTCCATTTCCTTCATTTAGATTCCTTCTTTTCCATTCACCCTCTAATTTTCTTTAGTTTTCAAGAGTTATCCTGACTTAATCTATTCTTTAGCGACTTAAAGTGGGAGAATGCCGATTTGGCCATGGTAGATTAGTGACGGTGGTTCAGATATATGTATACATCGTACATAAGCCATGCCCTTATACACGAGCATTGACCCCTACTGTACTCAGGGATGTAAGTCAAGGTGAATGGAAAATTCGGAATAAGATCTGAATGTATTGTAAAACATTGCAAAACTTTGAAACAAGAACGGAACCTTGTGTAGATCTATAGGAAACGATAGATTCTGAAATCAGATAAAATTCTGAAAATTTACATCCCTGTGTACTTTATAGAGTCAACACAAGATTTTAACTACAGCAGAGTACTAAGAGACTAACGTTTGGTCTCAGCTCAGACATATAATTCTGGTATGAATTAAGTGTGCATCTTATATACGCTGTAGCTCAATATTGCTCAAAGCTATTACACTAAGGACATGCATTCAGTGCCATCACAAAAATACGTGATGAGGGAGGAGGGGCAACACTGGCAGTGATGGGAGGTAACAAAGGGCCATTCTGGCCTCTATGGACAGATTACGCCCAGTGACATGGTAAAAAGCCACAGCCGTATATAGGCCATTATATGCTACAGCTGGCAGCCTAAGTGTCATCACCATCTAATGTACGATGTAGTGATGATGACCATGCTCCATTCGCCTCATGTTGTAAACGTTAATAGCAAGGAGAATTGGGATATCATTGATATCATCCCCACTAATAGCAGTAATAGCTACTCTCCCATGTTCATCATAGATCACTGAATGTAATGGTAAAAAAGTTGAATAATGATGGTAAAATGTTGAATAAGGATCATATCGTATTCAAAGTAATAAGCACTAGCCCCAATTTTTTTTTTTTTTTTTTTATTTTTTTTTTTTTGGGGGGGGGGGCTTTTTAAGATTAGAAAAGACCAGTAGTCAAACAAACTCTTTATTACTGGAGAGTGATAAATATAACTAAGAATCTAAGTGACCTGGGTGCTTATTACGTCAACAACGGTAAGTCTAGACTGAAAAATAAACCCAAACCCTTGTGGAGACTATCACTAAGCTAATGCCACATTTGTGGATATTTCCCTATGATAACATCAGCGTATATCTAAATTTATTCAGTACACTGACATTGCGGTCGTACTCCATATTCCCAGCATATATATACGACGGCATTAGGCGGCTAGATAATATCATCATTATACATCCCAAAACACCAAGTGAGATATACAGCACGATGACACCAGCATATATCCTATCGTTTACAAATGCCTTACGTGCAAAAATAAAAGAAGACTTGATACCCCTCCCCACGTCTCCCGTTCTCCATCTATTGCCCTCTACATGATGGCCCTAGTAGCCCTTAAACGAATGCATTATACCTCAAACAAACGCTCATTGGTGCATCATGTTGAACGCTTATGAGTGTATCGACCCCATTGAAGAGCAGCTCTATTCTTAAAACAAACATCAGTGAGTTACTCCCTGCTACAGTAGCATATCCATGTATCATGCTGATAGAGGGTCATAGTGTATCACAACAATATGCTAGCCTAACAGGGTTTGAGAGCTTTCTGACCTGCTCTTTCCACATCCCCCTTGTAACACCGCCATCTCCAATACCCAATGTGGCCTGTTGACGTTAGGTTCCGGCAGCAGCAGCAGCAGCAGCCTGTAAAGAGCAGCGGCTCTGTAGAGGAGAGAGAAAGGGGAGCAGCTCATGGAGAGGGCGAGCAGCTCAGCTCAGAGGGGAGAGGAGTCCCTCCTGAGTGACAAGGCGCCCAACGTAATCATCACTCCATTTAGCAGAGACCACAGTCGGGAAAGGCCCATTCACTCACGCCTCTCCCAATCACCCGCGCCACTTTCATCTTTCTATAGCACATTCCTAATTGTATTTCCCAGGCTGTGGCCATGATTGGGTGCTGCAGCAATTGTTTAGTTGCACGTCATGAGGCCCCTGGCTACTTATAGTAGCACACATTTGATTAGAGATTGTGAAAAAATCGTGGTGACTTTTAATTTAGCCAAGTTACAACTTTGTATATACTACTAGGCATACCATGCATAGTACCTTGCACATAAGCCGACTCCGTCTAAGGCACATCCTGACTTATGGAAGGTTCAATAAGGACCAATCATACAAATCAAGCAAGGAAACCGCACGGTACTTGTATTGAAACTTGTAGAAGTGGATCATGCTCATCGGTCGTCATGTTGCACCAAGACTCGCCAGCATTTCATTGGTGTTTCATGCCGAACCTCTGGGAGTGTTTCAACATGATTCTATTCGTGAATGTATCCAAAGCGAGTTACTTGCTCATGCAGTGCATCATGACGACCAATGGGTATGATACATTGACGCATTATCGGCCATTAATGGGTTAATAAACATTGGACGCAGCTAATGACCACCCCCCCCCCCCCTCACAACCTCCCCCTGTCGAGTCTCACCTCCATGGCCTCACTTATTAATCCCCCTGTCGGATCTCACTTATTAAAGTCAGTAGTGTGCTTAATGACGGCTTCTACTCACTCCCTCCGTACACACCCATACTACCTCCTCCTAGATAAAAAGCACTCTGCCACAGCAGCCAAATCAATAACAACCCGGATGTCGGCCCCAACCGGAAGTAACCCCAAACCGGAAGTGACCTGATAGAGGACGCAGATAATACCGGTTTCCATGACAACATACAGGAAGGTGGACCAGGAGAAAAAGGCAATGTGAGGACATAACGAAGACGTAACGTCATAGGTGTTTGGTTAACATATAGGGTAGGAATGTACAGCTTAACGTCCCAGCCATTCTCATGGAGGAGGAACCGCTAAAGGAGTGATCATTTTTTAGGGTGGGGAACAATTTTTTTTTTTTTTTTTTTTTGCCTGCTTGACTCTTTGGGCAAAATTTTGTTAAACCCTAGGAGGACATAAAATAATGTTACCTGTTTTCAACAAAAGGGTAGGGGCAAAAACTCTCTAGAGGGGGCCAACATTTTTTTCTGGGCAACCACATGGAATTTCAAAAGGCCTATTCGATTTTATTTTCACAGAATTACAGTTTGTGATCCCCATAACAGGGTAATCTAATGCTGCTACCAATAAAAGTTGTAAGACATCATTTCTGTGTGACTTTTCCCAAATGAGCGACCAAAGGCGTGCTTGACATTTCTGAGACTGTTAACTGGTCAACTAACGACTCCAGAAATAGCAATTTTAATTTTTCACGATCCACTTCCAATTCAAAAATGTCAGGAAATGCCATGGTCAGGATTGCTGTACAACAAAAAGTAACACTCATCAACAAAATCACCTCCATTTTATTAAATATTGTTGAGCTAATTAGTAAAATAAATTATTACGAGCTAAACTTATTGCTATTTTCAAACCCAAAGTTTATAAGAAGTAAAGAAACCAAGGGTAACAATATGATGCCCTTGGAGTATTACAGGACTGCTATAACTCTTAACCAATAGAATATTTGTATACTTAATACTTCCTTATTATCTGTATATCTACTTCCTTTGATACATATAGGTCTGCCCAGTCTCTATATATACAAACGAAGAACACAAATATTCTGGTTCTACAGTACAGGCATTATGCTATAGTTATAACATGGTTATCACTTTCAGTCTTACGTTCTCACTGGAATTCCAACCAAGTCCTTCGAGGAGAAATGTGGTTGCAGATATTTCTATTCCACAAACCAGTTTTAGAAATAATATGCTTGATACCTAAATTATTAGAATATATTCAAACCATGGCTTTACGCGTACAAACCCCAAATCACTTGGTTATACAATATACTTTACATCAGCATACATGCAATTAACATTATGCCACAGGTTGGTGTATACAGGCCAGGTGTTGACGATCCCATCATTGGGTACTAGAGGCACGGGTGCACCAAAAATTTTACAGGCTGCACCTAAATCAGCTGCTTTGATCAGGGACCCAGTCTATCAGGCCTTCTCACAGTGGAACTCGTTGAGCCCCGCGGTTAGATGGCTTGATGGGAAGGAAAGCTTTAAAAGAGAAATAAAGAACAGGCTCATGAAGTTCTTTGTACAAGAATGGAGGGCAGATGTGCCACAGTGGTTATATGATGGAGTGAGTATTATAGCGTGAATATACTTTGTTGGTCCACCTAATGGTGAGTTGTAAAGATCTTTGTGCTCTTACCGGGGTATGTATCAAGTTATCAGGGGTTTTATTTAGCAAAGGATAAAGTAACCTCCTAGATGTCTTAGTCCTATGTGTTGTAAGATGTCAAATGTTAAACTGTCTCTGTCAAGGTATTTGTCACCATATTGTCTCGTATCTTGTATTGTAGTAATAAGATCAACTATGTATCATACCGGAATACCGCCTGTAAGGTTTGCAAGTTATGGAGGTTTTCTGATATGGGCATGTCATAAAGACAGATATGCATGTTTACTTTGCCAGTGAGAGGTCCCTCCAGCCTACTCCTAGGAGGATAAGACATGAGAAACGCCGAAATGGCGAATTGTACTTCTTTCTAGAAAAATAAAAATGTTTGAACTTGAACTTGAACTTGACTGACTACAAGTGTTCCTGGAAGTCATCAATATGTAATGTAGCGCACGCTTTCTCATATCAATGAAAAATGCCTTATCTGGTTGTTTTGCTATGAGCTGCCATTTTAAATTCAATTCTGAGCTTTATCGATTGATCTCATGAAAGCAAACGGGGTATGTGTATATAGGGGGGAGAGGCCAAAGAGACTTACCGTAATCTCTCGCATATAAGGCATGTCTTATATGCGAGGTTTTAGTGAGTGAGTGAGTGAGTGAGTGAGTGAGTGAGTGAGTGAGTAATAGATGTTTAACGCCATTTCGACAGCTAAGGTCATATTCATGGCGAGAACTAGATTACACAATTTCACAGAGGAATGTGTCAGTGTCCACGCATATGTGCACCACACACATCCTGAGGGGATAGGAAAGATGAGAAGTAGACCCTTTAAGTGGGCTAGGGAAGCCGTGCGAGGTTTTAGTTCTCACTGGAACCACAAGGGGGGACACCAAGACCTTCCTTTTGATATGTTACACTCCCTGTAAGTCATACTATGACAGACTGGGGCTCAGGAAGTCACAGAGGGCCTTAGCTACACATAGCTTTTTAAATTTTCAACATCCATTCAGTAGAAGTTAAGTTATGATTTTTTTTTTTTTTTTTACCATATTCTGAAACTCTATGTGCGCCTTATACGCGAGCTGCGCCTTATACGCGAGAGATTACGCTACCTAAAGTTGGCACAACAAACAGAGACTTGACACCATCACCATTCCATGTGTATTTGTAACAATGTTTGGCATTGATACAGTTTGAGCAGAGCAGCCCAAAAACTCTGGGGCATAAGGTGTTCCAATTCTAGTAAATTTTATTTCATCTATACTTCAAACCTGAATTACTGTGGGATCCATCCCCCCCCCCGCGCACACCCTAATGACTGCCGCCATGCACTCTGACAATAAAGTATGGTGTCATGAAATATGAATCTATTCCATATTTAAGTTGACTCCACTCCCGGTACACACCTTTTACGCTACAAACTTTTTACTATTTTGAACATGAAGCAGCTAATCAAACTGGCACTCATAGCCACTGATTTTCCCTCATGTTGTTTTTCTATTGGTCTGATTAAAACCCATACTCAGTACCTAACCATTTACCGGTGGCATGATGCCTCCAGGTCTCATGTTCCTTATCGCCACGATACATTCCCGAATGAATGTATCAACCCCACAGAGTCGGCATGATACGCTAATGCACATTGCAACCATTAATGGGTTATCAATTGAAGTTCCAGTAGAGTTTGCTCGCGTTGTCCATAGGGACACAGATGGGCTGATTGAAGCTTTATTTGCCCAGGAAGGGCGAGGCCGTGAGTCGCACCTGCCACAGTCACTGACAGGTTTCTAAAACCTTGTATTGGCTTGTGCTGCTAGCGAGTCGTAGTGGTATTAACCATTTAAGGGTAGGACACATCTTAAATTAAGCTGCTATGTCTATTTCTCAGCATCATCTATATTCATGTCTTACATCTGGGCTTCCCTAGTACATCGTAAACGGGTCTTAATCTTATCTCCCTATCCTTTACTGTCTGGTACATAAAATGCGCTAGCACTGCCACATTCCTCCATCGACTGGTGTCTAGTGTATTTTCTCACCATGAACATGGCCTCAACTTTCAAAAGGCGTTAAATGACCATCACTCACTCATGCCTCATATCCGGGCCTCCCCAGCCCCAGGCCATCTTTAAAAGGGGTCTATGTCTTGCTTTTCTATCCTCTCTGAGTGTGGGTGGTGTCCATAGCGCGGGCACTGGCACATATTCGTTCCTTGAATCTCCTCTTTCCTGTCCCCTCTTTCTTACATATGTCTGGTGTCCATATGCACGGGCACAGGCACATCTATTCCTTTGTGACGTGATGTCTAATGTACTTTTTCCGCCATGAATATGACCTTAGCTGTCGGCTTGGCGTTAAACAACCATTACTCACTCACTTACTCATGCCTCATATCGACCTTAATGGGTTTTAATACATTAGTACATATAATGCTCCTCTCGTGACTCAGAAGGACATGAGACATAGTGTATTAAATTCATATGTGGCCCACCATGGGTTAAACATTCTGGAAATTCGCTATCAGGCCAGCTCCGTGGCAGGTAGGCCTTGTGTCATTTAAAAGATAATTTGTCCTTTTTTTTCAAAACATGAGATTCTATGCCACTAATTATGATTAACCCAAACCAGCAGCAATGTGACCTCCTAAGGCAGGATCTGAGCTGTAGCAAATCGACAGAAATGTCAAACCAAAAAGTATCATTCAAAAGCTATCCTTAAAGCAGGCATCTTAAATGGGGTTTATTTTTGTCACAATGAACATTAAGAACTCACAGAGAATCCATAATGCCATCCCATTCAAAGAAAACGCGAAATAAAAGGTGATCATGCACCCGGCTTGCTTTTATTACCATTTGGAATTCAGAGTAGGCCCCAATTTCAATTCTTTCGGTGTTTAGTGATTTGAATTCCTGGGAAGCTAGGATTGTTAATTATGAACCCTTTCAATCTGGACATGGAGGTTGGACAGGTTGTCTCAAAGCAAAGACCTGCTCTTAGTCTCAAATTGCATGCTTAATCGAGGGACATACTGTGACTCAATTTTACTGGACATCTACGGGATTTGCAGTAGAGATTTGAAGGGAGAGAGCGGTATGTCTGCACCCCATGTGAAAAAAAAAAGGAAAAAACGCAGTAGATATGTGACATGCCAGCTCCCTCCTAAGACATCCATAAGAGAGTCTTTAATTATACCCTTTTGTGACCATAGTTGGTTATAAACTGCTCCTTACAACTCCCTTTCCATAGTTCTTGGAATCGGAGTTCTTTAATATAACATGTCATTCATAATTAAACTGTGACAAGTAGTCTTACAAATATAGATGGTGATGGCGATCAACTGTTATACTTATCACTTGTCTACAATAGAGGTTTTGGTGACTCTGTGTACACTGAGATATGATGGACTGATGTTGTTGTACATTTCCCTGATTAACTGGTCTATTTGTACACAAAGACGACATACCTGGACAAAGATAAGGGATATCTGACAATACCACTTTTTGATCTAAATGTAGAGGCCAATGTTTCTAGTCCATGTTTCTTGTGAAGAAAAATGAAATTGATAGTTTAGGAGGTATATGATAGTACTCGGAATTCTGGGAGTTTATAGTCATTGTTAAACCATATACCATTGCTACCATCAGTACTATCAGTAATAATATAGCATCATACAAATAGATGTGTAGCCTAGTTACTTTATGGACGGGGACAACATAGTAGGGACTAGACAGAGAGCTATATATAGTGTAGGTCTAGTTGGGAGGTGAAAAGGTTAGTAGGGTGGACCTGTGTACTGTGCACAGTTCCCATGGACTATGTCACACGCACTCCCCTTTAGGACATAACCACATGGGCCAACACTATCGTGTGGTAGAGCCATGTGACACCATTCAGTCCTGCTACAATGAATAAGTGTTGTATTTCATTAACAGTATAATGATATGTTTCATGTAGGTGCCTCCATTCTCAGAATATACTACCTTATAAGTTATGAAAGAAGGTACCGTAGTAACTGGTGTATACAGCACACCTCGCTTAGGCCACCCTTAAATATATATCCGTTCCCTGTCCAAAGGGTTGGATTTTTCAGACACATGAGGGAGGGAAGAAATTTTTTTTAGGAAAATATTTTTATTTGTCATGAACATCGTAAGTGGGGACAACATGAATTTGTCACGTTTTAGATTCCCGTGCTGATGGACAAAAAAAAAATCCCATTCTCACAAAAAAAACAACACCAGGCCTCTGGACAGGAAACAAACATATTTTAAAGGGTGGCCTTATAAAGCACACCTAAGTTTAAGGAAATGGAAAAGACGCACCGGAGGCTTGATTTTAAGCTGGTTAATAGTAATGTAATTTTACCCCTCCTATAATAAGGTGCACCCTCTTTTGGGAGATTCTACAAGGTGCAGTAATCATCCTGAGATTTACGTATAAGCCAAAGCTTATATGCAAAATTCTACAATATAAGCCGGACCTGCAATTTGAAAATTATCAATTTGGTACTTTTTGAATAGACTAAAACATTTCCACCATCAAATCGGTATTCTGAGTTCAATGTGAGGTCTAAAATGGTCAATAAGCTGAAACTTATACTTGGGGTTTGCAATAAAGATTTCTTACCATAGGACTAAATGTTATCACAATGCATTTACCTGTACCTGTTTCCTTCATCATAGCTTTATCTCTCATGGGACTAGTATTGTTATATATGATTGTCCTATTTGACTATACGTGGGAACACATCTAGGTGGTCATCCAATAGCCATATTATTGCTGGTATGACATGTATACTCTACCCCTCCCCCTCCCAGATTACACACACACTCAGATCAATGGCCATGTACATGAGACGTGGTGTGGGGTAAAGGGGGGGGGTCATGTAGATCTACATGCAACTTAACACACCTTTGTTCATAAAATGGCGAATCAAGTTACAAAGTCAAAGATATTGGTCTTATTTTTGGGAGAGAAGGAACCTCAGGTCAATTTGGTAAATCTTGGAAGTGAGGAAGAAAGGGTCGTATTTGTGCTATGTTGTCACCAAAACCTGATAAAAATGCAAAAAGTTGATGAATCAAGGAGGTCACACTTCCTTGTTGAATGGATCTATAGTTTTACTTGGATACTTGCACAACAAAAATTGATGGAAACCCACTTGACCCAGAGTACTTGACACATCTGTGCAGTCTAAGTCTGCCCACCATTTAAAAACTAAAGAGGGGCCCTGTAACTTCTTCTATATAGGTGAAATCACAGTGGTTCTATAGCATTGTGCTGGATATATTATACATGGCGCTCATTAGATATAAGTACCCTCCTGTGTTACTCAATGTTATAGGTGATTTTCTAACTGTTACACAGGCGGGAGTAGCAGCAGTCCTTGAAAGGTATCTGCCAGAGTGCCACCATCTGGCCAACCAAGATCCAGGTCAATCAATGCATTGCATGACTTGGTTTAGACACCATAGGCCTCCCCCATCCATCCCTCAACCTTGACCCTTTAACGATCACTAATGCACCAATGCATCATACCCACTGGTTGTCATGATACACAAATGCAGCCCTGAGGAGATTCACGAGGGCTATATTCATGCATCATGGCGACCCTACAGAGTTGATACACTCCCAGAGGGTTGGCATGATGCACTGGCGGGCAGACTACCCAGCACTATCATAATGACCTATGGGCATGATACACCAATGCATTAGCGGTCCTTAAAGGTTAAGCAGTAGCACTGTTCCTTCTACTACCCCCCCCCCTACACACACACACATACACACACACATCAACCCCATCCTCCTCTAAACACAAGCCTACCGTGCTAGGACGATCAGCACGATATCAATCAATATCAACGTCTTCCTACCCCCTCCTCAACCACTCACCCTGGCCATATACCTTTGTATAGGCTGGAGTCTCCAGGTAGGGTGTGGAGTTGTGGTGTAGGGGGCGGGGATGTGGGTGTGTGGCAGGGGGATGCTGAGGACACGAGGGATCGATAGTTAAGTCCCTTAGACCATGCTGAAGCCAGGCTGTGGTCTCCAACCAAGACCCTGTAAAGACAGGCTCCGTGCAGGTCTGTGCGTTTGTGTTCTGAGGGGTTGGTGAAGGTGATGGGGAGCCTGTTTTTGGGTACAGGATATGGAGCCAGATAATTGTTAATAAGATATAGGGAGGATACTATGCAGGAAACTAATAATATTTTCTGGCTTTGCTATATGTGCCTGGGCAAGAATATCTCTGTAAGCCTTTCACTTAAACTGGAAGTATTCACTGTCCAGCCTCATTCCCGGGCTATACTGAGATCCAAGACCTCACATGGATGTAGCAGTGGAGGTTGGGGAGGGGGAGCAATGGGGCATGTCCCCTTTACACCTTTTGACCAACCCTGAAAAGGGCTGAAAAGGCCTATCCCCAACCCCATGCTTGCCATTCATAAAAAGGTGGTGTCGAATCACAACAGAAGTATCTCTATATATTTATATACTCAAGTAAGTGTTGATACACAAAGTCTATAGATAGATTAACTGTGTGAGAACCACATGCACATTGGCGGGTGTAGGCATAGACCTACAAGATATGTTACTAGTTTATTACTGTAAAATTCCATGGTGTTAGATACCTTTGTCTTGAGATACCATGCTGTAATACCCCGCATATATAAAGGTATGGTTTATAACATTCTTTCAGGATCAGACTCGTTCTTTGGACCACCATATGTATGCTGATATCAACGATTTCTGGGCCAGCTCTGATCTCTCAGCCAGGCTTGGCATTTGCATGTCATGCAGCTTGGAAGTATGGTACCTACATAAATATCACGAGAAATTCCGAGATTGGAACTGTTATGGCTACGCATACTGACTTGAATAATATACATGAATGGTGTAGCCTGAGGGGTCTAACAATCAATGTTGTAAAGTCCTCTTTGATGTTCCTGGCTCCTGAGGGTGACAAGAGATTCTCCATGAAACTAGGAGGTTAATCTTTAGAAAACACAAATCAGTACAAGTATCTGGGCATACAATTAGACACAGAATTCTCATTTGCTCTTCATGCTGACAAGATGATTAATTCTATTAGACATAAATTGTGGCTCCTACTCCAAGCTAGATCCTTCAGAGATAAGGATACAGCTTCAACGGTTTTCAAAACAATGTCTCTGCCCTATTTTGACTATGGGCTCATTTTCACAACGGGACTATCACCAGCCATACTAAAAAAGATACATGTCCTTTTTATTACTGGCATCAGGTTTTGCTTCCTAGTTAGAGACCCAAGGGACACTAGAGTTAAGGACTTGTATATCACAGCCAACCTCCTGCCCATAGATCTGCGTAGGATCTATCTCAAAATTACAACTTGTCATAGAATGGTGTTTTCCTCTCAGTCAGATATATTACATTCTGTCGGCACTAGAAACACTGAAGCCCCCACAATACGACAAGTTAGACCAAATACTGTTGCTAATCTAAAGGACAGAGTATATCAAGCCCATCTCAAGCACATTGATTCATCAGGGTCATATTTTGTGCTATAACACCCCTTTAGACCATGTATACCGGCAGACCAATGCATTTGCGATGACGTCGATCTTGGTGAGTCTAGACCAAATAAAATTTTTGAACTTGAACTTGATACTGGGCCTCCCAAGTCAGCGCTATACAAGAGGATGGATATAGTGCGATTCATTTGATCAGGTTGAGTAAGGGGTGCACCTTATACCCTATACATAGGACTTCAAACCATAGCACGGTACCATATATCAAAATACCGAAATGTGACTCAAGGTGCACCTATTAAATGGCATTGATTTCAAGTCAGGGTGCGTCTGATGCTTGAGATATGCCTTATACACAGGTTGTTGTGGTAGTTAAATTATTGTTAGATACTAAATGGGATCGCTATTTGGTAATTTAAATACTGGGTCAGCCTAATTGCCATGATAGGCTTCATGAATCAAACCTAATTGCCAGTAACAACTTCTATTAATAGTAAAATCGGTAGTGTGATTCGGAATACAGGGAATAAACAGGTTCGTCATTATAAAGGAAACCAAAATAGCTGACATCTTGCAGTTTTGAATTCTAGAAATCCCTTTGTCAGTACTAAGTGCTGGGGATGATTCATATTGTATGCCATGGTTGCACATTACCACGTGATATCAGTGCATCATGTGGGCATTCTACGCCTCATGTTCAGACAATGCGGGCATAGTTAAACATACACCAGTTAATGGAAGCCTGGCCGTCTAAGTACCGTAATCTCCCGCGTATAAGACACGTCCTCTACGCCAAACAAAATGCTGGGGGGTCTTATAGCTTTCTCTCAAGTTGGGTGTGCGTCTTATACGTGGGGTAATTTTACTATAGAAATGTACTAATCTTACAAATTTCAGCCTTAAAATGTGCTTCTTATACGCGAAAATGCATGTGCTGAGTTTGGGGTGCGTCTTATACGCGCAGCGCGTCTTCTACGCGGGAGTTTACGGTAGTATATACGTGATCAGTGTCTACACAGCTGCTTCCCGTGTGAACAGCACATATGGGCCACTATGTCATGTGAGGCCTATATATTTATATGCTATCGGCATCTACTTTTCTTTTAAAATTCTACTTTGAAAACCATGAGAAACCATTAAAAATAAAAATACCGTAAAGATCTGGGTATAGGCCGCGGACTATACTAGGTAGTAGACCATTTCAGAGGCAAAGAGAAGCTCATACAGTCATAGTATTCATGGGTCAGCATGACCTCCATGCCACTTAAATTACAGCATTTTCACTTTCTTCTTTTCCAACATTGTAAAAATTCAGTTGGAGGAAAAAATATACCGAGTCACAGATGCCCTTGACTATGGTCATATTAATGATGAGAAGACAACCGTAAATCCTCACAGAGGAGACACCTCGCATAAAAGGTAGTCGAAATAGGTTTAAAATCTGTGTCCATTCCCATGCATATACGGACACGAGATACAAGGACAGGGTGTAAAACAGAGAAGATAGAGGGTTGTGAATGTTGCAGGCCAAGGTCAGTCGTATCTGAAACCTCCTCAGCTGGGAGGGTGAAGCGGGCAGTGGCAGTGGGGCTCTAAACCTCTGAGAAATTTCTCTCCCATTTTCTATTACCTAAATTCACAAAGTCATTCATAAGTTATAAGTATTATATAAAGAAAATCTAAAACAAATCGGGAAATGACTTGAGGAAATATATAGAAAAATTTCAGCCTATTTAGTAATAGATATTCCCTTTTTAAGAAAAATAGACTCTCGTGAACCACTCAACCGAGTTGGCAAGGCTTTCACCTCTACGGCCATGGAAGTGGCCTTACAAACTACAAGAAATGGTGCAAACACCAAAAAAAGGTAAAAAACTTAAAGCCACTACAGTGCCCACTACTTTGCCTGTCAACCAATTTAGCACCTTCAACAACAACGACCACCATAACCTGGGTCTAACCTGGAATGTGCCTGCCTTAACCCCAGTTGGTTCAGCCACCAACCTACGACAAACTGAACTACAACTTGCCAATAACAATGTCACTGGAGCAGCCAAAGTCCTGAACACTCACTTAGCTATTGCTGCTACCAACGAACTTTTCTTCTCCAGCAGTCCTGAACATCTGCACAATGATGAAATTGGGGAATATTTGAAGTTTATTGAACAGTCTGACAACAAACCGTCACCTGACTTGACACCTGTCACACCAGGTGCAAACTTGGATTTACGAGCAAGCCATACTATAACATCTATCAGTACATTGGAAGAGGATACGACCAACACAAAGGGCTACGACGAAGGATTTTACCCAGTGTGTTCACCTGTCTCAGAAGCCAACTAACCAGACTTAAATCCACAAAAACTGACTCCGGCTAGTTTAGGTGCTTTAATGGATATACAAACATATGATGACTCTAGTGATGATGAGTGCTTTTCTGTAACACCAACGTCTGAGAAAGGGGCACTACCTTCCATTCCGGTGGGATACAGTGTTCCAGATGACATTCTGAAGGGTCTTATTTGTTGGTTGATTTTTATAGCGTCATACATGTACTTTTTACATATATATAATTTGTATATCCAATTCATTCATGTGACACCTTACAATCCATACATAGATGAGTTAATTAATTGTGAAATATTCATTTTGTTGATAAATCCAAGATGGCCGACTGTGATATATCCCATAATTCTTTTGCCCATAATGCACTTGTAAATGAAATTCCCCATGATTCATTGCCCTGTATATGAAGCCATGTTCTTGTTCAGAGCCTATCAGTTGGCTAGGATCTGAAGAAGGGCCAGCAGGCTCGAAACTGTTATCCTACATAGCCTCTCAATTATACATAGACTTTGTCCAGAAAAGACAATAAAATTGGAACTCTATATGCTGTCATCAGTTGGTTGTTGGTATATCTCCTTAAAACAAGAAAAATAGAGATATTTGTAAACCAGGGGAAAGGAGTAGAGGGCCTCAATTGAACCCTTATCTTATCTCTTATCTCCGATCTTCCCAAAACTACTCCCGACTGACCACCAACTGGTTGTACGATGTGCAAACACATGAACATGAAACCCTTAGGCTCCATCATCTTCCCAAGCTTCCCACCAACCCTGTAAAGGATGGGGTCTCCGGCGTCCAATTAACATTTAAATTTTGAAAGAAAACGTATTACCAGTTATGGCATCCCTCAATGCCAGTGTGCGGCATTATATATATATATATATATATATATATATATATATATATATATATATATATATATATATATATATATATATGCGGCTTATATACAAGGTTTTACTGCAATGCATTACCGGTAGTTGCCACATGATATAGTAGCCACATAAAGCCTAGTGCATTCTGTGCTCTATGACATTATCGACTTGTCCAGTAGGAGGGGGAGGGAGGAGGCTGGGGCTGCCACACCTGACCTGGTTAAATACACATTACTAGTATATAGTGCTCAGCTCATGGTACTAGGCATGTAACCTAATGTCTAGCTACATACATTATTGACACTCCCAACTGCTCTCCTCAACACACCTCCCCAGAGCTGCCACATCTTGGTGACAGTGGCCTCAGCTCTTGTCCATTAATACTAAATGAATACCTTAAGACTGTATAGCCTACCGCATTAATGCATCATTCCCATTTGTTGTCATGATGCATATATCTTAGTGACTAAATCACCAGGGCTGCATTAAGGCACCATAATATAATACGGACCTTATCATCAAGTTTGAGTATCTATCAAACATCTCTAAGTCTGGTCGAAATCTATAGAGCATCCCAATCCAGTCGACCCTCACTTCCTCGAACCTTTACAACACAAGCTCGGATCCCTCACCACCTCAAACAGCAAGACTTTTTTTTAAACAGTTTTATTTTAACCTGGTTTACAAAACTCGGCTTGACCCCGGTCTGCCTTTAAGAAACCAGGGTTTGAACGACCTTTGTATTTTCCATTATTTTGACTTCATACCTCGCAAAGTTTGCTTCCTCTGGCACTTTTCTTGCATTTTGCAAATCTGAAGAAGTAAGGGATGACAAGTAATTTGATTTACATGGCCTCAATCTCCTCTACAATTGATTGTTTTGGAAGCTGTGATTGTAAGACCAAGGTTGACATGTGAGAAATAGCATATGGTGTGCCTTTCTAATATCAAATATCATAGATAGAGCTACTAGTCAACACTAAGATATGATCATTACTGATACTATCTGCGCCTACAGTCCAGGTTTACTTCGCCCTTTGAACCTGTACTACAGATTATCCTTTTCAATAATATTTTGTTCAGTGGGCCACTTTCACAAACAATATTCCTAGCGAAAGTTCCGCACAAGGCATTAGGTTGACAATCCATAGAGTTTAGGGAGCGATCATTATTTATCAACAGGGAGGGGGGGGGGGCGTAAAAATTTCAGACCCCTCCAGAGGGTGGGCTAAAA
The DNA here is from genome assembly GCA_949317995.1 of Acholoe squamosa. Classification (NCBI taxonomy): domain Eukaryota; kingdom Metazoa; phylum Annelida; class Polychaeta; order Phyllodocida; family Polynoidae; genus Acholoe; species Acholoe squamosa. The sequence continues at coordinate 37,549,502 of OX439049.1, forward strand.
AAATTTACCCTCTTTTTAGCAAAAAAAAGCCTGCGCACTACTATAGATCAAAGAAGGGTGCAAAAATTCTATGCGCCTCCGGCATGGGGGGGCACAAAAAATTTTGACTGCTGTCGCAGGGGTAATGGTACCATACTTAATAAGTGCAGGTGTGCTTAAACAGGCCACTTCAGTAGCTTCTCCCAATTGGTTGGGGGAAGCCTTATTGTGCTGACTCTGGATCGTCAGTCTGGGAAATCATCGTGTCTTTAACCCCACGGGAGTTACAAAGGTTCCAGACTCACAGAGTGCATGCCACTGCCATGCCAGGACTGATTCCGGTTGCGGGATTGGAACCAAAAGCTGGTAAGTTTTTGCCTGCGCGTTGTGCTAACGGGATCTCCCAGGGACCAGTTTCATTCCAAAAGATCGCTATACCTGGGGTTGGCTTAAAGGCGCGTATATCATGTACGGTTAACTGTGCAGGCTTATTTCTAGATACTGCTTCCGGGAGAGCTTGAACAAGCAACTACTCATATGCCTGGTACCGCTACTGCAAGAGTTGGGTAAGGGAGGGGGAGGGGACATTTAAGGGCCGAGTCATTTATTGCCAGCTTTGGGGGCTTGATGGATTTTGGCAGATTGGCAGATTTTTCCGACATCCCACCACTATGACAAAAACTGGATATGCCCCCCCCCCCCAAGAATTGGATATGTGTGTGGAATGATGTGTCGCAGTGGGTATTTGAATTGTCCATAGTTAGTTTTGACCCCTGCAGTGTGAAGGTTAATTATGTTTTGCCCCCCCCCCCCCACCATGGGGCTCTTTTTCAAAATGGCCCTCCCCTATATCTAAGAAGCCCCCCCAACCTGGCAATAAATGACTCGGCCCTAAATAAAGAAAAAGGGGTGAGGGGGGGGGGGGATGGATATTATGATTTTACATGAATTGCAGGTAGTGAGTCAGAACTATCTTTCTAAATCTGAAGGAGTGGTCATTGTGATTATCTATCAATGCAGGGGAGGAGGGTAGCCTGTAGGTGAGTATCCACGCAGAAACACTCAATTTGTTTATGTCCCCCTCCCCTGACAGTGGTCAAAATAAGTTTTGCCCCCTCCCATCCGCACCAGAGGCTTTTGCTATTGAAATAGGCTACATGACCTCAGGAGAGATCAAAAGTTTTACGCCCTCCCTCCAAAACACACCACCACTCCTGTTGATAAAAATCAACTTTTGATCCCTCTTGATAGAGAGACCATAAAAAATGACCCCCTTTTCAGCAAAATGATCTAATAGGGGTTTGAAAATTTTCTGCGCCTCTGGCGTGGGGGATGGGCAAAAGTTTTGGACTGCCGCATCCGCACGGAAGCACACCACCTCCATTCAGGCTATTGAGGTTTCCCATAATACACTCTCTTCATGGAGGTTTCCTGTTAATTACCATAAGTAGGTCAGTCACGTGACCAATGTCATTGGCCAGAGCAGGTCACATGACTGACCTAATTATGGTAATTAACAGGAAACCTCCACGAACAGAGTGTATTATGGGAAACCTCAATAGCCTGACATTCAGGCTATTGATAAGGGAGTGGTCATTATTTATCAATGTGGAGGGGGGGGCTTAAAATATTTCAGACCCCTCTTGAAGGCTTAAAATTTTTGACCCCTCTTGAGGGGGGAGGAGTAAAAAAATTACCCTCTTTTAGCAAAAATGCCTGTGCACTACTATAGATCGAATAGAGGCGAGAAAATTCTCTGCGCCTCCAGCCATAGAGGGGGGAGGCAAAATTTTCGAATGCACCATGGCTCGAGATCGAGTGTACACTCTGAGGTATACACTCTGAAGTGTACACTTTCAGGATTAGCGTAGTTACATATATAGGAAGTGGTCATTTTTTATCAAAAAAAAAAGGGGGGGGGTGGCACACAAACTTTTGACTGCCGTCTAGGGGGGGGGGCCTAAAAAAATTTTTGCACATCTGTTTGGATGCCAGCTGGGACATTGGCATTTGGGATTAATAGTGAACCAAATAATCATACTCCAAGCTCTAATAGAACTAGAGACAATTAAAGGGCTAAGGATACTGTCCCTACGCCGTAAAACTACTTTTGCCAAAAATGTTTTTGCATGGAGGCCATTTTTTTTTTTTTTAAGGACGATTGCGAGTTTGCGCTACGTTTACTCCTAACTCTTTTTACTCCTTGAGAATCCCACGTACCGGACTTGCATTTGTACACATCCCCTCCAGAGTGTACACCTGAAAGTGTACACCTCAGAGTGTACACTCGAGCTCGAGCCATGCTTTTATGAAATTTTCATGCATCCGACCACCCCCTCTGACTCTGTTGATAGATAACGACCGCTCCCTAAATAATATCCCCTCCCTAAGTGGGCGTATTCTTTTTTCGTTAGCATCATTTAGAAGCTTATCAAGATGTAAAGGAAAGTGATAATAAAAAACCAAAACAAGGAAGTTGACTGGGTCTCAGTGAGGGTGAACTGTCACGTGTCATGCCCAGGTAGATCTCCGATCTCCCTGAGAACAGATACACTTAGGCCAAGGGAACTCAGGTTACAGTTTACTGTCCACCGCCCGCATGTATTTAGAGGGCCACATGAGAAAATTTCATTATTCATTATCTAAAACTTTTTACATAATTTTTCAAAAATGGATTTGGACATGGTAGGAATGAGCCAAAGGGCTCATATTTGGTATCAAATTAAAGCTTACTGTGCAAGGAATGTCAATAACATGGTGACATATACAAGCTAGACATTTCCAGGCACTGGTACCTATATAATGAATAATGAATAATGAAAAAAGGCCTCATCAATTTTCAAAATGGCTCGGACGGTAAACTGCAACCTGACTTCCCATGCCATGGCCTTATATTAACTTGGTCTTGAATCCAAATGCAACAACACTATAAACATGATATAATGGACCTAGGGCTAGGCTAGACTGACTAAAATCTAAAACTGATAACATAAACACAGATTTTAGTGAAGCTGAATGCCCTCAAAATCATTTGTGGAACTTCACTGTCTCACTTCAGTATAAAATTTGACAGCTGTTGAACTGTGTTAGTGTGTATTCCTACCTGAAGCTTGCCAGCCGTTCCTTTGCTTTGTCTTTGAACGATCGTCTAGTGGTATCTGTTGCCATTTCCCCTAGGGTTTCCTCGGGAGGACCATGGGCATCAGGAAGCTACAACTCTTCAGTCAACGATGGTGCCACCCACCTTAGGTGAACACATTGAGAGGGGGTTGGGCCAGGCACTCCGCCCAGCGTTCTCAGAGGCACAGCTTGTTGTTTGTAAACATGCTCCGTCCTCGACCGTAAACTCCAATACCACCGACTGCCAGCGCTCAGGAGCCAAACTCCTGTGTGTCCCAGGGGTTTCTCTCAATAAATCACAATGAGTGCAATGTTTTCAACCTCAGAAAATGAAAATATAGACAATTTTACCGTTTCAACGACCACCTTCTCCAGCCATATTCATTCGTATCCAAAAAGAGGCTACGAGCGAATGACATCATGGAGGTGGCGGTGTATCAGAGGATGTTCTTCCCCGCATGGCCGCAATGAAGCAGGTTCCCGCCGCGATGTCGGACGCAGCTGCGTCAGCTGGTGCCGCCATCAAGAGGCAAGAAAGGGACCTAGCTACTCCAAGCCGGCTCTTTACAATGTTGGGGATCATTTATAATCATTACTTCAAGTGTAAGGCCACTATTTGATCGAGTCGACGCGGCAAGAAAGCGTTAAATTACCAGCCAGGTAGGCTAACTGAAGGGTGTACTGTGACTGTGTGACTGAGTAATACTTAGTCTTAGTCTTAGACACAGTACATGTATTCCACTTTAATTAGGGAGTGGTTATTATTTATCAACAGGGGGGAGTGGTGGGTTTGAGGGGGGCGTAAAATTTTCAGACCCCTCCCGAGGGGGGGCTAAAAAAAAATTGACCCCTCTTGAGGGGGGGCTAAAAAAATTCACCCTCTTTTTAGCAAAAAAGCCCGCGCGCTACTAGATCTATAGATCAAAGAGGGGCGCGAAAACTCTCCGCGCCTCCGGCAAGGGGGGGCGCAAAAAATTTGACTGCCGTCGAGGGGGGGCGTAAAAAATTTTCGCGCGTCCACGCGAAAACCCACCACTCCCCCCCTTTAAAAATAATGACCACTCCCTTAGGCCTAGCATAAAATGATCAAATCCATTCCACAGGACTAGATATTGTTATACCTGAAAATTACAACTCTTTTCCTATACTACTTCCTCTCGTTTAGGGTAGGATATCTGAAGGCGAGCCCACTCAATGTGATATGCATGTGAGGTCGTTGTGAGGTCAAAATCTTAGGACTTCGTGAGGCCTAGACTGATTGGTATCACACAGAAAAAAATCCAAGTTAGTCAGTCTAACTTAACTTAGTCAAAACAGCTAAATGATCTTAGTAGGTGCATCTGACTAATACTTTGACTGACTCATGTTAGATAGGCTGCACTAGCCCACTTAAAGGGTCTATATATCTCCTCTTTCCTATTCCCTCAGGATGTGTGTGGTGCACATATTATGTGCGGGCACCAACACATTCCTCAGTGAAATTGTGTAATGTAGTTCTCACCATGAATATGACCTTAGCTGTCAAAATGGCGTTAAACATCTATTACTCACTCACTTATGTTAGACTCAGTGACTATTCTAAGGTAAGCCATTTTGACTAAGGGACAATGTCACCTTTTCACACCAGGTGGCAGGCTAGTTTGCAACAGGACTTTTGTGGTGGGTGGGTACGACAAATGGTTCTATGAATGTCAAAATTATGGTGATTTTTGATTAACCTATATGCTTAGGGCTTTCACAATTCAACATAACATCGTGCTTGACAAAAAATACCAAATAAATTGATGATTTATCAAAGAAACCAGGTAGTAAGATAGGTAAAACAGAAAGTGGACTTTTAGGAATTTTGGAGGTATTCCTGCCCCTAGCTTAAGGATATTCATTTTTCATCCAGTTTTTTTGCCCAAGCTGTCGAACTTGAAGAGATCCTTGTGTTACATACAGGTTTTACTGGTAAAAAATCTGTATTTTGGGTGTTATGGGCCTATAATATGCCCAAATTAGCCTAAAATGACCCTAAAAACTCCTAAAAATTGATATCTTACATTATTTTTTTTGCATTTACTCCTAGATATGTGTTTTTTTCCATTATTGTCCACTATATCAGGGAGTCTCAGGAAGAATTTGGACCCAATATAGCACAGAAGATGATTTTTTTTCTTTTTCCCTGGAGCAGATTACATTTTGTGAAGTGGCCTGTCCGGGCGAGTGACCACCTGCATATAACCCCACCATTAAATACCCATTAGATATATGGCTTAATTTTAAGTTAAGAAGTAGGTACACTATGCCAAATAAGAAATTGGAATTCTTCTATTTACTTCAAGCCAAGGAAAGCATACACGATTCTGTGGAAAATGCCTCCTTTTTCTTGTCTGGACAAAAAATATTTTTCTCTTGTCCTCCTTTCCAGGATTATTATATTTAACTGTCATAACTATGTCAGTTATTTGCCCCACACATATACCTAAGTGCCCAGTGTGTTAGAAATTAAATTCTCCCTAATGGTTTGCAATAGCAGGAGGGAATGTCTGAAATGTCCTCCTGAATTGTATGTCCGGGCGAGTGACCCTTCAATAACCTTCCATGTTCAGAGCTTGATTTATATATATATAATATTCAAATCTCCCTGAAATCTTCAGTTCCAGACCATCTTGACCTGTAAATTAGGGAAATATTATTTATATTTATGCCAGATGTGTCTTTGGTATCAAGAAGTTTGTGTTCTTTTGATGGACAGTTTTCACAATTCTGAGTACATTTTTGCCCTGAACAGACAATCAATGATTCTTCTCCTCCTGTGTAAGATTGACATATTCAACTATCCTAACTATGTCAGTTGGTTGCCCCCCACACATACCTAAGTACCTAGTGTGTTAGAAATTAAATTCTCCCTTACGGTTTGGAATAGCAGGAGGGAATGTCTGAATTGTCCTCCCGAATTTTATGTCCGGGCGAGTGACCCTTCAATAGCCTTCCATGTTCAGAGCTTGATTTTTTTTTATATAAATAGTATTCAAATCTCCTGAAATCTTCAGTTCTAGATCATTTTGACCTGTAGATTACGGACATAACATTCATATTTATACCAGATGTGTCTTTGGTATCAAGAAATGTGTGTACTTTTGAAAGACAGTTTTCACGATTTTGGGTACATTTTTGCCCAAAACAGACAATCATTGTCTTACATGTATACAACAGTCTCTAACTTACTCTGTGGGACCCACATTCTAAACAGCAAGTAAAGGAAAACTTCTGACCTAAATTTTGCCAGAAGTCCAGTCTCGAGCCCACATGGAAAATGAGCCATGGCCATGGAAAAAAACATATGTACAGTAAAACTTGGTTACAACAAACCCTTTGTTATAAGCTTAAAAAATTCGCTGTAACCAAATTTCGTTATAACCAAGTTAAGCATCATACGGGAGGGGCTTCACTGGTGATACACAAGGTTCAGCCCTTAGTGTTCATATCAACAAAATGCTTGGTTCCAAATGATTACCATACATTTTCTATAGAAATTATTCCTCTTACAATAACGTTTAAGCATCAGAATTTAGATTAGTTAAGTTACAACAAGTTTAGCCCAAAACCAGAGGGGCATCAGGGCCTATAACAGGACTTCATATCTGTTCCCTAGCCCCCTCTCTATGAGTGTGTAAGTGTGTGTGTGTGTGAGGGGGGGGGGGTATCACAGGGATGTCAAGGCCTGTGACAGGACTTCATACCTGTGTCTCCTAGTCCACTCTGTGTGAGTTTGGGGGGGGGGGGTAAACATCAGAGGGGCGTCAGGGCTAGTGACAGAACTTCATACCCGTCCACTGGTACCCTCTGTGTGTGTGTGGGGGGGGGGGGGTGAGGAGGGGGAGGGGTAAACATCAGAGGGGCGTCAGGGCTAGTGAAAGGACTTCATACCCGTCCACTGGTACCCTCTGTGTGTGTGGGGGGGGGGGTGAGGAGGGGGGGGGGGGTAAACATCAAAGGGGAGTCAGGGCTAGTGAAAGGACTTCATACCCATCCACTGGTCCCCTCTGTGTATGGGGGGGGGGAGTGAGGGGGTTAACATCAGAGGGGCGTCAGGGTCAGTGACAGGACTTCATCTTATCCCCTCTGATGCTCTGTGTGGTTTTAGGGACTCACTTTGTTATCACTTCGTTATAAGCAAGTATACATCAATGTCACTTTGTTCTAACCAAGTCTTTTTACCAAAGAAATGTATAGGAGATGGTTATGACTAGGCAATTTTGTTCATTGTAACCAAATTTCGTTATAAGGGAGTTTGCTGTAACCAAGTTTCACTGTAGTATATCTAAATCAATGTCAACATGACCCCTTTACCCAGTTCTATTGTAGAAAACATAAAAAGAATTGATGGGAATCATATCATGAGTAATTTTGCTCCTACTAAGGGAAAATACCCCTCAGGGTCACTCGCCCGGACACCGTTTCCAGGGTATATAGGTACCAGGCATTGCCATAGCAACGGTTTTCATATTTAACTAATAATGATTTGTGGTGAGGTACCCCAACACCTATACATCATCCACCAAAAATATCTTTGAGATCCTCCATAGTCTTTTCTCAGACCCCCCAAAATCTAACCAAGCCCTAAAAGTCCACACACTTGCACCTCAATTTGTGTGGCAAACCTGGGGCTCTGGCTCAGGGTTTGCAAAAGAAAGAAACGGGAAGCATTTATCATTATTCCTAAATGATGATACTCGGTTTCACAGTTGTGTTAATCCTAAACAACTGATAATAGGCTTTATACATACCTCTTACCTAGAAATGTGTGTGTCAAAATATTAGCAGACATAGTCAAAACCAAATCCTACCGTTAAACCCAGTGTATGAGGTACGTTTCTGGATATGCCCTGCCCGTAAGCCTCATTCTAAGTTTAGGACAAAGGTATAAGCCAAGGTAGGCCATTTAGATGGTCTATAAGCCAGCAGTCAAAATGAGGCAAACCAAGATAAGTTGGTCACTTAGTTAGTCATATTTGACTAAGAAAAACTTGGACACTTAGGAATGTGCTTTTGACTAACTATTGTTAGAAAGTTATCCTTTTTGACTAACATCTGACTAAGATTTTGAAGTTATTTTTTTAACTCGGAAAGCCGAGTTTTAAGAGCCGGGTATGGGCAGTGGAAATTTTTAAGACCGGAAAATCAGCATTTTTGACCTGGTAGTGTTCAGTTCAACCTCAAATAACATGAAAATGGAAAAGTATGAGAGAAAATAAAACATATAATGAAATTGTACACATGTTCAAGAATATGGAGGTGTAATTATTACCTGTTATATCTGTGTTATTTGTCTGATTTTGAGGTTTGAAAAAAGTAGGTCACCTGAAGTCCAACTTAGACACTTGTTGCACTCAATGCTTTTCTATGGAGATGTCATTTTGGTGTCAGGTCCGGGCGAGTTGGGTGTCACGTACGTGATCAGAATGTAATGGAAAATGATATATTGCACGTTAATCTTGTTTCTATGTTTTTTTTTTTTACATTTCTATCTGTATAGGCATTAAAAATAATTGAATTTGGTGCTATAATCCTCGGTTATACGATTCATGTTCATCTTGGAAAGTTTTTGCCAAAAATCGTCCAAACAGCTGAACTTTTATGACATTCCAATTGCGTCTTACTTTGATACAAACATGGCGGTTTTCTAATTAAATTTGAAAATATATTAGAGTGTAGGGAGAAGAAGATGAATTTATGCAAAAATAGGCATAACAAATATGATTTGAAATTATTTAAGAACATTTGCCGCGGTAGGACGACATAGCCTGCTGATTGATGGCAAAATCCAAAATGGCGGAAGCGCAATACGTATGGAGTATGTTTGTTCTTTGCTGTCACTATAGTGTCAAAAAGGTTAGACATTTCTCTCTGTATACACATTAAAAATATAACAATTAATTCGACATAGCTGGTTGATGCCAAAATCCAACATGGTGGGTGCACAATAGACCTATTAGTCTTTTGCATTGCTGTCACTATAGTGTCAAAATGGCCAGACCAAAGCTTTCCGAGTTACCTGCGAAATAAATCGCTTAAACTCTGGTTCAGTGCAATGAAACCTTTTAATGCCCCCCACCCCTTTTTTTCTTACCACATGCAATTTAGATTGTAGTGTACATATAAGCCCATTCCTCCATTATATTGTGTTCATTTTAAAATTCTGGGTGGCCCACACTATCACTAAGATATAGGCACAGTCTTCCACTTTAAAAGCACAAAAATTGATCAAATCCATTCCATAGGACTAGATATTGTTATACCTGAAAATTACGACTCTTTTCCTATACTACTTGCTCTCGTTAGGGTACGTTTACCCTATCTGAAGGTGAGCCCCCTGCAGTGTGTGGCCTATGACTGTGAGGTCGTACTCTTCTTCACTGATTGGTATCAATTGAACTCTTCAATGCCCCCCCCCCCAGCTTCTGAATGTCGTTCCGGCTGACACCTCGTTAGCCCAAGCCTTTGTCGGCCTTGCCAGTAGATGGGACATCATGCATATTATAGGGAGGAAAATATGGACTGCATTATTTATAACAATGGCTTGTAGACTCTACATTTAAAAGTTAGCCCATATGCCCAGCACTTTCAAGTTCTAGCTGCATTCATTTAATCATAAGGGTCTCATATCATCTTTTCTGTTACTTCATTAAGCTCCCCTGTACATATCTAATGTTCGAAACAGTGGAAAACAGACACTCCATGGATTTGACCTACCGGTAGGTATCTCTGTAACAAATGCAAAAGTTCACTCGCTTTGGGATGTCTAAGGGTTATCTCACTGTGCTTCGCCTTAGTCATACTCTAAATGAGTGAACCTTTTTCTGCCTGCCTGCTTCTCCCCTTTACCTTTTCCAGCCCTGTGTTTATATTGTGTATTTATGATAAATATAGCTATAGGTATAGTAAAACTACATGTACCAAGCAGGTGTCACCAGTCCTGTCCCCTAACACAATCCTAACAGAAGTACATAAAGTACATCAAAAGTCCAGCTTGATAGACGAAGATATAATTATGGATAGCCATGCTTATTACACGACTTCTGTGATTTTGGGTGCTTTTTCTGGATATCCCGTGCTGTTATTCCTGCATAATTTGCACTGTAATGTGAACATATGCAAGGTGGATATCAATGCGACTTTGGGTGGATATCAGCACGACTTTGGGTGGATATCAGCACTCCTAACATGTCATATGTTACATGTCCTAACATGTCATATGTTACATGTTAAAACCCATGAAATTTTCATGGCCAGGGTAGGGGTCGAACCTGCAGTCTCAGATCCCAAATCCAACTCCCTATGCATTGCACCACAGGGATTGACGAGAAACAGTGTGTGTTTGCTTGGTTAGAATGCCACCAGTTGCTGTCCACGTTTTCGCCTACCCCTCCCCAGCACTACTGCTGCTGCTTGCATAACGGCTGGACGCCTTCAAACCAAGCCAAGCCGGGCGCCAAGGTGTGAGACCCGGTGGTGTAGTGGTTAGCGCATTGTGCTCAGCTTCTACAGGTAGGCGGGACGAGTCCCGGTCCGGCCGTATATTTTTTTTCGCATTATGTAAACACACTATGGCAGGCTTCGAGTACCGGGGAAGGATTTTTTGTTTTCAACTTGTTTTTATTGATATTCTATTGATTATTCATTGATTTTTTATTGATTAATCGTGTAATAAACTTAGTAAGGTATGAGCTAACAGGCACCGAATTGCTTGTATCGTAGGATATCGTAACGAGTGGCCGTAGTTACTATACAGATAATATGCACAGAGGGGACTGAAATGACGAGGCAATCAAAGACCCTTTAAAGTGGCCATCAGTCTTTGATAGTCTGAATTTGTGTCAATATTCATCTATATAACATGGCTGATTCTATTGTGTTCAGAGCACCAATTGCAACATTGTGGCTACAATGAAACTATTTTGAGCAATCAACTTGAGGCCCTTCGTGAATTAATAAACTTTAATCTTTAATCACCACCACACGTATAGCCTCACCCGTTAATGCTCATTAACTCGGAAAGAGTTATAGGCACCACGTGCCATGGATTAAGACATTTTTGTTGGTCCAAATTTAGTATGAAAATACCTCCTTTCTTTCAGAATATTGTGCTATTCATGTAGAGTGCAATCTAGAGACCATGTACAATACAAATACCTTTTGAATAAAGGTCTTATTATATCAGAAATCATTGATAACAAATTGGTCACTGAAATCTGTGCCAATGCGACCCTTTGGGGCTCCAATGTTAAAGTATATGCATACCACTGGGAAACCTTTTTCCCCCACCCTTTCTGTGATTCTGCTAACCACAGAGGAGTATGTGTACCACAGATGCACCATGCTGATGTCATACCTTAGAAATGGGTACACAAGTTGGCACCACCTATATCAGTAACATGCATTGTGAAGATTAAATGCATATGAACTATGAGTTATCAATTTATTTGTTGTTAAGACATATCAGATTTTTTTTGTGGGGGGGGGGGTGAGGTGATTTACCTGGAGATAAAAAGAACCAGTCTTTCCGAGTTAACAGCGTTTTAACGCTCTCCTCTAGTTATAAGTTGCCAACTCAATTAACACTGTATCAATAAACATGGAGGCATATATGTGTTAGCAGTCAATCAATTGTCAGTAAAATTGAATTGAACTGAAGCTCAAGTCCGACGGTTAATCACATGGGTATTGGAGCAGCGGAATTATCTGTCACACTGGTGACCTTCATGAACTAGTCACCAGTTTGGCACGTGACCTTCAACCCACGTCCACATTTTGATCATCAACGTGCGGAAACAATGGTAATAAAACCTTACCCACATTCTCCCATCTGATTACTCATTATAAGGTAGTGATCATTTTTTAACAACAGGGGGGCTGGATGATTTGAGGGGGGGTCAGCATTTTTTCAACCCCTTGACCTTGGGGGGGTCAGAATTTTTTTGCCCCCTTGACTAAGGGGGTCAAAATAATTTCACCTGTTTTCAGCAAAAAAGCCTGCGTGTTACTATAGGTTAAAAGGGCGCGTTCGCACGCGATTTTCGCCTCCCAAGGGGGGGGGTCAAAAAAATTTTGACCCGTCGAGAGGGGGGGCCAGAAATTTTTTCGCGCAAACCCACCAGCCCCCCCCCTGTTGTTAAAATATTATCACTGCCTAACAAAGGCATGTATGGAGATTCAAAAGTGATTGGAGATTGAAAATATATATATATATATATATATATATATATATATATATATATATATATACTCATAAAGGTATCTAAGGCCCGAGCAAATAATTATCTCAGCCACCACTCAAACTATTTTTAGATTCACATAATCATATAGACAACTCCTTCTAATTTAAAGCTATGTATATTTCACATGGCCTTGTGTTTAAACATAGATGGATATGAATTAAATCCCATTCCTACTAAGCCATATCCTTATATACCCACGAGTATTTAATAGTATAGTCTATACAATAAGCGCCAGAACACGATGTCCTATCCTCGAAATAGTTCAAAATAGCACTAGAGTTATGAACCATTTTGTGATGATTATTATTTTACTTAAATTTTCTCAAGTTCTATGGTATGTGTCAGTTGAGCTTGAGTTTACCATTTTCATTTGGCAAATGAATCACATTACAAGTTGCATTTTGTCTGCATCATTGTATTTCAGCTTGGGAAGAACTACAGTGCTTTTCTTTCTATTGACACTGTTATTGGAATGAAAAAAAAACCATTGAGTCCACAACACCAGCTAGCCTATGGCGGTGTTGAAGCTTCCAGTACTCGGAGTTGACTGATTGAGCGCAGAGGCGTGGGAAGCAAATCTTCATTGGGGGGGCCCAGCGGGGGCCCAACCTCGAACACCTTCAATTGTCAGCTCAAGCGCAATAGCCCCTATACATACCTATATAGAATTTGTATAGAAATGTAATTTTCAATGAACTTTGGATCTGATTTGAGGTCCAGGCCTCCCATTTTCCCTATCCCATTATTATATCGATCTCATTTGAGATGCAAAGGTTTAGCTCCTTGTTCAATTTATCATGAATTCTTGGCAAATTTTTGGGGGGGGCCCAGACATACTCAGGCCCCACCTTCTTCATGATTGGGGGGTCCCAGGGCCCCCTGGTCCCCCCTTTTCCTATGCCCCTGGAGCGTGGCCGTTTAGACAAAGGCTGCTGGTAGCGCCCCCTAAGGGAGTGATCATTTTTTAACAACAGGGGAGGGCTGGTGGGTTTGCGCGCGGACGCGCAAAAAAAGTTTCGACCCCCCCCCCTATCGAGGGGGTAAAATTTTTTCAACCCCCCACATAAGGGACAAAAATCATGTGCAAACGTCCCCTTCCTATAATAACGCGCAGGCTTTTCCACTGAAAACAGGTGAAATTATTTTGACCTCCCCCCATCAGAGGTGTTGAAAAAATTCTGACCCCCCCTCGGTCAAAGGGTTGAGAAAATTCTGCCCCCCCCTCAAACCGACCAGCCCCCCCTGTTGTTAAAAATTGATCACTCCCTAACTATCAATACTCATAACACCCTTGGTATGTGTGTTACCTCACAACATTTAGGTACTAATAACACACAAGAAAATACACAAATGTCAAATTAACCCTCGTGTCTTTGCTTCAATTTTGCTCTCTTTCCTGAAAAAAAAGAAAGAAAAAAAGGACCCGATGACCTGTAGCATGGGGTAATAGCACAAAATGAGTGCTCATGTATAAACTGGTCACCTTTTGAAACACACTTGTAATATGCTGGCCTAGCCAGAATGACGTATTCTGATTGGTTGTCCTCCAAGGTAACCTTACTTGACATGTAGCTCATCCTGCCCCTCCTTCTCCTCCAGCCTCCAATTAACTACTACCACAGCGACACTGTCCACATATTAATGAGCAAATATCCACCTAAGTACTAACTCAAGTCTCTAGACCGACGGCTATACCTCTGCTACTTTCACTGGTATATGGAGTAACAGGGGTAGACTGACTACCACCTACTGCATAGGGGATAGAGCCAGACAAGAGCGATCTTTACAGTTATAAACCTACAGCTTGGATTTTACTGTTCTCCCCTAACAACTAACCTAAGATATTGGATCTGAACTGATGGATACCCGTGAGAAGCTAGTCAGTGCATGCTTGTTAGCCCTTTGTATAGCTCTCACTAGGGCAGCTGACACAAGTCTGAAGGAACTGTCTGAAAATACTGCTATAGCCGAGGAGGACTTCTGGGAACCTATTGGTGATGTGACTCCTCTCAAAAAAGACAAACATGTTGGTAAAGGAGGGAAAGATGCAGGGATGTGGAATCCATACTTTGAAGATGTAGACATATTTAATGACGATGAGGATGATGAAGATGAGGCTGATGAGGATATCAGAAGTCCAGCTCTCAAGCCTCAAAATCCTTATCCTGTGTCAAGATTCAAGGGTCAAGGGGGTAGTCACAGTGAATATGCTAACCCTCAAGGGGCATTACTACCAAATAGGCCAGATAGTGGACATACCCCTCCCCCACCTCCAAGGAATAGGTATAGCAGTCATCCAAATGTTCCACAGAGACATGGAAACTATAACAGCATGAACAGAAGAAATGCTCATTATAATGGACCACCCCCTCCTTCTCAGGGATATTCTTACGGTCCACCAGGACCCAATATGAACCGAGGAATGAACCATGTTGGAGGAAAGACATACAGTGATGAAGGCCCAGGTTTAAACAATGGTGGCCCTAGTTTTGGTGATTCAAGGAACATGAACCATGGTGACCGGAATTATGGCAATATGGCTCATGGCAATAGAGAGTATGGCAACCATGGCCGCTCTAACTATGGAAAATCAAACTATAATGACCCTAAATTTGACAATTCTGACCAGGGTGGCCTCAAGTCTGGCTTCTCAAGCCATAATGACTTGGAATTCGGAAGCTCAAGGTTTGGTTCAGAATTTGATATGAAAAATGATAACAGTCATTTTGGATTTGAAAAATCTGATTATGGCTATAACAGTGACTTTTCTAGTTCCCCCTTTGGCTCTAGTGACTATAGTCATGGAGGAGGACTCTCGTCTTCTGCAAGAAAAGCTGGCTTCCCTGATGCATCAGACACATTTGGCTTCTCAGATTTTGGATCAAAAGGCTTTGGGTCCTCTGGTCCAAGCTATGGAAAAGATGGATTCCCATCGGACAGTGGCTTTGGATCTTCAGGTACAGACTTTGGATATAATAACTACCCATCCAGCGGCTATGGACGGAACAATGCTGGATATAATTCAGCAAAAGCCTCTAGCCAGGGAAACCAAAGACGGCCAGGTGGCTTTCCCTCTGCCTTTGGTAACTCTAATGCTAATTACCAGAACAATGGTGAAAATAAACTGAAATTACCACCACAGCCTCCAGCAAATCCAAAGATTGGAAAGGATTTCGACGAGGAACCTGTCCATCCTGGCTTTAGAGGCAGGAGGAATAATCAACATGGAGACAACTACAATGGTCACAATCCTCAAGGAGGGAGTTATGGAAACATGGGTAATCAAGGTTATGGCGACTCTGGTTGGCATGGGGATTTTGGTGGCAGCTATGGTGGGCAATATGGTCATGGTGATAGTTCTGGTCTATTTGGTGATGTCTATGGCAACAGCAATGGACATTATGGCAACAGTAATGGAAACTATGGCAAAAGCGATGAAAACTATGGAGACACTAATGGAAATTATGGCAACAGCAATGGAAACTATGGCAATAATAATGGTAACTATGGGAACAGTGATGGAAACTATGATAACTTTGGCAATCATGGTCAATCTGGTAACAACAATGGACACTATGGCAACAGTAATAATGGTCCCTTTGGCAACAATGGTGGGAAATATGGCCATGGTAATGGGAACTATGGCAACAGTAATGGAAACTATGGTAACAGCAATAGCAACTATGGCGACAGTAATGGACAATATGGCAACAGTAATGGACAGTATGGCAACAGTAATGGACAATATGGCAACAGTAATGGACAATATGGCAACAACAATGGACAATATGGAGGTGACTTCCACAATGGTGATAACTTCCAAGGACAGGGTCGACATGACTCGTCCAATGGCTATGACAATCACCCTGTGCAGGGCCCCGATAGCAATGTCCAACATGGGTATAGCTATAACAGAATAGACAATCGTCAGCATACAGATGGACAAGATAATGTGAACCAGGCTTATGTTGAAAGGCCTAAAGAAGACCCAATACATGGTGAGGGCGCATTTATAGTACAAAATGCAAATGGTAAGCGATATATGTAATTAGACTATCCCTTTAACCCTTTAGACCTTAAATACTTGGTGAAAATATTGCTTTATGCCCTTGAAACTTTACAGATTTTGGCCATAAACCAACCCTTTTTTCACAACCTCCATCTGACTTTAAACCTTTGTAAAATATTTTCTATTGCTGAGACCAATTTGATATTTTAGCTTAAGCGCAATGCCCATACATATATAATATGCAGATATAGAGGCAAAAGAATTACAATGTATTGCAATTACTATAGAAAACAGTTGACACAATCATATTGCATTGGGGCCTGCAGACACATATATATCATAGATAGGGCTTCAATACTTTCATGAAAGGTAGATAAGGGTCAGTAGATGTTAAAACAGAAGAAAACTCAATTTGGCCAACGTGTCAGTTACAACCTTGTTGCACTGAGGCGACGATATTATAGGCCCCTATGTCGGTGTTTGTATTACATCATATGTCAATGTGCGAGGTATTGCAGTATTAATTGTATATAGTGCACAAATGTATAGTTTGTTCAATACCACTGCCAACTTATGACTTCCCTTGTTTAACAACCAACAGATGACATTGATGACGACGACGACGACGACGATGATGGCCTCTACTTCAAATAGATAGACCTTGGGTATCGGAACTAACAGAATATACTAATTGCAACTTGATCACAAAGAAGAAGTCTATGATATTTTCTTTTTAATGTGAATCCTATAGGAAACGAGGTTCTATGGAGGCATACATTTACAACTCTATTTGACTACCTGGGAGACATTTAGAGTATGAAATTCAGTTTTGTAGCAAAATGATTATCAGATCAAAAATACTAATCTATGAAATGCCTCAGTGGGTATCTGAGAGAAAACAGCTTATGACATATCTAAATATTGAAATGATATTCTTTAGATTTTCAAAGTGATTTATTTTTGCTGGCATAGTTCTCTTCATTTTTCTTCCTCATAAAAATTGCCTTCCATTCATGATCGAAATCAGGCTGTTTTAAAACAACCAAACTTGGTTCGTACCAGACTATGGCTAAAGGTTAATATCTGATGAGAGTGGCCATGTAGGTCTAATTGGTACAATTTAATTAATTAGGGTTCATGGCTGTGAAATACGAATCCATCAAGTGATGCATTAACATGTATACGTAGGGCCTATAGCTCGGAGACGTGAGGGTATTCATATTTCCTTATACAATATCTGAACAATCAACATAGATAATGTCTAGTACAGATGGGTTCGACAGGTGTGACAGCATGCATCCGGCCATGGTAGAGCCAGTTTGAAAATTTAGCTCAATGTCAAATGAGAGTAGGTCTTTACGACTTTATGTCCTATACAGCTGATATGCGACACCCTCTATCGCCTAGTAGCTATAGCTGTAACATCATTTTGCAACTTGTAGGAATGGGGAAAAACCCACAACAAAATAACAACAGAATAATGAACGATTATGGATATTATCCAAAGATCTTGATTTGTATGAGGTAATGAGTATTAATCTTTTAATTGTGTCTTGTGTAAAAATGTGATTTGTTTATTCACTGAAGGGCGATTCATAACGACTGACGGTCTTTCTGTGACCATGATATTCATCTAGACGCAACCATTTAAGAAATAGAAGATACTCATATTTCAGTGGACTCTTATTTACCATTGCTACATATGGCTAATTGACATTGGAAATTATGTAGAAATCGCAGTTATCAACCCAATGCCTTTATCGAGCCTCCAAAGTAAAGTGTTGGTTCCAATGCCGTCGTTTCGGTGAATTTTCCCTAGTATGATGATTTATAACATTGCAAAAGTAGGAAAAATTGGTTGGATTTGTAAAAATTCGCCCGACTGACGGAAGTGGAGCTAGCATTTTAAGCGCTGGATTGATTGCCGTCTGTTGGGCGAATTATTGCTAATCCGACCGATTATTTTCAATACTTTTGCAATATCACAAATCGTCGGAGTAGGACTATTTCGACTGATTGTATGCCTGTGGAACCTGTGCTTTAGATATAGGCTTTGGATGCTGATGAAAATTGCAATTCTATGTTGTGAGTTTTTATGAATTACTCTCCTGATACACTTTTGGTACTTTATGTTCGACACTGGTGCATTGGTGTAACCACAGGAAGCGTTTATCTAAGAACTCATTTTTTACTTTGGTAATTCATGTTATTAAACTGCAATGATGGTTTACCGATTTCTTTTTTTTTTGCTTAACACAAAAAGGCTCTATTTTCACATCATTATGTTTACTGGTATTTACAAGAAGATTTCTATGTCTTATATGTATTTAGCTGCATTCACTGAAAAACTGAGAAGCATGAAACTAGTCAGTGCAGACGACTTTAAGTCCTCAGGTTGACGATACCTAAAACTACAGCTTTACGCCATCAAAGTGACGACTTTAGGTCATCATCCTGACCACCTAAGTCATCAGTATGATGACTTTGTATTGTCAGTATGACAAGTTTAGGTCATCATTTGACCTTGACTACCCTAAACTCGTCTGTATTTACGAGTTTTAGGCGGCTGCATGTTTTCTGTGATTATAGGTATGTGTATTCGGGTCGTGATTAGATTTTATCAAAGATTTCTAATTTTCTATTGTATATCAGAGTCCTTATGTTTAGTACATATATGCATTACATTATATTATCTAAGGCATTTTACATATATCATCTGACAAAGCCTCACCAATGCAGAGGGAATTGGATGTAGCATCTTCATCATTGCATGTATTTTAAAGATTATAGACCTACAACAATTACATTATACAACAATGTATTTTCTTGTATGCCGCATATTTCGAACTAAGAGCAAAGTGTCCTGTTTGAGGTTTAATATCGGTTATTTGATAATCTCTTAAGTTCATATACTCAAGTTATTACTTATCATTTTATAAGTAAACTGGGTTATGGGAATATTATAAGGTTCTAGTGAATTCTATATTTTTGCAATTGATTACGGACGGTTGGTTCTGTCACAGATAGTAGGAATTTAGTGACTTGCTAATGTGTATACATACTTTTGTTCGGGCGTGTCAATCATTCATGATCTAATAAAATATTGTATAGCATATTACACTGCAATGATTATGTGTGCGTGTACTTGATTACTACGATAGTTTGTATACTTCATATACATTGTAATATAGGTTAACTATAGATAGCAAAGGCATCTTAAAGGGTTTGAACAGCATTACCACACTTTTCTTTGGAGGGAAATAGTGCCTAAGGTATAGGGTGTTGGCATTCCTATATTGTAAACATGAGATTCAAATTTGTAAACATGAGGTTTCAGGGGTTATTTTATGGGTGATCTCTCCCCTTGTGTGCCATATTTACAAACTAACCTGCATAGAGCTGCATAGACTCTGTGATTGGGTGGGAGTTCAATATATAAACATCAACACAGCAAAATATAAATAACAACATAGCAGTCACACAGATCGCAGGGTCTTATACTATAAAAATCAAACCTGTCTGATATTGGGTTGCAGAGAGACATCAGTGTGAAAGTCTGCAATATTTACATTAGGTCAACTTGATTTAGTAAACAAAAACATCTTTTGACATAAAAAATGTGCCTGAGATCGTACACAAACCCTTTCCTAAAGCTGCTGATCCTGGAGTCACGTTAGGAGCAAGCATTGCTCATCGGTGTTCGTGGAATGGTTCACCGATGCTGGCACTGTGGCAAATTGTGTCAGCGACGGGGGAACGGCCAGCATATAGTTGTTGTGTTTCTCCAATAGTCAGTCTAGGTTACGTGCTGGTCGAGACTCATAACAAGGAAGGCCCTAGTTGTTGAAAGGTATCAGAGATATTCACAGACAGATTAGATGGTGTGGCCCGAAGCCAGGAAATAAACAGTGTTGATACTTAAGTTGATGGAGTCGTCGTAATCCTTTCTCCCGGTGGTAACATAGCATAAGCAGACGCTACATTGGTGACAGCGGTGTTTTCGAACTCACGCAGGAGAAATATATCAGTTAAAAAAGAAACTAGACTTTGGGGATTTAAAAGGGGCAGGATTGCTGGAGGAAAAGGGGACACTTCTACAGGTGGTGGATGAGGACATCACTATCAGATGGGCAGGGGTGGAGAGAAAGGGGGAAGACCACCCAGCCCGTCAGGAGGAACCACGGGACAGGGAGGGACCGGAGGTGCCAGAGGAGGAAGATGGCGATGTTAACCCAGAGGGAGGTGATGATAAACAATACAGGTGGCCATGGGAAATGGCCGGGGCAAGGCCTAAGGTGGAAAAAGGGACGATCGTCTACACAGAGAAGTGGGGGAGAGAGAGCACGAGGACAGTGAAGGAGAGAAAAGCAGTGGAGCATTGGGCTGCTGAAAATAGGGGCAGTGCGAGTAAAGGCCAAGAGTATGGAGAGCTTGGGAGACGGTCTCTCTCCGACGGGGGAGCTCGGGGAAGGCAGGGAAGTTCATACGCTGGTGAAGGTAGAAGGAAGAGGCAATGGGGAGGGAGCTTCGAAGGGTAAACCTGTGGTGAAACCTACTAAGTATGATGGAACTACAGATTTGGCAGACTACCTGAACCATTTCGATTTATGTGTCAAGGTGAAGGGCTGGGGACCGTCGAAGGCTGGGATGTTCCTGGGGTTGAGCTTGACGGACGAAGCTCGGAGATTGTTAACGGAAAGGAAACCCGCTAGATGGACAAGATGGCGGAGTTGGTGGAGCGCTTGGTGAAGAAGCTCGAAGAACCCCACCTAGAGGAAAGGAAGAAGAAAAGTAGTATGGTGTGCTTTGGTTGCAGGCAGGAGGGACACTTCAAGAGGGAATGTCCCTTGAGGAAGGGTAAGGAACCATCTCCGAAGGTTGGTGGCGTCGTCATGGAGACCCTAGCCATCAGAGAGCAACCAGAGACATGGAGAGAGGGGGAGGGGCGGACTGAAGGACAATGGTGCAGGATGGTGGAGGGGCCTGTGGAGATAGAGCAGAAGGCGGTTATCGCCGACCTGATAGCGGGCACCGAATCTCACCGGCAGAAGGAGCTGGCTGAACTCCTTAGGAGACACTTAGGGGCCTTCCTGAGGGATTTTCAAAAAAAAGGTTGTGGCAAAAATTCTCAATTTGAATAGGGGAGTGGTTTCCATAGCAACCAGAAATTGCCTTATCTACCAATTTTCTATGTTTCCATGGCAACCAACATTCCAAAAATGGAACATTTTCAGTAGAGATGGAATGATTTTAAGCATACCACTGGATTCCTTATAAAAATTGGCCTAAAGCTTTTTTTTAGCATATTTGTCAGTGTTTTACCCATATACTGCCCCCTGGTGGCCAAAACCAGTACTAAAAATCCCCCCGGAGGCGCGTTCTCCCCCGTCGGGCCACACCTGTCTAGTATACCTGGATGATATTGTGGTGTTCTCTGGCTGAGGGAGGTGTTGGAACGACTAGAAGGGGTGGGACTGAATATCAAACCATCTAAATGCCAGCTAGCCAGGAGGAGGGTGCTGTTCCTGGGGCACCTTGTCTGTCAAGTGGGAGTGGACACCGATCCCGAGAAGATAGAAGCCATGGAATCCTGGCCTACACCGAAGAACGTATTGGAGGTGCGCAGTTTCCTGGGGCTGGCGAGGTATTACAGAAACTTTGTGCTGGATTTCTCCACAGTGGCTAAGCCCCTCAGTGCACTGGCAGAAAAAGGGAGGACCTTTAATTGGACTTCTGAATGTGACACCGCGTTTCTCGGACTGAAGAGTTGTCTGACAAGGGCCCCCATCCTTGCTTTCCCATGCACCAAGGGTCAACTGGTGATGGACACCGACGCTAGTGATACGGGATTGGGAGTTGTGCTCAGTCAGGAGCAGGAGGGGGGAGAAAGGGTGCTGGCCTAAGGGAGCCGCACCCTGAGTAAATTGGAAAGGAACTACTGTGTCACCAGGAGGGAACTACTGGCTATAGTGTTTGAGGATCTGCAAAGAAAGACGATATGATGATTAGATTGTGGGAATGGATGGAATGGATACCTGATGAGAGTGCCCAGCGAGGCTGGGACTATGAAACCAAGGCGTGGTTTGTGCAGCTGAAGGTTGGTGCGGGAGAAAGGAGTCATCGGTCGGTGGTGGGAGGCGCGCGCTGGGCAGAAGCATTTCCAGAGAGCTGTCCCCATCGGGGAAAGGGACGAGGTTTTGCGTACGGTTCATGGAGAACCCCTGGCGGGCCACTTAGGCAGGAATAAGACACTGAGGCGCTTACAAGGAAACTATTACTGGCCCGAACCATTGAAATGCTGCTGGCCACCGTGGTGGCCTCCGAACACAGGGATTGGGACCGACAACTGCTGCCTACCGCTCCTCTTCACACTCCTCCACAGGGATGTCACCCAATGCTATGATGTTGGCCCGGGAGACAGTGGTGCCATTGGATTTGGTGTACCCACTGGCGGAGCCCAGGGGGGCTAGAGACTACTCCGCGGAGATGCAGACATATATGGGCAGGGCCTATCAGGCGGCAAGGGAATCACTAGGATGTTCGGTGGAAAGGCAAGTAGTATAGTATGTATCGGAACAGGACTATAGCTAATCTAAGGATATTACTCACTGGGGATGCAGCCTCCCTTTCGGCGGGAAATTCAAATGTGGGGTCACGTGACCAAGACCCCCTGTGGTGAGGCGTCAAAAAGGACCAATCAGAACCCTCTCTTTTGGCGGGAAATTCAAAATGGTCACGTGACCCAAACCCCCTGTGGGATACCACCAAAATGGCACCCTCTGATTGGCTGGCTGTTTAGGTCATGTGACCTCTATTATGCAAATAAGGTCACATAACCCTAATTTTGGTGGGAAATTTGAAAAATTTGGTTATGTGACTCTATTTTTAAAATTTTTTTTGCCAAAATGGAGACCTCTGATTGGTTGGCTGTCCACACGTCACACCATCAGCTGTATGCAAGCAAGTAGTTACTCGACCTTATTAGCATAAAGAGGTGTGGTTTTTTATGTAGATGAGGGTGTAACTATAGTGAGATATTTTTTATATAAATAAAAAAAAAAGGCAAGCGGAGAGCTTGCCAAGAAAAAAAAGAAAAAAGGAAATATTTGGGAGGGCCCTTGGGGTGAGGGGTCCTTTGGGGGGGGACCATTGGGGTGGGGGGACTTGGGGTGGGGGTCCCTTTTTTTTTGGAAACCCGCCCCTTGGGTAGGGGCAATTTAACTAAAAATAAAAACTTAACAAACAAATTTATTTTATTTTTTTTATTTTGATAAATAATATTTACACTTCATTATTTACAAGTTGCTAAATACAAATTCACACTCTCTACATAACTTTTGTTTGTCATAATTCAGACTGTATATGGTGTAATCTTGGTGTACAACTTCAGAGCAAGTACCCTCTTGAAATGAAGGATAGGTGTAAGCCATATTTCCCATCCACATCTCATCGATATTACAAGTGAAATCCACTGAAGTGCTATATCAAGTACTCCATTCAGTTTGTCTGGACATGATACTTCTCAGTTGAGCAGCTGGTACACTGGGGTAAGGAACTTTGCTACACAACATTCGGTCGACACACTTTTGACAAAAAGAGTTGAATGTTCCCTTTGAACAATGACACATCTTTCTCAAAAAGTCTGAGCTCTCTTCCAAAAGAGAAAGCAACGTGTTGATCGATTCTATCGTATATCGCCTTTTGACGAAAGCACATGTGTTCTCGTTATGGAATTAATATACTCCTATAGCTCTATCTGTGGTGGTACCAACCACTCTTTGAAATGCATCTTTGAAACACACAACCAATGAATCAAATACAACATTAGCGACGCTTCACATATAAGTAACTCAGTTCCTTTTTCTCTATCTTGTAACTGTGCATTTTGTTTTCTATTACTTTAAAATTTGTATCAACATCGTGGATAGTTTTTTGTTTCAAAAGAACATCCAAGAAGTCTTTGGGTTCTTGAACGTTTAGTTTTTTTATGACACCCTTTGCACTCCATTTCTTTCATTTTCTTTCACCTATCGAGTCTTTATCGTAGCAAATGTAAGTCTTGGAGTTGAGACTTAGAATTCCATCACCCTCCCACTCGGATTTGAAAAGACCCGGAGTTCTCTGATCGTGGATGTATCGTTTCTGACAACAAGCGAGGGGGATCCATTCTTTGACACCTTGGGTTTTTCTCTTTACGAAAAAGCTCTAAGTGGTCATCGCACACCGCTGTTAGAATCCTGTTTCGTTTCTCTCTAAAGTACGATTCTCTCAGGTCGTGTTTTATGAGTTGGTCCAACGATTCACCGCTGAGAGCCATGCAAAGACTGTCAGTGTCCATTTGACAAAGAGCGTAATCATGTCGATCGATAATTTATCCAAAAAGTCCAACATTTTCAACTTGGCGTACTGGTACACCATGAATCCTATTTGAATAGGAAGATTGTTCCTGGCTGTTTTTGGTTGCAGGTCGACTTCAAAGAGATCTGTTCTCAACTCTGTACCCTTTTTGAACCGCCAAGAATTGGTCAATAGTTCGAAGGTTCGACCTCTAGTGTATTTCACAGTGGTGTGTTTTTCTTTGTTGCAAATTGTTTTACCGTACGTGGTGTTTGCATGTTCTGTTCGGACCAAATTTTTTCACATTCGGCGTAGTCAGATTCAGACATGTTGGTGCCAGTCAGTTTGCTGTCAAATGCAGATCTTGGTGGTAGTGTTCTGTTTTCCAGTTTCCTGGTAAATGTCATCCATTCGTAAGGAAAGTGACTTTTGTGCTGATTTCTGGTGAAAGCTAGTAGATAATTCGCTTAGTTATAACCAGATGCCAAATAGTTTACTACATCCAAGAAAACAGTGTGCCGAGTGAAAATCACCAAGTATTGGTTACTTCTCTTTATGACGCTGAATTCTTCGTTCTCTCGGTCTTTGGAGGAGAAGAATGAGTGAAGCTGTACTTTGATCAGATTTAAGTCATAACGCCCCGAGTTGAAACCTACGACCAGAACTTGGCGGAGAAATCTCAAAAGTCTCTTCTTCAGTTCAACTAAAGGGGTGTCTTGTCCTAGTTTCATTGAAGTCGATGTCGGGAGGCCTGAAACGCCTCCTCTAGGTGGAGAGCTTCAGCTATCCTCTCATCTAACTTCGCTAACGTCGGCCGGTAAAGTTCTAGCGCTGCTTCCCCGATGACCTTGGCGGTGTCGTTTATGTAATTCAAAACTTTATCCAACAAGGGGTCTGAATCTGTGTCAGATTGTCTCACGAAGCAGACCGGACCTTCGCGTCCTGGAAAGTCAGATGCGACGCTAGCCGACAGAGGGACGTGTTCCCACAGGACTGACACGTGTCCGGTCGACTGTTCTTTGGCCAGTCTGAAGAAAGCTTCGAAATCGAAGGTAATTTTGTAAGGGTACATTTTTGAATTTCTGTTGGGTGGAAAAATGGAAAAATCTGCTAGTGCTTTGAAAACCGTTTTCGAATTTTGATAGATTCCACCTACGTATTTCAAGGCGACTTGTCTGCAAGGGGGAAGTTGGTTCCTGTGTGTTTTCAGTAAGAACTTAGTCGTGAACGCCGACTTACACTCGGGGCATTCGTAGATGCCAGCGTATTCATTGAAATCCCGACACATGCAAACCGTGTGTCGCGGACAGGTGTAGGTTGACTTTACCTCGGGTGGCCGATGTTTTGAAAGGTGGACTGATCAGGGTAACTCGGTTTTTCAGGTTCTGACCTCTCACTTTACAGGTGGTGTAAACCGCTATTTGTATATCGAACAAGTTCTCTAACGTAGGTAAGTTCCTGATGATCAAACCTGGAAAGGTTTCAGGTTTTGCAGTGGAATCGAACTGACACAACAATTTTGAAGCATGTTTGCCGGTCTTGTATAAGTGAAAGGATATGCAGCGAAAGACGCATAACTTGTCCCTGTTGGGAAAATCTAACACACCGCCTCTCTTTTTAAGTCGACCCGAATGGGTAACCCTGGCCCCTATGGGAAATTCTCTGGGTCCCATGTAAACGCAAACGTTCAAATTGGTGGAAAATTGGTAGTCTTAAGTTTGTTACACTCACACGACTCCCATGTGTCCTGACTCCTGTTTGTATTGTGGGCCAATTCCTGGTGAACATTTCCTCACCCTCCAGTATAGTGCATATTATAGGAGGAATAGTCAATCCGTCCAGAGATTCGCGTCGACAGGTGATTTTTTTTGCAATTTCCTTCGCCGCTTAGAGGACAAAATTTTTGTTGTTTTTTTCTTGGCAAGCTACCAGCTTGCCTTTTTTTATTTATATAAAAAATATCTCACTATAGTCACACCCTCATCTACATAATAAAGCACACCTCTTTATGCTAATATGGTCATGTAACTGGGTCAGGTCGCCAGAAAGCAGTAAATTTGGTGTTTTTGGGCCTATTTCTACTTTTATGGCTTTGGAGAAATAAGTTGTGAACCAATCTTATCTTACATAGACTCATTTGATAGAGGACACTTAGGGCTATCAGAAAAATGTAAATTTGTGGTCATTCATCAAAAACCCTAAGACTTATAGCCTGCCGAAGAGAAAAAAAGACCAAATTTTTTCTTTTTATATTTTTTTGTATTTTTCACAAGTGTCCTGTATTGATTAAACAACATCTGGAGTATCCTAAAGTTAATTTTTATATTGTATATGATCATAGGTATCATTTCCATGAGGTTTGGACATATTACTGAGTGAGAATTTTTCATTATGTGTCTTTCAAAGTAGAAATCTGTAATTTTTAACATCCGGTACCTAAATCTAAATCAGTTATAAAACATAGAAAAAACTTCAAAATCTTTGTTATTACCCATATGGAGGGCCCTATTGTCCCCTACTCTGGTGAAAAAATTGTGTGTCTGTCAGCATTTGTCTCCATGTGAGAGTAGCTTATGTGAAATAATTCTGATAAAAGTACCGGATGTTATGTAACGTCCGGTACTTTAATCATCATGTAGGAGGCAGTCTACTGTGCATGCATAACTCAAATGTTTTCCCATTTTGTAATTGAAGTCAATAAAAGATATTTTGTTCTTGTTATTTCATGTGTTTGTTATGCATAATGGGACATTCTTATATTACTGAGAGCAACTTCAATTACCTCCATATTTCATCATTTTGGTACCGGATGTTACATGACACAAAACAAGCAATAAAACTGGAACCGGATGTCCTAGATCGGTATTTTTTGTTTTTCTGAGCTGAGGAGATGTACCTCGACAAATTTGTTATGGTAACATAAAGTAATCAGAAAATTAATTTTTCAGGGCCTTCAAGGGCAAAATCTTACACTTTCTGACGACCTGACCCATCTACTTGCTTGCATACAGCTGACAGTATGACATGTGGACAGCCAACCAATCAGAGGTCTACATTTTGGCAAAAAATTTAAAAAAATAGAATCATGCAACCAAATTTTTCAAATTTCCCATTGGGCGGGAAATGGTGCTTGGGTCAGGAAGGTCTGTGGAGCAGCCTGAAAGCACCGAAGATCGACTGGATGGGACTGGTATACCGGCCAGTGGACGAGAGAGTTTGTTTGTTTGTTTAGTGTTACGTCTGGGGGCCATGGAGGAACTCAGACATTCGATTTCGGACATGAAGTCCTTTCTTTTCTCTTAGGACAGGCATTTATATGCTGCTTGCCTGACACAGCAGTGACTGCATCTATGGATGACCAAATCTATGAGATGAATGACCGCATCTATGAGGAGGGGTGAGGGGGAAAACTGCTACCGGGGCTTCATTCCCCTACTCTTCTCGAAGGATAGCAAGTGTTCTTTTATTTGCCTGGTCCCATATGCAGGGCCAGACAAACCACGGGCTTTGATCACTCAGACATGGTTCACTGAGGGGGAATCCCATGAGAAAGGACAAGCATGTAGGCACGGGCCTGCGCATATGGACAAACAGCTGCCCACCTGCTCACCCCAAGCCACAAGAAACCCCGATTTTGTCACCTTCTACGAATCTGGTATGCCCACTGGTAGAATGGAAGGAGAATTCCTTCTTCGTGGACTCCCAATGAAGTTATTCTGCTCCTCCATGCCCTCACATGAAGGTCCCCACTCCACAGGGGGAGTGGACGAGAGAAAAAGAGGCATCCATGTCGCATTGGAGGGGGTACACACCGAATGATGAGCCTCTAGTGAGGAGCTGCCCACACATATGGAGAGGTCTGAGGAGGGGGAGACACCGGTAGAAGCAGGGTCTCGGAGGGCTAGGAATACTGCAAGCAGGGTGGAGACAGAGGCGAGACGAAGAGACCCTGAGAGGCGAAAGGAAATAGCCAAGCACTAGAAGAGGCGAATCTTTCAGATGTTGGAGGAGGTGCAGGAGGATAATTTCTGGAACCACCTGAGGGAAGAGGAAAGGACCCCGCAAGGTCGGGTAAGAAGGCCCCTCCACAGTCAGCAGCTGGGGGACCTCCGTGGCGAAGTAACCGCAAATCCCGCGGGGGGCAAGTAGAACCTCGGGAGGACTACGCAGTTAAGGCGGTGGTGCCCTCTGTCAGGAATAATGTCCCGCCCTTCTCGCCATCACCAGGCAACCAGGTCGGCAGTGACGTCACAGATTCAAACCTAATGATAACATTCTCAGCAATGGCAGACGACAACAGAAGGGTGGTGTTGAAGGAGAGTTTCAGAGAAGAGAAGATAGAATTCCGGAGGGAGGAGAGGCGACCCAAAGAGGGGAAGGACATAGCTGCTTCAGCTTCCAAACCCCCCAGGCTGAGAGAGAGGTCGGGAAGAAGCTGGGAGAGGAAAAGGAGGGAACGGGCGGGGAAATCTCCTCCGCACTCCTCATCAAGTAGCCGCAGTCGGAGGAAGGATGACAAGGGAAGGGCCAAAGACGGTGGTCAGAGGCTCTCAGAATCGGAGAAGCAGAGCTCGAAGCGTCAGATGGATGGAGGAGATCGGAGGAGGCATGAGCACGGGTCGAGCTCGGTGACCGTGGGAAAGAATAGGCCAAACCGCTTGGGAAATGGGATGACGGCGCACGGGCACCCACGGGGGAAACAATCCTGATTGGTCGGAAAATAGAAGGGGGAGGGGCTAGAGAGGAGTTGAGTGAAGGACAGAGCCTCCATAAAAAGGGAGAACGGGGGTGGGGACCATCAATACCGACAAGCTTGTGGTTGACTCCTGATCTCATAGTTATGGGTCCCAAGCCTCATGAGGATAAAGTTACACCAATGGAAGTGGTGGAGGGAGTAGAGCTCCCAAAGTTCAGATGTGACAAGTACCAGAAAGACCCGAGGGGCACCAAGAGAAGGGCGTTCAAGACAATGTATGCGATGACCAGACATCTAAATTCTCATGCCGAATACCAGGCGGGGTACAGCTGCCCCGGGTGCGACCACATGGTCGCGAAGGACTGACTGGGGGACCTGCTGAGGCACGGGCCCATAAGGAGTTGTGGCCGTGGAGTCCACCCAATGAGACGAAACTTTTGCCCTTGAGGATAGAGAAGGAGGCATCCAGTGAAACGGCATCCACTACGGCAGCACCGGCGGGGACGGCCAGGGAGCAGAGGGGGCGACTGACCATGCTCAGCTGGGTACATCATCTATAATCGACTACAGAGGGATTTACCAGTGGTCCAGCTGGATATCCCTAGTATAGAGAAGGAGTACGACACCATAGTGGCAGGCCTGCCCATTCCCACTTGTGGAGAAGTCGGCCACAGCTACCTCGCCCAGATTGTGAGACATCCACAGACTATCACGGTGGGACTAGATGGTCTAGTGGTAAAGTCGCCTAAGGGCGAGTTCTTGTTACAAGTTGAGGCGGTGGCGGAGGGAGATAGGGCCGACACCAAGGTTTTAATCCCTGTGGTGGGGGAGACTACAGTCAAGAGCATATCTAGTGAACTCCACCTGCCGCGACCGACAAGAGATCAAGTTGTGGTGGTGACCGATGCCCCAGTGGTGGAGATGGAGGAAAGGGGGTAGCCCCGACACAGGGACTAGTTGGAGTAACAGAAGCAGAAAAACAGGAGGGAGGTGGTGGGAGGGGTGAGGAGGAGCGAGAGGCAACTACCATGCCATGGCACCAGGACTTCACCGGACCCGCCGCGCTGAGAGCTTATGCTAGGAGGTTGAGACAACCAGTCTCCATGGGACCTGATCTGAAAGTGGTACCTGGAGGTATCATGCCGGCAGCCATACAGATCATGCTGAATGGGGACTACAAGCTAGTTCAAGTCACCCGAACGCAGTACAGGGACGCTACACTATACAGAATGTGTGCACGGTGTGGCCAAGCCTGGCCCACGAGACGAAAGACAGCGGTGGCGGAGACGACGGCTACACCGGAGGGGAGCGGTCAGCAGATGAAACAGAAGATAGCCTACCGGGCACCAGCCAGTAGGTTAAGCCCTTCCCAGGTGTTCCGTGAAGTGCTAGTGGGACAACTCCCAGTATAGGGGGTGTGCGGAGATGCTGCCGGGTCGGAGATGTTGCTGTGAGGAAAAGAGGAAAAAAGGCCAGTATAGGCTGGGGTCTGAGGAGTCACCGGGGTGAAGGGAGGTGGCCAGTACAGGCTCACGATGGTGAGGACCCTGGGAGACTTATCCTAAAACATAGAGGAGTCGCAACTAGACGAAGCATGGAAGGAGGGTGATGATAATAAAAGGGGCTACTCACCTTGTTTTGCAGTCGGAGGGAGTCTGGGCGAGGCGTAGGCTGTGGAGCGGGCACTGATGGAGGAGTCACCACCGGGGGACAGAGCTCGGGAGCATCCGTAGATGACGGAGGGGAGCTGAGGATCCGGAGGGGATACCAGACACCGATTGATTGTTGACAACGTATTACTGTATAAGCCTACTATCATGTGTTATGTACTGCATAGGGGATGGCTGTTAATAGTTAATAGTGTTTGCACCGCTCAAAGGAGTGGAATAAGTTCTAGTTATTACTCTATTATCGTATACTATGTCTTCTTCCTCACGTATAAAAAGTTAAACACAGAGACACCTAGGGGACCAGTGTGATAGTTTTATTGAAAATTGGACACCCATCCCCAGGGAGGGTAATATGACATTTCTACCCCGTAAGTTGTTAATTAGTTGGAGAGTGTGGCGTAGACTGAGGGTGAGGCGGTGGAAGCGAAACCATCCTAGCATGGGGGCGTGGAAGCTGCTGATCCTAGAGTCACGTTAGGAGCGAGCATCGCCCATCGGTGTTCGTGGAATGGTTCACTGATGCTGGCACTGTGCCAAATTGTGTCAGCGATGGGGGAACGGCCAGCATATATATGGGTCAGGTCGTCAGAAAGTGTAAGATTTTGCCCTTGAAGGCCCTGAAAAATTAATTTGCTAATTACTTTATGTAACTTTAAGAAATATGTCAAGGTATATGTCCTCAGCTCAGAAAAACAAAAAATACCGATCTAGGCAATCTGGTTCCATTTTTATTGCTTGTTTTGTGTTATGTAACGTCCGGTACCAAAATGATGAAATATGGAGGTTATTGAAGTTGCTCTCAGTAATAGAAGAATGTCCCATTATGCATAACAAACACATGAAACAACAAGACCAATATATCTATTATTGACTTCAATTACAAAATGGGACAACATTTGAGTTATGTATGCACAGTAGACTGCCTCCTACATGATGATAAAAGTACCGGACGTTACGTAACGTCCGGTACTTTTATCAGAATTATTTCACATAAGCTGCTCTCACATGGAGACAAATGCTGACAGACACACAGTTTTTTCACCAAAGTGGGGGACAATAGGGCCCTCCATATGGGTGATAACAAAGATTTTGAAGCTTCAATTTTTCCATGTTTTATAACTGAAAAATTCTCACTCAGTAACATGTCCAAACCTCATGGAAATGATACCTATGATCATATACAATATAAAAATTAATGTTGGGATACTCCAGATGTTATTTATTCAATACAGGACACTTGTAAAAAATACAAAAATCATAAAAAGAAGAAATTTAGTCGTTTTTTTCACTTTGGCAGGCTATAAGTCTTAGAGTTTTTGATGAATGACCACAAATTTACATCTTTCTGATAGCCCTAAGTGTCCTCTATCAAATGAGTCTATGTAAGACAACATTGTTTCAAAACTTATTTCTCCAGAGCAATAAAAGTCCAAAATGACCCCAAAACACAAAATCTACTGCTTTCTGGCGACCTGACCCATATAGTTGTTGTGTTTCTCTGACAGTCAGTCTGGGTTACGTGCTGATCGATAACAAGGAAGGCCCGAGTTGTTGAAAGGTATCAGAGATATTCACTGACAGATTAGATGGTGTGGCCTGAAGCCAGGAAATAATGTGTTGATACTTAAGTTGACGGAGTCATAATCCTTTCTCCCGGTGGTAACATAGCATAAGCCAATGCTACAATATATACAAATAGGTGTCTCAACATTCTATTTCTACCTTGAAATGATAACAAACACTACTATTTAGTCTGTGTTTGTGTCCCATTTTGTGAGAATAGCTTCGATTCTCTGCAAAGATCGCGTAGTGGAGCCTCACCTATAGGTATTGTGATGAGGGACCAGGAAGATTGATAAGGTGGTTGGAGAGGGCGAGTTGAGAGCAGGCTGTTGTGTGGAGCAGAGTATAGACTGAAAAGTGAGTGAGGGATAGACAAGGGGGAGTGAGTGAATAATGGTTGTTAAATGCCTATAGCTAAGGTCATATTCTTGGTGTCAATCCTATATAAGACATTAACTGATGGATTCACCATAGCCAGCTGGCCAATTCAGCGGAAAGTAGGAAGCACAAAAAGTGAAAAGGGAAAACCAGGGAATCAAATGCTAACTTGAGGAGAATCACAGACACCTTCTGAATGAAAATGACCCAATAGGTGTCTAGCGTGTTTAAAGAGTGACATGCCAAAGTAACCAGCTAGAACTGCACTTGTATGTTACATTTTAGTCTATGTCTATGGTGCAAGACGTGCAGGTATCCTAGTGATGTTTCTGTATAACCCTTTAAGGGCTCCAAGATGCCTCCTTGCTCATATTACTTGGTCTCCATGAGACACTCCAGCCCAGTACTGCAGCACGGCACTTGAGCATCACCAGATAATATACCTTTGCGAGTGCACCAACCCCATAGGGATCGGCATGATGCATGAATGCAGCACTGGCAAGTGGCTCATGCATCAGGACGACAAATGTGAAAGATGCATTTAACCACTATATGGCACTTAATTGGCGGATTTACAAGGGGCGCCCCCTCCTTTCCCCTTGTAGTTCCTAGTTTATTTGCCTCGTTCATGCCTGACATTTAGCTAAAAATAAAAAAGGAAAAAAAAGGGGGGGGGGCTAAATGAGGGTGCTCCTTTACAAAATCCTGGATCCGCCACTGCGATCTAAATGGCTAAAGTAGTGTCCACAGAGCCTCT
This sequence comes from Acholoe squamosa, assembly GCA_949317995.1. Classification (NCBI taxonomy): domain Eukaryota; kingdom Metazoa; phylum Annelida; class Polychaeta; order Phyllodocida; family Polynoidae; genus Acholoe; species Acholoe squamosa. Next base: position 37,583,277 of record OX439049.1, read on the forward strand.
CATATGACAATGACACATATGGCTGACAATGGATAGCGTGTCCGTCCCAGGTCATCCCACCTCTCTACACCTGGTCACAATGTGTCATTAGGACATTACATCTTCACACATCGTCCTGGCATTGTTTGACACTAACTGCAGATCTATTCAATAAATGGCTTTCTCAGAAGCTATGACTCAGAATATAAGCTAAAATAAAATAATTGGTGTTCCCTTTGGGTGTGATTGAAGTGCCTGTAGTTGTAACCTAAGGGTGGGAGAACATTGGGTTCATGATCGACCATCAATGACCGTATGTAGCAATATTGATGCTTAGTCCTCCAAGGGGCTGACACGGCTATATGAGACTTTATATCCTGCCAAAATCCCACTAAAGGACCCAAAAATCCCTCTAAAAGAACCTCGAGTATTATTCATAAATGCAGGAGACAACATCCAATGCAAATGAAAGGTAAACTTAAACAGGCAATTAGAGTGAATGTGCGAATGCAGCCTTGCAAACAACTTGCCAGTGCTGCATTCATGAAGTAGATATTACAGAATTGATACAGTCCTATTAGAAGTGTTGGCATGATGCGCCAATGCAGTGTTGGTGAGTGGACACACCTACACTGCACTATTGCATCAGGACAAAGGAACATGTACAATGTATGTGGAGGCATCATATGGCCCGTTAAGGGTTAATGATTTGTTGAATTTATAGACTGTGGTCTCTTCCTGTAAAACTAGATTCTAGATTAAGGTATTTGCCTAATATTTGACACCTTCAAGTCAAATTACAATAGTCATTGACACACATGTATACGTGACACAGCTTAATTTCATTATCAGTAGAAAAAAAAACCTCCCTCATGAATATGAGGATATCTATAAAGACAACATATGACACGGCTTTATCTTTTTAGCACCGGTATTGACCTATACCAGATCCACTTTATTTCAATCCATGAACAATGAATGTACTTTAACTTACAATTTTGTACATGTGTAACAATTCTTCACCTTCTGTCCAGAATATTTCCTTCCCATATTGCATAACATACAGCTCAATATGATGTACACTGCCCGGGGCTAATTGAGGGTTACTTTATGATTGAACATATCTAAAGCCCTTATAGGGTCACATAGTGTTTTAATGGATTATGCCAATTTATTGTCATGATACATAAATACATTAATGCTTGATACTATCACAAAACCTCAGGATACTGTCCCAAAGAGTCAGCATGATGCACCAGTGCTAATGAGGGCACTCGCCTCGATGCATTAATGCATCATGGCAAAAAAAGAGCATGAACTTGAAGGTATCGTGCTGCTCTTAAAGGGTTACGTGATGGATTCATATTTAAAGATGCATTGACCATGTCTGTCGTTGAGTGATATAACGTACATGTAAGTACCTAAACTAACGAAAGCTGCACCTTCACCGTCGGTCTCAGTTGCAGGGATGAAAGTCACAGAGCACGAAAATCCCTGAAATGATCCAATATTCGCCCCAAAAACCTGGGTGTCTATATGAATGTATAGGGCCCTGGAACATCAAAATCCCTGAAATCAGGGAATTCCCTGAAGACTTTCATCCCTGCAGTTATAATGAATAACATGTATTGGAAGCCTACACGGTGGAATCATGCATGGGCTTCCGCGTCTGTATTTGAGGTTGAATGAGACTGTCTGACTAGCAAGAGTTTAACTTTAAACTATTGCATTTTACTGACACACACAACTTAAATTAAGAGACATGAAAATAGTCACGAATACCTCCCGTCAAAATCTTTGGTCAAAATAACTGTTTATTTTTTATTATTTTTTCTGTTTATACACGATTTTGTGCATTGCCAAATGTACCTTTATTTTCTCCATATTTCATAATACAAGATTGCATTCAATCAAAGTAATCTTAACATTCCCTTCACTGACAAAACAAGCAGATCTCTTATGAGTATATCCATCAAATTAGTACCACTTTTCAATTATTTACAATTATCATTGTAAATTCACCACAGTCATGATATGGCATGATGATTCGAATTGCTATTGAAATTTCAAACATGTTATCTATATCTTATATGAGTATCAGACCGGCATAGTGTCTATGAATTCAATGACAAGGCATCCTTAAAGCTATAAAACACCAACTGCATGAACTTGTTGTACTTTTGATATATATAAACCCTATGCTCAATACACAGATTCTATTTGGAACAATGCCATCTTTTAATGCTGCAACTTGAACTTGAAGAAAAACTCAACATATTAAGCATAGACCTCTTTAACATTTACTTATAGGACAATTCACTAAAGTGTAACAACGTCATGACCTTTGAAAGTTGTTTTTTTTTTTTGTTTTTTTTTTCAAAAAACCTTTACCAAATACAGAACAATTATCTACAATTTGGGGATATAATAATATTATCATTATAAACTTATGTACGCAATTTGAATTTGCGCACGTTGGGACTTTTATACATCAATTTTGATTCTAGCATGATCAAAGAAATCTTAGTCAGATACTCCACACACACACAAAAATAACTCCACATATCCTTATATATGCCATTCTTTGTGGAAGTTCTTCATGTGCCCTCGTCAGAAGACACAATTCCTTCAATACAAAGTGTATGGAGGTATATTCGGTATGGAGGTCTCATACACACAATATCCTTTTTTGACACATACCTACACACACGTATCATAAAGACAGAGACACCAGTGTTAAGAACATCTAGCATTCCAATGTCAATCCTATTGCAATCAGCAGAGCTCTAGTCATCTATCTTCATAAAACATGCAATACTTTGCGGCAAGACCTTTATAGCATAACGCCATAGTGGATTATACTGCTTCGTAAATCCTGTAGTCATCCATGAAGGCATATAAGGTGTAGCTTTATGTCAGGACGAACCTATAGTGTACCTTATACACCGGCAAACGTTATGGGTAGGCCTTAAAACCCATCAAATCGACGGCATGGTAGGTTTAACGTTGACTTTAGTCTATGACATGGTAGGCCTAACATTGCCTATACTAGTATAGTCGACACCATGGTGGGCTTAATATTGCCTATAGTCAATCCTTATTATATAAGAATTGTATGGGAATTGCAAATGAGCCCACCTTTCATGGAGCCACTTTCTTTGAGGCCGCCCCATGGTCAGGCACATTATTTTTACTCAATTCTTAAAGGATTTTAAAACGGCATTAGAATGACAGAATTTGGCCTCTATGTGATTATCGGCTAGGGTAATTGTGCATCGAACAAGCGAGGTGAATTTTTCTGTGCAAGGAACTATGGTAACATTATTTATAACATAAAAAGGGAATAATACATGGATAACTCAGCACGAGGGTTATCTATCAGCTACTATTGTGACTCCAATACCATTTAATAGCTTGATCTCTCAATGAGACCCTTGGTAGCACCAACTGTCAAAAACTACTGTCAACATGAACTCCTTAATGTCATTTCAACTCCTTAATCCTCTCATTATCAATATGATATTGTCTATTTCAGCTACAGATCCAGATACTGTTTTGCTTGTACAGTGAATTTGAGAGTTTATATGGTCCCAATTTCATACAAAATTCAAACTAGGGTGCAGCCTCCTCCCTTTACGCTGCCCTCCTCTCCTTTTTTTCTCTCGCAAATCCTGGATCCGCCACTGTATTTTAACCACTATCTACCTAACTATTTACCTACTATCTGTAAAAAATTTGCTAGCTTTCCTTTCCAGTTTCTTGTTTTGATGTCTTCGATCCATCGTCCACCTGTGTGTGCTCGGCCTTCCAGGCTAGGTAGGTGTTCCACACGAGGGCCACACAGTTAACGTACATTATCCTTGAACAAAGAACAAACAGTAAGATACAAATTAATGCACTACATTTAACCCTTCATTGAAGGAGTGCAAAACAGTAAGATACATATTAATGCACTACATTTAACCCTTCATTGAAGGAGTGCAAAACAGTAAGATACACATTAATGCACTACATTTGACCCTTTATTAAAGGAGTGCAGCGTACCCATTGGTCGGCACGATGCATTAATGAAGCACTGGTCTTTCATAGATACATCATGCCGACCCTCTGGGAGTGTATCAAGCCTGGAGGGTCAGCATGATGCATGAATGCAGCCCTGACCAGTTTCTGACCAGTGCTGAACCATCCATCATGATGACATTTTTTTGCTTTCTGTTTCATGTGTTGGTCAACCATTGCTATCTATACATGTAGTGAAGAGGGGGTCACTTGTTTCTTTCTAACACACAGATCATACCATAACAGAATCTTAAGCAGTATGTCATTAGCATGTATCTAAATACAAACGAGAATAGCATCAACTACATGCCCTCAGGGACATAGTTATCCCCACTATAAACATTTCACAACCTACAACTATGTGCACTTGCAGCCGACTTGATCTTGTTCTGTTTCCTTCTTCACCCTTTCTTTTCAATGAACTATCAAGACCAGTGGCCGTACTGAAAGAATGATTCGCATCGTCCATTCTGTGCGATTGCTCAGCGGTCAAGTTATGAACATACATATGTATAACGTGTCTAAACAGATCTATCCTTCAGAGCTGTATGGGCATGAAAATTACACAGGGCGTCCATAAAGGCATATTTATACTAGCGTAGTTCAAATATCAAATGAGGAAACATACCCTATTATCAAAGTGCAACCCCTCCTTAATGGCCACATTAAATGCAGTGGCGGATACGTAATTTTGAAAAAGAGGGGGCGCATCCCTCATTTGGCCCGTATTTAATTTCAGGATCAAAATAAGTTAATAAACCCTAAAGTACAGGAAAAAGAGATGGGGCATGCGCCCCCGCACCTATGTCTAAATCCGCCACTGATAATCATTTTAGAAAAGAAATATCCAAAATGGACACTTTTTGGATATTTCTATTCTAAAAATTAAACTGTTTTGGAACTGATTTAAAGATGTTTTCAGCGCACAATGCACTAATTACGGTACATAGAATACGGGACTAGGCTTTTCTCTCACTTGCATACAACCCTGTGGAAGATTCCCTTCCTGCTTAGAACTAATTGTGTGGCATGTCTCAATGCTTGTAATTTTCTGATTAACTAACACTATATTTATGAACTTCCAATTAGCTTTCTGAATTCAATTTTGAAAACCTATCATGTCATCATCTTTTTTTTTCCCTCTCAAAAGAATCCACAAACTCTCACGCATATTAGATATGAGGTACATGAATTCCAGCTACAACAATGTACTTAATCAGTTTCTTATGAATCTGATGTGACAACTACCGGTACTGCAGACAAAAAACAATTAACAACCTCATTTGAGACCCCAGTACTGAAACGGGCTACCGTAATCTCCCGCGTATAAGGCGCATCTTATAGGCGAGGTTTTAGTACTTTAGTAAAGGGGGACACCAAGAGCTTTCTTTTGATATGTTACACTCCCCTTACCTCAAAAAAATGACAGAGGGGGTTTCAAGGGGGTGCGGGGGACCCTAGCTACACATAGTTCTTTGAATTTAGAAAATCCATTCAGTAGAACCAAAGTTATGATTTTTTGATTTTTTTGACAATATTCTTCAACTCTAGGTGCGCCTTATACGCGAGGTGCGCCTTATACGCGGGAGATTACGGTATTATGGTACTATGGTAATAATGACTGAAGAATATAGCGCATCTCAACACTTATGAAGTGAAAACGTTAAACATTTAAAGGCTGCTTTTGCATTCATTCATCATGACCATTTGTTGTCATGATGCAAGAATGCAGCCCTGATGAGTAACTGGCGTGCTGCGTTCCTGCATCATACCGACCCCCTCGGTTAGATAATGATACCGCTGAAGGGTCAGCATGATGCGGGAATGTAAGCCTGGCGAGGACTGCATACACGCATCATGACAACTGATGGGCATGATGCATTAATGCATTAGCGGTCTTAAAGGGTTAAGTAGCATCCTGCCAGGACTCCCCTCTGGAAGCTTTGAACATGATGGCCTAAGGGTAGAAGGGTGTAGTGGCCTTAGGCATTTCTCTAACTACACAAACACAATAGTACCCTCCCTGACCCTGTCCCATTCTCCCCTCCATAAGACAATAGGGTGCCTCACCTGTGTTGGAAGGGTACCAGGTAGAAGTTGAAGATCTGAGCTGCCGGCCATAACTAAAACATAAATCAGGCATTATAACATGAGGTAAAGGTACTGCCATTGTGCCTCGGATTTAAGACGCATCCTGCATACAGGACGTACCCTGAGTTGAAACCAGACCTACCCATTTACTAAAGGAGCAGCTGAGTGTTGATGTTTAACCTGTTTAGACGAAAAATCTTTTGGTCTTGTTGGGAGGTTCTTTAAGCCACAGTAAGCCTGTTATACTTATGATAAAAAGGTTGGGGAATCTCTCACAATATTGATTCTCCGTCCTACTGCAAATTACAGAAAGGTCTAACATTAATTAGTCATGTGCAGTCTCCTCTATCTTAGTAGGATCGGAGCGACTGAAACACTATGTCACCTGGCCTTGCTGACCATCTACATAACGTCTTGGTTTTTGCATACAGAGAACAGTTATAGAGCCTCCAGGGCATGGATTATATACTAGCTCATCCTGGTTAACCCTATAAGGGCCTGTGTCCTAATAGATGATGCGCCTAGAAGGTCATAATAATGAGTCTCTCTATGACTAACCTGTAGGCTTGATATGCCACGTGGTTTTAGACCTGGCGAGTCTATCGTCAGGGATACATGTATGCAATGTTGCGACGAATAGCTATGATGATCAACACGGTAAAAGGTATGCCCGCGCACCCTCTCGCGGGCATACCTTTTACCGTGTTGATCCACATATACTCTCAGCCTGTAAAGTGTTAACCTGACATACTACCTGATTGTATTTTAATGGTCGCATCATGCTTTAATTCACCAGATCCATTGTTCGCCATGCTGCACAAGGGCAGAACTAGCCAGTCTACTCAAAAGTATCCCAGGACCCCATCCATGCACTACCGAAGCGTCAGCTTGATGCAGGATACAGTGCTAATGTGTAGATTCAACAGAACTATATTGGTGCATCATGATGATCAAGGACTATGAACCTTGCGGCCATCATCTGGCCATTAAACTAAAGGGTTACCCTATTCATAACATTACTGTCAATCATATTCAGTTATATGTAAATGGGTGTGATATATTATTCATGGTTGTATGGGGTCAGTGGTCTGGTGTCAATCAGTTCTATCATATTTATAGTTGAAGAAAAAATGTTAGAGTGGTTCAACTTCTTCAAGGAAATACATACTTTATGATAACAGGAATTTGATAATATTAAAATTTTCCTACCATTTTTCACCTTGTACTAATAGGGTAAAAATACTTGATATATTACCTGAGGTACTGCCTAAACTCAGGATGTGGCTTATATGCTGCTGCTTTAATAATTATAAAACAGATCTTAACATTATTCTCAGCTAAATATTTCGGGCCCCAGCACGGATAAGCCAATACAACATAGCATAATTTATCATAAGAAATTATTACCTTATAGTTGGCAATCATGACGTCGACATATGACTGAAATACAGAAATACAAACGTATATTAGGATGAAATATGACGATTCTCCCAGTCCCCCCAGTATACGGACTTAGCATGGTTAATCATTAGCCAATGAGATAACCCTAACTATTCACTGCAGCCCTTTCGGGGGCCAACTGGTACCTATCTGATATGTGTTATCAGTAGAACTCGCTGGTAACAAGCTCCAGTAATGGCCGCGCCAATGGGACAACCTGCTACCTCAGAATATGGAATTATAATCATTAAAATCGAAAAAGATAAATCTGAAAAAAAAAGATGCTGCTGATAGCAACCCCAATAAGGCACATATCCTCCCGGTGGTCTAAATATCATTAAATATGATGAGACAGTGTCAATTTGATAATATTAAGTCCCCAGCACCACAGCCGCACAATACATTTCATGGCATTAGTAATGCAATAATGGTTGATATTGAAGGCACTAGGGCTGTATAGCCTGGATATTCCAGCATGAGGCGAAGCCGAGTGCTGGTATATCCAAAGGCTATACAGCCCGTGTGCCTTCAATATCAACAGTTAATGCATTTATACCACGATTTACCAATAAAAAATCAATAAGAAATCAATAAATTCAGATTGACTACGAAACGTTCACCACCCAACCCAGGACTCAAACCTGGTAAACCTATCATAAAATGGATTCATGGCCCGATGCTCTAACGACTGTGCCAAAGCCACTGCTACTGGAGCCAGGGAGTAATCCAACTGTATGTAGGTTCACAGTGACCAGAGCAAGCTAGGTGTTCACGGTGGGCGAGCTGTCATGGGCGTGGAAAGAAGGGGGGACAGAGGGGACATGTCCCCCCCCCCACTTTTGGCCAACTCCTCAAAAGGTCAAAACTAAAAGGTCAAGCAAAGGGAGGTCAAAAATTGCAGAAATCCTCCCTGGTCCCACCCACTCTGAAACTGCTTCCCACGCCCCTGGCTGTCGCGGCTATAGTAGAGCCAGCAGGTAGGGGAGGTACAGTAGAACATATGGGACTCAGTCTGTCAGCTCACCCAGTGGCGCAGATGGTAAGGCATAGGTCTTACTACCTAGAGATTGGGTGATCGAATCCCACCTTTGGCAATGTATTTCTGCTAAGATTTAATATGAAAACAAAATGTAAGTGTTGTAAGTGCTACACTTAGATAATATTTGTAACACTTAGAAGTACTGGTATATCCAAAAGAAAAAGCACTCAAAATAAAAAATCGTGCGGGTATATCCTGGATAATACACGCCTGATATCCTCAAAATGAGCCAAAAAAGCACTGAAAAGCTAGAATCGTGGTATAACATCATATATACAGTCAACTCTCTACTTTAAATATGGTCACCTCTCTGATGTGGTCACCTCGCCAATGTGGTAACTTTTGGAAAGAACCGAATTATTTTCCTCTTTATTCTAATGAACAAATAGGAAAATGTAGTCACCTCTCTAATGTGGTCACCTCTCCTTATGGTCACTAACTTCCAGGTAAATAATTCACTTTTACACGTATACAGAAGTGTACTAAAAGGTTGCTCACCTCCTGTAGTAGTTGTTTGGTGACGTCCACAGACTTGGTCCTCCAGTAGCCCATGGTGGTCAGGAACACGCCGCAGAACATGGGCGCAAACAGACTCTGTATGGGGAGGTTTTAACTCTTGAATCATCTAAAGCCGCATAATGCATTAATGTATCATGCCCATTGATCATCATGATGCATGAATGTAGCCATGTTGAGTAAGAATCCACGGACACGTCCATGCATCATAGAGAGTTTTAGCAGCCCCGACGTGAACGTATCCGTACTGAGTAACCAAGCAACCATGTGCATTACGTCATCAAGTCGTGTGCAGCCTAACAGAGCTACGTACGTCCATGACGTAGCAAAGTACTTAGATACGTTCATTAGAGAGTTTTAGCAAAGCAAACGTAGACGTATCCGTACATGCAGCCCCACTACGCAGCTACGTAGGTAATGAATGTATCTAAGTACTTTGCTACGTCATGGACGTACGTAGCTCTGTTAGGCTGCACACGACTTGATGACGTAATGCACATGGTTGCTTGGTTACTCAGTACGGATACGTTCACGTCGGGGCTGCTAAAACTCTCTATTACCTACGTAGCTGCGTAGTGGGGCTGCATGTACGGATACGTCTACGTTTGCTTTGCTAAAACTCTCTATTATTATAGGTTTGATATACTCGCGAAGGATTGGCATGATGCACCAATGAAATGGTGATGAACAGATTCGCCAGCACTTCATTAGTGTATCATGGCAACCAATGGACATGAATGATGCACTACTGTCAGTGAATTTGAGGGGTTTAAGGACCTCATACTGCATTGAGAGTCGGCAGGATAGACCAATTCAGTAAAACTTGGTAACTTGATTTTCAGATATATCTGTATATGCCCGTTGGTTATTATTAGTAGACCAATACTTATTGATCATTACATAAGTTTACCGGAATGGATGGCACAAATTGAATTAGTTCAGAGAGAGGAGTAGAGTAAAATTTCTATTGACTGGTTCGCATATGAAATACCAGGTGGCCCCACCTGGCAGCAGCTCACCCAGCCTTGCACGGGCCAGTCGACTACAGCTCACCCCACGTCTGGTGGGTCTAGATGCCCCGGGTTAGATGCTCTGGCACAGCTCTAGGAACCAGACTGAGTCTGGTATATTGGGCTGGGCCTATCATTTACAATTTGGCTGGTTGATATAAAACCAAGTGAGTTGTAAGACATACCACAAGGTTCCCACAAGAATCTTTGATCGAAATTCCCTGATCAGAAATGATATTTACTCTGGCCAAATTATGATGCTGCAGAATGTTACTTGCCAACGTTTAACCTTATATCTATACCAAATGTCTTTTTATTTGAACATCAATTACAAACACTAGTGGATGTTATTGGTTGAAAATCAAAACCTTAATTTCAGTCTAAAAATTGCGCTTGTTGAAAACTATTGAATACTCTCAGGGGACATTTGTCTTAAATCAATCAGAATTGATACATTTTGGCAGATTTTCCCTGCCCGTCCCTGAATCACGGCTAAATTTCATAAAATTCTCTGACTTTCCCCGTTTTTTTTTTCCAGACCTCCGGACATTCTCTTATTTATGTAAGGCTTATCCTCGTATTAAAGCCTTACCCTAAGTTCATGCAAAAGTAAAAAAAAATAAAATAAAAAAAATTGGTATAACTCTTATTCTAATGAATGGATCTGCAAAATTAAAAAATCTATGGGGTCCTATGCCCCCCCCCCCCGACCCGCTGTCAGATTTAACCCCTACCCCCAACCCTCCCTCCACCCACCTGGGTCTGGTTCTTATACTACGGTAGCTGTAGTTTATAAGTGAGAATTTACGGCACTTCGTTTTCTCTGACTTTGTCTGACCTACTCTCATACCATGATGGGTCCCGCGTCACATTTCAACAAAAACTTCCAGGGGAAATTATTTTTATCAACTGGTTTCAAGGCGTGTAACCTAGCTATGTAACATTTTAACACGCACATCCAGGAAAAAAGTTTATCAACGGTAGTATAAGAGCATGTAACCTATAGTGACCAGATTTAGCCTCTCGATATAAAAGGATTCTGCATCTCAAATCAACGATATCATGATAAGATAGTGTAGTTGAGATATCTCAGCATGACCGTTGCAGCTATGTTATATCTCAGCACGACCACTATATTTATGCATAGCCTCCAGGTTAGGTCTAACATGGGATCATTGAAATTACTACCCGAGGTACAAACCTGATCTAATGCCACCTTGACAAGTGCTGCTTTTGGTCCAGTTAATTTTACAATTCGCTCTAGTGTCAGATACCATCCACGTAACGCTGGGCCCTGAAGTGAAAAAAGACAGGGATTATAGTCAATAAATATGTCTGCATTGGAATACTATACCTATCAAATTTCATGTATTAACATAATTTATTTCATGGTGGATACAACAATTCGATAGATTTAACCAAGGACGTCTGTATTCCATGGAGCCATGGAATACGACATCCCCATATTCCATGACCTGGCCACGTGACCATCTGAGGATAAAAACAAGCTAATCTTAGCTGCAATTCACTGACATTTCCTTAGTTTAAGATTGTAAAACCATGGAATAGATGCAATCGTCCACTCCATGGAATATTTCTGCATCGTATTCTCCATATACTGGTTTCGTGGGATGCTCCAGTCCCAACTTGGGGAATACACAAATGTACGATGTAGAAATATTCCATGGTTGTGGACATTTGCTTATGTATATTAAAGACAAACATTTCTTTAATTTTCTGTTGCAGGAAATCGTCATAAAAGAAAAGGAAAAGTAAGAAGAAAAGGGGAAGCAAGATTTGTTATCTAGATTCCATGATTCTCGTAGGTATCATTTAGATACCAGTAGTATTTTGATTACACATACCGGGTATCCTATCATTACTGAAAAAACTACTAGTAGACAAGAATTAAATTAAATCATTCATATAATCCAAAATCTATTCTTTGTACGTGCATTCAGCTATCAAATATGCTATTCAAGTAAATATTTACATTATTTAAATCAAATACTTACGCCAACAAAGGTCCCAAATAACAAGAACCTGGATGTCCGTCTGAACTCATAATCTACAAGTGCCTTCCTCTCTACAGCAAACTGTGATATCACATCACCTGTGCCCATCAGTATCCCTGCCGTGAAAAGATAATGGACCACCAAGAGTATAATGCATACCAAAATACCTGCTCTTTATTGACAATACAATGTATATCAATTTCACCATCTGTATCTGAAGGGCCATTCAATTTGGTTTTAGAAACTGTGGGCGTGACATTGATCAGAGCTCCAGGGTTGTGTGAGAATAGTATTATACATCCAAGGCTGTGGGAGAGGGATTCTGGACTGTGCGGATAGGTATTGTGTGCCTGTGGCTGTGGGATCAATGGCAGTGTGAAGAGGGACCCAGGGCAGTGTGAAGAGGGACCAAGGGCAGTGTGAAGAGGGACCCAAGGCAGTGTGAAGAGGGACCAAGGGCAGTGTGAAGAGGGACCCAGGGCAGTGTGAAGAGGGACCCAGGGCAGTGTGAAGAGGGACCAAGGGCAGTGTGAAGAGGGACCAAGGGCAGTGTGAAGAGGGACCCAGGGCAGTGTGAAGAGGGACCAAGGGCAGTGTGAAGAGGGACCAAGGGGTGGGTGAAGAGGGACCCAGGGCAGTGTGAAGAGGGACCCAGGGCAGTGTGAAGAGGGGCCAAGGGGTGGGTGAAGAGGGACCCAGGGCAGTGTGAAGAGGGACCAAGGGCAGTGTGAAGAGGGACCAAGGGCAGTGTGAAGAGGGACCAAGGGCAGTGTGAAGAGGGGCTAAGGGGTGGGTGAAGAGAAGTCGATCACGACTGATGTACGGTACTATGATAGCTGTGTTGACGTACAACACCAACTCCTGCCGCCCGCCTGGACGAGGTGAAGAGGGGCCCAGTGCAGTGTGAAGATGGATCCAGGGCAGGGTGAAGAGGGATCAAGAGCAGTGTGAAGAGGGGCCAGGGCAGTGTGAAGATGGACCCTAGGCCAGGGTGAAGAGGGATCCAGGCCCGTGTGAGTAGGGGTTACATGGACGTAAATGCTGCCCTCTTGTGAGTCATATGGTATTCAGGCCTGCACTGAAGAGTGTGCTGGCTGCTGATTGGTTTAGAATTGGAATAGAAGAATATTGGTAGAATTATGAAAAAAATCACAGGTTTTCCCAAATAGTTAATAAAAGGAATAGTAGGTGTGTTTTTATATTATTTTCAAGCCCAAAATAGGATGGAATGGCACTTACTGCACACATCGTTCCATTATTGAAGATTTTCAGGGTTAAGCCTATACAACATTCTATCACATTGTGTATGAGGGATGGTTTAATCATGTTTCGGTGGAAATTATTACCATCAAACATTTCAGGCGACTGTTTTTGTGTGTTAGGCTATATAAAAACATAGAGGAAATGGATTTAGTTCCCCGTGACCTATAGGGCAGATAGCTATTCCTGTATGGGGGCCGCCATTTTTGTTCTAAGCCCCCGACGCCATCTTGGATTTTATCACAGAATTCTGGGTAATCTCTTATCTCCACCCTCATTCACTACAGAACAATGTTCACTGATAAGGCTGATAAGCTGCACCTACCCTTATCTTAATCACCTTAAGTACTTCCCCATTATTTCAGGTGTGAGGGGAGTGGATTAGGTTGATAAAAAGACAATGGCCTGGGTGTACTCAATGTGGGTGACATGTGATCTTATTGAAATATCAAAGTTTAGTTTCTCTTGTATTTAAAGTATTAGAATTTTACTAAGGTTATCTAGTTAAAGTTGAAGGTATTTGCTATACAAAAATGTAAGTTTTAGAAAATTCCTAGAGATAGTAAATGAGGAAGAGACCATCAAAGTAGACTGGACAAAGAGGCCAAATTTTGATCTAGCCCCTGACTACATGAGCCACCTAGTTGATTTTCCTCAGTACTACTAATGTGCTAGTGCCGTATAGGCCAGGGCAGTGTGAAGATGGACCCTAGGTAGGGATGGCAGTACTCGCCAGGTGGCATGACCAACACTCTGCCTGCTGAGGCAGCCATTCCTGCCCGAATTTTCTATCTGGGTAATGTCAACTTTTCCCCCACCCTGGAGGAGAACTAACAAAGATATTTATATGATTCCAAATGCTATGATTGCCTACAACACCTCTAGTTTTAGTATTAGGCTATATTTTTTGTAAAAACAAATTATCAATGATATATATCAGAGGTTCAAAGTTAGGCTATGCTGAAAAACTGACAAAGTTGCTGATACTCTCTAGCCACTATATAGGTGATGGAAAGTCATTATTTTTCTATATAAATCAGTCTTATGTTCATTGATTTGTGCATGGCAGTGTTTGTGGCAAAGTAAGGTGTAGAGTAAGGTTGACCCTGAAATTTTGGCTATGTCCACTTTCCTGGTCTTCAAAGTTAGGAAAACGTCACAGAATATCTAAAATGAATCAATGATGTGATAATATGATATTTTTCCTACAAGGAAAATCTAACAGCATCAGAATCAATTGACAATTCAATGAGTTATGACCATTTATATTGAAGATGCCAAGTGTCCTTTTTTATCATTTCCTGTGAAAACTCCCTCTGACACCCTGTACACAATCGCTTCTTGTACAAAAACTACTGACATTAGGAAGATAAATCTAACTGATCCTTAGAGGGAAAATGTTGGGCTTCGTTATGACAGGTGATAGATAGCTCTGTGATGACATTTTCAATTTCTTAGATTCTTGCTAGGACCCCATGCTCGGGCAGATTCAGGGCAATTCTCAGTGAAAAGCCTGTTCCAGACATCATCTCAACATGATGGATTTTGCCATCAAACCCATATCAAACCTAATAAAAGCACACTTTTCACACTTCTAGCATCCTAAAGTTTTTTTGTTTTTTTTTATATAGAGCAGCGGTCATTTTTTATTTAAAAAAGAAAAAAAATGTCTATAGCTATACAGGTCTTCGCTACATTTTTGATATTTTGTTATATAAACACCACAGGACACAACAGGACAATACATAGCGCATTATTATAGTGAGTATGACAATAGATGTGTTCTATATGACTAGTGATAGAGACTAGATACTGATATACCTCTACATCGATACAGTTTTCACAGCTCCGTTCCCCTATCTAGGATGTATGCTATGAGTGAGATACTAGGGTTCTTTCAGTGTATGCAGAGCGGTTACATTGAGTCCAAAATAGCCTCCCATTTCCTAAACTTCTTTTGCTTGTTCTCCAGACTGCATATAAATTGTTCTGAGAGAAGAGAGTGTTTAAACTCTCCTATCCATTGCAACAGATCAAGATGGCACTTGTGATACAAACGCTGCCTATAAATGTAAAACCTGGTTCTAAGCATTACATTGTTGATGATATCACCATTTGGAATTTTTCTACATAATCCAAGTATCAATTCATGCTCATCTAAATTCCCTGTATCAATCTTAGCAACAGTGTTTATCCATCGTATGACTGACTTCCAGAAGTAGGCTACTGGGGGGCATTTCACAAGGAAGTGATCAAGAGTGTCAGTCTTACCATCACAATATACACATTCTGGGCTTTCCTTTGCACGTATATCAAACAAGTATTTGTTACAAGCTAGTATTTTATGGAGTACCTTATATTGAAAGGATTGTAACTTTGTTTCCCTACTCACTTGGTATGGACACATATATATGTCATACCATGGAACCTTTGTAAATTGGACCTCAGGAAAGACTTTTGCCCATTTCATTTCATTCCTTGGCATTTGTTGTGAGTGACGGTATAGAACTATCCAATAAAATTCCTTGCTTGATGTTGAAAAGAGATTAACTACATCTGGGGTATTATCAATGACCCAAATACAGTCATTTGGCCATTTCGTCACTGGATATGCTAACTCTCCAGCTACCTGGTATACTTTGTCGGATTTGTAGAGCCTGAAGAAAGTTACACTGAACACCATACCTTTGAGAAATTTGAGTGTCTGACATAAAACTTCCATTATCCAGTAAATCTTCAACCCTGACAATACCAGCCTCCCTCCACGACTTCCAAAATATTGGTGTATTATTGATAGTAATAAACTTATTTTTCCACAATACTTCATTACGGACCTCCGTTTCTCTTACTAGTGAGATATTTTGGAATTCATGCCAGTCCTTGAGAACCTGATAGTAGAATGGGCTTGCTTCTCGTGGTATGTTAATATCTGATTTTGTATGAATGAACAGTTTCAAGTCAGACACTTCATGGAGGAATAACTTAATAAAATCACATGGAACCATGGTGGTATCCCAATAGAACCTTTTGATCCAGTTTATGTTAGATACAATGATTTTCGTTTTAAAATTGCCTACTGCAAGTCCACCATGCTTGGTCTGTGCCTGAACACGTGCCCTGGCTACCTTGTTCCTGTTGGAGCCCCATAGGAATTTGTCAACAATTCTATTGACTTCATCTATTGCTCTAGATGGTGTAGTGGTGACTGAGGCCGGGAACATCACACATGGTAGCATTAGGCTGTTTATGATGATAGTTTTACCTTTGAGTGAGATGTTGCGGTGCCTCCAATCATCACTTATGTTGGTGATTTTCTGTATCTGGGGTTCAAAGTTCCACGAGTAATTTTGGGCTTCTGTCCTATTCGGTGCTACAGAGATGCCCAGGACAATCAATCTTTCGCTCCATGCAAGACCCTCCAATCCGGTCTGACTAGTGTCAATACCACCAAGTGCAAGATATTGTGTCTTATATCTATTCACCTTCAGACCAGAGTACCTCCTAAACCTTCTCAAACAGTCCAGCAGGTGATGTAGAGCTGCTGCTGATTCGATAAAACAAGTGGTATCATCAGCATATTGACATATCTTTACTTCTCTAGTACCAAGTCTTATACCTTTAATATCTACATTCATGCGTACATTATGAGCTAACAGTTCTACAGCAATAACAAACAAAAAAGGCGATAGACAGCATCCCTGTCTGGTTCCGCATGCAAGTTCAAACCAGTCACTTGTGTACCCATTATTTATGACACAGGCAACAATGTCTTTATATAATATCCTGACCCATGAGATGTATTTTTCCCCAAAGATAAACTCCCACCTTATCTTATCAAATGCTTTTTCAAAATCAACCGCCATCAGAATACCAGGGCGACTGAACTTTGTGGTGTATGCTAATATATCTTCAACTGTGCGAATACTTGTTCCTATATACCTTGACCTAACAAATCCAGATTGATCTGAGCTTATAATACTAGGGAGGTGGGGTTTTATCCTTTCTGCCAGGGCCTTGGTGTAGATCTTATAGTCTGTATTCAGCAGGCTGATCGGCCTCCAGTTTCCTAGCTGGAGTCTATCTTTTTCCTTTTTAGGGATAAGGGTTATAATGCCACGTTTCTGTTCTTGGCTCAAGCTGCCCGTTTCCGTGACATAGAGTAGACTTTGACTAACATCATCCCCAATATCAGTCCAGAAGAACTTATAAAACTCTGCACTTAGCCCATCAGTGCCTGGGCACTTCCCATTCTTTAAGGATTTAAGACTGTTGAGAAAATCTGACTTTGATAAAGGTCTCTCTATCATCTCTCTCTGGTTGTCAGACAAGACAGCTAAGTTGTTTGTATCTATGAAGGGACAACGGTCATCAATATCATCTAACTCTCTATAGCTATCTGAGTATAGATTTCTATAAAATTGCTTCTGTATGCTGAGGATATCTTTGCATTCAGTGACTATATGCCCATTTTGATCTTTCAGTTGAGTAATAAGTTTGTCCATAAAATTCTTTTTTTTCTAAATTCAAAAAGTATTTGGTTGGTCGTTCACCTACCTGGGACCAATTCGCTTTTGACCTAAACATGATGGCTCTAGCTGTCTTTAATTCAATATCTTTTAGGTCTCTCTTAACACTTTCCATTTCATCAATTACATCATGGCCCTCATCAAAGGCTGCAGTCAATTTGCCCAGACTGTTTGTTAACTCCCTCTCTACCTTTTTAGACTCTGCCTTCTTCTTTTTGCTGTAATTAATTGAAAATTTCCTTATCTCATACTTCAGAATCTCCCACTTCGCATTGGGTGCCAGATCCTGGTATTCTATCTTACATTTTCCAAGCATAGTCTTAAGTTGATTCACATAGTCTTTATCTGAGAGAAGGGTATTATTAAACTTCCACACATTTGGGCCTCTGTCCTGGTCAGCACTGGAGATTCCCAGTGTTACCTTACTGTGGTCAGATAGCGTTCCAGGACGGATATCTGTTTTATGAACAAAGCCTGTCAAATGCTCAGACACTAGCCAGAAATCTATCCTGGATGCTTGCTCTTGCCTATGAAAAGAATATCTACGTAAAGTAGGGTGTCTAACTCTCCATATATCCACTAAGCTGAGAGTATCTTGTAGACTGTATATTTGCTTCCTATACTGCCTATTAGCTGCCCTTATACTATTAGTTGCCCTTCTGTCTATATATGGGTCCGGGGTTTCATTAAAGTCACCTCCAAGGAGAAGGTTTTCGACTTCATAGCCTTTTAATCTATCTGTTATTTCATCTAATACAGCCATCTGGTCTGCTTCATAGTTTTGTGTTGGAGCATAAATATTGCATAAGACATAATCCACTCCCTGAACCTCAATGTGTAATATAATATACCTCCCATTGGCATCCAGTGTCTTTTCTAGGCACTTGTAAGGGTAATTTCTATTGAAGAGTATGGCTACACCTTTAGATGATGAGCTGCCATTTGCACATATCATATCACCACCCCACTCAGCCCTCCAAATCTTTTCTACTTCTGCTGTGCAGTGGGTTTCCTGAAGGAAGACAATATTATAACTTTCATCCTTTAGCTTCTTGAAAATAGCTCTTCGCTTATCTCTCACCCTTATTCCATTAACATTAAAAGAGCATAGGTTAATCACTCTTGTGTTATTGGTCATAGCCTTTTGGATTCAGAATAGGGTCAGAATAGGGGTCATATTATGTTTGGTTTTACACAGAATTTGTGGGGTATCAATAACTCTACTTCTTAGGTTCAGTTGTCTTACAATCACCCACAGCCACGCTGTGAGGGTACAATACTCATATATCATCATATACGCCTTGCTAACATTCTGTTGGCACCTCATAGAAACAAAATACAATAACACAACTACCAAAATGATGTACATAATCTTGCGCACACAAATAACAGATAAACATAAACACACAAGAAGAGAAAAGTAAAGCAACCACATTTAGTTGCTCCATAGACCATGCGTCTCATGCAACTGAGAGAGCTGTTTGATAATATGTTCATTTTTGTGGGGTATTTTATTTAAGACTATCACGATCCATCCCTAAGTTGAATGAATCTTGAGCACCACATGGTTATACCCAGCTGTTGCAGTCATTACCATCAATACACACATACATGTACCCATTTTGGGACCGAGTAAGTTAGGCAGTATCCTCAAATTCCTGGCGCACCTCTTGGAGAATTTTACCAAGCAGGTTTTTTCCAGACCATAGCTCTTGGTTTAAGGCGTTCTTATCAGTCAGTCTCATCCCTATGCCCCATACAGCATCTTTTGAGGCTTCACCAATAACCTTATTTCCTGTGCTAAGGAGACGCTGGCGAATGAGTGGATTTTGTTGGACCTTAGCCCTAATCCCTTCCATTGCAATGGACTTGGATTTAGCGATCCATTCGTCCTTGTGCTCTTCCCTGCACTTGTGTAGTATGCCATTTAGCTTGGCAGGCACATCCAGCCGCCATGCCTGTCTCTCTAAGTCTTCACGCCTTGCGATAATGCACCTTTGTATGGCAAGGTATTTCTCCATCGATGTGTAGGTCTTGTCTCCGATCTTAAATGTAGCAGGGTAGTGGTTGCTAAAAGGGGAGGCCTTGGTGAAGAAAATTAGTGTTCTCATTCTCTAGTGTAGCCAGAGCCTCTGGTCCCAAATATTCAGGAAGAGTGTCCCAGTTTTCTTTGTTGTAGAGCTTGCCATCAAGGTACAGGGATGTGCCCGACATTCTCACCTCTCTGTAAGTGCCATGGTTCTTGGCCACCCAATATGTCTTTTTAACTTTAGCTACCATAATCTCCCGCGTATAAGCCGCGTCTTATACGTGGGGTTTTAGTTCTTATTGGATCCACAAGAGGGACATCAAGACCTTTCTTTTGATATGTTACATGCCCCCTTAGTCATAATAAGATATAAGGGGGCCCAGGGGGGTCCGGGGGGCTCAAGCTACACATAGGTTTTTGAATTTTGAAAATTCATTCAGTAGAACCAAAGTTATTAATTTTTCATTTTTTTGAGAATTTTCCAAAACTCTAGGTGCGTCTTATACGCGCACTGCGTCTTATACGCGGGAGATTACGGTAGTTCCCCTTTCAGTTTGGTGGGGATATCCTCACTGAGCCAGAGTTGGGCACCGTTTACTTTATAGTCCCTAAACTGTGCTCTTCGCCCCCACAATTTATTTCTTGCATCCAGGAATTTCAGCCTTATTAGTACAGGCCTTGTAGCTTGTCCGGGGTTCCTCGTAATGCGATGAGCCACGTTAATGCAGCTACTCTCCATTTTTGCATGGCGCCAAAAGATTCTTTCCAACTCTGCCCTCAGACTTTCAGATGTTTCGTTTTCACCCTCTGGGAGGCCATCCAGCAGTAAGTTCAATTTTCTTGAGTACGCTTCCTGTTTGATGGTGTTGTCCTCATTTCTCTTGAGGTGAGCCTTATTTTCTTTAACCTGTATCTCAGTTTCCTCCAGCCTGGTTTTCGTCTCTGATAGTTCGTTCTTTGTTTCCGTTAGATCCTTCTGGAGCTTAGCGACTTGCTCCTTCAGGACCTCGATGTCGCCTTTGTTGATTTCTACATCCTCCGCCACACTTGAAAGGTTATCGTTGAATTCCTTGATGTCGTTTGCAGTAGTTAGACCAGTATTGTCGACTCTGATAAGCCATTCCTCGATCCTGGCTAAAGTTCTAGCTAGCGTGAGTAAACTCAGCTCCTCAGGGTTGATGTTCTGGGTTAGTGTAGGTTTGCTAGCAGTACCAGCTACCCCGCTGTTAGACTGGTGTTGGTGGGCTTCTTCGGTGACCCTCAGTTTTTTATCAGTATCGTCATCAGACAGTCCTGCTTCGTCAGGCATTCTTTTTTTCGCTGCTTTGTCAGTGTTCTTACAATCCATGGGGGCCTCCCCTTCCCCAGACGAGTTGCTCTCCATTGTGACCAGTGGTGCACCGGTTGGAATAGATACAGATCCTAAAGTGTTGATTATAATTTTAATTTGATAAATTTTTTTTTTTTTAAATTTTTTGGAAAAGAATTTTTAACCCCCTGCCATGCCTACCCTAGGGCAGGGTCCGGGGCAGGGTGAAGAGCGATCCAGGGTGTAAGAGGGATCCAGGCCAGTGTGAAGAGGGATCCAGGCCCGTGTGAGTAGGGGCGCAGGGCAGTGTGAAGATGGACCCTACCGTAGGGTAGTGCGAAGAGAGATTCAGCAGACAAAGGGGGAGGAGCGAAAAATTTCTGACCCCTCTGAGGGGGAGGGCCAAAAAATGTTTGACATGCCCGCCTGAAAATCCACCACCTCTCCCCACTCCCTTACTCTGTATGAAATAGTCGGGCCACCTTCTAAGGAAGTCGGGCTACTCTGTATTAGCTCATTTTTCGCTGGACTCTTCATTTATATGACCTTAGATTTGGAGAGTTATACAATATCTGTGGTAGCAATAACCACACAATCAATTGATAAAATCTTAATCTATCATTTAGTACCTTACATTGCTTTGGGGATCCCCGAAATTAAGCAGAAACTGTTAATCTGCAAGGTCTCTTAGCCTCTCCCTCCATCCTCATCAACTATGGCAGCCATTTTGGAAAGACCCAGAAATCATGTGACATTCCTGATTTATGTATTCTTACTCTGACAAAAAATAGTGCAAAGTTTTCTGCGCAAAAAATGCTTGAATCTTTTTAAATACTACAAGTGGGTTAACAAAATAACTCAATCTAATGCTTTCCTGAACAGATATTCCATACTGGAGGTTGTATTAAACTGAATTTTCCAAAGTGGCAGTTGGAAATTTCCAACCATTGTTTACAAACACAGGGCTTTTGACAGGGCTGCGCAGTGCGTAATACACACATTTAATGCTTAAATGTCGCATTTAAATGGCTAGAATGGCCATTCATTTACAGAATGGCGCATTGTTTTTGCTAAGAAGTGTGCAATTGGCCCATTGCAAAAAATCCTGTCAAAAGCCCTGCAAACACCATGCTGTCATCTTTCAAAAAACAAATATGAGAGAGTCCTCGTTCAATTAGGCATCAGATATTTACAAAATATTTTGTTTCAGGAAAATTCATGGGGAAAATGAGTGGTGACATTAGCAAATAAAAATATTGGTCAGTTTTGACACTGCCCAAGCACATGGCATGACAACATGGCATTGATGACATCGGCATAATGTAGTCCCATACCATGGCCGCACTGGCCAAGAAGGCATTCTTTGGTAAAACTCGTTCTCACAAAATGGATAATTTCAGCCTTACTAAACCTTGTCTCCAAGCATCAAGGGCATAGAACGGTAGGCAAGGGTCATAAGTTTTACTGAATGTCACTTTTTGTTACCTGGGTGGCCTTAGAAACTCAGGAAACTTAGAGACAACCCAACACTTCTTTGATAGGCACTTACCTAGTTTTCAAGACTTTGTACTACCGTAATCTCCCGTCTTATACGCCAAACAAAATGCTGCTGAGTCTTATATGTGGGAGGGACATTGCCTTGAGTTTGGGGTACGCCTTATAGGGGGGTACGTTTACTATAGAACAGTACTAAATTAACAAAAATCTGCCCTTAGAGGTGCGCCTTATACATGGACTTGCATTCTCTTGAGTTGGGGGTGCGCCTTATATGCAAGCTGTGCCTTATACGCGAGAGATTATGGTATGTAGTCTATTTGTATACCATTGGATAGCTCTCATAAGTGGATTTGCTTTTTGAATGAAGTCTCTATGTTAATTTAAAGGGACATTATGACCGTCCAAAGGTCACAAAATGACCCCAAATATTCTGCCACAATAGCCCATACTTAAGATTTTAATCAGGATTCAAATTTTGTGATCATGGTAGTTGTGGTCAGGATTGCCTAGAACTCTTAAATCACTGTTTCTCTGCAGGTATTGACACTAGGAACTTGAAATAAAAAGTAGAGGAAAGGTCATTAATAGGTGATTCCAATGACCTACTGCCTGACCTTGATCAAGGTCAAGGTCATTTTAAGATCAAAGGTCAAATTTATTGAGTAAATAAGTAAACACCTGTTGAGATTCAGCAGATATTGACACTAGGAGCTTAAATAATAAGTAGAGGAAAGGTCATTAACCCTTTTAGGGCAGAACAAATATTGTTGCCCCGGCCATGGGGACAGCCTCTGAAAAAAGTATAGTTCCTAGAGGACGAGCCTATTTTCAATTCCTATACTAATCCTATATAATGGGCATCGACTATAGTCGACGCTAGGCCTGCCATGGTGTCGACTATAGTCGACGCTAGGCCTACCATGGTGTCGACTATAGTCGATGCTAGCCCTCAATGGGTTAATGGATGGGTCCATGACCTACGACCTGACCTTGTCAAGGTCATTTTAAGGTAAAAAATCATACTTATTGATTTGAGTAAATGAGTTACCATTTCTTGGGAGAGGTCTTGGGCCAGGACCAGACTTAGGAAATGTTCACCTGACTAGAATGAAGCTGATGGAGTCCTCCACCTGGGCCCTTCCCCCCCCCACCCTCTCAGACTCACTGATGTTTAAACTTCAAAGAAAAACCCTCAGTCAGTCAGAGAGAAGTCCTGGTAGTCAGTTCTCCAGTAGGTGCCACCTCCAGGTGGTCCCTGCAGTGGTGGGCCTATTCCGAGTTAGCATGTTGTCCCATGGGCACCGCCATTACCGTACTGGAGCTTGTTATCAGCGAGTTCTACTGATAACACCTATCAGATGGGTACCAGTTGGCCCCCTAGAGGACCACAGTGAATAGTTGCTGTCATTTCATTGGCTGATAATCAAACCAGCTAAGGCCGTATAAAAGGCGTATAGGTGTGGTGCAGTGGTGGTAGGTGTGAGAGCTAATCTCTCACTCCCCCTCACAGAGTTTATAGGTCATGATTTTGTTGTTGCTTAGTCTTAGAAAACATAGTGTTGCCTAATGGATAGAGAAAAACCAGACATTTTCTAGACCTTATTTAACCAGGGAATACCATAATATAAGCCTTCACTTTACCTGAGAGGAACATGATATTTTTTTCCTCAACTTATTACACAAATACATGCATATCAAAGCCCTATTCAATGCCGTTAAAATGATACCCTAATTGTCCAAATCCACCTGTAAACAGTCTCAGAATCTTTAAATAAAGATATGTCAGCTTGAAGTCTACTCAGACTACTGGTACTATTTTAGCTGCATCACACTTTGGGCCTCTGCGCACGGCAGACCCGCACACGGGAGTTATGTCAGTGCCTATCTTTGAACCCGCAAATAAAGGACTACTACCGAAAAGCGGCCCTCCAGAACTTAAGGGCCGCGTTGATCGGCTACAAGAGCAAGACCGACGTTTCAGAATGGCTGTGTGGGTATAGCTAGATCAGAGTATGAACGGTCTAACTAGGTCAAGTTGCAGATCTGCAGTGAAGGGCAATAAAAAAATATTTTTTACTGAGAATGGCTGAAATATTAAAATCTAGTTGACACATCCTCCCTAAAAATGAATATTTTGTGTGTCTTATATTTTTCCTTGCATGCTTTAGTCTAGAAAGTGGGTGGAGCCAATGTTGTTGTGCTTTGTTGTGGCCATGTGGTCACTGAATGATCTTCACACTAGATGGCAGGGCATTTCATGGGGAGAGTTTCCCTACAGGTTCTGTCCTTAAACTAGTGAAAGGTTGGCTACAAATGGTAAAATGTAATTTATCTTAATGTATACAAAACACAATAGCATCAGCACTCTTAACTCCAGTGGAATTATATATACAGTATGGCTACTAACAAATACAGTAATATGTAAGGTGTTGCAGGATGTAGTTCCACTGACTATTACACCTCTTTTGTGTTCATAGAAAATATATTTATACCCTAGCTCTGCTTGGGTCTGTTGCAACAGCGGATTTGCCTGTAGGTGGTATATAGGCCCAAAGGCTTGTCTGTGATTAGGCTTACAGGGCACAGAATCATGTGACCTACCCAGAATACTGGCCTCATAGATCAAGGAGGCCCCTTAAGATTTTTTGGGAGGGAGAGTGTAGATCTACAGGTGTTAAAAATTATTGCCCCCCCCACCCCCCACTGCTATCATTTATGAACAGCTGGGAAGGTGGTGCATAAATTTAAGCAGGCTATTGAAAATGTTATGCCCCAACAGTACCAGTAGACTCCCGCCCTCAACGGTCCAAATATTTGCGCCCCCCCCCATACCTGGTACTGGAGGCACATTCAAATTTGACAAGGATGTGCGACAGATTATTACGCCCCCCCCCCCCAATGACGAACAGAATTTGCACGCCCCTCTTTGACATGTAGTAGCGCACAGTTTTTGTTGCTAAAAAGAGTAAGGTTTTTAGGGAGTGGTCATTATTTATCAACAGGGGTGCTGGTGGTTATTTGCACGGATGCGCAAAAAATGTTTTACACCCGCCCCCCTGAACGCAGTCAAAATTTATTGCGGTCCCTGTACCAGAGGCGCGGCGAAATTTCGCACCCCTCTTTAATCTATGGTAGGTTGCTGGTGTTTTTGCTAAAAAGAGAGTAAACGTTGTTAGCTCCCCCTCAAGAGGGGTCAAAATCTTTTTAGCCCCCGCCCCTCCGGGGGGTCTGAAATTTTGATGCCCCCCATCAAACCCACCAGCAACCCCCCCCCCCCCCAGTTCTTAAATAATGACCATTCCCTTTAAATAACACTCCCTATTAAATGACCACTCCCTACTGGTGTGGGGTAGATGGTGTCATTCTGTAGTCCTCAGTCTTGCCCCAAGACCTTTTTGTGAGGTGCATCGTTTCTAGACAATGTCACGCAAAATCATTTACACATACCATGCAAAATATCTCATGGGAAAGAATCAAATTCATTATTCTCAAAGGGCATCATCCATTCATACCTTATTTGGCTTAATCACAAAGTATATGTCAACAAGGTCTATGTTTACATTCAGGTAAAGGGGAGGAGCTTGGCCACTGAGCATGTACACCAGGTCTGCAGTCACACACTTCCTGGATTCCAGGTGAGGGGTAACTGGTGTCATTGGTGTTGGCTGGAATGAACACCTGATTCTCCCTGATAAATGCATGTCAGCATAATCAGACCACTGCAATATCTTTATTGAATACTCAGCTTCAGGCCATAGCTTATTCCCCATCAAATTCTCATGATAACTATGTGTAAATCATCAATCTGCTGGGGTGAGGGGTAACTGGTGTCAGGTTTACCCCTGAGCCTGCTCACCCTCTTATTAGCCAGTGCATTAGTGATTATCAGACAGTGGCGCCATCTCGAGGTAGAGCCCATGATCGGCTATGTATGAAATGTTTCAATTGAATTTAACATTTGCACTGCCACTGCACCTACCTGTTGACACTGCTTGTGTTCGGAGTGGGTACCGTTCCAACAATCGGAGATATCCTCTAAGTAACATTGACATTGCTGGGCTTGAATTAAACTACCTAATTTAACAGATATCTTAGAAAATAGAAGTCTCCTTGGCAGTTTGACCGCAGTGTTTTCGTTTTTCAAGACACGTGTGGGGCCGCCGGAATAAATAAAAAAAAATCTTTAAAAAGTCCGAATGTTGCAGACTCCAAAGGCGTATCAACATTTCAAAATCGCCACCTGGTGAGAGACCTTCAGGTTGATTAGTTCTTCAAGTTGTTACAAGGTGACAGCACAAGTACGTTTACGTTCTCCAAGCGCATTCCTTGCTTTTCTTCGGGCCGCCCGACCACGCCCACCCGGCGCCTACGGTGTCCTCCCCCGGCGTAGAGTGAGTCAGAGGCCGGGCGGTAGTCGGCAGTCCGTCGGTCAGTGCAGGCGGAGGTAGCAGTGGTCTCAACATTCTCAGGAATTCCCTCGGATAAACCAACATCTCTGCTCTCAAAACGTGAGTAATACAGGTAGTTACAATCTCAACTTATAGAAGACATCTTTCAGATTGTCCAGGACTACAAAAATTCCGTGTATTCATCACTGTGATCCCCGCTGTGATCATCAGAAGAATGAAGTTTCTAATTTACCTTTCCTAGTGGGGGGCCGGTAGGGTGGCGGGGGTGGCGGCAGCCTGTGACTGTGAGGCAACATAAACAGAGCTGACCCAGATATAAACTTGTAGTTGTAGACATGTGTTTTGTGTATTGGGCATTGGTTAGTATTTTAGGACTGTACAGTTAGGGTACATTTGCTGTAAGCAGTGCTAGGGCTTCGTTAATAAGTTTATCGTCGAGCACATCGCGCCATAACACTGATCATACCAGTTTGGAGGAGTTAGCACCTGGCCTTGGCCTGGGTCATGCCAAAAACCTCTTCCCATGTCACATCCCTCCCCTTCTGCAGTGTCCAGTGACCCACTTCCAACAATACATGTAGTTCCTGTCTGTGTCAGTTCTATGCTTAAAAAGTGTTACAAATACCGGTATATACCTAACCATATTTCTATTCTTGTGAGCAGCAGTGACGTCATAGCAACCAGTGCGGCCCTTATCAGCCTTATCTGCCTACTGATAAGAATCCTCATGAAGGGTTAAATTAAATAGGAAATGTACTAGAAAAATGTTTTAAAACCCTTATCAGAAAAGATCTAGACACCGAACAGCAAAATGAGTTACAAATTCTGAAAGATATTAAAAATTCGAACTTCTGTGGGCGTAGGTTCGATCCCACTTCTGACAACATCTTGTAAAGCTCCTGGGGCTTTTATATTAATAGAGACAAGTAGATTCAACTCATTATAAGCCTTGTATTGAAGTAGAACTACCTCGCACCATACCGGCTATTTCCGGAAGTGTTGACATCACTTCGTTATAGAATTACACACAAGGTGGCGTGCCTATTTCACGCATCGTCACACCACACATACTTGATCCAGTATTTTCTATTCCCAATAATAGAAAAGAAAACAGCAAAAAGGTTATTTTTTCTAGTACATTGCCTATATGATTTGACCCTTTGCCGGGCCCCTAGCAACCAGGGTTCTGCTCCCAAGAATACATTGGAACATGTATGTGTAGACCCCTATCAACACTGGCAACAGCCTAGGGGTTACATTAATATGGCTTTATGTAATTTGACCAGTCAATTCATAGACCAGTAGACGAAGATGTGTACCCCGGTATTGTTCTGCCCATGTAAATTAGCACGGACCTATATACGGAGCAGAGCCATTGCTAGTACCAAACAAATTAGCTAGGTGGCTCATGTAGTCGGGGGCTAGATCAGCAGTTGGCCTCTTTGTGAAGTTTACTTTGGTTTGCCCCTCCTAATAGTCTATATAAAGCTATATTCTAAAAATCTATACCTTTGGATAGCAGATACTTTTGACTTAAACAATATAAGCTTCATTTAGACTTAGTACTTCAAAAACAGGAGAAATTAAACTTTAAAATTTGTCTAAGGGGGCACATATAATCCTGGCTGAGTAAAACCAAACCATTGCCTCCCTATCAGGCTAATCCCCTTCATTCACACCTAAAACAATGGACAGGTACTTGAGGTGATTAAGATAGAGGCAGGGGTAGCTTATCAGTCTTATCAATTCCCATTGTTTTCTGTGGGTGGAGAAGATAAGAGATTACTTGCCTTTTTTGGCAGTGTGGTGCAAATAGAGCAGTTTTGGCGGGAGTTATGCGAATAGTGGCTTTGTGGTGCCAATAACCTGGGTGAGGGAGTGCTGATGTCAGACCACAAGCTAGACTTGCTCAAGGCTATTGATTTCTTTCTTTTCGATTTACGAGCAATGCACATTGCTGCCGTATATTTTTTCAAGATGGCCACCTCCATACAGGAATGGTTCTGTTCCCTACATGTATTAAATTCCGTGACATTAGGTCAATGTTGATATGTATAATGTTCATTACTGAACATTGTCATAATTAGGACATTTAGCAGGCTCCAAAACATTGGATGAGCATTGAGGTATAAAGGACAATACTTAAACATTACCTAGCAGGCAAGGGGGAGAACAAACAACCAGATTAAAAAACAAAAACAAACGAAAAAAAATAAACCACAAAAGTCAAACCTCGAGTACAGCTTCGATGATATTCCCAAGGTTTGGATGAGGCTTCTAGGTGAGGTTTTACAGTGCATACACAGAGGTCGTTGCGAGGGAGAGGTATTACATGTATATCATATAGTAAGTCCTGTTATCTCAAGTTGAATATGACGGCCCTATAAGGTGAACTAAGGAACCCCATATCACACCCCAGTTTGATTATCCTACCCCTATCACACTGCCAATTACATTGCTAAACACCAAATAAATGGATTTTTGGAAATGGATTTTCTACTTAGTTAACGTATTACGGGATGCCTTCTCCCTAATAAACAGAGAAGTATGTCCATATATATTATTATATAATGAAACTTGAAAGGTATGGGGGGGGAAGAAGCAAATCTGAATGTTGTAATAATCTATTATATGCATGACCATCATAGACCCATAGGGCCTATAATACTACCGGTAAACCTGGTACCGGTATTGATACAAAAGCGTGTTTAGTGGGTGCCCTGGTCCCCTACCCTGTTCTCCAACAAGCCCCCACCCTCAATAACTGCACCAACGAACCCCAGACTTACAGGATGCCCCTATGTCGTTTTCTAAAAATGACACTTTTTATGTGTTATTTTGGGGACTACTTCCTTCCTGTGTACTTAAACTTCAGACAATGTGAGCTTGCAAGATTCAATTCAAGATTCAAGATTCAAGATTCAAGATGGCTTTATTGACTAATGTACAGGTACACTTATGTCAGCACCAGGTTTTCATTTACAATGTTGTAGACAGATTTTATATATGAGTATATACAGTTCACAGCCCCTGGCCTTTTAGATGATTTGCAATATGGGGCCACTGCTAGTATTTGAGAAAGTTTCCTAGTGTCATCGTGTCTTTTATAGTAATCAACGAACTTGAGGTATTTTGTTTCAAACACTGACCGTGCGTTTCTCATCTCGGGCATGTTACAATGTAAGAAGACATGATTGACATCTTGCACAGCATTACAGAATGTGCACTTAGAATTGACAGGTTTCTTTCCTCTATATCTTCTTGACAGGCTGTCAAGTGTACAGTTATTGTCAGTCCGGAGTTTAGCAATAATGGTTCTAATTTTAGGTGATTCTGTATGCGTTAGGTATTCACGCTCTTCATAAATGTCATTGAGATCATCTTTACACATCTTGATAATTCTACACTTGCTAGTATTCTCTGGGTTATCAATGTACTGGTTGTATTTCTGAATATGTGCATCATTTAACCTTCTCTTTATATTGTTTTTGAGTGAGGACTTTGACCAAACATAAGGATCGAGCCAGACATTCTTACAACCGATTTTAAACAAGAGGTATTGGATATCTTTAAGCCATTGGTGGTTTTCACTCTTCATGGTAGAGAAGGCCTCATTTAGAATAGGGTTTTTCGATCCATGCTCAAGCCTCAGCCAATATAGAATGTTCAGTACGATTATTTTGGATTCAATAGGAATACAGGTAGGACTGTTGTACCTAGAGTACAGGGTAATAGCTGTACATGTATTAGAATTGGACTTGGATTGTAGAGTGCAGAGTCTACATAATCCCCTCATTAGAGTTGAGCAGGTAGTGAAAGGGTCCACTTATGTGAAAGGATTCTTGTGTGTAGGCCTACTGGGTACTCAAACTCAATTTTGTGCCTATCTTTAACCATTGCTTTCAGAACAAAGAAGAAATAAATGATAGAGAAAAAAACACGGTCAGGTTGTGTAAAGGGTAATTACAGCAGTAGAATCAGCAAAAACTTGGTTCCAGTCACAGGCTAAAAGAAGATACTGGCAGGCAGGCCTGTTTTTCTGTTCTCTTTGTTTTTAATTTCAAGGATTTCCTGGATGGAACTTGCATGCCTAGACTGAATTTTAGTTGGCAGAATATGTTCTTGAATAGATCATTATTTTGTAGTAATACAGGGGTTACCGTAGTGTTGCTGGAGGCAGGTGTGAGAGTGTTTTTTTTTTTAATTTTAGAAAATAAAGAAATTAATTTTAGGTAACAAATATTCTCATATTTTGGTCTATTTGATCATGATTTTCTTCAAATGAGATTGAGAGAGAATATATCGCCACCTGTATGATGCGTACGGCTGTAAGAAACAGTCCCTTTTCTTTTCTTTTTATTTCTTCTCTTTTTCCCCCCTCTCTCTCTCAAAGTGCCTTCCAGGTGGAACTCTAAACCAGTTTGGTCTAATGGGTGGTGCATGACAGGTGAGGTTCCTATGGTAGGACCTGACTGTAGTTATTGTGGTGCTGTTCCGTGAAAAGTGGCCTTATTATGTGTGCTAGGTGCTACAAGGTGCGTATTAACACAGATTCTGTCTGATCCCACCACGGGGCACAAGGTATAAAACCAACTATTAGGAAGGTCAGTGAATTGTAAAGTATGCACATATGGAACTATTACCTTTATGTTTAGCTCTCTAAGAGTCGGCAATGCATAATCAAAACCCAACAGAAAACTTGTGGTAGTTATATCTGGGCAGAGTAGTGCTTCACTTGTGCACACAAAGCGCACGCAAAAAAAAAAAAAATATCAACCTACCTACTGTCTTTTAAAATCCTCATCCTCCCAACCAGAAACAGACTTTTTTTTTTAAATTGTGGCCTTAGATACCTTTAGGAGTGGATCAACCCTGTAGGGTCAGCATGGTGCATGAATCCCTCACCAGGGCTATATTCATACATCATTATAACCACCGGGCTTCCAGGGCCCACTTAAAAGGGTCTATATCTCATCTTTCCTATCCCCTCAGATGTGTGTGGTGCACATATGCATGGGCACTGACACATTCCTCTGTGAAATTGTGTAATGTAGTTCTTGCCATGAATATGACCTTAGTTGTCGAAATGGCGTAAAACATCTATTACTCACTCACTCTATCATTATAACCATTGGGCATAATGCTTTAAAAGCAATGCAGGTTTAACAATGTGGGTTGTTCCAGTCCCCGACATGATATGGTCAGCGGCTGAGAGCATCATTATCACTGGTCCCATCAGCGAAAGAATGACATAAGAAATGCTGTCTACCGTAGATGCTTATAATTTTGTTACTAAGAATCAATTTTCTTCCTGAGATCCTGAAAAGATAATAACATGTTGGGAAAGCAAACGAAATACATTTGGCTATTTTGGACCTCACTTTCACTGTCAGAAATCTTTTCTTGCTACTGCTGGTTCGGGTATAGTCAGAAAGTGGTCACTAAATGAGAACCAAAGTATTGGTACAAGACGTGGCTTACACGCGAGTGCCCCTCATACAATCTTCAACAGTTTGGGGGCGCTTAACAGGTGGAGTTATGTTAGATTAAAATGGTACTAAAGTGTTCAAAATTAAGTCCCAGGTGTGCCTAATAGAGACCAATCGGGAGGTATAATCTGCAGATATGACGCCACCTATCATATAATTTCATGTGCAAAGGTTGCCAACCTGACGCAGTGTTTTACATTGCTGGAACTAGCAGCAAGCATGATCTGTTCCGAGACTTTGGCACCACTTTGGCTGGGAATGGTGGCTGCGGGCTAGAAAGGTACCTACCGGTACTTCCGCGCGCTACATGACTCGTTTTCCCCCTCATAGCATGCCTTATACACAAGGTATGATCACTATAAAACATCTCCACAAGAATGTGACAACGTCTCAATAAAAATAGGAAAGAAATGTAGATATATTTAGTAGCTAAATTTTGTTTCTTCTGTTTCAGTAATCAGCGGTCTACAGTCTAAACATCACCATGGGTGAATCATCGGATCCGATCGCATCTCAGAAGGCCAAGTACAAGGGGCGCATGAAGAAGATCTGCTGCTGTGGCGTGGTGTGGTTCTTTCTAGGACTTGCCTTCTTCCTTACTGCTATAGGTTTACTAGCGTCCTTTGCCAAATACTGGAATGATAACCAGGATTGGAGACGGTAAGTGTCGACAGTATGCCAAGCTTTACAATGTACATTACATCAGGCTCTCAAGCAATTCCCATTATTCCTATTTTTATTACTGTTTTTCAGCTTTGACATTTATTTTTGTGTGTGTTCAAACTCCTCTTTCAGTCAGGACTATTTTCAAAGACTCCAAAAGAAGAAGAAAAAAAAACTTTGCTGCAAGTAATATGCCATGTGTGAAAGATTTTTACAACAGAGGGAGAAAAAATGCCACTTGTCCACGATAAATTCTACAATCTGTTACATGTTATAGCTTAGCACTCCCTCAAGCCGTATTTTGCCAGTTGATGCAAAACTTCCGTGTATTATGTTCCACCTTGATCGTAGTTGAATCCTTTTTGTTATGCGCGGAATTCCTATTATATTTACTTCGATTTACTTCTTTTATTGGGGACAAAATTTGCTTGATATATGGCTCTAAAACATTGTGTTACACTGATGTTTAAGCCTGAGTAATATGCCAGATGAACCTTCAACCTGCATTTTTACTCTTAAATATGCTAATCTTTTTGTTCCTTTCTTCGTTTTTAACACCAACCATACGTGCCATATATATTACCTTTAATCACCCGCTCAAGATTAATTGATAACTAATTAATAATTAATGGTTTAAGGCTGTGGAAACCAGCCCTTAATGTACTCTGACTATTTCCGTATGATCATAACCCTTTATGGACAGCACAATGACTGTTGGCTCATGGTTGTCAGGATTCGCCAACACAGAGCATACCAAGGCTTAAGGGGTGTATCTAATCCTATCTAATCCATAGAGTTGATATCATGCCTGAACACGGCCCTTTCAAATTACCCATCAGGACTGTATTCATGAATCACGACAACAAATACATTAAAACACTACACAGCACACAAAAGTCTAAATATGCAAGTCATGCTGCTCATAATGTTGTTAGAGAATATTATAACTCAGGTGTGGGTGGAGACAGTTAAAATAAACACCACATCATTAAGACCACAACAGCAGATGTCTTCTACTCCCCAGTAGATGTAAGCTGATTCCTGTTGTCTGTATGTACATTGTATTTGTATCTCTGTGCTGGAGTACACGCCCACCAAGAGCTTAGGGAGTGATAATTTTCTAACAACAGGGGGGGGGGGCTGGTGGGTTTGAAGGGGGGTCAGAATTTTTTCAACCCTTGACCAGGGGGGTCAGAATGTTTTCAACCCCTTGACTAGGGGGTGTCAAAATAATTTCACCTGTTTTCAGTGAAAAAGCCAGCGCGTTACTATAGGTTAAAAGGGCACGTTCGCATGCGATTTTTGCCTTCAGGGGGGGGCTCAAAAAAATTTCGACCTGTGGAGAGGGGGGCTGAAATCTTTTTTGTGCATGCATGCGCAAACCCACCAGCTCCCCCTGTTGTTAAAAAATGATGACTCCCTTAAGGTTTTGCAGCTAGCAAAGACCTTTATTTACAACATGTCTAAAATGCAGGGATGAAAGTAACCGGGTGCTAAAATCCCTGAAATGCTCAATAAGAATCCCTTGATTTTATTCATATTGAGTATTTCGAAGATTTTTTAGCCCATTCACTTTCATCCCTGCACTTTGGACATGTCCTAAATCCTGACTTATGTGATATCGCTTATGTGCAAGAATTACCCAACCAGCACCTTTTAGGATTTCTGTGAACTTAGGGTGCGCCTGAAAGGTGAAGGGCATCTTCCCAGCAAATCTGTGTCAATTTTTTGTCATGCTGCGCCAGGCCTCACGCAATACGCTTGTAGGAATCGATGCATGGGTGATCATGGACCATGACAAGATATGACGCATACGTGAACATCCCAGCCAATTTTCTGAAGTTGAGTCAACATGCGTAAACCTTCACCAACAATGACACATGATGACACATGTGTCATGACACATTGTCACACACACTGACACATGGGTCATGACATATCGTATCACATATATTGACGCACAGACTAATTTGTGGGTGGGGGATGGGTGGAGGTGGTTGTGGATTTCTGATATTCCATAACTGCATTAACATCAATTCAGCTGTTTATGCTGGTTCCCAGTGAAGATATCTCCTCTCAGAATGTCATGTGTTGCCCACTTTGATTGAAAATGAATAGATATTCTTTCAGTTGTGTGAGTTGCCGGTGCCATTGAAACAGGAATTTGGGAGCAGCTCACCCTCTTCTGAAATTAGCATAATTTTAAAACCACAGGATTTCAGTCCTCATTTATGGTGGAAATGAGACCCTAGGAGTGATAAAACCGACCACAGGGAATTTGTGGCTTTGAATGAGTTGTTTATGTTTTATTATGCCATTGACTCGAGTCAATGGCATATTTAAATATATGGTAACTGGACCCCGATTCCCCGATTTTGTACAAACAAAGAAAGATGCGAGGAGGATTAACTCTGTGGCTATTAAAGGGGCTCTGAGCTGACTGAAAAGTAAGTTCCACAACCTAACACTAGGAGGCTACTTGGAGAGCACCACCACAGTGACCTCTACAGTGGCAAAAGGCAACTAGCATTCATGTGACTTGTACCAGGTCATATGACCTATTCTTATCCATACAAAAATCATGACTAGCAAATCTGAGAGTTTAGAGAAGAAACTTATTAAAGAAGCCTAAAGAGAAACGGGTGATTTTCCCATTATTTGGGGCTAGGGGCCGGCCTCCCCAGCCCCCCCCCCAGAAAATCTGAAAATTCTCTATGATACTTTCTCTAGACAACTTGGGTGCACACTTTTGGATAAGTATAGCAAAAACATATAACAACACTGGATTAAGGACAAGGGAGCGGGAGATTTTTTCCATAATTTGGGGCTTAGGGGCCAGCCCCCCCCCCCCAGGAAAATATAAAAATTCTCTCAGATACTTTGTGTAGACAACTTGGGTGCACGCTTTTGGATAAGTCTAGCAGAAATAACACCAGATTTTATAGGGCGAGGGAATTGAAGACTTTTTTCATAATTTGTGGTTAGGAGAGACTCCCCAGCCCCCCCCCCTCGAAAATATGAAAATTCTCTCAGATACTTTCTGTAGACAAGTTGGGTACACACTTTTGGATAAGTCTAGCAGAAATATCTATCAACACTGGATTAAGGACAAGGGAATGGGAAATTTTTTCCATAATTCGAGGGTAAGGGGTCAACCCCCCCCCCCAGAAAATATGAAAATTCTCTCAGATACTTTCTGTAGATAACTTGGGTGCACACTTTTGGATATGTCTAGCAGAAATAACAACACCAGATTTATGATAAGGGAATTGGAGATTTATTTTCCATAATTTCGGGTTAGGGGCCAGCCTCCCCACCCACCCCCCCCAGAAAATCTGAAAATTCTCTCAGATTACATTCTGTAGACAACTTTGGTGCACACTTTTGGATAAGCCTAGCAGTAATAACAACACCGGATTTAGGACGACGGAATGGGAGGTTTTCGATAATTTGGGGTTAGGGGCCAGCCTCCCAAGCCCCCCCCCCAAAAAAATCATATTTTATATCACTTTGTGCAGACAACTCGGTCTAGGGGGAAAACCTTGGGTTAAATTTACAGCAGAAATAACAGCTACAGTTTTAGGGGAAGAAGGAGATTTTCCCATGATTTGGGGGTTAGGGACCAGACCCCCCTAGAAAATCTGAAAATTCTCTCAGATACTTTCTCTAGACAACTTGGGTGCACACTTTGTATAAGTATAGCAGAAATATATAACAACACTGGGTTAAGGGACAAGGGAGTGGGAGATTTTTCCATAATTCGGGGCTTAGGGGCCAGCCCCCCCAGGAAAATATGAATATTCTCTCAGATACTTTGTGTAGACAACTTGGGTGCACACTTTTGGATAAGTCTAGCAGAAATAACACTTTCAGCCCGGGCTTACTTATCAGATTAAGTTCTGTAGTCCTGTAGGGTGTTACCATGTTATTTCCCATAGGTCGGGAGGCACTATTGTTTAAATTTGACAATTACCTGTTGGTATTATCTTTCTAAAACCGAAAGAATTTTTCAAATACTCCCATTATTAATGGATCTACAACCATTTTGATTCAGTATATACAATGAAAATGTTAATATCACTTCTAAGGATATATAGAATATTTGTGATGTTACAGTGTATCAAAGCCGTGCTTGGGCATTTGGTAATTACTAAATCTATCAAAGTTCAAGATCGAATATTTCTGGATTGACTGGGTCAATTTAAATGAACTAAAGTTTATCAAAAAGGTTACATCATTATCTTTTGAAATTTAATGATAAAAAATCAAATGGAATAATTGTTTTTTCAACCTTTTGTTGACATTCTGTATCCACGGAAACCACATTTTTCATTCCAAATGAATGATAATTTGGTCTTTCTTTTATTTCCATCAGATTCAGCTTGAAAAACTATCAAAAGTCATTTTTCATCTCATAAATACTAATTTATTTTATTTTTGTTGGTTTTTGCCCCTGAAATACATGAGAAAAGACTGGAAATTTGTAAAATAATGATTATTTCATATCTACTACCATTTAACAAAAAAAAATCCATCTAAAAGTAAAACCAAAGTAAACATGTGGAGGGTAGATGTCAGAGAGCAAACCCTGAAAACATTATGGTTCTAACCCTAATATTACCATAGTTATGCTAAAATGAGTGTATGCCAGTAAAAATTGGTTTTTCCCAACACCCGGATTTTGCTGGTGTTGGGAAAACCCAACATCCCGGATTTCACTGGTGTTGGGAAAACCCAACACCCGGGCTGATAGTGATAACTACACCTGATTTAGAATGAGGTAATTGGATTTTTTTTCCATAATTTGGGGTTGGGGGCCAGCCTCCACCTCCCCCCGAAAATCTTAAAATTCTCTCTGATACTATCTGTAGACAACTTGGGTTTTTGCCCCTGAAATACATGAGAAAAGACTGGAAATTTGTAAAATAATGATTATTTCATATCTACTACCATTTAACAAAAAAAAAATCCATCTAAAAGTAAAACCAAAGTAAACATGTGGAGGGTAGATGTCAGAGAGCAAACCCTGAAAACATTATGGTTCTAACCTTAATATTACCATAGTTATGCTAAAATGAGTGTATGCCAGTAAAAATTGGTTTTTCCCAACACCCGGATTTTGCTGGTGTTGGGAAAACCCAACATCCCGGATTTCACTGGTGTTGGGAAAACCGGGCTGATAGTGATAACTACACCTGATTTAGAATGAGGTAATT
This sequence comes from Acholoe squamosa, assembly GCA_949317995.1. Classification (NCBI taxonomy): domain Eukaryota; kingdom Metazoa; phylum Annelida; class Polychaeta; order Phyllodocida; family Polynoidae; genus Acholoe; species Acholoe squamosa. The sequence continues at coordinate 37,621,824 of OX439049.1, forward strand.
GGATTTTTTTTCCATAATTTGGGGTTAGGGGCCAGCCTCCCCCTCCCCCCGAAAATCTTAAAATTCTCTCTGATACTATCTGTAGACAACTTGGGTGCACACTTTTGGATAAGTCTAGCAGAAATATATAGCAACACTGGATTAAGGACAAGGGAGCGGGAGATTTGTCCATTATTCGGGGCTATGGGGCCACCCCCCACCTAGAAAATATGAAAGTTCTCTCAGATACTATGTGTAGACAACTTGGATACTTTTGGATAAGTTTCCCAGAAATAACACCAGATTTAGGACGAGGGAATTAGAGATTTTTTTCATAATTTGGGGTTAGGGGCCAGCCTCCCCAGCCCCCTTAAAATCTGATTGCCTGATTGCAGCCAGTCATACCATATTGTATCAATGCAAGATGGGGTACATCCGAGACTCTGAAGTCTGACTATGGACCACCCTTACAGACTAGTTTGATTATGCAGCAGAAGGATTTTAATCCCAAAATTATGGAAAAATATCCTGTTCCCTCTGGTAGAAAATGCAAAATTTCAGGGGGGGGGGGTTCTGGGGGTAAATGACCTCAAACCCAGAATAATGGATACAACTTCTCCTGCCCCAACACCCTAAATCTGTAGTTCATTTTTGCACTTAGAAAGGTTTTACAACTAGATCTGTATAGCCTCTGATGAAAAAAAAATGCAAATTTTCTGGGGGGGGGGGGTTCTGGGGAAAATGGCCCCAACTTCAAAATTATGGATAAAATCTCCTACCCCCACTCCCTAAATCTGTAGTTTTTTTACTTGTGCTCTAAGAAAGATAGCAGCTTACATTAAGTTGTCTATAGAAGGACTCCGTGTGAAGATTTCTGGACGGGGGCTCTGGGGTGAATGGCCCTGATCCCTAGAATTATATAAAAGAAATCTCCTGCCAACCACACCTTGAATATGTAGTTCTCATGTGTGCTCTAGAAAGGTTTGCAACTTAGATCTATAAACCCTTTGGTAAAATTTTTCTTGGAGGGGGGCTCTGGGGTGAATGGCCCCAAGCCCAGAATTATGGGGAAAACATCTTCTGCCCCCACACCTTAAATCTGTAGTTCTTATTTATGCTCCAGTAAGGTTTGGAACTAGATCTAAAGCTTTTGGTGAAAATAATAAATTTTCTGGTGGGGGGGGGGGTTCTGGGCTGAATGCCCCTGAGCCCTAGAATAATATAAAAGAAATCTGCCACCTACACCATAAATATGTAGTTCTCATTTGTGCTCTAGAAAGGTTAACAACCTAGATCTATAAAGCCTTGGGTAAAAATTGCAAATTTTCAAGGGGGGGGGGGCTTTGGGGTTAATGGCCTCAAGCCCAGAATTATTGGAGAAACATCTTCTGCCCCCACACCTTAACTCTCTAGTTCTTATTTGTGCTCCAGTAAGGTTTGTAACCTAGATCTATAAAGCCTTGGGTAAAAATTGCAAATTTTCAGGGGGGCTTTCAGGTGAATGGCCCCAAGTCCTAGAAATAATATATCAGAAAATCTCCTACCACCCACACCATAGATATGTAGTTCTCATTTGTGCTCTAGAAAGGTTTGCAAGCTAGATCTATAAACCCTTTGGTAAAAATTGCAACTTTTCTTGGAGGGGGGCTCTGGGGTGAATAGCCCCAAGCCCAGAATTATAAAAAAAAACATCTTCTGTCCCCACACCTTAAATCTGTAGTTCTTATTTATGCTCCAGTAAGGTTTGGAACTAGATCTATAAAGACTTGGTTAAAAATTGCAAATTTTCAGGGGGGGCTCTGGGGTGAATGGCCCCAAGCCCTGAATTATGGGGAAAACATCTTCTGCCCCCACACCTTAAATCTGTAGTTCTTATTTGTGCTCCAGTAAGGTTTGTAACCTAGATCTATAAAGACTTGGTTAAAAATTGCAAATTTTCAGGGGGGCTCTGGGGTGAATGGCCCCAAGCCCAGAATTATGGGGAAAACATCTTCTGCCCCTACACCTTAAATCTGTAGTTCTTATTTATGCTCCAGTAAGGTTTGCAACCTAGTTCTCTAAAGCCTTGGGTAAAAATTGCAAATTTTCAGGGGGGGGCTCTCGGGTGAATGGCCCCAAGTCCTAGAAATATACCAGAAAATCTCCTACCACCAACACCATAGATATGTAGTTCTCATTTGTGCTCCAGTAAGGTTTGCAACCTAGTTCTCTAAAGCCTTGGGTAAAAATTGCAAATTTTCAGGGGGTGGGGGCTCTGGGGTGAATGGCCCCAAGCCCAGAATTATGGGGAGAACATCTTCTGCCCCCACACCTTAAATCTGTAGTTCTTATTTGTGCTCCAGTAAGGTTTGCAACCTAGATCTATAAAGCCTTGGGTAAAAATTGTAAATTTTCAGGGGGGGCTCTGGGGTGAATGGCCCCAAGCCAAGAATTATGGGGAAAACATCTTCTGCCCCCACACCTTAAATCTGTAGTTCTTATTTGTGCTCCAGTAAGGTTTGCAACCTAGTTCTCTAAAGCCCTGGGTAAAAATTGTAAATTTTCGGGGGGAGGCCTCTGGGGTAAATGGCCCCAAGCCCTGAATTATGGCGAGAACATCTTCTGCCCCCACACCTTAAATCTGTAGTTCTTATTTGTGCTCCAGTAAGGTTTGCAACCTAGTTCTCTAAAGCCTTGGGTAAAAATTGCAAATTTTCTGGTGGGGGGGGGGGCTCTGGGGTAAATGGCCCCAAGCCCTGAATTATGGGGAGAACATCTTCTGCCCCCACACCTTAAATCTGTAGTTCTTATTTGTGTTCAAGCAAGGTTTGCAACCTAGATCTATAACGACTTGGTTAAAAATTGCAAATTTTCAGGGGGGGCTCTGGGGTGAATGGCCCCAAGCCCAGAATTATGGGGAGAACATCTTCTGCCCCCACACTTTAAATCTGTAGTTCTTATTTGTGCTCCAGTAAGGTTTGCAACCTAGATCTATAAAGCCTTGGGTAAAAATTGCAAATTTTCGAGGGGGGGGGGGCTCTGGGGTGAATGGCCCCAAGCCCAGAATTATGGGGAAAACATCTTCTGCCCCCACACCTTAAATCTGTAGTTCTTATTTATGCTCCAGTAAGGTTTGCAACCTAGTTCTCTAAAGCCTTGGGTAAAAATTGCAAATTTTCAGGGGGGGGGGCTCTCGGGTGAATGGCCCCAAGTCCTAGAAATATACCAGAAAATCTCCTACCACCAACACCATAGATATGTAGTTCTCATTTGTGCTCCAGTAAGGTTTGCAACCTAGTTCTCTAAAGCCTTGGGTAAAAATTGCAAATTTTCAGGGGGTGGGGGCTCTGGGGTGAATGGCCCCAAGCCCAGAATTATGGGGAGAACATCTTCTGCCCCCACACCTTAAATCTGTAGTTCTTATTTGTGCTCCAGTAAGGTTTGCAACCTAGATCTATAAAGCCTTGGGTAAAAATTGTAAATTTTCAGGGGGGGGCTCTGGGGTGAATGGCCCCAAGCCAAGAATTATGGGGAAAACATCTTCTGCCCCCACACCTTAAATCTGTAGTTCTTATTTGTGCTCCAGTAAGGTTTGCAACCTAGTTCTCTAAAGCCCTGGGTAAAAATTGCAAATTTTCGGGAGGAGGCCTCTGGGGTAAATGGCCCCAAGCCCTGAATTATGGAGAGAACATCTTCTGCCCCCACACCTTAAATCTGTAGTTCTTATTTGTGCTCCAGTAAGGTTTGCAACCTAGTTCTCTAAAGCCTGGGGTAAAAATTGCAAATTTTCTGGTGGGGGGGCTCTGGGGTAAATGGCCCCAAGCCCTGAATTATGGGGAAAACATCTTCTGCCCCCAACACCTTAAATCTGTAGTTCTTATTTTTGCTCCAGTAAGGTTTGCAACCTAGATCTATAACGACTTGGTTAAAAATTGCAAATTTTCAGGGGGGGCTCTGGGGTGAATGGCCCCAAGCCCAGAATTATGGGGAGAACATCTTCTGCCCCCACACTTTAAATCTGTAGTTCTTATTTGTGCTCCAGTAAGGTTTGCAACCTAGATCTATAAAGCCTTGGGTAAAAATTGCAAATTTTCGAGGGGGGGCTCTGGGGTGAATCGCCCCAAGCCCAGAATTATGGGGAAAACATCTTCTGCCCCCACACCTTAAATCTGTAGTTCTTATTTATGCTCCAGTAAGGTTTGCAACCTAGATCTATAAAGCCTTGGGTAAAAATTGCAAATTTTCAGGGGGGGGCTCTCGGGTGAATGGCCCCAAGTCCTAGAAATATACCAGAAAATCTCCTACCACCAACACCATAGATATGTAGTTCTCATTTGTGCTCCAGTAAGGTTTGCAACCTAGTTCTCTAAAGCCTTAGGTAAAAATTGCAAATTTTCGGCGGGTGGGGGCTCTGGGGTGAATGGCCCCAAGCCCCGAATTATGGGGAGAACATCTTCTGCCCCCACACCTTAAATCTGTAGTTCTTATTTGTGCTCCAGTAAGGTTTGCAACCTAGATCTATAAAGCCTTGGGTAAAAATTGCAAATTTTCGGGGGGTGGGGGCTCTGGGGTGAATGGCCCCAAGCTCAGAATTATGGGGAGAACATCTTCTGCCCCCACACCTTAAATCTGTAGTTCTTATTTGTGCTCCAGTAAGGTTTGCAACCTAGATCTATAAAGCCTTGGGTAAAAATTGTAAATTTTCAGGGGGGGCTCTGGGGTGAATGGCCCCAAGCCAAGAATTATGGGGAAAACATCTTCTGCCCCCACACCTTAAATCTGTAGTTCTTATTTGTGCTCCAGTAAGGTTTGCAACCTAGTTCTCTAAAGCCCTGGGTAAATATTGCAAATTTTCGGGGGGAGGCCTCTGGGGTAAATGGCCCCAAGCCCTGAATTATGGAGAGAACATCTTCTGCCCCCACATCTTAAATCTGTAGTTCTTATTTGTGCTCCAGTAAGGTTTGCAACCTAGTTCTCTAAAGCCTTGGGTAAAAATTGCAAATTTTCTGGTGGGGGGGGGGGGCTCTGGGGTAAATGGCCCCAAGCCCTGAATTATGGGGAGAACATCTTCTGCCCCCACACCTTAAATCTGTAGTTCTTATTTGTGCTCCAGTAAGGTTTGCAACCTAGATCTATAACGACTTGGTTAAAAATTGCAAATTTTCAGGGGGGGCTCTGGGGTGAATGGCCCCAAGCCCAGAATTATGGGGAGAACATCTTCTGCCCCCACACCTTAAATCTGTAGTTCTTATTTGTGCTCCAGTAAGGTTTGCAACCTAGATCTATAAAGACTTGGTTAAAAATTGCAAATTTTCAGGGGGGGCTCTGGGGTGAATGGCCCCAAGCCCTGAATTATGGGAAGAACATCTTCTGCCCCCACACCTTAAATCTGTAGTTCTCATTTATGCTCCAGTAAGGTTTGCAACCTAGTTCTCTAAAGCCTTGGGTAAAAATTGCAAATTTTCTGGTGGGGGGGGGTCTGGGGTAAATGGCCCCAACCCCAAAAAATCTTCTGCCCCCCCTCCACCCACAGACACACCCTATAGTATTTCTCAGTTGTGCTCTACAAAAGTTTGAAACCTAGATGTAAATGCACCCAAGCCCAGTCCAATGTAACATCCATCAGCTGGGTTGGCTGGGTGGGGTGGGCTGCAGTGGTCACAGTGAGGGTCTCAATGGTTAAGCTTCACAGTGGACTGAGTGACCTGGGAGTGGCGCAGTGTCTGCTTACAGATCGGCGGGTCTGTGGCGATCTGAAAACGGCCAGCTCAGTCCTCCTTTAAGGTTAATAGCCATCGTCCTGGGGCATGTCAAATGACCGTTGACCATTAACCCTTTAAGGAACACCTTAACCCTTTAAGGGCCAATAGCACACACATGCCCATTTGTTGTTTAACTCATGCAGCAATGACATAGGACATAGACACTGACATAGAACATAAATGTCAATGGCAACATAGGCCAATGGCCTAAACTTAACCTTCATAAAACCCTGGGGTTTTCTCTCCAGGTCTCCTTTGTCGGCCTCGCCCAATTCTCAAATTAGTACAAGTCCTGTGTTAGCGCAGGGTAACAGGAAGAATAAAAATTCCATGCAAAATTCCTTTAAATAAGCACAGGTGCCATATAAACAAAGGGTTAATCATAGGCTGAAAATACTAATATACCAATAATGTGCTAAAACTGGCCACTACAGTATGTGTAATTTGAGCTTTTAGCATGATGTATGTTTTGCAATCTTATATGGGATGTACTGTAGAGGTCGGCGGAAAATGTCCTGGAGAAACCGGGAGTCGAACCCGGGATCCTCCAACCTGCAGGCGGAAGCTCAACCACTGAGCTACTTCCCCGTCTGACATTCTCTACCTTCCACCTACACCTGGATCGGTATGACACACACATAGGGGCAGTTACCACCGAATGCCAGCCCCTGGGGGCTGGTACATCCAGAACGGGGCTGCTGGCCTTATGGCAGAGCTGGCCCCTACACTCCTCCCTACCAGATTCAACCTAGGGCTTGGTACCAGACACCCAGGACTAGTACTAAGTCGCACCCAGCATACCTATCAATCCTGTTCCCAGGACTTAACTGGGGGTGCCACCTGTTTCCAAGTCCCCCAGTACTAGCAGATTGAATCGTCATTCATGTCATACAGGCCCAAGTACCGAGTTCCCCGGTCCTCATTCCTCCATTCCCTTGGAGGACCGACTCGATTTCTCCACCAGTGTAGAGGTCGGCGGAAAATGTCCTGGAGAAACCGGGAGTCGAACCCGGGACCCTCCAACCTGCAGGCAGAAGCTCTACCGCTGAGCTACTTCCCCGTCTGACATTCTCTACCTTCCACCTACACCTGGATTGGTATGACACACACATAGGGGCAGCTACCACTGGATGCCAGCCCCTGGGGGCTGGTACATCCAGAACGGGGCTGCTGGCCTTACGGCAGAGCTGGCCCCTACACCAAGAAGGTTAGATACTATAGGAGAGGTCACTGAGAGCATTGTCTATGGGTAGAGTGTGACAGGCCACCCCCCTCTACCCCCCCATGAAACTAGGTGCCCCTGTGTCTTCATTGTTGATTTCTCTAGAGGATTAGGTGGTTTATGGAGCTGTAGTATTCCTTTATCAGGGTGATACTAAAGGAGAAGAAGGAACCACCTAGACCAGAAAATCCTGCCAAATTCAAATTTTGTGATCATGATTCACAGAAATTGACTAAAAGTACCCAAAAATGAGGTTTGATGAAGAATATATTTTTAAGATGTACAAAAATATTCAAAATGATGAGAAGTCTTTATAGACACAACATTTAAACCAGAGTTAGTACCTCAATGCGCATATCCAAATGTCTGCCTATCTCTCAATCTGACAAGTATTCTAACTGTGCATTACTCTGCCTATCTCACATACTGCCTATCCCTTGTCTACCTATCACTCATACTGCCTATCTCTTAAATCCAAAGCATCTTGAGTTAAGTAAGGCTATCTCCCAAAAGGCCTAGATACTAAAGCTTACTCCTTACTTTAGCTAATCTTCTCTGGTCCTATAGTTTCCCATAGTTTACCTATCCTCAATCTGCCTATTATTCATTTTACCTATCCCTCATGGTGACTATCCCTCAGACCACCATGTTTAAACTGTATTGTTCATCTGTTTATTTAGGTCCTAATTGTTAACAGTACATTGCTTATAATGTCTGCCATTTTGATCCTACCTATCCTTAACGATGCCTATCATAAAGCCTACCTATCCTTCATTATACCTATCCCCCAACTCTGCATATCCCTCATATTTGACTTGCACATCTGTCGCTAGCACCCATGTTTTCTTGTTTTACATTTGCTCATCTTACAAGGTACTCTCTGTGCCTATCACTCAAACTGGATATTGCTCATGCTACCTATCCCCCTTGCTACCAATCCTTATGAATGCCTATCCCTCATGCTCTCCATATTGCTTTCTTACCATCTCAGCTCAGTCAGTCTAACCCGCTCTCTCTATACATATCTCAGCTTGTGTTCAATTTCTTCCACCTGTCTCCAGGTCTATGCCTTGTGAAATATACCTATCCCCCATTATGCCTATCCTCCATTCATATCATTATATAGGTAAACTGAAAGATATGCAGCATGAATGATAGGTAGATGTATGAATAAGGTAGAGTGTAACCAGTATGTTAGGTGATGGGTTGATTAAGAAATGGTCATCATAATGAAGGTTGGATGTGACAGGTAGGTCAAAAGAGTTGAGATGGGTAAGAGAGCTATATAGAGTGCATGGGGGATAGGTAAGGATGGGTAGCAAAGGGGATAGGTAGTATGAGTAATTAGCAATTTGAAGAATAGGCACAGAGTACCTTGTAAGATGAGCAAACATAAAAAAAACATAGTCCTAGGGTCAGATGTGCAAGTCAAATATGAGGGATTTGCAGAGTTGGGGGATAGGCACAATGAGGGATAGGTAGGCTTCATGATAGGCATTATCAGGGATAGGTAAAATTGAAGTAGTAGACATGGTAAGGAATGTACCGTAAAACAATAAAGGCTTATATAGCAGACAAACAGAGCAGATTAAACATGAGGGTCTGAGGGATAGTCACATGAGGGATAGGTAAAATGAATGATAGGGAGATTGAGGATAGGTAGACTAAAGGAAAGAAGGGACAAAGATAAGGTAAGATGAAGGGTAAGCATTATAAATGAAGCCTTTTAAGAGATAACCAGATTTAACAGTAGATGTTTTGGACTGAAGAGATAGGCAGGATGAGTGATAGGTACACAATTGATTTGCTGTATGTGGGATAGGCAGAGCAATGCACATGCCCAGAATTTGCCTGACTGAGAGGTAGGCAGACATTTGGATATGTGGGTTGAGGTATTAACTCCGATTTACATGTTCTATATTTAAAGATTTCCAATCATTTACAATATCATTTTTGTACATTTCCAAAATATTTCCCTCATCAAACATAATTTTTGGGTACTTTCAGTCAAATTATGAGAATAAAGACCACCATTTTTGGATTTAGCAGGATTTTTTAGCTTAGATGGTCTCCTCATTTCATTTGGTATTCCTTTCATGAAGATACATGATAGCTCGATAAACCCCCTTATCCTATATAGGGCCCAATACTGAACACACAAGGTCACCTAGTTTCATGGGGGGGGGGGGGTAGAGGGGGGTTGGCCTTCACTATAGGACTGTATGGACTGACCTATCCTATACTGTAATAACTAATATCCTTGCCTACACTACTAATGTAATCTACAAGCTATGGTAGTAGTAATATTCAAGCCTCCCACGTCCAATCCACCTACACCCACACCCAACCACTGCCCACATGTCTTGGAAGGCCAGGGACAGTATGGGCAGCCTAGGGAAGTAGGGGTTCACACAGGAAGGATGCCTGCCACATGACCGCCGGGATCATTCTTTTTACCTGGCTGCTCACATGGTCTGAATATGGACCCATTTTGTTTTCACTATGGATATGTATACTTTCACCTCCCCATTGAGAAACTTTTCTGAAAAGAAAACAATACAGTAGACAGTGAACAGTCTAAAGGGTGTGATTCAGGATTTTGGAAAGGAGGAGGCGTGCCTTTCACTTAGCCTCTATTATTTTCCGGCTAGATTTCAGGTTTGAAAGATGCAAATATATTCTTAACTATACACAGAAAGGAGCAACCCCCCTCCCTTAAAACTGCCACTAGTGTAGTTGAATTAATTCCCGTACCAATTCACTACCTACACTCCCTGATACGTGCTTCTTTTCTCTCCTATTCCTTATACCTACCCAGCTGCTTCTCAGACTTGCTATTATTCCTATAACTCGGATTAGTGATTACAGCCAAGATATAATGCAAGTGAAAAGGGTTCTGTAAAAAAGGAATCGTAATTCTGGCTGTATAAAAAGTTTGATGTCACATCCAGTAATCCAGGAATCATGATGAACATGTCTTTGATAGTGTTGTTTTTTCGTCACCATTGTAACTATTTTGTATGAGTATTAAATACTCATACAAAATTGTGCCTTTTGATATGGGAGCATTTTTCTGTTCCGCATTCGATTCAGTTCAATGACATATAACTTAGTCGACCTAAAGAGCGAACATACCTTAATAAGCGCAAATCCCCCGCTAATTACACTGTATACAGTATTTCGTCTAGGAAAGTGACCAAATTTGGAATATTTTATACATTAAATTTACTGCTAGGGGAGCCTGTAAGAAGGCTGGTGACTGGCATGAGTAGATACCACACAGGTTTACCTGTATCTGTGTTTGCCTGATGCTGCTGCTGCAGTGACTGTAGGGTCTGGCCGGATATTGTTTCACCAGCTGACATTCACAAGGATGCGCGTGGTGGCGTTTAATACAATACCGTCTCAACCCACGCCACAAAGCTGGCAGAAAAAGGAACCCTTCTCCAGTCCTGTAAACAAGCAGCTGTGTATATGTCATTGGCACAAGTAATGATTATTTGTTACAGTGTTAGTGATAAAGAAGTGAAGAGAATGAGGGATGGAACGAAGGGCAGTGAACTGACTGTGGAGTAGGGAGTGAAATTTATGTGAAAGGGGAGAACAGCTTTAAACTCCCCATAAATACCATGGTTTATACACAAAACTGTGGCTTATTGCCTCTGCCTGCTAAAGCCAGGGTGTGGCTTACAAGGGGGATATAACAGTTCTATAGTTTGCATTTTTACGAGGCTGGGGCTATTCCATGGGAATATGTGCAGAAAGAGTGAGTTGATATGTGGAATATAGAGTGAACTATGGGAGAGAACTTGATGTAGAGAAAGTGGTAAACTGTATCTGAAGAAAGTAGTAAACTGTACATGGAGAAAGAAGTGAACTGTATGTGGAGAAAGGGGTGGACTATGTGGAGAAAGGAGTGAACTGTATGTTGGAAAAGAAGTGAACCGCATGTGGAAAAAGGAGTGAACTGTAGTTGGAGACAGAAGTGAACTGTACATGGAGAAAGGGGTGAACTGTAGTTGGAGACAGGAATGAATTGTAGGTGGAGACAGGAGTGAACCGTAGGTGTAGACAGGAATGACCTGTAGGTGAAGACAGGAGTGAACTGTACATGGAGATAGGGATGAACTGTAGTTGGAGACAGGAGTGAACTGTAGGTGGAGACAGGAGTGAACTGTACATGGAGATAGGGATGAACTGTAGTTGGAGACAGGAGTGAACTGTAGTTAGAGACAGAAGTGAACTGTACATGGAGATAGGGATGAACTGTAGTTGGAGACAGGAGTGAATTGTAGGTGGAGACAGGAGTGAACCGTAGGTGGAGACAGGAGTGAACCGTAGGTGTAGACAGGAGTGAACTGTAGGTGAAGACAGGAGTGAACTGTAGGTGTAGACAGGAGTGAATTGTAGGTGGAGACAGGAGTGAACTGTACATGGAGATAGGGATGAACTGTAGTTGGAGACAGGAGTGAACTGTAGGTGGAGACAGGAGTGAACTGTACATGGAGATAGGGATGAACTGTAGTTGGAGACAGGAATGAATTGTAGGTGGAGACAGGAGTGAACTGTAGGTGTAGACAGGAGTGAACCGTAGGTGTAGACAGGATTGACCTGTAGGTGAAGACAGGAGTGAACTGTAGTTGGAGACAGGAGTGAACCGTAGGTGGAGACAGGAGTGAATTGTAGGTGTAGACAGGAGTGAACTGTAGGTGGAGACAGGAGTGAACTGTACATGGAGATAGGGATGAACTGTAGTTGGAGACAGGAGTGAACTGTAGTTGGAGACAGGAGTGAACCGTAGGTGGAGACAGGAGTGAATTGTAGGTGTAGACAGGAGTGAACTGTAGGTGGAGACAGGAGTGAACTGTACATGGAGATAGAGATGAACTGTAGTTGGAGACAGGAGTGAACTGTAGGTGGAGACAGGAGTGAACTGTACATGGAGATAGGGATGAACTGTAGTTGGAGACAGGAGTGAATTGTAGGTGGAGACAGGAGTGAACTGTAGGTGTAGACAGGAGTGAACCGTAGGTGGAGACAGGAGTGAACTGTAGGTGTAGACAGGAGTGAACTGTAGGTGTAGACAGGAGTGAATTGTAGGTGGAGACAGGAGTGAACTGTAGGCGTAGACAGGAGTGAACTGTAGGTGGAGACAGGAGTGAACTGTAGGTGGAGACAGGAGTGAATTGTAGGTGTAGACAGGAGTGAACTGTACATGGAGAAAGGGGTGAACTGTAGTTGGAGACAGGAGTGAACTGTAGGTGTAGACAGGAGTGAACTGTAGGTGAAGACAGGAGTGAACTGTAGGTGGAGACAGGAGTGAACTGTAGGTGGAGACAGGAGTGAACTGTAGGTGTAGACAGGAGTGAATTGTAGGTGTAGACAGGAGTGAACTGTAGGTGAAGACAGGAGTGAACTGTAGGTGTAGACAGGAGTGAATTGTAGGTGTAGACAGGAGTGAACCGTAGGTGCAGGCAGGAGTGAACCGTATGTGTAGACAGGAGTGAACTGTAGGTGAAGACAGGAGTGAACTGTAGGTGTAGACAGGAGTGAATTGTAGGTGTAGACAGGAGTGAACCGTAGGTGGAGACAGGAGTGAACTGCACATGGAGAAAGGGATGAACTGTAGGTGGAGACAGGAGTGAACTGTAGGTGTAGACAGGAGTGAACTGTAGGTGTAGACAGGAGTGAACCGTAGGTGTAGACAGAAGTGAACTGTACATGGAGAAAGGGGTGAACTGTATGTGGAGAGAGGGGTGAACTGTAGGTGTAGACAGGAGTGAACTGTAGGTGTAGACAGGAGTGAACTGTATTTAAAGTAAGGGGTGAACTGTAAATGGAGAAAGGAGTGAACTCTATATGGAGATATGGGTCAATTGTATGTGGACTAAGTAGTGAACTATACACGGAGGAAGGAGTGAACTGTGTGTAGGGAAAGGAGTGAACTGTACATGAGAAGGGAGTGAACTATACCGGTATACTATGCCAAAAAGAGGGTTGAAAGTAAAGGTGATATAGGCGGTATGAAAGAGAAATGAATACATTTGATAGAGGGAGTCAAGAGACTAAGAATGAATGGAGAAATTGAAGAAACGGAAATAAGAGGGAAGGGAGGGGACAGACAGAAATAGAGGGAGAAGGGAGGGAAAGAACTGGTGCCCATCCCTACATTTACAGTTCACCCCTTACTCCTGTCTCCACCTATGGTTGATTGACTCATAACCGTGCAAAAGTCTTTATTAAGAACAGCTTCACAAAAACTTGTGATGAATGAGAAGGCAGCAGTGAGCACGAGCCAATGGTCAGTAAGACGGGTTTCAGACACGGACAAAGCACCGTAATACCTCTCTGTAAAGGCGGTATCCTGAGTTAATTCCAGGCATAGAAGGTGTCAATTTTTTATTTCAGATTGATAACTTTTTAACAACAGGGTGCGGTTAGTCAGCCCCCACCCCCTCTCTGTCGAGAGTCAAAATTCTTGCACATTTTTTTTTTGCTGAAAATGGATAGAATTGTTTTGCCTATCCCCTGGTAAAGGGGTTGAAAAAGTTTTGTCCACACCCTCCACCCCCCACCCATTTCACCCCTGTTGATCAGTCCCTTAGTACTGCTTTAAAATCTTCGCCTATAAGGAACACGCTGACTTAGGCAGCAAGATACGATCCTTGTGCATAACTTGCGCCTTATACACGACGTACTACGGTAACAAGCAGGATAAACTGAGAGATGCTGACCCAGCAATATGGCTGGTGTCATAAATAGCAAAATACAGAATTTAAATTAGTATGGTATTCATGTCTCACAATAGGTTTATTTAAAGAGACATTTTAGTCCAAACAGAAGTAAGATAATATTAGAACAAGTGATAATTTGGTACCAGCGCCCAGGAGTTGGATGTTTCTCTGATTCCCATCTACAACTTTCTAAAAATATAGAAATATGTAGGATGAGGACATGTTTAGGATTGGTCTCGTCTATAATGAAGAATGGGAACAAATGAGAATAGAGTGAAGTATGATATTTGTACAACATGTAGAATGGTTTAGCCTGTGGCAGATAAAGATTTAGAATAGAAGGGGATGTGCCTCCTATTTTGGGAGATAATTTCGTCACCTTAGTGCAATAAAGTACCTCTGTAATTCCCCTCATAGAGATACGCTTTACCTTTTTGACTTACATGTAGTTACAACCTTATTGCACCAGACAATGTCCGCCACTGGGGTTTCTTCAATATAATTCTATAAAAGTGATGTCGTTTCTTCAGGGAGGGAACGTAGAAAAAGGACCTTTGTTTTTCAAAAAGACACCGAGCTCCCAATCAAGGAGCTTAATTAATGGGTCTCCATTTTGAATTAAACTTGTCCAGATTGTCTGCTCCATGTATTTGTTATGGATTTATGGATTTCCCTCCTACTCTATCATACTTGTATTACCCGGTAATGATTATTGATGTTTCTATGTTGTAGGGGAGTGGCGTACACCGGTGTGGCGTTCATCCTTATCGGTCTCCTCATGGCTACCATTGGCATCATCTTCTGTATCGTGCTCTACATGTTCTACAAGCGGCTTAGCGGAGACCACACATTAACTACTCATGTAGGTTACTCTTTTTAGTGTCCAATTAATGCTTACCGTATCATCGTGTTCAAGCGCCCCGGCGCTCTTTGATTTGGAGGCCCTATTTCTCCCGGCGCTGATACAAGACATTCAAAATGCAGTTTTAATGCTTAAGAAAGATTTCCTGACCCCTGTACCCCCGGCGCTTATTTGCGACCATCGCTTATTCAAATCCTGGTGCTTAAACACGACGATACGGTAGTTGTTTCAGACATTTATGTAAGCATTGGTTACTCTGTGATGTAGAAATAAACTGAAGAAATAAATCTCTAAAAATCAAACATTCATTATGAATGATAAAAAGGAACCACTTGCTAAAATCACAGGTTTATGACACTTTTTCGCAACACCTTGTGTATAATGAGACCCATCATATAAGGTGCACCCTGCATTGATGCCAGAGATATTAAGGCACATCTGAAGGTTAATTCTTTAAAGTTTTAATTCATCAACTGTAATATAGAAAAAGTTACTCCTATTCAAATGAAAACTTCCCATTTAGAGAAAATGCATCAATTTATAGTGAAATCTTATCTTTTATATTTATCCTTTTACAGTTTAAGCCTCCTGTATATGAGTACGGCAAGGCACCATACCCACAACAACCCATGGGTCAGAGTGGATACTCCCAAGTCAGCACGGGCACCGGAATGACCACGACAGGGCCCTCGTCTAACGTAGCACCTTCCGCACCACCCGCAGGGTAATCTATAATTGATATTTCTAACTTTTTTTTTTATTAAGTTAGTGCTTTCAAAGACAAATTTATAGAGAAATCTCTAATAACTCCAGCCTGCAATTGTTCTGGATAGATATGGTCTTCCTAGGGTGTTTCGCTCCCCTCAGGTAGGGACTTGCATAAATTTTTTTGATTGTTTGAAACATTTGATTATGGGCCCTGTCATGTAGAGCTTGTTGCCAGCTTTTCAGATCTGTTTAGATTGTCTTTCTACTGTATATAGTTCCAAAGCAATGTTAATCTAAGATCCAAAATTGATGGACACTCGATCCCCATTGACACAATGGTTAAGCTGATAAGAGGACTGTTATCAAAATGGAATCCAGATAGGGCCAGAATAGACAGAGGAAAGATGTTTTTTAACATAACTCAGTCAATAATTCATATTTTTGCATAAAATTTTCAGTATATATTATTCAGATATCGTGCCTTTGTTCCTCCATGCCCATTTGACCTGTGACCTACTTATGATTGACCTTTGACCTAATTAACTAGGTCAATTTGTTCAAACTATGATAACTACCAGAGGTTTCTCATAATTTGTGTACTTGCCATCAGAATTAACATTTATCCTACTGATAAATGATGATGTATGATATTAAGGTCAACCTCCATGAACCTGTATTTGACCTTTGACCTTCAAGGTCAGGCTATGAAACCAAAACATAGCTAAGTACCTGAACACAATGGACCTGTTGAGATGAAAATCTGTATGCTCCCTAATGTATTCTCATTTATCAGAATTCTCATGCATGTTATATATCTTGACCTTAAATTTGACCTTTGACCTGATTAATCCATGCATGACCTAATTAATCACTCGCAATTCATAGGAAATTGCAGATATAACACTGAATTTTTGCATGAAGCACCAACAGCAAGAGGTACATATTTTGATACCTATCAAGTTTGTGTGTATTGACCTTTGACCTAGTAAAATAAGGTCAATCCATAAATAGGTCAACCTAGTTAACTCGAAAAGCGAGTTATAAGAGCCAGGTAAAAAAAACTGATTTTCAGTGCCTCTGGTTGGAGGCAGATAGGGGACAGGAAGTGGAAATAAATGTCTGAAATAAAGCATGAAAATAGGTAAAAGATTGCAAAAAATGTACATGGTGTTTGAGGTCAGAATGTTCTCTTTAAGGTATTGAAAGATTTAAGTTTTTCTGTTTTATGGTTTTGGAGATATTGATTGGAACAACCAGAGTAGTCAGTCACATTTTCAGAGAAGTAGAGTTAAGACACTTTTGGGCCCAATGCTAAGCCTATGGGATGTTGATCAGGCTCTGTGTCTGGGGCACATATAAAAGTATGAGCACCGACACTGATCTGTGATGATTTCAATTGCATATCAGCCATCCTAAATTTTCTTACCTTCTTTTCAAATTTCCACCAAAAGAATTCCCGTTATACAATTACATGTAATTTTCAGCTAGCTCCAACAATGGTATTTTAGTCAGAGGACACTTTTAGGCACCACTTTGTTTACTACTATGGAAGTGATCACGACAAATATAGCAACTATTATTTATAAATGACACGAACTACGAGTAGTGGTGTTTTATCATGTTAAAGCTGGACTATCAAAAGGTTGACCTTTTGACCTTTCAACCGCATGACCTTATCAGAACTAGCCACAAATCAAAAAGTCAGTTCCTCCATTAAAAAAACCCACTAGACTTATTAGTGTAAAAACCCAATACTCAAAAGTCAAATTTTGGGAAAAAGAAGCCTGTTTTGTTACTTGATGTAATGAACTGATGAGAATTCTTTTATAGAAGTCCCCACTGAAAATCAATTGCTATATTAAAAGCTGTTATTTACTTTGAAAAAAAAAGGATACTTCTGAAGTGGGAGTTATTATATTACGAGTGCCGGAGTGAGTGGAAGGTGCTGAAACTTTCATAATACTATTTCTCATACTGATAAAAAAAAATCTATTGAAATTCAAGGCAAAGAAACTTGTTACATGTATGAACTATTAAAAAAATATCAATCCGAGAGGTTGCAGCACCTTCTGGCAAAGATAATTGCTGTGCACCGCAAACCCTGATAACATCTGTCCAGATCAAGTAGAATTTGAATGAACATGGTGCATATTGTGTGCTGCAGGTAGCAGTAAAAGTTCTAGGCCCACCACATGAGCCTAGCTAAGTCTCGCGATAAACCACAGGGGTAAACACTAACTTTTTCAGCCTTTGGCCACCCGGGCCCACAGCTTCAGAAATCTACAGGCCCGGACCCATATCCACGGGCCCAGACCCTTTTTTTAGAGAGAAAATCAGTTTCTAAATAAATCAGAGAAAATCCTCATCTAAATGGTCAGGTTGGTAATGTTTTTCTCATTCCAACGATATATAACATGGCTAACTTCATGTGGAAACATTCTCTTGAAATTACTTTTAGCAACTCCTGTGGGCCCCCCGGGCCCATAGGAGGATGTAAGTGATGAAAATTGCGGGCCCAGACCCTAACAAAAATTAACAAACATTACAAAGAGAAAACTTGTAGAAAGTGAAGCAAGCGAAATCCGTAGACAAGATTTTTTTCAAAGAAAAAAAAAGTATTTCCGAAAATATGGAGAGGGTGATCCATAGACCAACTTTTTTCTTTTGCTGTGGCCTTACTAGAGAGATACCATTTTCAATAACTTCAGTATCCATGTGCAGGTACCGTAGTATGGTGTTCCTATGAATATTGTATCTTCTTGTAAAGTATGTTATAGCGTTTGGTGCCGGGGACGGACTGACGCAGCTCTCCCTCCCCCGGGCCATGCGCCGATCATTCCCATGACGAGCGACGCTGTCAGCCAGTCCCCCTCCCCCTCACCCAGCCTGTTTCTCGGCCTTCTCGCCCATGGCCCGGTTATCTTTCCCACAGTAATCTCACAAATCTAAACAAAGTCAACTCACCTACTATAGTCAGGGTAGTTGACCAACCATTCATACATCCCTACCAACCTTTATTGGCCCAGGTCCTCTTGGGTCATTGGCGGCACCTTTTTGGTCAAAAACTGATGGTCATGAATTGGAACTTTAGATGGGAATTGCTCATCGAAATTGGGGGATAATTAAAAGAAAATCATGGAAACATGTTCTTTAGGATGTAGTCTTTCATTGCACATGCACAATTCCTAGAAAAAAAATTTCTTTAGCTATGAAAAATGCTGAAGAAAAAACCTGACATGTTTGACTTAATTTCTCATGAAAAGAAGGCTTGCATTGTGTGATAGATTTTCGCGATAGACATAACACATGGACTCCTATGGGAATTGTCCAATTAAGACGCTTTTTTTTCAGCAGGTAAGTTGAAGAAGGGTCATAGAATGTGATGGTTTCCAGAAAAGAGGAGTTAATTTTCGTATAGGACCGTTGAAGACCCTTCATTTAGCAACTGTGTTAACACGACCTCCATATTCTTGTTATGGCTATCGCATTTCTGGCAAGGCGAGTTCGGACATACGCACAGAGTGGTCTGTCGTAAGCTTTTTTATTTTTCATATAAAGGTAAATTGAGGCAATGTATTCGATTCAAATCGATTAATATTGCCCAAAATGAATGGATTATATTAAAAAAAGCCATTAATTTTTTAAGTCAAAGCGAAAGAATCTATCATTTCTCCATCGAAAAAGCTACTTCCGGCAAGGAGAGGTCGTGCATGCACACAGAACATCAAAATCCAAAATGGCGGACAGCGAGATGATTGACTCACAGTGCCATCGAAACTGCTTGATTATAACAAAATGTAGGAGAATTACAGTGTCTCATGCCTTTTTATGGTTAATCTGGATCCTTATTCAACACCTGCTGATATTGTGCAATGCGCCAGGAGAGGAGTTATTCGCCAATGAAATTGACGAGTGATAATGGGTGCATCCTCCATAGCCTTAAGCATTGACGACTTGGACATACTGTCACTATAGTGTCAAGTCACATACGGTAAGTAGTGGAAGACCTGGGCCAGTCGTGCATTGCACGCGTTCAATCTTTTAGTCTGTATTCTTCAGTTTAGAGCTATATTTTGAGGGAACAGCAGCAGCCCTCTAGCCTCCACCTTGCCTGTCTGCCAGGGACTGGCAGACTGTCATGGCGGTACCCCGTAGCCGCAAACCCCTTTCCAACCCAAGCTTTCCTCATTATGGGTTATCTGTGCAATTATAGCATTATAGGTTGAAAGAGAGTGGCGTTGGTGGGGGAGAAGGGTATACTAAACTCATAGTTCCATATACATGTATTGTGGGGAAGGACATTAAAAGTATACATGCACATTGCATTATAGACTTTAACACACACACCCCCCCACCCCCCACCCTGCGATAATAGCTTTTCAGGGATTTTCTCAATACCCGACTTACATCTCTGAATTTTGGGTTTACTGATAGCCTGATCTGGGCCTAGGATGTCACGGAAAATGTGCGTCTACCACAATGCCAAACCCAAATCTGTGCGCTCCCATTGCGGCCAATCTGGGGCCGTTTCACCAAAATCAGATATCAATTCCCGCTAATTCGGTGTCATAGATCATCGTGGCATTGGTCTAAATTTATGAAACTGCTTTATTATTTCATAGATTCAGGCTGAAATTCCAGCCAATCAGGGCAGCCCTGTCAGGGCCCTGTTGGGCCCTATGGGGTCCTGTTAGGCCTTTCCCCATTGGCTGGGGCTAAATACCTGACCAGCCTCAGCCAGGGTCTATATAAGCAGTCCAGGCTGCCCAGTCAGGCAGAACCATCTTGGCTTTTTTTTTTAAAAGGTTTTATTGGGTCTAAAGTTAAATACCAGAATTCAGTATGGCCGTTCTGCCATCTGGGCCCACATTTCAGCCTCCTATGTTGACAATTGGTACGGCGGCGAGTAATAATATTATCTTCAGTGGACCATAAAGCAGAGAAAATAGCTTCTAACAATCGTATTCACACATGATAGATCAGAAAAATCAGAAAAGTTCAAGACTCCAGGCACTCGCATTATAGTATTGGTGAAACCACTCAGTGGTCTTAGGGAAGGGGAGGGGAGTGGCAGGTGAGGGATGAAAGGGGATTGAAAATGTGGAAGGAGTTTAGTATTTTGTCATAGTGTGGTATTTTACATCCTGGAGTATAATACCTGCAGCTCATAGAGACTCCAGTACACTCAGGTTTGGCTCGATCAGTGCCGGAAGATCTACATGTATATGTATATATATTGCTGCTAGCACAGTGACATCAACATATAAACAGAGATACAGGGAAGCAAAAGAAAAAAAATGTAATGTGTGCTATAGAGCACTCATGGCTCAGGTTACCTACCATATGATACTTGTCACTATAGTGACAGTGTATCCGAGTCGTCAATGGTTAAGCCTATGGAGAATGCACCCATTATCGCTCGTATTGTTCAATGGCGAATAACTCCTCTCCTGGCGAGTTAAGCATTGCACAATACCAGCAGGTCTTGAATAAGAATACATACCGTAATCTCCCGCGTAGAAGGCGCAGCTCGCGTAGAAGGCGCCCCCCAACTCAGAGAAGGCCTTTTCACGTAGAAGGCCCACGTACCTCTTCTGGATCGATTTCTGGAAAAACCCGCGTATAAGGCGCCCCCCCCAACTCACAGGGGGGCTGTTTCGCGTAGAAGGCGCCCCCTCCCCACCCCCCCACTATTGTACACCTCCTGGTCTGCCGCAGTGCTGGCTCTATAAGTTCAAGCTGTCATCGGTACACGGTCGGCGTCAAACCCGCCGAGCAAATCTACAGCGACCGGGCTGCCGCGCTGCTGGCTATATGAGTTCAAGCTGTCATCGGCACACGGTCGGCTTGAACCTGCCAAGCGCGTCGACACCTCCCGGTCTGCCGCGGTGCTGGCGCTATGAGTTCAAGCTGTCATCGGCGCATTTTCCCAAATGAGATGTTGGAAAAACCCGCGTATAAGGCGCACCCCAAACTCAAGGCAATTTACCTCCAGCGTATAAGACCCAGCAGCATTTTGTTTGGCGTAGAAGACGCGCCTTCTACGCGGGAGATTACGGTATTAACCATATAAAGGCATGAGACAATGTAATTCTCCTCCATTTGTTATAATCCAGCAGTTTCGATAGCACCATGAGTCGATCGTCTCGCTGTCCGCCATTTTGGATTTAAATGTTCTGTGTGCATGCGTGACCCCTCCTTGCCGAACTTTTCCCGCGTTTTTTTTAAAGGCGTCCAAATCGTCTCACTTTTAGATGCTGTTTTCGAATCAAATAGAAACAAAGAGAGAAAAGTCCAGCCCGGAGGTAAAGCTATGGAGGACTGGATTAGAGAAGATATTTTTATGAAATGACTTTTTTTATTTCTTTAATTTTGTATGAACTTATGGATGGATTTTTGAACTTTTTTCTTTAATGTAACTAAAGACTGATATATGAACTACTCATGTATGGTAATTTTATTTCTTTACATGCTTTCTTTCTTGTAGAAAATTGAGATTGAAAATTGTATAACTGACTTTTTTCCAATGCCACCACCTACCCGGCGGTATAGACTGAGGGTGGTCCCTGAGCCAATTATCAGGAGGAAGAGATCTAATACTGTGCCTGGAGAATTCAACTTAGTATATGGTATTTTGAAAAATAAGATAAGTATAGTGTAATGATATGTAAGTGTGCATAGTATGAACATCTGGCATAGTAGTAAATACTACATTACCAAAAGACCTTTTATCATAGGAGAAAAGCCCATATCAATCTCAAGCATAAATGACGATTCACCATAATGACTGTGGTAATACCACATGACATACCCTAGGATGAAAATAGAATGCAATATTAAGGACATAGACATAGATATGGAGAAACAGTAAAACAGTGATAATATCATAGATAATACAGCATGAAAAGACATAGATAATGACACAATGAGCAGTGGTAACTACCAGCTGCTGCAGTGGCTCTCACAAACTACACTGTCCTGGAGCAGCTCTAATACTCACAGTCCTTTTCCAGAAACCTACCGATACTGTCTTACCCTGGAGCAGCTCAGCTCTAATTGGCCCAGGGTATCCCCTGGGTTATTGGAGCCGGGTTTTCAGTCAGATCCACAAATTTGTAATCACCAACTTTAGGGTGTAATCATTCAGTGATATACTGTTAGTTTACACATTTTTCAAAAGCCAAAGGAAAGTTTCAAATCTCATCTATCAGACAACATTTTGCCCTTTATGGTGAGTGATGTCTTTCTCTACGAAAAAAGCTGCTGTACTTACGTCATGTTTTTGGGAGCTATACTGACTACAAGTTCTTTAACCATTGGGTCTATGGGTCAGATAGATTTTGGTGATGAAATTAGCACATGGAGTCCTATGGATAATCACCAAGTGAGACACTTTTTTTCAGCAGGCAATGTTTACAGTGTCCAAGCTATACTCATAACACATTGGGGACTGAGCGATAAACTAAGCATGCTAAGGATAAAGTTTTCTGTGGGGGCTAGATGTCCACGGGGCCAGGTTTCCAGGGGGCCAGGTGTCCAGGGGCTAGGTCTCCAGGGGGTCAGGTGTCCGGGGGCCAAGTGTCCGGGGGCCAGGTGTCCAGGGGGCCAGCACACCAGGGGGCCAGCGGACCAAGGGGTTTGATAAGAGAAGATTATGCCAGACTGGTGTCAGTACATGTATAGATAATAGTCTCTATTTGTAAGTAATTAGTCAATATTTCGCAAGTGCTGATTCCTGTGACCCTACAGGGTTGATAGAGGATTTTATGGTACCTACCCTGAGCCTTCTGTGGTTCAATGCACAACGCCCAATTTTTATATTGGGGGGGGGGGTAGTAGACCCTGGGTCATATGTGATATATATCACACGTTAAATCTTTTTGGTAGGCCCCTGCGAGTTGTGATGCCAACTCCCTCACCACCTTGGAAGCCCTGCTCGAATATTGCCTGCAGCCTCCCGCAGTCCGCTCATGCCCAACTTGGAGGCACCCCCTGAAGACTCGCAGTCTCCCGCAGTCCCCAGCTTAACCGATGTGGCATTTAACTTTGCAACCCTATTTTTGGACCCCAGCTTCCCTATAGTCTACCGCATGTCCAAGTTTAAGCAGGGATATGTTGAATCCCCCGCTGTACCAGTACCGCCTTCCCGAGAACTAAGGAACTTTTCCTCAGGATCTCCTTGCCACCACCGTGTTACCATGCCCGAGGCAACCCCAACCGGTTATTTCCCGGGCTCCTCGCTGTTAAGGTTTATTTCAGATCATGTGGGCTTAGTGGAGTCCTAGCTCCCTTTACTTTAATTTCACATATACTTGCGGGCTTAGTGGAGTCCTAGCCCCTCTACTTTATTTTTAACATATAGGTCCAGGCTTAGCAGAGTCCTGGCCACCTCTACTTTAATTTTACAGTGGAGTCCTGGCCCCCTCTTCTTTAATTTCACATATACATGCGGGCTTAGTGGAGTCCTGGCCCCTCAACTTTAATTTTAATATCTACTTAGAACATTGGGCTTAGTGATGTCCTGGCCCCTTAATTTTACCTTCATTTATTTACGTAGATTTTGTGGACGAGAACTGATCATTTCTTTTGGTAATAAAATGTATTGAATTGTATTTTCCTTGTCATCATCTGTCCTTGTCCTAGTGTTAATGCCATCCTAGTGGTCCGAACTTGGAGCTTTCTAGCTTCCTTTTATTAAGGGAGTGATCATTTTTTAACAACAGGGGGGGGGGGGGCTGGTGGGTTTGCGCACGGACGCGCGAAAAAAATTCCGACCCCCCCCCCTCTTGAGGGGGTAAAAAATTTTCGACCCCCCCCATAAGGGACAAAAATCATGTGCGAACGTCCCCTTTTAGCCTATAGTAATGCGCGGGGTTTTCCACTGAAAACAGGTGAAATTATTTTGACCCCCCCCCCATCAGAGGTATTGAAAAAATTCTGACCCCCCCCCGGTCAAGGGGTTGAAAAAATTCTGACCCCCCCCTGAAACCCACCAGCCCCCCCCCCCCTGTTGTTAAAAAATGATCACTCCCTAAGAACACAATGAGAAGTTCTAGACCCCGCACCACCCCTTTTGCGGGGAATTCCGCTACAATATAAAATGTACCATTATTCTATTGCAGGGAGCCGGGAAGTAAACCAGCAGATGTAAACATTGAAATCAAAGAACACACCAAGTTTTAGAGAATCAGCTGACAACTCCAGGAGGTATTATAATGCACCTTAATATTAAACACAGCTCTGCGAATCAGTCATACATGTACTAAAAAAGCAAATCAAGAATTGGACAAATTCTAATATGGCTGATAATTGGACATGATGAGAGATGAAAAAAAAGAGTTATTTGTCCAGAGTAATGTCATACGTATATCACTGCGTCTTCAAATTGTAACAGCATAATCAGTCAATGGTTTATATCAGCTGTGGATTTACATCAATATTTATCCATATGTCACCGTGGCATTCGTATGAGATGTTAGAGATAGAGAATATGGCCCTATGTATTATCTTTTATTTTATATTCATAATTAAGTCGCAATGCCCTTTGCATTGCAGAGAGAAGTTAAGGATTTACTCTGTATATTCTTTTTTGCACCTATCAACTTTTGATGGTTCATTGCCATTGTTCCTTTTTCTAGGTATGAGAAAAAAATTATATTTGATGTGGACTTGAATTCCTTGGAGATATTCAAGCAGTAAATTTATACTAAACAATTCAAAGTTGGATCGAAGTACTCTATAGTATCCGTACATGGAAACTGAAGAAACTTGAATCGACGGCTCAGTTTACTTCATTATAATCCCCAATGTATGTTCACCTAATTTCTAAAATGGGAGCCCAAACTAATTTAACAAAAAAAACTTTATCTTTTTCTCCATTTATTTTGGGTAATTGCTTTACGGTTTCTACATATTTACTGAAACACTGCCTTGCTTGAAAACTTTAAGCATCCCAAGTAACTAAAAAAACTGTTCATAAAAAAGAAGACATTTTTACTTTCAGAATATTTTTTGACAATATTGTCTCTGCCATGAAGCAAAACCAAATGAATCTCACCAGTGAATTTCAAACTGCCTTGATATTAATATCAGCCTAACATAAGCACAGACTGCCTTTTTGTTGAACAGGCCTAAAGTAGATGTGTGTATTCTTGGTCTAGTCTTGATGGAATATGGTGCTCACCATTCACATAATTAGCAACAGCTGCTTATAAATGGGCCTTAGATATTTCAGTTTTTATTTTGATTGTATACTCTTTGTAGAAGGATGGTTGTGATTTCTGAACACTTTACATGTATTTTATTTGATATAGATCTGAGGAATTTCTATCTTCTACGAAAAAAAGATATTTCCCAACTAGGAGTTTGGTGAATGCTCTACTGTTCAAATGGCTTTTATTTATGGTTGAAAAATGACGGAGATATAACGATATGAAAGTGCACTTGTACATTGTATATTCAAGCTTTTCTCTGCTTGCTTTTATCCGTATATCTGCCTGTTTTGGGCCGAAAAAGCTTTAAGATTCATTTGATTATTGACTCATTAGAGAAGCATTCATTATAAGCAAGTAAGTTGGTGGTAATTTCGGGACCATGTATTGATATGTATTGAACTAAGGGAGTGATAATTTTTTACCAACAGGGGAGGGGGGGGGGCTGGTTGGTTTGTGCGGGGTCAGCAAAAAAATTTGGAGCCCCCCCCCCCCCCGAAAGGGTAGAAAATCATGTGCGAACGTGCCCTTTTAACCTATAGTAACATGCCGGGTTTTCCGCTGGAAACAGATGAAACTATTTTGACCCCCCATCAGAGGGGTTGAAAAAATTCTGCCCCCCCCGCCCTCAAACCCACCACCCCCCCTGTTGTTAAAAAATGATCACTCCCTAATTGTGTATAAGTTTGTATGTATCGCTGTGTCGGTATGTCTAAGAATGAGTCACTGTGTGTAAGAAAGACAGTTGGAGAAACAGTTGACTATAGCTTGATCATGTGACTGCACAGAAGCTATTTGTCAGTTGTGATTCAAATGATATCATTTCTCGGTGAAGCGATTTTACGTTGCATATTATCCATAAAGGCATCTATCATGAAGAGTGTGGTAGTGTCCTTAATATAACATGGTTGCCTACGATATGGCCCTGTTGAACTTTTCAATCTCTTCTTTACGAGTTACTGTGGTACCTCGTGGATAAGGCAATTGTATGTATCCCACAATGTTAAGCCGCACTTTTACATACAAGTCATGCCTATCCGTGATGTAAGCTGATACCTGCATTACACCAAAAGAATTGTCAATCGTAAAACTTTGTGGAAAATACTCATTCTTTGGCTATTTAACTTGCATCATACAGCTGGATTTTACATTCTACTTTTTCTTTCTTTTTTTTTAGGGGGGGTGGATAGTTCTTACCAGCTTTTTAATAGCTAGATTTGAACTACTGGTATTTTTTCAAAATTTTTGGTCATCAGGAGTAGATGGGAAGTCATTTCCCTCCCTAGTCTTTTTATATTAGAGAACTGAATACCCATGTATTCTAGGTATTGTGATAGGAGTTGATACTAAGACTAAAGTTATTGATATCTGTTGTTTTCTGGTTTTTCTTTGTTCTCTAACGCTGACGATCGTTCCCACCATATAAATCTTCAAAATCAAACTTAGTTACCATCTCTGATATATGAAAGACTATATTGTCTTGAGCTAGTTGATGCATGCATCTCTTTGGTTCAGTGTTTCTTCAACCGATATGGTTAATGAGTGTTCGTATTGTAACAGAATTGTGTAAATACTGATAATACTTATGACATCTTCTCTCTGTACCCTCATATCGCTGAAACTGACCGAGGTGCGATAAGACTATATCTTTTTACTGTAGTTACATCTTTATGTAGTCAAAGAGCGTTGTTAGTTTGCTTTTGGAAAGTTATTTTGATACTCTGATATATTTTTCTCTAATTACATATGACAAAAATGTTCTGGGCATTTCACAATTGAGTGACTATCAATAATATTACACTTTTACCCTGCCAGTGTGTGCCTATTTGTTAAAGAAACAAAATCTTGAAAGAAGCTTGACGTATCAGTGAGCAATGTTTACAAATGATGGTTGGTTATCAATTATGTGCATCGGTTAAAATTGGCTGGGAATTTCAATTCCTTATCTCAGATGAACATACTTATCAGGTGTAGTCAGTCAGTAGTATAGAATAGTTGCCCATTGAGCCTAGGGTGTAGCTTTTGGTGTATGAAGAAATTAAAGGTACTGTAATCTCCCGCGTAGAAGGCACGTCTTCTACGCCAAACAAAATGCTGCTGGGTCTTATATGCGGGAGGGGCATTGCCTTGAGTTTTGGGTGCGCCTTATACGCGGGTTTTTCTGCCTTTCAATTGGTCAGTGCATAGGTGCTCGGCGGGCATTACGCCGACCATGTACCGATGACAGCTTGAACTCATAGAGCCAGCAGCGCGGCAGCCCGGTCGGTGTATAGGCGCTCGGCGGGCATTACACCAACCGTGTACCAATGACAGCTTGAACTCATAGAGCCAATAGCGCGGCAGCCCGGTCGGTGTATAGGCGCTTGACGGGCATTACGTGTACTGATGACATAGAGCCCAGTTGGTGTACAATAAGGGGGGCGCCTTCTATGCGAAACAGCCCCCCTGTAAGTTGGGGGGGGGGCGCCTTGTATGCGGGTTTTTCCAGAAATCGATCCAGAAGAGGTAGGTGCGCCTTCTACGTGAAAAGGCCTTCTCTGGGTAGGGGGTGCGCCTTCTACGCGAGCTGCGCCTTCTAAGCAGGAAAATACGGTACCTGTATACGCTACTTGTATTAAATCTACCTATTAATGACGAGTCAGGAATAGTGTAATCCAACTCATGTGTGTTCTTGCCTATAGAACCCCCCTTCTTCTCTCACGATCAAGAGTATCCTAAAATCGAAAATTACCATAAAACCTCTTCATAAGCTGATTTTACTTCAGTTTAATATCATTTATTTCTTCCTTGCATTTGGTGAGGAAGAAGGGCCAGGCGCACCTCATTTACTTCAACATAAGCCCTTTATTTTGGAAACCCATGGTCTTGAGGCAGTTTACGAAGTCTTGAGCCGATTTTGGTCTAAAATCCATAGAAAAATTAGAAGTCAATGATTCAGCTTATGACATGTTTTAGGCTAATAAGCGTTATGTGGAAGTAAATGAGTCAAGATACCTTCTATCAAAGGTTGCCCCTAAAGGTATACGTGATCTGGTTACAATTGAGTGTTGTGAATCAAAATAGGTGTCCAAATTTGTAATTGGTGTACATATACAATGCGATGAACACTTCACAAACATTATATAATATACTCGATTCTCGTATCCCGGTTTAATTCCTTTTTTTTTTTTTAAACATACTGATTAAGCGACTAATATGTATCAAGCGTTAATAACCAGAGTCTGCTCACAAGTAAATGAAGCCTTCCGGACACTGAACTGGTGTTTTATCTTTCTTTTTTTCCCCATGTGAATCCATGTAGAGGTTATCGACTTTGTAAAGTTTAAACTTACATCATACCTGTTAAATACGGTCCTAAAGTAGACCTACCAGTGTATTTGTATATGCATGGAAGTGTGCATGTCTATCACTCGGGGTTTAAAATCAACCCAGCTGTTATCATGTTTAAAGTCAAATTCAGGTAAAGTGTGGCATTTTCCTGTGTGTATTACATCTTGGTCTGTCCACCTTGCCTTTTGTTAAACTGTTTTACCGTGGTGAGTAGGTGTTGTGATGATTACAAGTCTAGTGCAAATGACTCCAGCCATCTAATATGAAAACACAGGTTATGCTTGTGGTGTATAGGAGCAGGCGTTGAATTTATACCATATTTGGCATATTGAACAAGTAATCAATGGATAATTACATGAGGGCATAGCCCGAGTGTAATTACCCTTTGCTAATACACACAAGTCATGAATTATCCATTGACTACTTATTTTATACCACAAAACCAATAAATAATCAATAGAATACCAGTAAATTCAAGTTGAAAACAAAAATTATTCCCCCTCCCCGGTACTCAAAGCCAGCCATAGTGTGTGTACAGGTACATACACCTCGTCGCCCGGCAGCGGACAGCGACAGCGCCCGTCTCGGCTAGGCTTTGTTTGAATGCGTCTCGCGGTTATGGCAGCGGCACACAGCGAAAAATAGTGTTTGTACACGATCGTTGCATACACCTCGGTGCCCGGCTAGGCCCAGGCTTGGCTTGCTTTGAATACATCTCGCGGTTATGTTTGTGTACGATACAATACAATGTACGATACATACACCTCGTCGCCCGGCAGCGGACAGCGACAGTGCCCGTCTCGGCTCGGCTCGGCAGCGGCACACGGCAAAAAATAGTGTTTGTACACGGCGCCCGGCTGGCAGCCGGCACACGGCGAAAAAAGATGCGCCCGGACCGGGACTCGACCCGTGTACCTCTAACGGCTAACCACTAGACCACCGCGTCGCCTCCTTCAGCGGCCGTCTCGGCTTCATATGTTTGAATGCAAGCAGTAGCGAAAAAAATTATACGCCCGAACGGGACTCGTCCCGCCTACCTCTACTATCTAACCAAGCAAACACATACTGTCTCTCATCAGTCCCTGTGGCGCACTGCATAGGGAGTTGGATTTGGGATGTGAGACTGTAGGTTCGAGCACTGCCCTGGCCTTGAAAATTTCGTGGGTTTTAACATGACATGGAAGGACATGAGAGGCGTGCGGGTTATCCATGGATAACCGCACGCCTTACAAAATTGATGTTACAGCCTACAGGGTGTGCAATATTGACAGGTATGTGCTTGGGAATATCCAGCAAAAAGCACTGAGCAACCCAGAAATCGTGGTATAAGCACACCCAACACCCACATTATGTCATACCCTAAAGCCGGCTATGATAAGCGGCATCCCATCTTTGGGAAATTACCTTAAGCCACACTATGACTTTGGGAACTAACGCTGCACCAGGGACCTGAGATGGCTGCCATTCCTTATAGTCTATGTAAAATCCCACGGTAATAAGCCACACCTAAACTTCAAGGTGGCTCTTTTTGCTGCACAAAGGGTCTATTTCATGGTATGTAACAAGCACACTGTACTGTACTCTATTAAAAATGTTTTGTTTGAGACTGCAAAAGGCCACTTTCTGTGAAGATTCTTCAAATCATGATGCTGAGGCTGTTATTTCTCATTAAATTCTGTTACATGTGGACAATAAACTTCCTGATATTCTATGCTATTGGTAGTAAAACCTGTTAATCGTTCACCATTATGGGTGGTTTAAACTTAAATGACATAATATCCGATTCAAATCTAAGCGTTAAAGCTATTGTATACATGAGCAAAATAAAGAAACACAACCAGACTGATGTACTTCGTTTCCTTTCATATAGTTTTTATTATTTAGCATTTTCCATGAAATAGAAACATATCACAAGTAACTTCAGAAAGATGACATAGTAACAACTCATTAGATATTCATGATTTATGTCTTGAAAACTTCCCACCTCATGCATAAGAATTTATGAGAAAATCTTATTATTCCTGATCCTTATTTATCATACAATACATAGCATTACATTACAGTAATATCTCGCGTACAAACATGGCCTGGTGCATCCCACATTTATGCCATACCTAAAAGGTGCATCTTGAATTAGACATTTTTCTATAATATTAACTCCTCGCCTTTGAGGTGCACCCTGACTTAAGCAGATTCCATAAAGTGCAGCCAGGCTCTATCCTTGCATATCAGCTGTGCCCTTATACGCAAGGTATTACAGTAAATGTAAATCTGAACACACTGTATTAGCGAAATTGTTCAGACTACACAAAATGGCTCCTTGGAGTCGTCTGTTCCGAATGTCAGATACTAACACAAACAATGATTGTATTCAGTATCGATATGGTAACTTTTTTTTTCTAGAAAATTCAACTTCAATTGGATGACAGACTCCAAGCTTTCTGATAAGCAGTTTTCTCTGCTTTTTTTTTACACCGGGACAAGCAAGATGGCGTTCATCGCCCATGCGAACATCTGGGAACAAATGCCTATTCTCTATATCTAAACACACTGCCAAACTCACCTCTTAAACACTGTTCTTTCATAAACCATGCAACCCATTCAATTGAGCACTTGGTTTAAGATGCTGCAGAATTGGTGAATATCACAGAAATAAAGAAATTATATCATATAATCTCCCGACAAAATTAAACGATGAAATCATCCATGTTGAAATTCAAGTCGGTAAAGTCAATATTGGCACCAAAGTTCATTTCGTCGAACAAGTCAAGCATTGGATCCTTCTGATTCACCGCAGGGGTTTCTATTAGGCTGTCTGTAAAGATGCTATTTGCTGGTCTAACCACTGGTTCTGGCTTTTTTGGACTGTCTTTTAGCATCAACTCTGGGCTAGTGATGGAGGCGATGATGGTCGCAGCCTCCATGATACTACAAGGCTCATCTTCCTTGACCTCTGCTGGTTCATTAACCTCCATTGGTTGAGGATCTGTCATGTTGACTAGTGCAGGAGATTCGGCACTGACATACTTACTCGCTGCCGGGTCCCCGCGGATGAACACCTTTGCCGTGCTATGTTGACCCTGCTGTTCCTTGGCCAAGACAAACTTGGACTTACCAGTACTTTTCTTACCTTTACCTTTTCCTTTCCCCTTGCCTGACGGTTCACATGTATTAACAATGTCTTCATGTACACCTGCTTTAAGTGAATTGCGGCTCTGTCGTGGCCTTTGTACAGTTGGTTCTGGTTTTGTTGGTTCGGGCACCTTAACCCGTTGACGTCCCTTACGCTTATTTGATACAAAAGAGACACTGTCTTTTTCCACCATTTTGCTATCTGTAGTATTCACGCTAGCAGGCGATTTAACAGGGTCTTGAAGATTACTAAGTTTACTAAAACTGAATGCCTGGAATTTTGGCACTTTTGAGATCCCAGGTATGGTGGCAGTATTAGCCTTCACTTCACTGTTGTATAAGTATGGCTGGACTGCTCCCAAGTATGTCGTATTAAGACTGTTTTTAGGGGTAGGCACTTTAAGGGCGTTCATCCCTCCCAGGGCACTAGGCATTGAGTTGGGGGCTAAAGATTTAGGCTTAGAGCTCTCTGCCTTCAATGCTTTTAGCCGAGCTGCATTCTGCCGGAGTCTCTCCATACGACTTAGATTGCTGTCAGTGCAGGGTGCTACGATTGACCCGCCTCTCACTGGAGGCACTGATCGGGCATTTTTTGAAAAAGGCTGTGAGGGCTTCTTGGAGACTTTACCTTGTGTCACAGCAGGGGGCTTGGATAACGGCGTTGGTGCTGAGATCGCAGCCGGTGCGGGCTGATTGGGTAACTTACCCACAGAGGGGACTGATCTATTGGTAGAAACTGAAGACATGGGCGCTGGCATGCTTACCACTGGTGCTGGAGTTGAACGGCATTTCTTACTTGCCATGCTTACCGTCGTGACTGTATTGTCGCTATGTTGAACCCAGGACACTGGTGACAGGGGCGCTGGTCTTACCGGTACCACACGCTCCTCCCACATCATTATGTGAACCTGTGATGGCGGGAAGGTCGGCGCAGGACCAAAACTAGCCGTCGACCTGCGCAAATCGTCCACCTCCATCCATATAGAGTCTGAAACATAGTGAACAGAAGAGGTTAGACATACTTTATTATCTTATTCTAGGGTTTAGGGTAGAAACGGGATTCAGGGGGAAGCATGAATATAGTTTGATTACCGTATCCGATGTAATTAGCACACAGTCCATATGAAAATGTCTTTTCTTCATTTCTCATAATTGAGAATTAGATGGGCTTAAAAAAAGAGAGACAATTTTGATTCATTTAGAAATTTACATAAAAAACTAGGTGTGCTCATATTCGGGTACGTGTGCCATTATGTCGAATACGGCATTTTTGTTATGATACTGACCCAATGTATGTTGGTATCCTTCCTCACAGATTAAATACATGTATGCAGGATTTCAAAAATCTATACAATAAAACCCTTAAACTAAAAGGGGGAGGGGCAAGACCTACTAAAACACATCCGTATGGAAGACCCCAATTTAGTGCTGAAAATCATTTATCACTGTCAACCTTTTTTTCTATGAGAGAAGCATCTTGTTGGGGAACATGCACAAACAAAGACAGTACCGGTATTTGATTTTTTATAAGTTCAGGACCACCCCCCTCCCCGACCCCATATGGTATTTTTGGTAAGACAAAAGCATAAAATATCTGGATCCTGAAACAACGCTGGAACCACCACATCTCACCATCATCAAACCTGTTTTAGAAGGTCAAAGGTCAACAAGGTCACGTGTGCAGACAGTGGCGACCTCTGTACGTGACCTGTTGTTACGGTTAAGTCGTCATCGATCGCAAGGATCTCAGTTATCGCCATTTTTCTGAAACACAAAATGCCCTTTCGTAATCTACTATAGCAATGAATTTTGCCTATCGATCAATGTCTGTTCTAAATACCATTTAACCCTTTTCATGTTTTAGCGCAAGGAATTATCTTGTTAACTAGATCTATGGGCCTTAAAGAACTAGTCAATTACTTCCACTTCCGCAATATAAATCTACCATACATCAAAGGATTTTGCTCAAATAAACATCATAGTAAAATGAAAAAATTCAACTTGTGTAAAATATGTATGTGGAAGCCTACGTACCTGTGCCAGAGTCAGTTGTTCTAATCCAAATGTTCAGCTCTAAACTTACCAATGCCTTAGTGATCCACCATTTTTATTTCTTTGTGATTTTGGAATATCAATTTTGAAGAATTATCTGATCACTTAAAAGGTTTGTTCTTTCCTGACAAAGTAAAACTTGCAAGGTCAAGAAGTTATCAAGACTTTCTTATGTTGACAACAGGATGGGAATAATATCTGAATTTATAATGTGCAGGTAAAATTGCGCTGCTCAAAAACTATACCCAAACAGGACGAATCCTGTCGCTTTCAGCAGTGTTGTTTTACCGGTATACCCAAAGACTCTGGTCACTCACAGAACAAGTAATATCACCATAGGGACCCTAACCGCCAGAAAACATGTCGATTAAAGATCCCTATCAAAAAATCTTTCTTAAAAATTTTCTAAGCAGGATCTTTGATGTAACATGGTGTGTGGAGTTTAGTGTCCGCATGGTGAAAAAACAATGGTCTACGTATTGTGTAGTATCTGTTCATGTTCGACCGTAAAGGTCTATAGACTGGTGCTGCACATGGCAGGCTTGTGACATACCAAGTTAATGTTATATGCTCCAGGACTTGGGAGTGTCACTGACATCACATTTATATCGACGATGAATATCATCATTTTGGTTCCAATATTTCGATTATTGATAAATAAACCATAATAACCAGGATATGAGCTGTCTAGCAGTGAAAGAATTTTTCAAATGCTCCAATTACTAGGTAAATTGGAGTCATTACATTGTCATCATATTTGTACACACAGTTTACAAAATTATTTGATCTAATGCTAAAATGCAATGACAAAAATGCATTACAGATGAATTTAATCACTAGAAAAAATAATTTGACATGGTTAATCAAAAGATATTTGAATCTCAATACACTTTTGACCATAACTTCGCTTCTGATAGGGATTTTTGCAAAATTCTTTCAAATTTGCCCAGATCCTGTGCATTTTAGCGATAAATGACTGTTTTATCGATGCGATAATCGCGATTTCGTAAACCATGATGTATCAATTTGGTACCATAGGTATCAATCACACTCCTAATGCAACTTGTTATTATACGCACTTGACAAGATATACAACCTCAGCATTGACATTTGTCACATCTTCTCAATTCATGGAACCATGTTTAAGTCCGTCCATATTTAAGTTTCGTATATTTTGATAAAGATATTCTTTCATCCTAAAGAAACGAAAGTGTAATTCTAAGATTTTACACCTGCAGTAGAACATCGCCTGTTAGCCTACATTCTGACTCGAAAAATATATTATAAAGCCCAGCATTCATTGGCAGTGTGATATAAACATCCCAAGATTAATTTTTACTACTATAAGGCCCAACATTCAGAAGCAGTATAGCATCCCTGACTTTCAGAAAGTACTACACGCTGCAATAAGCCTTTCATTTGCATATAAGCCGTGCTCTGCAGGTGAATACCTGTATTAAATTAAAATCTTGGCAGTACCGTATTTGCCCTATAAGCCGTATTATGAATATTCCGGCCTACTTTTAACCGATTCAGTAAACCTCTGTGTATAAGGCACACTCGTGTATAAGCCGTACTTAGACTTTGAAGGGAAACTATCACTATGCCGCACCTCAGGCTTGAAAATTGAGTTTAGTAGTGATCTACAGGTAAAATATCCATATGTAAGCCGGATTTAAGAATATTCTTTAAGCTGCAGGTCTTTCGTTTACATATAAGCCGCTGCTTATATGCACAGGAGTCAAAAAGAATCGATACATGACACAGCATGTAAGGTGAGGGTGCAGAGAAAAAAAGTTAAATAGGATGAATACGGTATGCCTGTTTCCGTCGAAGACTGCCCGGAAAAATGCTGGAAAATGTGAATAGACACTTATTAATTTCAAATTCCTATCCACTTTTCACACCTAGCTGCAAAAGAACAGGAATCTACAGCAGCACCTCGTGTGTAAGGCGACCCCAAATATAAGGCGCAATCTAACCTGAAGAGAATACTAGAAGTCATACTTTGGGATTGATTTTTGAAGTTAGTATTGTTCTCTATTAATGTTACTCCTATAAGGCGCATCCTGACTCGGACAATCCTAGAAGGCATACATGATCCGCACCTGGACTTAGATTGGAAGGCTATAGACTAGCCTTTGAAGTTGGCTTTGAGTACAAGCGCCCCTTATACATGAGGTGCTATGCTGGAAATAGATATTTTGTTACCAATCATTCACCAACTTGACCATCTAAACAGATCCAAATTTACAGAAAGACCCAAAATCAAGAATAGGAACGTAATTGCTTATAACAATAAAAGGACATGATTCTTTGCCCAAATAACGCATTGCTTTTATGCAGATATCCTACTGTCACAGTTTTATCACTTTAGTCGGAAAACACGGCAGCAGTTCTCCCCATAGACTTATCATTATCGCATAAACGTGTTTTCATCGGGTTTTCAAAGGTGTCTTAATTTGTTTTGAGATGTTTTCTATTTATGTTTTCTTTCCATCTTAAGTGTTATACCTAACAGCTCCAGATATCTCTTTGGAGTTAATCGCAGAATGAAGTTTAATCATCCGAATTTTCATAAGAATCCCATGCCTGTTGTTAGGCCCAACATAAAACCTCGCGTAAACACTGCGTCTCAAATAAATGGCGCCCACTGATTTTGGGAACTTCCCGTGAGGTCATCTGAGAAAGTTTGTAGTATTACACTGCATTGATAGTATATACAGGGATGAAAGTCGACGATGACAAAAAACCTTGAAAAAGGAAACAACTTTAAATGCACTGTATATGCCCTCCAGTCCCATCCATAAGTGTGTTACAGGGTTTGTGTGGTTGGGGGGGAGGGAGGAGGCAGTAGGTGTTGTATAAGGGTGTAGTTTGTCCTCAAATAACAGGAAAAGCTGTTTTTCAAGATGTTGTTCGGATACTATACCCAAAATGTGCACATTATGGCCCTTTTGCAGAGTATTCCTAGGATCCCTTCAGAATGTTACTGTATAGCTGTTTTCCAAGGTCTTGTTCGGATAGCATACCCCAAATATGCACCACCTGATCTACTGGTAGTGGTGCCTTTGCGCAACACGACCTAGGGACCAATTACAATGTTATGTATAGAGATAGGTCAAAGGGTGCAGGGAATAAATGACCAATATAGTTACATGGTGAAATCATAACGCGCAGAAAAGGGGTATACTATCCGACACTCTTCTAGCATAGGAACTATAGCTTGCTGCTAAGACTACACTGAAGAGTGGAACAAACACCAATAAAGAGGGGAAAGTTTTCAAGGAAAAACTTGAGAATCCTTGAAAACCTTGAACTAAAAACAGGCATGCTGCCACTGTATGCAGTGTTGTGGGACCTGACTGTGTGCATGTATGCAACCTCTGGAGGTAATTTGTGACTCCTTTATCCTGTTTTCAGAGGATTTTCAAGAAAACTTATTTTTCTTAAGTGAGTGAAAAAAAACCTTGAAATCAAGGAAAACCTTGAACTCTTTCATCCCTGTATATAAGGCACACCCTTCCCTTGGGAACATCAAATTTGGCCACAATAAGTCAGGTGTATATGCAAGATTTCTAAGATGATTCATTTGAATGGATTGCCTAATTTGAGCCGCTTTTTATGCTTCAATAACATAAATGACTTAGACACATCACATATAGTAGATAGCCGCTGAACGGCTTGTAACTCACTGAAACTTACCTGCTTATGTCATAATTTAGAAGAGAATGTACCCGGTACTCCAATATTTACTTATTATTTCTCTTGATTATTTATACTTTCGCTATTCAGCATTACTGAAATACATATCCTGTACATATCATTTTCTCCATTGACAGTTTACGAAATAAGTAGGGTATATTGATTCATTTAGTTAGAGTAAATTGGTGAAAGTTCTTAAAAATTTTGATATACTCCCGGGGGTACTGAAGCAGTTGCCTGATGAAACGAAATCATAGTTTTGGCCAAAGTTAGTTCCTTTTTTTTTTAGAATAATATTTGAAGTTTGTACTCACCAGAGGTATTCCTGATCCAGGCGACAAAGTGGTCAGGGTTGTTCTTGAACTGGATGATGGCGGAGACAACAAACTGACGGCGATCATAGACAAAATCGTAGCTGGCGTAGTCATTGTGTGGCAAACCCTCTACGAAGTGGACCATCAGCACCGGTGGCATCCTGAAATCATATTAAATCAGAATCCTGGTTAAATCATGGCTAATGAAACAATTGTTAATTACTTGAAAATTTCAAATTAATATTTGAATTCTATGGGAATTTATAAAATTTATGGTCATCAAAACTCGTCAGTCGAGCTTATATTATTTCAATTTTTTTACAAAAATTGTTTGGGATGCTTGATAGATACTTACTTGTTGAACTTCATTGTCATGCGCTGGTTACTCGCTGGACACATGAAGCAGTCTCGGAGAAAGGCGCCATCAGTCATTTTAAAGTCGGGCGTTACATTGGGAAATGTTGGCATACAGCGAGCTACACTGTCCGTATGATGGTACCCACACTCTGTGCAGGACATCTCCCAACGGTAGTTTACCATGCAGGTTTGCATTAACGGGGCGCTCTCACGAAGGATGAGTGGTACAGCAAATACTGGACTGTCGTTGGTGCCCCGCGGACACTTTATCTTAGGCTGTAATCGGTGCCACACGTCCTCCCTCACTGCATCCAGAACATGACCGGCCTTCGTTATCTGGTCAGAGGGTTCTATACTTATCTCTGTAGGAATATGGCTTTCAGGGTTGGCAGTGTAGAGATTTTTCTGTTCTTGAAAAATTTTTGGGCGCTTTGATGGGTGGATCGGAGAGTCCCCTCCGCCCGTTTTGACAGTTACTCTCCCGACACTTGTCTCTAAGTGAACTGACTTCCCTGCATTAACGCCATTCAGGAGGAGTTGAGCCTGGTCAAATGCCTTTACCACAGATCGTAACATGTTTTGTTCAGAGTTAATATCTTTGAGGAGTTTCCTGACAGTTGGACTGTGCACGAGAATACAAAGCGCAACATCTAACCAGCAAAGGGCATCCTTGTTCCACCAATGTAAGTATTTACACAATTCAGTTGCCGGGACTGATTTTGATACATCTGTTTCTGATGATACAACTGCATTTCCATTTGGAAAGATAATTTCTGCTTGAACACTAGGTTCCAGTTGCTGCATAGGAAGTCCTGGACTTGGCACGACAGTCTTTTTAGTTTCATTCGTTTTAGTTTCTGATACAACTGTATTTCCATTTGGAAAGATAATTTCTGACTGAACAGCAGGTCCCAGTTGCTGCAGAGAAAGTGCTGGACTTGGCACAATGTCTGACTGAACACTAGGTCCCAGTTGCTGCATAGGATGTACTGGACTATGCACAACAGTCTTTTTAGTTTCATTCAGGGATGTGTATTCAAACACACTGTCCATGGAGCTTTCATCTGCTAGCACAGGGGGAGGACTGAAGCATGTGGATCTGCAAGGACTCGGGCAGACACTACTAGGCGCACTGACACTTATCCTCCTTGACAACTTCCGCTGCTTGCGTCTAGCGAGATGGTCTTCTGACAACTTCCGTTTCCCTGACGTCTTCAGTTTTGTTGCATCTCGCTGTATGATATCAGCTTGGTGGTTGGTTCCCATAGGGTATGTACACTGTGTGAACGTAAGAAAGTCTCCAATTAGAATTTCATGTTAAAAATATTAAGATGCATGATGTGAAAATATGATTGAATGTTTACAAGAAAATAACCTCTTTTTTTTTTGCCTTCATCAAATCACTAGAAAATTAAGATCTCAAGATTTGGAATTCATTTATACATCTAAAATCATTAGATTTAAGCCTAGACTCGGCAGGGAAATCTTTCATGTTTTTCATGTACAGCATTTAGGCGTGTTAACCAACATAAAGTCACAATATTTTACATGATTTAATAGTACATCTATCTTTTGGATAAGATACTTACATTTGTGTTGGGACACATGAAGACTGCCTCAGTGAGGTTAATCTGGAAGGGCCGTAATTTGGAGGGTATGCCCTTGTCCTGGCACAGGTTACACCACCTCACCTCCTCACTCTGCGGGGGTACGTCCAGGACTGCCATCATTGACGTCATCTCTTGCTACTCGTCAACCTAAGCTGACCAATCCTATTGATGAAAATGCTGCTGGAAATATGAAAATGGTTGGCTGTAGGCTAGAGCTTGTAGAAGACAATGATTTAATAAGAATAATATGCGTTGACGCTGGTGACCAGTCTTCTCGAGTCTTCTGCCAGGGAGCAGAAAGTTGATCCTCAGAACTGAGAAGACCCCCTGACGGGCCTGAGACAGACTTAGGCTCTGATTCTGAAGTCTGTATTTTTCCAATCCAAAACAAAACGTTACAACTTGCTGTCACTCACTGTCACAATGACAGTCACTGTGAAACTTGAAGCCTGAGTCCTTCAAGTTGAGCAACACGTTTCAAAACTTACCTTTCATAAACGTAAACCTATTACAATATTGTGATAACACATACGCAATCGTTCTCAAACCAAAACCTATTACATTGCTACACTAACCATATGGAAGTATAAGTGGAGGTGTAGTTGGGTAAATAAAATTTATTTTTGTAGAATAAATTTTATAGTCAATAAAATATCACAAGTCATACGAGTATTGATATGATGAATAACATGGCTATAAACATGTGTTATTACAATTACCATGATATTAAACATGGGTATAGACTTATGTGTAATAAATTAAAATTATTAAGAGATGTATGGTAAAATACATGATAAAATGACTGTACATTGTTAATTAGGTAATTATCACATGTTAGAGGTGAGGGTGGGTGGGAACTGATGTGAACAGGTTGGAATGCGCAGCGCGAATGACAGGTATGACGGAAGTTGTAGTTACAGGTGTATAGAGTTGTATGGAACTTCCTGTAGGTGGCAGCAATGACCCCCGATTGTCGCAAAAACGACAATAAGATCACCATTGCTACACTAACCATATGGAAGTATAAGTGGAGGTGTAGTTGGGTAAATAAAATTTATTTTTGTAGAATAAATTTTATAGTCAATAAAATATCACAAGTCATACGAGTATTGATATGATGAATAACATGGCCAGAAGCCAAAATTGTTAATTGTTTATGTATTGAGGGATTTAGCCAGTGCTGTGCTGACTACGTGTTGGGATTTAACCTTAATGTATTGCTTATGGCTGTCTGACCGCCACTCTGCGAA
The DNA here is from genome assembly GCA_949317995.1 of Acholoe squamosa. NCBI lineage: Eukaryota > Metazoa > Annelida > Polychaeta > Phyllodocida > Polynoidae > Acholoe > Acholoe squamosa. Next base: position 37,663,031 of record OX439049.1, read on the forward strand.
GTTCTGTACGTCGAGTTCAGTACACCCAAGGTCATATGCCTCCGTTGCTGCTGCAGACCTCAGTGAATGTAGTGAGTACATCCTTTCTGGTATTCCCACCTTTTTCAGTGCATTTCTCCAGTTTGTCTCTATTAGGGTGACCGGAATTGGGGCCCTGGTCACCTCGTTCATGAAGAACGGTTCGTTTTGGTGCGTCGTGGGAACCAGCATTGTCACCTCCTGCATGGCCCTTACTGGGCATGTGTCCGGATTTGGACCTTTTATGTACCTGACTGTTCTGGACTGATTGTATTTCTGAAGATTCTTTGCCCCTTTTATCAGAAGGAGGGCGGAGTCTTCCTTCAGTTGGACATCTCCTCTTGTGAGGTGCCAGGTAGGTATGAACCTGTTGATACTCGGGGGAAGTATTTCCGATTTTCTCATGGCCCCGTGGTATAGCATCAGTACCGCGGCCCGTGCCATCCTGCCCTGAAATGTCATTGGAAATGACTGGAGAACCAATTTTAGTTTTTGTATCGGGATTGGTGGCTTCTTCCTCGTGGTGACTGTCTTGTCCCTCTCGAGGGCGTCCTTCGCGCGCCTCACCCGTGGATGGTAGAAGGGGGCCGGATCCTGGCCTATGAGTGTCAGGTGCTGCGCGACTGCCGATAAGTGGTTTGCAATAGTACCTGGGTGCTTTGTGTCCATTGTGAGGAACTCCATGTACCCACAGACGTCTTGGTAAGTGGGGAGTACTGGATTTCGTGCAAACTGCCTCATAAAGAGGTACCACAATGCCGCGGAGGAATGTCTGGCTCGGGTGGTGGCCTCTGCACGTGCCTGTTCCTGCCTCTGGGCAGCTCTCTGCTGAAAGAATCGATATGCCGGATCTGGAACACATTTGAGGTGCGGTTAGTTGGAATACATATGAATCTGCTTTTATGACAGTGAGCCGATTATTATATATGTGGGTCCTTGCCGTGTCAAAATGACGTGCATTAATATGTGCCCTACTTAGTGCGTCGGCTATGTTGTTGTTTACCCCTGGGATGTGTTCATATGTGATGTCTATTTCTAGGATGGCTTGGACCATCCAGCAGGCCCGTGCTGCTTCCAGTAGGAGCTTGTCCTTTCCTTTCCCACTACTGAGCACCGTCACCGCCGCTTCATTGTCGCAGTATATTTTAATATGTGCACCTTTATCTTTAAAGGTGAGGAAAGAGTGTAGGGCTACGACTATGTTGAGGGCCTCCAGGTAGGTTATATTTTCTACTGGGTCGTCATTTGGGGCTACTTGTGCGGCGTATGCCATGGAGCCGTCGTATGCCCCTATTCCAGTACCTGAAGCATCAACATATATGGTTTTTGTGATGTCATGCCGGGGAATAAGGCCGACACCGTTCCATGAAGTGCTAAATTCCTGGAACCAGCGTAAGTCATGTTTCATCCCGGAATTCAGGTTCATGTATGAGCCTTTCATTTCCCGTAGCCCATCTAACAGGCGAGAAACAAATAGGCGTGCCGGTTTTATGCACTTTGCTATGTGTAGCAAGACTCCTAGGAGTGACTGCAGTTGTTTCCTTGATACTGACCTTTTCTGTGAGTAATACTTTATTTTTCCTTTTACCTCAGCTAGTTTTTCCGGGGGAACTGAGACTGTCATGTTTTCAGCGTCTATGACCACCCCGAGCCATGTGACGTGTTTCGATGGTGGCTGTACCTTATCAGGGGCCTCTGGTAGTCCAAGGGTCTTTATCAGAGACCTTGCATAATCGAAGTCTTCTCGTGCCCTAGAGTGGTCATGAGATACAATGATTATGTCGTCCAGGTACATTCTAGCATATATTCCTTTTTGTGCTAGTAGATCCACTAGTGCATCAGCGACCCGCTGCATATGGTTAGCGGACGCCCTGGAGCCAAAGGGGACGCTCAGGTCTACATAGTGGTCATGGCCCCAGTTGATGCATAATAAAGGCCAGTCTGCCGGGTCTGTGACATAGTTCTTGTATGCCCTGCTAATATCTATGCTGGACATATAGCAGGTATTGCCCACTTTAGCCACCTGCTCGAGGACCTCCTGTACCGTTGGGAGACTGTGGTGTCTTATGTTGCCGTTTACCGTATTCCTTAGAATATAGGAGTTAATAGACTTTTCCGTTGGGAACGTTAAGTCTGTGATTATACGGCGAGCTTCGGATTGCTTCTTTGGGCGTGACATGAGTGGAGAAATGTGTGCCCAGGGGCTGAAAGGTGGAGTTGGGTAGGGGCCCACCACGCCGCCGAGCTTTAGCTCTTTGTCTATGAAATCTTGCACATGATTGCCGTAGTTGTTAGCACTTGGATGGTTGCTTATGCCAACCGTGTTTGACACTGGGCCCATGTATCCTATTGGGAATCCGTATTTTACAAAGTCCAACAATTCAGTATACCGTGGGTTGTTCCCCAATAATCTCTCCCACTGGGGGACATTCAGTGCAGATGGTACCGGTATCCGTGCGGCCATAGCATTGGGGAGACCTGTGGCTCTGACTACATCATATATGTGCGCTATATCTGGGTTGATGTCGCTGTATACAAATGTGGGCCAATTGTCCATACGATATTGACTGAATGCCTGTGGCGATATATCAATAGAGGGGTCAATCATGTCTGTCCGGCACATATGTTGAATCCTATCAAACGGGGGATTGGTGGCTATATGTGGCGGTCCGTGCTGTGTGCACTGTCGTTGGCCGCCATGCTGCTGGTATGACTCGAGGGTCACCATATTTGATGACGCCCCCATGTATGAGTGACGGTGTATGTGTAACCCGCTGGATGCATTGTCGGGATGTCGCTCATCCTCATGTGGTGCCTCTATTCCTTTCATGAGTGGCGTTGTATCCTCTTGGATGTTAAATGTCTGTGCGTTAAATGCATGGTTCGATGTTTGTCGGCCATCTTTGTTGTGTGCGCGGTGCATGTCGGGTGACAGTGCGCACAGAGTGGTGACGTCAGAGGCATCAAGATGGCCGCCGCGTGTGGAGGCGGCCATGTCTTCGTTAGGGGAGGGTTCCCCTTGGTATGTGACGTCACCGTCTGTAGTTTCCCCGCGTGTGGGGGTATAAATATGTCTCGGATCCGTGTCTCTTTGCTGCGTAGCGGGTGAGGGGGGGGATATGGACCCCCGCACCCCTACTGGGAGTTTTTTGGATATTGGAATTGATGCGTGGGAGGCGGCTGTGTATTATAGTTCTGCCTCTGCTGTTGCTGTTGGTGGTATGGGTTAAAGTTCTGCTGCGCGCCATAATTCTGATTCGGGGCCTGACCATAACCATGCTGACCGGTGTTGGCATAGAAATTTGTGCTGCCGTAGTTGTGTTTTCCGCTGCCGTTCCACGAGCCATTTTGGTGTTGGTGATTATCGCGGAACTTCTGATTGCACTCCATGAGTGTATGATGTGAGTTCTTTCCGCGTCCCATACAGAATGAACAAAAGTGTAATCGTCGCTCTGCCTTTTCTCCATGATGACCCTTCTGTTTACAACCCCTGTTCGAATTATAGTCTGAGCAGGGGGTATCTGCATGACGGGGATTGTTGTTATTGTGACCTGTATGTGAATGGCCGGGGTTGCCGAGGGCTGTTGTCGGCTTGTCCTTCACTCCACCTCCGGTCATGGATATTTCAACGCGCTTATTATGAATCTCCTGTTTATCATTCCAAGAGAGCTTGCCTCTCTCGACCTGGTCAAATACATGGTCTGACCATCGTCGAACGTCCGCCCAGTCCCTACACATTGCATCGCTGGTGACATTGTTCAGGTGCTTCCTTATACATTCCCTCTCACTTTGTGTCCATGTACTATCATCGTCATCTACGAGCGAGAGGACTGCGTCGACGTACTCAATAGGGGAAAGGTCGGGCCTGGCGTCCAATTTTTGTTTCAGGGTATAACACGACTCCCGCCTTATATACATGTATGGCTTGGGCTTTGTATTGTGTGGGAGAATGTTGGTTATGTAATTTATCTTACCCTCTGATTGTTGTGCCTCGTATCGTTCCCTATCGAGCTGTGCTGCAACGTAATCGTGTGCAGTATGGTCGCGGCGAAGGGAGGCTGGGGTGGGTGTGCCGGACGGCACGTGACTCTGTTGTTGTTGTGACTGGGTGTCACGTGCTGGTGCCGCACGTGGCTCGGAGTATGGCAGTGTGTCATCGTGTTGTTGCTGTTGCGGGTACGAGGCGGGGGAAGGTTGAGGGGGGCGCGTGTGCTCCTCCTTGGCCCTTACCTCTTTTTTCCTCGCCTCTCTCTCCATACGCATTAATTCCTCCTTATGCTCTAGCTCGCGTTGTCTGCTCGCTTCAAGCTGTCGTTGTAGGTGTTGTTCGCGCTGTCGTAGCTCGTCCTCCCTGCGGCGGGCGGCTTCTTCATCTCGGCGGCGGGCGGCCTCCTCGTCCCTGCGTACCTGTTCCTCGCGTCTCTGTCGCTCTGCCTCGAGGGCCTGGCGCTTTTTCTCTAGTTGTCTTTCGGCGATGGCTGCCGTCTTGTCTCGCTCTTCTTGTGCAAGCCGTTCCCTGTCCTCCTGTTCTGCCTTTCTTTTGGCGTCGCCTACCAGGAATTCGATATTTACCGTCATGTCGGACATTCGGGATTTCATTGCTTCTATATCCTCCTCGAGCCGGTCCAGTCTGGGGGCGGGCTTCGTTTTTGCTGACTGTTGTGCGGATGCTGCCCTCTGTCGTATATGACTCCTGCCGCTGCTTGTGGACGCGGAGGACGAATGCCGGCGTCGTGGTGTAGAGTGTATGGATGGGGTCCTATGTTTGTAGTCGGGACCTTTTTTCTGTCTCTGGGCAGGCGTAATGTTGGTGTCGCTGAATGAAGAATAATCCAGTTCCAACTGGACAGTTTCTTGTTCCAGTCGCTTTATATATTCTGCCAATTCCTGACTCGTTGCGACCGGCGCTGTATCGGCCATTTTTATTGACCTTACCTTCGCGCGTGTGCCGTGTGAGTGTGCCGGCACCCGCGCTGTAGCCATTCTGGTATGCTTTCCAGACGGTCCCTCACACCAGTTATATTATACTTGTAGTGGATAAGAGTAGATAAGATGTATTTGGCCGTATTTCAGGCCTATAAAAATATGTAAAAACTTAACCTTGGCTTATATTGTTGCCTCGGTGTCGGATCTCTGCAACTGATGTGAACAGGTTGGAATGCGCAGCGCGAATGACAGGTATGACGGAAGTTGTAGTTACAGGTGTATAGAGTTGTATGGAACTTCCTGTAGGTGGCAGCAATGACCCCCGATTGTCGCAAAAACGACAATAAGATCACGACTGCAACTGGGAAAGTCAGTGCCCATGCCGTCAAATTGAGAATACACAACAATGCCGGCATGACGCTCCTCATTTTAGCCTCCAATACCGACTTGACACAGGTGCCCACTTATCTTTCACAATAAAATTTCAACACACAAATGCTGGGGTATTTCAGGGCGTCCTGTTGCAACGACTATAAGTTGTAGTACAACACATATAAAGGCGTACTTACGACGTTTCTACGTTCATTACGTCGGTCCTGCGTTCTTACCGCGTGCACGCCGCCATTTTAACGATGACCTACTTCCGCCGACTTAAATCATTTCCGGGTCAAGTTCACTCTTCGGGCTCAGCCTTTGAGCCGCACTTGTGTTTGTTTTTGCAAAACATCAGCTTTGAGAGAGGAAAGTGGAAAGGAACGAGCAAGATGGCGGACTCAGTGGCTCTTTTGCGAAGAAACCGAGCAGGAACAAAGGCAGAGGTACCTTTAATTCTTTATTTCAGATGAGTCCGTTCAATCAAAAGGTTTCTTGTGATGTTTGTTGTTGTGATTCATCGGTTCTTTTTATTACGAGGTCAAGATTGGGCTCACAAACCTGTCATGATCACTGGGGGATTTTTTTTTTCACGCCCCCCCCCCCCCATTTTATTTTAGCCAGGGGTGTGATTTTTCCTCCAATTGGAAACCAAAAAGTCGACCCTAGTGATTTCCCCAAATCCATTGAGAAAATATTTTACTGGGGGGTGGGGGGTCTGGTACTCTGGCTGTAAGTGTAACAAATTAAAGGCCTGCAAACAACTGCACTAGATTTAGGGAGTGATCATTTTTTAACAACAGGCCACGGGGGGGGGGGGGGGGCTGGTGGGTTTGCGCACGGACGTGCAAAAAAAATTTCTGACCCCCGTCAAGGGGTCGAAAAAATTCTGACCCCCCCTCAAACCCACCAGCCCCCCCCCCTGTTGTTAAAAAATGATCACTCCCTTAATCTGTAATGGGTAAAATGCACCAGAGGTCCAGAATTTACCACTTCTGTTCTAGATTGTAAAGATTTTCCTGAGGCTGAGGCGGGCAGACCAGTCTAGTTTAACATATTTTCTTAAGAACATTTTTTTAAGTACATTTATAATATTTAGAAGAAAAAAAAATAGGTTATTGTAAGGCCAAAAAAAATGTGTTTCTAGTTGGGGCTCCAAAAAAACCTAGGTTGGGAGGGGGGGTAAACTTCTTTTTTTTTATAATTTTTTTTTTCCAGTAAGGCATTGTCGCATATGAGGCAAAGTGTGACTTTCATATAAGTCTCTAGGGCAAACCTGGGGGTTGATTGTAAGCTGTCTAATAGAATTTAAATTCAGTTACGTCCCACATATAAGGTGCACCCTGGGTTCAGGGCCATCCTAGAGGGCCTATATGGGCTTGGGTTTCTAGTTAAAGCAGTGGCTTATGTTTGACGCCCTGTGTACAATCGACAAGTTGACTATTCTCATACGAAACACCAACGGTAGAGTGGCACTGTGTACATAAATAAAATCTTGACACCTTATACTCCATCCTAACAGAGATCTGGTTGAGGAGGAATAACTACCCTAAATTCTTGCTTGAAGGCCACACCTGCATAATTATAATCCACACCATGAGTGGAAGGAACTATAAGCCACGAATTGGGCATACAAATCAAAAGTTTAGAGTACTGTTATAATGTGTTAGATATCCATCCTTAAATTAAGCCACAGCCTTTGTTTGGAGCGTTCCTATAGGCCCTTTAGATAGAATTACCGTAAATTCTCTCATATAAGCCGCAGCTAGTACCAGAACCCAACCCACAAGGATAGAGCAAGGGTGGGGGGCAGGGGTAAGGTATGACAAATTCCCTATATTTTCCCAATTGTTCCAGCACCATAGAGGGATACGGAGGCCCCCTAGGTTCCCATAGCTTTTTGAATTTTGAAGATCCATCCATAAGGGAAAATGTTGTACCATTTTCAATTTTTTCCCCATAAACTTATGCGGTGGCTCATACGAGGGTGTGGCTTATACAAGGGAACTTATGGTACTTAGATTATGGATCTGACTGTGAGATTTTTGGTATTTTAAACAATTTTTTTTTATTTTCTTGGTTACAGCCAATGGAATTAAAATATAAAGCTGAAGCTAAAGTTTTTTCTGCGAGGGACCTGCAGCTTGGCCGTGAAAGCCTGCAATCCAATTATTCAGATTAAAATGGCAGAAGCCCCACCTTGACATTTGAGCCATTGTTTATATGCCAGAGTTCATACCAAGTGTACAAGCAGTATTCAGTAAGGCATTGTAACCAGTGCAGAATACAGAGCGTAATCCCAATCTTTAACAAAGAACAATGCAATGATTGATGATTGTCCATGAACGTTGTTTAGGGGTTATTCTGGAAGCACTGTAATAGGCCTAGTTTGTACAATTGATCAGACACTGCTGCTTGGTAGTTTAGATTGTGAAATGACTTTCATATGCTTCAAACTTCCATTTCCCTTTATTTGAGCTCAGTCATGTTTAGATGCTCATTGTAAGATCGACCTATTAAAGTACAGATCAAAATCATGTGTGGACTAAATTAAAAAAAAGGTTCAAATATGAGAAAAAATGTCTATGTAGGATGAATTTCTCAAATTAGGTAAGGTAACCAAAAAACACAAGCTTTTTTTTTAGGCCTAATGCTATAGATTAAAAATAAAGCAACAAGCAATTATTATGTGGCCCTTTTATGTACCAAGTCCAAGAGCCTCCATAATTGGAGTATGTGGCACCCAAAATCTCAAAATTTTTCTTCCCGGGGGGCATGACCCCAACCTTCCATGCTTTTGGGGGGTCGGTGGCTACATGTGCAACTTACATTTTACTCACTTTTGATATATAATACCACAAAACTATTTCAAAAACCTATACTGAATGCCTGTGGGGTTAACGAAAGCACATGTGATTATACTACAATTCCAGTCACATTAAGTTGCTGTTAAACCTATGGCCAGAGTAGCAGTAAACAGTATGTTGTCCTTCCTTCAGCAATGGTCGTCATGGCCGGACGAGTCTTTTGAGGAGATGGATAGCACCCTAGCCGTGCAGCAGTTCATTCAACAGGCCATTCGTCGCGACTTTTCAAACATCGATGAGATCCTAACACCTCCCGAAAGTCAGGATGAAGGTGTTTGGAAATATGAACACCTCAGGTAATGTATCTATAATTTATACTTTTATTAAACTGCTGTCTCGAGACAGCAGTTTAATTACATCCATACTGGAAAGCGCCGTTTACCTGGAATTCGGATCGTCAGAAATCGAGTATAGAATCTGACTGGTCTCTCCCTCCCCTCCCACCCTTGTCGTCCGTCTAGACGGCTATAGTAGGGGCCTGACTGGTCGTTTTTGGGTGGTGGAGTGAACTTACATTGAATTAGAATGGGAGCTCATACCCCCCTTGCTCCGGACGCTGTCCAGTCTGCCCTAGATGCGCGTTGCCCAACCGGAACGCTCCCTCCCTCCCCTGCGGTCCCTGTCTTAGATTGGCTGCTACGTGGGAGGTATAATTTATTGAACATCGTGGACAGCAGTTTACAAGAGCTATGCTCTCACTATCTTATGTTACACAGATCTTTGAAACAGAGATGGCACTTTTCCTGATTTATCGACTTATATTTGGACGCTTTCAACACTGGTTATTCGACTTTCGGAACTACGGTGTAACCCCCAATGTCTGTTTGATAAATACAGACATATTTGATTCCCGTAGATTCTGTCGTCTATTGCTAATTCCGCATTCACATGATTATAAATGTGCGTATTACTTCCAGGCAATTCTGCATGGAGTTAAATGGACTTGCAGTAAAGCTTCAGGTAAGTTATCATGCATATATTTTCAACAAATGTAATATTGCTAAATAAAGTTTCTGAGCAATGATATAGTTGTTAGGTTTTAGAGCTTTAGACTGTCAAAATACTTCCTGATCAGCCAATAGTAGACCTACCGTAGTAGACATTGGCGTCCATGCTTAAACTCAACTTAAGTGATTCACATTCATGGTACCATCAGGTTTTAACAGTGATATGTTGATATCGTCTGAATTTTTCAATTTTTATAAATGTTTAAAACTTTATTGGTGGCAGTCGGAGTGTAACCCTGACACGTGTACACAGATGACAGCGACCGAGCAGTGGATCTTCCTCTGTGCCGCTCACAAAACACCAAAGGAGGTTAGATTATTTTAAATCTTTGTCACCTATAATTGCATAGTTGTTCTCATTGTCCTAAATGTTCTCAAAGGAGTAAAAATGTGGTGAAATCAAATGTTATAGAATCTAAGCTCATGTGCCATCACACAATGTCGCAAAAGCTTAAATGAATTTAAAATGAATTAGAAATAGCATTTGCTTAGATTTATAAAGTTGTAAGATATTTGCCATACTAATGGCCTATGTAATCACAGTGATAATTTGATAGAATGGTCCTTGCATTTTGCGATATGTGAACCATATACTCAAATAAACACATCCACCTGAGCTGATAATGTGACTAGAAATAACCAATGCGATGCGATGTTGAGTTTTTTTTAACATATTTTCTTGTAACTCGTGTCTCACAAGCTGGACTCATTGTGTCAATTATTTACAATATCTGTCAGTGTATAGGTCCATGCTTATTCCCTGGGTACCATTTGTTTCAGTGTCCTGCTATGGACTACACCCGCCACACGCTGGACGGTGCAGCCTGTCTTCTCAATAGTAACAAGTACTTCCCCAGCAGGTACCAATATATTACCTCAAACACTTTTTAATGATAAAAATCTCCAGATTGTGTAAATAGGCAAACTTTATGAAGGACCGTAAAATGTTGCGTATGTGAACCAAATCACAGCTTCTGCCGGATGAGACAATTAAGTCGTATCCATCCTAGTGTGTGGCAGTATTTATTTTTTAACTTCAACTAATATATAGGATTGACCATACTTTGTGTATTTCATAATGTAAATTCATCTACATGCACTAAATCTTTTGGTTTACTTTATTCTAACCTTTCATATGTTGTTGATATACTGTTATTTATTTATTTCTTTGTCTTTTCAGAGTAAGCATTAAAGAGTCCTCTGTAGCGAAGCTGGGGTCTGTGTGTCGCCGCGTCTACAGAATTTTCTCTCATGCTTATTTCCATCACCGTACCATGTTTGACGAGTATGAGGTAAGTGTAGGTTTAATTTGTATTGTTTAAATCAATGATTCCACATTTACGAAAAACCCACAGGTAAAAAAATGAAATCAAAAAATCTTTCTGCATTCATTTTTTTGGGGAAAAGTCACCATAACTCTTCAAGTAATTTTCAATGATACATGTGTCTTAATTTGTATCGTTTTTGCGAGTTTCATGTTAATTCTCTATGCCAGTTTTGGCAATGAATGCCTTAAGGGGAGTACTTCCCAGAGTATTTTTGTGCTGTGTTTAATACCAACTACCTTTACAAAATTTGCACTCTTCATTTTGCAGAATGAAACTGCTCTTTGTCGACGATTCACAACGTTTGTCACGAAGTACAACTTAATGTCGACGGATAACCTTATAGTTCCTATATTAGAAGATATGCAAGACCCAGGCGAAAGTGAAGCTTAGAACCCAGGTTGGAACTATACGAGATAATACAATATTTAAGTCGACTGTATGGATATTAGGAGGAAAGACTGAACCATGTTGGGAACTGATTGAAGCTTTATATACAGTGATTTATGTATCCTATTTTTTTATACCTTGGTTTTAGCAAAAGACCAGGTGTAATGGTAAAGTGTGTTGAGAAAACCTGTAGTAAAATTTACATTATATGGGATGCGTGCAAGAGGTAGTAGGAGAGTTTGGGTTCGAAGCCACAAGGAAGGTGTCATGTCAGTCAAAATATAATATAGGAGTTGCAAGGCAATGGTATTAACCGAATAGACACACTAGTAATTATCTAGCATGAAGTGTGTTTTATTTAGTGAATTTAATGTAAGGTAACCATGGAACACTGGTACTAAGAAAACAGGTGGAGAAAGGTTGTCGTCTTTCCAACTGAGCCACTGAGTCAGCTTAGTTCCATTTTGGACCACAAGAGGGAAGCAGGAGTCGCAGTTAAGTTTGATCAGGATGAAAGTGAATGTGCATGTTGCACAAAACAAGTTTCTGTAGTATTTAGGCCTTGACTTACTGAATAGATAATTGTTATTCTGATCCAGTAGATATTTCATAATTCTTGAAGTTAATTAAAAATGCATTTAAAAGTCATGATGTTGCCCTTTGAATAATTACATTGTGTCATCTAGCTGAAATATGTACAATGCCAATTGAAACTGAAGGTTTATTTAAAACAAGTCAAATATAGTTCTTCTGGTGTTATCGATATTATGGTAAATTAGAAGAAGTAGGATTGACTCATGAACAATTCTATATGTTTTTTTAATAACTGTCCTGCATCATCTCAGTATATAATAAATAAGAATTACCGGTAATTGTAGAAAACACAATTCATGATTATTTCCTGCTCATACTGCCTTGTACAATGTAAATATTAGTTTGCGTCTTAGTAGAATAAAATATTTATAACATAACCACACTTTGTTCTTAAGCGTTAGATGACTTTATTATAGGTAACAGAGCGATTCCCTTGTCAGTCAGATGCAATGAAATTGACAAACAATGCAGAGATACATGTGATATCTTTACTTGTAAAAAAACTTTTTGACCCTATTACCACATATCAAGGTTTTGAAATTAATATCTAATGCAAAACACTATGAGTCCCGCATATGTATTAATGACCGCCGAGTTCACGCAAAACCTATAAGCCGCACATGAATTAGAAAGATTTCCAGTATTATACAAAAATATTATCACAATACCTCGCATATAAGGCACACCCCGCATAGAAGATGCACCCACAAAAATCCATAAGGTTCATCTAAGGGTAGGTTTTCAGAACTTTAGTAATATCCTCGCTTATAAGGTGCCCCTCCCACATTCTTTGGTGCTATAAGGTGCACCAGGGTTCTGTTTTCATGTATAAGTCGTGCCTTGTACGCGGGCTATTACGGTGTAGTCTGTATAATACTGCTGTTAGCGGTATTCATCTCTCAGAGGCCATCAGAATGAATGACTGAATAAATTCATGTGACTTGCAACCTGTTACCTCACAGGATATCACACAGTTATCAAATATATTCATAACATTAACCAAATCTAGATCATACATGCAAACTGCTCAGTTTTTTCAGTTTCCTCAGTTTTTCTATTATCCATCTGAGTCAATCTTGTCATTTACCCAGATCCAATGAGATATCATCTTAGAATATTTCTGATACAAGGGTATCGGCCATCCACAAAAAGCACCAGAACACACCATTTGATTTCTCAAAATTAAAAATTTTTCTGGGGGAAACCTCCAGCCCCCCACCCAATTTTCACTGTTAAAGCGCACTTCCAAGTAAAAATCCCGTCCTTTTTTAGGGCTCAATTTTTTTCTCATCTGGAATTTGCATGTATGCTAGATATACCAAGTAATACATTGAGCCGTCTTATAGGAGTAGGCCATCTGTGTTAAAAATCCATCGAAAAATCAAGTTCAAGCACTCCTGGTAATTTTCATATGTTATGACAATTAGTAATGAGATAAACTTCGCAAAGAAATACATCAAGTACTACAAGATAAGTAGATGAAGTCAAACGAGCCTTGGAATGGTCACTGATGAACCAATACAAATCTTGTATTTTCAACTTTTCCACTCCCTGAAAGACCAAAATAGTGTCACCCTGCTATTCCAGATCTGTTTACTTTCATACAATACACTATACTTTATACCATCCTTTTCATTTTGAAAGAAAATTAGCAATGGAAATATAATATCCATTAAAATGTAGCCGTTATCTTCAAGCTGTACAGAAAGAAACATTTATGTTTTACATATTTACATCTAATATCACCTGGTACTATGTAGGACTTTAATGGTACTAGACAAGTGTGGCCGGTATCAGTGTAATTAACTCGGAACGCCAAGTTTTAAGAGACAGGTAGGGGAAAGCGAAACTTTTAAGACCGGAAGTGAGCATTTTTTGAGAAAAGGTTGTTGACTTTGAGCTCAAATTACATGAAAATCATTAAATATGAGATGAAATGAAACCTGTCATGTGATAGAGTACATATTCAGGATCATGGAGTTGTAACATTTACCTCTTATAAGATTCTAATCTTTGTAAAATTTAGGTTTGAAAAAAAGTAGGTCACCTGAAATCCAACTTAGACGCTTTGTGCACTCAATGCTTTTCTATGGAGGCGTCATTTTGGGTGTCAGGTCCGGGTGGGTTGGGTGTCACGTATGTGATAAGAATATAATGGAAAATGATATATTGCATGGTAATCTTGTTTCTATGGTTCTTTTGGACATTTCTCTCTGTATATGCATTAAAAATAATTCAATCTGGTGCTATAATCCTCGGTTATACGATTTGTGTTCGTCTCGGAGAGTTTTTGCCAAAAATCGTCTGAGCGGCTGAACTTTTACGCCATTCCGATTGCGTCTCACTTCAATACAAACATGGTGGTTATTGAATTAAATTTGATAATATGTTAGAGTATAGGGAGAAGAAATCTATGGATCCATGCAAAAGAGACATTATAAATATGATTTGAAATTATTTGAGAAAATTTGCCACAGTAGTACAACATAGCCCGCCGAATAATGACAAAGAAAACAAAATGGCGGGTGCGAGTAGAGCATGCAATACATATGGAGTATGTTTCTTCTTTGCTGTCACTACAGTGTCAAAAGTTTGGACATTTCTCTCTGTATACACATTAAAAATATAACAATTAATTCAACATAGCTGGTTGACGGCAAAATCCAACATGGCGGATGCGCAATAGACCTGTTAGTCTTTTGCATTGCTGTCACTATAGTGTCAAAATGGCCAGACCAAAGCTTTCCGAGTTACCTCCAATGTTGCCAAACAAATATGTGGCCTGTATCACAGGATCTCATGTAAGCCATTTGCCCGACACACAGGCTATGTATTTGCCACATCACCTCTTCTGTAAATCTAAATGGATGTGTACAATTGATTTAGAAATGCCAACATGAGTCAAGTTAAAACGCTGAGTTGTATAGACATATATGATGTCGCTCCAGTATCTGTTCACTGTCCGACAACTGTACCATGTATTGACTCAGGGTTTTCCCTGAGGTATATGCACCTGTTTGGAGTGCATTCTTGTCCATTATAGACAGCTAACTTTTAATACCGGTACACATCATGAATATATTTCTGCCACCAGAGTCTATGCTCCCTGATAAAAAAATAAGTCACTACCGATGGATATTTAGCACATGTTATCATTTCTGCAGCCATTAACATTAGCATTTTGTCTGATTTCTAGAATACTATTTTTTTCTCTTTTTCTAAAATAGTGAGACAAACAATATAATGTATTATAATCCATTTGCACCATACAAGGCCTCCATTCTCTGTGACTGTTCTCATGTGTTGGAGCACGCTCCTGAGGTAGACCATGAAACCAAGCTGAGCAGAAAGAAGATCAACTGCATCATCATACATGTAATAATATTTATATTAGTAATTCCACTCAACACTGTTTTAAATAAATGCAAGTAACTAACAACTGAGTATCACTGCAGCCACTAACATAATAAATTGTATCAGTATCTTGGCCTGTTAGGTATGTGATGAAAACCATTTAGTTAATCCCCATCCTTTACTACCATTGATAAGTGTTGAGCCAGTGATTTTAGTACGTTAATATTGTATTAACACACTTACCGTATTCTCCCGCGTATAAGACGCGCTGCGCGTATAAGACGCACCCCAAACTCAGCACATGCATTTTCGCGTATAAGACGCACATTTTAATGTGTAAATTTGTAAGATTAGTACATTTCTATAGTAAAATTACCCCTCGTAAAAGACGCACCCCCAATTTCAGTACATCCTATAAGACTCCCCAGCATTTTGTTTGGCGTAGAGGACGCGTCTTATACGCGGGAGATTAGGGTATAAAGCTGCAACTGCTGGATTGTGATTCTGAGTTCATATGTGCAGATTTCAACTAAAATACTGAGTCCATATTTGCAGATTCGAATTAAAATACGTACAAAAGGCATTGAACTCATTGTCTACAAGTTGTATAGGTAACACATGACATAGCTAGATCTTAAGTTTTAGTGTGCTTAATATGAATATGTACCTGCGATTTTCTCAGTAGGTCCAAAGTTTAGGTCCATGCTCAACACCACAGGTAACGACAGAAATACCTCTGGTATTGGGCGCACCTGACACTTTAATTAGACTACTATTAATCTAATACAGACTATCCTTGTCTATAAAGGGCACCGTCAACTTTAGCCAAACATATAAGGCACACAAGCGGTCCACTCGAGTAAAAGCCGTCCCTAATATACGCAGGGTGTTACAGTACTTGACAACTTCAACGTAAAAGCCCAGTCTTTATCATACATTTTCTATACAAATTTTAAATTAAAAAAATTGTGCAAAAATCTGTCATTATAAATGATGGGTGTGTTAGATCTCGTCGCGTCAGTCTGTGTTCAGTCGGCGCTGAGTTTCTTATAGCTGCCCATGAGACCCTGTACCACGGCGTCTGTGTTGCCCTTCTTGGTGAGGATCTCGTGCGGCAGCTCCAGGTGGTACGGGAGCTGTGCCTGGAAGTATTCCTCCTGTGACTTCAGTTTGGCCGCCCAGTCCTGGATGTAAATAAGACACATATAGTAAATGGGATGTAGAAATGAGCTGAATGAGCCTGTCATACTTAGTGACTAAAGGTTTTCAGATTGTGTAAGAAGAATCTAGATACATGTTCCTAGTGCTGGTCTCATCATTGGATTCAAAGTATGACTAAATAAATCTACAATATCTCAATAGTGTATGGAACCACGTGGGTCGCTCTCTGTCTGTTACCCACTTTGTCCGTCTGTCTGTCACTCTCTTTGGCCCTATCCCTATCTCTATCTATCTTGTCTGATCGTCTGTCTCTGTTTCTTTCAGAAACTTGCTTGTCACAATATTTGATTCTAACGAACACATGTAGAGTCATATTTCATTACGGATCTGAATTAGTTGCAAGAACTTTGGGCCCAAACAAACTTTTATTCCTAAAAATTGGTTTTGTTGTAACCAAGTTTTAAGTAAGACTAATAAGGGGAGTCCTACCTTTGCGAGTTGGTCGGTGTTAGGCAGGTTACCTCCCAAGTCTTCAGGCAAACAGTCAGCTCCTAACTCCTCCAAGATAGCTGCATGGTTAGTACCAAGAACTGACAGCTGAAACATGTTGAGGTACCTACATTCAATATTATTATTAAATTACTGGTACTGCTTGCTAGGTCAGTTTGGCTTGAATATCACTATCATTAGGGCATTCAGCATCAACAGAAATACATTTTTGTACTAATACTTACTCCAGTTAGTTTCTCCATCCAGGTGACTGAGTTTGCAAGTCAAAATACATAATGATATATGTCTGTGTACATTGAATATACTTTAACTACTAATGAATAGACATGGTAGGCTTACTTACCCTTTGAAATAATTTAGATCTCATGAATGGCTTAGTTATGTTGTAGACGTAAGTGAAAAGGGATGGTTGATTCACAATGAATACTCTCTTTAACCGCATGGGGAAGGCATCCTAGAGAAGTACATATCAAATAAATGTATAGAAATGAAATGACGGTAAATCATTGAAAGGAATGATACAATTTTATCCACCATAGCATGGGTGTCTACAAGAAATGATATTACACATACCGTAGAGGCCCGTTTGAGTGCCTGGGTACATATTAATTACCGGTAATCAATACCTCTGAGGCTATTCCCCCGGCCCTTATTAGAGACAGGCACTTATTTGAATACTGTTTTCAGGATGGAACTATATACTACCAGGTATATTTATATAATTAATATGTGATGCGAAGGTACTACTTTCCACCAGGGTGCATGGATATCTAAGACGTCATCATAACATTTCCTCCAGTATATCAGCCCCAACAGTTGAACTAACGGTCAATTGGCTTCATATACTCGAGCAGCAAACACCACACTTGGTGGTGCTGGAAAATTTTAAACTTTTTCAGTTTAATCAAGTTAATATGGTGCCTATACCTACAGTATGGGTAGGAAAGGAACATCTGGTAATGGATCCAAATCCAAAACCAACGATCGCCTAAGAAGGGAAAAAATAAAGCCAATCCGAGGATTTTGAGCGATGTGAATTCTACTATGGTTGGACGGGAGCCACCTACCTCAAAAGCTACTGAGGATTTGTTAGATTCAGCCTTTAAACAGAACATTTTGGACCTGGAAGACCATACTACCTGTATAGAGCAGCAGTTAGTTGATATTAAGGGTCTGTTGGAAAGGCAGACTTTTAATCAAGGGACTACGACATTGGCGAGCGGCGAGTCGAAAAGGGACCATACACATGGTGATGTTTACCAACAATCTTCCTTTGATGCTGTATCCAAGCAAAGGGGGCGTGACCGACAGAGGTCACCTGACTTCTGCAGGCTCCATAGCAACCAAAGGATGCGACACCATGTTGGATCGAGCCATGCAAGTCATTCCAAATCCACTTCTTACCGTAGTGTTTCATCAAACTCCTCGTCATCTATGGATTCTACCACCTCTAGGGCAAGTCGTCAACATAGCCATAAGGATAGAGGTATGTTTGACCAGAGGAATATACACCCTCAAGGCATTAGTAGCATATGATTCTTCTGTAAAAACTAGAGGAAACTCCGACGGGGTAGAAGCGTTCAGTGATGTTAGGAGTGAGGATATATTAAGGCATTTGTCTTATGATGGGACAGTACAGGCCCAAAAATCTAGTTCAACCAAGCCTAAAAGTTTCAAGTCGAAGCAGTTGACCTGCACTTGTTATGCATTCAATAGGGCTGAGGGATGCCTGGAGGATCCGTGTAGATATCGTCACATTTGTGAGGTATGTGGTCTGTCAAACCATGGTAAGGACAAGTGTCAGAAGAATAAGAGAGGTTTGGATATTGTACTTAGCCAGGGTCCTATGTTGAAGTCTGAAAATTTGGTGCCTGATTTTAATGTAGTATGTGTGGTAGATCCTCCTGAGCCCCCTGTTTTAGTCATTTCGGGTGAGAATAATAATAATGATAATTATGAGTCTTGTGATAGTAACAAGAATCTTTTTATAACCCATAGTAGCCCAGTTCAGGGCGAGGTTGAACCACTGTTTACAGTGGAGTGTGTAAATAGACCCAGCATAAGGGTCTATGACAGTTGTGTAAATGGTGTATGTAAGTGTGAGCATTTTATTTATGGTCGAAAAGCTCAAATTTTACCTTGCAGAGTGGCAAGTTTCCTTAGCCAGTCGAACCTTATTAATATAAACCGGATAGAATTGGATTTTTTATGGTGTAGATTCACCGAGTGATCTAAAATAATTGATCCAGAATGTGATACTAGCTATGATTGTAAAAATTACAAGTCAATTGTAGAAGGTAGATTTTATGATGAGATGTGTAATATTATTCTGGACGAATTGTCCCAGGTTTGATAACTGAAACTGCCTACAAACCTAAGTGTATTCATTCCTTGGGTGGTGTAGAGAAGTCTAAAGGTAAATTGAGACCTATCACTGATTGTAGTATGCCAGCAGATATTTCTATTAATAACTACATGAATACAACTTCTAAAAGTTTCTCATATAATTCTATAAATACGGTAACATGTCAGTTAGACAGGTATGACTATATGAGCATTGTAGATTTAAAATCTGCTTATAGGAGTATCAGTGTTTATGGTCCACATGTTGGTTATCAAGGTTTCAGGTGGAATTTTGGTGATGGAGACAAGTTCTATGAGAGTAATCGTTTGACTTTTGGGTTAAAGTGTGCTCCATATATATTTAATAGAATATCTGATTTTTTAACTATTGTAGCCAGACTTAATGGTGTTGATAGGATATTTAATTATTTAGATGATTTTATTATCATTGCTAAGACTGAAGATGAATGTCTACGTAAGAGAAATATTCTTATTGAATGTATGGAGTATATATGGGTTTCATTGTGTTCAAAGAAAAAGTAACTGAAACAAGTCAAATATGTGTTTTCTTGGGTATAACTATAAATTCTACAAAAATGGAACTATCCTTACCAAAAAAGAAGTTGAACATGATGTATCTAGCACTGGATGAGTGTTTGGGGAAGAAGTTTGCCTCAAAGAAAATCCTTCAAAAAATTGGTGGGCTAATGTCCTTTTGCTCACAAGTGGTTCGGGGTGGTAGAACGTTAAGTAAAAGGGTATTTGATCTTTGTGCCAAGGCTAGAGATAGAGGTGTGATAAATTAGATAATGAACCCCAAAAAGACTTGATATGGTGGAAGGATTTCTGTAGAGTATTCAATTGTAAGAACATTATTCTTAACAACAATCAGTGTACACCTATGTATTCAGACTCCTCAATACAGGGTTTTGGGGCTTGTTATTTGTATGGTACCTGGAATGATATGGATCCAATGCAGGATGTTTGTGGTCACTTAACTTCATCTACTAGGTTAGACAATCTCAAGATTCACCACAGGAATATTAATGTATATGAGATATATCCTGTCATGGTGGGTTTGAAGCGCTGGTTAAATTTTTTAGTAATACCAGAGTTCATTGTATCACAGATAACATGCAAGTCTTGGCTATGTTGAATACCGGTAGGTCCTAGAATAAGTTGTGCATGGGATGGTTATGTAAGAGATTTTGGTTAAATTTCATTCATAATATTGGAATATACTCTACATATTGTAGCGAATTAGACGAACACAGGAGTAAGTCGTTCAATTAAGCTTGGGTAAAACTCAACCCGTATATTGTGTGAATAAAGGTGTACAAACAGCAAGGCGTGTCTCATCTATTAATCAGATCTCATCAGTTATATAGCCAACGTCGTTCCTGAAGTCTACATAGGACTCTGCTGGAGAGGCTGGGTCACGTCCGCACCAGACAGTTGTGAGTCATAGACTAGAGAGGCAGCGGTCCCGCGGGCCTTATATAGCAACCGCGGGCACCGTGGGCACCGCGCCCCCTCGTGGTGCGGGACCGAACCAGCCCAACCCGCAGAGTCCCGCGGAAAGCCTAGCGCTTCCCGCCCCGCCGCTACAATATATTAAATCAGAGGACAATATTTTAGCTGACTATTTTGTCTAGGTTAAATCATAAAGGTGTCGCTAAAAAATGTAGGAAGGTTTTGAGTGAATATAACATGTGTTGTTATGATTGCAGACCTGAGGAAGTTGGAGAGGAGAAGGAAAAAATTCTTATATAGGGGTGTGGCTGAAGCTACGCGTAAAACTTGAAGACAGCAGTTTAAAAGGTATAGGAAATTTTGTAAAAAATTTAAATTTACCCCTCTTCCTTGTATTCCTTCTCAGGCTTCGTTATATTGTGTGTTTTTGTCTGACAAGATAAAACCTATTTCAGTCAGAAATTATTTGTCTGCTGTATGGCACTACCAAAAATTAAAAGGCTATGTGGATTATAGTAATAGCTTTGTAGTGGAGAAGACTCTCGATGGTATAGTGAGTGTGTGTAAAGGGTCTGGTAGTACAACCTACCCTCTCAATCCTAGTGACATGGTTGAAAGTCTAGGCTTGATTTATGATCCATTGAAGATGTATTATTTTGGTCTGTGATATTGTTATGTTACCGATGTGTGTTCAGGATAGGACATGTAGTTCAATCTCCTCATAACTTTTTGCGAAAAAACATTAAGGTTTCAACAGATTGTATAGAAGTTAAAGTGAACTCATCTAAAACAGACCAGTTTGGTAAGGATTCTTATGTAGTGTACCTCAAGAGGGATGATAGTTCAGACTTATCAACAGGTATGTAAAAACCTGTAAGTACAGCAGGTTTCTGTTCTCCATCGATGCCAGACCTTTGCATTGTCATTATGTGAATATGAAGTTAAAAACTGTTGCAATACAATGTGGTATATCCCATAGGGTTTCAACTCATTCTCTTAGGCATGGTGGTGCAACCTTATTTAAAAAAGCAGGTCTGAGTGTTCAGGATATTATGAGATGAGGGAATTGGAAATCTAATGTGATATGTAATTATTTACATGAGTCAAAGGACAGTTTGTTAGCTTTGGATGTAATGATTTAATGTGTAATGTTTTAACATTGTGTTTGGCGGTTGGTTGGCATGTATATAATTGATATTGACAAAGTCAAATCTCACCAAACCCATTGTCTTCTCCTTATTCTACATCTATTTATATGTAAATTATTATCAACGGTTAAATACTATTTATTATATTACCGGTACACTCGAGCAATACATTAGGTCAAAAATCAAAGAAAGTGTGCAAATAGGCCTTGGTGGAGTTTTGAGAGGTCTGAGAAAAAAGTATGTAGTATCATAAAAAAATTTTTGTAGATAGTGTATAGGTCTTGGGGTAACTGCACATGAAATATTATGAGTTAAATATGAAAACCGATGCTATGGCAATGCTCAGAACCTATCTACCTGGAAACGATGTCCTCCCGAGTGACCATTCGGGGTATTTTCCCTTTATTGATTCAAAATGACCTATGATATGCTTCTGGTCCACTGTTGTTATGTTGTTTTTGTTTGTAGTACTGGGTCTAATGGTTGGGTTTGGAGTATTGTAGTCAGACGTAATGGGCTTTCTGCCTTGCCCTCAGGGCATTTTCCTAAGGGGCCTAGCCTGGAATTCAAGTAAATCTCAGATTCTAAGCTATTCATTTCTTTCTGTTCTATATAAAAGCTGAACAGACTATGGTAGGAACTATTGGTTTTATGGAATACAATGCCCACGGCATGTACTTTCAGGTGGTATATAGTTTTGATGGGGAAAAAATCTGTAATATCTGTTAAAAATACCTTGTAGTTCATCACTCGCCTGGACATTATGTTCAGAATTGTGATCAAAATCCATTAAAAGTAGGCTCATTTTATGATAGCAAGGAATCAGCTGACATAGATAATAATGTGAATTCCATCATCTACTGCTCAAGATGGTCCAGATCTGTGATTTTCAATGAGATAAAATGATTATTTCTGTAGGAAACCAAACCCTCAACATGGCATGTTACTGAATAGTCACTCGCCCAGACACAATTTCACCTGGACAAAAAAGCACTTCCCATCCCTAATACTGCAAAGGTTTAGCAGCAATCAATTATCCCATACATTGAGTACTAAGGTATATGTAGGGGATAAATAACTGGCCTAGTTAGGTTATTTCAATATCTCTATTGTGCAGAGGTGGGGCAGGAATATTAAATTTTGTGTGAGCACAATAAATGTAGGCAGAATCATGATAAAAACCATTAAAAGTATTCTCATTTTATGATAATAAGGTCACATCTGACATAGAGAAACATGTTATTTTCATGATATACAGGTCAAAATGGTCTAGATCTGAGATTGTCATGGTAATATGATAATTGTTTCTGTAGAAAATCAAGCCCTCAACATGGCATATTACTCAAATGTCATTTGCCCGGACATATGCCAAGAATCTCTACAAACATTTATTATAAGTACACTCATTTTATGATATAAAAGACACATCTGACATACATAACAATGTGATTTCTGTAATCTACAGGTATAAATGGTCTAGAGCTGTTATTTTCATTAAGATAGAATTTTAATTTCTGTAAGAAATCAACCCCTCAACATGGCATGTTATTCAATGGTCACTCGCCCGGACACAATTTCGCCCAGACAAAATAGCACTTCCCATCTATGCTACTACAAAGGATGGAGAGTAATCTATTGTCCTATACATTGGGCACTTAGGTATATGTGGGGGGTAAATAACTGACTTAGTTAGGATAGTTAAATGTGTTAATCCTACACAGGAGGGGAAGGAACATGATTTTTCGTCCGGACAAGGAGATTTTCAAGGAAAATCACTTATTGCCCCCTCACAGTGAAGTTTATGGAGGAAATCAAATTTTATTTTCAACATACTTTACCCCCAACATATAGCAAATCTTTAAGGCATAATTTAACCCATTTCACTTTTAGATATTTAATGAGGGGAGGCCAACTGACCAAATTATCGCCCGGACAGACCACTTTACAAAAAGTAAAATGATCCAGAAGAATAGAAAAAATCTGACCAGGAACATAATTTTAGCTCTTAAATCACCACAAGACTCTATAATTTACATAATAAAACTGGACAGACACATACCTAGTCCTCATTCTACAAAAAATGATGAAATATGTCAATTTTATTGGTTTTCTAAGCTGAAAGGGGTCAATTTTAGGTATGTTCAACCCCCTGGAGCCCAGGATATTGATATTGGACCACTAAAACCCATATATAACACCAAGAACTCATTGAGCCCAAAAATATGACACAAAAAATTTGGGAAAAATCAAAGTCCTAAGTGTAGGGGGCTGACTTTCACCAAAATTCCCATTTGCACACCTGCTGTGATTTCAGACCATTAACTTATACATAAATCACTCGTAAATCAATACCCCTTTACCCCTTATGCTTATTTGAGACCAACGTTTATTTATGCTGGAGTCTCATTTTACATTCCCACCATTAATCCATGTTTGAATTTCTTTTACTTGAGCTTTGTTATAATTTTTGTTTTTAAACAGAAGACATCTTTATTTCTTGGCCTTTCCAGCCTGAATTTGAAGAAAAATTCTTACTCCTTTTCTCTGTGAATCGTATATCAACAGAAAGCAAGTTATTTCCATAAGATGCAATAAATGGTAATCGCAAGGTCTTACTTGTTGTGTAGCCGTTTGAAGTTTGGCAAATCGTCTTTCAAAGTTCTTTGCTTGGTTCATTCCGAAGCCTGAGAAATCACTAACAAATACCACACCATTAATTTGGACCTCCTCATCCTGCAGTTAGAAAATGTCAACATAGTATGCTGTAAGGGGGCAGATTAGCGAAAAAGCCCACATGTTACTAAAGAGTAAAGGGGGCGCAAAAGTTCCGGATCTCTCCGAGGGGGATCAGAAAAACTTTGGTGCATGCTCGAAAACCAACTACTAAGAAATAAAAAGTTCTTTCTAGAATGTAATGAAAAAAAAAATCTATTTTGAGTTCACAGAAAAACGTTTTTTTGTCATGTTTAAAACAGTCAGTGATGATAGCCATGTTACATTTAGATGAAAATTCCAGAAATTATAGCCAACTTATTGTTTTTTTTTGTCAGTTCAGCTCAGTGATTGCTTACCTGTATTAATGACTCTAGATTCATCACAATTGTACGTAGTGTGTCAAAAGTTCTTCCAACTGTTTGGTCCGTTTTTCCTGTAAAATGTAAGCAATAAGACATATAGACCAGCTTGAGTTGCCTAAATTGGACCATAGTTGTAATGTTGGGTCCAATTTAGTTGCCTAAATTTGACCACTCACCGGGGCCTAGGCCTAGTTTTCTAAATTGAATCACAGTAGATTTTTATGCTATCACCAGAAAGCTATGAGGTACATTCAAATTCATAGAAATAATCACTAGACAGGAAAAAGTTCCTAGGGGGTCCAAATTAGGCAACTTTCCCCTATATAAAGAAAAAATGTATAAACTAACTGTCGTCTGAACTTTAAAATCTACACAAAGAACAAATAAGCTTGCTGCACTGTAAAAAAATGTTCTATCAAAGCCTTACCCGGTCTGTCATAAATGATACAACGACCTTCCTTGTCCTTGACGGGTAGTACCATAGACACCCCAAGGTCTATGACATCTGAGGTATTATGAGGTAGGAGATTCTCAAACACATCATCATTCTCTGCTCGGATAGAGTAGAAGTTCCACAAAACCTTAAATGCCCGCTCATAGTCAAACTTACGACAGCGCAGGAAGCGGAGGAGGAAGGCATCGTCTGTCCGTGCATGAAGAGCTTTTGGGGGTAAAGGGGATGAACATTTTGAATTATTCGATACGTCCAAAAACATAGGTGTAGGCAATATAGAATGTTTACCATAGGAATACAATACTGATTCATAAAAGATCTGTGCAAAGTCAGGGACATTGCATAGATCTGCGACTATCTCTCCCTACAGAGGTCTATTCTTTCCCAATCTGTCTGTAGATATAACCCTATATATATACTATATGTTATCATATACCATTTTATTATTCCAATTATTTCAACATATTACTGTATTAATCAAAGAATATATAAGAAATTAATACATTGTATATCCATGAGAGCATTCATGCCCCACTGCACACCAGCTAGGGCAAAGATACATAGTTTACAACATCAAAGGAACCGACCTCATGGTCCATTGCACAATATAATGTTTTAATGGTCAAAGCACACCGACCTAATGGTTCACTGAGCACAAACAATAGTGTATATAATGTTTAAAGTGAATGCAACCGGCCGTCATGGGTGCCTGAGCACCGCTGACGCCGTCATGGGTGTCTGGGCACCAAAAGACTGAACAAAAGATTACATAAGTAATGACGCCATACCCTTCCGGTCGCTCTAGCGTCGCTCCTGAGCAACCCAGGTCAAATATGAAAGCATTTATAAAAAGGCCATAATCAGACGGTCAAAATGAGTTACGCTACCTAGACTGTTTCAACCTTTGAATGTGCTACAGACGAACCAGCGCAAGTTACGCGCGGTGGTAACTTGACATATTCAAGTCCGCGCATGCGCAATATGAAGGCTGTAGCTGCGTAAACGACCAAGATATGAGGGTCTGAACATGCCAAACCGACCAAGACAATGGGGGACATGGAGGCGTCCATGGGGGTCCTTTGTGCACCCAGTGACACATGAAAGACTCCCCTCAAACAATTGCAGAGTTAGGCAGATGCCACTGGCTCCAGTCAGTCTGAGGGGCCAAGCCAGGGAATGGTACTTATACCACTGGCTGCTCCCCCTAGAAAGCAGAATCACCAGAACCACCCTAGAGGTAACATCTCCAGTCAACTCTCCTGCTACCTGCTATAGCTCTGCACTATGCTGGGCTAGACTATGCCAGACAGGCATAGGACTAAGACCACTGGTGGCCAGAGGCTATGTTCCACAAGACACCTACCAGAGGGTAAAGTTACACATTTCTATATTATCCCTCTAAGCAGCAGGTCAGGAGCTAGGTGTGGGAACCCACCTAGGACCATACTGGACAGTGTATTATAATTATTATTACCTCACAAGGGGAGTGGAACAGAACATTATACTTTATAAACAATTGTATATTTACTGTGTGTGGAAATTACCTGCATATTAACATATGTATGATGGATATTCTTATATGTCTGCCTAAAGCTGAATAAACCAGTGATAACTGGAAGTAACACTTAATGAGAGCTTGATATACTTATTCACTTTATACCACTAGTCATATGATATTTCTCATATGACAACTTGATCATGCACAATAACTAGTATGACAAAGTGGTGGAGAACATTCTACTAAGATCCCAAATTACACAAGCTCTTATCAGTCAAGCTGGCAACATTACCAGGAAAAATCTCACACACAGCAAAACCCACTCCACCCACCCAGTGACCTTGCCACCATGTTCAAAAGGTCACCAGTGAGATCTCCCACATGTCTGTGAGGTCTCCCACATGTCTGTGAGGTCTCCCACATGTCAGTGAGGTCTCCCACATGTCAGTGAGGTCTCCCACACGTCAGTGAGGTCTCCCACACATCAGTGAGGTCTCCCACACATCAGTGAGGTCTCCCAAAACGTCAGTGAGGTCTCCCAAAACGTCAGTGAGGTCTCCCACACATCAGTGAGGTCTCCCACACGTCAGTAAGGTCTCCCAAACGTCAGTGAGGTCTCCCAAAACATCAGTAAGGTCTCCCACACGTCTCCCAAACATCAGTGAGGTCTCCCAAAACGTCAGTGAGGTCTCCCAAAACATCAGTGAGGTCTCCCACACGTCAGTGAGGTCTCCAACATGTCAGTGAGGTCTCCCACACGTCAGTGAGGTCTCCCACATGCCAGTGAGGTCTCCCACATGTCAGTGAGGTCTCCCACACATCAGTGAGGTCTCCCAAACATCAGTGAGGTCTCCCCAATGCCATTCTCAGTGTGATCTCCAACATGTCAGTGATACCTACAACACACCAGTGACCCCACACCTTTCTACCATGGCCGACGCTGATGAAGGTCCTCAACCCAATCAGGCCACTCCACCCACCCAGTGACCTTGCCACCATGTTCAAAAGGTCACCAGTGAGATCTCCCACATGTCAGTGAGGTCTCCCACATGTCTGTGAGGTCTCCCACATGTCAGTGAGGTCTCCCACATGTCAGTGAGGTCTCCCACACGTCAGTGAGGTCTCCCAAACGTCACTGAGACAGCCAGAAACATCAGTCTGATCATTAAGTATCAATACTCAGTATTTCTCTCTTACTTACAGTTTTCTCACAGGGGAGAGGATGAACTCCAGATGCCAGTCTATGATACACCTAGCCATTCACCAGACATCGCAAAGAGAAAAGCAGTGGAGATGATATCAAACATGAGGAAAAGGGCTCGAACTGAGTTGGTTCCAATTCATGACATCTACTCACAGAACTCAGCCACTGCAGACAAAACCAGTAATGAGGAGGGCATCATGGGAGGGCATCTCCTCTATCCTCAAGAGGGAAAGAGGGAAGGTTCTGCCTAAGGTCCCACACACCTTGGCAGACATTTCACTTCCTGGTGAACTATCTAAATTCCTACTGATTGATGACAGTATTGGGGAGAGGATCCTCGCATTCGCAAGTGATTATAATTTCCATGCCCTCCATGCATCTAACCGCATCCACATGGATGGGACCTTCCATAGTGCCCAAACTCTATTTGGTGTGGTATTCACCATTCATGGTGTAGTTGGAGGACACCTGTTTCCACTCATCTATTGTCTACTTCCAAGGAAGTCTTCCACAGTGTACAGACAACTATTTGATGCCATAAAGGCAAAGGCTGATGAACTTAATCTGCTGTTCAGGCCATCAGTAGCATTTGCTGATTTTGAGGCTGCTCTCGCAAAAAGCCTCAAGTATACCACCACACTGCAAAAATGGTGTTTAGATTTTAAACATGTTTAGGTCTAAACATGTTTAAAACCTAAACATATAGGTCAGTTAGGTGTCTCATCGACTACACATTTAGGAAATGAACACTTTTATTCTAACTACATAAACATTTATGTTAAACATGTTTAGATGTTTAGAGTTGAGACAGTTGAATAATAGGTGTTTAGATTTAAACATCAATATGTTTAGATACTTGGATGTTGAATCCACACCAGGTAGCAGAACTACCTTTGAATGGACTATCTGTGCACAGTTATAATCAATTGTTGTGACAAATGTCCCCAAACCCCATGTTTATCATGGTTTCATTTTATAGAATGTCATGTGAACAGAAGGGGCAATAGAAAATTGACTAGATTCACCTTATGCCACCATCATTAGCATAAAATAATCAATAAGTTCCATGACTGACACCTATTTGATGTTATTCTGGAATATATAAGGCAATGTCCTTCCTGCCAAGCTGTTGTACTTTCTCAAGTCTCTCATTCTGAGGCAGTGTGTAATACATGTACACGTATATAGCTGTGGCTGATATCTCTGGAGACTTTGACAAGTAAATACCTGCTGATGTCCCCCCAGTAAATGAGAAAACAAACAAAATATATCTCTGTTTTTTAATGCATACATGTCTGCAAACCTTAACTCTCCATCAAATCATTTAAAGATCTAAACAAGAAAATTCATAAACACCTAAACACAAAAATTCATATATCTAAACACAAAGTTTTAACCTAAACACCTACATTTCTAAACACTTGAGCTAAGCACATTGTTTGGCTAAACATGTTTAGGAAATTAATGTGATTACAAAAACGTTGCAAGAATATGTTTAGAATTGTGTTTAGAATCTAAACATCATTTTGGCAGTGCAGACACATCGTCATAAATGGGTGCCTGTTTCACTTTGCACAGGCTATTCAGAAGAAACAGGCCACCCTTGAACTCAACAAGGGGTTCAACAAAAGCCAGCTCATCCGCAAACTTGTGAAACGACTACGATACATGGGCCTGCTTCCAGTAGAGGACATCCCCGAGATGTTTGAGAAAATTGAAGAGGAAGCTGAGGAGGCTTGGGAAAATGAGCCCCTTGACTATGTCTCCAAGCTGTCTGAACTGCTGGAGTACTACCGTGACACATGGATGAACAAGCTATACAAGATTGAGCGCTGGAACTTCTGGCCATCAGATGTCAGGACCAACAATGCAGTGGAAACCTTCAACAAAAACCTCAACAAAGACATCAAGGCACATCCACATGTATCCAACCTGGTCAGCCACTTCAACAAGCTCATCCATGAGAACCATGGCTACATGAAGTACCCAGGAGATGGCCCAACTAACAAGCACATGCGGACAAGGAGGAAGGTGTACCGTGAGAGAGATGCTAGTATTGCACACCTGAAGACCATGTACTTGGCCCAGCAGTGCAATGCAGAGGAATACCTAGATAGCATTGCCAACACCTCCTTCAAGAAAACCACATGGAGGACAGAGGACCCGCAACCAGTGGAACCATGATCTGATTAGTCTCAAATGATGACGGTCAGTTTATTATGATCAGCCTATTATGATCTAGGCATAGTAGATTAAATGCATCTACAGAGTGATAGATACATGTAATAGGCTGATATGTAATAGGCCATATACTGTTCACCCCAACACATTTCTGATCATTCTTGTATTGACCTAAAAATGCTCCTCTGCTGCATGTATGATGGAGAAAATGTCTTAAAATCTATGCTTTAAGGAATATTTACACTGGTTGTTGACTATTACTATGTGTAAATTATGTATAATAGACAACCATATCATAGCTCCATGTATGTGAATTTCATAAGAAAATTTTCAGCTGCTATTACGAAATAATTCAATTCACAATTTGCGATTACATGGTGATTAACAATGATTGATGTGTTCTTGAATTTCTGATATCTATGCGACTACCCATAGTGTTTCTTAATGGCATTTACATATGTAAATCACATAATATGATGAGAATAAATGCATTTCCACCATTTCCAATGCATAACAAAGGGTATAAAACTATTGAATAAATGCAATTTGAATGGCTCGAATATCTTTCTGTCTAATGCTATTTGAAATTTCATAATTTAACTTCCTTTGGAAAGGAGTAAATTGAAGGATCTAAGTTACAATATTACATTTCTAGACTCATATTCTTAACACAAATGGTAATTCCATAGACAGGGAGTTTTAAAAGTAAGTGGGCTTTAATTGGATGGGTTATGATAACCACAATGTAAACAGAGGGACCGATGGGGACACCATGCACCTCTAAGCTGTTGATACAGCACTGAGTATGTAATAGGTCCCTTGGCCGAAATCGTCCATAAGACTCCAACCCTTTGGCCAGTCTCTCTCATTTCTTCCAGTTAATTCTATCTCCACTTACCTGGATGTGCTATTACCATATCTCTGAGGGCCTGGATGTCCCTCTCCCTCCATTCCTCCCTCTCCT
Organism: Acholoe squamosa; assembly: GCA_949317995.1. NCBI lineage: Eukaryota > Metazoa > Annelida > Polychaeta > Phyllodocida > Polynoidae > Acholoe > Acholoe squamosa. The sequence goes on from OX439049.1 coordinate 37,693,897, forward strand.
TGAGTTCTTCCTCTGCCTTCTTTTGTAGTTCAGGAGACAGGGTACAAATATACTTGGAGTCTCTGCGTTGGTCGGGGTACATCCATGATATCCGTTTGGACATGGTGCCTCAGCCTAAAATGCATAAATGAGTACCCTAATTATGTATGTGTTTATTTTGCCCATTTCGCTGATGTAAAAAAAGCGATCTCAAATGTTACAAAATACGTGTGTTTTTTTGCGAAATAATTTGTTCACCTTCCCAGAACATTGCATATTGCTTGCCTACTTTAACAACTTAGAGTTTGTACACATCTGATAAACTTAAATATCAGCAGTCCCCCCCTTCTCCATGAAATGTCCTCTCTCTACTTCTATTCTCCTCAAGCATGGGCCAAGTGACCCAAGTGATACTTATTTCAAAAGGGAGAGGAAACACGCAGTATTAATCTTAATTCCTCCAGGGCCACATTGTGCTTTGATACATCTTATCCATAGGTCGCCATGATACATGAATGCAGCATTGGAATGTCTATTAACCAGGACTGCAATCATGCATCGTGGCTGCTCAATAGGACCGACACACTCCCAAAGAGTCGGCATGATACACAATGCAGTTCGGCTGAGTAGACTCACTAGTGCACTGCATTAGTGCATTACGACGGCTAATAATAATCAGATATACCTCTTTTCTCTTACCTTTTTTTCGAATCTGACCGGGATTCCTGTATCGATGTGTATTTCTAATAAATAGTGGCCAATTTCAAAATATGTAGATTATTGATTGGTATCTTTGTGATGATTAACCTGGGGTTTCACGTGTCCCTGATGCTAAATTTGATCTCTTCTGTAAGGGAAACCTTGTAAAGATATGGTTGACCCTGTGGCTCGGTTTTTTCTATATGTAGTTAATATTTGAATAGTCAGAATACATCTCATAGATAGCCATTTGCTTCATCATTCTAATCCCGGTTCCTATTCCACTGCGCCTGACATTGCACCGACAATATAATGAACAGAAACAACACAAATCAAAATATCTAGAAGGTACTCAGAAGGGTGAAGTTTGTGAGGTTACTCTCGACCATTTCCCCTTAACCCTCTAAAGGCCTCTGATGCAGGAGTGCATCATGCCCATTGGTCGTCAAGATGCATCAACAAAGTGCTGGCGAGACTGTGCGCCAGCACTTCATTGGAGCATCATGCCGACCCTACGGGGCTGATACATATATTCCCGGAGCGTCGTCATGATGCACCAATAAAGTGCTGGGGAGGGCATGATGCATTAATGCATCAGCGGCCCTTCAAGGGTTAAACAACCATTACTCTCGCAATGATGCTGCCCTTACAGGGTTACAGTCCCATCCTTGAGCTGTCCCACCCACGCATGGACTAAAATTGTTTGATTAAAGCTTCTCATTCTCCATGTAATGGAATACAAAACATGGTACACAGAAGAGACTGCTTACATCTTTTGTAGTAACACCAAGTTCTCTCCAAACACCAGGAAGTCCTTTGTAAATGTCCTTATCCAACACCAGCTTACCAAGAAGACCCTTATAGATCTGCAAGGGGAGTCAGGCTTTAATAGGACTGGCTCCTAAATCCCTACCTTAACTACCCCCAGTATTTATGTTATATTTCAACGAAGAGACACGTTGAATGATATATTTTCATAGATGGACTTCAGAGTTCCCCTGCTTTTACGGATTTCTAGGACACTTCTATACACTCCAACACAAAAAAAAATGTTCTGTGAATCTAATTTTCCCGTCACTTTTGTTTCTGTGATATTTAGGGGATTTCGCTATGCTCCAGTGATTTCGATATTGTCTAGATATTATAAACACCTCTTGACTGCATCACCGTTAATACTGCGGGTTCTAAAAACTCTATAAAATACATGTAACATCGTATAGCATAAAGTATAATCACTGAAAGCCCGATGCAAATGTCAAACTAAATGATAACAGATAAAATCGCTTCATTGTATAATTTCATGAAGCCGAGGCATGGTAGGATTTAGGGATAGTGCATGGATGGTGGTTAGCCGTGTGCCCCAATAGACAGAACGTGCCTACATCTATGGGACATGTCAGTGATTGTAGCATAGGTGTGGGAGTAGGGCATTAACAATCTACCCACGTGGCAAGCAGCTATTTTTATACACACACACACACACACACACACACACACACACACACACACACACACACACAAACACACACACACAAATTTAAATGTTTTATTTTTTTGGAAAACGCTTCAAATCAAAGTATATAAGAAAAGTTCTTGAAACATATGTTAGTTGTGTTCTTTCACATCTTATTATGATTTTTAATCTATGCATAAAAACGTTTTTTTTTAAGAATGTACCAGACAAAATTTTATGCCCACACTTTAATGGTATTTTCACATTTAAAACAAACTTTGACTAAATTTATGAATATTAGAAAAATTTCAGGCCTCTCCTGTCTCTACCTGTCTATATACCGTGTCAGGCCTCTCCTGACTCAGCTTCTTTATACCATGTCAGGCTTCTCCTGCCTGACCCCTCTATATCGTGTCAGGCCTCTCCTGACTGAATCCCTCTATACCGTGTCAGGCTTTTCCTGCCTGACCCCTCTATACCGTGTCAGGCCTCTCCTGACTGACTCCCTCTATACCGTGTCAGGCTTCTCCTGCCTGACCCCTCTATACCGTGTCAGGCCTCTCCTGACTGACCCCTCTATACCCTGTCAGGCCTCTCCTGACTGACTCCCTCTATACCGTGTCAGGCCTCTCCTGACTGACTCCCTCTATACCGTGTCAGGCCTCTCCTGACTGACTCCCTCTATACCATGTCAGGCCTCTCCTGACTGACTCCCTTTATACCGTGTCAGGTCTCTCCTGACTGACTCCCTCTATACCGTGTCAGGCCTCTCCTGACTGACTCCCTTTATACCGTGTCAGGCCTCTCCTCAGGCTTCCCTAGCCCACTTAAAAGGGTCTATATCTCATCTTTCCTATCTCCTTGGATGTGTGTGGTGCACATATGCGTGGGCACAGACACATTCCCCTGTGAAATTGTGTAATGTAGTTCTCACCATGAATATGACCTTAGTTGTCGAAATGGCGTTAAACATCTATTACTCACTCACTCAGGCCTCTCCTGACTGAACCCTTCTATACCGTGTCAGGCCTCTCCTGACTAACTCCCTCAATACCGTGTCAGGCCTCTCCTGACTGACCCCCTCTATACCGTGTCAGGCCTCTCCTGACTGACCCCTCTATACCGTGTCAGACCTCTCCTGACTGACCCCCTCTATACCGTGTCAGGCCTCTCCTGACTGAACCCCTCTTTACCATGCCAGGCCTCTCCTGACTGAACCCCTCTATACCGTGTCAGGCCTCTCCTGACTGACTCCCTCTTTACCATGCCAGGCCTCTCCTGACTGAACCCCTCTATACCGTGTCAGGCCTCTCCTGACTGACTCTCTCTATACCGTGTCAGGCCTCTCCTGACTGACCCCCTCTTTACCATGTCAGGCCTTTCCTGACTGACCCCCTCTACACCATATCAGGCCTCTCCTGCAAACTTACCACTCTATTCAGTGTCAAGCCCCTCCTGACTGAGCCCCTTTATACATAGGTAGGGTGTTACACTGACTGCGGGAATCAGCGTCTGCAGGGCAGCTCTGCACAGATTTCTGACATGGTCTGACTGCAGACGGGCCCGACTAGATCGGCCGATCCTGACGATTGGGAGAGTCTGCGCGGACATCTGATCCAGTCGGTCAATATCAAACATGTTTGATCTTCCCGATTGGATCCGCACCCCTCTCCCTAACTACCGACCGAGTCGGGCCTGTCTGCGGCCGCCTTAACTCATGTCCTCCTCAAAACTTTACTGTACATATCTCAGTAATGATAAAGCTACTGATGTAAAATGAGTGATGTAGGATTATTCTACACAGATTTGCGCATCTTGTCTTGGTTGAACACTTTTTTTATGAACAATAGTCACAAATTGGTGTCATCTTTTAGGTGAAAAAAAAAACACATGGTTTTAGGTTAAAAAGACCAATGGAAAATAATAATTCCCTCGTACAACAAATAACTAGCAAAAGAATGCACTGATACCTATCAATATAGTTCTGCACAACTCTTGCATACCGGAGGCAGAATCCCTACAAGCCCTAAATTAAGGAGTCTCTTTTATCTTGCCCTGTGGCTACAGGTAGTGTGATCACTGTGTGTAGCATGGTCTACTGGGTCCACTCTGCACTCACACAGGTGCCACTATAGCCCCATACTCTATATATAGAGCAGCGGGGACAAAATATCAGTCACTTTCTCAACTTTAAACAACTCTCAAGCATCCCCTATTGAAGATATCATTATTCTAATTTTTACATTGCATTAGTACATGTCTTTTCTGTCAGATCCACTATTTGGATATTATGTGAGACTATTGGTCAATTTTTGATGTAACACCCTAACATAGGCCCTACGAGTGCTAAAGGTCCCAGGGGTAAGGTCCCTCCTGAACTCAAAGACCCAGTGCATGCATAACCAATTATTCAAGTGTCTGGCATATATCTGCACAGAGTTGAGAGCATGGTGAATCTAACCCAGACATCTGCACAAAGTTTGCAACACAAATTGATATAGGCCAAGGTTTATCTGTTCTCAGTCGAGAATAGAATTGTCTCCCCATGTACTAACATGCTTATTGATGCCTAGCAATAACTGGGGGTGATCGTGTGGAATTCATATCACCTAGAGTATGTTTAATGGCATAGGTATCAGAATACTGTAATTATCACCAAGTGCTGACCGCGAACCTAGACCTGAATCACCTGTAGATTAAGTCTAAACATAGGTCTGGGGCCTCATAATTTATAAAGAAGGATAGAAGGTACCATGCGGTCATTTTGGAAAAAAAAATATGCGCTTAGTTTATTATACTTATGAAATTCGCACATACATGGAAATAGATATTGACGATTAAAATCAGAATAGATACTGTGCCCAGAAGACTCCGATGAGTCCATCAAGTTTAGGCCTATATTGAAAAAGCGACAAGACAGTTCAATCTCATTGAAGGATGCGCAATAAAGGGCCTTTCACACCAACGTGGTATTTTCTGGGCGGCACCAAGTGGCACAGCAATTAGCAGTCTGAGAGAACAAAGATAGTGGTGTACTTCATATCGCTGGTGTGACAGGGCCTTAAATCTAACCTAAACCCAGAAACCCAACACTGACAAATAATCAACAATTTGATAACATTACCATTAAAACATGAAACGTCCAATCAGATTTACATGCACAACCAATTTAATATTAGTTACGGTATGTTATAATATGTGACCCATCAAGGGAGAACACCCCTCCGCGGGGGATTTTTAATTCCCCATTTGGCCACCAGGAGGCATTGAGGGGCAAAATTACTCTAAAATCATTATAAAAATACATTAAGCTGATTTTTTTTTATGCAGAATTCAATGGTCTTATTTAAAATGCACCATTCTCGGTAGAAATGGCCCATATTTGGATGGTAAAATGAACATATTTCATGAGAAATTAACCTATATGCCTGTTCTTGGTTGCCATCGCAACCATCCCAGTATTCAAAATTTGCAGATTTTTATGCCAATTTTCAGGGATACTCACTAAAAACCCAAAACAGAAATGGAAAATTCCTTCTAGATCAAAATCTATGTAAAAAATCACCATATCATTATGTATTTTTTTTAATGAAAAGGGTGATTTATTGTGTTTTTAGACATTATCATGGTTTATAATGTATTTAGAGCTTAATCATTGATTTCAGATATGAATAACGACCTATGTTCAAGAAGGGGTTCTGACATACCTACTAGGAATAATTAGGCCAATAATATCTCATTTTAAAGATCTTGAGATGAACTTTGATAATGAATTTCCCTGCAGAGGGGTGTTTTTGCTTGCCTTGTCACATATGTACATGTATTATGAAGAGAGTTGTGAAATTAGTTTCACCTGTCAAAATAGTTTTTTCCTCTTTCTTTTCTGTTTTTCTTTTCTTTCTTTTTGCGTTTCATTTAGGGAGTGGTCATTATTTATGAACGGGGGGATGGTGAGTTTTTGCGCCCCCTGTGCCGGAGGTGCGGAGAGTTTTTGCACCCCTCTTTGATCTATAGTAGCGCGCAGGCTTTTTTGCTAAAAAGAGGGTGATTTTTTTTAGCCCCCCCCTCAAGAGGGGTCAAAATATTTTAGCCCCCCTCGGGAGGGGTCTGACAATTTTAAGCCCCCCCCCTCAAACCCACCACCCCCCCCTGTTGATAAATAATGACCACTCCCTCACCTTACATTGTTTTGCATGAGTCAGCGAACAAAATGTATATTCCACACAGTCGTTTGAGTCATCATTTCTACATGGATGCCCACATATCTCAACCCCATGTAAAATCTCCCAAAGTCCACATTGATCACTGATCTAACACTTACCTTAACCTAGGGTTGACAGTATAGATAACACATCATGTTGTGTTCTTGATGTAGCCCAGATATTGCGAGATAAATTGGATTAGATGAAAGGCTTGTTTGGCAATATATTCATTCTAGAATTAAGATATCATAGGACCTGGTGATTAATGCAAAAAAATATATCCTATTTATAATATTAGTATATTCGGAACAAGCCATTTCAAATATATGGTACGTAGGTCCTGAATATCAATGGCTTCTATCAAAGCGATTTTTCTAGTGGAATGTTCATCTTGATCTGGGAGGCAACAGATATGCCCGATCTCCACTAGTGGCACAGCCATGGCAGCTTTACATGCAGCACAGATTTTCCTTTGTCCTTTTTGTTTTTGTTTACAATACGCATCAGTTTCTCGTGAATGTCGCGGCAATTTCGTGGCAATATCGCATCATCGATGCGCCTGAGTTAGAACAATGAATTTAGGTGTGTCACCTATGATGCATATACACCCCTGTTTCACAAGTGGAACCCTGCCTATAATTTTCCAACATAGGCGTATGACCTGTGTGTTGCTATGTTTTGGACAAAAAGCAAAAAGGGATTACCACTTCCCTTTTCACCACAAATAAGTCTTACACCCCCGTGATTTACTTAAGGATTTTAATGCACTTTAGTGCTCTCCACAACTAGTGCAGTTCCACAGGAGCAGACAATTGTAACCTCACAGTAAGTTTGCCCTCGCCCACTTATAAAATCAGTAAGAAGAAGGATATTGAAGCAGTATGCCATCTATGGCAATTTGAATTATAATGTTTACAATGTCATAATATTCTAATGAATATCTGCGGGGGTCTTATATATAGTACTTCTTTTATGAAAAAAGAGATTTGCTTTTTTATGACATCCTAATGTGTTACTGATATATAGGCACACTTTTGATAAGGCATGATGCCACACGGACCCCATGTCAAAAATGTCCTTTTTGGTGTTGCACATGTCGCATGTTGCTTAAATCTCCATGTCCCATGTCACCTCCATAAAGAAGTAAAGGAAAATAATTATCTCTTATTTAATTAATATCTGGTTGGTATGGTGGGTGACTGCAGTGACTAACGCACGAGTACTGCATGCATTATAATTAAAAACTAGCGTTATCCATTAAGAGTTATGATTATTACATAAATGTATGGAATTGGGGGGTTAGCCTATCAAACTACGTGTGATTCCCATTCCTCGCCCTTTACGCAGGGAGAAATGTTAATATGAACTAAGAATAGGTCTACTCACAGTTTATGAATGATGAAGGTTCTACCATGTAGTCAACAACCTATGCATCCTGTAGGAGTTATGTATGTTATGTTATTATATCACAACATAACAATATCCTGTGAACATTAGATATGTGAAAGTGTCCCAATCCACATTCCCAGCTATTCCATAAGTAAAGGCAAAGTGGCAGACCCTTCTGTCGAGTAGGAAATACTTGAGTCATTGATTGACACCAATGTTATGTGCAGCGACTATCTAGGACTGGCTATTTTTTATTGGCAGAAGGTGGGGATGGTGGATTGAAGTGGGCAGGGCTAAGGGGAGAAAATGAACCTATACATTTACTCGGTAGGGGTAGATCTCTCCAGATCCGGGGTGGGGTGGGGTCAAGGGATTCAAATACTTTCAACACTTTCTAGTTACAAAGCTCCTGTATTACTTCGGTTATTTCTATTTTTACATTTCTATAATAGAAAGGTATGCCATACTGTACATTGAAAATATAAGTAGTTATTTGTAACAAGAAGCTAGGTGCAGATTGGTCTTGTTATCAAATCACAAATTGTTTCTATCATGGATTGTGTGCTATTGTCCGTTTGTCTTTGGCCTTGTGGTGATTTGTCCTGTAAATTCATTGTGTCATCTCTTTTGTCAATCATTGATGGCATGTCTATAGTCCCGTCTCTATGTTTGCTGACTTTTTGATGGTTTTCGATGTATGGTAGGAGGAGAGGAAAGGCGAAAAAATAGTGACCCGTAATTCATATTGGACCCTGGTACTGAACCCAATGAATCCTTTACCACCCCAACACACATAAAATGAACTGTCCCTTAACTGTCACCTCATGTGCCCTTAACATTGCTGGGGTCAGCTTCGCTTCATACCAACCAGGAGATAAGTTTTTAAACCATAGACAACATACTAGGCACTAGGGACTGATAGTCAATGACCCTCGAACTACCCAAACACATACTTTGTAGATAACATACCCAGGGATCGGAATGGAACCAATATATATATATATTGAAATAATTTATGGAGTACTGATTTTAAAATATTATAAACATAGGCTGGGATATAGCCAAGAGGAAATGCCCATTCAATACTCTAATGGTCCCCTTTAGAATGCACTATGGACGGATGACTGGGTGAGGGGGGTGGTCAAAATATATGGGTCCAGGAACTCTATCCCTCGAGAGAGAGGGCCCCTTATGATTAATAACCAGGAAAACTGGCCCTCAATTGATATCTTCAAACACCAGATGATAGCACCCCCCCCCTTGTATATCATGTCAAATGGGCATATATTCTTTATATAGGTGCTGATATATCGTATACAGCTCAATGCATATTGAACAGTATTGAACCGAACTGACCTGATTCTGAATATCTAAGTGGCAACCCAGTATTTCACAGTCCAGTCAACACTGGTCAAGCTAAAATTTTCATAGGCCCATGACACCTCTTAGTACATTTGAGCTATCTTTTCATCTTCACTAGCACTTCTCTTCTTCATACAGCCCTCCATATCAATCTCACTTCACTTTTGGTATCATGCTCTATATATAATTGCGCTTTGATAGGCTAACGTTCACAAATTACGTAACCGATTTTGCGACATTTTCCGACACCCCTGCAGACTCCCGACCTCCTGGGAAAATTTGAAAAGAAAACCGTCACATAGATAAAACAGATGATTATAAAATGGATTATCACATTTATTTCAAATTTTATCCTCCTTCATCCCTGAAAGGTGACATCATTTGCGAACGTTCCCTAATAGGTAGAGTAGGATGAATACCTGTACAGTAGCATGTGAGTAGAGGTGTTATAACTGCATCTACTCACGCCATCTCCATTTCAGCAACCTTTCACATGCTACTAACAGTCCATTACAGCTTTCATGTATTATCATACTGTGCATTTCCTGAAAGGAGGCTATAGTGGTGGGGAGGGCTGGGGTGCGTAGGGATGGGGTGATGGATGGAGGTGGTTTGGTGCAAAATGTATAGCAGTGTTGTGTGTGGGAACTGGTTTCTTGTGTTTATCCTCTGATACGATCCCATTTAATCCCAAGTAGAGACATATCTTCAGTGTTAGCTAAGGAACTTTGGGCACAGGTTGTCGATGAAGATTACAGCACTTCTTGCCGCCGCATCAACCCTTTTGTGATTCCCAGAACGTCCATCAATTGAATTATGAGTGTCATTAGTGGGAGTGCTTCCCGCGAGGGGCGCCTGAGATACCAGGGATGAACACATTTAATTGGCCCAGGGTTCCCCTGGGTTATTGGCGTCGCCCAAAATTTTCAGTACTTTGCTTACCATTTTTGATTGTTCTATGTGTTCCATTATACAATTTGGACCTCCCTCCTTTATCCTGTGAATTTATAAGTCCATGTAACATTTGATTCCCTTTGTAAATGGCGTTTAAAAATTGCTCCAGTACATTTCCATAGTGCAATCAATTTGAGATTTCTATAGCACATGGACTCCTATGGCTTATTGCAATTCAGATGCTAAGATTCAGTACCTTTGTGTATAACAATATTGGCTAGATACACGTTAAATCTTAGCCCATGTGATTTTTTTGTGTTATGACAATACTTAAAGGACAAAGTTTGCAAAATGGTTAGAAACCATAACAATGCATTGTGAGATATAGATCTGCACTACTTTTTCCCTCCGATCAAGCTCGTGCTGTCAAAAATCACAAAGAGCGAACACAGAAAGACGGTGAAACATGAAAACACCAGATAGCACAAACAGAGCTGCTAGCACCATGCAGTGACTGTCCACCCAGTGGGTCCAAGTGTTTCTATGTAAAAGAGGCAAGCAGAAAAGGTTGCCAACTGTCCCATTTCATGGACATCCATTTCTGCTTGCGTTCTCACATCTTGCCAGGACCACATAAAGCAATGGCTGCACTCAGGGTACAAACCTGTTAACCCCCTATATATATCTCTTACAAAAAAAAGAAAACACAGAAAGATGACAAAACACGAAACACAGCACAGTGCTCCTGACACCTGTGCACCCACTTTCCACAGCCGGTCCTCCTCCCCCCTCTCCAGTGTACTGTAAAGATCTAGATTTCGCTCTCCTGCCACCTTATACCAATCTGTCCGTACGACTGGTGAAATAATGGTAGGCTTTAGGCAGGAATGGATAAAAAAAGGGGTTTTCTCTTGTGGTTGGGGAGAGGGGGTTACACACACCACTACTCACACCCCTCCAGGGACTGGCAAAAAATTGCCTGTATTGGCATTTAAAATGACAAATCCCTTCTTCCTTAACAAAAAGGACTTTTCACATTATGTAACCTACTAACCTATCATTTTGGGGTAGCTCATGATGGCAAAGATTTTGCAATACCCATATTTCACTTTTGACTAAGATTAGAAAAGTTAGCAGCCCTGAACGGACTTTAATGATGTTTTAAAACTATCATATCACCTGAGCAATACTGTATACAGTTTTTATGACAAATATTATTTTCATACCAAGTACCACACTGTTCATCTATCTAGAGTCTATTACACCAACTTTGCGATACTGTAGGCCTATATGACAATCTCTGAAGGACAAATAACTAGTTCTGGACCAAATTTTTCAGCAATTATTTAGCATATATGAGAGCATCTGATATTTTTTTCCTATGCTTCAACTCACATGTGCCAAACCCTGGGCCATATGTGATATATATCACACGTCAAATCTTTTCCCCTTTCTCTACATAGTTTTGCCACCTTTTAAATGAATTATTAGGGTGTGACTTGACATCTATAAACACTTGCAAAAACGACTGCCCAGTATGAGCAAACGTTTGATATTTTCCCTCTCCAGTCTAAAGGGTGGTTCAATGGATCTTTGGCAAAACAGTAAGAATAAAATACACCTGGAATCAGGACCATCGTGCTCATGTGGTTGATATTAGACTTAGGTTAATATGAAGGTATTACTTAGACAAGATTAGAACATGCCACCAAAATGATGAGTACAATTCTACTCAGATTCCAAGTGCTGATTTTATTGCCCCAAACAGACAAAACAATCGTCGTATGGTCCTTTATAACGGGATAAGGATAATTCACTTAGCCCCGGACAGAGCATCCTTTTGGTCTGACTGTGTTCTAATGGTATTACAAATGGTAGATGATTTGGGGAAAATGCATCGCATGTTTATGAAAGTATGCTTATCATAACATGATATCAGTATCATGGTTTGAAGGAAACTATCATGATGAAAACAATCAAAGAAAACATTCATGATTTCCCCAATGTGTTTACCATCAGACCAATAATTGTGATGTCATAACAAAGGTAAAGGGAAAGGGAAAGGGAGATGATAGATATTTGGTATGCATGGTATTCAAGAGGTCCTGCTAAACAGCGTCATAATATACTAGGGTATTTTATAAGGACTTCAAGTCTTGCAGTAGCTGTGTAAGTTCTCAAAATATGACTAGTGCAACATAGATCTGAGACACACGGCCCCACAAAGTATATAGATTATAGTTACACTGAGGAAATTCGAGAGATCGAGAGAATAGGGCTGATCCCTATAGGACACAGGGTGCAAAGTGTAGTGCCCCCAACATTATCAACATTGCATGCACCAGATCACAAGAGTATACCTCATACACTCGTTATAAAAAACCGAGACATGGTAGTTGTTCCCACCAGAACTCTTAGAAGCAATAGTAAGATAGTGTTTAAAAAAGAGCTGTCTAGGCTTGCCCTGTATGATAGAAGCCCTCTAGTTAGTGAACAAGTAATCAATGCCTACGCGTCTTATGCGTTATTGGCTGATACATGTGACGAGTCACATGTTAGGCATTGACTACTTATTTTATTATTACACGATTTTGTGATTTTGGGTGCTTTTTCTGGATATTTCCGTTCTTATACCTGAAATCGTGGTATTGCACGCCATGATGCATGCATCATGACTTTGTATGGCGTGCTTGATATCCATGGATATCAGGCATCCATTGCCTGTTATCCATGGATAACAGGCACACCTTACATGTCATATGTCACATGTTAAAACCTACTAGAATTTCATTGCCAGAGGTAGGGGGTCAAACCCATATCCTACTGATCCCAAACCAACTCCCTATGCAGTGTGCCACAGAGACTGATGAGAAACAGAGTGTGTTTGCCTGTATATATAATGTAATAGTGAAAAGAAAATAGGGGGGTCCAGGCTAGTTTCCAAGATATATAATCTTGAAGTCTGAGTGACTTTGTCATAGGATTACATAGTCTTGGCACAAATGTTTAGAGAAAGATGTCTTAGAGTAACTAAATATCTCTATAAATTGACCACAACACAGCTTGTAATGTTACTGGCCGAAAAAAGTGTTTTGAACATATGGTCCAAGGCATATTTTAAAGGTTTTTGGCATTTTAAGTAAAAAGGTAATAAACAGTGCTCAGTGGTGTATGTGTAGAGCCTTCAACACTGGATTTCATACACACGGCCTGGTGGTCTAGTGGTAAGATCCTCAACTTCAGATCTTAAGGTTGAGTGCTCAAGACTCAGCCAGGGCCAGGTTTTACCTGTGTTGACTTGGTGTACTATTGTGGGGGTACCCACACCACTATGACAGGCTTTGAGTCCAAAATTCAAATTGATTATTTATTGATTAATCATGTGAGGCAATGTATCTATGTGACCAAATTCCTGGAGAAATTCAACGCATTGAAAAATGATCAGAGTTCCCAGAAAAAAACTAGATGGTGTCAACCTAGTTTACAAGTTGTACAGTATTTAGGAGCATAGTGTTTTACATCTACAATATGTGGACAATTGGTGAAGCCCTAAAGAGACTCTAATAAATGCATGTATATATATTTATATGAATTATAATGTATAGTGATCATCTGATGATCACTTGATTTTGTGCCAATTACTTTGGCCATAACGAATAACGTATGTAATTATGATTGTTATGACCAATAAATAATTCAAACTCAAAACTAGACATCACACTGCATTCCTTTCGTGCCTTGTGTCTACATAATATCTGTAGCACTCCCGATCACAAAAGTGATTGAACAGCAATCAGTTGAAAAATTGATTGATTTTTCTTTATTCTCCCTAATGAAATACTCCGTAGACGCTCTGAGGGAACCTCAGAGACCAAGTGTGTCTGTTGTAGTCTGTTTGGTCAGCCAGATTGGCTGAGTGCCCAGTTCTCACAGAAGTACTTACTGTCAGGTCCAAGGCTTCCACCAACACTTCCCTCAATGTATATCCAAAGATTCACAATACACAAAGCACTTGAAATACTTGTAATAATTAATAATCCAGGTGATTTTCAAATCTCCCTCCCTAACTCCAAATCATTGTCGGCCATCTTGAAGCCAGGTGTAGCCACCTAGTGCCAAAAAGACTACACTATTCTTGGTTGGTTAGCCCTATGTTTCAAGAGCAGTCTAACACCAGGTAGCACCACAAGAAGTTGACAATGGAAGCCATTGAGGTAGTGATATCTAAGCTCAAGATAAACATGTCAGATTTATTGGATATATCTCATGTTTCAGTCAATATAAGCTGATGTACATGAAAACTACATGTTTGTAAATAGGAGGGACAATTTCCAGGAACTTACAGTGAGTACTTAGTTCAGACTAGCCATGTGTTTGTGCCACTATAGACTTGTATACATCTTGGATCCTGCCTGTGAGCAGGCAGGTATTTCGGCCTATAATGAAATGCCCTGCTAAATATATATCCTCTATCCAATGTATTGATGTAGGCTATCCCTTAGCCAATAGTATTTTGAAATGAATTTTAATGAATAAATGCTTACAGGGGATCTGATGCTATAGATTGGTTCTATTGTGATGTGGCGCAAGTTCACAAGGCGTTTTAGTGATTGTTTGAAACATGTACCTCTATAGATCTAATCAAGCATACTGTATGTGATTGATACATAATGCTTTGTAGTCTGCTTAGCAGCAGCATGCCAACAGAGGGATAAAAATTCACCATCTATATCAATGATATCCTACAAGGTAAATTTAAATGACAGCCATACGGAAACTGAATGGTCATAGATAGGATTCCTAGAAATCTCCATGGAGAAGGAATTGTCAGATTGACAGGTGACATGGCGGGTAATCATGTGCAGATGGAGGGGTCCATTATAAGTCTGTCCTCCTGACACACAGTATATTCAACAGTTACTTTTCACAGTGGGTTGCTCCAGGGTTTACAAGGGAAGCTGGGTCCATGTAGGCAATCAAGCCAATTGTGAAGGTTTACTAGGGGGCCGGGTTAAATGCCCCACTGGACTGGGACTAGTTGAATGGTAACGCATGAGATGACTGGATATTCAATGCTAACAGGTGAGACGGCTACCCTCTTCCTGAGTTAATCTCCACCCTGCAATAGAGTGCCAAGGAGAGTTCCTCACTCATCCAGGCATTAGCATCTTGAGAGGAAATGACAGCATGAGGGTAGGGGATCCTTGAGCTTCAGTCCTTGGGTTGGATCTAAACCATAATCTGACTGGTGTTAGAGAAGGTTAGGGCAGGGGGCCTTGGTCCCCTCCAGAATCCAGTGACAGACGTGAGGCGGGCTATGGCTAAATGTTTCTTCCTTTCAAAAATAGAAATAGCCAGATTTCTCAATAGATGTTTAAGAATTTTCAAAGCTATAAAAGGTCAGGAAAAATTGGGGAACCTGCCTGATGTATCAAACTTTTTAACTTTTACACCAATGTCAAAAGTTTTGATGTTAGATTTAGAAATAAAGGTTAGAAATCATAACAGCAAAGTTAGAGGTCTTGTTATCAAATTTAATCATGATATCAATATTTCTAGGGTAAACATTATGGCTTTCCATAAACCTCTCATCACTTAGCAGAAGACCTATTGCTCTGTTCCTAGGATTCCTGGGAAGCAGCAATAAAGCATATAATCCAGACACCAAAGGATTGTACTACCATTGCTCTGATAGGTCCAACTAATAATCAATATGCATGTAAAGCCGGATTTGCATCATGTAACCAGTGATGACGATGTCACTTGCTCACCTCTCAGGAAAGAAAAGTACTCAGCTAGGAGGGCATTTTAGAATAATGGTCATTATTATGATTAAAAAATGCCTTCCAGTAGTAGGCATACACTGGCTGGGAGCAAATCCCTGAGAATTTATCAATCAGGGGTGGGCATATCGCAAAGTGCCAGAGCAAACATACAAATCATTGTAGCAATGCACTTTCAATGGGATTGGTGGGCAAATCACTCTGAAAAAATTTGCAGCTTCTACTTGTCAAAATTGGTGTATTTTGGGGGTTTGGGGAGGCAAATCCCCCAGCACCCCCCCTAACCCCCAACAAAAAAAAATGTTTTGTGTTTTACCTCTAAAGGTTATGTTCTATAGTATTTAAGGGGCAAGTTACTTTGAGGAAATTTTCAGATTCAACCTCAAAGCATTAGTGCGGTTTTGGGGATTAAGGTGGCAAATTGCTGCAAGAAAATTTTCAAATTTAATCTTTGAAATAGGTGTGTTATGGGAGATTTAGGGACAAATTGCTCCGGGAAATTTTTCAGATTCTCTTTTCTAAATTGGGGTATTGTAGGGGATGGGGAGGAGGCACTGCACGGAAACATTTCAGGCTCTACCACTAGATAGAATGTTTTAGGGGAATATACACCAGGAAAATTTCCAGATTTTAACATGAAACACTGTGAACAGGTTGGCAAATTGGAGTCAGAAAACTTTCAAACTTTACATTTAAAATGAATGGGGTTGCAGCATTTTTGGGGGGCAAATTACAGATTCTATCTATAGGTTGATGTAGATCAAAATTAGTGTGTTCTAGCTGATTAAGAAATCTTTTAGATTCTACTTCAAAGCATTTGTGTGTTCTAGGGATTTAAGTGGAAAAGTGCTGCAGGAGATTCTTCAGATTCTGCATTTAAACTTGATGTGATTTTGAGTTTTTTTGGGGGGCATATTGCACCAAGAAAATCTTCAGATTCTGCCTTTAAAATCTATATGGTCTTTTGAAGGCATTCTGAACAGGTATCATTCCAGAAGATTTGGGAGCAAATAATTGTATTGTTCCAAAGTAACAGTGAGAGTTCAATCATTAGATATTTAGACCTCAGGGTGAAAAAGGAAGGAGTATTTACATTCTCACCAAATTTGCATATTAAAACTAGGAATTCCATCTTTGATTATATTGAAGTATTTTGAGCATTTTTCTCCCATATCATAACTTTGGTTTTAGTTGGAATATTGACAAAATTCTTAGAAAGCCCACATCATCCTCAGAGTCACTGTTGCATTTTCCAAGCTCTATGTTGCACATTTTCTGCAACATTGCGACAGCTGCCCACCTCTGACCAATTCATCAATTCAAGTTGCAAAAGAAAGCCAATTGGTACTATAACAAAGACATACACACACTCACACATACAATAAACAAATCTAGAGTATCTGTTGATAAAACAAGATAGTTAAAAACTCAGCCCATATCATTTTCCATTGCTAAACATCTACATCTAATAGAATGCTCTTGAAAGTGTTCAATGAGGTTTGATTCTTTCAATTCAACAATAGCTTTGGGAGAGGTGTGGGTATCTGGATGAATTGACTACCAAACTGTTGCAGTTATGTCCATGACTTCATTTGATAGGAAAAATAAGGGTGGGGGTAGCTTGTGTTCACAAGGCATTTGAGTGTTTCAACCCCCCCCCCTCCTTAAGCGAAATATTGAGAATGAAAACATTAATCGAGCACATCCTGTTTTTGTAGTCTACTCAGCAGCAACATGGCAACACGAGGAGTCGAGAACTCACCAATAATTCAACTTGTTTATCTTACAAGGTCCATCTAAATGACAGTCACCTGGAAACTGAATGGTGATAGGCAGAGTACGTAGAAATCTCTAAGGAAAAGGAATTGTCAGAATGACAGGTGACATTACGGATGGTCATGTACATATGGAGAGGTCCATTATAAGTCTGTCCTCCTGACACAGTGAAATGACTGGATATTTATGGATGACAGATGAGACGGCTACCATGGTATGGTACCTTCTCCTTGTGTTAACCATTTATGGACTGATAAGGCATCAATGCATCATGCCTATTGCCCATCATGATGGATATGAATACAGCCCAGGTCGATACACTTGCAGGGGGTCGACATTGCTGCAGCATGACGACTAAAAGACATGATGCACTTCTGTATCAGTGACCCTTAATGGTTTTATCTCCAATATGGAGTAGTCTGCCTTACTCATTCAGGCATTGGCACCTGAGGTGAAAGCGACATGGTGAGGCCGGGGGACATTTCTTAAGCTTGTCCTAAGCTTAATTGAAGCTTAGTATGGAGGAGTAAAATAAAGGGCTGGGGCCTGGGATGTAATCTCAGAGGAAGGTGTGTCGAGGGGGTTGAATATGTGTGCCCCAAGAAAAATATAGCCATATCCCCCAATAAGATGCATCAAAATTAAAAAGAAACTCACCTCTTAAAGAAATTCAGCAATAATTGGGGACCTGAGGGTGGGTCTCAACTCTCTCAAATCAGAACTAACATTCAAAATGGACTTTTTTTAAAAAAATATTTCTATATAGAGATGCCTGGACGTGCATAAGCGGCTGATATACCAAAACTTCCAGCATCAAAGTTTAAAAAAAACTTTGACACTAAATTCAGAAACTGTAAAATAAAGGATATGGCCTAGACGCTGTGACACCAAAGTCAAGTTAAAATCTTTATATCAAATTTATCAACTATGCTATCAAAGTTAGAGATTGTAATATTATATCAATACTCATAACCTGTGGTTTCTGGCTTGAACATATGGCTTTCCATTAACCTCATGGTATGTTCCTGGGAAGCAACAGAGGAGCCTAATTCAGGCTCCAAAGCAGTGTGCTTCCTATCTTCATTTCATGGCCATTGATCTGATAGGTACGTGGGATACATTGGTCTACATTTGAGACTATCCTCCATTTTTCTCTCTTTATTATAAGTGTTACTGCTCACACCCTGGAGGACTGAGCAGCTAAGACTGACATAAAAACAAACAAAACAAAAAGATATTATATCATAAGGTAAGTGCATGTGAAAGCTAACTTTTTTGCCTCAAAACTGTACATTGATAATGGTCATTTCTTATCATATATAGGGGACTGTGTGTACTGGACAACAGCTTTCTGCCTGCAGTTCGTATGGGATATTTTCCACAGAAAACCCCTGACCTTATCTCACATATCCCTAATAGCTCAATAACTATAGGAGACATCAACATGGGGTTTGCTGCATTGTTCATCAGACATATAAATCTTTCTTTTCACATGTCAATAGAGTCAAGTGATGATCATTTGCTAACTGCAGCTCTCAATGACTTTAAAGAGAACGATTAATCTGTAATATTTTATATCTGAATGAAGTCACCTTGGCTGATTTGTGAGGAAACGCTCAGTTTGGAGAAATTCTCATAAAGTCTGTCTATATACTATATACGAATATACATGTAATAGACGACTCAGTATCACAATTGTGAAGAGTAGAGTGCTGAGTTTGGAAATATATTATATAGTGGTGTTGTCTGAGATAGACTGTCTTCAGAACTATGACCATTACCTGACTATTTCATCTTAGTGAAGTTGTCTTCCTGTTGGGTTGTCTCCAAGTTGTCTGTATAGTGTAGTCAGGTGAAGTAATTAGGGAGGCACTAGTGGTGATTACCTAATTAGATCCACCATAACAGATGACGAGGTATTTTAATGCTATATAACCACAAAATATAGAAGCTATATGGCATAATGTTTTAAAGGCATGGAGACATAAAGGAGAAAAACGTAATGATTCTGATAGAATAAGATAATTGTACATACCAGAACATAAATTTGCATAAGGGACAACTCAAGACATGGAAATGGAAATACGAGATAACCATGAGGCCCGATAATTAAATGTTTCAACTTCTCTTTTGAGAATTGAGACAGAATGAGTGGCACAGAAGCTTCAGAGTCGTAACATTAATTGACCTCACAGGGTTGAAGCTCTGTCTTTGTTATTGTCTCCAAGTTGTCTGTATTGTGTAGTCAGGTGAAGTAATTAGGGAGGCACTAGTGGTGATTACCTAATTAGATCCACCATAATAGATGACGAGGTATTTTAATGCTATATAACCACAAAATATAGAAGCTATATGGCATAATGTTTTAAAGGCATTGAGACATAAAGGAGAAAAACGTAATGATTCTGATAGAATAAGATAATTGTACATACCAGAACATAAATTTGCATAAGGGACAACTCAAGACATGGAAATAGAAATACGAGATAACCATGAGGCCCGATAATTAAATGTTTCAACTTCTCTTTTGAGAATTGAGACAGAATGAGTGGCACAGAAGCTTCAGAGTCGTAACATTAATTGACCTCACAGGGTTGAAGCTCTGTCTTTGTTAGGCGAACGGTGTGATGCTAACCGAAAAAATCTATATAAGTAGCTATATTAAGCACCACTGAAATACCTCTTGTTAGTTGATGAGTATGGCTTACGTGCGAGGATCCTATTAGAAAAAAAATTAAATAATTCATAACGTTTTGGAAGAGAAATATTAGTAAAAGAAACGGTGTTCTAGCATCAAAAACGTCAGGGAAGGAAACGTTTACAGACATCTGTAGGTTTCATTATTTCTATTTTACTTAGAATAGCTTTGTTTTTCTTAAGAAAGTAAAAAAATATCAAAGTTACTCTAATTGTTCTTTTCTAAAAGTTATCAAGCTTAGAAACCAGAAAATAACGTGGCTGACGTCAAAAACGTTTTTCTGCTGAATACCACCTGCTATTGTAAACGGAGGGGGGTAAAAAAAAAACACGAAAGAAAAACAACAACTCTAAACCAGAATGTTCTCGACTTAATATGTAAACACATTGAGTAATGTAGGATACTTATCTACACGCATACAGGTCAAATCCCACTATACATCAAGATACATTTCTACACTATAACGCTAGTTATAGAGTGTATACCCATAACATATGTTAGAGTTGAGAAGTTTAACAGAGCGTGTTGCACTCTTACCCCCCCCCCCCCTCTTCCCTCCACAACACCAAATACCTGACCGACTTTTTGACACACGATATATAATATAGCTTTGGTTTCTTTGATTGCATTCCAAATTGGACCTCAAAATGATTTCTTATGAAAATCGATAAGGACATCCACCCAAAACACCCTTCCCTGCTATCTACTCAATTATTGATTTTTATGTCATTCCCTAGAATTCTGCTTGTGACAGGAGTTTATCGCACTTTTAGTCAAGGCACACTCCCTAAACACAAAGTAGACCGTCAAATTGCCTACAATATCCATAGACCCCCCCCCCCGCATTTTTTTAACATTATGATGGCACTGTCTGTTCTTTCGCTGCATATGATAACAACGTTTGCTTCTGCTTTTCAAGTCTATATTGCTGCATTGAACTGAATATTCTATGGGCTGGGGAAATATGCCTGGCGATCTATATTCATATTCTACATAGTGGGAGTATTCCTGTTTCAATCTTTCACTGTTA
The DNA here is from genome assembly GCA_949317995.1 of Acholoe squamosa. Lineage (NCBI taxonomy): Eukaryota > Metazoa > Annelida > Polychaeta > Phyllodocida > Polynoidae > Acholoe > Acholoe squamosa. Next base: position 37,715,162 of record OX439049.1, read on the forward strand.
TAAGTCCCAATAGGGGACGCAAAGGAGTCAAGATTGTTGACAGTTGTTCAAAGATCCGGGTCAAAGACCCTGGATATTCTTTGACATTAGTGTATAGTGTATATAGCCTGGAGATCACAATCACGTGTGTACACAGCTCTACGACTGCAATTGCCTATACTATTCCAATGGTACGTCTGGTACGACTTCACGCGTGCAGTCGTTGTATGTTAAGAAATGACCCCAGTACTTTATAGATGATGTACATGTACAATGAAAATCATTTTGTTTGAATATAAGCTCCGACGTGTGATCACTGACTGTAGAGAGAACTGCGTGGTAGGGGTCAAGGTAGGTGCCTGTAGCCTATGGCCACTGTCCTTACAGGGTCAAAGCCATGTCTCACTTCTTTGTAGCCTTAAAGGGATAGATTCCGTTGGTGTACATACTAACTGAAGTCCTGCTGTGCCCTTACAGCATGTGTATACTGCTTCCACACAGAGGTGCTAATTTTTAATGCCCCACAGGTGGTCCTGTTTGAAGTTTGGTCTGTGTGGGGTCATTAGGGTTTGGGGGTGGAGGCTGGAGCAACTCCATAAACTGACCAACAACCCAACAGAAGTGGGTTGGTGTCTATTGATGGAACAGCCTGATTTCAAAATTCTGACAGTTGGAGAAAATAAAATACTCAATTTCTGATTGTTTTAGTCATCAGAAAAAGCTGATTTTAGCTAATCCTATCATTGAGGTACTCACACATATGGTATGCGCTTTGCAGAAAATAGTATTCACTAAAGACAGAGATATTTAGGATAACTTGGCATATTTGACCAGAGCTCTTTACCCCACCTTATATGAGACCCCCTGTGGGATCACAGGCTGTTCCGTCCTATTTATAGTCTTCGTTCCCCTTTAAGGGTGGTGTCACGCTAAATCTCAGCCCTGACAAATGTGGTCAAATATGTAGGTCTCTACCCTTTTGGCTGATGAAATTTGGGTGGGATAGATAAGATAGAAGCATGGTACAGAATCTAAAACAACCCACCTACTTATTTAGATGCCCCCCCCCCCCAGGAATAGTGGCAAATCTATTCACCAGCAGTTACTTACCGGGATATATACTTACTAATAGGATACACACATAACACTGTCTTTGTGCCTGGAGGCCATTTCGAAATTATGACAATTGCTATCAGTTTGAAATGCCCTCCTTAACATGAGTAACTCAGGATACTTCCAAGGAAATGTCACTGGGGGGAAATAGGGGATGGATGAGAGCGACAACACAAAAATCTCTTTTCACGACTTTCCATTGCAAGTGTAATAACTAGAACTGGCTTTTTTTTCTCTTCTTCTCTCCATTGCATTCATCAACTATTTGCACAACACCAATGCAATCCAGATGGCAATATATTATTAGTACATGCTCCAACCCACATACCCGCTTTATTCATTTATACAAGAGGCAGGCTAGGATGTGTGTAGGGGGTATTTTACATAGTCAGGGATCCAGAGCAGTAAGGTGTTCCTCATTCACCTGTCATAACCCATAGGCCTACTATATTCTCACTAATTAGTATAGGCAGAATGGGATTTATCTGTATATATTCGCACTAATTAGTATAGGCAGCATGGGATTTATCTGTATATATTCGCACTAATTAGTATAGGCAGCATGGGATTTATCTGTATATATTCGCACTAATTAGTATAGACAGCATGGGATTTATCTGTATATATTCGCACTAATTAGTATAGGCAGCATGGGATTTATATTCTATATCCAACTTTTCTTTCAAAACGTTTTTATACAAAGTGGGAACGATTAAAGTTGATTCAAAATTGAAGATGATTCTTTTTAAATGGCACCTTTTAGTGTCCCCTATACACCAGACAACCCCACACCTTGTAGGGATTGTTTGGAGGCTACAGGCATCTATCATCAAATCTATTGAATTTCCCACACAAAATGTACGCACACACACCCTCCTACAGAGGGTTATTTTACGCAGTTTTATTACTATGCTTCTGCATTGTTAAATCGAATTAATGGTGCAGTGGCATAGGAACAGGGAAGCGTATGGAGCCCCAATTATGGGAGGTTCTCTTCTATACGCCTAAGCCTAGGCCTATATGTAAAAATATAGTACCCACATGCGAGACCCTCTCCTCCCCAATCAAAATGATAGGTACCTACACCTCTGTGTTGTCAATATGCCAAAAGCATCAGTGACAAATACCTTGGTCTGGCTATTCTAATAGTACAATAAACAACCCCTATATATGTTGATGAGAAAGTAGCGCACAACTAACCTATTATGAACACATGTCATTATGAATAATTTCCATATATCATTGAATCCAACAACGAAGGTTATATTTCACATACAAACACTTGTATTCAACTTTGCTATGTCTATTCTTTAACAAGTATAACTCCTCACATGAGCCCATAGTTCTTAGTATCACAAACACCCGTCACAGACTCATAACTAGTTATCTTTCTGCATGCAAGCCTACACTTATAAATATATCAACTCCAGGCTAGAAGCCAACTCACCTAATACACCAACACCATAAAGCTAATTCTAATGGTGGAGAGCCTACCTGTCGTGAATACCTGGCCAGGTGGTGATGAGTATCTCCTTCTGTTGAGTATTAGCTTAAGTGTGCTCCCAGTGATAGCTCCTACCACTAACCGCTCCTGGAGGCCAATGTATAAAGCCTCTATCTCATCCAGCACCCAATGCCTGACTGCTGTGGTGTGCCTTGATCCGTACAGACGCTGTGCCCCTCCCATGCAGGCCTCCTGTGTGTGTTGTTAAGCACTGCGTGCTGCACACCACCTCCACACCTCCTCCATATCCATGTATATGACATCCGCACCTATCCTGCGTTAATACACCTATCACCCTGCAGGCGTCTTAACACTTAAAGGTCTGACAGTGTAATGACTTGGCTTGTCTATTGGCATTCATAGTACATGGATGAAGCCCTGGTGAGTCTATTCGGACTGCATTTATGCATTACGCCCACCCTGTGAGGTCGGTACTCCCCCGATTCGCTGATGAAGAGTTGTCAAGTCTTAACAAATCTTAAAACACCCTGCACTGCAAAAAGGGTGTTTAAAGATACACACCAAATTTTCTCAACACCAGCATTTAAACACTTAAACACTTGAAGTGTTTGGGTGATTACCTTTTAAACACTTATTTTCAAACACCTAAACACTGAAGTGTTTAAGTGTTTAGCATTTAAACACTTGGTTAAACACTTCTTATTTAAACATGTTTAAAATTGAATGCGTTTAGCACTTAAGAAGCGTTGAGAAAAGTGGGACAAATAAGTGTTTAACCGAGTGTTTAAGCTCTAAGTTTTACAAATGACCGTTAAAACTACTAGACATCCTCATAAGCTGTGAATCACAATTTTTTGATGCAGTGAAGATGTGTAATTTCTACAATGAAGCCTCAAAAATAGTACAGTAAAGAACTGTGCTTCAATGAATCTCTGTAAAATAATAATGGTGAAAGCTCTGTCCCATTGTTGCCGAAGAACCACCTTTATTTTGATGGCATTTCTTTAAAGTACAGTGTACTGGACGTGGCCAGTGAGTGAGTGAGTAATAGATGTTTAACGCCATTTCGACATCTAAGGTCATATTCATGGCGAGAACTACATTACACAATTTCACATAGGAATCTGTCAGTGCCCGCGCATATGTGCACCACACACATCCTGAGGGGATAGGAAAGATGAGAAGTAGACCCCTTTAAGTGGGTTAGGGAAGCCCGGACATGGCCAGTATAGCACCAACTATCATCATGTCCTATCTATACTAAGTTCTTCTTGTTTTATTCCTTAATGTCTTGCTTTAGCCCAATATTGTCTAACCTACCATTCATCATTCACGCCCTCCCTCCCTCCCTCCCTCCCTCCCTCGCTCCCTCTCTCCCTCGCTCCCTCCCTCGCTCCCCCCCTCCCTCCTGACTGCACCTATCCATACTCTCATTCCCTGCATCAACCCATCACTCACCCAATACCCCGTACTTTACCTGTTCTTTTGAATTTATATATCAAATTAAGCTACTTCAGTGTGAATAGGGTTATAAATTAATAGGTCCACTATAATCATTCTATAACATCTCTGTACAAAACTTAATACATTTCTAAACTATATATATATATATATATATATATATATATATATATATATATATATATATATATATGAAAGAGAAAAGTATATTACATTCTCCATTTACCTGTTGCTCCACGAAAAGAAAAAAAAGATCTCACAAATACAATTCTCTATATCCTCAAACCATCAGTGGATTTCCCCTTGTAATAAAAAAATCAGATTTCTGTATAGGGGTTAGAAGTGTCAGGAGGTACAAATATCTGGTATCATTGAGGGTTGATCAATGGGTGGAATAGGAGACACAGTATATTGCCGTTCTGGCTGACCTAGTACATTTAGTCATTGGAGCATGTCCAAGTAGCCTTGTGGGTAGGTTTGTGTCATGGTAAATTTATGCGTCCTTCATGGACCCTACTGAGGATAACTATTGTTTAGAAAAAAATTCCTTGTGATTATTCAGAGGGCTCCAAATGGATTATTTATTATAATCTCTATTACACATATTGTAACACCTGGCTATTATTCAAAGAAACAAGTGCTAGAAAAGCTGTAATTTGGTCGAAGTTACATAAAGAAAACCTTGCACCCTAAAGACAATTTTGACCAATGATACGAAATAATAATAAGCAGGCTATGGTCATGCTCCTAGAGGCTTTCAAGCTACTTGAAGACTATTTTTGAGGATCTCATTCGAGTAGGCTTGGCCTTAAGAGAAGGCTTATTGGTTCGTATGTTCTCTTTAGTGCAATGTGAATGATTTCTCAGCTCTGCTTCTGAGAAATATTCCGAAAGAAATGTACTGCCATCTGGTGTCTATCCAAGAAAATTTCAGTGTGGTATCATGGACATGACAAATTGATAGACCATAGAAATGCAGTATTTATAATTCAAGTGGTGACAAATGATGACGGAGGGGTCGGGGATATTAAATTATATGAAAAATGAGCTTGTGGCTACCACAATATTCATTCCAGTGTAATTGACATGCCAGGGGCGTAGGAAAAGGAGGGAGGGGCCAGTGGGGCCTGCCCCCCCTAATAATGAGGAGGTTCCCTATATAAGCCTATATAAAAATATAGCAGGCCCCCCAACCAAGACCCCTGGCACCCCCCCCCCCAATAAAAATTAGTTTCTTATGCCCCTGCATGCATGCATGTCAGCTCAATTTCAGACTACTGCTCATATACATTTACAGTGTATTGTAACATCGTCACTTAAGATGTAGGGGGTATTAATCAAACCCAGGGCAGATTGATTTTTTTCTCCATCTCTAAGGGTCAAAGGTAGCAGTTTGACTGAAGAAAAACACAGAGCTACCTACAACCTGGGGCATATTTCAATATAGGTGACAATCAGAAAATACATTGACGGTTCTACTACCTGACATGCCATTATCAGACATCCCTATGTAACCATGAACATAGGTCTTTTGTAGAGCAGTCGTAGCACTGCACAAGCACATACTTAGGTCACTATGAGTAGCCTCATTGATATTTTAGGCTTGTTATTGAAATAGGCCCCTGAGTACAGATAATGTCAGTGAGGTGGGCCTGTGTAGGTGGCATGCCCTATGAGCACTGCTAGCCTCTTTGGATGGTGTCTCAGGTCCTACCTGTATAAAGGTGGAAGGAAATGAATGTAGGCGTGTAGTCATTGGCATTTATATCAGAATCTACAGGGGCTTATTTCAATATCTCTGACGATAACATAGCCTCCAAGTCGCCAGAAAGGCTAGTTCTCCTTTATAATATAATTAATTATTATGATATTTTCTTCTGCACTGTGATCACTATGACTGATTTACCTTAGCCCAATGTGCATGATTACACAGGGATTGATCTTAAGGAGGAATCTCTGACAAGAGCATGGGTCTCCAGTAAGATTACCAAATTTTCCCTGAAATCTATAATCGTCAGCTCTATTGAAATATGTCCCAGACGTGTGGGTGGTGCATTCATAGAGAAATATACCACCTACTCACATCCTGGCTCATTAATACACCCACGAAGCAAATCATTGATATCTTTATTCTGTCTGTGGAATAAATGGCTACTCAGCAACAAGCATACATGTGTATCCTCATTAGTCACAGCTACATGAGAGGGGTGGAGAAGGGGGCGTAGGTCTAATAATTTTACAGTATATCAGGAGGGAGACTACTAGAGCCTGAGATCCCACTGATTCCTTAGATATAATTTTGCAGGTGGTATATATATAGGATAGAAACTTTTATGGATATAGACACCCGACGCAGGAGGGGGTCTGTAGCCTGTAGGAACCCCATAAAAGTTTCTATCCAACTTAGAACATGATACTTCTATTGCCCAATGTTCTACAGCATATAGACGACGTCAATCCCTGCCTTCCCATTGGTCAGTTCAATCTATCATGTTCTAAGGGATACGTTTGTCTTTTACTTATCAAATGATTAGATGGTCTGTGACTAGTTTCAATATAACAGACGATCTGGAGAAATCACTGATGATCTTACCGGGAACGCCTGATTTTGTTAGGGATTCTTTACTAAAATTGGTCTCATTTGCTCATGTCATTAACACATCTATAGGTGTTGGTAAACCAGTCTGCAGGTACGAGTTGAGTTTCTTGACAATCAGAGGCGATGTCGACGTAAATGCTGCCAGCTTGTCATATGGTATTCAGGCCTGCACTGAAGGTGAACTGGATTCCCAAATGCAACAGTAGATAGGTTTTTATATTATGCCAGGGTTTGGGGATTTTATCAGTAGGGCATTTCAAAACCATAGCTATAGATTTTGTTTTGAAATGCCCTGCTGGTGTGCAAAAGTCAATCAGGCTAATGGAGATTTTGAGGCCAAGGGTAGAATGGCACTTACGTACTGCATGTATTGCTCCTGTAGTTAACATCTTCTGGGTTAAGCCTATCCAATATTCTGACACATTGTGTGTGAGAGACGATTTGTGGGGAGCTGTTTCTGTGTATTACTCTATGTAGAAACATAGAGGAAATGGAATTAGTTCCACGTGACTTATAGGCTAAGCGTCATAGGTTGATTTGACACAGACTAGTCCAAAAGCTAGTTGAGATAAAGACAAAGGTTGTACATAATATATTTTTTATTGTACCCACAGGCGATGGAAAGTTTTCTAACATAGATATAATGTTAAGACTTCCACTCTTTTTGTTTGTGCTGTGACACTATTACCTGCCGATCTAATCTATGCTCAGGTGTACAAAGTGATACACTTTACTGTTTTCATCTCATTTATATGGATAAGCCTAATTATGACCATTGACATCTGGAGAAAAATCGTTCTTCCATAGCGCTCCAGGTAATTTTGATGTAGTGCTTTATTTATTTTTTTTTGTGTGCAAAGCCCCTCCCCACCCCCTCAAACTGGAAACATTGTGGGTATCACACAATAATTATTATCACAGTATGAGCCATTAAACATAAAAGATGCTTCATTGACTCCTACTCAATGAATCCGTTCTGTGTGGTAGCTTATGGGAATACATAATTAAAGAAGAGTTGATTCACTAAATGGTTACATAAGATATCAGCCACGATAAGAAAAAATAACTCACTTTTGTAGCACCCCAATAGATTAGTAATTTGCGAAAAACATACTCTTGTGAACACTTGCTTTATTCAAGGACTCTTTAGTTCGAGTAATCATATTCTGTGTCTTAAATAATTCTCGTTCATATATGTTTGCCCAAGCATAGTTGATGTACGCAGGGGCCTAGGAAAGGGGGGGGGGCAGAGGGGCCTGCCACCCCAAAAATGAGGAGGTTCCCTATATAAGCATACATAAAAATATAGCAGGCCCCCCAACCGAGACCCCTGCCCCCAATAAAAATTTGCTTCCTACGCCCCTGTGTACGTGGTAATAACTATAATAGATCAAGGATGACATGGCTGGGAAAACTTCTCTTTGGACATTCCCATAGCACACTTGTAGACTTCCCTCTCACATTGACCCTGTGTGGTATGTATACTTATTTTCATTCTCTATTTATTGCTATTTATTCATCTGATGTAACAATCTTAAGCAATTTCCGTCAAGATTAATTGGAAGAATTCTTAATGCAAAAAAAAGGAAAAAGGGATTACCAGTGCAAGTGCAGGAGAAAACAAGATGTTTTGATACCTCTGCAACCACGTAACAGAGGCATAGGAAGCAAATCTTCATTGGGGGGGGGCCCGGCGAGGGCACCATCACGACTACCTTAAATTGTAGGCTGATGCGTGATGGCGTCTATATATGCATATTTAGAATTCATATAGAAAAGTGATTTTTGGTAAATTTTGGATCTGACTTAAGGCTCAGACCCTCATTCTCCCTATGACATCACCATAATAATATAATTTGAGATGTAAAGTTTTAGCTTCTTTTCCATTGTGTTTATGAGTTCTTGGAAAATATTGGGGGGGGGCCCAGACATACTCAGGCCCCACCTCCTTCATGATTGGGGGGCCCAGGCCCCCCTGGCCCCCCCTTTTCCTATGCCCCTGCGTAATATATTCTGTACCATTTCACACAGGAAGCAGGAAGTTGCCAACAATGATGCCCCAGTATTGCTAGCACCTTGGTCATAAAGGAGTTTAAAGACTTGAGGCATCTTAGTGTCTTTGAAATTTGCCAATTCTGTGATCATGCAGGTCCCCTGTACATCATGTATTTGGTGGTCTGCATCCTCCTGATGGTGGTTGAATGATTGTGACGTTTATTGTACAAAGATCGCCCTTAAAATTGACGTTCTTCCGTGTACAATTGGCGGGAACGAAAGATTGGTAAATAAACCATGCCAAGGGATATAATATAATAATCATTTAGTAAACAGTTGATTAGCCTAACCTTATTAGTGGAGAGGGGTTACATATTAAAGGACCCAGATAAAGAGTAATGCTGTTTAGTCTTGTACAGAAAAGCATTGTATACAAGAGATTAGGCTTGTTGCCATGCTGTTTTATGTCATGGCAGATATGATCGTTACTTTAGATTAGTACTAGAACAGCCATATTCCATGGGGGGCATGGAATACAATATGCTTGTATTCAATTGGGTCTGCCATCTTTGATTTTGAATGGAGCTGAGCTGTTTATCTAAAAGCAAATTAACCCCGTAGGCCATGACATAAATGCAAATGTCCACTCCCATGGAACATTTTTGCATCGCATTCACCTCGGTGAGGCCTGTCCGCATTCAACTCCGCCTATAAGGTGTCGTTGAATACTGACAGCCTCACCTCGGTGAATACGATGCAAAAAAAAAAAAATAAATAAAAAGGACACTTCTGGTATGCAACAAGTGACCATCTGAACGCAATCTCTAAATCTTTAGCCACTGGATGCAATCCACTCAGGCTTTGCCCTCGTGGACTGTATCTGTGGGTAAAACCAATTCGTTCATCCATAAACCTTATATATCCTCTAAATACAAAATTAGTGGGGGTCCTTATGTAGTTCTGTTGGGGTTTTGTGGGGAAATTGGAAACTATACATTTTTGGAAAGCTTAGAACCACCCAAGTCCAAAAATCACTGTTTCCATTTTTTCTTACAAATTTTTGGTTGCCATGGCAACCATTTTCCCTAGCAACCCATCAAATGATCAAAATCAGCCTAAATCAACAAGAAATAATTTCCAAAAGATATGTCTGATCAAACCTACCCCCTAAAAACATACCTAAGGATTCTGTTTTTTTTTTATTGGCCTTCTTCTAGAAGGCTTATGGTTGCTTAGCAACAGCTGATTCTATATGTATTTTCCCGAGCAACCAAGGTATTACTGCATTGTTCACCATTTCTGGCCATTAATAGACTCTCTAGATTTTATATGGAGCACTACACCTCTTCAAATTATCAAGAAGGGCCTGGAAATGGCTATTTGTTTATAGGTTACCATAGTCATTTTATGTGTATATGACATATATTCTGGGACTAGATATTGTAGTGTGGCAGCTATAAAGGTGCTATACCTTGCATCCAGGAAGGGCAGAAGATTTTTTGATGAATTTTTGGCTAAAAGGGCATGGTAATTCAGAAACTGCCCTTTGCAAGCCTGGAAACATTGACACTTTGAATGACTCCTGATTGTTTAGCAACACCTATAAATCAAATAAATGCATAGCAGGCATATTTAGTCCTGTGGGTAGGTGATAAACAAGCACTATGTTCCCTAGATTAAACCTAAGGACTATAATTATTTCCCCAGTTGTGCTCTGCATGTGGTCCTCTGTGAAGTAGAGGAACAGTGTCTTCCTTGTGTTGTTCTCTAGCGAAGGCCATTTTCTTGTTTGCATAGCCTGGCAACATAACTTGCACAAGTGTGGCTGGTTCTATACAGTCTACAACCTACTTTGCTAATTTCCTGATAAGTCTGTGAATGATGAATAGATTCCTGTTTTGTCAACACTGTCTTTTAATCCTAGCTGACCATGTTTTGACTTGGTATAGGTCAGTTCACTGTATATAACACAGGTGGTAAAGTAAAGGTTTATGCATACAGCCCTGGGCTCCCCATGTGCTCTGCCATGGAACACTATAATCAAATCCCTCATATCTTTCTAACAGATGACAAATTTAAGGAGGGAGATAAGCTAACATCCAATTTAAGTGAAGTATCTGACAAACACTCGGATCAATTCACTAAAGTTGAAGGGGAGAGGAAAAAAAGAATACTGATTATTGAAGGCCTAGATGAAAATCGTCCCGGTAGCCTACGTGACACTCTAGACCAATTGACAAATGACCTTGGCTTGGACTTCAATAATTCTGTCGCTGAAGTGCTTTACAGAAGAGGAAAAAAACAAACCCTAAATGAAAATCAGAGAAGAAACCTGAACTTTAAACCTCGTAAGAGACCTGTGGTGGTTATTTTCTCTTCTGCCCATTACAAGATACAAATCTTCTCTAAAATCAAAAACTTGCGTGGCAACAACACTTGGAAAGGTATCCACTTGTCTGATGACATTAGTTCAGAAGAAAAAACCATGCAAAAAGACCTTCGTTCTATACAAGCGTTAGCTAAAAGTAAAAACATTGAGTGCACAATTAAAGGTACACAAATAGTAATTCAAGGTCAACTCTACGCATACAAAGATATTGGTAATTTACCTCTGAACCTGTCACTGAAGAATGCCAAGACTGTGTCATCACCTGATGGTGTAGCATTTCAGAGTGAACATTCAATCTACTCAAACCTCTACAAATGTGACATACAGTATGAAGGTCATTCATATTACTCAGTAGAACGAGCCTACCAAGCCAAAAAGGCAGTTGTATGTAACCAAGTACATATACTAAGAAGAGTAAATATGGCAAAAACACCCTTAGATAGTATGTATGCTGGCAAGCTATGCAAGCCAACAAATGAATGGTACGATGAGGATGAAGCTGTGATGAAGCAACTACATCAAATTAAATTCTCCCAACCTGCATTGCTGCATGAGCTAACACAGACACAAGGAAAGTACTTGTACGAGGCCACCTTAAACAAGACCTATGGATCAGGGTTTCATCTGGGCCAAAAGGACTCCATTACCATCCAAAATGTTGCAAAAAATGAACATGAATGCGCAAACAGACTGGGAGAATTGTTGATGAACATTAGATACATGCACACAAACGAGCCACCACTACCGACAGCTGAGGAAATTAGACTTGAAATTGCGGCAACCCAAGGAGAATAGATTCTATTGGTGTTCATTGTTAAATTCTCTTGTACTCCTATTTTTTTACACTTTCATTATTTATTATACCCCTATGTAACTACTATATATATAACTTTTTCATTGTAAACTTATTTCAGTATGTCCCGTATCCCGAAAGTCTTCACCAGGCTGTTATAATGAATATATCATTGTATTCAAATTTTGGGGGCGGCATAAAGGCCGATGTCCCTTATTTGATACTAAATTGGACTTTTTCTATATTGAGAAGGGGGGGATATGAAACTCTGTACACTGAAAAATCAATTGAAAACATTATGATTTGCTGCTCACATGTAGACCCATTTATACATAACTGTATAAATACATGCAATACAGTAACATGATAAGCCTTAAGGGCACCAGAGGTCTGCGTTTCATGCATCTGAATGCTAGAAGTTTAAAGGCAAACTATGCCACCCTATGTGCTGAAATATACCCAGCGAATCTAGAAATCTTTTCTTTCTCTGAGACCTGGTTAAAAAATGAAGATGATGAAATGAACTATCAATTTAATGGTTATACCCGCTATAGATTAGATAGACAAGTAATTGATAGGAAAGGAAACATCAAAACAGGGGGTGGTGTTTGTATTTTCGTTAAACATGGTTTATTACATGACTTCGACTTATTCCCTTTATTAAATAGATCTGACAAAGACATTGAAATCCAACATGTAACAATCACCAAAAAGCATATGAAACCCATATTATTCATAAATGTATATAGACCCCCGGATGGGGACAAAAATGAATTTGTCAATATATTTGAAGGTATTATCTCAAATATAGATAACAGGGAAAAATTTGAATTGGTGGCAATGGGTGACTTTAACCTTAATGTGGCCGATGATACTGATATTTTAAATAACCTACTAAATCGTTTGAAAACTTATGGCCTAAAGCAAGAGATCCAAGAAGGTACAAGGAAGAATGCGATCTTAGACCTAATTTTTACTAATATCAGACCAAATTTTATTAGAACTGGGGTCGCCAATAATTACATATCAGATCATCTACCAATATACCTAATTCGTAAAAAATGGAAAATTCCAGAAGAAAAAGTGTTCATAACAGGTCGATCATATTCTCGCCTTACTGATGATGTATTACAGAATGAATTTGATAACTATGATTGGGACATCTTTTACAACACTGATGATGTAAATTGTGCTTGGTTCCATTATGAAAAAGCAATACGAGATATTCTCGATAGACATTGTCCAGTAAACAGGTTTTTAGTATCTAAGCACAGAGACCCATGGATGAACCAAAATGTTTTTGAAATAATCCGGGAAAAAAACTCTAAATTATGGAAAGCAAGGAGAACAGGAAGAGAAAATGATTGGAAAACTTCCTCAAATTTCCGGAATAAAGCAAACACAATAATTGACAAGGCCAGGAAAAACTTCTTTAAGGAACAAATGGAAAACTATAAAAATGACCATAGAAAATTCTGGCGAGTCATAAACAATCTCTTACCTGGTCAACCAAACAGATCCAAAGATATTTGCTTAAATGATCATAACAATAATGACACTTTGGTTCCCCATGAAAAAATCTCCGACTTTATTAACCAATACTTTGTAAATATAGGTCCAGTACTTGCTGAAGACTTGAATATCCCATGGAAACTGTATGATGACTGTATAATAGATAAAATTGAACCATTCAATACAAATGTACAAGAAGTTAACAAACTTATTCATGATATACAGGTGATCAAGTCTTCTGCAATTAATAATATATCAACATCTGTTTTAAAAAAAGTATTCAAACATGACCCAGAAAAACTGGTTAGGCTATTTAACCTCTCCTTTCAGACCAATACGGTACCAGAATCCTGGAAAGTGTCCAAAGTCACTCCTATACCGAAAGCTGGGAACTCGAAACTTAGACCTATCTCTCTATTACCATTGCCCTGTAAATTAATGGAAAAAATTGTTCATAACAGAGTTTATGGTTTTCTGCTAAAAGAAAATGTTCTGACGAAACATCAAGGTGGTTTCAGACCTGGTCATAGTACAATAGATACCTTAGCTCGTTTCACTGATGATATCAAAAGAAATATAAATATGGGTAACTCTACAATAGCTTCTTTTATAGATCTACGAAAGGCTTTTGACACCGTAGACCACTCCATCCTTCTAGTTAAGTTAAACCACTATGGCATAAGATCCGATAATTATCACTGGTTTGAAAATTACCTTTCTGGTAGACAACAAATTACTATAGCAAATGATATTTAATCTGAGAAGGAGGGAGTAGTCTGCGGAGTACCCCAAGGATCAATTTTAGGTCCTTTATTATTTCTTATATATATTAATGATGTAACAAATTGTATAAAAAACTGTAAAATCAAGCTATATGCAGATGATACAGTGATATACTCTTCCCATAAGAACTTTAACAGTGCTAAAATTGAATTACAGGATGACCTTGAAATTTATCACACATGGTGTACACAAAATAAGCTCTCGATAAATGTTGAAAAAACCAAAGTAATGATATTCTCATCTAGCTCGAAAAAGTTGAACACCCTTACTGCTAATATAACGCTGAATGATCACTTACTCCAGGTTGTACCTAGTTATAAATATCTTGGTGTAACACTTGATCCACTACTGCACTACAATCTGCACCTGAATAATCAAGCTAAGACAATTTCTTATAAGCTATACAAACTCTGTTTATTACGTAAATATCTTGATGTAAAACTTGCAATAAGAATTTACAAAACCACTATTCTACCATATATGGAATATGCAGACATTTGTTTCATGAGTACCTACGATAAATACCTGGACCCTCTCCAATATTTTCAGAACAGGTGTATAAAAATCTGCCTCAATGTACCACACCTAACCAGAACTAATCTTATACATAATATGAACAAGATTAACTTCCTATGTGATAGACGATACATTCATCTTGTGAATTATATGTATGCTAGGTCTCGTGATAAAGATTTTCTAGATACTAGACCCATAAGAACCAGGCTACATGATGCACCTACCTTATCTGTTATAACTCCAAACTGTTTAATGTATGCAAGGAGTGTTGAATATCTGGGTGCCATAAGCTGGAATGCTCTGACTACTGGTAGGAGAAATGCCCCTAGTCTGGAACAGTTTAAAACTGAATCCAAGGACTACCTGGCAGGTCTCTTCCCCTATGTCAGAACATAGCGTAAAACCAATTTTTAATAATATTTCAATCTTATCAATAAGTTATGTAATATTATTCTGTGAAGCAAAATGGAAATCTATGCTATATATTTCTTTTCCTAGGATTGATTTCTCTACAATTCACCAATCGAATTACACAAGTTTCCAAATTATTTCCTCCCCTTCTCACTTAACTCATAAATGATTATAATGTGTCAATGTATTGCAAACCATTGAACAGAAGAAAGGTAGAACCAGAAGAATCAACCCTTACACAGACTATTGTGGGGATGAGGTTCTCTTCCTTCATTATTATCCTGATATAATATATAACTTTCCGTTTACTACGTCCTTGGTTACCTATTGGCATAGATTACCGTATGGATATATGCTATGTTCCCGGAGATTCCTACATGTAAACTATTATGTACCTTATAAATATACTGTAGGCATATGAAACTATTACACTTTACCGGTAACAAAAGCATGAAAATTGTATCCAATGTACCTTCTACCAAAGGATTCACCAAAAATGTATATATATTTTGGGATAATAAAGTAAATTCAAACTAAAAAAACATCTAGTTGTCAAGGGAAAGTAATGGATGTGGTTGCACTTGTAAAGTGTGTAAGGTGTATACATGTCTAAAGCCAGTGATAATGAGAAACAGGTGTAGATTAAATGCACATTTTTACTCATGAAATCTTTTGGCAAGATGCCCTCCTAGCTACCAAGTGCCATCTTGTGACCTCAGTCATCAGGGTACATAATTGTACCTAGCTTGTCGGGGATATTTGAGGGTACATGGCTGGGACTACATGATATTGTTTGGGATGTGTGTCAGAAAATGATGGATACTAGGGCTGTACCAGAGGGTACCTACATCTGAGCATACTTGATGGTAGCTCTATTTGAGGTCAATTATGGTAGCTACAATATGTTAGGGTATATGATGGTAGCTAGGAAGGCATCTCAGGCCCCAGGATGGTAGTTAGGAAGGTATCTGAGACCAATGATGGTAGCTAGGGGGTATATGGTGGTATTTAGGAGGGTATCTGAGGCCAATGATGGTTACTAGGGGGTATCTGAGGCCAATAATGATAGCTAGGAGGGTATTGGATGTTATCTGAGGTCAATGAGGGTAGCTAGGAGTGTATCTATTGACAAGATGGTAGCTATGAGGGTATGTAAGACCACAAAATGGTAGCTGTGAGGATATCTAGCCACAAGATGGTATCTAGGATGGTATCTAAGGTCACAGAATGGTAGCTAGAAGGGTATCTGAGGCACAAGGTGGTAGCTAGGACGGTGTCTAAGGCCACAAAGTGGTAGCTAGGGAGATGTCTAAGTCCACAAAGTGGTAGCTAGGCATATGTCTAAGTCCACAAAGTGGTAGTAGGGAGGGTACATCTATAGACCTAGCCATGAGATGGTAGCTAGGAGGGTATCTAAGGCCACAAGATTGTAGCTAGGAGGATATCCAAGGCCACAAAATGGTTGGCATTAAGGTGGTAGCTAGGAGGGTATCTAAGGCAAAAAAACAACAGCTAAGAGGGTATCTGAGGCCAATAATTGGCGAGAAGATGGTAGATAGGAGAGTATTGATAGTAGCTAGGAGAGTATCTGATGCCACAAGATGGTAACTAGGAGGGTATCTGTGGGTATATGATGGTTGCTAGGAGGATAATTATATGAGGCTACACAGTAACTAGGGGTGTATCTGAGGTGACGGGAGAGCTATGAGTGTATAATATTTGAGGTTCATGATGTTATCTAGGGCTGTCCATGATACTATATGAAGATAGCTTAGGTTGTACTCAAGAACAGATCATAGTAGCCAGGGGATATTTTAAGTTATTACACAATTTCTGTGATTCTGAGTGCTTTTCCTGGATATTCCCATGCACATACCTGTCAATATTGCACGGCATGATGCATGCATCATGACTTTTGTAAGGTGTGTGGTCATCCAAGGATAACAGGCACCCAGTGCAGTTATCCATGGATAACATGCACACCTTACCGGTCATATGTTACATGTTAAAACCTATGAAATTTTCATTGCCAGGGTAGGGGTCGAACCTGCACTCTACTGATCCCAAATCCATATGCAGTGCGCCACAGGGACTGACGAGAAATGCTTGGTTAGAACCAGGTCTAACCTGGTCATTGAGGTTCATTGATATGTATAAAAAGCCCGAGGAGGTCACTCACATATAACTACTATACACTCAAAGTGTAAAATTACCCTGCAGTCTGGGTTGTGACCCCCCCAGCTTTGTCGCTGCTGCTCCCATAACCGCAACAACTGTGGGACGCGTTCAGACCAAATGGCTGCCGGGCGCCGAGGTGTGTGTGCCGATGGTATAGTGGTTAGCACATTGCGCTCAGGGCTGAAGCTTCTACAGGTTGGTGGGATGAGTCCTGGTCCCGGCGTACGTTTTTTTTTTCTCGCAGTGTGTAAACACACTATGGCTGGCTTTGAGTCCTGGGGGAGGGGAACGATTTTTGTTTTCAACTTGTATCTATTGATATTCTATTGATTATCTATTGATTAATTGTGTAAGTAGTTAATGGATAATTCATGATTTGTGTGTGTTAGCAAAGGATAATTACACGAGGGTGCAGCGTCATGAATTATCCATTAATTACTTGTTCACAGGGTATCTGAAACTGGATGATGTCACATGTAACTAGGGGGAAACTGGTGTGTCTTGGAGGCTACATAATGGCAGCTTGGGGTGTCTCTCAAGATATATGACACTGACTAAGGGTATTTCCTGATGGCTACTACAGGCCATCTCAGGCCATGATATTGAGTTATAGGGAATTAAAGAGGGTGACATGTTACTCGCTATTGTTTGAGGATTTATAATAGTAATCCAGGAAATAATGCAAAGACGCAGGGTTCCTCCATACTAAGTGTCTGCGGGTATATCCCAGGAGAATGCATGAATGTTTGTTATAAGGTATATTTTATAGAGAGAGAGAACTTCTGGATGCAATATGTCACCGGGAACACGTAAAGAATGTCAGTATAGTCCTTAGACCCGATGAAGCTTAGAGTGGGCGTGGCATGTTATGGTCCTATAGGATGCCGGGCATGGTTGTGAAGGCTGGGTCAGTGTGGTGAACTTTGCCCATGTAGGTCTAAGGGTCCCGGTGGCGGCAGTGGAGATTATGTCCTTATGAGTGGATGGGTGTGTCCTCTATAGATGGATCTGTTAGAATCTCACCAGGCTTAAAGTCCAAAAGGTGTAGGGTGGCAAAAGACCAAAACCACGGGTAGTCTGAAGGTATATAAGGATGGAACTGAAGAGTAGGGGCGTGCATTGTGCTCGGAACTTCAGGGATCCACAGTTTGACCTGGAATTAGAGGGGAAGATATTTATATTCAGCAGCCCACAAGTAGGAATCACTTGAAATTCTGAATACCATTTACAGGAGCCTTTGGCTGCTGTCTAGGGTGCTTCCTGGAGTTTTAACTTCCTTCAATTGGAGGCCTTGGCATACAATAGGGGATCTGATTATTACATAGAGGAACCATCCAGCAGAGGGACTTAGCTTTGATTTGCTTTTCCTTGGTCTCTCACTACCCATTATTATATTCTCAATGCTCACTTAACATCTCAACATGGAGTGGTTGATTTAATTTGGAATTATGCCATGATGGAATTTGAAAACACCAACAGTTTATGATTGCGAAATTTGAATAACAACTTGTGATTTTTTTTAATTCAGCGACACTTGGTAGTCCTGTGATTGGGAGATACTTGATGGTTATGGAACTTATAACGGTTTGGAGACACTTGATGGTTATGGAATTTATAGACACTTGATGGTTATGGAATTTATAAATGTTTTATGATTGTGTGAATTTAAAGATATTTGACGACGATGGAAATCACTCACGCCCGCGATTGGGTATATGATGTTATTGATGAAATGTGGTGGCGTTATTATTTGTGATTTAAGTACTGGGATATGATTGATTTGAAAATTGACTGGATCTATTTTATTGGCATCTTCAAGGTTAAAGGAGTATTCTTATGTTTATCAAATTAAAATGTGAAATCACCGCTGGAGTCTGAATTGTATTCGACCTTTGGATTGGCATATATATACTTAATAAAACCCCTGGAGATGAATTACCCAATTGTGTTTTCTTTCCAAATGGGCTGTGGGATTTAAACACGGTTCTATCACTTGACGCTAGCCTTAATAACATTCCCCAAGTAGACAGTTTAAACAGCGAGTGGAGATTGGAAGGAGGTAAAGCATAACTGGTGGAAACCTGAGTTGGATTGTATTATAGCTTCCCTTTTAGAGAACCCAAATCAACACATTTAGCACACAACACCCCTCTTTCCCCTCCGCCTGTGATACCCCAATATGATGGTAGCTAGAGAGAAGCTGAGGTTACATGAATATTATATTTGAGGCCATATGATGGCAGCTACAGAGTGTTTTCAAAGCTACATTATGATAAATAGGGTGCATCTGAGGCTATGTTGATGGTAACTAGGCGGATATCTGAGAGAAAAATGATTTCAGTAGCTGGCAAAAACAAATTTCAAATAAATCTCTAAATATATCAAGAGATGAACACATATTAAAGCCTCAACTTTACACCTAGCATGAACCTAGCCTCTCTTAGGGGGATAATCATTTACAACATGCTAGGTATATCCCAAACATCTTAGGAATTATCCTTATGAGCATGAAAAGTGTGTGGTACCTTTCAGCAGAGATTTCACAACCCTAAAAGAGGGTCTGAAGCCATGGATAATCGATAGGGAGTCCACATTGTATGGGGTGTTAGCTGGGCCCAGTTAGCTCTTATATACCAAGGAGTCTTTGGCTATTTGAAAAATATATCCAGTAGAATTAAACTCATCTTATACCCAGGTGTATACATGAAAACCTGCAGTACCTAGTTACCAGAATGTAGCTTTATGGGCTGTTTAGTTACAATAGTGTAGCCTCTATAAACCTCAATTAACATCCGGTAGCTCCAAGCACACTCCTAGCTACCATCATGTGTTCTCATGTACTTCCTGGGTATCATAATGTTGCCTCAGACATTGCACTAGCTAGTTACCATGCTCTCACCTAGTTCTCATCTGTCAGTGTTACACACCATCTAGTTTTTCAGTTGCTTAATCTTGACTTTGACTTTTGAAATAAGGCCTTAAGGAGAATGGCCCAACAAACAGAAATGATTATGTCAACAGTCAGGCTGATTCAAGTGAATGGAAGTACAATGGGCCCTGCCTCTCACTAAATCCATGTTACTCATGAAACAAGTGTTCTTGATAGGGTGCTCGGGGATAGTGTCACAAGAGAAAACACCAAGGAAATGGTGTTTTGTATGAATGTTATCCTTCAACACTTTGTCTATTTCAAGTGTGTTCATGCACTTTCTTGTCTTCAGTTCATGTGGTAGTTTGTGATGGGATGTCGATCTCTGGTCAGCTCGACGACGTTGTCGTACACCAATTAGAGCAGTACCCTTGTGGTCTCCGTCAGCGCCGCGCAAAAACTGAGCTCCACCCTCAGCTGACCCGCCTTTATAAGGTTCACTCTACACCTGTCATGCGATCTGTCTGGAGTTAAATCCGGGGGGAACAGCGTGTAACCGTTCAGGAAATCATTATAGGAAATGTCACAAGAGCGTGAACCCTTGTTCGGCACCTTCAGGTCGTTCACTATCACTTGAAGCAAGTTGACGTTGCAATGTTTCAGTTCGAACGGGTTCTTGGCGTAATTTCCGTTGAAGGCATCCTGGTCTAGGAAACAAATCATCATGGACTTGGGTAGTTGACCTGTGTTGGAGTGCGTGTAAGTGTGATCTCTGTTGCCCGCAGGGATGGTGTAGGTCGTCACCTCCACTCTGTTCACTGGGTAGTCAAAGGGACCCCGTTCTATCACTGCCTTTTCATCCTTTTCCACCACAGAGTCAGCTATGACCACTCGATGCACATAGAGCTTATAGCTTTGTGGATCTTGAGTTTGTATGCGGTGGTGCCCGCGCTCATCAGATAGAAACCAGGGGCAGCTTGTTTCAGAGTGAGGTTGATTTCCGTCTCTCCAGCTATGAACTTTGGTTGATGAGCTAGGTCAAAGTGGAGCCTCGACATCAGTGAAATGCGACAGTTGGAGATGAGTTTCTGGTGAGCCTTGAACCCTGGGTTGTCATTGGTCAAGGCGTCAAAGTGACCAGCCCTGTCTTGGTGCCAACCTTGTACGTTCATGATGTTCTCCTTGACGTCTCTGTCGTAGTTGAGTAAACCTTCCAGGTAAGCTCTGTAGGGGTAGGTCTCGGTGTTACCAGACACTTTGAAACCTCCGATGGAGACTTGGACATCCTTGAAGAGTGAGTGAGCCAAGTTGTTCACCGGAGTAATAATTGAGTAATATCCTGTAGTTAGCTTTAGTCCCATTCCGATACACTATATACTACTGATGTCGACTAGAGTTGAAGGGGTCCAACCAGTAGCCATAGAGGCAGGCGTGATGCAGTCGACTTTACATGATTCAGGATTCCCAAGGTAAGGCAGTGCTTCAAGTACCACACACCCAAAGTCCTGTATTAGATAGATGAGAGCTATCATAGCAAATCGGTATTTAGTATTACTACTTCTTGCCTGTCAGAGGATATTTAGCCTATTCCAGGAGAATGTTGCCAATAGCTTTTCTGACAAATAAATTATTATAGGATTCTGGAAATCCCATCCTCTATAATACAGGCTTGGTTTGGGCCGTCCTCTCAGCAATATATTCTACATTATCATTTCTCTGTCCTAATGTTAGATTGATAGAAGATTTTTAAAATAAATGGGAGAAACTAATTAAAATCTAACGTAGCAATTGTTATCATGTAACTTGTGGATTGTAAATTTATATGGAAGAGACACTCATGTATGATATGAAATCAGCATACCTATATGTCATCTATAAGATGAGTAAACGTGTCTTTTATTGTCCACAACAGTTATCATGTTCACTAATCAGTGGATCTTATAGTAAATATTTGGTGACCTTATCAAAATTTCCTAATCCATTATTGTATAAAACGAAATTTCTGCCAATGGTTAATTGATTAATAACCCCGATGGCCCTCAGAAGTTTATAAAAACATATCTGTAAAAGTTCATTTACATGAGTGTAGGTGGTGTGTTATATATCATTAGAAAGAGAAAATCTAGATCCCTGCCAAGATATGGTAGGAATCAACGGGAAATACTCTCTTTTAAAAAGTGAACTGACTATTCTGGGCCCACAGTTTTAGCTCTGGGCCCATAGATTTCTGAAGCTATGGGTCCAGATGCCCAGGGCCAAAAACAAAGGTTGGTTTCCGGTAACCCGACCTGCCTCAGCCAAACAAGGCCGACCTCAGAATTTTTGAAGAAATCTTTCATAATTTTTTCAAAATTTTTCATATTTTTCATAATTTTTATTGTCTTAAGATTTCCCTTCCATCCAAGCAAGGAATCCTAGATTTATACTGAAGCTTTATACATTTTGGCAGGTATAATAGCTAATATCGATCATTATCAATTATAAAAAAAAACTCAATATTTCGACCAACATATTTATCAGCAAAAAAAAAAAAATCCGACCTACCTACCTCAACTTTTTGTACCATGTTACCGGAAACTTACAATTTATTTATTTTTTTTTTGGCCCAGTGGCTGGAAAGGTTAGTGTCTACCCCTGCCATGTATGCAGACGTCTAGGCTGCGCCCTAGTTACACAGTGACAACCACTATATTTACACGCTGTCTCCACCTAGGGGAGAGGGCTTGTCCTATCGATCATGTCTACATAACTGATAGTCATAGACTATCAAGATATGATAATGTTACTAATAGGACATTCTGTCACCAGAGAATCCTCCTTAAGATTGGACACTATGCTTACAATTGTAATCAACTGACCAATTATTTTAAAATGCACTCTTTTACTATAGTGAAAAGATGAAGGCAAAAATACTTCCACTGGCCTAAAGGTCCAGTGTTTTATCGGTCATTTGCTACAAATATTGTGTAAATCGGATGTCATTTGGCTTAACAACAACATTTCTTGGCGAAAATTAATTTCGTGCAGCTATTTGAGGTCTCAAGGGTGAAGGCACCTAGAGATCCAACCTATCAAGGACAGCAAAATGCATATTGGTCAGGTCGCCAGAAACCATTAGATTTTGTGTTTTTTGGCCCATTTTGAGCTCTGATGGCTCTGAATTATAGATTGTGAAGCAATAATATTCCTTCTGGCCATATTCAGTTAGTGCTATATCAGGAAAATGAAAATCAACAATCCATCGAGTATTCTTTAGTTACAGTGTCTCAAAGCTGAAAAAGTGGACAAAAAGTGGACAAAATTGTATAACTTTCTGCATTTTTACAGCACCCTGTTTTGAGTAAATTCATATTAGGGCATCTAAAAGTCACTTTCAGGTTATTTGATTATCACATTTTACCATCACATTTTAACATAGTATGGCATGAAAATTTCTCAATCGGTACATCTGGACTTTCATGTTATGTCATGTCTGAGACTTTTATTTGAATCAATAATATGGTTAGGTATAAAGGTGGCCTGTACCTTTCTTTTATGGTCTGTGGATAGGGCCCTTTGGTCCTTTTAATTGGTGAAAGAACTTTATTTCTATCGTCATTTGTTTTTGATTGACAGTCACTTGAAGAAATTTATACTGATAAAAGTCTGGGACGTGATGTCACATCCGAGACTTTTATCCATAATACAGAAGCTGCAAGCTGAATGATGGTAACTTAGTACACACCCCTCTTTTTTTAGTACATTTGTATCTAAATGGAAAGTATACATGTTAGTCTTAATGTTTCAAGAGAAGCTTTCCATATACCTTGATGGTTTCTTTATTTTTTTTTTCTGACCTTGAAGTTTACTTTATTTTGGTCTCGGACGTGGCATCATAGATTTTTCAATTTCGAGCCATAAAAACTAAACCGCTTGGAGAAAGTCAGCATATTTACAAATGTAATAAGCTTGTATGAAGAAACTATGACTTTTATTTTTCTGTCCTTATCAGAAATCTAATGGTTTCTGGTGACCTGACCCATATGCCAGTTTAATCCTTTTGTCCCGGGACTAAGTTGGTGACAGTTGTCCTATGTCATGATGTCTTTGATAGGTTAATGCTTGGATTCGGACAGTATTTTTGTCAAAACAGCATACTATTGGTCAAATCGTCAATTGCAAACAAGGATCCTGACATGCATTGACTGTCCACCAACCAGCAGACCTATGGATTTCTACTGCAATTAGGAAAGACAATTCATGTCGGACCCTTTATCTTTATATGGTTGGACCATAACAACAGTTCACTGATGGTTCCTCCATGAACTTCTTAGCCAAATGTGATGTATTGTACTTATGATACACTTTGTTACTTAATGTGTGGATTAAAAATGTCTTATCTATTGTATACTTTTATATGATAGTTTACCAGGATGTACCACAAATTGATCTTCTATTGTTGAGCTTACAGTGTATCGATGAACTTGGATATGAATGTATGACACGTTTAGGCTAATAAAGTTTAAATCTTTTCAAAAAAAAAAAAAATTAGTGCACAAAAATTAATGTGTCTACTGTGTCCACCAACTGGCAGCCTGTGTATGATAGATTATAGATTAGTCTCCTATTTGTGTTCTATTTAGGTCTAGTTGTGTCCTAATTTTCTTAACCAAGTATGAAATGCTCACGTAATGTTCCAGATGATTATCCAAACAAACCTGAGTCACTTGTTATCTACATCACACGCACAATCTTTACTTTACAGCGCTCATTTCAATATCTCTGAGGACAACATAGATCTAGCCTTATAGACTGACTATAACCGCTTTGTTGTCATCAGGGATGGTGAAATAAACCCTGGAGAACTGGCCCCTATCCAACCATATAATTATATAGATATTGGTAGAGCAAAATTAGTACTGCAAATGCTAATGGAAGTCATTATGAGCAGCACATCGTGACTCAATTTGACAGGGGTGGGCATATCGCGAAATGCTGGAGCAAACCTACAAATCGGTGTAGCAATGCGTTTCAATGAGATTGGTGGGCAAATCAGAAATTTTCAGCTTCTATTTGTCAAAATCGGTGTGTTTTGGGGAGGCACATTCCCAAGCACACCACCCCTCCCCCTGAACCACAAAAAAAAAAGTTTAATGTTTTACCTGGGTACCTCTAAAGGTTGTGTTCTAGAGGATTTAAGGGGCAAAGTACTTTGAGGAAATCTTCAGTTTCAGCCCCAAAGCAGTGTGATGTTGGGGATTTAGGTGGCAAATTGCTGCTGGAAATTTTTCAAATTTCATCTTTAAAATTAAGGGGTTTGCAGCTTTTAATGGTGAATTGCTCCAAGAAAAGATTACATATTCTAATGGTATGTTCTAGCTCATTTAAACACAATATCTCCACATTACTCCAAGAAATCTTTTAGATTCTTCCTCAAAGCATTTGTGCATTCTAGGAATATAGGTAACACACTGCTACAAGAAAATCTTCAGATTCTGTCATTAAATTTTATGCCATCTCAATGGTCTTTGGAGGCATATTGCTTCAAGTAAATTTTCAGATTCTCCTTTAAAAACCTGAACAGGTATCAACTCTAGAAGATTTGGGAGCAAATGAGGAGTATATTGCTCCAATCTAACAGTGAGAGTTCATCATTGGCTATTTAGACCCAGAGATGCCAGGAATTCCTGGATTTGATTCCAAGATTCCTGTACCAAATTATGAAAAATGTGTCTAGTTTTCCTGGTTTTTGTCGGCCCATGAATGGCATCTCTGAGACCTTAAGGTGAAATAACAGTTTCTTTTTCTTTCAAATTGGGCAATTCTTTCAAATTGGACAATAATTCAAAAGGTCATAACCTTGGTTCTAATCAAAATATTTACAATATTCTTTCAGATTTAGAAAGCCCAGATCATCCCCATTGTCACTGTCACATTTATCAAGCTCTCTGTCGCAGATTTCTTGCGACATTGCGACAGCTGCCCACCCCTGAATTTGAGCTTTAAGTTGTCATCAGGAACATTGAAATAAGACCCTGAGATAGAAAGTGTCAGTGAGGTGGGCCTGTGTAGGTGGCATGCCCTATGAGCACTGCTGGCCTCTTTGAATTCATATGGTGTCTCAGGTCCTACCTGTATAAAGGTGGAAAGGAAATGAAGGTAGGCATGTGAGCATGCACCTTTAGCAGAATCTGCAGATGTGTGGATGTTGTAGGTGTGGTTCAGGACTCTCTTCCATCTCTACTATATACTGCTAATTGCTCTCATAGGTTTTCGTTACCTTCACCCAGGAAGATACATGTATAGTTGCTTTGCTGAGCAATGTCTGGTGACATTCAAAACAGCTTTTGCCACCCCACGCCAGACTAAAAATTTATTTGACGTGTCTACAGAACAGGACCAAATACTCCTGATGCCTCATTCATAGAGAAATACCTATTCACCTTCTGCCCAGTAAACACAGACATGTGTATGAACCTAAATGTACATAGTCTCTAGGTATCAACTACATAGATCTATTACATAGAATCATCTGAAAACGCTATGTCCTGAATACCCTCCAGAATGATTAGGACAATTTCACATGATTTCACATGAAAGGAAGTATCAAAGAGACCTCTTGATATATCTAACCCGATTACATTATAAAACATAAAAAAGTTACATTATGTTTGAACCTACCTTCTCTAGTGAGAAAAATAGAATAGCAATTTTTGAAACTCCTGACACCACTCCGTGATTATAAATCTTCGGATATCAAGGCAGGAATCGAACCTATATGGCCACAAAGCCAATCTAGGTGCTGACGGTGATATATAAAGGAGGCACTTGTGTGGCAAGTAGTTATGACGTCTTTTGCCACCTTTGATGTCTCAACTAGAAGATTCTAAGTTCACATACGGAACAAATCTTAAGAGAGGTATACATATGAATTTTTCCTACATTGCAGCATGTTAAACTATGTAAATTTGATCTCAATATTCACCCAATTTAACCAAGACATAACATTTTTAAAAGTTGTTTAAACGTTCGATATCTACCAGTTTGCTAGTTAGACAAAGTTTTGTGTTTACTGGGTGACTGAGATTCTGCATGGCTTATCCATATACCCACAGGGTTTGCCTGAGTATCAGTCTCAATGGCGAGTTGACACAAAACCTATCACTAGGCATCTTATACAAGTATGATGGTTAATTAAATTCCTTTGGCCAGTGAGGGTAAAATTAAACCAAAACTTCCTGGACTGATGTGGTAACCAGCTTAGCCCCCTTTTTCACCCTCAATCACTCTTCAGCATGTCCCTTAAATTTGTTGCTAGGACAAGTAGTTACCCATGTCATATGGCACATGTTATCGGCTGATAATTGTAAAAGCTTCACTATACATGTATGACCCATCAAGGGAGAACACCACTCCACGGGGGATATTTAATTCCTCATTCTACCTCATTTGGTAGAAATGGCCCGTATTTGGATGGTAAAATGAACATTTTTCATGAGAAATCAACCTATATACCTGTTCCTGGTTGCCATGGCAACTATTCCAATATTAAAATTTGCAGATTTTTATGCCAATTTTTGGGGATTTTCACCAAAAACCCAAAACTGAAAACAGAAATGGAAAATTCCTTCTAGATCAAAATCTGTAATAAAAATCATCATATTATTATGTATTTTTTATGAAAAAGGCTGATTTATTGTGGTTTTTAGACATTATTATGGTTTATAATGTATTTAGAGCTTAATCATCAATTTCAGATATGAATAACGACCTATGTTTAAGGAGGGGTTCTAACATAACTACTAGGAATATTTAAGACAATGACATCTCATTTTAAAGATCTTGAGATGAACTTTGATAATGAATTTCCCTGCAAAGAGGTGTTTTTGCTTGCCTGGTCACATGTCATGATATTTTTGGCCAATCAACCTGTTTCAAAACTCAAACCCAGCAATAGCCTTTTTTGCCTAGCAATGGACGTCTTCTGAGACAGGTAGAGAGCTGCTCTGGAAATTTTTATGATGTTGAAAAGTCCATACTGAACAAGTAATCAATGCCTAATGTGTGATGAGTCACATGTTAGGCATTGACTACTTATTTTATTACTTGATTAATCAATAAACAATCAATCAAAATATCAATAAATTCAATTTGAAAAAAAAATCGTTCACCTCCCCATGGGACTCGAAGCCACACACAAGGTTTGACAGCTTGCACCGCAAAAAAGATGAACCAGGCCAGGACGTGAACGCCTGTACCTGGGGTTTGGAGCCCGACACACTACCCACTATACCATCGTCACAGCCATCTGGGAGTTGTTGCTGTCTGCTACTGGTGTGATTGCCTCTATAATTACAATGCCATTCTAACCTTGCACACGCCAAATGCTGGGGTCGCTCCAAACCAAACCCAACCTATGACATTTTATATATTCAGGCAAACACACACTCTTTCTCGTCAGTCCCTGTGGCGCACTGCATAGGGAGTTGGATTTGAGATCAGTAGAGTATGGGTTCGACCCCTACCTCTGGCAATGAAATTCTCATAGGTTTTAACATGTGACATATGACATGTAAGGTGTGTCTGATATCCATGGATAACAGGCACTGGGCATGCCATACAAAGTCATGATGCATGCATCATGGTGTGCAATATTGACAGGTATCAGAATATGAATATCCAGAAAAAGCACCCAAAATCAAAGAAATCGTGTAATAACACCAGATAAAAGTCATATCTATATATTAATGATGTAGGCCTATTATATTGTACAAACTATAAAACATAGATGAAATGCATCCCAAGGGTCTAACTAGAATCATTCAATTCCCCTATCAAGTGTACAAACATTCAAATATCTACCACTCATAAAAATAGATGCATTTCTTTCATTACTGCAGAGAGAACCCAAACGATACACAAATATGAGATAAGGAACAGAAGTCCTTAGTAATCATGACCTTCAGAGTTATCTTCCAGATCTTTTGGTTGCAAATCACCTCCACACGATGAGCATGGATGAGTATAAACCATATCAAACCATATCCCACAGATCACATAACAGATCACATGACATTATCTTATCACAGATAGGCAGATATGGGACGAACACGTGATAATGGGACTCATGTTCGACAAATCAAAAGGCCTCTAAACATAGCCTTACTAAGTTATAGCAACTCTCTTACTTATTGTTGAGAGGTTTTGCAGGTACCTTTCTGTGCCAGTAATAGGCTTTTTTGACATCGTAAGAGCACTATTCGCCTTATAGATCACCTGCATTTAACCTCATATTTACAGTAGCTAGCTTAGTGGGATTCTGGCATAATACACTTCTTATGCATCTATATGGGTGAAAGAGCCGGATATAGTCCACATCTATCTCATCTGGTCAATCATGGGGGACTCCACTCAAAACGCATGACCACCCCAACCCCTCCCCCCACAAACTGATAGTAAATATGAACACGTCCCTCAGGCCATCCTTAAACCGCTATGATGACCAATGATCCAAGCTAATCCCAATTAGCTATAACAAATAAGGTCGGGAACTAGTCCCGCATAATGTGGTAATACCTGGCGTTTAAGGCACAGCTTATGTAATTAGCAAGAATAGCCCCTTGCTCCGCTTTATCGAATCTATTTTAGTCAGGGTGCTCCTTAAACAGATGAGGACTCCATACTGTCAATCAGAAGTGGTAAATCAGTAATATAAACCAATGCCCAGGTGCCCCTTATAAGTTCAGCATGAACTTAAGGTGCGTCTTATACCCGAGGTTTTACATTACAGACTGTTAGAGTGGGTAGGAGGTGGGGATGTCGGCGGCCAGCACACTGCCAACTTTATCTTTCTTTTACACAGATAAGGAATATGACCACTGATAACAGGCCAAATCCTACCAGGTAATACATTCACAGAGCCATCTGTATTGTGTATAACAGAGATTATGCAAATACAATATGATACCATTTGGGTGGCTGGTAAAGGTCTGTGACAAAGCCCCCACTATCCTGAAGGAGTTCAGTGTGAGTGGATATGATAGTTCATCATTGGAGACATTAAGGCTTTTATATTTGTAAGGAGTTGTCCCATATTACACGTCCTAGGCCCACAAGGCAGGAGTCTAAGTCTACTGCATCAGAGCTTTTGTGTGGTAACATATCTGGAATCGAAGGAAACGAGAGGCTGAATATATTTATCGAGGATGCTGACAATACAAAATCCATATCAAGGCTACTATCTGGATACATCATTCTTAAACATATAATTGTCATC
Source organism: Acholoe squamosa (assembly GCA_949317995.1). NCBI lineage: Eukaryota > Metazoa > Annelida > Polychaeta > Phyllodocida > Polynoidae > Acholoe > Acholoe squamosa. Next base: position 37,745,480 of record OX439049.1, read on the forward strand.
ATTAACAATCTGGTATAGCTTTATCACTTCTGATATCATCGTAGGATGTCTGGAAATAATAGTGAGAAGTACATGGATAAAACCATAACAATGCCGAACCCAACCAGGGGTAAACAGAAACAAGCCATGGTGGACACAACAGAGGACCTCCGCTTTGGCTTCTGTTGTTGGAAGCCATCCTGGCTGCAGGGCTTCAACAAGGGGGCTGTCTATGTCCTTTTCATGTTCCTAAGCAATGTTTTCTTGAGTTTGACCGTCAATGGACTGGTTGGAGTTGTGTTATCCAACCTTGAGACCAGGTTCCAACTCACCTCAAGCCAAAGCTCATGGATTGCTAGTGCTTATGAAGTGGCTGCAATTCCTGTGATGTTAGGCGTTAGTTTATTTGGACATCGAAGCCACCGACCACGGGTGGTAGCCATTGGGTTAATGGCCATGGTAGTAGGATGTATTCTATTCGCTGTTCCTCATTTTACAACTGGCACATATCTACCCGGTTCTGACATCTTAGATCATGGAGTGTGTCTAACAGACGAAAATTCTTATAATGGAACAATTACCCGCAAAGGTAAAACTGGCAGTACGGAAGGTGGGGAGTTGTCCTCCTATTTGGCAGCGTTTATCATTGCTCGGGTCTTGCAGGGGCTTGGGACGGTGCCACTTCAGACCCTTGGGGTGACGTATTTAGACGATGTTGTAACAAAGCAGCAGTTCTCTCTCTATGTCGGTGAGTATACGAGCATTATTACTCATTTGTTTTATCAAATATATCATTTCATCTCTTTTAGATATAATTATTATGCTGTGTGTAACAATAGTGGGCATAAACGATCTCTCATTTTAGATACCTGGTAGATTTCCGTTGGAACTCTAAGGGTCGTTAGGACTCAAATTTGTTAAATGTAAGAAAAACTACAATGCCGTGTATTTTTGGAAAACACTAGGACCTGCTGTTGGTACAAATCCATAGACCCTACAGTAGATTGCCCTGTACGCAGTACACTGGCATTTAGGCCTACTGCTGATTTACAATTCGGGCTGAGAGTGTATGTTTGAAGTCTATGATTGACACATGAAACTTTCTCAATTGCTTAAAATCCCCAAATGTCAAATAATTATACTGGTACCTGTTTTCTAGCTAAGCAAAATATGATTGAAAAGAGCTGTGCATTTCATGTCTCAAAACCTTACCCAATAATGTATTTTCATACATTCCATGAATTTAAATACAGGCATTCGGAAACCATGTTTAGTTATTCAATAAAAAAAGAGAGAATGGAAGTGACAAATCAATGTGCAGTACCTCCATGAGGTATACGGTTGACTCCTTGTTATCACGATAAGATAACTCTGTTATCATTAACAATGAAAGACTGTGAATCAGTATCTTGTAATCTTACTGTTCTTAGACATAACCTAACCTAACACAATGCACAAGGAAGATCGTCCATGAACTTGACAGGGGACGTTGTTCCAGGGGTCACCCATGGATCAATCGGTCCCTTTCTTTCTTTCTTTCTTTCTTTCTTTCATTCTTTCTTTCTTTCCTACCTTTTTTTCCTTCTGACTTCCTTTTTCCACGCTTTCATCCTTTTTTTAGGAGTTGCCTGCCTCGAAGCGGCCAGCGATGTTGCATAGCAACATCACTGGGCAACTCCTATTATGTTTTGGAACAAGTGAAAAGGGGTAAAGACCTACCTAAAATGACAGACGTTTACAAGCCCAATTTGGGCTTGGTACAGGCTAGTTGTGTAACTTACGTAACTGCAAGGGTGAACCAGCGCAACCAAAACAACAAGACATGGCGATGTGCGCACTGGCGATGGGGGACGGGGGCTATGATAGTGGCTGTGGGGGGGGGGGGGGGGGCAACTTCTACCAGTGGTCCAAGCCCCCGGGTCCAAGCCACATTTTTCTTGTTTTATTCAATAATGACATAAGATTACATATATATTATCTTCCTCATATCCATCAAATTATACTTATGACGTACACAAAATAGGAGGAGGAGAGGACAAGTGTCTCTATTGCAGCCCCACTATCAATTAACACTCTCACAGCCTTTTATTGTTGGCAGCACAAGTGCCAATATCCCTATTTCCGAAGTTAGCTTTAATCTACTTGGCATACAAGGAAGCGGTTTTCCTTTGAAAATAAACGTGTTTTTTTATGTTGAAGATAAGTTGGATTTGGTGTCAGCCCTTCAGGAATTTAGCTACACACCCATCTATTTTCAATTTATTTCCTGTCCTTCAACATTACCACTTTAATATACAATATATTGTATCTCCCTTACAGCTCTTTACTTCGCTGGTGGGGTGCTGGGACCAGCCATTGGCTACATAGTTGGAGGTTATATGCTGGAGCTTTTCACAGATTTTGCTGCTGTTAACGTGGAAAAGTGAGTTATAATTATTCAATTTTCTGCTCCATTCGCATAATTTCTACCATCAATATATAGAAACAAATTAGTCCTTATATATATGCCTATGAGTGTCTAGTCCTATGTTCATGTCTAAACTATAACAGACAATGCAATCATCATCAGTTTTATTCGTTATCAGTGCAATTTGTAGCGTGGGGCTGACTTCATCATGATGAAAACATGGAAGATCCAAAACTAGTCAGCGGTGACCACTTTAGGTGCTCAAGTTACAACTTTAGAATAGTCATCATCCCGATGACTCAGGTCATCAGGATGATGACCTAAAGTCGTCATTTTGACTACCTAAAGTTGTAGTTTTAGGTATCGTCAACTTGAGGACCTAAAGTGGTCACCACTGACTAGTTGGATCTTCCATGTTTTCAGTGTAGACACCCTCTCTACCATATGCCTGAGCTTCACTACGTGAGTCTGGACACTTGCGGGCGTGAAATGCCATAATCTTTTAAATCATTTGTTCTTTTTGTTTACATTGTCTAGTACATAGGTATATCCTTTTCGCCTGTCAGCTGAATGCCAAATGTAAATAGATACAATGTACATTTTCTGCTGCAGATTGGGGGTAACTTCCTCAGACCCCCGCTGGGTCGGGGCCTGGTGGCTCGGCTTCCTTGTGGGAGGAATCTGTCTCTTCATCACAACCATCCCCTTCTTTGGATATGCAAATGACATGCCATGTAAGAGAAAAAAGATACAGACTATTAATGTTAACCCGATGTACACATCAAGTTTTGGAATGTAGTGAGTCTACCTCATGCTTACTGCTAATGGGAAATTAAGTTGTCGAATTCAACAACAAAGGTTTGTTATAAGGGAATGGTCATTATTTATCAACATGGGGGGCTGGTGGGTTTGAGGGGGGTGTACAAATTTCAGACCCCTCTTGAGGGGGGGGGGCTTAAAGAAATGTGACCCCTCTTGAGGGGGAGCTAAAAAATTTACTCTCTTTTTAGCAAAAAAAGTCAGTGTGTTACTGTAGCTCAAAGAGGGGCGCGAAAATTCTCAAGGCCTCTGGCGGGGGGTGCAAAAAATTTTGACTGCCATCGAGGGTGGGGCGTAAAAGATTTCCGCGCATCCGTGTGAAAACCCACCACCCCCTGTTGATAAATAATGACCACTCCCAAAAGTGAAGCTAGATATACGGCTTTCTTCAAACCGACAGAAAAAATTCAAAACTGTCCAGTGTCATTCTTGTGATGATGGAATAGTAAACATGCACGTGAAATATCACGTTGAAGACCCATATACCGGTATATGTAAGGTCCAATTGCGGAGCAAACTGTTTTGTTAAAAAAAAAAACGTTCATGACTTTTTCTTTGTCTCTCCTTAAAGCCTTTAATGACAAAGGGAGCTTTGGAAAAAGGCATGCCTCGATCAAGCATTAAAACACGTTATAGACTTGTATGTGTAGGTCAAGTACCACAATAAACAGAGATATGAGCAGGAGAATCTACAGTAGTATAACAGCAGTTCTGTATTGATAAGGAGCAGAATGGTTGTAAATTGTACCTTGTTGGCATATAACATGTGACTATAGTCTACATGTTTACCCTTAGTTCATCGCTGGTGACCACCCCATTAAAACAAGCTTGAGTACTTGCCAGAAACGGATAAACCAAAAGAGGCTAGATAAAAGTATGTACTTTTTTCAAAATTAAGTCGATTTTTCTCTAAAAGGTCAAAATTTCTAATATTTTGAGGTACCCTTATTCATTAAAACATCTCCTTAATGACCAAATCATAGGATTTAAAAGGAAATGAATAAAATAGCATTTCCACAATGCATCAAATCATCATAGTTATTTTTCTCTCCATTTTCCGCCATTTTGAATCTTGATTCAAAGAGATCGGAGCCTGCCTTGATGTAAATAATGGATGAAACTGTAGATTAGTTGTAAATCTAGATTACCCATACTTAGAGCTGTAATTTGATGTCATACATTTCTTCCAGAGATATTACTGATAAACTAACCTCTGAGAGAATCTGCTAGAAGAGTGCAAAATTGTTTAATATTGCTATGAGATCGGTTGCTAAGATAAGCGCAGCTAAGATAAGCACTGCTAGGGTAAGACACTAGGGGGCAGCATTGAAGTACCAGGGGTATATTTTGGCTGCTGGGGGGACGAGGGGAGGGGCAGGAAAACATTAGGATATCCCAATAATCAAAGCCTTTGCCCCTGACTATCTAGTGGCGAAGCCAGGGTTAGAAGCCACTAGTCTATTATAATGACCCATGGTGACTGCCAATCTTAACATCAAAGCAACTTATGATATTTGTGCTGAAACTTTTCTCATAGCTACCCTGTATTGTGAATTAGGTAGGCTAGTCCATAGTTATTGCTAGTGCTCGCCATGGTGTTGGCAAGCCTCCTCTCCAGCTTTTCAAGCTGCATCCTGCCGAGCCTTTAGGGGCTGCATCATGCCGAGCCTTCAGGGATTAGCATGATACATTAATTCAGTGTGGGTTAACCTTTTTGGGCCCAAAGTGCATAAATGCATCATATCAGTTGGTCGCAATGTACCCCTGGGAAATAATTCCCCAGGGTTACATTCACGCTTCATGCTGACTGAAAGACCCTAATACACTCCCAGGTGATCAACATGGTGCACTAAAGAACTGATGGCGAGCAGAGTCACCCATACTTCATGAGGTGTATCATAGAGACCAATGGGTATGACACAATCCTGTATTAGCGGTCTTTAACGGATTAACCAGTTTTTCCTTTTTCCTCCAGGTGCTGCAAAGATCCGTGCTAACAAGGAGTCAGAGGCTCATGGTGAGCAGGCTGAGGATGCTGTAGATGATGACCTGTCTCAGCTGTCATGGAGTGAACTTTTCAGGTTGGTGAAGACTGTGCTCACCAACCCCTGCTTCATCTTCCTCACATTATTCTGTATCACTGACGCCTTCATCATCACAGGATTCACCAACTTTGGACCTAAGTATGTTGAGAGGCAATTCAGCGTCTCGGCTTCGTTTGCAGGGATGTTGTTTGGTGAGTTTTCAATGTTCTGGTAACCGAATCTCTGTACTAGTAAATATTTTAAAGAGACATTAAAAACCATGACAGTTATATTTACGGCAAATTAATCAAATCTATTTAGCAGCAACATATTCTCTTTTGACTACATTGAGAAAGCCCTTCAAACAGAACATTATCTGGTTATAGAATTTGTAATAATCGTTCAAACAGTTTACAAATAATGTACATGCTAATGTGTACATGGAAGGTGATTCTCAAATCCTTCTTATGAGTGACTATTTTACACCCAGGGAAGACCTTTTTTTATTAGTCTTGTGTGATTATGGTCCAGATCCATTTTCATATAAAATGATCCAAATATACTTCACTGTCATAGCACCTTGTCTATCTTTCTGTGTGCAAGCATAACCCAAGAGTTATTAATTGACAATTTACCACCGCAGGTTTAATTTCCATACCTGGAGGAGTGGGAGGCACTATAGCCGGAGGTTACATCATTAAGAGGTTCAAGCTCAAGGTGCCTCAGATCCTGAAGCTGGAGCTGGGCCTGACCTTCGTCCTTATAGCTGCTGGCTGCTGCTTCTTCATTGTGTGTGACCCTGCAGACTTTGCTGGTGTCACCACTCAGTACACCAACCACACCAGGTAAGACTTTGCTGGTGTCACCACTCAGTACACCAACCACACCAGGTAAGACTTTGCTGGTGTCACCACTCAGTACACCAACCACACCAGGTAAGACTTTGCTGGTGTCACCACTCAGTACACCAACCACACCAGGTAAGACTTTGCTGGTGTCACCACTCAGTACACCAACCACACCAGGTAAGACTTTGCTGGTGTCACCACTCAGTACACCAACCACACCAGGTAAGACTTTGCTGGTGTCACCACTCAGTACACCAACCACACCAGGTAAGACTTTGCTGGTGTCACCACTCAGTAAGGGGTCTGTGCCCTGTGTGAAATCAGAAGTCATCATACAAAGCCTGTTTGAATAGTTGTATTTATTATACCATAATATATCATGTAGATCACAACGTTTCAGTACATGTTGGCCTTCGTCAGGTGATTGACTATTTAAGAAGATAACAAAATTAACTTTATTTGACATCATGTCACCGATAAGTAACATCTTATTTTATGTTGGGTTTTCCGCAATCAGCAACGAAATCTCAGATGTGCACAACACGTGATTTAATGTAGAAACTAATGTCAGTATGTATAGATTCGTTTTTTTTTGTTTTATTTTAGTCCTACAGGTAAACCTGAGTTAATCGTTCCGTGTAACCAGAACTGTAGCTGTTCAAACTTAGACTTTAACCCAGTGTGTGGTGTGGACAATGCTATCTACTTCTCACCCTGTCATGCCGGCTGTGTCAACTATGACACATTCCCTGGCAAGGTTAGTATACACATAAATCAACATTAAATACATGAAGAACATTGACTCAAATTAGAATAGAATTTTTAACACTGCCGTCTCCACACCACCCAACCTAAACCCTAACTGATATACGATATTGCCCAAGCACATATGAATTGCAATATTCCTCTATCCCCTGTATACCCATATCAAATGAGACAGTTGCTTAGTCTAGATTCAGTCTTAATCAAGACCGACGCTTACTTCAGATGCTGGCAATTGCACGAGTCATTTCAATAAGCAATATGTCACATGAATAAACTAACATTCCTGTGGGAATAAATGTAAAAATTAAAATTTGACTCAAATTTCAGAGTTTTGGTAACTGTTCCTGTGTGAGCTCACAGATGAGCAGCTCGCCCCAGGCCAACAAGACGAACTGCACCCGGCCTGACTGTACCCTCATGCCACTCTTCATGGTACTCTTCTTTGTAGGCATGTTTGTCATCTTCCTCAACTCAGGAATGAACTGCACTGTAACACTGAGGTATGTATTATGATGGTTTATGTATGATGTAACAACTTATACGCATAAACTGCACTGTTACACTATGCTATGCAAACATGATGTAACAACTTAGGCATAAACTGCACTGTTACACTATGCTATGCAAATATGATGTAACAACTTAGGCATAAACTGCACTGTTACACTATGCTATGCAAATATGATGTAACAACTTAGGCATAAACTGCACTGTTACACTATGCTATGCAAATATGATGTAACAACTCAGGGATGAACCGTGCTGTACACTGAGGTATGTAATTATGATGTAAAATCTCAGGCATGAACTGTACTGCTACACTGAGGTATATAAATATGATGTAAAATCTCAGGCATGAACTGTACTGTTACACTGAGGTATGTAAATATGATGTAAAAACTCAGGCATGAACTGTACTGTTACACTGAGGTATGTAAATATGATGTAAAAACTCAGGCATGAACTGTACTGTTACACTGAGGTATGTAAATATGATGTAAAAACTCAAGCATGAACTGTACTGTTACACTAAGGTAGGATAACTCTGACATGAGCTGAACTGCTACACTGTTACATGAATCGTGTCAGAGCAGGGCAGATCAAAGGGCCTCGAGTAGCCTTGCAGAACCACTCGGACCTGCCTAGAGCAGTTCCCAAAATGAGCCTAAGACTTTTCGAGTATCACTCCTGGTTAAAATATCCTAGAAAGAAAACACTTAGTATTTTCATTACACTGCTTTAGACTGTATTTTATGTTCTACTTGAATACAAAATTCCTCTTAATGGGTGATGTGAACATTGATATTGCAGAATTGTACAAAGTGACACAAGAGCATTGGCCCTAGGTCTCCAGGGTCTGTTGACGCGTCTTTTGGGTAAGTGACCCTGTCAATGGTAGAGAATTAATGTAAACTGTGCATATGATTCAAATGCAACATTGAGGGGATAAGCTATCAGCCATCCAATTGGTATTGTGCCAAGGAGGTCAGGGTGACGCTATGGGTTAGGGATATTTTTGACCCAACAATGCCGCGATCGAGGGTCACATTGAGCAGTTTCATTGGTTGAAAAAACCTAGGGTGGAAAAACCTTGTCCATACAATGCCTTATGAGTAGCTAAGCCCTCAACCCCCAATTATCCATTGGGAGGATATTGTGACATGAGGTCTTCGGTATGATAAGTCATACTGTCTGCTCGTGTAATACATAATTATTTCACAACAGTACCTTGTGTACAAGGAAAACCCATGTGTATATAAGGCCATTTAATAACTTGGATTACAGATCCGCCGCTGGGATTTTTGGCAAAATCAAAAAATACCTTTGGCTGTTTTAGGGGGATTTTTTTTTTGCGTTTGGTCGCTGGGATATCTTGCCTTCAAAATCAAACTTTTTTTTACCTTTGGCCCCCCAAAATGTCAGCTCAAAAATCCTGTAATCCAAGTTATTTTAATTAAATGGCCTAAGGTGCACCCTGAGTTCAGGAAGGTACGTAAGTCAATGAGCTGAGTTAGGAAGATTCTACAAGACGCAGCTTAGGCCTTTCTTATAATGTATGAGGCGTGGCTTATACGCGAGGTTTTTATGGTTTTACCATCTGATCAGGTATGTTCTTCAAAGCTCAATCTATTCAACCTAGATCTATAGATGCCAGATTACAATCACACAGTTAATCTTAAATCTGTCATAGAAAAGTGTCGGCACTACTTCAATCCTTCCATGTGGAAAATGAGGGATTAAATAAAGATAATAAAGAGGAAAAACCATCTCGCATGATTATAGGTGAAAAATCAGGATAGGAAAAACGCATGAGAATAGTGAGATCCTACACAAATGTATATGCAGTGGGCCGACCTATTATCTGTGATTACACCAGTGGTACAATATCAAATCGGACCATGTGATTATGTAATATATGTTAGATACACCAGATACAGGCCTTCTGTTCTGGTGATAATCTCCCATACACACGCCATGCAACACTAATCTGAGTACTGGAGCACGACTGCACAAATATGCAGTTGCTAAGGCCATAATCTACTTATCTATAGAAAAGAATGACATAATGAAAGCTCTAAAAATTTAATACAAAATTTATGGGATATAAATCCTATGTGCAGAAGCAGGTTCACTTAATAGATTTCAGATTTCACAGGGGCATGGTGAAACTAAGTAGGCCTATCGTTCAAGCTGAAGTTTCGTTCCCATTGGCCCAATTCTGCATTAAAATAGCCTTAAATGGCTTAGGAAACTGGAAATCTTTTGATAGGATTAGACAATAACCACATGAAATAGATGCAAAGATCCACGAAAGTTGTTCTGATTAGCTGTTTCCTCAGTTTCTTCACTCTCTATCCCTTGAACTTTATTCCCGAGGTTTAAATATGAGAAAACATTTATTTTGAGGAATGCTTAGGCCTGTTCATGATCCTCTGTCTATCTACAGTATCAGTACATTTTGTTTTTTATTGTCATTTTTTGGGTTAATTCCCACTTATTTCCACAGGGTGTGAAGCCTCAGTTATACAATCCTTCCCCTTTTTGGTACAATCAAAAATACGGATTTTCTGCTGTTTGTAACTGTAAATCTATATCCAACCCACACTAAATAATCTAATTCTATCATCCTTCCAGGTACCTTCCCAGGACCCTTGGCCTTTGGTGCTGCCTTTGACAGAGCCTGTATATTATGGCAGAAAACAGAAACCGGAACGGGATCCTGCCTATTTTACGACAACAAGTCCATGTCATTATACCTCTTCCTCGTCAGTATAGGGATCAAAGTGATATCTATATTTTTCATGGTGGCAGCTTGGAAACTATATAAAGCCCCCACACCACCAGAGCCTCACGTGGTACACGTGCCAAATGGAGATCTGAAAGCAAAGCCCTCAGAAGGAGTAGACTCTAAAGCATTTGAACCTGATAATTACCAAGGACATGTGACTACTTCTAGATTCTAGAAGACATGGAAATATTGTATTTTGTTTCAGTGCAACGTGCTGGTTGGTGGTGTAACTTCAGTAGAATTAGATTTGTGCATAGGGTTAAGATTTCTTATCATAACCTACATTGCACATGTATATATATTGGAAATGTTGCAGAGCAACGTTATTAAATGAACCTTTGTCCAGATTATATCAGATAACACAACGGGATTGAATTATTTAAAATTTCGTCACTTCAAATGATATTACAACGTTTTGGCTACAGTTTGGCAGGATACCGATGACAGCGGTTTAGCTAGTCCTCAGGGCTACAGCGCCTGCCGCGTCTGCAGCGGACTCTACGCGGATCCTCCCGCGGTGAGCGTAGGTGCGCGGGCGTAGTGGTAGTCCTCAGGACTATAGCTAATTATGCGTTGCTTAAGTCTAACACTACTAGTAGCTAGTAAGGCCATCCTTAGTCCTGGGGACTAGGTGATCATTTAGCCCACAACTAAACTATACCAGTCAAGTCCTGGGGATAAAAGCATAGTCCTAAGGACTAAAGCCTAGTCCCCAGGACTAAGAATATGAGGATTTTGCCCTAGGGACTAATTGTACATTCCCATGAATTACCTTGCAGACCCCATGACTTTGTATAAGACTGTGCTGTTAGTCTCCAGGACCAAGCTTTTAGCCCTGGGGACTAATTCGTAGACTCAGGGACTACTTGTTTAGTCCTGAGGACTACAAAAATATTTGCCTAGTCCTCAGGACTATTAATGCATGCGGTTCTGAGGACTAATGCGGTTGTGACTAGGGATCTAGTCCTCAGGACTTCAAATTTAGTCCTGAGGACTACTTTTTAGTCCCCAGGACTGCTCTGTGTAGTCCCAGGGACTAAAGATACAGTCCTGGGGACTAGAACATTGTCCTTGGGACTAGAGACACAGTCCTTGGGACCAATGCCCTAGGCCCCAGGGGTGCCTGTCAACATGTTTGTACAGTCAAATAGATATAGCCCTGGGCATGAAAAAGCAGCCATTGTTCCATAGTCCCTGGGATAGAAAATTAGGCCTGAGGACTGTATCGTGGTCCTCAGGACTAGTTCGTCCAGGACTAGACTGTTATATCTGTAGTCCCCAAGACTAGAGAAACACTCATGGTCTCCTGAGGACTAGATTCATAGTCCCAGGGCTACCTCTGTTTGGTCTTGAGGACTAAACATGTACTTACCTAGTCCTCAGAACTAAAGTAAAGTCCCCAGGACTATATCTGTAGTCCCCGCTGCCCCCTGCTATAGGGCATTTCGCTTCTACTAGCGGTAGTCCTCAGGACTATGCCCCCATCCGCGTAGCCTGCGCGTATCTAGGTCAGCGCGGACGCGGCAGGCGCTGTAGTCCTGAGGGCTAGTTAAACCGCTGTCATCGGTATCCTGCTACAGTTTGAGATTATATGCGAGGCTTCCATCTTTTAGTCCGTATGTTGCGTTTCAGCACCAGGAGAGTTCCCCTGGGTGACTCTCCTAGAGTATAGGGACTTTTCTGGTATGCCTAAGTCTATAAAGCCTTGAGGCAGATACGGGCTTCCCTAGCCCACTTAAAAGGGTCTATATCTCCTCTTTCCTATCCCCTCAGGATGTGTGTGGTGCACATATGCGCGGGCACTGACACATTCCTCTGTTAAATTATCAACCTGTGAAGCACGGGATAGCCACTTAGTGCCGCTAAAGTGCTGTAAAACACAAATCAATCAATCAATCAATTTGAGGCAGATACATTACGATTAATCTCAGATTGATCAGACACCTTTGGCATAATGTGGTTTGTTGTATATATAGTTTATGTACAGTTTATTATCAAGATTATCAACTTTGTTGCAAAATGGATGGTTATGTATAGGCATAGGTTACAATGTAAAATGTAGAAATGTACATTGTAATCCAAACCTAACCTAAGGTACAGCTTAGTTCAGGAACTAATGTTTGGCAAAACCTGAATTGTACATAACCATCCATCATACACCTTTAGCTTGCCATGTGATGTACAAAGTAATGTAGAACTGATGTATTATATAGTTATGTTAAAATCAAATTGATTTACCCAATGTCTCGAAGGGTGTAATTGGGTCATGTGCAATGGACTGAGAGGGAAGGAGAGAGAAGAGACAGAGTGGCAATAAGAGGGACAGAGAGAGAAAGAAAGAGAGACTGACAGAGGGGAGAGTTTGTGACGCCTTCTTGATGTAACACATCTTATGGGATTAAAGATACAATATTATATCCTTATTTTGTAAGGCATTTGCAAATCATATTACTTGTGTCTTCCAAAGAGTCGAGTCTTATATCAAAGTGTATGATCCAAAATTGTGTATAGTAAGTACAAGTAGAGATGCACAAATAGGTTGGCTTATCCTAAGTTACTGACCCGCCATCTACTGAGTACGTTTGAAGCACCAACCTTGTGGACACCCCCCTTAAAGCATGCGCTGAGACCCAAATGGCACTGATCCTTGAGTTTTAGGGTGCAAGTCAGGCCCCTAGAACACAAAAATCTATTGATATTCGACCTTCAAGAGCCTACAAATGTGTAGAGGCAAGGAGAAAGGGGGCTCTGTGCTAAAAGTCACCTTTAAAATTCAGATCACTGGCTTTTCAGTGATATATTGCAAGAGAAGATACTCCTGTTAGTTTTAGAGGAATGACTTGCTAAACATAGGTAGGTGTGACCATTTCCTGAATGGCAATAAGCTTTATGCCTAATTATTCATGAGATACATATATAATTAGCTTAATTTATGCTAATTAGCTAAATTAGCATAATTTTTTATTCTTTTGCCTATAACTTTTGATCTAGAAATGGTATTTTCGTTCTGTTTTCACCATAGTAAACCTTGTGAAAGATTCTTTCAAATGGGATAATTGATTTTCCTATTGAGAATGAAAATCATGTTTCCATGGCAACAGACATCAACAAAAATGCCTATTTAGGCCCAAAAACGTTCTTTTTACATGCCTAATTTGGAACCTTTCAGCCCAAAATAGAACGTTTTATCTAAAATCATTGAATTCTCCATAAAAAAGTATCCTATAATAGTTTTAGGCATATTTTTCCTATTCTAGCCCATAGTGGTGTCCCCTGGTGGCTAAAACAGGTACTAAATCCCGCAGGAACCCCCATTTCTGCTTGCTGGCTAACAAATGTTACCCAGATCGCATTAATAGTATAGACTAGAGGGTTCCCAAGCTACACATTAATTAAATCCAATGGGAACCAAATTCAATGATTAGATAATGAACAAGTAATCAATGGATAACTCATGACGCGTGTGTGTTAGTGAAGGATAATGACACGAGGCCGTAGGCCGAGTGTTATTAGCCTTTGCTAACACACACAAGTCATGAGTTATCCATTAACTACTTATTTTATACCACGAAACCAAAAAATAATCAATATTATACCAATAAATTCAAGTTGAAAACAAAAATTATTCCCCCTCCCCGGTACTCGATGCCAGCCATTGTGTGCACACGATCAGTACATACACCTCGGTGCCCGGCAGCGGACAGCCACAGCGCCCGTCTCGGCTCAGACAGGCAGCGGCACACGGCTAAAGATTTCAATGCATCTCGCTGTTATGTTTGTGTATAAAATACACCTCCTCTCCCGGCAGCGGACAGCGGCAGCGCACACGGCGAAAAAGCTTCTCGCGGCTATGTTTGTGTATAAAACTCCTTGTCGCCCACCAGCGGACAGCGACAGCGCACACGGCGAAAAAAGATGCGCCCGGACCGGGGCTCGATCCATGTACCTCTTGCGGCTGAGCGCAAAGCGCTAACCGCTAGACCACCGCGCCTTCTCCATTGACTGCATCTCGAGGTTATGTTTGTGTATAATACACCTCCTCGCCTGGCAGCGGACAGTGACAGCGCACACGGCTTTGTATCATATCCAGATTTGGTTCGAACCGAGCGTATCTCGTCAGTCCCTGTGGCGCAATGCATAGGGGGTTGGACTAAGAATCTTAGGTTGCAGGTTCGAGCCCTACCATGGCAATGAAATATTCTGTTGGTTTTAACATGTAACATATGACATCGGAGGACATGAGAGGCGTGCTGTTATCCAGGATAACAGCACGCCTTAGATGGATAACAGCATGCCTTAGATGGATAACATCACGCCTTCCAAAATCGATGGTAAAGCCTACAGGGTGTGCAATATCGACAGATATGTGGATGGGAATAGACCCCAAAAAGCACTGTGTAAGCCAGAAATCGTGGTATAATTATGAGCTAAAGTATACACTCCTCCCCCAACCAACTATGGTCAGCGTTCTATACTATTTGCTATTCATCACACCATTTATCCATCTTTAGCTTCTATCTCACAGACTATAGGTGATAACATGCATCAATAAATCCATTTAAATGTAGAATAGGAGATTATGATTTATCAATATCACCTCCTATTGTAAAAGGTAAGTCACACTGACACTATAAAGGTTATGAGCTGGTGCACAGACAGCTTGCTATTATGGCTTTTAGCAAATCTGCGTCGCTTTAGACCCTGTTTGATACCAAAGTAGGCCTACATCAAGATATTTAAGGATCTAATGTCAGTGCCATCTTGTCTTCACACTTTGGATTATCTTTGTGACTCAGTAGGCGTTAAAGGACAGATAGCGGCTTATCTTCCCGTCTCTGTGGTTCTGTGGATTTGTTTATGAATCCAGGATACCATTATCCATCTACCTGTACTCTACGGCTTGGTCATAAAAGTCGACATAAAAGCTTTACTCTTGCTATCACAGAGTAAAGAAGGTTCTATCAAATCTCTAAAAGACCCTATTCTTGATAGATAATCCATCCGATACTGTAGCATGAAGGATACGATGAGCAGCAAAGCTGAGCAGGATCTGCGTTATGGCTGGGCAGGTTTCAGACCTGACTGTCCACAATTCATTAACACACCAGCTTGGTTCCTAACATGGATGACTTTATCTAATACCTTTTTCAACATTGTCACGAGTGGCTTAGTTGGGGTTGTTCTTACCAGTATTGAAGTCAGATTCCAGTTCAGCTCCAATGAAACAGGCTGGATCTCCAGTGCCTATGAAGTCGCTGCCTTGCCTGTGTCCCTATTAATTGTGCTGTATGGTAGGAAGATGCACCACCCCGTGTTAACTGGGGCGGGCTTGGTGATTATGTCTATTGGAAGTGTTCTTTTTATAATCCCACATTTCACTACTGATCTCTACAGTCCAAAGCAAACTAGCGAGAACGTCTCTGATCAGTATTTGTGTTTAGCAGACGACATTTTGACCGGCTTCAATAGAACTTGTTCCACTGATATTCCCCAGAGGTCACCCTTGTCGCGGTACCTATCTGGTGGCTTTCATTATTGCCCGGGTGTTTCAGGGTTTAGGGGTAACACCTATTTTTCACTAACACTATGCTCTATCTGGATGACTGTCTTCCC
Organism: Acholoe squamosa; assembly: GCA_949317995.1. Taxonomy (NCBI): domain Eukaryota; kingdom Metazoa; phylum Annelida; class Polychaeta; order Phyllodocida; family Polynoidae; genus Acholoe; species Acholoe squamosa. Next base: position 37,761,224 of record OX439049.1, read on the forward strand.
AAGGACAAATTTTCGTGTTATATGTGTAAGTATTACCACTTTTGATGATTGCCCGATTGGAATATGAATCAATTATCACCTCGTTTCAGATGCTGCTGGATTAAAGGCCATCGTGTCATGACTATTGTCTACATAGGCTTGATGGGAGTGATGTTGTTTCTTAGAATTTAAAAATGAACAACTTTATTGAGCTGAGTTTCTGGAATAGTGACCACAGGTTTTACTTCCCCTCTTTTGGAAATGGAGCAAATGTTACAATGATAGAAAAAAAAAATGACATAACTAACCTCCTCCGCCACTATCTATATAACAACATTGTATTTATCGTCACTGTCATTAAAAAAGTCAAAGTTCCTAGATTAAAGATTTCTCCATAATTTTCAGCCATTTGGTTGGTGGGTGGCATTGTTGGCCCTGCTATAGGCTATGTAATTGGTGGTTACCTTCTCTCCATCTTTACTGAATTTGCCTCTTCTGCTGCTGATGAGTAAGTATTAGGCACTACACGCGCCTGGACTTCCCTTTGGGGTAAAATGTCTACCACACTATATTGAAGATAATCCAAAGAAGCCTTAGGCTCATCTACGTTATGTACATTGAGTACCATTGCAGATTGAAAAAAAAACAGAGAGGGGAACATTTCAAGACTCTTAAGTGATATACATCTAAATCTAATTGCATAGACAATTCGGAAAAGGTGTATTAAAAGTTGGCTTATGATTAAATGTTAAGTTAACAGAAAAAAATGAAACAAACAAAAACTATGTTTTCTGATAGTACAGTTTACTTCAATTGTCGTTTAATATTACTACAGGATTGATATAACCCCAGATGACCCACGCTGGGTGGGTGCGTGGTGGTTGGGTTTCCTCCTAACAGCCATTCTACTGTTCCTTATCTCCATTCCCTTCTTTGGCTATGTACGTGATCTACCAGGTATTTCTGTATTTGATAATTCAGCAACCTATCATTCAAGCCAATGGCATTTTCTTTCCTTCGCAAGATCTCTGCAACTAATCATTTAAGTAAAACCCATTGCAAGATCTCTTCTTAACTTACCAATCAAGTGTATGTGTATTATAAGAACACTTACAAAAAGAAGACATAAATAGGGATACAGAATGGCTAAACGATCAGATATCAACTGTAAATTCTGTCCTCTTGTCATGGTTCATAAATCAACCTGTTATCAACAGGTGCGGCGGAGGTTAGATCACAAAAGATCACCGAGGCGCACAATGCCACTCACAATGACGTCGAAGATGACATTGAAGACGATGCTCAGACATGTTCCAGCTTGATGCCGTCGTGCATGACGTTGTTCCGTAACCCTGTCTATGTCTTCCTCTGTTTATTCTGCTGCAGCGATGCTTTTGTTATCACTGGTTTCACGACATTTGGACCCAAATACATGGAAACTCAATTTGGTGTCACAGCGGGGGTGGCAGGAATGATATTTGGTATGTTTTCACTTCCAGCAAATCAATTTCTTTTCTTTCTCCAACTAGTACACTGTAAACAGTAAAGTAGGGGAAACTTGTCTAATTTGGACAGGCTCCTAAATTGGACCACCCTTGTTTCCCTTAGTAGCAGAGTTAGGAACCAGGTTCCAATGCTGCCATTCTTAGTCAATATCACTAAAGTTGCCAATAACTTTCAAAAACATAATTCTGTGAAAAATGGCTTTTGGACCTCTTGATCTTATTTGTGTAACTGCTTACTTAAGCCCTCCTGGTTGCTAGGCAACATTTTTTTGTTCAAAATCCTATCAGAAATTTAGATGTCATATTGTATGTTTAGACTAAAATGAAATTTGATAAAAACTATTGTCATGTTTGCGAAAACAAACTATCAATGAGAAACTTGTAAAGTTGCCTAAATTGGACCAGCTTGGGTTTCCTAAGTTGGACCATAGAGCTTTATAGTATTGGGTCCATTTAGTTTCCTAAATTGGACCACTAAAAGGGACCTAGGCCTTATTTTCTAAATAGGAACAAAGTGTAACCTTTTTGAATTTCTTACCTCAGTACAGAACAAATTCATGTGACATTGATGGCAATAACAAGCGGAGTATGTTCATATGCATTTCCGTGTTTCATTGTGCACACATGACGAATCGTTTCTGTTTTTATTTCTAACGTACTTCCCTTTACCTGTAAAGCGTAATAGTTCATAGGGAGCTGTATTTGAGATTACAGCAAATACCACTGTTAGCTTACAGTAGAAATTGCTGTTTCCCTACATTAACTATTCACAGTGATATTATCCAGTATTACCATAAAAGATCTCTCTTAAATTTGGTTTGAGAAGTGGGCCTTTTACTAATATCAGAGACTTAAAGATACAGAGACATAATATTAGAGACCTTTAAAGCTTAAATATCTCCCCCTGTACACTTTTAGGTGTGATGACAGTACCAGGTGGTACAGGAGGAAACCTTTTAGCTGGATACCTGATACATAGACTCAGACTAACCACATCACATTTGCTAAAGCTGGAAGCTATCCTCAACTGTCTCCTTGTGGCCACTGGATTCATGCTGCTGATGAAGTGTGACCCAGTCACCTTTGCTGGGGTCAATTCTCCTTATGACAACATGAACAGGTAACTTTCCGGGTTTAGATTAAAGTGATGATCTTTCCTCTAGGATGTATCTTCCTTGGCACAGATAACATCCAGTACTACTCACCCTGTCATGCTGGCTGTCACCAAATTAATGAAGATAAGGTGGGCATCTATGGCTAATTTTAAACATTCTGATATCATATCTAATCTTTCTTCTTATTGAAAAGCATATCCCAAGAAAACTCCCCCCCCCTTTCTTTCAATTATTTTGAAGAGTTGTTAAGAAAGGAGGGGGGTCTATAAGACCCTCATAATTATAGAGCGTTCTTCTTTGTCTGCTCAAAAATCCAGGGGGAGGGAAAGCATGCACATTATAATAATTATCTATGTGCCAAATGCTTATTTCCACAGCCATCTACATCATATCTATGCCACCCCATGCCTATGTCCACAGCCATGCATATGATAACATCATATAGATCTATGTGACCCCATGCCTATTTCCACAGCCATGTACATCATATCCATATTATATGTCCCCATGCCTGTGTCCACAGCCATGTACATCATCTATGTAACCCCATGCCTGTCTTCTTAGCCATGGATATAATAGCTGTGTGTCTCCATACCTGCCTGGACTGTTGTGTACATCATACCTTTGTCTCCCATTGCCTATGGTCCTAATCCTGTTCTCATTCTGCAGGTGTATTACAACTGTAGCTGTATGGTAGGCAGTGCCCACAGCTCCACAATAGAGCCATGTACATCAGAGTTGTGCGTCTCCACAGCTCTGTTCTTCACAGCTCTGTTCTTCATAGCCATGTTCCTACTCTTCATGTGTATGTGTATGAATGGCACTGTGGTCATAAGGTACGTTGAATATGTGATGCTATATCACCAATTTCCAGGATTGCAAGATATTTTATTGTATATATGCATGAACCCACCCAGGTTAGCCTTTTTCAATCAGGGATGATTCCTGTGGTATGTTCCAATGCAGAACATCACACATGCAGAACATGCAGTTAGGCCCCTGGAAGTGGTGTACAGTGGTGCCACCTTTAGTGAGATTTGTGGAACACTTAAAGCTTAAGGAAAATACCTAGTACAGGCAGACGTATGCTAGGGGTAACTTTATCCTGTGCCCACACTATCTCCGCATGTTTTCTATTTCAGAAGTCATCAATTCAAACTAATCCAAAAGCTATTATGATACAGTTGGAGGATATCGGAATTATAAGTTATGATTTGATTCCCATACCTTGTACCCACTCCCCTTTAAAATGATTAGGCGTATACTGACAATTCTTTTCCATTATCTATTTGGAGTATGAAATCTCTTTAAAGTGCCACGATATTAAGTTACAATAATGAATAATATGCCCTATTTATAACACAGATGTGTGCCGCGAAAGGATAGTGCAGCAGCCCTGGGGCTTCAAACTCAGACTCATAGGTTAGTGCAGAATGAATTCATGATGTGTTTTTTTTCGTCCAATTTTCATGACTGTAATGATTTCATTGAATTTCCTTTATTTGCACTTTGAAGAATAAAGGAGTTTGAGTTTGAACATATTTGTCTAAAGAATCAGCACGTGATTATCTATACCTTAAGAATCAGCGATTCTGACGTGATTACTGATATGATTCAAGAAATCAACAGAAAGAAGACACTAGAATGACGAGTAAGAACAGAGAAATTAGGTCTCCAAAACATTGCTTCTTTTGTGTTAACCCCAAAAGGCTAAGATTTATCTAAACAAGTTATACTTATACCCTAAGCATGAGTCAAGATCTAATCACACTTTTTCTCATTGCAGGGACTGTTCCTGCGCCAATTGCCTTTGGTGCTGCCTTTGACTGGTCTTGTACATTGTGGCAGGAAACATGTGGACAGACTGGTTCCTGTGTCTCCTACAACAACCGCCAGGTGTCTCTCTACATTTTCCTCTTCTCCATGGGGCTCAAGATATTGTCTATAGTGTTCATGGTAGCCTGCTGCCTCCTGTACAAACCCCCTGTACTGGAGGAAAGGGAAAAGCAGATAGAGGGAAATGATTTGCAGATTACCAAATTTTGATACATGTATTGATCATCGACATTTCGTTTTGGGGGGATTACTGTGGACAGGATCCAAAGCAGCTGGGTATTATTATTATATCCATCATCCGGACTGTGATGAAAAAGAAAATTATAAGATGGACCCTTATTGTGAAAGGTTCAAGTGTCCAGTTACACTATATTGGTGAACCATGATTAGAATTTTAATGTGATGTGTATATCATGTATTTGAGTCATGTTTATGTAAATGTATTTTTGATATGCATTATCTAATCATTTTTTCATAACAGGAATTAAAGCAAGAACGTAGCATTAATACAATTATGGGAATGTGTTTTTGTATATAAATAATTTACCACACATGATTGTATAGATTCTACAGTGTTCTCCTCATCTTATCATGCGAATATAGCAGATTATTATGCCTTATATCATGCCTTATCAACTGTAATCTCGCCTGACTGTAATGTATGCTGTAATAATATAACTATCCTGTAATGCGGATAATAATCCTTACTATTATTTTCATGTGAGGTTCAATTCAACTCTTAAATCACACAGGATTTGGAACAAAATCTAAGTACCTTAACACAAATTTGGACTGTGGTAGGCCTATGTGTAGATATGGTCATAAGATTCTGGATGGTGTCTTGAATATCAACAATAAATCAACAAAGGCTTCTCCTAAATATGCCTAAAAAGAGGCTGGTCATTTATTTCAAATCAGAAAGTGGGTGGTGCACTAAAGGATGTGTTTAAGAACACACCTATTACAGTAGAGGTGCATGTAGTAGAGGGACTAAGTACACTGAAAAAATAGGGTCTTCAAAATGCACAGCAACAACGAGGCAAAACCTGGTTAGATTTGGCATAACTGGCACGGACTCTCAAACCTTTCATCTGGCTGGGCCATATAAAGGTGTCAAGATGAAGAGTCTGTACTAGCAAACCTATTGTTTTTGTGCGCCTGGTGTGCAAAGATCCACCCACGTCTCCAATCAATATTAGGGGGTACTGGGATGCATAATTATTGACCAATGAGAATCTTAAGAATTTGTAGGGTGCATTACAAGTGGTACCCATCATGCTGGCTGTTATCAGTGCTTGTCTCTCCAGGTACCAGATGAAGCAATGGCGTACTGGATGACCTGGAGCCTAGGTAAAGTGGCCACTCCTTAGAACCTATCTGTGTCTAAGTGATAATGACACAATTTGGCACAAGGATGGCCTACAGATAGCAGTGATAGCCTGTAGGCGCAATTGGTAGCCATACAGTGATAAAAACCCAAAACGTGAAGTGCACTTTCAGGTAACAATAGGGAATCACTAAGACATGCATCGGGGACATATATTATCAAGGATGTTAAAAGAAAATACCACCCTTTTTCATGTTGATTTATTTTGGTAGTCTTTGTTCTAATAAACAAGATTTTGGCATGTATACTTACTGAAATGTGCATTACTATAATTGGAGCAGCAGGCCTATCTGCTGCATTATATGATATCACAATTGACCAAATGCAGCAGAGCTGTGACTGTATAGTGCTGCTGGGCTACAGTCAAATCCTCTCCATATCCTTTCTTGGACTATGGTTGTTCGTTTTCTTTGACAGATGGCATAAAATAACCAAGGAGAGGGTTTCTAAATGATATCATAATGTTGTGCACTTCAGTATTCTACTTATCAACATGTTTTACAACAGTCTCCATACATATTCAATGCAGTTCCTGCTGCATTTGCTCAATTTTGACGTCATACAATGCCGCAGAAAGGCCTGCTGCTCTCCCATATAGTAGTGCATGATTATTTTACTAAGTATGCCATAATCTTGTTTATTTGCACAAAGGCTATTAAAGTACCTCAATATGAAAATAGGATGGTCTTTTCTTTTAAGTCTCCGTCATGTCTCTGATATTATGTAGCATGGGTTTACTCTTCCAAGCATGGGCGTGTACTAGCTAGTTCAATACCAAGTTGAGACTGTGTATGTGTTATCCATAATACTAAGAGAGGGTTGGCCATTCAAGGACATTTGCTGCCCTCTGGCAGATACCCTTTGAACTATTTCCTATACACATAGCCATGGAAGACAGAGGTGAGGGGGGACTTTGGCAAAGTCCCCCCTCACCTCTGTCACCAATGGCTATGCATAGGAATAGAGCTGCCAGAGGGCAGCATCAGCCCTAGAGTGTCACACCCTCCCCTTAGTATATAGATAACAACTACACGGACTCAACTTGGTAACTAGTACACGCCCATGCTTTTAAGTGACCATTAAGTTCAGCCAGAACCGCTCATTTCAGGTCTAAACGGGAAAATGTGGCATTTGAACTCATAGTGACCCACCCTGCCTATCCATTGATTTATTGTAAAACAGATATGTCTATCTAGAGCTCCTGGAGATATTAGTACCAAAACTTATCAGTTAATCCTGTGATTCAGTGGCACCAACCAGGCTGGACCCAACACCAGTAACCTAAACCACTCGTAAACAGATGCACATGCATGAAGAGCTATGAATATGATATAAACATTTTCTGGACTATCACTTTTCTTTCTTGACATTATGGAATAAATAGTGTGTAGGTGAAAAATCATTTAGCATTGACTTTTTACTTTGCCACATCGAATCATAACCTCAGTTTTGTTTTGCAGTTGTGTCGATCATCTGGAAGTGTAGATTGAAAGAAAATCATTTAGGGGCCTAAATCATTGATATTCACAGTATCAAAAGAATCCTCTTTGGTTTATGTTCTCAAATTTCAAAAGGCTCCTTTTGTTTGCTTTCTCAATCATGAACTGATCATCTGCATATATAACATTTCATGCGGCGGCTAATCCTGGCGGCTGATATCAAAGTAGAACTGCAATCTGGTAATGCCAGGCTAGATAAAATTGCCTGCGATGTCCCCTGTGCCATCTTCCTTCAGAGGATGCAAGATAGCATAAGTAACATGTTACAATACCTTATGTACAAATAGAGATATGAAACAGACAATGTCCACGTCACACATGTTTCACTATACACTGTAAAAAATGGCATAAGAATAACAGCGGTTCTCTGGGGCAAAGCTTCCACTGGATCAGTATTTCCAGAGAAATTCTTTATAACACCGTGTTTTACTGTACTGTTTCTGGGACTTCATTGTACAAATTGCACTATTGCACTCATTACAAGTATAGTGGTTTGATGTGGAGTTTACTGGGATGTCTAGTAGATTCAACAGTAATCTTGTAGAGTGTATCTTATCTACCTCACTGACCATGGGACCATAGCCGTGTGGGATCTGGTCACTCTGACGTCACAATACAACTGATTTCCTGATTTGGGCTATGACAAGTTCAGACTCACATAGGCTTCAGCTCATTTAGAAAATGTGTAGTTATCTTGTGGGTACCTCTGTATATATGCCGCTGCCGTCTGTTCATATCGTAATGGATGTTGATACTTGGTTCCGTCTGAGCTGATCGCAAAAAGTTACGCTGATTTAATAGCATTTCAGGTAAAGAGAAAAGAAAAAAAATGACAGGTGAAGATTGATGAAACTGATTTTCAGCCAAAGGTGTATCGCCGATACGTTTCCGATACATCAGCAACAGTATTATTTTGGACCATTGGAGATAATTGGGCCAAAATTGGGTGCCATTGCCCAAGAATCGGCTTTGGTGAAAGAGCTCGAAAAATTCATCAGTTATCGTCTGAGACACATACATCTACATTCTGTGACCTGATTTTTTTTTTGTCAAAACAGAAAAAATCGGTGAGACACACAATGATGAAGACTAAAGATTTGTACAAAATGCTAAGCTGTAACAGAACGTGGAATGCATCAATTGCATTGCTCTCACTTCCTCCATAACTAAAATAAAAGCACATTTTGTTCAACTTAGTTTCTCAATGTCCGTTTTTACTTTTGCTCTATTTAACCGTATACTTTTACTCCAGCCCAATGTCCTGAAGTAATGTACCTACTATTTGGCCATTTCCCAAGGGGGCAAAGCCTTGGACCAACATTGAGAGCTTTTCGATAACATTCTGAACTGATCTGTGTGCCTGCAGGGGCGTAGGAAGCAAATTTTTATTGGGGGGCCCAGGGGTCTTGGTTGGGGGGCCTGCTATATTTTTATAATTATAGGCTTATATAGGGGACCTCCTCATTATTGGGGGGCCAGGCCCCCCTGCCCCCCCCCCCTTTTCCTACGCCCCTGGTGTGCCTGAGAGATGCCACTAAGTTGTTAGGCAATTCTACATTATTGTCAATTGCAGCGAATTGGGGTCACAGATGTATTTTTAATGGGGGGGGGGGTGAAAATGCTTAGGCTGTTTTGGAATTTTGTGGCAAAGATACCCATGCATTGAGGGAGCTACCCTGTAAATTGGGAACACTAATAATGAAATTGCTGATTTTAGCCTCATTTCAATTTTATAGCATTAAATCCTATGGAATTCCAGCCGGAATGAGCTCATTTTTCTGGGACACATTTTTCCTGTTTCATCAGACCAGATTGATATGATATTTATTGTCTACAACGCAGGGCATTGACCTTCTACCTGAATAATCTGCCATAGCCTAAGTATAGTAAAATTCAGGATATTTCAGGAATGATGTATAATGTTGAACGTACGGTTCCATGCCACATTTAGTATTATGTTAAAAATTGCTGGTAGATTTATTTTCTAATATCTGTCATTTAGACCTTGCATAAGTAGAATATTATGAAAACAAAAAAAAAAGTTTTCCAACACACAAAATTGCATGTATGAGGTTCTGAAATATATGGTTCCTCTGAAACTACCCCAAACTGACTTTCATTCACTGAGATTAAAATACAAGGTTACATGTTACAGACCTAAATATCCTTTATTCCCTGACACAAAGTAAACACACCAGACATTTTACCTACCATGCTTAATTTGATGAACGTTTGTTTTTTTTTTATATGATATAATATACTGCAAAATGTGGCATGTACGGTTCCAGTTTACCTACACCAAAGGGATATTGGACCTAATCTCTAAAATCTAAGAGTAATAATCAATATTGATCATGTATGGTCCCTTACATAGACTATTGAAATAGGAAAAGTTAACTCATTCATACCGAGTAGGAAATTCACTAGGGGTGGTCAAGTAAATTAAACAAAGTGAAAACAGTCAAAATACCTCTGAACTAGACCATATAATATGGGCTGCTGCTCCAAATTTACATAGGTTAAAGTAGGGTCGACAGGGTAGGTATTAGATGGGCTGATCTGATAGAAATGAGAGAATCACAAATTATTTCTATTTTAGTAGCATCTATCCCCTTCCCGTGGAAAGATCTTAGTATGACCCCATTTCAGTGCAATCGACCATATACCAAACCTTCGGGAAATACCAAAACATTAGATCATGTTATGAGGAATCCATGAGTGCATCTTTTACTAGAGTACCAGGCAGGGTTGAATTCACAAAGCAATGTTTTGCTGCATCTTATACAGCTTTGAGAGTGTTAGGTGTGCAGATATTTGGGATATAGGCTAAAACTATCATTATCTATCATTGATTAGGGATCGCCCCAGGGAAGAGGCTTCCATATCAGCAGCTACATAGCCTACACCTGGTTAAAAATGAGGAACAAGGGTTACAGATCACCTGGTATCTGGAGGTTTGATATGTATAGGCCTACTGACCTGCACAGCGACTGGATGGGACCATTAGTCACAGTTGTTAGGTTATCTTTGAAGGAGGGCGGATGTCAATTGTAATAACAAAGACTTTAACAACACAGCTATTTAACAAGTGACTAAGTTGATATAAACATTATTATCGAGTCATTTAGCAGTTTCTCCTAGTATAAATCCCCTTTCTACTGCTATATTATACACGCCAATCAAAATGATCTTTTGTATGTCTGTCAGTGGAGAATCTTTTCTACCCCAGCCTTGAATATGCAGTTTGTGGTACACTTTATTACCTTTATTGGTCGTATCTAAGAGCACTCTTCGTGGATTTGAGGAAAGCATTTGACACAGTCAGACATGAACAACTTGCCAAATACTTTGATCATTTTGAGAAGGGACCAAGTACTCAGACTTTGTCAAGCTAAGCTCCATGCTAACTACATAAGTTGGTCACGCAGTAGACTGTGATTGTGAAGCGTCCCACAAGGCTCTGTCCTAGGCCCTGTTCTCCAAGTTATTGGCATCCAATATGTCTATTGTCTACAGTTACTAATTACACAAAACTAAATCCATCTGTCAGAAGAGCATTCGGGAAGTTGATTTCGCCAATATAGAGACATTATCAGTGAGGTTTCAAATGACATAATCATTGTCACATGCCTAAAATATGTCCATCATTACATTGTTTATCTCACGGTTCTGGCTTACATCGTGCTTTTGAGGTATACATAGTAACATTGTGAAAGGGATCTGGAATGAAATCAAAATTGTAATGGTATTGCCTTAATGGTAGGCCTGAGGTGATTCGTTTCAGAGATGAGTCAGATATTAACCTACTGGTATGGTGCCAGTCAGATAAGAACGGTCACATCGAGGACCGAGTAATGGTGTGATCTATTACTGATAGTAGCAGGCGCAGCTCTTAAAGGGGTCAGCAGGGTCTGCTTTGGCCCAGATCCAAAAAAAATCAACTAACGGTGAGGTCAAATCTGGGGGACCCCACTGCAGGGGTAAATGTTCACTTTTCTTAAGCATGGATCCTCCAGAACAAACAAGAAGATGTCAAACCAAGAGTATAGACCAAAGAAATACCCAAATTTATATTTTTGATACTTTTTAAAGACACTCAAAATGGAAAATGATTTTTAAGCATGATACATGTCTTATACTCTATTGTCTAAAACATGGCTTATAGGTACCATCATATACCATCATATTCATGTCCATTGGAATGATATGGAGGTGGACCCGAGATTCTATAGACATATTTGTGAGTAAATCCCAAGTAAAATCTCCCAACCTGACCAACAGCATTATTTACATACCAACACCCCTCACTAAGCTTTGATTATTACTGAAGTATGCAAATTTAGGGTCAGCAGTGAAGATTTTCTCACATCAAATGCTGTTTCATTCAATTATAAGCCTAGAAAGCTCAACAAACATATACAGAATAGTTAGATTACTATGAGCACTTCCAATTTCTTTATTGTCATACTGCAGACACTATTGGATTTTGGTGTAATTACCATTAGTTGATTTTAGGGATGTCTGTCAAAAGTTGGCTATTATATTTTTTGGGGAAAAGGTCTGCCAAATTTTGAATATTTTGTCTATAACTTTGAAAATTCTAGATCTCTATTTTAATTTTCATCTGCTTTCCAGCAAATGATTCTGACAATAATATTTCTAAATCAGCTGGTTATGCTACTGATAGTATGCAGATGAGAAATGCTGCCTAATCAGGTATTACAGATTCAAATAATGCTACCATATCTCCTCAAATATAAGGTGCACCTGGCACATGAGATGATTGTGCTAAGCCCCATTATTTAGACGTTTGGGTGTATTCCTGAAGTCCTAGCACTGTTTGATATGATAAATACCTCTTCTGTAAGGCACATCCTGACTTAATGATATGTGGCCATTCCTAATAGGCACAACTGTGCCAATCCACGTGTATATAAGCAATCCCCTGCCCAGCAGTTGAATACAGGTATTAGGGATCCTGCCTATGTCATTAGGGATATAACCTATAATAGCCTAGGGGAGATGTTTCTATATAGGATTCTAGACCCACGCCCTGTGAATCAACCATTTTGAATTTTGCTGGTTCTTCTAAAAGTGCAAAACACACTGATAAGATAACAACCACTTCCAGTGACAAGCTGGCTCCATCATATCAGCTCTTATCAGTGCATGTTGCCAGAAACCAGCTCCAGTCCCACTTAGACCCAATAGAAATGTAGTAAAGTTGTGTAAGGCATTTTTCTTGTCTACATACAGGGGCCATCCACAAATGGGGGGTCAGGCTCAGCGTGACGGAATTGATTTTCCATATACCTTCAGCATTGCAAATTTGGCAAAAAAAAACGTGACGAGGGGGGGGGGCAATTTTTTTTTTTTTTTTTTGGCGACCTGACACAGGTGCAAGTATCGCATTATAGGTTTATGAAGGTAAAATGATTCGTCATTAGAGAGGGGGTCCCGAGGAGGGTCTAGATCTTTGATTGCTAATTTCTACCGTTAACCTGGGGGATGGAGATTTCTGGAAAACTATGAGGCAGCCATTTCACGGGGGACAAAATGGCTGAAAACAGACCATAAATCAACTTCAACCATACATAACCTGTATCTATATCGATCAGGCCATTTTCCCAATCTTATCATTATTCTCTTATCTTATCACCGTCACGTCCTATCACAACCCAAGGTGCGTGGAGCTAAGGGCCCTAAGGAGCCTGTAGGTGGTCAGTCAACTTAGTCACAGTGGGGAAGCCTCCCTATCGAGGTGGTGGGAGAGAGAAAACATCTAACTGCATGTCTAATTGTGCATTATAACAGAGCACCGTCTTCAGAGCACTAGAGAGAGGATCCAAAATTTATTTTACTCTGCAATAAGGATACATGCATTAAAATGGCGATGTTGTGACGGCACGTCCAGCATGGACAGTCAAGAGATATATTGATCAGCAGATTTCTTCAACGTCAAGGTCAGGAGTTTCACCAGGTTCAAAGAACATTTGGGCACACATAACAACTACTGCTGTCATTGAAGTGGATACGACAGTTTGATTTCTTTGAATCCGCACAACCCTGTTCCAAGGTTGGTGATAAACTTGGTTTTATTTGAATGAGCCATGGAGATAATATAAAACTTTAATGGATGCACAGTGCATCAATGCACCATGCTTATTGCTTGTCATGATGCATAAGGTCGAATCCCACGATGCAATCTAAACCTCCAAACACCTTCCAATTGAGACCTTAGATCCTTGCTTACACTATAAATTGCAAGGGTACACAAAGGAGCTTTGATCCTACCTAATCCCACAGTTGCAAATAGAATGATGCCTCAGCCCTGCAATTTGGACTAAACTCTTGTTATTAATGAGGACCTCACCTTTAAACCATTAGGTGCCCAAGCAAGCTTAAATGTGGTTTTGGGCTTAAATGCATCTATATTGAATGACATTTCCATCCAGGTACTTCTACTGGTCCAATTTGCAAAGTTAGACCCTCCTTAGGGAGTGGTCATTATTTATCAACAGGGGGGGGTGGTGGGTTTGAGGGGGGGCGTAAAATTTTCAGACCCCTCCCGAGGGGGGGGCTAAAAAAATTTTGACCCCTCTTGAGGGGGGCTAAAAAAATTCACCCTCTTTTTAGCAAAAAAGCCCGCGCGCTACTATAGATCAAAGAGGGGCGCGAAAACTGTGGCACGGGGGGGGCGCAAAAAATTTTGATTGCCGTCGAGGGGGGGCGTAAAAAACTTCCGCGCATCCGCGTGATAACCCACCACCCCCCCCCCTGTTGATAAATAATGACCACTCCCTTAGAAAGCTCATGACTTCACAATTATGATACAACCATCCATTTGGCATGGGAAGTCAAAAACTGAAAATCAGCTGTCATTTTATGTGCTTCATTAAAGGGGAACCCTCTAGGGAGCTAAAGTCTTAACATGGTACTAATGTGATGGTGGATCATACACACATAGTTTCCCATACTCCCATTAGATCTTACAACAAAAGTTCATATCCATAAAGAGAAGCCATATTTGTTACTAACACATTTTGTTTCCTAAGTGGCAGTGCACATGCAGGCAGAATCAGCTTTGACAGATCTATAAGCTCTCAGTATTGCAGGGATTATGGCTATATAATTATATAGTACAAGAGAGACCAAAATACTATAAAATGACAACAAATGGAATGTTTTGGTAACTATGGTTACCAGACCTGACCAGAAATATTATGCCCTTAACGAAAAGTCTTCCCTGCATTATGAGTATTGAGAAAATGTAATGCAGAGCCCATATCAAATGAGAATATCAAAATAACACATGATCTTATCAACAAAGTGATACAATTGATAAATCTTCAAATAATTCTGGGCATGAAAGGGTTAATAGTGGGGAGGCACTTCATAATATTTCTGTTCGTGATTTACTAGTCGTAAATAGGAAAAATATTATGGATATCTGTCTTCATTTTAATGTGCTTTTGTCCCTTATGTCTAGATACAATACTATAGGCTAATGTCTATGGAATAATAGACCTAGAACCTGAAAGTTAATGGGACGTGACCCCCCTATTTTCTCTGTATGATAGAACACATTTTAAATTGCAGAAACTTTCCACATTAGCAAGGAAAAATATCTAATTATCTAGATGTTAATTTATAGCCCAGTCTGCAAGGGGCTCCTTGCGTTTATAACTGCCTGTAGCCATTATATATACCCCTTGCAATATACAGGGAGGGAACTAAATTGCAACAGAGTTCTAAATTGCAGAAACTTTCCCGTGAAAATTGCATCATGGGATTCGACCTATACCTGAGTATTAGGGGTTTACAGCCCAAAACAAATGGCATTAAACAACTTAAGTTTGTGAGGGTTAAAGAGTTAAATAATTAAAAAAGTAAGTTAATTCTTGTTTTTCAGTAAAAATCTTGAGATATTAGGTCTGTCAAAAACCAATCCAGGCCTGCAGAATGATAAAATCTGAAGGCCAGTAGGGGAAGGTTGCCTAATTTGGACCGGCTCCTAAATTGGACCACCCTTGTTTCCCCTAGTGGCAGTAATAGGAACTAGGTTCCAATGCTGCCATTTTTTAGTCAAGATCACTAAAGTTCCTAATAACTTCCAAAAATGTAATTTTTCTGTAATTTTATACACACTTTTCGTGGAAAATGGTTTTTGGACCTCTTGATCTTATTTGCGTCACCACATACTTAAGCCCTCCTGGTTGCTAGGCAACATTTTTTTGTTCAAAATCCTTTAAAATTTTTAGATGTCATATTATACTTTGAGACTAAAATGAAGTTTGATGAAAACCATTGTCAAGTTTTAGAAAAGAAATTATCAATGAGAAAGATGAAAAGTTGCCTAAATTGGACCAGCTTGAGTTGCCTAAATTGGACCATAGTTGTAATATTGGATCCAATTTAGTTGCCTAAATTGGACCACCCGGTGGGGCCTATGCCTAGTTTTCTAAGTTGGATCAACGTGTAACCTTTTTCTTACTCCAATACAGAGCAAATTCACAGGATATTGATAGAAACACTAAGAGGACATCTGATATCATATATCAAAAGTTCCTTAGTTTTATATAATTTTCAATATAATGAAAGTATAAAGAAATACAGAACAATAGTGCATTTTGGTCCAAATTAGGATACCAACTGGTCCAATTTAGGCAACCAGGTGCCTAAATTGGACCATTAGGCTTTCATTTTTAATTGCACACCCTGACTAGAGAAATTCAAATTCCTAGATTTCTATGCTATGACCATAAAGCTATAAGGTACCATCACAAAATGTATACATTTTACATTCCAATTCATAGAAATAATCACTGGACAGGAAAAAGTTCTTAGGGGGTCCAAATTAGGCAACTTTCCCCTATAGACTGGGAGTCATGGGGCCCTATAGGCCCTATTGTACTTGGTGGCTTCATGCCAGATCAGGTTTTCATTAGACATAGTCACATACTGCATTGATTACAAACTGATTTTACAAGAGACTGAATGTCTGAATACATATGATTATTTCCATTCTAGTACCACACGTTTCAAAGAGTGATTTTCAAAAGAAAAGGCACACGTGAAGTCACAGCAAAAGGCGCCTTATAATAGTTCCATGGTGTTCAGAAGCATACCAGACTATAATCGTTTCAATTTAGATGACATGTTATTATCAGACCAATTCAATTTGCAATGTGTCACACAGCAATATTTGGCATGTAGTACATTTTAGCACGACACCATGGCATTATCTCTAAACACTTATCACTTATCACTGATAGGACCTATTCATTTATGGCTGCCTCAGATTACCTTGGACACGTCAATATAGGTGTTTTAGAGTGCCAATGTACTGGGGACCTTCTACGTCTATTCGGATCTAAACAATAACATTTAGACCTAGATGTGATGATAGCACTTCTTATGCTATTCAGTAATATGTAGGCCTACATGTCCCTGCACATGTATGCCTTGGCCACTGCTCAAGAATTAATGACCAGGACCCCTCAAAATGCTATCATTTAATCACTTTTTTCTCTACAATGTCAGGGCTTTAAGAAGGGAACATTGGAACCCCAGAATTTAATATGCTTTCCATTGCAAATTGAAAACCTTTGGTTTCGAAGTAATTTACTCACTATACCTGATTGACCTTATACTCATACCTAGCTCTGCAAGAAGGGCCAGCCCAATGTTATTTTTTCGCTAAGTGTTCTTTCAGACTCTCAGTCATATTTTCTTTTAGAGAGAAGTGAAAGAAAATAATTGATCTAGCTGTCCACATTTATCCAAGTGATGCAGCTAGGAATATACTTTCCTCATGATGCAAGGAATTCTGTATCGACCTTTAGAAATCATAAACGTCTTCTATAGACGAAATAGGGAAAAACGATCTTAGAAGATATAAATTAAAAACAAATAGTTTAAAAGTGAAACGTATGTGTTTCGTCTTACACTTCCAGGTAGCACAGAATATGAGTAAGAAGATGGAGGCCGCACCTACGATATCGGAGCCAGACAGGCCTAAGTTCCTGTATGGTTGGTTCAGTTGTACACCCTCCTGCCTCCAGAAGATCAACAAAGCTGGATGGTTCCTTCTCTTCATGTGTCTAGCCAACATCTTCCAATCCATGGTCATTAATGGACTAGTAGGAGTCGTCCTTTCCAGCCTGGAGACCAGATTTGGCCTGACTTCATCTCAAAGCTCCTGGATTGCCAGTGCCTATGATGTCTCAACTGTGCCAGTTTTAGCCATAGTCAGCTACTTTGGCTCCAAGAGCCACAGGCCTAGATGGACCTCGGCTGGGCTTTTCCTCCTGGTGCTTGGGACTGCCATTTTCGTTGTACCCCACTTCAGCACTCCTGCCTACAATCCTGGAGCAGATGACAGTGAGGAGGATGCTGGTTTGTGCCTGCTTAATGGTACCAGATCGACAGGAGGAGGGGGAGGTAGCAAGGGCGAGTCCCTGTCTGGTTACCTAGCAGTGTTCATCTTTGGGAGGGTGTTACATGGTATAGGAGCCGTACCTTTGTATACCCTGGCTGTCACCTACATCGACGATGGAGTCAGCAAAGAGTCTTTCTCTCTTTACATTGGTGAGTTTATGTTTGATTAAATCTTTGTACAGAACGCTGAATCATTGTTGGAAATTAGTATATCAACGAGCTGTCAATGGCATTCAATGTTTCGTGCTTCTTGTAGAGTAGAGGCTTAATGGAGAATGGAGGGGGGTTGTTGTTATAAGAAAGATATTTTCAATAGGCGAATAATTTGAATTTATTCCCCGGTTTAGATTCGATTTATGTGGTTATTTAGTCATGATTATCCACCTAAGAATTGACACAAATCTGACATCCAAATATGAGCTATATTGTAACGTTGGACCAGCATCAGACTGCCAACATAATACCAACGTTGATATGATTTATATTGTCGCAATTTTGGCACTACTCCCAGTGTTTTTGCGATCATTGCTACAAGATCAAATTGCCCTAATGGGCACAAAGGGCTATAGGCCTATATATTATGGTAGTTGTATAAGACAATCTAACCTTGACCGTAAAAACATGTATCATTGCACCCTAAGTGGCCATATCTAGACACTCTAAGTATCTAGGTGCTAGAGGTTGGCCTCACCTGTAATCTTAACTCAGATAACCTGTAGATTATCTCTGATGCACAGCTGATAGATGCGATGCATGCACACTGAGAAAATTCTTCCTGACAAAGTGACATGTATACCCATGTCAACTTGATTTGACACAGAGAGCACAGGTCATTGGGACATGTGCACATATGTCACCATGACAACTGTAGCACACAGTAATCCTCATATGATTTGACATGCCTTAAAATGCCATGTCATCTGTGAGTTGACCAGGGTCACGGCCATGTCGAAGGCACTTGACATGTGATGGTTTGACATACATAATTGTTCTAGGATATTCCACTAGATGGAGCAAACAACCATTTTGGTACCAGGACTAATCACTACCAAGAAGTACTACCAACACTTGAGACATTTGATGTATCTGTGTCATTTTGTTTTCATGAAGAATAGATCACTAAGGTCTGTAAATACTATCAATAAATGGTAGTGAATTCTATTTCGTTGTTAAATCTGCATTTGTTATTGAATATCAAAATAGACACCCACCATCCTGAATACTCCAACTGGAGTGGTTAGACACCTTATGTGTGGGTCAGTGAAAATACCAAAGGACTGTATTCTAACCCACAATCTATAATCTCAGTATCTACAGTACAGGGAGACATATGGCATTGCCATGCACCTCCATGCCCTTGTCTTATGGACTGCATAGAGGTCCTCAGTCAAGTAGGAGTTCTGTAGATAGGAAAAAGTGCCTTAGTGTTGCAGGCCTGTGGGACTATGATATCCCCTGCCTTCTATTATAGGCCTCCCTTGATTGAACCATTGGTACATAGTTATTGACTGCTCTTGACCCTTACATAATTGTCTCACAGTATTACCTAGCACTCAGGTGAATGGATCAGAAATATGTGACGTGTCTTTATTACGCATGTCAAATGGAGTTGACAAACCAAATATGAGAGGGTCAACCTCATTTGACATGCCTTCATACATGTCATCTGGGAGACAAATTGTGACCTGTGCAGTATGTGTCAAAGCGATCAGTGTTCTTTCCTCTGTGTGTATGCAATAATGGTTTCATTTGCACATTAGGGGGCCAGGATTTAGGAGAATCATAAATATCAATCTTTATGTGGGATGGGTTTGGGAAGCCATCAAAGATTGACAAATCTTTTACTGCATTTCCCATTTGGCTAAAAGTGTCTACAACGTTAGCAAATAATTTGTAGAGCAAAATGTTTGTAGCAAACGTTAGTTTAATGGTAAGGACAGATTGTAATATACACCTCTACTATAACGTCAAACATTTGGTGTTTACCACAAAAATAGCTTAAACCTTTACAAACTCTCTCTGTACCCCCCCCCCCAACTTTCTGTCTATTTGTGTCTAATCATATACATATATTTATATTCACTCCTTTAGGTTTCACTACACTGCTTGATTTGACATATATACCTTTAAAGCAGTTGCAAAGAGGCCTTTTACTATATAGTTTGAAAGCGCTTTAATCCATGTTTCACTGCTTTAAGGTCAATCCAATTCATATGTGTCGGAATAAGTCATCAATACACTAATATAATCGACTATACAGCTTTGTTTGAAACTTTATAGCGTTCTTATCAAAAGGCTCAAATGGCTCTGGACATAAAGGGTATATGAAATCAATGCCATCCAATCAGTTAATGGCCATGATTGAGAGAGGCACAGCATTATAGATTAATCACATCTCTCTTATCAGTTGATAGTTCTAAGACCTAGACATGATGATATGATATACATGTATTGTATAGGTAGAGGATACCAAGTTATCGGGTTTGGTTAATTCCTAATCATGACAGTAACGATGGTACATGATCATTGTATAATTCCTAAATCACCACAACACAGAAAACGCGCTGCTGCCACTGGAAAATCCATCAATGCAGAAGAGTTTAGGGTGGCCAATGTCCCATGATAACCTAAACTCGTCATACTGACAATACAAAGTCGTCATATTGACGAATTAGGTGACAGGATAAGGACCTAAAGTCTTCATGTTGATGGCCAAAAGCTGTAGATTTAGGTATTGTCAACCAGAGGACCTAAAGTTGTCTGCACTGACTAGTTTCGGACTTCTTAGGTTTTCAGTGAATAAATTATTATAAACTAGGCCTACATTTTACACATAACTTTCAATTCGTGTTAGGTGTTATACTGTACACTGAAACCACATGTGAATTGCTTCTAGGTAACCAGTTTATATGGATTGGGCTGAATTTGAAGCCAATTATGCAATGGCTTCAGGCGATTAATAATCTTGCCTGCTTTATGTAGACCAGGAGGCTGTTGCAAAAAGATTGGGAATATTCTCACTGTAGCTAACTCACCCTCCCGTTCCCTGTGATTCGCCACCTTGAGAAGCCACTTCCTTCAGTATACTGTAATGGAATTGACTTCCTCTGAATCAGACTGGCTTGGGGAGGGGTTCAATAATTGGCTCCACCTGAACGCGTCCTATAGTTGGTAGGCCAGGGAATTGGAGGAAGGAAGTAGCTGGGAATCGGTTCTTACTTGGGAAGTATTCATCAATTCTGGATCACTCCTGAACCACGTTTTTACTTTTGTCAATTTCCTATCCTTTTGCAACACCCTCCTGAAATAATGATGCATTCCTGTGTAAGGGGCAGGCTGAGTAGGCCCACATTTGTAATGCCCTTAGCTTATCTGGAAGATCATAAATATTATCATATCTTTATGAGGACCAATAAAAAAATCTTCTTTGGTGCAAAGCCCTAGCCATTCAGGAAGGCATCAAGTCTATTAGATTTGCATGATGCATTGATGCAAAACCATAGGTCACTCTACAGCTACTGGTACATCCACAAACCAGGCCGACATGGTACATCAAAGCACTATGCTGTATGTATCAGGATCTGCGAAAAGGGCCCTTAGCGCAGGGTGCATTAAGGTCCCTATTCCCAGTAAACGTCAATAGGTTGAACCTGGAAAAGGGGCTTTCAAACTATATGATAAAAGACTTCTTCGCAATTGCTAAATTTGTAGGCATATGATATGTCGAATCAATTCGAAACTTATTGATCATAACCCCACAGTAAATGTATGTCATTGTACGACATCGTGTAGTGTGAATGGTCACTTAACATATGCCTCTATGTATTTGATTTCAGCTTTCTTCTACGCAGCTGGTGTGTTAGGGCCGGCTATTGGTTACATCGTGGGTGGTTTTATGCTGACCATCTTCACAGACTTCTACCAGGTAGCAGAGTAAGTAACCATTATACAGAGTTTCTCATATCGCTATGTGTATTTTGTTAATAATAATGATTGTCATAAAAACCTGAATTAACTATAACTACCGGGGCGCTAGGTTAGAATGATAAGAATATTCATTTACAATATTATTTTAAATAAAAGATAAAACGTGAGAAAACTTGCAACTGGCTCAAGACCCCTATAGCTTTTGCACCTCTGTTTGGTGGACAATTTTATTAATAATATTATAGTAAACAGTCATATATCTCATAGGTTTGGACTCTTATGATAATGACTCCACTATTCATTAGTAGACTTTCAGTGAATTCACTCAAGATCGCATGGCAAACTGGACGCATGATCCCCTAAATTATTAAAGACTTATCACTAAGACCTCATTGAATTATCATTATTATTTTTAAGGGAGCGCCCGCTGTATGTTAGACATGTTACCCTCTGGAAATCCCTTCAAGTTTAATGATAAACCTTTGTTCTTTTTCTAACAGCCCAGGTATAGAAAGGAGTTCCCCCAAGTGGGTGGGTGCCTGGTGGGTCGGCTTCCTGGCTGGTGCCATAGCCCTATTGTTCGTCACCATCCCTATGTCAGGGTATGCACGGGATCTACCAGGTAATAACTACCATATAAGTCAATGCATGAACAACATCCACACTTGTGGCGTTCTCATAACGCTTGTTTTTAACATTAAAACATTAACCCAAAAACGGTTTTAATAGAACATTTTTCTTTTAGGTAATAAACTCCATAATTTTAACATGAAAAAAAAAAAACATGACTTAAAAACGACTTTACGAACGTTGAGAGGAACATTAAATATGTATCTGTTCCGTTCAGAAGTTATTTTTTTTTACGTTTTCAAACGTTAAAAAACGTTTGTTGCCAAATGGACACCATGTCTAACCCTAGTTACAATATCTGTCGCCAGGTGCTGCTGAAGTGCGTGCACAGAAGGTGTCAGAGGCTTACAATGCTGGGGGTGACGACGAGGAAGATGCCGCAGCAGACAGCGAGATTAACGTCTCATGGCGAGATCTCCCCAAATACTTCAAGGTAGGCTTGCTTAAGTTCTCACTGACTTATGGAACATACCAAGCGCCTCCTCAGGCGATGGAAACCATACCATGCTGTTTTGCAATAGTAAATTATCTATATTGTGTGCACGTAGCGCAGCGTCTTGTTAGTAGTATAATAAAATGCCAAGTTGAAGAAGGCATGTAATTATGCTTCACAATTTGGAGGTAGACCTCTATTACACTGTTCTGATAATCATCAGGCTGAGATTTCTCTGAATCTTATCATTTCAGATATATAATTATCGGATTACATCACTGCTTTATAGTTCATGCCTTTCTAAACAAGGAAAAAAATCCTTTTGCCTTAGTCATTTTTTTTACAACCGTAATCGCTCGCGTACAAGGCGCGTGTTATACGCGAGGTTTTAGTTCTCCCTGCATACACAAGAGGGGCACTAAGACCTTTCTTTCGATATATTACACTCCCACTAAGTCATAATATGACATGGGGGGGGGGGGGGGGTCCGGGGTGCCTAAATTTTTTAACTCCACATAGCTTTTTGAATTTTCAAAATCCATTCAGTAGAAAAAAAAAACAGTTATGATTTTTTGACCACATTCTAAAACTCTAGTTGTGTCTTATATACGCAAGGTGTGCCTTATATCTGGAAGATTAAGGAATTAAACTTAAGCATCGCATCCTAAGAAGTGCGTGGTGAATAGACGATAGCATGTCATTGGTTGACAATCCATCTCCACTAGCTGCCTATAGTTCACTGTTTGTATGTTGCTTCCAGGACCTGGCTACAAACCCTACCTACGTCTTCCTCACCTTAATGGTGTGTTGTGACTCCCTCCTTACCGGGGGCTTCACAGCCTTCGGACCTAAATATGTACAGGAACAGTTTGGGGTGTCTGCTGCCGTATCAGGCATGATGTTTGGTGAGCATCGATTAAACCGTTCCACTTTGAAAAAAAACTTAAAGATTTTATTAGCAACATATTACAAGGAATACTGTAGGTGTATAAACATCAATTATTGGTTATTAGAAACTACACATTTATAGCGTGTATGCGATTTTAGGTATTTCTATTGAGATGCTTTAGAACATGGTATATGGATATATTAAACACAATCATCCAAACACTTTGTAACACTTGGGGATGTTTGCATATATTTGAGTTAAAACAAAAAGAAACATCAAATCAAATCTCATTTTAGACCCTGATTGCACATAGCAACTTATCCCAAACATTCACTTTAATATTTTAACCCTTACAGGTATAGTGGTAATCCCTGGTGGTGCTGGGGGTACCATAGCTGGTGGGATTATCGTGAAGAAGATGGCCCTGAAGTGTGCAGGTATCATGAAGGCTGAGATGATATTCAGTGTGTGTATCATGGTAACCGGGTTCATGTTTTTCATCATCTGTCCACCTCTCAGCTTTGCAGGAGTCTCCATAGGGTATAACAACACGTGAGTATTTTGTCATATCCTATTTATTTCATGGCAAATAGGACAGTCTCATATTGGTTTAACAAAGGAGCTCTGCTACTCACAGCCTCTATGGAATAATGCGTGACTAGAATATCACGATAAATATTCATAACTTGTCAATCCAATTTTGCTGGTAACATTATGCATACAGCATGAGACTACGAATCTTTCTCATCAACTTCTGCCCATTTAACGTAGGCCTATTTCATGGTCCTTTAATAATACCTTTAATAACATTGCTATGGTCAAGTTCTTATATCTGAGCATTGATTAAAGACTTGCCCAGGGATCAAGATCTCATTGGAGAAGTAATAATCAGGCCCATGAGATCTAAGTCTCTGTTAATGTGGGATAGGCTGTTTAAAGCCAGAGGGTCCCCCTGGTGTAAAGCTGAGACACTACCCTGCTGGGTGTCAGTAGTATATCCTTAGCACAACCATAGCGTATTGATGTGGGTAGTAAAAGTGGGGCTCCAAATTACCAGTACTTTCTGTCAGTGGGCCTCCAAAACGTATTGATGTGGGTAGTAAAAGTGGGCCTCCAAAATACCGGTACTTTCTGTTGGTGGACAACCAAAACGTATTGATGTGGGTAGTTAAAAGGGCCCCTCAAAATACCAGTAATCTGGAGGCTAGGGCACCCCAAAATGCCACATATTCTTGCTTATTTAATAGATTTTAGCATAGTATATCTGTAAAAGGGGATAGTTTAAGAACAAAACACTTTTATATCTAAGATGTAACCTACTTTCTCTTTATGTTATCAAAAAATGATCTCTATCAATCATGTGCATGTACTCATTAATTAGTCTTGAAATAGGGTAATTGGCTAATAATTTCAAAAATGAAAAATCATGTCATATTCATGGCCAGGTAATGTGGTGATGTCTTTGATCATATTTGTCAATGAGGCCTTCATGAGATGGAGTAATACTTGAAGAATTGTGAGCAACCTCAAAATTACCCAATTTTTCATGTTTTTAGCTAATTAATTAATTAATTGTTAATTTATGCTGAATACGTTTTAGCAGGTTTTGGCTCTTCTGTGCTGAGTTTGATACAAGGAGAATTCCCAAAGAAGCTGTGTGCCATAACATATTAATGTGTAATGAAGAGGAGTTCCCATCATTATAGAGCATTTTGGCTGAGGCTTTCTACAGTGGCCATAATGTATTAATGTGTAATGGATTAGAACTCCCATCATTGTAAAACGTTTTAGAGCGTATTGGCCTGAGGCTTTCTATATTGTCCATAATGTATTAATGTGTAATGAATTAAAATTCCCATCATTGAAAAACGTTTTAGTACGTATTGACCTGAGGCCTTCTACAGGATCCATAATGCATCAATGTGTAATGAAAATGAGTTCCCCTCATTGTAAAACATTTTGGAACGTTTTGGTACAAGGATTACAGTGCCTATGTTGCATTAGAGTATGGGTATATGATGGGTAGTGGTACCATACATAACAATATGACGTGTACTGGTACCATAGAACACAATATGACATGCACTGGTACCATACATCACAATATGACGTGTACTGTGATGTTTGATACATGTATTGTATCTACAGGTGTGTAGGTGCCATGTACGATACATGTATTGTATCTACAGGTGTGTAGGTGCCATGTATGATACATGTAGTATATCTACAGGTGTGTAGGTGGTATGTGCGATGCACATATTGTATCTACAGGTGTGTGGGTGCCATGTATGATACATGTATTGTATCCACAGGTGTGTAGGTGCCATGTACGATACATGTATTGTATCTACAGGTGTGTAGGTGCCATGTATGATACATGTAGTATATCTACAGGTGTTTAGGTGGTATGTGCGATACACATATTGTATCTACAGGTGTGTAGGTGCCATGTACGATACATGTATTGTATATACAGGTGTGTAGGTGCCATGTACGATACATGTATTGTATCTACAGGTGTGTAGGTGCCATGTACGATACATAAGCAAATGTCAACGACCATGGAATATTTTTGCATCGTATTCCCCGAAGTGAGTCTGCCGTATTCAACGAGGCCTTATAGGCCGAGTGGAATGCGGGCAGACTCACTTCGTCAATACATACTAAAACGCATTTATGTCATGGCTACAGGTTTAATTTTGCTTTTAAAGACAAGAACACTATCAAAGTTACTTAATTTCAGTGTCTATTTGTTGCAGCAGGTCACATGACCACCAGTCATTGAATACGGGCACATTGTATTCAATCCCCCCATTGAATACGGTTGTTCTAGTACTAATCTATAGTGGTGCTCGTATCAGCCATGACATAAATAAGCAAATGTCAACGACCATGGAACTATAAGGCCTCGTTGAATACGGCAGACTCACTTCGGGGAATACAATGCAAAAATATTCCATGGTCATTGACATTTGCATTTATGTCATGGCCCTATGAGGTTAATTTGCTTTAAAATAGAGAAACACAGCTCAAATCTGTTCAGAATCCAAGATGGCAGACACCCATTGAATACGGCCACATTGTATTCCATCCCCCCCATTGAATACGGCATATCCAGTACTGTTCTATAGTAACGGTCGTATCTGCCATGACATACATGTATTGTATCTACAGGTGTGTAGGTGCAATGTACGATACATGTATTGTATCTACAGGTGTGTAGGTGCCATGTACGATACATGTATTGTATCTACTGGTGTGTAGATGCCATGTACGATACATGTATTGTATCTACAGGTGTGTAGGTGCCATGTATGATACATGTAGTGTATCTCAGCATTTTGGCTGAGGCTTTCTACAGTGGCCATAATGTATTAATGTGTAATGGATTAGAACTCCCATCATTGTAAAACGTTTTAGAGTGTATTGGCCTGAGGCTTTCTATATTGTCCATAATGTATTAATGTGTAATGAATTAAAATTCCCATCATTGAAAAACGTTTTAGTACGTATTGACCTGAGGCCTTCTACACGATCCATAATGCATCAATGTGTAATGAAAAAGAGTTCCCCTCATTGTAAAACGTTTTGGAACGTTTTGGTACAAGGATTACAGTGCCTATGTTGCATTAGAGTATGGGTATATGATGGGTAGTGGTACCATACATAACAATATGATGTGTACTGGTACCATAGAACACAATATGACGTGCACTGATACCATACATCACAATATGAGGTGTACTGTGATGTATGATACATGTATTGTATCTACAGGTGTGTAGGTGCCATGTATGATACATGTAGTATATCTACAGGTGTGTAGGTGGTATGTGCGATACACATATTGTATCTACAGGTGTGTAGGTGCCATGTACGATACATGTTTTGTATCTACAGGTGTGTAGGTGCCATGTACGATACATAAGCAAATGTCAACGACCATGGAATATTTTTGCATCGTATTCCCCGAAGTGAGTCTGCCGTATTCAACGAGGCCTTATAGGCCGAGTTGAATGCGGGCAGACTCACTTCGTCAATACGTACTAAAACGCATTTATGTCATGGCTACAGGTTTAATTTTGCTTTTAAAGACAAGAACACTATCAAAGTTACTTAATTTCAGTGTCTATTTGTTGCAGCAGGTCACATGACCACCAGTCATTGAATACGGGCACATTGTATTCAATCCCCCCATTGAATACGGTTGTTCTAGTACTAATCTATAGTGGTGCTCGTATCAGCCATGACATAAATAAGCAAATGTCAACAACCATGGAACTATAAGGCCTCATTGAATACGGCAGACTCACTTCGGGGAATACAATGCAAAAATATTCCATGGTCGTTGACATTAGCATTTATGTCATGGCCCTATGGGGTTAATTTGCTTTAAAATAGAGAAACACAGCTCAAATCTGTTCAGAATCCAAGATGGCAGACACCCATTGAATACGGCCACATTGTATTCCATCCCCCCATTGAATACGGTATATCCAGTACTGTTCTATAGTAACGGTCGTATCTGCCATGACATACATGTATTGTATCTACAGGTGTGTAGGTGCAATGTATGATACATGTATTGTATCTACAGGTGTGTAGGTGCCATGTACGATACAGGTATTGTATCTACAGGTGTGTAGGTGCCATGTACGATACATGTATTGTATCTACTGGTGTGTAGATGCCATGTACGATACATGTATTGTATCTACAGGTGTGTAGGTGCCATGTATGATACATGTAGTGTATCTACAGGTGTGTAGGTGCCATGTATGATACATGTAGTATATCTACAGGTGTGTAGGTGGTATGTGCAATACACATATTGTATCTACAGGTGTGTAGGTGCCATGTACGATACATTAATTTTATCTACAGGTGTGTAGGGGCTAAGTATGATGCATGTATTGTATCTACAGGTGTGTAGGTGTGATGTATGATACATGTATTGTATCTACAGGTGTGTAGGTGTCATGTATAATACATGTAGTGTATGTACAGGTGTGTAGGTGCCATGTACGATACATGTATTGTATCTACAGGTGTGTAGGTGCCATGTATGATACATGTAGTATATCTACAGGTGTGTAGGTGCCATGTATGATACATGTATTGTATCTACAGGTGTGCAGGTACCATGTACGATACATGTATTGTATCTACAGGTGTGCAGGTACCATGTACCATACATGTATTGTATCTACAGGTGTGTAGGTGCCAAGTATGATGCATGTTTTGTATCTACAGGTGTGTAGGTGCTAAGTATGATGCATGTAATGTATCTACAGGTGTGTATGTGTCATGTATGATACATGTATTGTATCTACAGGTGTGTAGGTGCCATGTATGATACATGTAGTGTATCTACAGGTGTGTAGGTGCCATGTACGATACATGTATTGTATCTACAGGTGTGTAGGTGTCGTGAATGATACATGTAGTGTATCCACAGGTGTGTAGGTGCCATGTACGATACATGTATTGTATCTACAGGTGTGTAGGTGCCATGTACAATACATGTGACCCATCAAGCGAGAACACCCCTCCGCAGCAGATTTTTAATTCCCCATTTGGCCACCAGGGGGCATTGGAGAGGCAAAATTACTGTAAAATCAATAAAAAAATATATTAAGCTAATTTTTGATGCAGAATTCAATGGTCTCATTTAAAATGCACCATTTTCGGTAGAAATGACCCCTATTTGGAAGGTAAAATGAACATTTTTCATGAGAAATCAGCCTATATGCCTTTTTCTGGTTGCCATGGCAACCATTCCAATAATCAAAATTTGCAGATTTTTATGCCAATTTTCAGGGAAACTCACTTAAGACCCAAATCTGAAAACAGAAATGGAAAATTCCTTCTAGATCAAAATCTATGACAAAAATCACCATATTGTTATGTGTTTTTTACGAAAAAGGCTGATTTATCGTGTTTTTAGATATAATTATGGTTTATAATGTATTTAGAGCTTAATCATCAATTTCAAATATGAATAACGACCTATGTTCAAGGTGGGGTTCTGACATAACTACTAGGAATATTTAAGCCAATGATGTCTCATTTTAAAGATCATTTTAAAGAACTTTGATAATGAGTTTCCCTACAGATGGGTGTTTTTGCTTGCCTGGTCACACATGTATTGTATCTACAGGTGTGTAGGTGCCATGTACGATACATGTATTGTATCTACAGGTGTGTAGGTGCTAAATATGATGCATGTTTTGTATCTACAGGTGTGTAGGTGTGATGTATGATACATGTAGTATATCTACTGGTCTGTTGGTGCTATGTATGATACATGTAGTATATCTACAGGTGTGTAGGTGCCATGTACGATACACGTTGTATATCTACAGGTGTGTTTGTGTCATGTATGATACATGTATTTTATCTACAGGTGTGTAGGTGCCATGTACGATACATGTAGTGTATCTACAGGTGTGTAGGTGCCATGTACGATACATGTATTGTATTTACAGGTGTGTAGGTGCCATGTATGATACATGTAGTGTATCTACTGGTCTGTTGGTGCTATGTACAATACATGTAGTGTATCTACAGGTGTGCAGGTGCCATGTACGATACATGTTGTATATCTACAGGTGTGTATGTGTCATGTATGATACATGTATTGTATCTACAGGTATGTAGGTAGTATGTATGATATATGTTGTATATCTACAGTTGTGTATGTGTCATATATGATGCATATACTGTATGTACAGGTGTGTAGGTGCCATGTATGATACATGTAGTGCATCTACAGGTATGTAGGTGGTATGTATGATACATGTAGTATATCTACAGGTGTGTAGGAGCCATGTATGATACATGCAGTGTATTTACAGGTTTTAGGTGTACAATACACGTAACATTATCTACCGGTGTGTAGGTTATACATACAATTTATGTAGTGTATCTACAGGTCTATATGTGTCATTTACAATATATTTACCATGTGAATCCTTGCCAAAACGTTTTAGAACGTTTTGCTGTAACGGCATGTCCTCTGCAGAACACATTGATATGTTTTGGCATGATTAGACCAGTCTGCAATTGAGCTTGCTAAAACGTTTCAAAACGTTTTACTTTGAAGCTAGTACCATTTCATTACACCTGAATACGTTTTGGCATTCAGAGGCTACATCTGAGTGCCTTCAGCCAAAACGTTTCAAAAGGTTTTACTTTAGATGATGATTTAGTTCAAGTAGACTTGCCAAAACGTTTAGATGTTTATTGTCCCCATCACTGGAACTACTAACTCAGGTTAATGTGTATTAATCTGGAAAAATTACATTGAAAATAGAGAGAAATCCCTTCTTGAATACACATTATTACTGTATGGTTCAACAAAACTTGAAAAATCCATTACACATAATACGTTTTGGTTGTCCACTGACAGAAAGTACTGGTATTTTGGAGTCCGACTTTTACTACCCACATTAGTACGTTTTGGTTGTGCACTGACAGAAAGTACTGGTATTTTGGACCCCCACTTTTACTACCCACATTAATACTTTTTGGTTGACCACTGACAGAAAGCACTGGCAGTCCTAAGGATATGTAAAGTTAGAATAGCGTCTGGCACATTCATCTCAGCAATAGATGTACAGCAATAGGACAATAATGGTCCATTGTGCATGTACTCCATCTCCATTACATGATGCATTAATTAAGCCACATTAAGACGCTTAGACGATTTTAATGGTCTAATATCCTTTTCCCCCCAGAGCTGCACCATCAAAAGTCAACTTTGACGCTTCATGTAATACAAACTGTAGCTGTACAGATGTTACATTCCGTCCTGTGTGCAGTACTGATAATATACAATACTACTCCCCCTGCCATGCAGGCTGTCTCAACACTACTGATAATAAGGTAGGTCTTATCTAATACAACCACCATCTAGGACATATTAACCATTTAATCCATTAGGGCCGTGAATGTTTCATGCCTATTGCTCCGCAGGATGCACCAATGAAGTGCTGGATGGAGAGTCTGCGTTCCAGAAATTCTTGGTAGAATAAGATCATGCCGACTGTCAAAATCGGTAACAATTCTGTAGGGTTGGGATGATGTATGAATGCAGACCTGGCAAGTGGACTCGTCACTTAAATAGAAAGTACAGGTTGCAAATTAACAGTAACTGATAATTTTAACTTTCTACCATTTACAAGTATGAGTGAAAATGAGTCAGCCAAAAGTAGCCAGAGGCTACGTTTGGGAATTGGTGCCAATGCCTCAGGGTTCACCCTGAGTCAATAAGCAGGCATGGTCCTAGGGTTTAAAGAATTACCTAAAATGCTTCCTAATGGGGGTATTCCACCGAAACCGATTCTTGGCCGATAGTCCATCTCCGATGCATTTCCGATGCATCGGCGACAGAAATAGAGAATCGGATATAATCGGACCCTTATCGGGTGGAAATCGGGTATCATCGGCCAAGAATCGGGTCCAGTGGAAGAGGTCGTGAAAAAAATCGGAGACCATCGGAATCACGTCGGGAACGCATCGGGAATGATCGCCGACGGTTTCACTTTGGACCCGATTTTTTCTGTTCAGACAGAAAAAATCGGCCAGGAATCGTTTCTATTTTTTGTCGGCCCGGCAATTTTAGTTTCCGGGGAAGGCGGTAGGGGGGCGTACGCGTCGCCGATCACATGGAAATCACGTGACCTGCACTTCGTCCGTACTAGAGGAAAACATCCAAGATGGCTCCACGGCGTGCAACTAAGCGCAAGACGCAAAGAAAACCAGTAAATACAACAAATGACGAGGGGAATGAGGGCCAACAGCCTGAGGATACCTCGAGGAAGGGCCAGGGAACACGTTTCACGGCAAGAGGTAGGCCTAGGCTTGAAATAACAAAGGAAGATGAAGAATCTGCTCGACGTCTTCTCGACCGTACTACCGGTAGTAAATCTGGAGCAGTGGAGGAGTACAATGAAGACGACGACAATGACGAGCCCCAAGACCTAAGTTGCACACCTTCCTCCCGTTCCAGGGGAGGCTATTCTGACTCCAAAGGTCCCTACTCACGGCTAGGTATGGGTGGCAGCCGCCTGACCAAGAGAAAACTCATCCCCGATTACGATGAAAACAATGAAGATGAAGAGGAAGAAGGCAGTCCTCGTCCTGCCAAGTCTTTTAAGAGCCCCCCTACCTCTGCAGGTACAGAAATCATTATTGATCACGACGAGGATGATCCCTGGTATATGGACCCCGATTATGATTCACAGGAATTTTCTTTGGACAATGAAGACGAAGAAGAAGAAGAAGACGATCCCCTCCCTACCATAAAGCCACCCAAAAAGAAAAGACCTGTAGCCCCCACAAACTTTGACATGACTAAAAGAAACCAGGAGGAGGCCAAGGTCACCAAGGTCACTCCTAAGAAGACTGTTAGTGAGGTTAAAAAGAGCCAGGTTACTCCTAAAAAAACTATAGGTCAGTTAAAGTCCAGACCAGATGCCCCTGGAAGTGGCCGACAGTACTTCAAAGACAATGCGGTGTTGGAAAGGTTGTGTGAGCTATGGGAGGCTGTTCCATACCTGTATGACAAAAATCACAAGCTGTATAAGGACCCGACAGCAAGGTGGGCCGCCTTAGGAAAAATTGGCGACGACTTAGGGATACCAGGTAATTTATTCAAGATTTTCAAGAAAATATATTTTATCCTAGACCCACATATTTCAAATCGTCCTAGACAACAGAAAAAATCCAAGATAAAAAAGAGAGAAATAATTCTGATTATTATTAAAAACAGCTTTCTTTCATTTCTACTTGCTCTTGTGTTTAAAACAAATCTGAATTACTATGAAAATAAAAAAAAATTCAATTTTTTTCAGCCTTCTTTGTGAACACAAGGATGAATTCGCTGAGGACAGACTATCAAAAAATAGTCTCAGGCAAGGTCAAGTCGGGCTCTTCTGCAGCAGACGGGAAGCTCCCATACAAGAAGGAGTTAATTAAGCGGCTTTGCTTCTTCTTGGATCCGTATTGCAAGAAGGAAGCAAGCATAACTAACTACAGGAAGGTAAGTTCTCCCCTTTCTTGATTTTTAACAGGCCAATGATGCTCGCAATGGATTAAAAATCCCAAATAAAATAATCCCCAACAAAAAATTATCTGAAATAAAATAATCCCCAAAAAAAAAATCCCAAATATATAAAATAATCACAAACAAAATACCCCAATATAAAATTTGATTATCTATTTGCCTGCTACCTTGATCAATTGATCAATCAACGACAATTATAAAGTAATGCATCTTGGATAATTTTTGCTTGCTATTACCCTGATTAATAGACTACCAGGCTATCTTCTCTGCTCATTTACTTTTCCCCCTTTCTTGTTTTTTCAAGCAAACCCAGGTAGAGGAGGAATCACCAGAACAGGAGGTCGACAACGAGGACCAGGACAAGGGCCGTAGTGAGGAGGAAAACTTGGAGCCTGATGAAGGAGGGTTGGAGGAAGCTCATGTAATCCCAGATGAATACGAAGAAGAAGCTGTTTCATCCAGGACGCGTAGTTCTCCCAACAAACAGAACATTGGTAAATCTAAGACCCCCCCCTCTTCTGGCAAGGGCAAAGGTTCAGGTAAAAGCTCTTCCAAAAAGCCAACTCCTGAGGCTACCACTAAACCCCCCCCCAGAAGGGCTGGCAGCACAGGCAGTTCGACGGTACAGCGACCCTCCTCCTCTGAAGGTAGGAGGACATACAGGACAGATTACCTGGCTGACAAAGATAAATTCTATACGAATAATGAGGAGGTTTCCACTGAATATTTCAGGAACAAGGAGCCTCAGCATCTCCGAGAGAAAAAAAACAAGACTGTCGCCGAGGTCCTTGAAAATCGAGAGCAATATTTTGAGAAGTGCACCAACTCTGTGGTAGAGCTGACCCAGCTTGCTGCAGCACGCCATGCTCAGCCCCCTCCACCTCCTCCTGTGGCAGAACCTGAGACGGAGGACTCCCACTGGAGTAAGATGATCTTGTTCCAGTGTCAGAGAATGAACCAGAGAGTACGAGAAAAGTTTAAGCTACACGTGCACAGCTTGGCTTTAGACGCTGTGAATGGGGACTGGGTCCCATAAAAGACATAAAAAACTGTTTTGCTCGCGACGAATTATCCCAGATTTGTAGTTAAAAGTTATATATCCCAGACATTTTTTATATAGGATCCGAGCGATGATCTCAACCAATATTCTTACTGTTAGTGCACTTGACTCAAAAGACTTGAGGATTGCTATATGTTCTGTTCTAGTGCATAAAAAAACAATATGAGACAACAATTTTTCAGGATCGCAGAGATTGAGGGAAGTGTATGATAATATTTGTTGTTGCTATTGTTGTTGCTGTCGCTGTTATTATCTATCAAGGACTGAAGACAAGGCTTGTATAATCCTGCTTTGTACTTTCTTGTAGTAGGCGATTACCTCATGGAAAAGGAAAATATTTTTTTTTATTTCAAGGAGAAGTAAAAAGCCTTCTGGTTATCATGGAAACAGACTAGACGACTTTATTTCTAGTTTACTACATGGTTTTATATCAAGTTAAAAGTTGCTTCGTCTGAAAGAGATCATAAAAGTTAAAAGTTCATCCACTGTTGTGTGTTCAATAAAAAGAGGTTTCTACTTTTATAATTAATTCTTCCCTTCAATGACTTTGAAAACATTTATAATCTCCATATATATATAACAGAAACAATACATGTCGCTCATAAACCCAAAAGTCCTCTTCCCAGATTTGTTTGTCCCCAATAAAATTATCTTGGACATTTTTTGTCAGAGATTATTAGTCATCCTCCTCTTCCTCAACTTCTGCTACAGCCTCCATCCGCCTTTTGCGCATGTACTTGTCTTGCCATGGTACCTTACCGTGCCTGGAGTTGAACCAGCGGCACAGGCTTTCCCGCATGGCTTTCGCACTCTGAGGCATGTTCCTCCCATGATGAGACCTGTCAAGGCCATCCAGGCCATGATCTTCATCCCGCCACTGTCCAGGATGGACCTCGAGCTCTGGCCCTTCATAGTCGACGGATCCTGCTGGGATGTACTCTGATGGTGCTCGAGTGCGAAGGAAGTTGTGCAGGGAAACTGCTGCCATGGTTACCATTTTAACTCCCTTCGGTTCCATGTCCTGTGTACACAGGAAGAGGCGGAATCTGGTAGCAAAAATTCCGAAAGCATTCTCAGACATGAGACGGCCCCGAGATACTCTGTAGTTGTACACTATCTGCTCATCTCCCTGGTCTTTTACCGCATACGGCTTCATGAGATTGGTTGCTAGTGAGAACGCATCATCCCCTACCATGAAGTAAGGTAGCAAGTCCCGCATGCCATTTATCTTAGACGCTGGTGGTATGTTGAGAGGGTTCGTTGGGTCATTAAGGTCAGCGTAGAGGGGCCCTTCCTTCCATATGCGGGAATCACCTGCCTTGCCTTCTGACCCTATGTCTACATATATGAACCGGTAGTAGGCGTCTACGACAGCCATTAACACTACACTAAAATACTTCTTGTAATTGTAGAAGGTGGTTCCACTCTTCCGGGG
This sequence comes from Acholoe squamosa, assembly GCA_949317995.1. Taxonomy (NCBI): domain Eukaryota; kingdom Metazoa; phylum Annelida; class Polychaeta; order Phyllodocida; family Polynoidae; genus Acholoe; species Acholoe squamosa. Next base: position 37,797,428 of record OX439049.1, read on the forward strand.
TTGGCATGGAATACGAATGTGCTTCCCGTCCACTGCCCCGATCATGTGAGGGACTTGCCACTCCTTCCAAAATCCATCTGCGATTTCCTTCCATTCCTCTTCGGTTTGTGGGACCTGGAGGGAGGAAAGGAAAGCATATAATAATCATTGATGTAAATTATTTAATATATGTTTCTTGTATATATCCCAGATTTTTTTGTAGCAGACAAGACCTTCGGCTAGGTGAAATCCAAGATTTTATATTTGAAACACTTTATAAATAGAAAAGAAAACAAAGAAACAAACCTTCAAGAAATCTTTAAGTACGGCAGTCAGGGCAATGCAGGTGTCTCTTATTATAGGGTAGACTGTTGACCCCCCCACTAAATGACCGTGGTGTAGAGTTTGACTGCTGTCTCCTACAAAATAAAAAGGAAATTAAGTCAGGTGTCTCAGATAGTTGAAATCTCAATAAAAAATACGCTATATTTAAAACACACATTTTATCATTGATATTCTACCTTTGTAAATTTCACGGGATACTTTTTATATATCATACATTTTATAGAAAATAAAACAAAAGCTCACCTAAAGCCAAATACCGTAGGGTTATGTCTAGGCGTTCCTCTGGCTTAATAGACTCTCTGAAGTTTGTGTCACGCCTGTATATCAGGGGGTAGACCTTGCTCAGGAGCTCTTTGTATTCTCCAGGGCCCATCCTCAGAGTGTGGCGAAACTCATTCACCTCGTCCATCTGAAATTATTTTATAATATTTTTATCTCTGATAAATTTTATCTTGGACAAATAAGGACTCACATCTGTTTTTTTATGACCATGAGCTGCTCTTCTCCTCTTGATCTCTTTAAAATAAGTGAAAATACCACCACCCCATAGAGCTCTACTCCTGTCAGGGGAACATGAAGCCACAGACCGGTACCCCTTGACTCCTACCCCCCAAGTAAACAAAGAAGACAGAGTAGTACTTACTTCCAGTAGGTCCCTGTGCAGTTTAGTGAAGGTGTTTCGCTGCAGATTGTCTGTCCGGTCCTTCAAGTATGGAGCCACGTGGTACTTGTGCTTCCTCTTCTTGCCCTGAAGTATGTCAGCATCTTCCTCATCCAGTTTCATGAGCATTAAAGTGGCGTGAGCGACCACGAGCACATCTGTGGGCTCCATCTTGGATTTGCTCAGTATGTAGGTCATATGGTTGATACTAGGTCATCGCCGATGAAGAGGCCTCTGGTGGAAGAGGGTGGAACCATCCGCGATGACTGTCGGCGATGACAATCCGACAATTTTGTCCTCGGTGGAAGAGTGAATTTTTTGGTGATTTTGAGACCCGATTTCACTGTCCCCGATAAAATTTGACTATCGGGCCGACAAAATTGTCGGCCCGACAGGCGCCCGACGACCGTCGCCGATAGCAAAAACCCACTATCGGGCCAACAATTCTGCCGGTTTTGGTGGAATACCCCCATAAATCCCGCCTCAAATAGTTGTCAAAGTGGTCTTTGAGATAATCTGGGATAGATACCTTCAATTATGATATGATTAGGATCTGAACTGAATACCAATCTATTAGATGTTAATTAGCATGCATCTCTAATTCCTACAGGATTACTACGACTGTAGCTGTATATCAGAACGATTGAATGTGAGTGCGCTGAACAAGGCGCCCGTGTCGACCGAGCCCTGTCAGGTGCCTAACTGTAACCTGTCACCACTCTTCATGGTCATCTTCTTCTGTGCTATGTTCTGTCTGTTTGCCTGTAGCAGCATGAACATTTCTGCAACTGTCAGGTTAGTCCGTCACTTTGTACTACATTATTACTACTGTGTATTACTGGTTTTAGCATTGCCATTGGGTTTGAAAATTTCTTCATCTGAGTTGTAATAAAGTGTATTTGGTGCCTACCCATGATATTAAGAATAGAATACAGCTGTTTCTGTTAGATTTGTGACTGATTTATTTTCATTTTCTTTTAAATCTCAATTTTAGACACAAAATATTAACCACTAAACATGTTTTGAGATTGTTTTGTTTAATTGATGACACTTAATTTGAGAGATTCGGGGGGAGCACCAGCAGATCTGACATAAGATATATGCACTGTACACTTCAAATACTGTTCATAAAATTCATGTCTCCGACTCAAAGATCTCAAGAGAAGAAAGGGGTGGGAGGGTAGAAAAAAACACACAAGAAAAACGAGAAGTCAGGGACAAATTTTTGTCCTTGTTATCTGAATGACAACTACAGATATACCTCCCATTCTTTCTCCAGGTGCTTACCCTCCACTCACAGATCTCTGGGTATAGGAGTTCAGTGGATATTCCTCAGGTTATTAGGTAAGTTAGGAAAAATCCTCAAACACACAATGGTTTTTATCCCTTTGGGATGAGAGTGTTGGAGTTGATTCACCCCAAGACATCCCCCCTGCCAGTGACCAGAACATTTATGTTGACGCTGAGTCATTATTCATTGTGGTCATAACCTACCTAGCATTTTGGAGTTTTGTATGAGGGGGAGGGTTATTTTCAACATCTAATTCATGTGAAACATCATGTCCCTTTATTTCATTCTCAATTCAAGTTCACTTTGTTTAGCTCTCTCTGTCTCTCCAAGTGTGCCACCCCACTGATGCTAACTTCTGAGCAATTTCTTAAAAACTTCATCGATATCTATTTTCTGTACAAACCGCTGAGGTGATACTTTTTGTTTCTATGACAGAAAAGCTCCAATTTCTATTTTCTTTGTTGCAGGAACTGTCCCAGGACCTCCTGTATTTGGTGCTGCGTTCGACAGAGCATGTATAGAATTTGCTCGAGATGCAAACGGCAGCAAAGGCCAATGTCTGTTTTACGACAAGACAACCATGGCAATGCTCCTTTTCACCATCTGTTTAGTCACCAAACTAGCATCTTTAGCTTTTATCTCAATAGCCTGGAAACTTTACAAACCACCATCTAGCAAAGACAAAGTAAAAGAAGTGAATTTAAAAACCCCAATTAACGGCGATACTAAGCTCGCTAATGGTGGGGGAATGGTAAATGCAGGATACGACCAAGATGTTCAAACGCTGCCGATAGAAAATGGACAATTGCATTCAAGCTCTCCTTCTTTAAATTTGAACACAACCCACTTATAGACGATGACATATGGAAACAGTCACAGTTTGTCTTTCCTTGTGTAAAGATTTACCCCTTATATACAGACATATGACAGTGGATTATAGACGATGAAGTCCCAGATCTGGGACGTTAGTCGAAATGGTGACCCATGACACTTTTGTATACGTGTCCAGTCTATCCCCCCAGCCCCCCCCCAAAAAAAAAATAAAATAAAATAAAAAGAATTAGGACATGTGACATCTCAGAATTAATAGCCAGGTATTTGGTCTGGCAATTTATATTGCACTTTCTACCAAATCTGGCTATAGCCGATGTCCGGCATGTTTTCATATATTGACTGCATCTAGCCTTTGACAATGTCGGTATCACAGATGCTTACATGCTACAGTGAGGTATTTCGCATAATCAATATTCTTCTTAATGACTGCTATCAATAAAACATGTAAATGTGGACAGGTGAGGGGAAAGGGTCCTCCGAGGTAAATTGTGATATTTAAAATTGAAGTTATTGGCTTTAAAATGAGGTATAACACTTGCAGATAACCCCTCTGGTCTCTGAGATATTGCTTCATAAAAATGGAATGACATAACTATACCAATACAGCCAATAAGCTCTATTATTCCTTGTATTAATCAAATCAGGCATCTATTAGCATAATGATTTAAATAACTAATTGAAAAATAGTCAACCCTTTCCATACATTTGGGCATAACTTTTGACCTAGAAATGGTATCTGAATGTTTTTTTCAGCATATTAATCTACATGAATCATTCTATCAATTGACATTAATATCTTTTTATTTGGAATATTATTTTGGTTACCATGGCAACCCATATCTCTGAGAATGCTTATTTAGGCCTTGTTTTGGATTCAAAACGTTCCATTTACACTCCAAGTACACAGGAAGTGCCAGAAAATAGAACGTTTTTGAGAAAACCATCTTTTTCTGTGTAAAAAATTACATAATAGCAATTTTTGGTCTATTTTTAATGTTTTTAGCCTCTGTAGCTCCCCAAGTGGCCAAATCCAGTACTAAAAATCCCGCAGGGAGGGCCCTTTCCCCTCATTTGCCCACAAATGTGTATATACTAGAAATTGTTCGTTAGTTATTTGTGATATAAATCACTATCATATGGCACAATTATCATTTTAAAGGGAGTAGATACAATCCAGCTAGTTCAAAATTGACCAACAGTTTCTATAAGTAACTTTTAGAGATGTTAGTTTGATGCTTAGATAACAAAAGGAAAACATAAAAATCACAGGTCACTGTATCCGTTTTTTTTTCTGCGGGGGGTATTAAAGTTAAAAATATTAAATATATCTAAGAATATTACAAATATTTTGGAACCAAAAAGTAGGGGGGTCACAAGCATAATGAAATTTTCCTGAATAAACTAAAAATATTACTAATTGCTTTAGTATAGGCGTCTATGGCTACAGGAAACATGAAATACAGTGATAAGAATGAGTAGAATGCCAATGTATCAAACCTAAAGTGTTGATAAAGGTGGGTTATGTCATCAATTAGGAATATGAGCAAATATTGTCAGATGTGATAGTTTCAATTTTTGCCACCAGGTGCCATTTGAGTAGATCGTGTCTACTCCCTTTAAGTGCATAGGTGCCATGCACTGGGCATAACCTCACCCCCCCCCCCAAGATAAAAAACAAACAAACAACAAAACTTACAATTTTGGATACCAAACCACAAGAAATAGAGTTTAGTGGAGAGATCTCTACCTCGAACCGAAAATTCCTAGTAAAGCAGGCAAAAGGTCAAAACTGTACGTATATCCATATAATTCCTGTCAAAAAGAGAGAAGCTTTGTCGATTTCTAGTACAAAAAAGAAGGAAAGTTTCTTTTGTCCTTAAATCACTTCCTAGGTCCTCCACTCTTCAATGGTTAAGATTTCCATTCAGCAGACATTATGCAATATTCCTCATACCATGGTCTATTTGAACTTAAAGATGCAATTTTAACTAAATTGACCTCATTTGACCTAAACAATGAAGTATACTCTTTATCAATGTGACTTATTTCCATAGTACATGGTATGCAACATTTTGATATCAGGGCTCCCTGCATGTGTATACAGAAGATGCCCGAAGGTCGAATGATTCTTTTCTGTGACGGGAAATGTGAGTCTCCAAATGTACATGTACCCATGGTAGTCTATACAGCCTATAATTACTAAAAACGTGGCTTAGGTGTCAGGTCTTTTTGCCCCACAGGTCTATGAATAGTATAGCAATCGTGAAGTGGACCGGGTTGGTTGGTGGGTGGGGGGTGTTATTCGGATCAGGGACAGGCACAGCTACATTTGCAAAGAGTGCACATCTAATAATATCAATATACTAGTATGCAAGACGATATGTTAAAAGAAACATCATTACTGGATTCAAAGAGATCCTCTATACTGTTGACGTGTGAGAAGCAGGAATACTCACTCACACACAACTTGGATTGAGCTTATTAAGGTAGAGCAATTCACACTAATGCTTAATTACATACATGTATATAATTGTGTTATATACTAAGAAACACTGATCTGGGAATGCACAGAGAGTACACAGTACATGAGAACATAATTTATACTGATGACAAGTGCACCAACTGCACCCGATGAACTGCTCCCCAGCAGCGGGAGTGAGTGATGAGCAGAGAGATCATACTGATCGTGTATGAACCCTAGATGACCAAGGGATGACACAAGTATGAACTACTAACTTTGACCTATGAGTTCATGAGTGGGAGCTTTGACCTTCTGCTCCTGGTTAGCTCATCCTGCTTATGTATGAACCCTGTGTGACACAGGTATGACCCAAGTATGAACTACTAACTTTGACCTGTGGGTTCATGACTTGGTGGTTTGACCTTCTGCTTTATAAGCTTAGGGCAGACTGCTGCTCAGAGGAAGGATGTAGTCATTTGCTCTGTGGGACTGGAGGCAGCACTGACACCATGACAGGAGAGGAACTTGGATTATTCTCACATATGCTCACTAGGAACTATATGGAGATAGTGATTGTGAGATTGCCACTCTGTGACTCAACGGCATTGGACACTCTATATGATTATGGAGACTAGTGTGGACTCTGTGTTTGGACTTGGCATGTATTGGGATGAGAGTATAGTAACTGTGCATTCCCCATGGACATTACAGACTATTTGGTAATCATATTATGTTCAGAATCATCTGGTTGGTATTTGTGGTTATGGTAATAAAGATGTGATTAACACCTAACCTCTCACGAGTGCTCTGTGACTAGTACAGATGAGCGCGTATTGGTCAATTAGCTACAGGCACTAGATTCTGATTCTGGTGATATCACTGCCCACTACATTGGTGGTACTGGAGACAAGGTAATCAGATAACACCCTAATGTATGTACATTTATCCCCGAAAAAAAGACAATGCTCAACATATGGTGGAGTTACCCAAACAACTTTGAGATTTGCCATGCCACAAACCAACAATAGATACTATGATTATTGACTACAAGGGAACCCATGCACACTCTCATACTTAGACATGCCTTGCAACATAGAAAGGCTCACTTGGTTTGTCCTATTGGAGTCTACAGATATATAACACATTTCACATGACAGAATAGAGCTGGTCAGGTGGTACACAGTCAAACAACTCTATGATCTACCACTCATCAATTGGCTACTTTGGTCAGAAAAGACCAACTTCCCAGATGCTGAATGGATCACATCAAACTCCATACATGGAGGCTTTGCGTGTACCCAGAGAAAGAGTTGGATTAAGGGAGCCTACTTTGGTGAACACCCATGTCATTCTTCAACTTATAGGAATAATTGGTAATGCAGAACACTTGTAAAAGAGATGCATATCCATCACCTGACTCTGGGGCTATCCGAAACCCTATATCAGGGACCCTATAACATGGGCCAGCAGTGTCTGTAAAGGCAGTAGCTCAGGGTGTTAGGCTTCACTAAACAGTCTATTGATCCAGGGACAAGCAGCAGCACTCACCCCAGGCCTGGGATTCTACAAATGAACAGTAATCAAAGGATACACCTCTACAAATCAAAACCCACTTTAACAGGGACAATGCTAAAAGGTTTGTCCTTTCCATTGTGGAAACCCAGAGGAATATTTGGACATAAGACCTATTCTGCTTGGAGAACACAAGGTCTACTGACAGTTTTGCAATTGATATGTTTAGGGCATATCACAGGTGATGGAGTGGACCCGGAAGGTTGACATTAAGATGTTGAAAACTGTACTTTGAGAACCATTTTCTGTCTGATCACAGGCAGGATGCTCTTTGTGGAGTATTTTGCAGTTAATAAGAACTATTGAGGGAGGTGTTTGAGAGATGAATGTATTATCTCTATTCTCTGAGTTTCTGTCAGAAACTGTAACACATATTCCCTATCAGGGGTAAAGTTGTACCTGAGGTATAATGTACACATGTATGGGTTGACTGTGATTCTCTACTTTATATTACCCTTACCTTTATATCAGTAATTCCGATAAAGTAATTTTAATGGTAAAAGATAAGGAACACATTAATTTGCATCCTTCAGCAGGGATGTCTGAAAGATAATTTTGACAGCAGTGTAATGGGCTTTTATGGAGATGATGAGGAATTGCCTGAAAGAGTCAAGAAAGAGACCATGAGGTAATGATTTGGTCTGATTCATTGATGCAAAGCTTTTTTAACCATGTAGTATTGCTGTTGCATTTGGTATACCCAAATCAGATGTAATATCCAGGAAGAATTAACCAGTAACTTTCAGAATAATATTCCATGAAAGGTGTCAGGATGATAAATAGATGGCTTTGTAAAGCCAATTCAAGCCAGTAAGTTTTGCACACATGAGAATGTGATACACTGTAAACCATAACTAAATAGAAAGTTGTTAATATTCAAACAACACATATGATTTGACCCAGAGAATCTTAAACTAGTGTTTGAAATGGCACGTAGGGTGTCTCCTGACATCCAACAACACAAGTAAATCATCCAGACAGATAGGGTGAAATTTAGCTAATCTAAATAAGATAGAGATACCAAATAATTGTTGATTAAACATGTGATGTTCTCAAACTTACATATGATAAAACAATGCATTCCATTACACAAAGCTTAACTTCCACTGCTGTTAAAACCAAGCAGAAAAAGAAAGAGAGATAAATGAAGTAATAGAAGAGAGCAATTGATAACATTGAAAGGTCATGGTGGTCAAGTCCATCTCTGGTAAAAGAATGAATGATCAACTAAATGAAAAAGTGAACTGTCCCTAAGAATGGATCATAATAAAGATAAGGCATAAAACATGCAACTATCTGATACCTATAATACAGGTAGAAGTGCAGATGATCTCTGTAACAGCCATATTGATGGAAACAGGTTACTAAAACAAGACATCTGAGGTAAAGCCAATAAGCTTGCCGTAAAAGTCTAACTAACTAACTAAGATAGAGGACCAACATGTGGTCACCCAAATTAAAGCCAGTTCCAATGAGTATTGGCATAGATAGCAATGTTCTATCAATCAAAACATGATTATGGATAGAATCCATAAGGGTGAACAAATCAAAGTGATTTAACCCACAAAATAAAAAACAAACAAACTTATGAATGGGGTGAACAAATCCAAGTGATTATCCCAATAAGTATCAAATAAATAAAATAGGGTGATTACATCCAAGAAATGTAACCCACTTGTTATGAAAAAAGACTGATGGGGTGACTAGATCTCAAGAAATTTAGCCCAAGAGAGAAGAGGAAACTAAGACATTTCCAATCCAATCACTGTGGCATCACAACATCTAATAGAATGATATGAAATTTACCTTATGATTAAAAAAATAACCTCATGCATAAATAAGCAATTACAAAATATTTACATTCAGATTAACTCAATATGTTTACTTGATCTGTACTCAAGTGCTTCATCCAAAAAGTAATACATGGGGTCATAATGTCTGTAGCATAGTGAGCATATATGTGCCTCACAAAGGGTGCATTACTGATCGAAGATATATTATCACAGAAAACATTTTGACAATTCATCAAACGTATTGGTTTTTGAAAAATGACAACCCATGGTATTTTGATATTTGTGATTTCAAATACAAATTTGCAATATTGACATTGACTAAGTAATAACAATATATACATTGCTAAATTTGGACAGAATAAATCACTTCAAGATTGGGGACTAGGGCCTTTAAAATGTGGAAAGTTGCTAAGGAAAGTTTGTTGGGTACATATGAGTAGGTACCATGTTGAGAAGAAGGGAACACTTGATCATACAAAAGGCCATGCTCACATTTGCACAAACTGCTCTGACTTGAGAGTGACTGGTTGATCCAGTTTACAGGAATTGGATATGGCATTCCTATATAAAGAAAATGCAGTATGCCATCTTGCCAGTGGCAGAACTGCGTAATATTGTGACATAAATCCGGATAAAATTCCATGTGACTATCAAAATATAGACTGTGCTTGAAGAGCAACATGCCGTGTCAGTTTGGAAAAACCCTAATTATGACACATCCAGCATGTGCAGTTGTGTTGCAATGCTGGGCTGAATGCCTGGAATGATCAGTGATTCCCCAGAATCTTATTATGCATGCAGATGGAATCTGCACCTTTATGACCCATAAAAGGGCCCTGCTGTGGCAAACCACTGGGTGCAAACCAGGTTGGTCACACTAGTTGTGCATGATTGATGCATCTCAAAATGAATACAAGTTTTGACACAGATGAATAATTGTTTGTCTAGATGAAGAAATAATAAAAAAAAAGTATGCAGAAAAGTGTGGTTGTATGGTCCCTTTTCTGCCATTAGTACACATAAAATGAAATGCATTCAGCACTCTCCTTACTAAGTGAGGGCAGATGTTTAATGGTCAGTTATGGTACAGGACTAGAGGTGCCTCATTTCCATAACCCTTTGTGATCTTTCATGATAGGGAAGCTGAAAAAAGATTGACAGAAAAACACTGTTTCTCCATGCTAAAATTATATTAGACAGTATCAAACTAAGAAAACAAAATGCGGTTCAAGAAAACAATATGAGGCCACTATGAATAACAAGAATAGCTGAATAAATAGATGATATAAAATAAATGCATAAATGAATAGATAGGAAAGATGAAAAAGGTTTCATGAATCCCAATTTTATCATTTGGGCAAGAGAAACAATTTATCTCTTAGAGTAATTGTTGAACTGAAATTCTGTTAGGTAAATGTCGCTTTTGCATTTATGCTAGGACAGGGTTTACTGTAAAGATGAAACTTATTTGTCAAATTGAATTCGGAATTTCTGCAGCTCACATAGGAGACTTGTAGTTTAGAACAGGCGATTATAATTGGGCAGATGATATTGATAAGAGGCATTAAAAGCTGACATTAACATGAATAAGGCAGAGGTACTGCTTGTGCACTGCTAACTTCCAAAGGTTAATGCATAATCTGAAATGTGGATTTTCAAGGGGTAGGTTTCGAACCCGAGCATATCTAATTAGAGACTCATGGTTAAAATACTGAAATGAAATAAGCAACTTGTAAGTAACTCCTATACTGGTGAACAAGAAATGGTGTAGATACATCAAGTAGATGAGTGAAAGAGAAATCGTATTGTTATCAGATGAATCGAATTATTATCAGATGAATCGAATAGATAAGGCAATTAAAAATGATTTATGAAATCATTTTTACTAAAAAGCCCATGCATGTGTTGACGTGTGAGAAGCAGGAATACTCACTCACACACAACTTGGATTGAGCTTATTAAGGTAGAGCAATTCACACTAATGCTTAATTACATACATGTATATAATTGTGTTATATACTAAGAAACACTGATATGGGAATGCACAGAGAGTACACAGTACATGAGAACATAATTTATGCTGATGACAAGTGCACCAACTGCACCCGATGAACTGCTCCCCAGCAGCGGGAGTGAGTGATGAGCAGAGAGATCATACTGATCGTGTATGAACCCTAGATGACCAAGGGATGACACAAGTACGAACTACTAACTTTGACCTATGAGTTCATGAGTGGGAGCTTTGACCTTCTGCTCCTGGTGAGCTCATCCTGCTTATGTATGAACCCTGTGTGACACAGGTATGACCCAAGTATGAACTACTAACTTTGACCTGTGGGTTCATGACTTGGTGGTTTGACCTTCTGCTTTATAAGCTTAGGGCAGACTGCTGCTCAGAGGAAGGATGTAGTCATTTGCTCTGTGGGACTGGAGGCAGCACTGACACCATGACAGGAGAGGAACTTGGATTATTCTCACATATGCTCACTAGGAACTATATGGAGATAGTGATTGTGAGATTGCCACTCTGTGACTCAACGGCATTGGACACTCTATATGATTATGGAGACTAGTGTGGACTCTGTGTTTGGACTTGGCATGTATTGGGATGAGAGTATAGTAACTGTGCATTTCCCATGGACATTACAGACTATTTGGTAATCATATTATGTTCAGAATCATCTGGTTGGTATTTGTGGTTATGGTAATAAAGATGTGATTAACACTTAACCTCTCACGAGTGCTCTGTGACTAGTACAGATGAGCGCGTATTGGTCAATTAGCTACAGGCACTAGATTCTGATTCTGGTGATATCACTGCCCACTACATTGGTGGTACTGGAGACAAGGTAAGCAGATAAGACCTTAATATATGTGCATTCATCCTAGAACACAGACACGCTCAACAATACCCAGACGATGTGACATTGAACTATTGAAAAACTAACTTTATATTCCCATTGAGCACACCTTTACCATAAATACATTATATATCTAACAGGGCTAGAGGACCGGGGGCTGCTGTCATGTAGTGGAGAAAGGTGGAACTAAAAACTCCTGGGGCTTATTTCATAACAAACCCATATATAATGTACATGTGGCTAACAACTGCTTATAGAAGAACAACCCCCAATTTTAATGGGTTATATTATCAGTTCATGTCCTATTATGGCTATTTAATGTAGGCCCTTGTGTAGTCATCAAATGTTACATGACTGGTAAAGCAAATATTGTCAATAATGTCTTTTGAAATAGACTACAGAACTGACCACCACTGCACTGGCTTACGTCACCCCCTCCGTCTGCGGTCAGCGTATCTGAAACAATGACTGGGCTCTCACGGTCAGCTTTTTGGATAGGCTGACATTCCCATCACTGGACAATTACCCTGTATATAACCAATAGGGACAGTATCATTAGGGTTGTTCCTCTAGTTCTATTAGAAGAGAGGGATGTTATCATGGTTTGTTTTTTCATAGAAATTGTATTTTATTCAAACCATGAGTGAGTGAGTAATAGATGTTTAACGCCATTTCCACAGCTTAGGTCATATTAATGGCAAGAACTACATTACGCAATTTCACAGAGGAATGAGTCAGTGCCCACGCATATGTGCAACACACACATCCTGAGGGGATAGGAAAAATATAGACCCTTTTCAGTGGGCTAGGGAAGCCCGTCAAACCATGATAACATCCCTCTCTTAAAATTGTTCCTTATAAAGAATGGAAAAGAAGGTTGCCCCACAGGGCTATGCTTTTAAAATTGAGGCTTATAAGGAATAGAATAGAAGGTTGCCCCGCAGGGCTATTGAATCAAAATTGATACTTTTGAGGAATAGAATAGAATTTTGCCCCGCAGGGCTATTAATTTCAAATTGATGATTTAAAGGATTATGATAGAAGGTTTGAAATTGATAGCCCTGTGGGGCAAAATTCTTTTCTTTTCCCTATAAGTATTAATTTTAAAAGCATAGCCCTGCAGGGCAAGATTCTATTCTGTCCTATATTAGTAGCCCTGCGGGGCAAGCTTCTTTTCTATATTTTGGAATTTTGGGAAACTTACTGTAGGGAAGTTGAAGTAAAACTTCTTATTTTACCGAGGGAATACGGAGTATTGGAGGAACAGATTTCCCATTGGTTACGGAAATACCCGAAGTATTCCCAAGGTAAAACCTGGTATATAGTTTAGAATTTTATTCTGTATATATGAATAGGATAGAAGCTTATATAGGAGAAATGCAACTCCAGGCTTTATGATACTACACTCAGAGTAGCAGTCACAGAAAGGGTGTGCAAGGTTATATATGGTGCAATAATATAAGATAGGCTGACATTCCTGTCACCACTTACCAAAATGCCAGCCTATCCAAAGCGCTGACTGCGGCCCCTTTGAGTGAGTGAGTAATAGATGTTTAACGCCATTTCGACAGCTAAGGTCATATTCATGGTGAGAACTACATTACACAATTTCACAGAGGAATGTGTCAGTGCCCGCGCATATGTGCACCACACACATTCGAGGGGATAGGAAAGGGGAGAAATAGACCCTTTTAAGTGGGCTAGGGAAGCCCGACGGCCCCTCTGTCACCGTAAAGAATACACTGACTGTAGATGTATGGGGTGCTTTCGTAGCACTACAGCAATCACCACTGCCTGCCTAATAGGCTTTCACGTGGGGCACTATTTTTTATAGGGCTGACCCGGGCTACATTATCAACCAATGAGATAACTCTCTCCATTTTTCGGGTACATTATGTAGCACCTGGTACCCATCATGCGGGCTGTTATCAGTGCTTATCTTGCCAGTTCCCAGATCAAGCAATGGCGGACCCACTGGACCTCAGTACTAAGCCCTATAAACTCTAACCCACCTATGGTGTGCCAAAACATTGGCTCATTGCCAAAAGCCTGGTGTGTTATCCGGTCAGTTGACCTACAGTAAAAGATATTACTCTAATTGTGCACATTTCATGCTTTGAAATATTGCGGATTGTTTTAAAACTCAGGGGATACTTGTAGGTAGGCATTTCCTTTATGTATCTGGCATAATTGGAAAATGAGAAGATTTTAGCTGGGATACAATCTTTAATTAAAAGGACCCAAGGATAGCCCCTTTTCCTTAGGATTGAACCAACAAAACGAAACCTTTAAGTATTCAACTGTTTATTGATGAGCTTGTGTTTATAACATATCGATATGTAATTTACATAGCACCAATGCAGTTTAAAGCAGTGGCCTGTTATAATGCATGGTCTCAAATAAGGACAGGATCGTATTTCATAACGGACTAATGTAGCAAACAACACTAAGATTTGAAACCTGCCAGATCGTACTTGGCGATCCCCTACAACTGGCCTGTATCATACTCACTAATGTAGATCAGTACTGGCACCATCGAGATATTTCACTATGGTTAGATAGTCCGCTGTATTAGTCAGTTTTGAAATAACCTCCAGGTCTGGTATTAGTGTAGGGCAAGCCGAGGCTCTTACCTCTACACAATTACATGCTCAAAGAGGCCACTACTGTATTTATGTTAAGGCTCGATAGTATTACATTTCAAGCATCATGCCCATTTGTTGGCACGGTACATGTATACGGTCCTGGCGAGTTACTCTCCATGGCTATGATCATACATTGTGCAGACCTTTACTCGCCATGGCTACCATCATACATTGTGCAGACCTTTACTCGCCATGGCTACCATCATACATTGTGCAGACCTTTACTCGTCATGGCTACCATCATACATTGTGCAGACCTTTACTCTCCATGGCTACCATCATACATTGTGCAGACCTTTACTCGCCATGGCTACCATCATACATTGTGCAGACCTTTACTCGCCATGGCTACCATCATACATTGTGCAGACCTTTACTCTCCATGGCTACAATCATACATTGTGCATACCTTTACTTGCCATGGCTATAATCATACATTGTACAGACCTTTACTCGTCATGGCTAGGATCATACATTGTGCAGACCTTTACTTGTCATGGCTACAATCATTGTGCAGACCTTTACTCGTCATGGCTACCATCATACATTGTGCAGACCTTTACTCTTCATGGCTACCATCATACATTGTGCAGACCTTTACTTGCCATGGCTACCATCATACATTGTGCAGACCTTTACTTGCCATGGCTACCATCATACATTGTGCAGACCTTTACTCTTCATGGCTACCATCATACATTGTGCAGACCTTTACTTGCCATGGCTACCATCATACATTGTGCAGACCTTTACTCGCCTTGGCTATAATCATACATTGTGCAGACCTTTACTCTTCATGGCTACCATCATACATTGTGCAGACCTTTACTCTCCATGGCTACCATCATACATTGTGCAGACCTTTACTCGCCATGGCTACCATCATACATTGTGCAGACCTTTACTTGCCATGGCTACCATCATACATTGTGCAGACCTTTACTTGCCATGGCTATGATCATACATTGTGCAGACCTTTACTCGTCATGGCTACAATCATACATTGTGCAGACCTTTACTCGTCATGACTACAATCATTGTGCAGACCTTTACTTGCCATGGCTAGGATCATACATTGTGCACACCTAATGGGGTTGAGACGCACCCTAAGGGTCCTTATGATGCAACAATGGGCATGATGCACTCATGCATTTAATAGCGGCCATTTAATGGTGATATCATCTTAGCGGAGTCTCCAATGAACAAATATCAATAGGAACATGTGTCACTTAAGACTAGAAAAGGAAAGATTTAACGTGATATATATCACATATGGCCCAGGGTCTACTACCCCCCCCCCAATATAAAAATTGGGCGTTGTGCATTGAAGCACAGAAGGCTTAGGGTAGGTACCATAAAACCCTCTATCAAACCTGTAGGGTCACAGGAATCAGCACTTGCGAAATATTGACTAATTACTTACAAATAAAGACTATTATCTATACATGTACTGACACCAGTCTGGCATAATCTTCTCTTACCAAACCCCTTGGACCGCTGGCCCCCTGGTGTGCTGGCCCCCGGACACCTGGCTCCCTGGAGACCTAGCCCCTGGACACCTGGCCCCCTGGACACCTAGCCCCCTACAGAAAACTTTATCCTTAGCATGCTTAGTTTATCGCTTAGTCCCCAATGTGTTATGTGTATAGCTTGGACACTGTAAACATTGCCTGCTGAAAAAAAGTGTCTCACTTGGTGATTACCCATAGGACTCCATGTGCTAATTTCATCGCCAAAATTTATCTGACCCATAGACCTAATGGTTAAAGAATTTGTAGTCAGTATAGCTCCCAAAAACATGACGTAAGTACAGCACCTTTTTCATAGAGAAAGACATCACTCACCATAAAGGACAAAATGTTGTCTGATAGATGAGATTTGAAACTTTCCTTTGGCTTTTGAAAAATGTATAAAATAACAGTATATCACTGAATGATTACACCCTAAAGTTGGTGATTACAAATTTGTGGATCTGACTGAAAACCTGGCTCCAATAGCCCAGGGGGATACCCTGGGCCAATAACAAGTTACTGTTAAATGCAGATCATCTCACTCTTGAATACTTATACAATCTCTTCATTCAATAAATACACTAATATGTTTAATCCAGTTGAACTGGATTATGTAGGAATGGTGAACAATTGAACTACAAATTTTCTTACAATGTACCGACAGTTACTGGGATGAAAGTGACTAAGCACAAAAACGCTTGAAATGCTCAATTAGATCCACCTAAAGATAGGACTCTATAGTAATGTATGATCTTTAGAACTTGAAAATTGTTGAAGTCAGAGAACCCCTCCCCTCCCCCGGTGCAGCTATTAGAAACATCGAGCGGTTGCTGCCCTACAGCGTTTCTTTCAGTCGACCACATCATCACATGGATAAATTTACTTGACCATTTCTTCGTAAACTAAACACAGTTGCACAGCAGTTGGATGGAAGTTTACATTTAGGTAGAACTACGTGTAGTCTGACACTGCATATTTCAGTCAAATACAGTGATATCCCGCATACACGTCGCGCCCCTAGTTTTGGCAGATCTTATAAGCTGTACCTGACCTATGGAGTTTGGGGTTTTAACAGAAGTTCAGTCTCTTGAGTGGCATCAGAGATTCTTGTTTGATAGTGAAAATGGCTAGCGAAGGTGAATCAGTCTACAAGTATTTGCTGCAATTTCTGTTAAGAAATTTTAGATTTTGATATAGGAATTGCAGCCAAAACAAACTTATTCCCGCAAAATCAGTACCTACTAAATACATAAAAAGACTTTTAAAAAAAAGAAAAACTGTTGGAAATGACAGCAAAAAATCTCTGCGTAACTTTGGAAAGAGTCCCTTGACTAATTTTCTGAAAGAATACAGGACCTACCGGTACCACATGTTACAGATTATCTTGAATACACAGCCTGGAATAATTATAAAATACACTCTGTCTGTTTTAGGTATTTACAATGTGACTCTCATAAAATACACACATCATCTCCTTTACTTCCTCTTGGAGGGTCGTTTTCCAGCAGCACGGTTTTTCTTATCGATGTAACGCTTGAGTTCCTTGTCATCCTCGAGATCAGCCATAACGAGCGGGTTGTGGTTGATACAGCCACTAACTGGGCACCTTGGGAAAAAACACAACATATATAGTTATACGGAAACTGTTAGTCCTCAACACTTTAGGTGTCGATAGTGCATTACTGAATCATGCCCATTTGCTATCATGATGCTTCCGTGCAGTCCTGACAAGTAACTAGCATGGCTTATGGGTATCTGAGGTCTACTGTACATTAAAGAACTTCCCAAAAGAGGGGGTGTGCCTTCTAGGTGGGGTACAATTACATGAAGATAGTATGATCAAACTGCTCAAAACCAAATTGCAAGTGTGCGTAAAATCTTTTTTTTTTTGACTCGGCATGTGTCTTATATTCTCGGGTATAGGACACACCTCGTGTATAGGACGCATCCTGAGTTAAGGGAATGCTGTCAGGTGCAGATGGGACATAATTTCGGGTAGTTTGGTACTGGTCTTACAGTATAAAAACCTTGCCTATATGACGCACCCTGAGTTCAGGTAAATCGTGTATGTACTGCAAGTTTTCTTACAGTGCTAATATTTACTGCACTAAAACACCAAAGTCTACTCATGTCCTTCTACAGTAAACACAATATACCATAATCTCCCGCGTAGAAGTCGCGGTGCGCGTAGAAGACGCTCCCCAAACTCACGGTAGGCTGGTTCGCGTAGAGGACGCATCCAACCCCCCTGAATCGATTTGTAAAAAAACCCCCGTACAAGACGCCCCCCCCCCCAACTCAGCAGGGGGGGTTCGCGTATAAGACGCACCCCCCACCCCCTCTATAAGTTCAAGCTGTCATCAGCACAAGGTCGGCATCATGCCGTCAAACCCGCCGAGCGCCTGTACACCGCTGCCGCTCTGCTGGCTATATGAGTTCAAGCTGTCACCGGCACACGGTCGGCGTCATGCCGTCAAACCCGCCGAGCGCCCGTCGACACCTCCCGGTCTGCCGCGGTGCAGGCTATATGAGTTCAAGCTGTCATCGGCACACGGTCGGCGTCAAACCCGCCGAGCAAATCTACACTGACCGGTCTGCCGCGGTGCAAGCTCTATGAGTTCAAGCTGTCATCGGCGCATTTTCCCAAATGAGATGTTGGAAAACCCCGCGTATAAGACGCACCCCAAACTTGAGGAAATGCTATAAGACACAGTAGGGATTTGTTTGGCGTAGAGGACGCGTCTTATACGCGGGAGTTTACGGTAGTGTGAAAACAAATTTACAAGCATCAACTGACATTACTACTTTATGACATTAAGTACATTTTGTACTTTATGCAGTATACTCAGTATATATCTGACTTACTTGGCCTTCCTTCCCTTGCTCTTTATATACTCGTTGATACCGTCACGATCATACTTGTGATTACAGTGCTTATTCTTTACCGGGTGTTTCATCTCTAGCCCGGTGTAGGGGCACTTAGTGTTGATATCTTGCTGTGTTACCGCCAGCTCCATCGATTCATCCAACGTTTCCGGGTCTGCTGCTGCTGCAGACTCTGGCTCTGTGTTTAAGAGAGGATCGTGATTAAACAGAAATCATCGAGTTGGACTATTGAGAGTGTCATTAAAACCCCATTCCTTTAATTTTTATTATGCCTGTCGAAAAAGTTGTTTATTTCAGGTGACTCGACCCTCGCTAGCAAAATCAGACCGAACCTAGCTTTTTTTTTCTCCAATAAGAAAACAATATTTTAGGCCTTGATACCATAGTTTTCTGGCTGTATCGATTATTCTGAAACTGGCTCAAATGGTATTATTACAGTGAAAGAATCTTTCATATGCTCCAATTAGAACCAAGATTACAGCGATTTATATTATCACAACATATTCAACTCCTTTCTTCATCATATAGTGAAATTATTAAATTTAAAACTGTACATTTTAGAACTTGATCCATGGCACTGCATAAATGCCTCATGTATGTACCCTTCAAGACAACGCCATTATGACAGGAGGGTTATTTTCAAACATTAGGGTTCCCACAACGTCCTCAGCCCGAAAATCTATGACATTTCCATGACAAAAAGGCAAAACTTTCTTTGATATTGTTTTAAGACATATCGCGCATGACCTTAAGCAAAATTTCTGCAATTGAGGTGGAAAAAGTGGTACCATTTCACTGGATTTTGCCATAAAATATCCAGTTTTCCCATTTTCCATGCCTCATGATGCGATTTTCTGAAAATCAATGACTTTTCCTGACAACCTTTTATTCCATGACGAATGGAAAGGCGCCAATGGGAACACTGATAAGGCCTAAAAAAAGTGTTGTGTTCAGGTAACCCTACCTACCGTAATCTCCCGCATATAAGGCGCGTCTTATACGCCAAACAAAATGCTGCTGAGTCTTATACGTGGGAGGGACATTGCCTTGAGTTTGGGGTGCGCCTTATAGGGGGGGTATTTTTACTATAGAACAGTACTAAATTAGCAAAAATCTGCCCTTAGAGGTGCGCCTTATACGAGGACTTGCATTCTCTGAGTTGTGGGTGCGCCTTATATGCGAACAGCGCCTTATACGCAGGAGATTACGGTACCCAAATTTTTTGGCCCTACCCTAACTTTTTTTATGGGCATTTTGGGGGGTAATTTTGGCAGTTATCGAGACTTGGAAGATATTTTACGATCTCGCACGTCAAAATCGCGTCACATAGGCGCACAAATTTACAGCTGGCCTAAAAAAAAAAAACAAACAAAAAAAATTTCCCTACCTACTACCCTAATTTTTTTTTGACCCTGTTACCTGGACACAACAATTTTTTTTAGGCCTTAGACCAGAATAGGTTTGCTTACAATATGTCAGATTGTTAGACAATAGTACCGGTAGCTTAAATATGTTTGTGAACCCAGGATGTGGTTTATGCACTGTAATTTTCATGATACAGGTGTGGTTTACAGCCTTCTCCCAAAGTCAGGGTGTGGCTAATATGCGAGTGTGGCCTACTACACATGTATATACTCAAGATTTACCTTCAGCATCTGTTTTCTTGTTTAGCTCCTCTATAAGACTAAGGTACTTTCGGTGCTGACGTAGTTCCGCATCCGAGTTGCCGGATGCTTTCTGGTTGATGCGCTGCTGCATCATCTTATCCAGTTGGAGGCATTCCTCTGGACCAAACTCCAATGCCTGGATGGGGGAACAATAATTATTCATTAAACAATCATAGCCAAGTTGGTAAAATGCATTCATTTCTTATCAGGTAAGCTGCAAGAACTTTTCACACAGGGTGTGTGGAAATTGCTCTTGGATATCTTCTCCTAGTCAAAAGCCGAGTGCCTGTATTACAGGGTTCCCACTATTTATTGGTCAGTTTTAACTGACTTTAAATTAATCTGACCGAAAATCTGATAATTGTTGGGACGGACACAAACTCTGGAATGAGGATAGAAAAATAATTAAATTTTGCGCGTCCACATGGAATCTTACCAGCGCATCATGGAATCATTTCGCCCCCTATACCGGTATTAGCAAAAATATTTACTTTAACTGACATTTTCTCATAATATCGTTAACTGACATTTAACTGATTTTTAAAGAAAGAAATTAACATTTTACTGCTCAGTTGGAACCCTGATAGATGTAAATGAAGTGCTTGACAATTCAGGAAGTGTTTATTACTGATCCATTAGATTTCTCAATTTACCACATCAAAGTGGGCAAGAAGTAGGGATTAAAGTATTACCTCTATCTTGATTTCCTCCAGGGCACTAAGGAACTGAGTGCGCTCACGATCCATTTTACAATAGTCTAACATGATTTGTTGAAGTTCCTTCACCTGGGGACTGTCCATGGCTGAAACGATTTGGTTACACGAGTTAATTCTTACAGTGATATCAAAGTGGTTATATACATGGACACCACATCATCGTGAAAACCCGTCCTACCGTAATCTCTCACGTAGAAGGCGCGTCTTATACGCCAAACAAAATGCTGCTGGGTCTTATACATTGGAGGGACATTGCCTTGAGTTGGGGGTGCGCCTTCTATGCGTTTTTTTTTTATTATAGAAAAGTACTAATCTTACAAAATTCAACTTTTAGGGGTGCGCCTTCTACGTGAACCAGCCTTATCTGAGTTGGGGGTGCGCCTTACGCGAGCTGCGCCTTCTACGTGGGAGATTACGGTAGTGCTAATGGATTTGGAGCCCTCCTTATACATGGCGGGTGCTTATTTGAGGTCAATTTTTAAAAATCAGTTTTATTTGGTTCCTGGTAACGGTAAACTCGGTTCTCCGGTGGACTGCCACCAATCATTCTTAATGGTTAGGATTTATTCCAACATCTGCTACCCGTGGCACTAATTTGAGACTGGCGCTTATTCAAAACCTGGCTCTTCCATGTGAGAATAACAGCATATGGTTTAGATGTTTCTCTTCTCACTAAAAATGAATGAACTGTTGAAACCCACTTGAGTGTAGTGCTACATTATAACATATATACATGATTAAGACTCAACTCTTTGGTCCCTTTCCAAATCAAATCAAGAAGGACGTGCTCCAATTAGTGCTGCCCTCTGGTGTGTCCGATTATAGATAGGTCAGCTGGAAACCTAGCTACCGTAATCTCCCGCGTAGAAGATGCGCTGCGCGTATAAGACGCACCCCAAACTCAGCACATGCATTTTTGCGTATAAGACGCACATTTTAATGCTGAAATTTGTAAGATTAGTACATTTCTATAGAAAAATTACCCCTCATATAAGACCAGAGATGTCAGTTCGATATTTGGCGAAACTCTGAAAATTATTTTGGGGCACTTCAAAAGGGGGGTTATACCCTAATCAGAGTGACAAATACCTTCAAAATTAATCACTTAGGGTTGGGTGTATCTTTAAGAAATATCAGAATTATAAAATATTCATTTTAATTTTTTTTTCTTATTATTTCTGTAGTAAAATATCACCTTTGAACCTCTGAAATCAGAGAAAATCTGAAACTCTGGCATCTCTGTAAGACGCACCCCCAATTTCAGTAGATCCTATAAGACGCCCCAGCATTTTGTCTTATACGCGGGAGATTACGGTAGTGACACATCTTGACCACCTGCTTTGTAACAGAATTAAAATTGAACTAAACCCATGATCCCACATAAAGCCAACAGTAATCAAATAGTATATCATTTAAACACATCAGTCTTCTTCATTTAGTAACCGGTAGGGAAATGATATTTGATTATTATCAGCCAATCACAACACACCAATCCACTGACAGGGGAGCACCCCAAAACAACCGCCCCCCCCCCCCCGTAAGGCCCGGATTTGAGTATAACTATTCAGTTGAGATACTATGGCATTCTACACTAAGCCACTGATACATTATAGAGGGCCAGCACATATAGAATTCAATAGATCTCCAATAAAAAAAAAATAAATAGATAAAAATAAGTACAGTAATCTCCCGCGTATAAGGCGCAGCCCACGTATAAGGCGCACCTAGGGTTTTGGAAAATTCTCAAAAAAAAAGAAGGAAAATTCAGAACTTTGGTTCTACTGAATGAATTTTCAAAATTCAAAAGCCTATGTGTAACTTGGGCCACCCTGGACCCTCCTGGGCCCCCTTATGTCTTATTATGACCAAGGGGGGCATGTAAGATATTAAAAGAAAGGTCTTGGTGTCCTCCTTGTGGATCCAATGAGAACTAAAAACCCCCTTATAAGACGCGCCTTATAGGCGGGATATTACGGGTAAAACAAAAAAATGAGTAATTTTTTCCTTACTTGCATCTCTGGCAGATAGGTCCTCTGCGATGTCAATGACTGTCTCAGAACCTGACTCAATATACTCTGCCATTTTGTTAATCATGTTGGTGGACTGGTCCACGACTGCAAGCTGAATACGGCCTGGACCTGGCATTGTCCTGCTGACAAACTAAAGCCACAATGTGTTACTACTGTGTAAAGCAGCAAAGTCGTTTATCATAATGTGCTTATTTCTGATGAACTGCTATGGCAGAGGCCATCATAATACCAGCTATCAAGATTCTATGCCAGCATCATTTCGCCAACACTTCACACCGATAGCAACTTTGAAATTATTTCAGAGCAAATTTTCCACACCAAACGTCCAACAATTTTGTCACTACCAAGGGATAGGGGTAATTTGATTGCAAGTGGCAAGGCCAAGGTACCGGTAGGTCGAGAACCCCACCTAGGCTACAGTACACACTTCCCATGGGGTGGGGGTGGGGTAGGGGGCAGGTCTGGTCTCCGTAACTGGACACCTCGGAAGCAGGGACAGGTTGGAAGCAGATATCTCGGAAGCATGGACAGGTAGGAAGCAGACAACTCAGAAGCAAATAACTTTTCTAAATATAATTGTTTTAACAATTTCAACACAGATTTTTGCCATTCCATGATTCCACGGCGTAGCGGCAGCATCACTAGGGTTGTTGTTCATCAAATGCCTAAGGCTGCTTTTTTTTTTAAAAAAAAAAAGGGTGAGGGCAGGAGGCTTTTTTTTCATTTTGGTTTTAGAGAAACGAGGGAGGAATTTTTTTTTTATTATTTACTCAATACTTTTTACAAGACACTATTCCCATACAATATCAATGATGGTTGTACATAGCCTGTGGCATAGGCTATCTCATAGAGAGCAGGTGCTCACACAGTCACAGGATAAGGCAAGGGTGGTACCGTAAATTCTCTCTTATAAGCCGCACCCTCGTATAAGCCGCATACCTGACTTTCATTTAGAGGGAACTATAAGCTTCATCTGTTGCTTGAAAATTTTAGTTTTAGTTCTGTTCTATAATGCCAAATACCCTCCTATAAGCCGCACCAGTTGTGGGACAGTTGGACAGATCGGCAGTTTGTCAGGTCTGCCAATTGGACAGAATTTCACATCTCATGAGACAATTCGACAGGACGATTTGACAGATTCAGGAGCACATCAAACCATGATAATATCCCTCTCTTCTTATAGAATTTGAAAGGACAACAACCCTAATAATAATGTCCCTATGCCGTAGAATCAGAAGTAGAATCATGTGATTTTAAAGTTCAAATAATTATTTTAAAATGTTATCTAAACCTGTCGAATCATCCCAAAAATCTGCCAAACAGTCCAATCAGATTCTGGCCAATAGTCCTGTCGAATCATTCTGTCAAACCGCCGATCTGTGAACTGTCCATTCCCCAGCCGCACCCCTTCTTTTAGCTTAGAAATCTAAACTCTCATCTCTGTACCACTGTGAGAGTTTAGAAAACCGGATGTTTCAGATGGGTGAGGAGCTCTCTATCTGGAGGAGAGGAACCAAGGAGTTCTGACATACTTCCAAGTGTATTTATAGACCTCCACCATTTTCCCGCAGAGATGGGAAGGTGGCAGAATGGCAGATGTGTGCAGGAAATCTGCTCTAAAAAATTTATTATAAGGCCACACCATAAAAATAAGTTAGTCTACGGATCGCCCTCTCCATATTTTCGGAAATACAAATCTTTTTTTTTCTCTGAAAAAAATCTTGTCTATGGATTACATCTGCTTCAGTTTCTACAAGTTTTCTCTTTGTGATGTTTGGCAAAATTAAAAAAAAAAAAAAAAAAATTGTGCGCTCAATTTCCCAGCAAGGAATCTATTGGACGCCAAAAAATTCTTTAAAAAAAAAAAAAAAAAATCCGCTTGCTCGCACCATTTTTTCAAAACCAAAATCCGTAGACCAACTTATTTTTTTGTTGTGGCCTAAGCCATCCGATCTCCAAAATCAGTGGTTGTGTACCTAACAAGTTAGGCTATTCAGGGAACTTGAAATTTTCAAGAAATTCGAAGTATTAGTGTCCGAAAATGTGCGGTTTTGGTTGAGATACGCACTGCTTTCACCCACTCGAAAACATCTGGTTTTCTAAACTCTCACAGCGGTACAGAGATGAGAGTTTAGATTTCTAAGCTACCCTTCTTTTGGCTGAGCCTGAGGCTGATAGTAATACTTACAGGGATGTGATCTGAAAATCGCCCAAATGTAGGAAGGCTTTTTAAGTCCCAACATAGGGTATTCAATGGCCCAAAATAGACTTGGAAAAGGAGTCTTTTCGAATATGATAGGGGGTTTTGGGAGAAACTTTTAAACATCTAGAGGCCAAATGGTGCAATCTGGTGCAGTTGTTTAGTACCAGACCCCCCCCCCCCCACACCAGTAAAATATTTTTTCAATGGATTTGGGAAAATCGCGAGGGTAAACCTTTTGGCTCCCAATTGGAAGAAAACCTCCAATTGGAGGAGAAATCACATTCCTGACTTACTATAAGCCTCATTTTATTTTGGATTCTAGTACTACATGTAGCTGTGGCTTATAATTAAGTTATATGAGAGAATTTACGGGAATTTTAATACACTGTCACAGTGTCAGTGGGTGAATGAGTGTGTGACTGATTGTGAGTGTGACAGTAGGTATGTGAACAAAATTTTCAAATGCAATAGATCTCTTTGGTTCTCACACAGGATGAAAGGTAGGCACTTACCTACCCCCAGTGCATGGTTTTGCTGCAGTGGAGGTGTGAAACTGTGATAAAGCTGAAACTGGGGAGTGCTAAACTCTCCTTTTTTTTCGCAAGCTCATTGTGTAGCTATTTATTGGAGGATCTTAACAAACATGGGCTCATTTTAAAGGGATTGATTAGGGGTTTAATAAGAATCTATTTGAGAAATAATTGATTCAGATAAACATCCCATTCTCCCCAAGTGAAGTTACCCCATAACTTTGAAATCATTTTTTGGTATAAAGGCCAAATCTCACATAAAAGAGAATAGTTCCCACACTTTCTACAGAAAAAAATGGTTTAGAAACTGTCTAGGTTTTTAGCGTGCCATTTGCTATCACCCTTCCACCAGCTTCTCCATGTTAGGTCCTTGTCTGTTTGCTAGAATCCAAATCCTATGTATATCATTTATATAGCAATGGATAGAGCTGATAAAAATAAGTGGATTTCCTTTTTAAATGAAGTCTTTACATCAATTTAAAGGGAAATTCTGACCGATTAAAGATCTCATATCAACTCCATAATTTTGCGCCAATTCTGTGAGATCGCTAAACCGCAGATGATATTAGGTCAAGATAAAATCCCTTTAAGTTGTTAAATTTTTATATGATTGATTTTCAACCTTTTATGGGGAACTCTTCCATACATGAAAAGAAAATAGTCCAAAATAATGATTTAATAGATGTAGCCACTCCTGTATCAGATATGCTTGATCACAAATCTGGGCCCTATTTAAACTCCTAACAGTGGCAGAATTTTGGGTTCGATTTGGGGTCTTTGATCATTCATAACTTCCCTTATACTTGGCATAAAGACTTCATTTAAAGAGCAAATCCATTTCTTTTGATGAGATCTATCCATCACTTAAAAGATAAATTGCATGGGACAAAGTCTTGAAAACTAGGTAAGTGCCTATGAAAGGGTACATTTTAGAAACATAATGCTTTTGGAATTTTTTATTCTATCATGATATTTGGCTGAGCTATGGACATTTTTGTAAGCAAAGGTTGTTTGTTTTTTCGTCAGAATTTTAAACTATACAAAGGGGATTGAGTTGTGACCTTTACATGATTATTTACTCATTTTTCACATCTGCTTTACCCTAGAAATATTATATTTCTTGAAAACCAGTAACGACTAACGTTGTGGACATAATACCCTTTAAATGAAGCTTATCCGACCTCTAGGAGCAGAGATATGGATTTTTGAAAATAAAAAAGCTAGGAAAACCATGAAAATTGCCCAAAATTAATTAATTACTCTAATTTCCGCATCCTAGAAACCCATGGGGCATGGGCCATGTTTGCATCGAAAGATTTGTTTCATATTTGGCATACTTAATATTTAGGTAATTTCCTAACTCTTTAAACAGTTTTTGAGTCACTTGAAACATTCCTTCATATAAATAACGAGGTCTTAATTAGATATTGACCTAATTATGCAGGTAATTAATCAACCAATTAGAGTTAACATAAAATAAAAAAAAACTAAATTAAAGGATATCTTGTATACTTGATATGAAAAGTGTAAGGTGCATCATCCAACCACTATTAATTGTGTTAAAATAGCCATAACAGAGAGCCACCCCTGCACAACCCCTCCCACAGACTCCCACTGGGGCACAGTGTCAGTGGCACAGTTTTCTATGACATGGTCCGCGCTCACAGCAGGCGTAGAGTAGCTAGCGTAGAGTGACTGGGTACCGCAGTGACACCGTTGTACATCTGTTTTATCTTTGTGACCGCGTCTATTTGAGCACAAAAGAAACTAATTCAAGCTACATATACTTTATGATGTGGATCATCCTATGATAAACCAACCATCGCATAAAATCTACCTTTGCTTTTGGAAAGTCGTCCGCAAAACTTGTAAACAGGCGGCAACTGTGTGAAGGTCAAGGCCGTTTCCTCAACTCAGGATCGGACTGTAGGAAATCCTGGAGCCTGATTGGTTTAGAATGACGTAATATTCCGTAAGATTTGTTAATATTTCATTTTCAATAAAGACGGAAACAAAGTACAGAATTTACCCTTACACAACAACACCAATTTTCTATTTTATAGAAGCAATTTCACTTTCTATAATATCTTGCCAAATTCACTGCGGAGTTCTGCTTTCATTCAGGGGAGTGTATTTTGGTTCACGGTGGATAAAACTTGCTCCGGAAATTCGGGATTTTACACCTCCAAATCGCATCTAAGTCGTGCACCCTGGTGTGGAATACAATTTAGATGTAATGCCAGAGTTGATATCTGTAAACGAGTTCGTCAACGAGAGCTGGGATGACTATAACTCTCCTACAACGTCCAACTTCGTGCCCCGTATGGGGCACTGCCGGAACAGTGTGTCTTCCCTGGAAGATGTAAGTGCAGCCAGCATCCTTCCTTGCTTGTTTTCAGTCTGCTGTCAAAATTAAGACAGTTCTCATTATGCACCCAGCACCATCAATTAAATACCAGAGTCTGTGTGACTTTACAGGGTATCGGCATATCTATGCATTGTTTCAATTGTCTGTGGCAATGGCCTCAATATGTGGTAGCATCATCTCAGTCTGTCACAGAGTGGCAGAGACAGACACAGTCACTGACTGAGTCACCCAGTCTCAGTCTCAGACACTCCCCCAACCCTGCACCTCCTGTCTCAACCCTGGATGTAGCACACCCACTCAGTCCAGACAGTGGGTGGATAGTCTCAGTGAGAGACAGTGACATAACAGACCCAATGTCAATGATTCAACACTGTGAATGCATTAAAATCTTTGATTTACCTGATCAGGCTGAGCCTGATGTAATGTGTTTTTGCACTTGTAATGATAATATTGACCCTTCAAATTTGAATCTTGATTTAGATCTGATCTACCCGCAATGGCGATATCATCTTGGTTATCTAGATTCTAGGGGTCTGATCAGGTGCAACTCAAATCAACCTAGTGGTGTAGCCTACTGTAGGTCGAACTACTAAAGCTGGAGATCCACTGGCACAAATTTCTTGTGACTTACACTCTTGCGTGTCTTCTCGCAAGCAGTCGCAAATATCAAATTATTATGATTTCTGCGAATCTAGTCGCAGGCCGCACGGACGTCGCATGTACGTTGTTGCAGCAGCAGATCCACTGCAAGAAGACACGCATGAGCACAATGCAAAAGAAATTCGCACTAGTGGATCCCCCACTTAAGTCTAATTCTGAGAGCCCCCCACTACAAAGTGGGTCTCTAGTGATCGGTATGTAATTGACAATATCTATCCCACAAGTGACTGTTTAATCCTGTAACTAGATCTATTGTAAGGGCCTTTTTTTTTGTGTTTTTTTGTTTGTTCTTTTTTTGTAAAGGCTTACCGGTACTTGTGTATTGGACTCTGTTTATTGATCTTTAATCTCACAAATGAACCTATAAGCCATAGTCTATTCTGAAAAAAAGTTTGCTTTTCTAATTTTTCTTCTTCTAAATTTCTGTTCCTTTTTTGTGTTGTTGTCTGGACTGGGAGACAGACTTGCATGTGTATTGATCTA
Organism: Acholoe squamosa; assembly: GCA_949317995.1. Taxonomy (NCBI): domain Eukaryota; kingdom Metazoa; phylum Annelida; class Polychaeta; order Phyllodocida; family Polynoidae; genus Acholoe; species Acholoe squamosa. The sequence goes on from OX439049.1 coordinate 37,826,924, forward strand.
CACTATATCATCTGAAATGTGATGTGACTTTCAGTGAAGAGACTCTAGCATTCTTAACATTGTCCTTTATTTGATAACAAGACCAGAGGAATTCGTTTTTTGCTTTCTCTGGTTACATGTACCTACCACCGGTATTGTAAAGTACAGTTATAGTCATGGGGTTCGGATTGGAGTGAGTTATGTGACAGGCACAAGAGCTCATAAATAGGTATAGATCGAGGTGATAGTCGGTGTCTGGGAGGGGGAGGAGAGACTACAACATGCCATTCTAGTCTAGTACTTTATTCTCTATTGGGATGGCTGAAATAGTATCTTTAGGCTGTAGATTTCCTTAGTGAGCCTTATTAACTCGAAAGACGAGTTATAAGAGTTGGGTAAAAAAAGCACAGATTCAGTGCCTACTAAATGGTAGCTTAACAGTGAGAAAAAAATATGACGTTTTTAGGCCTATGTTAAATCCCATAGGTGGTGCAAAAAAAAACAAACATTCCTGCCTTTTTGGTGTGGAGTGGTGCGGATAATTGATGAATGTTGATGAATTTGCCGTAATTCGATCCGTCCGCGCGTCTCTATTGTCGTAAAAATGGTCTTTATTTATTTATTTTTTTCAATTATTCTCTGTTATAATATAGAAATATGATACAGAAGGGCAAAAGCATATAATTTGAATCGATATGTTTGATTAAAAATGTAAAAAATGAGATGGGGATCTACGTGTTCACCCTGTCGTTAATTCGCATCACACAGCCGTGGTCGTGCAAATTGACCCAAATAACCATGGAAATTGGGTCGGGCATGCACAGATAGAACCAAAATCCAACATGGCGGACAGCGAAACAATTGATTTGTGGGGCTATAACAGTAAAAACATAAGATATATTCGATTCAATCCGGTTGATATTGCCGAAGATGCTTGGATTATATTAAAAAAACCATTAATTTCAAGTTAAATCGATAGAATATATCATTTCTCCGTCAAAAATGCTACTTCCGGCAAGGAGGGGTCGCGCATGCGCACAGAAAATCTAAATCCAAAATGGCAGACAGCGAGACGATCAACTCACGGTGCCATGCAAACTGCTGGTTATAACAAAATGGAGGAGAATTACACTGTCTCATGCATTTTTATGGTTACCGTATTCTCCCGCGTAGAAGACGCGCTGCGCGTATAGGATGCACCCCAAACTCAGCAGAGGCATTTTCATGTATAAGACGCACCTCTTAGGGCTCAATTTTGTAAATCCAGTACTGTTGTATAAGACGCACCCCCAACTTCAGAAAATCCTATAAGACGCACCAGCATTTTGTTTGGCGTAGAGGACGCGTCTTATATGCGGGAGATTACGGTAATATGGATCATTATTTAAGACCTGCTGATATTGTGCAATGCTTAACTCGCCAAGAGAGGAGTTATTCGCCAATGAAACATACGAGCGATAATGGATGCATTCTCCATAGGCTTAACCATTGACAGTGATAACGCTCGAAGAGAACATGAGGTTAGTATCAGAAGGGGCCTAAAAGAAGAGATTAAGTGCCCTTTCGAGTTACTTGCATTGCAAAATGCTGTCCTATATTATTAAATGTGAATAAAACAGTAGGATCCAATTCAGATATTCATTGGCTGCCTATAGTAGCATAATTCCACTGATCCCAACATTGGCACTGCTCAAGCATGTTACATCTATTCTGGCTCGTACATGCATAACTTCCTACATACATGCGGGATGGTAATAGTACCAGGACCCCCCCCCCCCACACACACACATACATTGTGACCAATATACATTCCTGAAATGCCAGCACAGCACGAATTGACATAGTCTATTAACTAGTACTTATTATTGTGACAGTATGGTCCAGTCTGTACAGGTGTATGTAGAGTTGGGGGGGGGTGGTATTGGGTAACGTGGTTGCACCTGGAGGCCTCACCTCACGTGTTTATACAATAGCTTTACGCCCCCCCCCCACTCACTCACTGAGCACTGGTCATAGACCTCCTCTTGGTGTTATCATATGGGGCGCCAACCGTCATACTGATATACTAATAATACTGATAAGTTAACAATTAAGTTCCTCAATTTCCCTTCGTGTTTTTCCTAGTAAATTATTACCAGATAGTTTAATAATATTGTGTAGATCTCTAAAATCTTGCCGCCTTAGGCTTCCACTTTGAAAGAATTCATCGGGAGCAAGCAGGCATAGTTGAAATAAAATTGAAGACATATTTTCCAGTTTGCGCCCCATTCCTCAGTGCCACCTCCGGTAGCAGAAAGTCTCCCTTCACACTTAGTGTATTTACTGCCCTGCAACCTTTTCACATAGGAATAATTTATAGCTCTTACTTGTGTCAATATTGAGGAAAGTTACACCCATTTCTAGAAAGCCCATGAATAGGATATACCCCTTCTCCGTGAGTGTGAAATCGCGGTATGCTATCCCAAGGCCACTGTTGATTTTGTAATTATTCATTGAGGAATTTGGATATGAGCATTTTATTTACAGTTTATTTTTGAATTAAGAAATAGTGTATAGTATACAGTATATCCCTTCTCTGTGTAAAGGGAGGACGATGTGATTTAATATTAATACTTTATGAAAATTGTTTGGAAATGCTGAGATACTCATGGCACGTAAAATCTTATGCACATTCAACCAACAACCATATATGTCAAAGAATATAGACTTATTGTTCAATATTTCTGCTACTTAAAGGCAGGAATGCCTATCACCGAGAGATAAATGATCGTTACATATTTTATTGCTACTCGTAAAAGATGTGCGAAATACCAACAGATCCCTTTCAGAGGTTTTATTTAGCTACATGGACTGGTCCACCCCCGACTCATTGTAGGCGGCCCTATAGTTACCTTTCGTGAAGATGTTTGACCAATACAGTAAAACACAATCATTGAGATAGGACAAGGGGCCCCGACTGCTATGCTTCCTATGCCTCTGTTGATATGACTAATATCCCTGAGTCCTGGAATTGTCTCCCCCCCAAGCCTTCATCCTCCACCATCATCCTTTGTGGAGGGATGGAAGGGAAAAAGAGATGGGTTCATAGCTGGAGGCTACCTGTGACCTGGCACCACCTGTATGTGGGTGTAAGTGTAGGGTGGTAGCTTATGGCAGGTTCTCACTGTCAGGGCACCCCGATCGTGCTGTAGTGCACCATGCCCATTGTTTGTCATGATGCCTCAACTTGGTGCCGACAAGCGCACCTAGCAGCACTTCATTCACGGTGCATCAAATCGATGCAGCAGGAATGTCTCAATGCCAGTTGAGTATCTAGAGTAACTAATATTGCCAACCAATGAACATGATGTATTTCTGCAGTAAGGGCCCTTAGAGGGTTATCTGTGGCCACCTGTATGTAGATAAAGGGTATAAGGTGGTCACCCAGGTGGTGGTAGTACACTGGCAGGTCTGCTTCTCAGTATCAGGGTAGTACCATTTACAAACACATAGATCAGGTGTCACACCAGTATAAACACACCTCACGTTCACCCTATACACTATTGGCCACTAGCTGGTCTGGAGCTGGTTCCTGCGACACACACTGATAAGATGGGACCAGCATGTCCCTGGAAGTGTGTGATAACCAGGGACAAGGTACACATAATGGTCTGTCTTATCAGTGGGTTTTAGCTCAACCAGCGAAATTCAAGATGGTGGCTCCACTAGGCCTCCATACTGAGTCCTATAGGAGATAAGGGCACTGGTATCAGCGACAGCGGTTAATGTAAACTCATGTGTATATGCCAGGTCGTCCATGCAAACCAGAGGCACTGTTCGTCTTATCTGTCTAGGATGTTACTGGCTGGTATCTACCCTTATAGAAAAGTACTAAACCATCGCCAGGCGCCAGGTATAGCTTTTCCCGAAAGCTGGTTGCGACTTACTAATATAAACAGGTGCAGACTGAAAATATAGGCTTAAATGTGTCTGAGTATAAATATGGAATATAAAAAGCAGTAAGGCCTTACCCGGTGAAAATGACTATAGATGACTATATATACATATTGATATAAAGTGGATAGATAGGTTTCATTCGGGTCATTTATACAATATACAGCCCCTATGTATACAAACTTAAACCTCCAAGTTTAGTCATGTCAGGGGGCTTTGTTGTCGCTGCATGTTAATGACACTTGACTCTGATTTGGCTGACCCTGCTCCGCCTTCCTGACCTTCACTCCATTAAACAATTAGTCAGTAATTGACTTAGCATACCAAAGCAGCTTTAAAATGGGTGTGTTCGAGCAACAGCTTTAAATAGCCCTCTGGGGAGCTTGGGACTGACATTGAACCCATTTTATAGGGCAGAATTGACTGCACAGTGCACTTTTTATGGCATAATACATTTTTGCAGCGCTGCTGAGAAACTTACTTGCATTGATCAGGGGTAGACACTAACACTGGCCTGGGAGCCATTGGCCCATAGTTTTGGCTGTTGGCCGGTAGTTTTCTCATGAATTACCTTCCTGTGGGCCCGGGATGGCCCACATAAGTTCACTGAGAGACATCTATAAAAATCAATTCATAGGAGTATAGGCATGTAATATATCATTGCAAAGTGGAAATCAGCAGGAATCTGGCCGTCCCTGCTAAGTTATGGTGTGAATTAATTGAGAAATACCTTTATTTCTTCTTTTTTTCAAAAAGTAAACTGGCTATTCTGGGCCCACAGTTTTAACTCTGGGCCCATAGATTTCTAAAGCTACGGGCCTAGGTGGCCAGTGCCTGGAAAAGTTAGTGTCTACCCCTGATTGATGCATCATGCCGGTCATATAAAGTTGCTGCAATGCCGAAGGTCTGAGATTGCATCCGGAGATTGCATTCAGAAATAAAAATGATGCACGCAAAAAAATGATAACAGAAAGAGACCTCGAAGCACCCTAAACTATGGAGAAGGCTATTAGCCGCACTATGGAGTTTAGAATTACTGATTAAGTGTCAGAACCCTGTCTATAAGCTGTTCGGTCAGGGTATAAACCGTTACTAGGGTCTGAAATGGTCTGTAAGCCATGGCTTTTACGTGGGGTTTTATGGTTCCTATTGTACATGGGCTTTTATGGCACGCCTACTGCTACATGCCACTGTTATAGATAGCTGATTTCCTTTGCCATGTCTGATTATTAGCACTGTTGATAAGGTTGATTTTAGCTGATTTCCTTTGCCATGTCTGATTATTAGCACTGTTGATAAGGTTGATTTTAGCTGATTTCCTTTGCCATGTCTGATTATTAGCACTGTTGATAAGGTTGATTTTATGGCAATAGTTTGGTTAGACCTCTATTGCTAGCAGGGCTCGACAAATTGGTTTGGAGATTGTGTGCCCACTGGGCACAAGGGCAAAAAAAAGTTGTGCCCAGCAGACAAGCTCTGTGCCCAGGACCTTTTATTTCAATACTCAAAATAACATATTTAGCTAAATGGCACACATATTGTTTTATGATAAATAAAAAGATTTTATTTCATCCCATCTCTAGTGAAACAATTTTCAGAGACTACTATACACCCAAATAATCGCAGCAGCATTGCCTTGTGCTGATGTCCTAAGTAGCTTTTGGACAGCTGTGCCCATTGGGCACAACTTGAAAAATATTTTGTGCCCAGGGAATTTTTTCTGAGTCACGGGCATTGGGCACAGGGATTTGTCGAGCCCTGGCTAGGCAACAGAGGTAAAAAAAAAAAACAAACAAAAGTTAGGTGATAAATGAAAGTATTTTTTCCTGTGAAGTAAATCTTGTACGATAGGAATTTGAGCACCCACTCCCCCATACGTAACCCCTACTGTGTGTGAAATGGGGCAGATAAAGATTGTACCGTCTTTGCCTATAAGGCGGAACTTGTAGCTCGATTCAGGCACAGCTAGAGAGCAGTGGGAAGAGGCAGGTCAATCAGGAGAGGGGAAAAGCTCCTGTCCATTCTCCCATTGGTACTTCTCATACATTAAAATCCTGTGATGAGCTGCCTCTGTATATAAGCCACGCCCTTACTTTGGGAGAATGCTGGAAGCTGCTTCTGAGGCCTGAAATGGATTTTATTCCATACTTTATTCTATGCATGTAAAAACCCACACATGAAATGCCCAATGGCAGAAGGGACATGAGCAATTCTCTCGTATAAGCCGCAGCTTATTCTAGAACCCAAATCAAAATTAGGCTTATAGAATGGGCCCAAAGTAAGGGTGCGGCTTTTACAGGGGTATTTGACACTATATAATAGTACTAAATTGTCAATTTTCAAGCCTCAGTTGTGGCTTATAGCTTATTCAAAAGTTGGGGGTGCGGCTTATACGAGGGATGCGGCTTATACGAGAGAATTTACAATAGTGTATGGTCTATGACATCATTGGCACTTCAAAAGGAGGCCAAACCCCGACCGTGAGTGGCACTGGGGTCAACGGCAACCCTCGCTAAAGCAGTCTAGACCCATTTTGAATTTCGCTGGTTCTGCTAAAAGTGGCAAAACACAGATAAGAAATATCATGATGGGTAACTTAATTACCTCGAAAAGAGTTATAGGAGACGACTATGGCTCCCCTCATATTCAGTCATTTTGGTGGAGTGAATAAGTTTTAAAAAAGATGGAAATTTTATATATGAGAGGCAGAATTACTTAATGAATTTGTAGTGCCATCAAAGGAGGAGATGTAGGGGTCTTGCATGAAACAGTATTTCGGTACCAACTTTTGTTAATTTTGAGTAATTTTCTATATTCTACAGAGTCGGTTGGCGGCTGTAAGACACTTTTTGCCTGCAATGGGGAAGGTATATGATGTTGATCCATGTATCAACTTTCCCGCCTTTTTTGGCAGTGTGGTGCGAATAGAGAAGTTTTGGCTGGAGTTATGCGAATAGTGGCTTGGTGGTGCCAATAACCTGGGTGAGGGAGTGCTGATGTCAGACCACAAGCTAGACTTGCTCAAGGCTATTGATTTATTTCTTTTTGAGTTACGAGCAATGCACATTGCTGCCGTATATTTATCCCTGGATAACACCGACTTCCAGCAACATACTGGTTCCCATCTTATCAGCTCTTATCAGATCAGTGTATGTCACCAGAAACCAGTCCCGCTTAGCCCCAATATGCGGGGTGCGTCTTTAAAATACATAGGGTACTACTGTGGTCTCTCAGTCTGTGATGTACTCTTTACTCTCGAGAATAGCCTCCGAATGTGCCCGTTGGGTGGAGGCGCAGAGAGCATGACCGGGGTCTGGGGATCATCAGGTTTGGGTCGTTAGGACGCTCGATCACTCTGGCTTTCCAGGCAGTAATCCACTAAGGCACTTACATAATGCACCTGATTAAATTTATTGGGCACTTGCCAATCTACTCCAGTAGGTAGTGGTGTTTGCCGCACTTGAACTGGAGGTCAGGTACTGTGGGGATGATGGTGTGGGGAGGGATGTAAAGCCTCTAATTTTTACCTTCTATAGGTGCATTCAATTCAGTTAATATTTATTTTGTTACTATCGAACTACCGGTACTTGCAGTGTTGCAAGAATTGGGGATAATCTCACTTAGTAGTGGGCCACTAAACAACAGAAAGCAATATAGTGCGGTAAAATCTTGTAGAAAGAACTCGGATGCAAAGTCCCTTGAATCACTCCTGCACTTAGCAATGTGGATATCATGCTGTAAAAGGAAATGTACTAGAAAACGTTGTTAACCTCCCCCCCTTTTTTTTTTTTTAGAAAACATATAGTTTTTCTACATGAAAATCCAATACAAATTCTTAAAGATATTCAAAATGTTCATCACTTAAAGCCTACATTATTTTCTAATTCGAATACTAAAAAAGAAAACAGCTAAAGGTCGACTGTTCTAGTACAATGCCTGCATGATTTAACCCCATTGTGAGATCCCTAGTAAATCAGAGGACTGCTATCGTGAATACCCGGTATGAACAGGAATAAGACAGTGTATGACAATATATAAGCAAAGGTTCACGAGTTGGAGGAATGTCGGGGGGTTATCGCACGCGCCGATCAGGTGCCGTATGCGGCACCTGATCGGCAAGTGCAATAACCCCCAGACATTCCTCCAACGAGTGTGCCTTTGCATTTATTTCATGTTATTTTCATCTAAATCAGATAAATAGAATCAAATTTACCAGAATGACTCCCTGTGTGCACTGTTTACATCGCCATCTTGGACCTATGACGTCATCAAATGGTCACGTGACCTCGGCGTGTGATATTTTCGCGGGTTATCGCACGGGGGGTGTGCGATACGGCCGATCGAGTGCTAGAGCTATGGGCTGTCAGTATCTCGGGCATATCAACATGAAATAAGACTCTGTCTGTGTCATTTAAGAGAAGAGTGACAGACTACTGGTAATAGAAGGGGTCATATGTCTTCACAATGGACCATAAGTATCCTGAATGAGTATGTTTACAATACATCATAGTCCATATTATAGTCTGTATAATATACCAGTGGCTCTACCTTTACAACGGTTTACGGTATGTTACACTACCGGAAACTCCTCACACAATAATACATAACACGTGTATGCAGACCCCCAGCAGAGGGTATATGGGTTGGTATGAGGAAGGTTTGGGTGGGGGGGGGGGCGGGCAGAGGGCCCCGTATGTGTGTGTGTGTGGGGGGGGGGGGCTTATCCACTTACATACTGAAAGCAAAGGCTGACTAGGCAATAGAACACAGACCTTCCTTCTTTGGAAATCTGATTTATTTTACCAGTATTTGATCACAAATGCACAGCTTTCCTACAAACCCGAGGAGGAGACATCAGATTATTAGTCCATATATAACTCAGCAGAATTGTTGATTTTATTATTCAGTGACCTGAGTCACTGAATAGTTGTTTAATAGTATGGAAGAACAACAAATTTCTACGACGTGCTTCTGGGTCTTAGACTTATTTTGTTTTTGTGGCACATAGGCTTAACCATTCCAGCAATGCCATAAATTTCACCTTAGTATCAAGCATGTCTATTGACTGAACAGGCCAGCACGGACAATTGTCTCTTTGATTACGTGTATATAGACGACATAGACACACTGTTGGGGCTGGTATAAAAGCTGTCAGTAGCACGGACCATTGCCTCTTTGATTACGGGTATATAGACGACATAGGCACAACCCTTTAGTACAGGCAACATGATGTTTTATTGGCTGTGCCATACAATAACCCTCTACAGGCAGCATTATGTTTTATTAATCATACAATACAATAACCACTTATATATATATATATATATATATATATATATATATATATATATATATATATATATATATATATATATATATATATATAGCACATTGAACATAGAATGTCACTGAAACCCTCAGGCTTAGCCTGTGACCTTAACCATTTTATTTAATGTACATGGACTATGGTTTTTGGAAATCATTCAGATATAAAATATTTATGTACATAGATGTCTGTACGCCGAAGTCTTTTAAATACAGTGCTCATATTGATGTTGGCACCCTCATGCTCAGTGCATGTATCTTTTATTCTGTCTGCTGCAGGCAGTGAGCACAGGGAGAAACCATCTGAGGACATGATGAATAGCCAAGCAGAAAATGGATTAGCAGTGTAACATTCAAGGGGACATCCATTCTCCCCTTTCACAAAATGTTACCTGTACCTTGGTTCTAAATTGCCAGCCCAAGGCATATGTTTCCATTGATTCCCATGTTTCCATTGATTCCCAATATCCCACAGGTCTATGAGCCTAGTGGAGCATATTCTTCAAGTCCGTAACTAGCGAAGTTTGTCGGTTCACACTAAAGCCACCCTTAATAATATGTTTGTTTCCTGTCCAGAGGGTGGGATTTTTTTCAGACCCATGAGGGAGGGAGGGGGGAATATTTTTTTAGGAAAATATTTTTATTTGTCATGAACATCGTAAGCGGGGATGGCATGAAATTGGCATCAAGTTCTAAGATTTAATGATTAGAAGCCTAGATTCTTTAGCTGACAGATAAAAAAAAATCTTTTTCTGGAACTCAGAAATTTTTTTTCCCATTCTCACAAAAAAATCCACCAGGCCTCTTGACAGGAAACGAACATATTTTTAAGGGTGGCCCAAACCTCCATGGCCCTGGTGCACTAAAATGATCCACCACCCCGGTCCACCACACATAGTCATGAAGAGAAAATAGAGATAATGAGCTACATTCAGGTTTTCACAGCTTTTTAAATTAGGTAGCTACTTAGATTATAGATAGCCAACCTTAAAGAAATGTCATTTCAAATCAAGTCAATACCATTTGAAATAAAATGTCACTATCAAAGCTCCACACTTGATCTATTTGGGTTCCACCATATCAAAAGTCAAACCGCCCTGCATTGAGTACTCATTGTGTTTTCGCTATGTATCAGGACACTGGGTGCTACATGAGGTAATGTCGAGACTCCTACACATAAAACAAGTAGTGGTGTGGATGTTAGACCGTGTAGAACTCCCAGACACTGAAGACCGATGACCGGATGATGTTGGGGGCGTGGCTGGGCAGGGCGGGTGGGAGCGAGTTGGGAGAGGGGGGTAAGTTATTTCAACCTCTGCATGGCCCCCAGGAAGGTCTCCCTCCCCCCTCCCTAGGCCAAGTAAAATACAAAGAGAAGATATTAGGTGGGGTTGGGCGTTTTAAAAAGAAAGAAATCATTATTTTTCGCAATATCACAATGACTTGTGGCTCATGGCACTGGCTTATAGAACACCAAATTAACAAAAATAAATTACCCAAATACATGTGCCTTTTTTTCAAAATAGAAGAAAAAGATCAAAGATCAGTCCTGTAATGCTAACAAACACAAGACTATCTTTTTTGGGCACCCCCTCCCCCCAACTTCTTGCAGTACTAACAGTGTGTCCCTTTGTACCTTTGTAAGCAGTACGTTCTACATGATCCCAGGTCACCCAGTGCTTGCTGTCACCAGTAGGATGACAGCACTCACAGCCCCTTGAGACATGATGGAGGATGGACCAGACCAAAGTGGCAAATGCCTTCTATGGTGAAGAGGGGCGTGGCCGAAGGAGCTATGGGTGTATGGTGGTGGTGGTGGTGGTAGGGGGGGGGTGTGATGGGGTTAGACTGGAATGGGGTGCAGGGACTGGGGGGGGGGGAGGATCAGACTGGGGAATCTATGCAAACTGGGTTCAATAGGAAACTGGCCCTAAATTTCTGCATATAACCCATGTGAAACAGAAACTCTTTGGGGGCTTACAGTTGGAGGTATTGAACACTATAGCATAGAACTGAACCTTAATTTCTCCAAGCTCCAGATGTGCAGCTTATAGATTATACAAAAAATCAGGGTGGGGTTTATACGATGCAGCTTATACAAGTACATTGTATAGGGTTGACCCGGGTTGCATTATTAACCAATCAGAAAATTCCCTGTATTCAGTGCAGAATTTTTTGGGTATGTTATTAAGCCAATGGTCCTTGGACCTATTGGCTTTTTAAGGGTATGGGTCTGAGCTCAAAAATCACCAGATCCTCTCTTCAAGGAAACCCCTGCTCAGAGTAGGAACTGGGGGTGGGTTATTTCCAGTCTGAAGAGTCTATAGCCTAGAGTCAGTTATCCCCTAGCATTTTGCAGTACAGAATAAGCCATGAGTGCTCAGCCCATAGAAGGCACAGTGTCATATCTGGGAGTATCATGTGGGTGTCACATACACATAGGCATTAAATGACCCTTACATTATGGTGCACAGTCTCTGTTGGATGTTGGGCACTGTTTATAACACCTTATAATTGAATGTTTTCCCTTACAATTCTTAGGCAATAATTATAGCATAATCCCTGGCTTCCAGGCATCTCCCCACAATCCACTACATGTAGTACCTACAGGCTTTTAATTAACAACTCATAATGATGTACACAATCATCTAGGTGCAGCTCTTAGTAGTTGTAGGATATGATAGCTTTTGCCCTCTGTTTGATTGACAGTCCCACCTGTTACATAAAACATAATACAGGTGCCTATAAACAATACACCAGTAATGGAATAAAATTGATTATGTGATTCCGACTATGCCCACTGTATAGTGTTATAATAGACTTATTATGATGCATCAATGCAGCCCTATTGAGTCTACTCGCTGTGTGTACCTACTGGTATATGAACTTTATGGGATTAACTAGGCCAGGCAGTTTATAAAGGTACCACAGAATTCTAATTCTGATATGGCCTGTGTGAGAAGGAAATGGCCTGTGTTAGATACTAAGACACAGGTAATCTTGGCCTGCTTTGAGAAAAAGTTTTCTGCAACACTGGTGCCCTGGGTGTGTGTCAGATCTAACCCCTACCAAAAAATATGATTGAGACCATTGGCCTTACAACTCCGTTGTATAATCCTGTTGCATTGCCCCCTCGTGTAACAACCGGTACCAACCATGCTGGTTCTTATCAGTGCTATCTCGCCAGGTGCCAGATCAAGCAATGGTCGATCCACTAGGCTTCCATACTAAGCCCTTAGTATGAATTCGCGGTAGTCTTTGTTGGGGAGACCAGACTGTGTTGGAGAGATCAGTCTAGTTTGGCAACACCAGATTGAGTTGAAGAGACCAGACAAGGTTTCACAGACCAGACTAGATCAGAGAGACCAGATTGGGATGGAGAGACCAGTCTGAAACAAGAGAAGGCTGGGTTGGGGAGAGTAGGCTGGGCTGGAGAGACCAGACAGCTGGAGGAGTCGATACTGAACTTGAGACACGGCCTGACTAGGATAGAGATAACATCAGTAGCTTTGTAATAATAGAGAAAACAGGGCTGATGACTGAGCCCAGGTAGGACCAAGTAACCTCCAGTAGTCCAGGAGTTGGCTGTTCACCAGGTGAGTGGGTGGATGTGGGTTATGATGAGTGCCACCCACATCTGTTCTCCCCACCCCTTCCCTCCAGTCATACAAAACAACGTACTACCAGAGCCCATTGTCACCTGAGCAGTGAGCAGGGAGTGAGTGACTCACCTACCCACCCTGAGCAGATCAGACCTGATCACCTGACACACATACAGGGGTCAGGGGGGTGCACAGGGAGCAGCTCAATGCTCAATGGTAACAGGGGTATTCCCCGATATCCCCCCTCCCACCACCTAACAGATATCTCAGTTCTCAGTCAGTGTTATTGTAACCTACTTGGACACAGACCTTTTTTATATGAAAAATATCCCAGTGATCAGTGGCAGAATTCAAAAGAAAATGGAATATGGTTCGCCTTTTTGACCATCAAATCGCACTTTTCATCAATTAGTTATCGAAATATCCCACTGAAGCAAAATGGATTTGAAGACCAACGATCAAAAAATGAATTCAGAAGGGTACCACGCTATTCTACCACGAGCTCCCTCTTGCCTCAAACAAGGCTTGAACTTAAATAGAAAACCTTCTAGGGTACAATCAATAAATGGACAATGCCTCTTTCCTGCCAAATACAAGAATGAGGCTGATGCTGGGTCATACTCACAGAGTTGGAGTTGACTTGCAGGGTTGGTGATAAGCATCAATATAGGACTGGCGAGTTACTAACCTGCATAGTATTGCTACTTTACACAATAAAATGGGCTTGCAACACTGGAAGTCCTATGCCTTAGGTTTGAAAAAAAAATAGACCACAAAGATATAAATGGGTGAAAGGAAATAATGAATGAGGAACCCAGACAGAAAATGTCTGCTGGCTATGTCTGCACTTCAAGCAGTCTATGGTAATATCACGTAATCCCGGACAGTACCCATTTATGGACACCCTGCTTCCATCTGTCCATAGATTTGGATCTGGCATCACACCCCCTTGTTATGTCTGTAGACGTGTGGCCCTTGTCACCCTACAACAGGAGGAAGTGAGGCTTACAAGGGACCTGGTGTCTAATATTGACAAAGATTTATCACCTCCCTGCACAATACTGAGATCTGGTTTATGACAAAAAGATGTGGAGGTGGAAATAAAAAGACAGAGGGGTAAGATTGTTAGGCCCCACTGTTGAAGTAGTGTTCACTAACGTCTTGAGAGAGAAATGCTCAGGGTGTATTGGGTGCTTTCATTTAAATGGAGAAATAATGATGAAATAAAAATATAGATAAAGCCAAACAACATTCCCCGCCCCAACATCGTATATCCTTTCCGTGTGGCTGCTTACTTGAGATATATCAGAGAGTGACAGAGTCTGACATGACATTCCCAGGATTTTTTTTTTTAAAGTATTTTATTGGGTCCATTTTTTTTTGTTCCCCTTGTTGAAAATTTCCCCTTGTTGAAATACTGGTGAGGTGACCAAATGTATATTTATCTCCTCAGCTTGGTGACAGGGAGCTGGTTTGAGTCCATTTAGAAATATAGTTTCTCTTAGACCCAGCTACCTATAGAATACGTCTAGCTGCTTTAAAGAAAAACTACTCAATTTTCATAATACCGTATTTTGATGGCCTTTTCCTTAAATAAAAAGATTCTGTCATAATCATTGAAATATGTGTATATAGAGGAGAGCAGCAGGTTTATCTGTTGCATCTGATGACGTCACGATTGACAAAATACATCCTACTTGTGCTTGCACAACACTACAATGATACAATTAGATTATCCTTTTACCTTTTTCTCGGGTATGTATTGGAATTCCCCTTGACAAATATCAATATGTAACCTACCAGAAGGTCCCTGTGCCTTATCATTATCCTGTAATTTATACTTTTCTAGATATGACGCATTTTGCAACACCCTCCATGTATAAACAATGCAAAATGTGATGCATTTTGTCAGTCGTGACGTCATCAGATGCAGCAGATAAACCTGCTGCTCTCCTCTATAGTGGCATCGATAGTCATAAGGCCACACCAAAAAAAAAATAAGTTGGTCTACAGATTTAAATTTTGAAAAAATGGTGCGAGCAAGCAAATTTTTTTTTTAAGAACTTTTTGGTGTCCAATGGATTCCTTGCTGGAAAGGTGAGGCGAGCGGATTTTTTTTATCTTAAAATTTTTTTGCCAAAGATTACAAAGAGAAAACTTGTAGAAAGTGAAGCAAGCGAAATCTGTAGACAAGATTTTTTTCAAAGAAAACAAAATGTGTACTTCAGAAAATACGGAGAGGGCGATCCGTAGACCAACTTATTTTTTTGGTGTGGCCTAACAGAATCTTTTTATTTGAGGGAAAGGCCATTAAAATACGCTAACATGAAAATTGGATAGTGTTTTTCATTAACATGTATGTTGTGCTGTATTAGTATGATATGATAAACCAACGTTATCTTCTACAGACTGGATGATGTTGCAGGACCATGTTTGTGCCTATACACGAGTGCTTAACATTGTTAGGATGTCATGCCGTCACTTTTTTTATGTATATATCAATATAGTGGGAACCTTTGAATGTGTCAATGCCCGTCATTTTCTAAAACCCCTGCTCTCATTTGAGACCTTGGTGCTTAAATAAGTCAATACGGTATATGGAGTAAGTCTGGTGACAGTGATGTAAGATGACGTGATTTAAACATGTCCAATGCGTGTAAAATAGCAGTAGTTAGACCTGTCATCCTCCCACACACGGCACCTTGTGTGACCTGCTACATGTATAACGAGGACAGCAGCAGCAGTCACGCTATTCATTCTACTATGATGGGCTCCACGGTCACTTAGTGCTTATACTACTTTAAAGCCCCACCTTTAAGCCGCACCTTATTGACCATTTCACAGGTCTACTGGGGGGGGGGCTATGGGGTCTCTCAGAAGTCAGGGTGCGGCAAGTATGCTGGGTTGGACATACATAGACTAAGTAAAGAATGACCACCTTTTGCCTTGATGCTAATTGATGGAATTCCCTTCAAAATTCACGCCCACAGTGGGGTGATGAGTATATACCGGTAGTTGGAAGTTTTTATGCTTTCCCCTGATTTGAGGAATTTTCAAGCTCCAAGCCCTAAAATTAAAGGGGTACTAAATTAAAATTGAGCATTTCAGGGATTAATTGCTCAGTCACTTTCATCTCTTTATAATGTCCTTTTTAGTCCATTGGTGCGGCTTATAGCTTATATATCCACAAACTCAGGCTGCAGCATATATGCGGGTGAGGCTTATACACAGGGTCTTACGGTGTCAGAGGACAGCATTACATGTGTGACTCTAGAGGCTGCTCGTGACAGGAAATAATCACACTCAACATGCCCTACTTGTCAAAAGTCATGAACGGAAAATGTTGTCATTAGACATCGCTCATGAAAACTCATCAAAATAGGCCGGCTGGGTTATCATCGATCATAAGTGGCAAAATTGATATTCAATTATATCGATCTGAATTTCACTGGTTTCAGGGGTAGAGAGCTTTTTACAGAGATTCTTCTCCATTGTAGTACGTGATAAGGTTATGTCTAAAGAAAGAAGAATCTCTGTCTTCTTATTAATAGGCTATCTCTTCTTTCAGCAGGAAATGTTTCTGTGGAATATGCCAAAGTTACATAATGTGTGGTTCAATATGTAGAAATTAGTTACCGTAATCTCCCGCGTAGAAGACGCGCTGCGCGTATAAGACGCACCCCAAACTTAGCACATGCATTTTCGCGTATAAGACGCACATTTTAATGCTGATATTTGTAAGATTAGTACATTTCTATAGAAAAATTACCCCTCATATAAGACGCACCCCCAACTTGAGAGAAAGCTATATGACTCCCCAGCATTTTGTTTGGCGTAGAGGACGCGTCTTATACGTGGGAGTTTACGGTATGGGGAATTGGCATACCACACCGCAAGTTGCACACCATATCACAAAATGTGTATGCCTATTGAACCTGACAGTTTCTAGATTCCCTAAAGGAGCTCTAAGGTGTATACAATCATAGCAGTTTTGTGTCACCCCAGCTCTGATACACTTAAGTATAACCAATGAATGCAGACAAATGGGGGCTTTTCAGTGCTTATCATGTAGTTAGTTATGAGTTTTATCTATTGGCCCAGGTCCTCCTGGGTCATTGGCGGCGGGTTTTCAGCATTTTTAGTCAATCAAAATGGCTGACTTTAAGTGGGAATTGCTTATACAAAGAAGGGGTCTAGAAATTAATGGAAAGTTGATGCATTTTCCTTAGATCCTTTTCTTTCTGTAGATGGTAACAATTCCTGGAAAAAAAAATTTTTACCTATGAAAAAAAGCTGAAGGAAAAACTTGGCATGTTTGACTAAATTTCTCATGAAAATGAGGCTCCATAGGATTGCATTGCGCCATCAATTTTGGTGGTCGACAGGTGGTCAAAATAACACATTGACTCCTATGGGAATAGGGCAATTAAGACACTTTTTTTCAGCAGGTAAGGTGGAATTTCCGGCACAGGAGGGGTTAAGACCGTTGATATATGAGTGTGTAAATCGGACCACCATAATTTTGTTATGTCGACCGCCTCACTTCTGGTCTGGAGATTTGACGCATGTGCGCAGAGTAACCGGTCGTCATATTTTATTTTTTGTTTAATAGTAAATTGAGGTGTATTCGACTCAATTCGATTGATATTGCTAAAGATGCATGGATTATATTCAAAAAGCCACTAATTTCAAGTTAAATCGATAGAATCTATCATTTCTACATCGAAAATGCGACGTCCGCCAAGGAGCGGGTCGCTCATGCCACAGTACATCAAAATCCAAAATGGCGGACAGTGAGACATATCGACTCATGGTGCCATCGAAACTGCTGGATTAGAACAAAATGGAGGAGAATTACATTGTCTCATGCATTTGTATGGTTAATATGGATCCTTATTCAAGACCTGCTGGTATTGTGCAATGCTTAACTCGCCAGGAGAGTAGTTATTCGCCAAT
The DNA here is from genome assembly GCA_949317995.1 of Acholoe squamosa. Classification (NCBI taxonomy): domain Eukaryota; kingdom Metazoa; phylum Annelida; class Polychaeta; order Phyllodocida; family Polynoidae; genus Acholoe; species Acholoe squamosa. The sequence continues at coordinate 37,844,719 of OX439049.1, forward strand.
GAAACATGCGAGCGATAATGGGTGCATCCTCCATAGCCTTAAGCATTGAGTCTTCGACACACTGTCACTATATTGACAGTCCTCTACGGTAGGTAGTGGAAGACCTGGGCCAGTCGTGCATTACACGCGTTAAATTTTTTTTTAGCTAAGTTTGAATCAAGTAGCCTTTGTAATTAAGTGTAAATTGACAATTTCCCACATTGTTTTGGGCTTCAAATGCCAAGGGCCCAGACAGGAAGTCAGCAGCTTGTGCATGCACAGTGCTGCCACCAATGGAGATGGGAGGGATTGGGGAAGGCCCTGGAAGTGCACCGCGCTATGCGTGACCTACTTTGGTTGCCCTCCAACCCACCAGCATCACAGTCAGGACATGTACTGTCTGTGCTTGTTCTGTGTGACATATCCCGGGGGGGGGGGGGCTGGCAACTCATCACACCTGAAGGTGTGGAGTGTTCACACCTGAAGGTGTGGACACCTACAACTATAGGCAGGATGTAACGTCCATAATTATAAATACCGTAAAACCCTGGTAATAAGCCGGCCCCGGTCATAAGCCGGGGGTAGAGTTGGGGGGAAATTTAGAAGCCGGTTTCGGCCCGAAATAGGAAAAAAATCCGGCTTATGACCGGGGTTTTACGGTATATAACATCCTTGTTCAACAGCTGTCAAGGAAGCCCCGGAGGAAGCCACTCTCGTCCACTAGCACATGCTCAATGTGGTAGTCCATCTACGAATGTGTGTTTACTGTGTAGGGCCTACAGAGTCTACCAATAAAATAAATCAACTTTGAAGAGAGCTTGATATCACCCTGTGCTGCACGATATACTACATGTACCTTGAGGACATTGGAAAACGATGTGGAAGGACTCTTTCCCATAGAACCCACTGATATTACAACGAAGATGTGACATCAAAATACGGTATACTGGCTTGGAATGCATTGATAAGCTGATAAGATGGGAACCAGCTTTTTCCTGAAAGTGGATGTTAACCAGGTAAAAGGTATCAGTCATAGCATGACTTATCACATATTTTTTGCCACTTTTGGGAGATCCAGCAAGATTCAAAATGATGGACCAATTGGGTATGGGTCTGGACTCTTATAAGAATTTAAGTATTAAGGCAGCAGAGTTCAAGTCAGATTTAGTCCACCCTGGCGCTCTATGCGTTTAACCATCTCTTATGTACATATACTGGAGGAACTGATCATGAAAAGAACAAACAAAAAACAGCACAGTTGAGTATTAGGAATATGAAAAATTTTGCTTATTGGTCTTTCAGGATCTACCAGTAGTTGATAACCACTTAACCACAGCAGTCAGGGGGTTGTGGCTTAGTGGTCCCACTGTTATACTTTTTTCATATTGCTGTATTGTGTATATGGTTTTCTATGTGTGTATATTTTGTTGTTATACGTATGGCGAACATGACCACATGTGGGGAATAAGTCACTTTACTGTTCGCATTCCCCCACAGACATCCCAGATCTATTGTAAACCCCGGCGTATGAGCCACACCCTGGATTTGTGAGAAAGCTATAAGCCACAGCCGAGGTGTGAAAAGGTGTCCATTCTTTACTTAGGTACATATCGCACTGAAGCGAGGATATATGTAAAATCCCTAGGTTCAAGAGCAGGCACTTCATTATATGGGCAGCCATGCAAAATAGATACTTTGCGCTGAGCTACATGGGTCACCATTGAAACATGGGGGATCCATATCCAAGTACCAAAAATCCCTGCTATAAGCCACATGGTTGCCATTGTTACCTGATATCTCTATGTAGGTAAAACCCCGCATATAAGTTGTTGCAAAGCTGAGGCAAATGGTTAACATATAATGAAACAATGTTGGTTTTATGGTAATTAACGAGACTTGTCAAATTTGTAAAGCACCAAAAACTTTGGGAACATATATGTAGGAAAATTCTGTAGAAAATGCCAAGGAATTAAGTCCACTCTTAGTCTCTAGTACTACCAGCTTATAGAGTACCCTAACTGCACTGAAACTACCCCTAGAGGGCAGGATGAGGAACTCTCGCGGTCCAACATGCGAGATGATGGGTCTGGTCACGTGGGAGGCTGGTGCCGTAACGAGGCTGCGATAGTGTAGGGGGTAATAGGTCTGGTGGGATTTGTTAATTTGAAGTTGACATGATATCGTCCAGAGCACACTATTCCGCCCTACCCAGTTACCGTAATCTCCCACGTATAAGGCGTGTCTTATACGCCAAACAAAATGCTGCTGAGTCTTATACGTGGGAGGGACATTGCCTTGAGTTTGGGGTGTGCCTTATAGGGGGGGGGGGTAATTTTACTATAGAACAGTACTAAATTAACAAAATTCTGCCCTTAGAGGTGCGCCTTATACATGGAATTGCATTTTCTTAGTTGGTGATGCGCCTTATACGCGAGCTGCGCCTTATACGCGGGAGATAACGGTAGTAGTCTAGATCAATCAGATTGCTCCAACGTATAAAACGCTAATGTACAAGGACAAGCCCTTTAGATGTGTCTGTGTTAGCAAATTCAGACCTATTGTGACAAAAAATCAACTTCAGGGTTCCATTCTACTCTGAAAGCAGACTGTCTTGGCTTTATAAAAATGGTAAAATTGGTCATTGGGCAATTTATTATTATTTGCTGATGTTTGAGGTAACAGGCTAACCCAAGGTGGATTTTTTTTTTCCTGCCAAGAGGATGTTTGCTGCTCATTGATGTGTGACATTAGCTTATTTGAATCTTATTAGCACGGCGACTAGTGAGTACTACTCGTTAGATGATAGTGTATGGTTCACAGTAGCAACGGTGTAAGGGATAGGGAGGCCTTGCAATCTATTTTTGTTTGTGACTCCTCTGCTATGGACTATTCCTGCTCACTATTCTAATGTAATAACAACAGTGTGTTCACTTTACATATCAGTGAAGGAATTTTCAGAATATATCTCATACTTTTGATTTTATTCGCAGATAAGACATTTCATCATTTGGAGCCCTATGGCAGATTAGCATTAGAGCATTTTAAGATTCAGAAATGCATCTCTTTAGCCTTTGTTTTAGAATTGTTCGTTGTGAAACTACTATATATATGTAGTACAGGTTTCCTCTCAGTGGGTTATGGTATAATTGGATCATATTTTCTGTGTTTGAACAAAGTATTCACTGTTAAAGATCTCTATGGAGAAATCAGTGCTAAAGTGTGTGTTGCCATATGTGCATTTTTGTAAATCAGAGGAGGTTGAAGTGTAAGGGCACCTTGTGGAACTGCTACATTCTTTTCTGTGTAAACTTTTTTAATTTACATTGAAATAATGCTTTCTCAGAATATGTATCTGTTATTGGTGATGAAACATTAATTTACTCCTTTCATTATATAAACAATTTTGTGGAACACTGAAAACATGTGTGTACACAGAGGTACTTACACTGTGCTCCCCCTCTACAGAGAGGTGGAGTGATCTGGCCAGTTTGCTGACCACTGGCCCGTGATGAGGTACAGACCTATTACAAGGTGATTGGCAGTTGGGTGTGTGTGTGTGGGGGGGGGGGGGTTGAGGCAGAGCAGGCTCCTGGCTATCTGAGACAGTGTACACTCATAATGACACACCTGTTGACTATGGCATTGAACATTGAATAAGACAGGTCCCTGTGACAGCTGAGTGAGGTGCATGCAGCATGGACAGTCTACAGGCTATTAATACTCAGCTGCAGTGGGTAGTTTGGGTTGAATTTGTGCTATATACTACCAAAAGCCCAGATGATAGTATGCCCTATCTATCAGTCTCACCAACTGAAACTAGACACAAGATTACAAGTCGCCGCGCCATGTCTGACAGGACTATTCTCTACTATTGTATTAAAATCTACAACACTTTGGTTTTATTCAATACACCATTGACTCACATTCTCTGTCCTTAAGCATATGTTGACCCCCCCCCCCACCCCACTGACAACTACTAGACTGTTATGACTAGCAATTAGTCTCAGTCTGCACCTTTTACCCATGTCTATAGGAGGAAGGGCACACAAGATAGAGTTCAACATATTTTAAGCTAGTCAGAGAAGGAAAGAATATTTAGCAATCATTAGTCTGGTTGAATCATGTTTTGAAGTGTTTAAGAGAATGGGAGTTCTTTTCTGCTTAATGCCATGCCAAGCTTCTGAGAGCAGATCGTGTCAGCTTTCCAAAACAGTTTCAATTGCGTCAATTGGGATGATTACTTGCCGAGAAATGAGACAAAAATAATGCAGACATATCAGGTACAATTCGATCTCCCGAGTTTGAATACATTTCCTTGTGTTTTGTGCATGAGCGATATAGGTCTGGTTTCCCTGTCCAGGTCACACACAGTAAGAAAAAAACAAAAGATTAAAAGATCTTCAACCTGGTGAATCCCGATAGAAATCCTGTACCTAGAAATTTGTTAAATTGATAATTGCTTTCGACAGATTAACCCATTCATTTATTTAGAGGTACATGCAAAGACTGCTTTCAGTGAGTTACAGATGTGTTGGGCATGGAACCCAGCAGTTGTCATAGCCTAATCTAACCCCTCTATAGACATTGTCCTTGTCTAATACATATATGAACTATCGTCATACCTCATGTATACCTCAAGGCGCACCTTGAGTCGAGATGAACGCTGTAAGGCACACATGTTTTTTGTTGTTGTTGGCAATTTGGTACTAATCTATTGTAACTTTACCTGGCCTTCCCTTTATAGAAGTTCTATGAAGTGCAGCCAGGCTTTGATTCACATATAAGCTGCGGCTTATAAAATACAGGAGGTACTACTATATACCCATAGTACTATGGCGGTGTTAACGAGTTGGACGGTCTCTCGTTATCTCTATAATGTACACTGGGCCTGTAGCCACACACAGCGAGACCTGTGTAAATATTTAATGTTAACTCTGTAAGGGCCAATAGTGCATCGTATTCAACACAATACGCCAAGGGAGCGCCGGGCCCGGGCGCTAGTGCGTCATTGGTGCATCATGCCAACCCTCCGGGAGTGTTCTGGCCATGTAGGGCCGGCATCGTGCATGAATGTAGCCCTGGCGAGCATTCACCAGCAGGGCTACATTTATTGGCCTTGGTGACCAATGGGCACGATGCATTAATGTACGATTGGCCCTTTAATGGTTAATATTCACCCCCACTTCCCCACCCCCATGGAGCCTTGTTAGTGTCCAGACAAAGCACTAAGTACAGTTAGTGTGTCTTAATGCCACTGGGGGCGTTGATATAGGTCGGGGCAGATCACTTATACATGATGGGATAACATAGACCCTCCATTAAACTAACCCCATGCTGCAATGTGTGTGGGGGGCATAGCGAGTACTGTAATACACGTAACTCATGTACACGGCGAGCAACTCATGTACATGGCACACCCTGCATATAAGACGCAGCCCGAGTCATATTGTGTTAATTTTAGTGGCGTTCTATATTGTCTAGTCATCACTATATCCTTATATGCATGAAGTGACAGGGTGACTCCCCATCCTTCCTGAAAAAGAGACCATGGGTGCTCACAATTTGAGCACATTAGCACATAGACACATTATTGGTGTTTAGTATCAGACACATTATTGTTGTTTAGTATCAGACGCCGGGCTTCCCTAGCCCAGTTAAAAGGGTCTATATCTCCTCTTTCCTATCCCCTCAGGATGTGTGTGGTGCACATATGCGCGGGCACTGACACATTCCTCTGTTAAATTATCAACCTGTGAAGCACGGGATAGCCACTTAGTGCCGCTAAAGTGCTGTAAAACATAAATCAATCAATCAATTAGTATCAGACACGAGATAATTTAAGATTTCAGACGTGAGATAATTTACGATTTCTTTCAGTGACCATCAAAAGTAATCAGCGACTATGGCGCGAAACAAAGAGTTTAATCCCATTTCATTTGATCTGGCTTTTTGCCCTGTCTTGGGACTTTGAATAACCCAAACACAATACAATACATTAACACTGACAGTGGGTCAGACAGTTGCTATTCACGGTGAGTGAGAGAGGCAGTACCCCCTAGCAGGGGTACAATGTCCATAGGCTGTCTATCATGTAGTGTTATTATACTAGATATGTCATGTAGATGTATAGAGGTCCCCCCCCCAGGTCTGACAATCTGTACACCATTATACCACACCCTGTCTGTGGAACATGTTTCTATCGTAATACCCTGCATATTAGGCGCACCCACATTAGCTACCCCACATGTAAGGCACAACTTGATCGAATGTATGCTTGATCTATAGGGCGCACCCTGAGTCTTGCAATTTAGTACTGTTCTATAGTATAAAATCCATATAAATCCTAGTCTACAATGTCGACGGCATCACCATGAGGCAATCTCAAACCTTTAAAGTCAGGGGTGTTAATGGATGATTGTGGACATAATATATTCCCAGGGAACGGTATGATGCACCAATGAAATGCTGGCGAGCGTACTCCATTGCACTTCATTGGTGCACCATGCACAATAATGGGTATGATGCACTCCTGTATTTGCGGAACTTAAAGGGTATTATAGTACATGTATTTGAGTGAACAATGATCTCCTGTTGGACAATTCAACATCGAGGCTTGCAGGCTTAAAATATTCAAGTGTATGATCATCAATTCTAAGTTTAATTTGATTTGAAATAATTTTTATTTTGTTTCAAAGGTACAGTACATTTGTGTGAACATTGGTGTGAAAAATCAACAGCAGATAGTAAATTGCACTTAACACATAAGTGATTGTTATGAAGCAAAGTAAAGGGACTGCCGCTTGGTACAAGAGTTGAGTGTACCAGTTTACGTGGGCCACCCCATAACGCGCCATAGATGTCCTTTTGTAATATATATATATATATAAGTATAATATTATGAACATAAGTTTTTTCTAAGTTATACAGCTATGTAGAGTTCATTCTAGCCTCAAAATGAGGTAGATAGTCTTGATATATATCGAAAAGAAAAGTTGTATTTCCAACTTGATTAATTTCATGATATGTGAAAATCTTTTACAAAAGTTGAGGTACCGGTATATATAAAAGGCTGCCACTGCCTAAGCATCCTGATCTTATGTTTTAGCGTTTATGATACGCTTCTAACATATCATGATGTACCAAAAAAGTGCTGGCGAGTTACCCACTTTCCCTGTCGTGTCACATTCACTAATACTAGAATTGAAAAAAAAAAACTGTTCCAAGTCTTCCTGTACGCCTTTCATTTATAGTAAGAAAATAAAAATAAAATGGAAGGGAGACCATGCACCAACTAGCTCCTCACTCCCCCATTGTCATCTCCTATATCAACTTGCTGTACAAACACAATACAATTACATGCTTACAGTTATACTGCGGCGTAATATACTTGATTTAACATCATTTTACCAAATTACATATGAAATGAAGACCATGTCAACATGGAGTGGCCTTTTAGTACAAGGTGGTGGGTGGTATATACCCACCATCATGTCCATTACCCGGGATGGGAGGCAGGGATACCGGCTTGGATCCCCGCCAGTGCCACTGGATCCTTGTAGGCCTACCTTAAAACCCTGCGTTTAAGCCCCTTCTACGTATAAGCCACACCCTGAAATGCTAGCTTAGATATTAGCCACAATTTGGGTCTGAAAAGGTTGATATTCCTTACTTTAGTCTATACAAGTAAAGTGCGAGCTGTCAGTTAACTACAGTAGACCCCAAAGGTAGAATAAACCGTTTATAATTGGTAGCTTACACTCTTGGTTTTACAGTATCTGTGGGACAGATGTGACGTAGAAAGGTGGGGCTGTTCAGCACGTGTGGGGGTGGGGGAATAAAAGAAGAAAAATGATGGGGATTAGGGAAGAAAGCAAATCTTTTTCTCATGCATAAAATAATCGAAAAGTATGCATACACAGGGGGGGGGGGGGGTTAGTGTAGGAAGATGTGCACTTTATTCCAGGGTCTGAATGTTGGGGATTAGGGATTTTTCTGTACATGCACCAAAGTCCTTTACTTTTGTGTTGAAATAAAATAATAAGTCCACTCTGTACGAGTGGCTTGAGAAACTCTTTTAGAGAGTGCACTGGGCATCCATTTCATAAGAATGCCATGGCCATCCCTGTTAGAGAATGCCATGGCCATCCCTTTCAGACATCGAGTGCCATGGGCATTTCTTTTAAAAAGTGCTATGGGTATCCCTTTTAGAAAGTGCTCTGGGCATCCCTTTCAGATAGTGCCCTGGACATCCCTTTTAGAGAGTGCCATGGGCATCCCCTTTAGAGAGTACCAGGGGCATCCCTTTCAGAGAGTGCCATGGACATTCCCTTTTGAGAGTGCCATGGGCATACTCCCATTTCATCAAATATAGTCAGGAAAAAATAGCAAGGGCCACAAATGTCCTCACCCCTGTTGTTATAAATGGACTGGCCCCTTATGTTGGTCAGACTGTGGGAGCAATGTAACTTATCAGGCGGTTGTCAGCGGTAGCTTATCACAGTGTCCAAATGGGTAATTGGGGTATTTGACAGCGTCCCCGCGACACTGAGTCTAAGTCGAGCACAGCTTTGGAAGGATGCTGGGTTTCGATGGTGTATGGGAAAGATATGTAGAAATAGGTTCCAAATTCTGTGGTAGTATAAATTAGAACTTGCAGGTGTTAAATGCTTTTATGAAATAGAAACGTACTCAAAATGTTTGTGTCAGATAAACCAATATCATATATATTTTTATCTATCACCCCCCACCCAATAAAATAGAGAAAAGGAATAAAAAAAGGAAGTTTAATACCAGTTGGAGAGCTAGTGGCCAGTATTATTTCAGTTTTGACAGGCCTACTATTCTAGGTAGCAATAACTGTAAGGGTCATTTATAACATAAACCACAACAACAATCACATAAAATAAGATGCGGATTGATATGAGATCTCACAAAGCAAATGGTCATAAAATGAAAGTCACTTGTTACATAATTTTCCAAATGATGTTGTAGGGTGTTAAAAAAACAGTTTTAAGCAGAAATATGCTGACCAATCTTTCTTCACGATTATTTCAGACACTGGATGTGGACAGAAGTGGGCTGACGAAGATGAAAAAGTCGGTGAAGGCGCTCTACAGCTCAGGATCAAGTAAGTTATCAAGAGCTCCTCTTCCTATTTTAAAAACCTGTATATAAGGCCAACCTGCGTATAAGGCCAAAAAAAAAAGGTTGGTTTCCGGTAACCCGACCTACCTCAGCCAAACAAGGCCGACCTCAGAATTTTTTCATAATTTTTTCAAAATTTTTCATAATTTTTTCAAAAATTTTCATATTTTTCATAATATTTTCAATATTATTCATAATTTTTCACATCAATTTCATATTTTTAGTATCTTAAGATTTCCCTTCCATCCAAGCAAGGAATCCTAGATTTATACTGAACCTTTATACATTTTGGCAGGTATAATAGCTAACATTGATCATTATCAATGATAAAAACTCACTATTTCAGCCAACATATTTATCAGCAAAAAAAAAAAATAAATAAATAAAAAAAAAAAAAATAAAAATCCGACCTACCTACCTCAACTTTTTGTACCATGTTACCGGAAACTTACGATTTATTTTTTTTGGCCTAAGCCACACCCACGATTTATGAAGTGCTATAGGCTGCACTGGGTTCCTACAAGCGATCTTGAACAAAAGTATAAAACTTATGACTGAGGTTTTACATATTGCAGTGGTCACCTTGTATAGAGTAGTGTGGCAGTCCTAACCCTACATGGTGAGCGCATGTAACACCATGAATCTAATGAAGGGGATCTATGGGGAGTCTACTCACTGCCAGTCTACAGCTAGACTATAGTGGGGGAAAACCCCACTGGAAATGGTATATGAAGTAAATTGATATTGATTAATCATCATCTACAGCACTCCCCCTGTAAATGCTAAATGAAATAAATCAGTAATGATTTAAATACACGGTTTAAATAGACTATACCAGACCTACACTCCTCCCATTGTTTACCTATGTCCCTTGGCTCGGTGACTAACTGGTCCACATTAATTATCAATCATATAAATGACTACCGGTAATTAGTAATTAATCGTCTCCGTGCCAGTCCGCAGGCACCACACCGGATGTTATGAGGAATGTCCGGACCTCGCTGTGCAAGTCCAGGGATTCATTAATCGCAGATAGGTCTTTCCTCAGCAGATTGACTGTAGGACCACTTAACTAATAAAAACTACAATAAAGCTCAGTCATATAAGCGTTTTATGTAATGGCTCAATAGATTTGTTTTGGATGGTCCACTACAAAAACAAACATTACTTGAAAATCTGAATATGTTTTGTCTGAAGAAGGACGGGATCTACTTTTTTTTTCGCCATCGCAATCCAATTATTAATACCGGTAATTCAAACATGAATTTCAATTTTTAGATCTAGGAACGAAAAACAGTCATCTCCAAAGTCCAATGTAGATTTTAAATACGATCTTGCTCAATCATAAGAAATAAACTATGGCGAAGCCTTGAAAGGGACAAAACGTTCACACCTACTGGTACATGCTACGTGATGTAGGCCTTGCTTATACCCGGCACTTTCTTTCCTTATGCATTAAACACAAGAGAGGGATTTGGGAATTTTACACGACCCCTTTCATTAGAAATAAGGAACATATATATTAAGTGGTCACTAAAGTATTCAGCTTCAATGAAGGTAATAGAAATGAGACATTCATAGAACATTACAAATAGGACTAACATGGACTAACTTCCCCCTCCTCCTATCACAGACCCATTGTACAGACCACCGCCCGGTGCACCTGTCCTTCCGTAGTACCACAGCCGCCTACTTCTTAAAGGTCATACTGCCTTTTCGTTACACAGAAAAAATTTGAAAAACTAAATTAGGTGGAGAGAATCCTGCCCTTTTGTGGGTTTGGCTATTGTTAGCAACACCACAAGTTTCCCGTCCGGCTCTGTCCTCCTCTCCGAGCTGAGGGGAATTTGGTGCTATCACTAAAACCCTGTGTGTAAGCCGCTCCTGTGTACCAGCCGCACGGTGCCATCACTGTAAAACCGTGTGTGTAAGCCCCTCCTGCGTACCAGCCGCACGGTGCCATCACTGTAAAACCGTGTGTGTAAGCCGCTCCTGTGTACCAGCCGCACGGTGCCATCACTGTAAAACCCTGTGTGTAAGCCCCTCCTGCGTACCAGCCGCACGGTGCTATGACTGTAAAACCCTGTGTGTAAGCCACTCCTGTGTACCAGCCGCACGGTGCTATGACTGTAAAACCCTGTGTGTAAGTTGCTCCTGCATACCAGCCGCACGGTGCTATCACTGTAAAACCCTGTGTGTAAGCCCCTCCTGCGTACCAGCTGCACGGTGCCATCACTGTAAAACCCTGTGTGTAAGCTGCTCCTGCATACCAGCCGCACGGTGCTATCACTGTAAAACCCTGTGTGTAAGCCGCTCCTGCGTACCAGCCGCACGGTGCCATCACTGTAAAAACCCTGTGTGTAAGCCCCTCCTGCGTACCAGCCGCACGGTGCTATGACTGTAAAACCCTGTGTGTAAGTTGCTCCTGCATACCAGCCGCACGGTGCTATCACTGTAAAACCCTGTGTGTAAGCTACTCCTGCGTACCAGCCGCACGGTGCCATCACTGTAAAACCCTGTGTGTAAGCCCCTCCTGCATACCAGCCGCACGGTGCTATGACTGTAAAACCCTGTGTGTAAGTTGCTCCTGCATACCAGCCGCACGGTGCTATCACTGTAAAACCCTGTGTGTAAGTTGCTCCTGCGTACCAGCCGCACGATGCTATCACTGTAAAACCCTGTGTGTAAGCTGCTCCTGCGTACCAGCCGCACGATGCTATCACTGTAAAACCCTGTGTGTAAGACGCTCCTGTGTACCAGCCACATGGTGCTATGACTGTAAAACCCTGTGTGTAAGCCGCTCCTGTGTACCAGCCGCACGGTGCTATGACTGTAAAACCCTGTGTGTAAGTTGCTCCTGCATACCAGCCGCACCGTGCTATCACTGTAAAACCCTGTGTGTAAGCCGCTCCTGCGTACCAGCCGCACGGTGCTATCACTGTAAAACCCTGTGTGTAAGCCACTCCTGTGTACCAGCCGCACGATGCTATCACTGTAAAACCCTGTGTGTAAGCCGCTCCTGCGTACCAGCCGCACCGTGCTATCACTGTAAAACCCTGTGTGTAAGCCGCTCCTGCGTACCAGCCGCACGATGCTATCACTGTAAAACCCTGTGTGTAAGTTGCTCCTGCATACCAGCTGCACGGTGCCATCACTGTAAAACTGTGTGTGTAAGCCGCTCCTGCGTACCAGCCGCACGGTGCCATCACTGTAAAACCGTGTGTGTAAGCCGCTCCTGCGTACCAGCTGCACGGTGCCATCACTGTAAAACCCTGTGTGTAAGTTGCTCCTGCATACCAGCTGCACGGTGCCATCACTGTAAAACTGTGTGTAAGCCGCTCCTGCGTACCAGCTGTACGGTGACTTTGGGAGAATGCTACAGGCCATCCCCAAGGCTTGACAATCAGGGGTTTGGTACTATATGATAGTATAAAAACCATATCTATAAGATGCATCCTGAGTTTAGAAATATCCTATAATATAAGCCAAAGTACGCCTTGGAATATAAGCTGTGGCTATTACGCTGGGTTTTCTGCAGGTATGTTACACTTCGATTATAAGGCGCATTGGGCTTTAATATAAGGTGCACCCTGGGTAGGGCCTGAATTTTGAAGGTTTAGTTCTGTTCTATAGTCAGGTAAAAGTGCTCAGTATATAAGGCGCACCCTGAGTCTGGGATGATTGTATAGGGTGCAGGAGGCCTCAGATTCACATATACAAGATGTGCCTTTTACGCGGGAGATTACAGTAGTAAATCCTCTCTGGTTGTGAATCCTGTTTTGATAACTGCTATAATCTGCATTTTTTCTGCACAGGGATTGGCAGATGTTGACCAATTTGATACGAAACTAATATGAATTTGACTGGTCTATATGGCGCACCCCTTCTTTTGGGAGGTCCCCTAAGGTGCAGTAACCCTCAGATCCATGTGTATGCCGCAGCTTGGATATGAGATATTATGGTATCACCAAAGGGGGTCTAACAAAATTCTTATACTAAGATTAGTCATTTAGAAAAAAAAGAGAAAGAAATCAATATATTTAATCAGTACGTACTAGTCCCAGATAAACTAACATCACCTTCAATGATATAAATGGAAAGGGGGGGGGGACTAAAAGAAATAAAAGAAGAAACGAAGAAGAGAATGTATGGGTGTAAATGGTCTGTCATATGACTCGTCACGAGATGCTGACATGGTCACATGTCAGTACCGGTAGTACATAAGGACATGACCCAGACCTATCATGTTCTATTCAGCCTCAGACAAAACAAACTATGAACAATAAGCATTAACTTGTTTAGTAGGGTTCAATTAGTAGGACCGTCAACTAAAATTGGAGGGAGAAAATTTGTTAAGATATAATAAATAAATCATATATGATATGCATTTGCACCTGTACTAAGCTGCCGTCCACTACTGTAAAACCCGCGTATAAGCCGCACTATGAATTTGGTAGAATGCTACAATCTAAGACCCTTGGGCAAGGGTCTGAAATGGTTTATAAGCCGTGGCTTATATGCAGGGTTTTACGGCATAGCCATGACAATGATAAATTTGTTTCTGTAATGTCCCTCATATAAGGTAAACCCATGTATAAGGTGACTCTGCATATAAGGTGCCCATGTTTATAAGGTGCACCCCGAGTCCAAGGCTAAGGCAAACCTGGATCGCAATTTTAAATAGTTTGATACAAAATTAAATGTAATTTTACCCATTGAATGAGGTGTAGATTGGAGAGGGTATCCTTTGTGCGCTGCACTTTACATGCACAGTCACTCTCTGACATTAAAGTGTAAACTTTAGAATAACTTGTTGGCCCAGGGTATCCCCTGGGCTATCGGAGCCGGGTTTTCAGCCAGATCCACAGATTTTTAATCACCAACTTTAGGGTGTAATCATTCAGTGATATACTGTTAGTTTACACATTTTTCAAAAGCCAAAGGAAAGTTTCAAATCACATCTATCAGACAACATTTTGTCCTTTATGGTGAGTGATGTCTTTCTCTACGATAAAAGCTGCTGTACTTACATCATGTTTTTGGGAGCTATACTGACTACAAGTTCTTTAATCATTGGGTCTATGGGTCAGATAGATCTTGGCGATGAAATTAGCACATGGAGTCTTATGGGTAATCACTTTTTTTCAGCAGGCAATGTTTACAGTGTCCAAGCTATACACATAACACATTGGGGACTGAGCGATAAACTAAGCATGCTAAGGATGAAGTTTTCTGTACAACGCCTAACTCCCGGTGAATTGACATTTGACTTGCTCAAGTGAATAGATTTATGAGGGAGGGATTTGGGAGCGAGGGGGCTAGGTGACCAGGGGGCCGGGTTTTCAGGGGGCCAGGTGTCCAGGGGCTAGGTCTCCAGGGGGCCAAGTGTCCGGGGGCCAAGTGTCCAGGGGGCCAGGTGTCCGGGGGCCAGGTGTCCGGGGGTCAGGTGTCCGGGGGGCCAGCACACTAGGGGGCCAGCGGTCCAAGGGGTTTAGTAAGAGAAGATTATGCCAGACTGGTGTCAGTACATGTATAGATAATAGTCTGTATTTGTAAGTAATTAGTCAATATTTCGCAAGTGCTGATTCCTGTGACCCTACAGGGTTGATAGAGGGTTTTTACTTGATTAACTAGACGTCAATCAAGTATTTACATTTATCTAAACCTTACCATATTTTGCTGATACAGTGTCTCCATGAGCATTGCAAAGCTGTTATCTTATAGGACAGGAACCCTGTATAAATCTATTGTGCTGACAAGGCATATTAAAAGGACTACCAGCAGATTATTTACACATGGGAATAGAGTATTGATGTTGTCACACCTCCGGGTAATCCTTAACCCTTTAACAGGCCACCTACATATATGTACAACCACACAAAGGCCTTATTACCCTAAGCCTAAGGTAGGTATGATGCACTAACACTCTGTGTCCCTTGAGGTACTCAACTAGTTCTGCTCTAGCCAATCTCAAAACACCACTACAAGAGTGTTGTTCAGTCCCCACTGCCACTCTTACAGGCACTCTCAGACTCAGTCTGCCATAGACAGAGATACCTTGTCCTGGGGCTTCTTCCGTAGAGAGTGATCTTGAGCAAACTACCATGCCTGCCCAGGCACCTCTCTGAAGGGAACCTTAAAACCTTGCACACATGCATCACTGACTTTTATCCCTTTAAAAACAGGATCACTTACACACTCTTATTATCTCATTGACAAGACATTAATGTCTAACATTGCAGCCCTGGTGAGTTATGGCCATAGTACATGATAGTCAATCATACTTGTGCCTGTGGCACAGCCTTAGACATTTTATGGTACCTACCCTGAGCCTTCTGTGCTTCAATGCACAACGCCCAATTTTTATATTGGGGGGGGGGGGGGTAGTAGACCCTGGGCCATATGTGATATATATCACATGTTAAATTTTTTTACTCTTTGAATTGAATAATTAGCGGCATACTGATTCATGTTTTTCAGTGCATGTCTCCAACGAGTCATACCTGGCAGAAAACCTTGAGAAGCTTGGAACAAATGCCCTCAACCGAGAGAATGAGTCTGATATTGGTAAGTATTGAGTAAAAATATTTAAGTAAAAACAGCACACCCGCAGTAGATCATAAAAAAAAGTATGAAAAAACTGACATTCTTTTGATTTATCACTAAAGTAAAACCACCCATATCAATAAAAAATATTGGCACTTGAATTAAATGGCATTGTTTCATAGATTCCCCTGAATGGTGACTCTTGTCAGACTGTGTTTTGAGCTACCAGGTACTGACGTTTTATACAATGCTCCAGTAGTTCCATTTGTTCTTACCAGGTCATAGCAATAAAGCCAGATGTTACCCTAATTAATTAATTGTCAGCAACACCATAGCATGGGTGACGTGCGCTATTCATTTGAAAAAAAAAAAAAGATAAAAAAACCCATAAAAAGACAGATGGTCGTCACGATTATACTCCTGTTAATAGAGACAGTCACTTCTCTCTGTCCACCTCTCCCATGGCTCCCGACCATTTGCCTACCGCCACACTCAATTAGTTTCCTACTGGTACTCACCTCCATCTGTCCCTTCCTTTCCTATTTTCCTCTCCTTCGTTCCTCTCTTGCCTTTGCCACCACTTCTCTCATAGACCCATATATCCCCCCACCTTACTTTCGTCTGTCCCCATCTTTACCGTTCTTTTCCAAGGACCCATACCTCTTGTACTTCCCGCTCTCTTTTCCAACCGTGTAACCAAGCGTATTTATAAGCCGCACCTGGGCATAAGCCACACCCAGAGTTTCTGGCTTATGCTATATACCCCACTGTTGGTCTACAAGGGTTACCATTTCTTATTCTAGCTTGTATGTAAATCCACGCCTATCAGCCGCACAGGTTTGAAGTTCCCAGTACTTCCCTCGGTCATTGCTCACTCCTGCTCCTAATTCTGTATACACTTTCCTTCCTATCCTCCCGTCAGTCCTCTTTCCCTTTGTGCCCCTCCTGTCCTACTACCCCCCCCCCCCCCCCCACGCCACTCTGTCTGTATACTACCGTAAACTCCCGCGTAGAAGACGCGCTGCGCGTATAAGACGCACCCCAAACTCAGCACATGCATTTTCGCGTATAAGACGCACATTTTAATGTTGATATTTGTAAATTCAATACATTTCTATAGTAAAATTACCCCTCGTATAAGACGCCCCCCCCAACTTGAAAAAATCCTATAAGACTCCCCAGCATTTTGTTTGGCGTAGAGGACGCGTCTTATACGCGGGAGTTTACGGTAGTACTAATTCTGTGTCCTCTATGCCTCTCCTACTTCCAACAACCTCTCCCATCCCTCCGAAACTCCCTCTCCTATTTGTGTGTTCTCTGTAGTATACCATTCTCAACTCATAGTATACCATTCTCAACTTTCCATTACCTCTGTCTCCTTCTTAAATCTTGCCTTTACTCTCATTTAATACACACAATCATGATATAAATCGCTGATTTTATTCCATCGTCCAGGCGCAGCCTTTCTCAAGTTTGCGGTGGTCACCAAGGAGCTGTCAGCGCTCATGAAGAATCTGGTAAGTGTTCTCCCCAAAAAAATCTCTCATTAATTAAAAGAAAAAAAATCTCTCTCTTAGGATCCTTACTTTTATTTATTTAACCTCATTGATTTGCCCTTATAATGCCCGCTGCACCATTTATTTCCACATCCGGATTTTTATGGGCGTTCGCATGGTCAGTTCACTCTGAGGCCATGCTGGCCCGGTGCCAAAACACGACAAGTGGACATCAGCAGTGACCACAGCACACCTGTTAACTCACCGCCTGTCTTATAGCCTCCAGGTGTAGATACACAGTGACCACAGCACACCTGTTAACTCACCGCCTGTCTTATAGCCTCCAGGTGTAGATACACAGTGACCACAGCACACCTGTTAACTCACCGCCTGTCTTATAGCCTCCAGGTGTAGATACACAGTGACCACAGCACACCTGTTAACTTACCACCTGTCTTATAGCCTCCAGGTGTAGATACAAATGTAGACATGGACTATAGGCTCTGAGCGTAGACTCGCTACTCACCGGTAGTCGAAAGCGACTGGTCAACCTGGCTGATTACTCAATGTGGCAAGATGGTGCGATAAAGATGAAGAATAAAAAAACTTGTTGTCAGCTTTGGCTAATAAAACTTATGGGGAGGCTCAGTGGTCAAATGGCATTTAAGGGCAGTTCTAGAATGTGTTACAGTAGCCTTTGTAGTAAAGGCTTTGTATGATTATATTGAGGTTGGTGGATTGGTTCCAAAGTGTTTAATAATTGATCTTTTTAAGTTTAAGGAAGATGATCAACATCAAACCTTACCTTTTTAATATATATATATATATATATATATATATATATATATATATATATATATATATATAGCAACTGGAGTGATTCACAGAATATTTATAAATATCCCATACTTCCATAATGTTTTGGGAGAATATCCCCATATATATGAGTGTGCCCCAGGTGGTAGCGGAAATATAAAAACAGGCCTCATGCTGATTTTGCGTCCAGGTGGAATGAATGAGTTATTGCCTGCAGCCAGATTCATAAAATATTTACGATAATAACATATTGTAAATTAGCCTCGGGAGGAAGCTTTTTGAAATTCCTATGTATAGTAAGTATGTAACAACAATGACAATTAAAATAAAAAACGGCAAGGTGTAAGAATATCCTGGTATGGACATTGTGAATTTACTTCAGCAACAAGCAATGTAAAATAGTTTTGCATATAAGGTGCTTCCCTAACTTAGGCAGAGTAGATGTCCATCTTCGTGGATGAGCACCGACTCCTATGCGAAGTATTGCAGTACGGTAGTAAGTTAGTACTGGTGGGGGTCATATGCTACCATTGTGCCAGAGTGCTGCTATATATACCAGCACTACATCTTGTGATCTCCAAAATAGATTCTATTCATAGCAGCAAAGATAAAACATGGACTATAAATGTCAATATTAGCTACCAGTTCTCTGTATGAAAAATAGTACATCAGTAGAACAAATCAACTCTGTTACACAATCTACCACACCCAAATGGTAACAATTTAAAAGCCACTAATGCATTAACGCATCATGCCCATTGGTCGTCATGATGCATGAATGCAGTCCTGAAGTGTATCTCGCCATCATGCAGACCCTACGGGGTTGATACACTCCCGGAGGGTCGGCATGTTTCTCCAATGAAGGGCTAGTGAGCAGACTTGCCACCACTTCATTGGTGCATCATGACGATCATTGGGCGTGATGCACATGCTACATAACTGACCTTCAAAGGTTTCACTACCTGATACACATTTCTCATCATAATGCGATGAGAAACACCTTGCCATCTTGTAGATTTGATGGTGCATCGTGTGGATATAATCTTATCTGGGCCATAAGATAAGGAAAATCACAATCACTATTTTATACTGTTACATGTATTATAGAATTTGATTAATCAGGAAAAATAAACCTCTTAATCTCTTTTCTTTTTTTTCCAGATGCAAAATTTGAACAACATCCTCATGTTTCCCCTGGACAGCTTCTTAAAAGGCGACCTCCGCGGTGTCAAGGGCGACCTCAAAAAGCCCTTTGACAAAGCATGGAAGGACTATGATGGCAAATT
The DNA here is from genome assembly GCA_949317995.1 of Acholoe squamosa. Lineage (NCBI taxonomy): Eukaryota > Metazoa > Annelida > Polychaeta > Phyllodocida > Polynoidae > Acholoe > Acholoe squamosa. The sequence goes on from OX439049.1 coordinate 37,863,986, forward strand.
GTAAGTCAGCTTGAATAGACCAAATGGGAATTGATAATACATGCCATTTATTCAACTTTAGATGCTCATTATACGCGAGGAAATACAGTATTTTAAATTGATTGAGGAAGTTACTTTTTGAAAAAGAACAGAAGGTAAAAAATAAAAGTAATATACAGAAAATAAAGCATCCTGACATATATATATATATATATATATATATATATATATATATATATATATATATATATATATATATATATATATATATATATATATATATATATATATATATTGAGTGCTGACCTTTTCATGCAGATCCACTCTATGTACATAGAGCGTATACCTGTATTACTTTAACAAGTATTTCATCTTGTAAACTTATTTTACTTCCTTAGCAATAAGATTGAAAAGGAAAAGAAGCAACTTGCGAAGGAAGCGGGCATGGTACGAACAGAAATCACCGGCGCTGAAGTAAGTTACAACAGATAGAGACCTACCTATATGAATGTCTCTACATCACATATATGTTGATTTACTTAAACAAAATATGTGGAATTTTTCAAAATAGCAGATTTGAATACATAGTGGATCAACACAGTAAAAGGTACTCCCACGAAGGGGTGCACAGGCGTACCTTTTACCGTGTTGATCCACTGTCTGTCATATGATTTACATGAGGCACAAATGTTGATGCATGATGTAAATACATGTATGTATTTGTCCTCACAGATTGCCGAAGAAATGGAAAAAGAAAGGCGAATGTTCCAACTACAGATGTGCGAGGTAGGTATTATGGTAGTTAGTTAATCTTACAGAGAACGGTCAAATCCGGAGAAAAAAAAAACATTCGGGACCTTCACTATAAGCATAAACATTAAGTGTATCTGATCATATTACGGCATTGATAAGAATTTCTTTCGAAAATGCGATGTTCATTAAGCGCGATTCTTACCGGTAGATAATGTGTGAAAAACAGTGCTGTGCATCTTCTGTCAAAAACTGGGTGGTAGAGGAAACTGAGGGAACTTCCAAACACCTTGAGAATTTACCGTGCCATATTATTAGTTATAAAGGAAACATACTACGACAGGCTACAGTAGGCAAACAATGGACGGATAATTGAAAAGGAGTTATTTGCATTATGATAATAAAAACAACAACCCATATTTGTCACAGGGAGGTATCCGAATAGCAAAGCTATAGAAAAATAAAGGGTACTTTCCTTTGGTGTGTTTTCAGTATTTGATAAAGGTGAACGAGATCAAGACAAAGAAAGGCGTGGACCTGCTGCAGCATCTAGTGGAGTATTACCAGGCACAAACCAAGTAGGTCCTCACCTTTTCACCATTTTATAACAACTATGATATGACAATCAGAGTTTGGATATTTGACACGAAAGTTGAAAACACTGGAAAATTAATGTGCGTCATTTAAGTGTACTTTATTGTCAAATTTTCATTTAAGCTGGAATATTTTCACCAACAGTGGTTACTTCGTGGCCAGAAAAATTACGGTAAAAGATAGGTCATTTACCACTTATGAAGTTTTTCAAGCTTAGGTCAATTAAAAAAAAAATACACGTATACACAGACATCAAAATGGGACAATGAAGGGTTCAAAATTATATTCTACCATATCATTTCTAGCTATTTCCAAGATGGTATGAAGACGATTGAGCACTTTAAGTGTTACATCGAGGACCTCGTGGGACAACTTGGCCGTATCAAACAGAGACAGGATGCCGAACGTAGACAGCTCATCGAGCTGCGTGATGCGCTCAAGTCGTCCATGTCAGTGTATAAAGAAGTAAGTGACCGTTTAGGTACAATGTATACTCTATAATGATAGCTGCAAAACCCCAGCTTTAAGTTAATGAATTTTACCTACCTAAAAATAAGCTGAAGCTAAGCTGTGACCAAAGCATAGATATTAAATTTACTGGGTAGGACGATTCGGTTCCATCCCATAAAGCTGTGATCGATCAACTGCCTTGTTATTGGCTGCAACCAATTTGCATCGTTAGTGATCCGTAGGCGAAGTTCATGAACGACACATTAAAACAGACCTTATCCATCTTAGAGGCCTATTTCTTACTTTTTTTCTGATTTGGCCTTTCTACTAATAGTACAGTAATTGATCATATTGCAAGAATCACAGCATTATAAAGAAGCCGTGCCTTGGCAATGCATGCATGTGTAATGCTTTAAGTATACCTTACAGCAGCTTAGAGAATAACTATGTGTACGGCTACATAAAACGACACAAAATCACAATCACAAAGAACCATGTTGTTGTAATACAGATTATATTTCTTTTTTTTTTTTAGTGGACCTACAGATAAGGTTACTCTTTTAAAGGATTTAATCAGTATCACACCTAAACAACAAGAGAGAAAGAAAATTGGCCATTTCAATGATATCACCTATTACTATGACACTGTAAGGGCAGTGACTTCAGTGAGTTATATAATATCAAGCGATTTGATTTTGTTTATCGAAGATATCAGAAAATGTTGATGATATTGCCCGTAGAAACGATGATGACCTACACAATATTACCCATTTCAGTGACGTCATCGGCTGTATCTAAAACGTCAATTAATACCAATGACATAATGTTAGATATGACGTCACTCATTCCAATGACGTAACGTCAGACATGACATCTAAAAAGTCACCCATGCCAATGTTCAATGTCAGATATAACATTTAACACGTCACCCATGCGAATGACGTAATGTCAGATATGACGTACCTAACCCGTGACCTCTTGTCCCTGTTTAAGCACACTCATCCCAAGCTGCCATCAGTAAGTCGGTCCGCATGTCGTTGTTGTCACGTCAGCTTGTCTACCTCTGTTTTGTGATGTGTCCTTTTTTTGCGCCTCGACATTTCCTGAGTTTGACCGATTTATCTGTTTCTATAAAAGAACCCTTTGTCAAACCGTATGAGTCTTTGAGTTGAGTTTTGTGAGATAGGTAATGTTTTATACACCGTTGAAGGCAATCTGGCATACATTTGCACAAGCATCTAGTACTGTTTACAAATTGAAAGGATCGAAACCAAAGTGATATGATGAACTTTAAAAATAAATAAACATAGTTGGACAGCATGTTCTCCAGTCATTAGTTACATCTAAACCCACCCTCCCTAGCTTGTTCATGTGGCATAGTCCATATCTGGAGACATAATTTTGTGACGTCAACAGACAGCTTTTTATGACGTCATCAACGCTGGTCATTTGTGTATATTTTGTAGGTAATTATTTTCAAATTGTGACTTGATTCTTCTGTCTATATGATTTGTGTAATGTACATGGCCATTTCGTTCTTGAATCTTTCGATGTCTTTTCATAATATAATTTCCAGATCTATGATATATAAAACACAGTATTTACACCGGTTATCCTATTTCTCTATTTAGTCGGTAAAGTTTTGTCGTGGTTACTCTTATGTATATGTACCAATAGATGAAAAAAATAAGTAGAGATTATACATTTGATAATATTATGTTGGTCTGTCTTAGAATCCTCATATTAGCAATCTCAAGTGAATACTGGTTCTAATTCCATAGAAGTCGTATATATTCTGTGCTGTAATGTTCAAGTCGTTCTGATAAGTACTGAAGAGAATTGGTCGTAAAAGTGACTCATTTGTTATGTGTAAAACTGCATGTGAACAAATGTTACTCTCTCTTTTGTTAGCGCCAACCTTTACTGACTTTATAAAATATCAACAGCGCCCATTTTCAGTAGACTTTAAGCATCACTATATTTTTCTTTCCTGTTTGCTGTTCGTTGAAATACATCATTGCCCCTTTGTTTTTCTCCCAAGACTATTGCTTTCCCATTTTCTCAAGAATTTTCAAAGTTATATTAATAGTTTTTTAAAAACAAATTTGGTAGTGAAAAAGTTCTTTTTGATTTTGCATAATCTTTTTTACCCCCTCGGTCACACCTCCTGCCCCACCCTCTTTAGTCTCTAACAACACAAAAAAACAACAACTTTAAATTGTGTAAGCATGAAATTGTGTTATGTGCATGTCGCATTCCAAATCTGACCAAATCAGAATTAATCTAGAAAACCAAAATATTGGGTAAAATTTGCAGCAGCTCACGGAACTGCTAGGGAAAGATGAATCACATTCTCCGAGCAAGGTAACTAGAAACTGAGTGTCGTGCGCTTTAAGGTTGCCTTTTTACATAAATCGATTTAAGAAAAACTCTCAACTCAGTGAACTGAAATCGTGATCCGCACCGCTTTTGTTATCACTGCACTATAGAGTGAGTTACATGATATGGTATGAAAGTACCGTAATCTCTCGCGTATAAGACGCGTCCTCTACGCCAAATAAATCCCTACTGCGTCTTATAGGATTTCCTCAAGTTTGGGGTGCGTCTTATACGAGGGGTAATTTTTCTATAGAAATGTACTAATCTTACGAATTTCAGCATTAAAATGTGCGTCTTATATGCGAAAATGCATGTGCTGGGTTTGGGGTGCGTCTTATACGCGCAGCGCATCTTCTACGCGGGAGATTACGGTATATGTGTCTGGTTCTATTTTTAGACAATTTTCCATTTTGTATTCATAGCCACTCTTCATACTGTAAATTTACATTTGTCGTATTCGACATAATCAGCGCACAGTGCACTTAGAAATATTCACAATGTATATTTCGTAGTTAAGAGTTCATTTGAACTTCAAAAATGGAATTTTTTAGGGGGTAATTTCTTGTCCAAGATCTGAACACATAGAGGTAGGGGTAGTGTGTGCTCTATAAGGTATGTGCGTTTATTAAATCGTCGAATATGGTAATGCTCAAATACCACTCTAACACAATACCAATTTCAAATTGGGCAATTTGTTGCTTTCAATGCATCATGTAACTCATTCTCATGGATGCTTCTTGACTTTTTCAAACCTGCATAAGTATAAAGGAATATTTCTCAGAAATTTATTAGAATTTAAATCCTATGATAAACTTTATTTTATAGGCGAAGAGTTGATACTCTTTGTAATTGAGAAAGAGTGATGCTTTTGATGTATGCTTTTCAAAAACCAGTATGATAAGAGTGCACATTTCTAAAGCTGGCATATAAGCTGTGGTACTGGCACAACCGAATCTAATTTTATTAAAATTTGTAGTTCAGGTGATTGTGTACCCCCTTCTCATTTATGATACACAATGTGTTTATGGAGTCAGTGTTAAAAAGTATACACGAATCAAAGTTCCAACATGAACTGTTTTCTCATTTATGGAAGGATGGAAAAGCTATTGCCACTTACCTGTAGTATTGATCCAAAAACTTAACTTGGTAGCACGTCCTAGCTGTCTACTGCCTGCCAGGCTTCCATTTCAAAACACTGAACAAAATACAATTTAGCATGGTTATAATTTGTAAAGAATAATTGCGATGCCATAGACTAGTTTACCCCTACAAAGGGGCAGGTTATGAAATGAGAGGAAAATCCTAGGTTGTATTCCAGCTTTGAAATGTATCACCAAATATAACCGGGGAATAATTAGTTCCAGTTGAGCAAAGTTGAATATTTAGCAATATTAACATGGAAGACCAGGTACTGATATGAAAGACGCAATCTTGTTTTAGTTTGTATTTATGAGGAAAATGGCTTGCCATTGAAACTATATCAATTTAAAATGATACCACTCATTGTCAAAAATAAAGAAAAGGGATTAAAATATTTAAAAAAGAAAAAGAAAAAAAATGATAGCCTGCAGTTTCTCAAACCCTCTCTCACCAATTATACTATCCCTATTCATCTAGATTAAGAAGATTTCTAAAGTATATTCAATATTCCTTTTTATATGCTTTCTTGTCTTATGATGATACCTTCTACAAAGTGTTTGGATTCCCTTGGTTTCATGTGACATATCTCCACGTTACACTAAATATCCTGTTTATGTATGAATATTTACCCTAAAATAAAATTGAATAAGGATTTAAGTATAAGGACTCTTCATATGATATTAACCACATTTCCTTCTGTCCTACTGCACGATGTTCTACGTATTTCTGTATAAAACCATAGACCTTCACAATATACTGTGTACTGTACAGGTTCATGATAAGACTCATCCCATTACTGCGATATCTGCCATTCTCATTGGATACACTCAATTTCCTGGTGCTTTATTGAACTGTCCTCACTGAAGTTTATGCAAGTTTATGACTTTAGAACATATTTATGGCCGAATTGTTTAAGCTACGTGAGGGGTACGTACTGTCTCAACAAGAGTGGACGGTTGATGGTTTGAAGAAGAGAAGTGTGGGATGATAAATCCATTATCAAATAAGAATATTACCACACTGTTTAACACAGGTCCGCTGTACATGTTTTTAATGGCAGAAAAGAGAAAAGGGCCAGTAACTATAACCATTGTGATTACAACAATAAACACTATTGACCCAATATTAAGGCCGATAATACATAAATGGATAATGCACCATAACGACCGGATAGGTATGATACACTTCCAGGAGATAGGCATGATACCCCAAAGAGCAGCATTTCATTGATGTATCATGCCGACCAAGTGGTATGGCGCACTCCTGCATTAGCATGTATTCAAAGGGTCTAAAACATATAAAGGCTATAACTAGCACTTAGCTAACAGAGCAGAACTAATACTATAATGATTCTAACAATACTCAATGTAACATAATATCCAACATTTTATCTAACGTCTTTGCTAACAGAGCAGCACCAACCAGTCCGGGTACTGTCTCCACCAGCTGCAGGGGAACAAGGCGCATGGATGTGAGAAGACCGGAAACCTTCTAAAGAAAAGTGAAGGCATGCGCAAAGTCTGGCAGCGACGGAAATGTATAATAAAAGACGGATTCCTCTCAATTAGTCACTCTGATGTAAGTATGACATTAATACATGATTGACTGTTAAGGGCATGATGGTATCTTGATGGTACAGTGTTTTGATGTGATACATTAATACAGCGGTCTTCAGGAGTCTTCAGTCCCTTGAATGACACTGCTACTGCTGCTCATGCGGGATAATTTGTGGCTTGTAAATTTTCTTCTTGTCTTATTAAACTATGACTGATATCAATATAGAAAAAGAAAATAAGAAAAAGAAACATGATGGTCGACTTTAGGTGTACATGTAATGATTGATTGTCTTTCTCTTTCTTTGCAGATAAACAAAGAACCTGTAAAACTAAACCTCCTCACCTGCCAAGTCAAGGTAAGTCCATCCACCATCTTGTCCTTACCCAACGCGCTCTTTTTACATCAAGAACATTTTCTTTTGTAGACAGGGAGCATTTTTAGTACAAGGGAGGAAAAGTGGGAGAGTGCATCTCTTGTCACAGGGATGCAACTTCTCCTATCAGAAATTGAGAAAACAAGGGTAATTTCCGTATTTTTAGTGATCTGTGAGTGGCTTCTCTGCAATCATCACTACCGGGTACTGGTGGTTAATGGTGTGAAAGAGAATGGTTTTGTTTCAACTATATATTTTGCACAGGAAGGCTTTAAGAAGTTTTTCCTTTGTATTCTCCTTGTCTAAGGACATAGGAATACTGTTTCATTCTAAAGTATCCACAGACTTTGTGATGGTATATTTTTGATGTATGCATCTACAATATTCACAAAAATGTCAAACTGTGCTTTCTCACGTCACTGCAAGCTTGCACTAATTTTTGCGAGTGTGCTACATTTCAGAAAATATTGTTTTGCTATTGGTACTAAGTTTGTTGGCCCATTGCTCAAAGACTATTTTAATAACTGTGTACTGTATGTATGAGTATTAAAATGACCCTACATATAATGTCTGAATGAAACAAAAGCTGTTTGCCTGTGTATATAAATACCCCCAACCATATTGTTTGACTGTTTGTTGCCATGGTAACTGTCCACCTGCGTCTTGTCATGCGCCATGTGACCGTCGTTTCCCATAGGTTGTTGATCCGTCACAAGCACCAATGTCACCCGGGTTTAGAAAGCGCTGGTCTGATGTGAGTAAATGTGGTGACGTCATATGCATGCTTAATGACTCCATGAATGACGTCACAAGCTACGTCATGTCTGAACGTCATGCCTGTCACGTCGTAAACCCTTATGACGTCATATTACCTCTCTGGTCACGTCACAGGTGAAGACGCTGACACAAATCTCCCCTATCCTGGCTTTTCATTCGATTATCCGTGGTTTTGGTTTAGTTCTCTAGTAGTATTGCTATGTTGTTGCTGTATTTATTTATTTTTTTCTCTCTTTGTTATGAATGAATGAATGCATTTGCAAAACATGCAAATCATAGCTTGCGTGTGCATACCATAATCTTGCTTCTACAAAACCTTCCACCCCGGTCTGTGCTATACATACTATAAATACCAGAATACTACTCTAGATAAAATAGGAGAAAAAGATACATGGGGAAAAAGGTAAAACTAAATATATGTAGTGCCTATCTACTGCTTTACTATCGTGTTTACATGTACCAGGTGATCATATATACCAGTTTTTAAGAATTAAACAAAGCCGAGCAATGTGTATGATACAGAAAGTATGCATGAAGCGTATGTTGGTCTTTGTGCATGTTGGGTCTCACCGGTTGCCGCTGCCCCCACATCCCGATTGCACACACAATCTTCATACAGTGAATGTCATAAAAATGTAATGAAGGGAAAACTCCTTTCCAAATTATTGCACACTCATTGGCTGAAAGCTGGGCATGTGGTGTTGAAGGGATTCTTGTTCATATCATTCATGCTTTTATTTCTGTGAAGGTACGGTATGTAAAGTTGTACAGAGAGGAAGATAGTATGTGGGTATTCTGGATTCATTTCTTTTTTCAATTTGGGGGGTAAGGTACTTGGGGAAACTTGTTCATTAGTTGTACTTTGTTCAAATGTTATTATTGAGTTAAACGTTGTCTTGTCTGAGTAAAACTTACATTTCTTTATTCGTGTTCAATGATTTCAAGTCAGTCAATGGAGAAATTACCAGTGAAATTCCTTCCTATTAATGTGTAGCTATATTACTTTCTCAATTGAAAAAAAAACTCACAAAATACTGAAATTGAATTATTTTGATATAGAAAATTACACATTCTGTTATAACCATAATACCTTCCACCACCTGTATACATACGTTGACTATATATATATATATTTGTGTGGTTCTGTCCCATATCCATAACTACCGTAAATTCTCTCGTATAAGCCGCAGCTAATACCAGACCTCAAATAAAGATTAGGCTTATAGAATGGGCCTCAATTCAGGGTGCGGCTTATACCAGGGTATATGACATTATAGAATCTAAACTACCAATTTTCAAGCCCCAAGTGTGGGTTATAGCCTCCTCTCAAAGTCAGGATGCGGCGTACACGAGGGTTGCGCCTTATACAATAGAATTTACGGTATTTGTTGAACTCACCTGACTCGCCATCAAACCTGCACTGCCGGAGTGAGGAATCTCTTTTTGTTGCTCACCTTAATCGATTACCATTTTTTCAGCTAACACAAGACGATCCCGGCAAAAAATGCTTCGACCTCATTTCCAGTTCCAGTAAGTGACACTTTTTTTTCCTCTTTTTTGAAACATTTGATTTAGGATCATTTAATTACAACTTCTTGAGTATTTTTCTCTCTCCAGTTTTTATTATCACAACAGGCTGGGATTGTTATTCACTGAACCAAGATACCGGGTAGTAGAAATGAAAAGCTGCCCTTTCCTTATATCCACTGTTGGATGACTTTATGTAAAAAAATATTAAGAGTGTTGAGAGCCAAGCTATCAGTCAGATTTGCGGGAATTTGTAGACAATGTTATCGAGGTCTGTAAATGAGAAATAATTTAATCATTGATTCAGTGTCCCTTCACTAGACTCACTTTCTGTTAACTGGTATTTTATATTTGATTTATGATTTGTATCATAATTAGATCTATGTTGTTGATTTATATAACATCCGGTATCTTCTTTCATCTTGAATAAACGTGTGTCTCTTTTACCCTGCAGAAAACAGAACCTACCATTTCCAAGCAGATGACCAAGAAAACATGGAAGAGTAAGTTTTCACTTAGAGTTGCAGAAGACTATTTCTTCTTTTTTTTTTAACCGATCTTGTTAAATGTCGTGTACATGTAAATGTATTCTCAAGAATATTCGGGCTTCCCTAGCCCACTTAAAAGGGTCTATATCTCCTCTTTCCTATCCCCTCGGGATGTGTGTGGTGCACATATGCGCGGGCACTGACACATTTCTCTGAAGTTTTGTAATGTAGTTCTCGTCATGAATATGACCTTAGCTGGCGAAATGGCGTTAAACATATATTACTCACTCACTCCCTCAAGAATATTATCCTAGAAAATATTCGAAATTATCTGTGTAATTATAAGTGTAATTGAGATGAAATTTATTTTTTGAGTGGTTCAGTAAAAATAACAATAAATCTTAGACGCTGAATTAACCTCTTTGATATTGCATGTCCCTTATTTAGGTGGATCTCGGTGCTTAATAATGCTAAAGAAGCGGTGTTGATGAAGGCATTTGGGGAGTCAGCGGGTAGCGAGGTCAACCCAATGAGTCAGAGCGTCAAAGAGCTAACAAGAACCATCATTCAGGAAACACGCCGCTTACCTGGAAACCGGATGTGTGCAGACTGCAGCGCTGCTGGTATGTTTTTAGTTTATATTAACCTGAAAGAGTTTTTTTCTTTTATTTCTGAGGCTGAATATTTGCCTTCAGATTCTTAGACTTCTCTTACTTTTCCCAGATTCTGAGGTGGGTACAGGGTAGTCATGTGCCTAAGTAAAGCCCTTCATGGTCGTTTTGGCCACTTTGTGGAGAATTCATTGTATTTTTACGTATCTACTGGTATATCTAATTTTTTGAAAATTTGAATCATAGAAAAAAAGAAGGGAAAGAAATACAGATATTTGTTTGCAGAGATGCAAAAAGAATTAAATCAGATAAGCTTTAGATAGTCTTTGAGTGGTAATCCTTAGTCACACTGTTAAAAAATAACCAGGGAGGTGCAAATATACCTGTAGAAGGCGGGCTTCCCTAGCCCACTTAAAAGGGTCTATATCTCATCTTTCCTATCCCCTCGGATGTGTGTGGTGCACATATGCGCGGGCACCGACAGATTCCTCTGTGAAATTGTGTTATGTCGATCTCGCCATGAATATGACCTTAGCTGTCGAAATGGCGTTAAACATCTATTACTCACTAACTCACCTGTAGAAGGGGTGGATTGTTGGAACAAAGAAGTCAAATCAAATCTATAGACCAAAAAAGGTGACTTATGGGTACCCTTTTTTTTTCAGAGCCAGAGTGGTTGTCAGTGAACCTTGGCGTGTTGATCTGCCTTGAGTGTTGCGGGGTGCACCGCGAGATGGGCGTCCACATATCCCGTACACAGTCTATAGTCATAGATGATCTGGCCACCTCACAACTACTTGTAAGTGGCAACAAAATAGTTATTATGCTGAAATGAGTTCATAGTCTTTCATCGTTACAACCAAAGTTTTTGCCAACAGTAATTTCTCTTTTTTAAATCATGGCTGCAGCTTGTAAAATTTCACTACTCCTTTTAAATGAAGGGCTTCATGATTAAGTGTGAGTTAGCATTACGATATGTTTGACTAAACCTTTTTTCTTTTTTGCAATTTTCAGCTGGCCCGAGTAGTTAGTAACCGAGGCTTTAACGATATAATGGAAGCAACATTGGACACCAAACTAAAACCCGTACCAACAAGTACAATGTGAGTGTTCTTTCTAACTGCCAATATCATATTATAGATACAAATTTAATACAGAAAACACTAGAAATTGTGAAGTACATGTATTCATATGGTATAGCTGGACTCAATAGCTTGTAGAGGAGCTTTTATATACCATAGTTCCTATGTATATGGTGTACCCGCATTGATGCCTTGTCTATGAGGCACACTGTGGACTTGATTTATGATGTTTTAGAAAAGTCCTGATTCTTTTTAGGGAGGAGAAGAAGACGTTTATCCGTGCTAAGTATGAGAAGCGGCGGTATGCCATTGTGACATGTCAGGATCTGGAGGACCGACGTCAAGACCTGCGTCAGGCCATCCTGTCCCGTGACGTGTTTGCGCTACTACAGGTGTATGCTGAAGGCATTGACTTCATGGACCCACTGCCTGACTCAGTAAGGCTTTCCATCAGTAAAATTGGTGACTTTATCATTACGCTAGTTTAAGTATGATCCAATGGCCGATCCAATTCCTGATGCACATTATGGTGTAGAACTCAAGGTATAGATTTACACCGTATATGAATGTTGTGTAAGCCTATGCTTTTGTGTATGTGAAACGATTGTGTTCTTTTCGATTTTGGTCTCTATCCCATGGTAATTGAAATTGAAGTTTTGAAATTTTGGACACAAATACTCTTCTATATTGTTAAAGCCTGTGTATGAATTTAGAAGACCATATAAGGTGTGCCAGGGTTCTAACCTTGTGTATTTACCTCAGGGTAAATCTGTTGATATACTGAGAGACCATAGACTTTTCATTAGAGTACTGTATTACATATGAGCCATGTAATAATTGGGTGGGTATTACACGGCCTGGACACATGACCCATTGATAATGCCATAGATTGAAAGTGGCATTGTAAACAATGTGTAGCGTTCTACCCCTCGATGTTATATCGAATCTTTCGATAAACAACGAAGAACAACTATTCAGGTTCCAGTTAAAACTTTATTGTCTAATAACACATAGGCATCAGCCGTTCTCGATCACAGTTACAGGTGGCAGAGTTTGAACTCTATTGCAGGTTCGACACTAGGCCTTCTAGTGTCTAGAGTTAATATTCCACATGAACCCCCTCTGTGCAGGAGCACAGAGGAGTATTAGAATATGGTAGCCGGGTAGCCGCCGACCATTGCTCACAATGGTCAGTCGGGGCTGGACTGACCCTGAGGAAGGCCGTACAACGGCCTTATATACACCGGAGTCGAGGGCCACGTGACCAAGTGGTGACGTGGCGCTGGACTCCAGCGCCCCCAGGCGTCGGGTAATAGAGGTGCTCTCGACGTCGCCCACGAGGACCACGAAGGTACCTCGAAGATGACGCGGGACCACCACACCACCCCCCACTAGACTGAAACGAGGTCTCTGAAAATTCAGAGATCCCGGATCAGTCTAAACAATTAGATAATAATATGAACTACTGGATCCGTCGACATAGTCGACAGAAACAGTAGAGGAATATATAGAAATATAGTTTCTACTGTACTGTAGAAAAAAAATTATTATCACAGTTAAATTATAAGGCGTTGCTCCATCCAACGTAGGAGACCAGTGTCGAAACACTGCTTCACGACCTGCTCCTGGTCGATCCGAGGGAGGCACGACCGGGTATGGCAACCGGGGTCGTGTCGTTTCCTCCCTGTCTCGTTGAGAAGCTCCTTCCAGCGTAGGAAGCCCATCGATAGCGTACCATACTACTATGATGGTCCTTCGACCGTGAGGCCGAGGATGTGTGGCACCACCGGGCCCTAAGACCAGGGTGGCGTCGGATCCACACAGCTTCGCAGGGAGGTCCGGGGACAGGAAAGGTACCCCCACTCGTGGAGGGTACACCGTCGTCCGGGAACGAGTTCCCGGGGGTTCCGTGCTGACATCGAGACTCTGTTCGATGTCAGCGATCCAGACTGACGAGGAGGAGCAGTAGTTTCATACTACTGATCCTCCGAGATGGACCCTGTAGCGGCGTCGATTTCGGCCTGCTCTCCGTCAGTGCGCTCCTCTCCATGTGGAGCGCTGGCGGCTAGCTGGCCCGAAAACGTCGGCGACTCCGGCAATGGGGCCTCGCGGTCCATTGTCGTACTCCAAGCCTCGTTAGAGGTCTCGGGTGCATCCCGGGAGTCCCCCTCAGCATCTGAGTGGAGAACGGCCGAGTCTGCTGAGTCGCTTCCGTCGTCGTCGTCGCTCTCCTGACCTTCATGGTCGTCCTTGTCTCCCTGGTCAGGGGGAGGCTTTGGAGAATGATCGACGACATCGACGTCCCCGTCTATATCCATCGACTGTTCCACCTCGGCAGGTTCTACTGCTTGGGCGGAAGCCGACGGGTCCGGACAGACGGCTACGTTCGCCGGGGCCAGGGGAGTGATGCCCTGAAGATCCGGATGGATCCTCGGTGACACCATTCTCTGGACCGGTGGCGGCGTAGGCTCGGTGGTTCCCGAGAGGGTTATCAAGGGAACCGAGGAGGAAGACGGGGCTGCTGGCGGGTAGACGGAGGCACCGAGAGACCTACCCGGGGTGTCAGGCTTGTCCTGCACCACCTGCTCTCAGCCCAACATCGTCATAGCCGAGCTCAGACTGTCAATCTTTGGAGACAACTCTCTCAAAGGATTCGTCTGAGCCGCCAGCGTCCTGACGTCAGGAATCTCTCCACCCTCGACGAGGTACCTCTGCGCTTCGCGAGAGGGCTCGGTTCGAATGGGCTTCAGGGTTCGGACGCCATGGTGTTTGTCCCTCATCCATTCCGAGAGTTGGACCCCGAAGACTCTAAAGAATTCGCGGTCGATTTCCTCCCAGCCTTCTATGATACTGTCCCTCTTGGTAATATCATATTGGGCCTGTGCCTCAAAGTTATTGAGACGCGTTCGGACGTCGGTCAGACGAGAGTCCATCTCCATCTGAACGGTCTGGCGCGCCTCATTCCTAAGAGCCGGAAGGAGCTCGTTACGGATGGCCATGTTTGTTCTATCAAACAGGCCGAACAAGTAGGCACTCGCTTCCTCACGGAATGCCTCACCGAACTTGTCGATAGCAGGGCTGCCTGTCATCTGTAGAAGTCCCTTACAACGTTCCACGAACGTCTTCGGGACCCCACGTTCGACGCCATCGCCGTATGCAGGCTGTGCCAATTCCCAACGCAAGGTTGCTGTCGGGGTGTCGGCGCCTGTCACGACGTTGGAGAAGCTAGCTCCTGCTGCCGAGGTCAATGTCGCGCCTCCTACGTGGACACGTGGCGTGGCAGCTGGGGTGCTGCCCTCTGCCGCTGTAGGGGGCTTGACAGGAGACGAGTTGGTGGTCACCTTGGGTTGTCGATCACGACCACTCCGGGTTTCCACCGTCTTGCCTCCAGTTTTAGCACCACTGGTGCTTGGTTTGGCTGAACCGGTCGAAGCAGTCTTCGACTTTTTAGGAGCCGGGGCCGGGGCGGCTTTCGATGCCTTTTCGGGCTTCGAGGGAGCAGCCTGCGGCTTAGGCTTCTTAGGTTCAGTCGAACCGGCAGACTTTCCAGCTTCTGTAGAGTGGGGCCTCTTGTTCCCACTCGTAGAGGCTGTAGGTCCTGGGTCCCGAGGACGACTGGCCTCCCGCTTCTTCCGTTGCTCTACCCTGAACTCGGGGTAGGCACCGTAGAAAGCGGGCATCAGCTCCGGTCTGATATACAGGCGCTTCGTAGACGGGGGTGCGGGGGCCATCCGCATCCAGTGTCTAGTCGGCGCGCCTGTCTTCTCATTCCGTTCGCACTTTCCAACCAGTGTCTCCACTAGCTGGATAGCGCCCTCGGCGTTGTACTTATGGGGCTGCTTGTACGACTTGAGATGACGCGCCATCAAGCCCCTTCGTGAGGTCACGAAAGGAGGAGAGGTCGGGTCATCAGGGTCCTGATAACATGGAATGGTCTTTTCCACCTTAACACAACCGAACTGCGGACGGATGGCTCGATGCTCTTCAACCAAGTGTCGAGCATACCTGCCGTCAGTCGCGTATACGCGAGGGGGAAACCCCTTACGTGTGCAGTTCTCGAAAGCACACTGCTGCCCTGGATTGAAGATGCGCCATGCGAACCCAATCCGCTGTCGCTCGGGCAGCGACACCCCCGACGAGTCTGAGGCATTCGTAACATTCTCGATCATCGAGACATACCAGTCAATGGCATGACTGTCGTCCGAATACCATTCCTCGTCGTCACTACCGTCCTTTCCGACGAGACTTGGGAGTACCACTTGACCATTCTTGCGGTAGTCCTGAAGCTTTGTCAGTGGCCTGTCATCGACGTACTCAGCACGTCGTTTGGCAGTGATCGCTGACAGTTGCTTCCACTCGTCGACAGCCCTGGCCGTGTCTAGGGGTGAGGATACGGTGCTCTCCACGGCACCGGCATCGACCTCCGACGGCTCGGTTCCAGGTTCCGGTGGAGCAGTAGACTCGCTACTCCTCTCCCGGGCTGGAGCCTTCTTGGCTGCGGACTCCTTCTTGCTACTTTCCTTCTTGGGCACCCTAGGGATCTTGAAATCCTTCAAGGTACCCTTGGATGCCTTCGATTCAGTCGGCTTCTTGCCTTTAGAACCTGAAGGGGTAGCACTTTTCGATGGAGCAGGCGTCAACGGCTCGTCGACCTCCATCTCATCGGGAGAAGAGTCTCTCGAGGCGGCAGCAGCTGCGACCTTCAAGTCGCGCTTCTGCTGCTTAGCTGCCTCCTTCGCCTTCCGGCGGAGCTCCTTCTCCCGCTCCTGGGACTCAGCCAAGGCTTTCTGTGCATCCTCGATCTGCTTCAGAAGGGCTGCACTCTTAGCCGAGGTAGACTCGAGCTCTTGCTCGGGTCTGGTCCTCTTGGACTTCTTCTTCTTCTTCTTCTTCTGCGACTTGTGGCTCGCCGAAGAGCTGTACCCTGACTGCTCGTCGGACGAGGACCCCATGGTTCTTCCTGAACTGCCGGGTTCCACCAGGGAGAGAAGACTCCGGGTCTCGAACCGTTCTCAGACGGGACGAGACGTCGAAGAGGATCTTCGAGGTTTTTCGATCCGCACTCTGGCGGGTCGAAGCCTCGAAGGTGTCTTCGATGTACCTCGAACCGCACTCAGGCGGCTCGAGGGACCGAAGACTGGAGTCTCGAGTGAACACGAACCTGCGCTCACACAGGTCGTGTCCCTCGACACTAGGCAGGGGAGACCTCCTACACTCAGGTAGGAAGTCCCCAGACGGGGCGTACCAGCTGGAATAAGCTAGGCTTAGTCCAGCTTATCTGCGTCCGACTCTCACGAGAAGGGCGCAGATGTGACCTCCGTGGTGGGCGACGCGGCCTTTTATCCCTGTGGCGCACGTCTCTGATTGGAGGAAGGGGCTACGTGACCGAGGAGGGCGAACCCTATTGGTCCACCGCGCATCACGCCATGACCAAATAAGGTATTGCTCAAAAAAATAGAACGACTCACTCTCCCCTCACCGTCACGCTCTGCTTCTCCAGTCGCAATGTTTGCATATGCCGTTATTTCCTATGCGGTCTATGGGTTCCAACACTATTAACATGGATTAATCTGGGCACCCCCTCCTTCATCAGACTACCGGGATTAAAAAAATGGTTCCAATATGGATCTACCCTTCGGGCAGTATCCACCAGCCTATGCTGGGAACCCGTCCTCACAGTCAATAAAATCAGAGGCTCCAAATCTCCATGTTTCCAGTGTCAGTTTGTCTCAAACTAAGAGGCAATCGTACGACTTCTCGTTGTGTAATTTTTTATTCACCGTCGGCTTCACGTCCACAGACAGATTTACTCAAGAACGGCACCCGTTATTTTAAAGTCTCATTAAAAACACAGGTTAGTAAAGCTGCTGCTTAGTATTGTGCGAAACATCGATTACTGAGTAGGGTTTAATCTAGGGCTTTTCCTGATTTTAACCTTTACTACAGGAACGAGTGTTGAGCCTCGGGGCGGGTTACTATCACCCCCTCCTAGCCCGCCGTCCTTTGATGTGGCCGGGCCGACCGGGCTATTAACCCGTTTCCGTCGGCGTCTGCCTCCCATCACTTGTGACGGTGTGGATGCAGGAGCCAGAGTGTTTGCTCTGGGTTTCTCTTTATCCTCGACACTCGCTGACCGTTCCTCTGATGAGCCTTGGCGCTTAAGCCTCGCTCGAGTCATAGGTCCGGACTGGAGTGACTGATCTTTCACTTCAATCGAAACGTTTCGATGTGAAGTTTGTTCAGTCGTTCGCACCTTCGAGGGGGGGTCGGGCTTCCGACATCCCTTCAAAGGCTGTTTAGATGTTTTCGACTTATCTCGACGGGCCGGTCGACCACGGCGCCGCTTTGATGGTTTACTGGCATCCAACACCTCCACCTCGCTCAGTTTTCGAGCTTTTTGCTGTCGTTTTCGATGACCCTGCTTAGTTTGTTCTTTAGACTGGACTTCCGGCCGCGACCTTTCGACCTCTATTTCGACCTGTCCAGAAACAGACTTAGCCCTTTTCGTAGCCCTACGAGAAGGTGAATCATCATCAACAGAGATGACAGAGTTTCAGATTTTCTCTGATTTCAGAGGTTCAAAGGTGATGTTTTACTACAGAAATAATAAGAAAAAAAATTTAAAATGAATATTTTATAATTCTGATATTTCTTAAAGGTACACCCAACCCTAAGTGTTTAATTTTGAAGGTATTTGTCACTCTGATAAGGGTATAACCCCCCTTTTGAAGTGCCCCAAAATAATTTTCAGAGTTTCGCCAAATATCGAACTGACATCTCTGCATCAAGTTGTGGTTGCAACAACTCGACAGTTTGTGATAGTTCTACGCCCAACCACCGGCGCACTCTATCAACATTGCTCTTTTGCAACCGTCCGCGGGATGATCGAAGTAATAATGTCGACTCAGAGAGGACAGAATCTACAACGAACGGCCCATCCCAGTTGGGGGCAAGCTTCATAGCTGCCTGGGGGGTGTGGTACCTCACCACCTGTTCACCAACTGAGTATCTTCTCTGCTTTAGCCCATAGTCATACCCGACCTTCTGGCGTTCCGCAGATTTACCTAAGTTTTCCCTTACCATGCTATAACTCTCCCTCAATCGGTCACGAAGTTGTTCCACGAAGGTGACGGAACAAGGGACTTCGAGTGGGTTCTCGATTGAGCCGAAAATCACATCCGCTGGCATGAGAATTTCTTCCCCGAATACCATCATATTTGGACTGCATCCAGTAGAACTGTGCTCAGAGCTGTTATATGCGGACACCACATATTTAGCCTGTTCATCCCAGTCGTCCATATGTTTGTCTACCAACATAGTCAGACTCTGAATCAACGTTCTATTGAACCTTTCCACCTGACCATCACTCTGTGGTCTGTATGGATTGGTTCTCTGTTTTACAATCGTTAAATATTCACACATCTCAGAGAAGAGTCGAGATTCGAATTCTCGACCTTGGTCGGAATGCAGAAGCAACGGGACTCCAAAGGTCAAAACCCATTCGTCCACGAAGGCCTCTGCACAGGTCTCTGCCGTGTGATTTGGTAGGGGAATAGCGCGTACATACTTGGTGAAGTAATCTTGGATTACTAACATGCAAGTATTCTTGTTTGGCGTGGGTGCAAATCCCGAGATGATATCCATAGCTATCCTCCCGAATCTCACCCCGAACAACTCTTGGTGCAGAGGAGACTTACCCATGCCCTCGCCGGGCTTTACCAGGCAACAGGTAGGACAGTGTCGAACCCAACGACCTATGTCCTTTCCCATCCCGGGCCAGTAATATCTCCTTTTCACCTTTTCGAGCGTTCGTTTATGACCAAAATGTGCCGCTGTTCGGTGTCCGTGGCAAAAGGAGAGTACCTCACCCCTCAGTTGGCGTGGTACAACTACTTGAATCGTGCGCCTAGCTCGACCCGCCTCGACTTTCCAGCGACACAACAAGCCTTCACGGAAGGTTAGTAGAGGCCATTGCCCTACTAATTTCCGTACCTCGGCGCTCTCGATCGATACATCAGGCCTAGTGGGTTTAGCCCCCTTAACTAGCCATTCAGCAACTCGTTTGATGTCAGCGTCCGCTTTCTGAGCATCAATGAGTTCATCGAGAGACCAAAATGCAACACCCACCCGGCTGTCTACTAAACCACTTACAGCTGCCAAAACAGCATTATGACTGCCGCAGTCTGTGCAATCCGACCTCTGGCATAGCCGCACAGGGATACGACTAAGGCCATCGGCGTTTAGATGCTTGGCCCCACTTCGATGTTCGATCTTAGAGTTTTCGAGACCGAACTCCGAAAGGTGGGCCAGCCACCTACCCATCATTCCCTCAGCCTCTTTGAAATTTAGGAGCCATTTCAAAGACGAATGATCAGTGCGGATAGTGAAGTTACCACCATAAAGGTAGTGCCTAAACTTCCTGGTGTACACGACAACTGCCAACAGTTCCCTTTTGGTAGTGCAGTAGTTTCGTTGTGTTTTACTTAGAGTGTTGCTGGCAAATGAGATCGGGACCTCCATTCCATCCTGCACCTGGGATAGAACAGCCCCGATCGCTGTGTTGCTAGCATCAGTGTCCAAGATAAAACGACCGTCGGGTGTGGGGAATCGAAGAACAGGTGTCTCCCTGAAACTTCGTTTTAACTCGACAAAAGCATGTTCGGCTTTCTCCGTCCACGCGAATGCCTCGTAACGACCTCTACTACCTTTAGGTTTTTGGATCACTAAGTCCTGCAAAGGACTGACGAGTTCTGCAAACCCCGGGATGAACTCTCGGTAGTAGGAACAAAAACCAATGAAGGATCGGATTTCCTTCACTGTAGTGGGCCTAGCCCAAGTCATTACATCGCTAATTTTCCCCGGGTTGGCTTCTATACCCTGTTCAGACACGATTCGGCCCAGGTACTCGACTGAAGTCCTAAAAAGTTGACATTTTTTAGGTT
The DNA here is from genome assembly GCA_949317995.1 of Acholoe squamosa. NCBI lineage: Eukaryota > Metazoa > Annelida > Polychaeta > Phyllodocida > Polynoidae > Acholoe > Acholoe squamosa. The sequence continues at coordinate 37,884,635 of OX439049.1, forward strand.
TCAACTTCAGTCCCCACGCCCGAATCCTGTTGAAGACTTCTGCCAGATTCGCCATTGCTTCATCCGTCGTTTTGCCGAAGACGATGATATCATCGAGGTAAACCAGGCAACTTTTACCTAGCAAACCTCTCAACATCTCCTCCATCATTCGCTCGAATGTGGCGGGGGCGTTACACAAACCAAACGCCATGCGATCGAACTCGTAGAGCCCCCTCTGGTAGGAAAAAGCGGTTTTCTCGACATCGTCGGGATTCATCCCGATCTGCCAATATCCAGATTGGAGATCGAGACAACTAAACCACTTGTTTCCTCCTAGGGCATCCAAGGATTCGTCGATGCGCGGGAGGGGGTAAGCATTTTTCTTAGTCACTCCATTCAGACATCGATAATCGACGCAGAATCTCATGGTCCCATCCTTCTTCGTCACCATCTGGACGGGACTGGACCAGGGACTAGTACTTGGCCTAACCACCCCCGTATCCAACATCTCCTTAAGTTGTTCATCCGCCGCAGCCTTCTTGCTGAGCGGAATCCTTCTATAAGGGACTCGGATAGGTTGTGCGTCACCCGTGTCGATGTTATGCAGACATTGATCGGTGCGCCCCAACGGCTCATCTGGGGATTTAAAGACATCCACATGCTTACGTAGTAAGGCGGACAGCTTCAGTCTTTCCTCTGGCTGGGTCAGGTGGGTGTCGCCATACATGTCTAACAGCCAGGTAGGGAGCTCCCCCGTGTGGGTGCTCGCGATTTCTGCCGTCTCGATGTCTGCAGCTTCTTGCTCGAGACGCATCATCACGGATCCTACCTCCGGTGACGAGAGTTCACCGTTTCTGTCAGCATACTGTATAGTACCGACCACCTGGCCTTTCTCCAGGACAATGTCTCGATTCAGTGGATTACAGACGGGAAACACTGTTCGACGAACATTGCTGACAAGGGCAGCCTCACCAACCAACCCAAAACATCTCAGAGTGTTCAGGTCGGGTTCGACTATGCCCTGTCGGTCTCTTTCCAGACCTTCGGATTTTACCAAGACATCGCACCGATGTCTGGCAGGTATCCTAGTGGTCTGTGCTACTGAGGCTATCGATGACACTCTCTTCAGTTTACACTGATGGTGCTCTTCTACCGGCTCGGTCATGACCAATTGACCCGTCCTTGGGTTCAGGATCATACCGTATAATGCCGCGAAGTCGAGCCCCAGAATGCCATCGTCAGCCACATCGGCCACTATTGGGCTAAACACATAGTGGGTCGATGCGACCTTAAGAGGTAGAACCAATCGACCATAGGTCCGCATTTCGGCTCCAGACGCAGTGCACGCCGTTATTCCCTCGTAGAGATTATCTGACGGCACCACTAACGTTTTCGCGAGTTCTCGAGAGACAATGGTGTGGCTGGCACCAGTATCTATCAGGAAGTCCAGAGAACGCCCTCGAATCTCTGCAGACAGGTACCATCGTTTCCCCGACAAGGGGGCGGTTCCTGCTAGCATTCTCAACCCTACGTCAGTACTCAGATCGATCCCCCTCCTCTTCAGAAAAGAGAGACAGGGATCATCTGAGGGAAGCTCTGTTGCGCAGACTCTGGCCAGCTGCCGCATCAGGGCTTCTCTCCCGGCGTCGACTTTCACTTTCGATCCAGTTCGGGCTGCCAGCGCCCTGTTCCTTGGCCATTGAGGCTTTTTCTACACCGACATCTTCGGAACCCGACCGGTGATCAACCGGTGCCGCTGTGGTAAAGGGCTGGGACGGCCCTACCGGGACCTTACCTAGTTCCCTCGAATCTACTGTCGTCTGATCAGGAGTGCCAGAGGTGCTGATACCTTGGCTTTTCGATGGTCGGGCAGCTCGATTGCCACGTCGAGCCGCCCGCCTCAGTTTTCCGTCGCGTCAGGTGGTAGTCCTTTAATCGGCTCGGGGCAGGTTCGTGCGAAATGCCCCTGCTTCTTGCAGTTCCAACACTTGGCGTCGGACGGAGGGGTACTCGGCTTCTCCGAGCTAGTACCAGGGACATCCCCCCCCTCGATAACCCTGAGTAAATTCTTCAATTGACTCAGCGAGAAGGTCTGCTCCTGTACCTTGGGTTTGGAGGCCTTGTTTGGTGTTTTCGATTTACCAGCGGATTTCTGACCTTTCTTAGTCTTACTCCCCGCCCCGGGCTTCGAGTATGAGGAGACTTCGCCCTGTCCTTCCTCAACCAAAGCGGCGTCGGCCAACGCCGACAATGCATTTGTTGAGGTAGGATTCACCAACTTCGGCAGGAGTTGTCGTTTCCGCAACAACTCGTCTGCCAAGTCCATGAGATCCTTTAGGGACATGTAAGTACGCCACTCCCGAAGAACGTCTTGTTGTAAATCAACGTCATACAATCCTCCTATGAACAACTGGTTGACTTTGGTTATGAGCCATTCAACCGAGAAGTCCACACCTGGATAGGCATCGCCGGCAAGACGTCTCAAAGCAAAGCCATAGGCTCTAATGCTTTCGTTCTTGCCTTGGCGTCTCTTCTCCATTGTAACAATGGGGTCTTGAAGGCTAGAAGTCATGGCTTCCGTTACCATGTCGACCAGTCCCTCCAAAGTCCCATCTCCATGCTCCTCCCATAGCCACACAGTATCAGCTGCCGGGCCATTCTGGAGTAACATGAGGAGTTGAGCTAATGCCATACTCGAGGTCCATACATTTACTCGACGGACGTGATTGAATCCGTGGTACCAACGGAGCCAATCGTCCTTCCATGTAAATGGAGGGCACTCGACTGACCTAGTTCGGGCTGGTTCATGCCCGATAGAGGTATTTTCAAACATTCTGCTTGATCTCCTGACCTGATCAAGGGCGAATGTTGTGCCTCTTCTAGGTATTTGATGGTCCATCCCCATGTTTCTCATAGTCGTGTCTGCACGACTGTGATTCATCCCCCAGGGGTTACCAGACTCGGCGTCACTCAGGCGTGAAGCTTCGAACCTGATATCCCTATATTTGGGTGGATCAACATGTTGTTGGGTCGTGATAGGGGTCGAGAACTGCCCGATCACTTCACTTAGACCATCGGTGCGCGGCATTGAAGGAACTGGTTGGGTCCGGCGCGACCTCGAATCTACTTTCGAGATGTCGTCGATTGCTCCCACCATTCTATCTATCTCCGCCTGCTGTTTTGAACGTTCCGCCTGTCTCAATTCCGATACTAGGAATTCCAGGCGGGCATGTTCGGGTTTCGAGAGATCTCGTTGCTCGCTGATGGCAAAGAGTTGCTTGGCCTCCTTCATGGCATGGTCAAGCCACTCTCTGTAGTCAGGGTTTTCGACTAGATCCCCTTGAGTAGCAACTCTAGTAGTGCTGCATTCACTACCTTGTTGCTTATCTCGAAGTCTAGCGGTACGCAATTTCGATTCCGTCTGCTCCTTCAGACGTTCTTCGAGTGCGAGTTCATCACGAACTTCTTTATTCACCCTGGCTTCATCAGCCTTTCTGCGAGACAATATCTCTCGTCGGAGCTCATCGATTTCACCACGTATGGCTCCCAAAGTGTCCGAATCCTTCTGATCTTTCAGTGACTGGGCTACTAGGGATTCAGACTTCAAGGAATTAAGCTCGGCCTCATGCCTCGCTTTTTGTTCCATTAAGACCTGATATTCCGCCATTTTGTTTGCATGTTCGATTCGTTCCTCACAGCGACGACGCATTTCTGCCTCGTCCCTGGCTCGAGCATCCTCGTCAGCTTGCATCTGACAGAGTAACGACTCTCGTTCCTGACGTAGCTGTTTCACCTGCTTTTCATAAGCCGTTAGGTGCTCAGCTACTTCTTCAGTATGCTCGGCTGATTGTTGGTTCAACTTATGCCACAACTCTTGCAGTTGTTCCTCCAACATAGTCTTTTCTACTTCTTGTAGTTTCAACTTATGTTTAAGGGACGTCTGCTCGTGCTGGGCATCCCGAAAATCGTTTCGAGCTCTCTCGACACATTCTCGGCGGCTTGTAGCAAGGCGATCGATCTTTGCTTTTAGCGATTGACAATCCATTGCTGTCAACCGACTACGCTCGATCTCTGACTTCGTTGCAAGCAAGGACTCCTTTTCGCTAGAGAGCTGCTTGACCTTCTCTTGAAGATCAGTAAGCTCTCTATTTGCGATCTGAGTCTTGTTCGAAGCCTCCAACGCCTGCTGCCTAAGCTGTTCCAACTTCAGCTCTATTTCTGTACTCTTCTCCTGAGCTTTCATGGTGTTACTCGCGAGAGCATCCAACTGTTGGCGACACTGGCGCAGTTGGCGTTGCTGCTCTTGTAGCAACTCCTCGTTGAGTCCCCTGCCACTGTCAATACTTCCTTGTATCGACACGGGCGAGGGACCCTCGAAGGACCAACTGCCAAGGCCCATTGGAGTTCCCACGGGCGAGGCTGATTTTTCTACATAGGACAAACTCTGTGTCCTCAAGAAGTTCTCAGCCGCCGGAGAGAGTTGAGTCGATACTCGCCAATTGAGTAGCCGGCTCCTTTGATACAGGCCCAACGGGTCAGACGATGGACCTAATATCAGCGAGTGGTTCAAACCACCACCAATTAGTGGATCATTCCTATCCACTAAAGGGCCTGTAGTCACTTGATGTTGATGATTGGGGTCATCATCTTCATCCAAGTGACCCTGCATGTCGAACTTAAGCTCGCAGTACCTATGCGGACTAAAGTTAACAACTGGTCACGGCACCAGTGTAGCGTTCTACCCCTCGCTGTTATATCGAATCTTTCGATAAACAACGAAGAACAACTATTCAGGTTCCAGTTAAAACTTTATTGTCTAATAACACATAGGCATCAGCCGTTCTCGATCACAGTTACAGGTGGCAGAGTTTGAACTCTATTGCAGGTTCGACACTAGGCCTTCTAGTGTCTAGAGTTAATATTCCACATGAACCCCCCCTGTGCAGGAGCACAGAGGAGTATTAGAATATGGTAGCCGGGCAGCCGCCGACCATTGCTCACAATGGTCAGTCGGGGCTGGACTGACCCTGAGGAAGGCCGTACAACGGCCTTATATACACCGGAGTCGAGGGCCACGTGACCAAGTGGTGACGTGGCGCTGGACTCCAGCGCCCCCAGGCGTCGGGTAATAGAGGTGCTCTCGACGTCGCCCACGAGGACCACGAAGGTACCTCGAAGATGACGCGGGACCACCACAAATGCGTATGCGGCTGATTTACGGCCGATTGTGACCAATACACTTTCAAAACCATGAGATAAATGCAAAGGAACATGCGTGTGGGATTCTGGGACTTATCTTACTTGCAGATTAGGTGCCGCATTGCCCTCTGCCCTTTGTGAACATTTGCCTATAAGGTGCACCTAAGTAATCCACGTTTGTTTTGCTATGTAATAGGAGAACAATGAGACAGCGTTACACATGGCCATCCGACAGGAGGACGGCACATCACTGCCACTGGTCGACTTCATTATCCAAAACAGTAACAAGTATGTCCATACCTCTTACATAAGTACATCAGTATTTAACGTCATAGCTATCTTTTGCTTTTATAGATTCCCCTTTTTCTGCTCTACCAGGGATTCCTGATTTCCTTGTAAAGATTTTGGTATTCAATCATGTACATTTCTTTGGAAAAATTGTCAAAATTGCAAGTTTCCCTGGCTTTTTATATTGTTTTATATTTTTTGTTTGTCAGTCCATGAGAAGCATCTCTGAACTCCATAGTGAATTGCATTCCAACTCTGACCTTTACATTGCAGTCAGCACCTTGCGCGGTGCGATGCGTCAGGACAGACAGCGTTACATGTTTGTGCGCTGTACCAGCAGACCGAGTGTATGAAGCTCCTACTGCGGGTACGCCCCGACCTGGCCGAGGTGGAGAACGCAGATGAGCAAACTGCGCTTGATGTGGCACGGGAGCTGCAGAACGACACATGTGTTGAGCTACTTAGTCATGCACTCGCTGGGAAAACTGAGCTGTTCGAGAACGTCAACATCGACTGGAATCTTATAAATGTAAGTTGTACTGTAAACTCCTGCATATAAGCTGCACTTACATATAAACCGCACTTCCCACCTTTTGGAGAAGCTATAAGCCTTAGGCCTAAATATTGGAGGTTTAGTGCCGTTCTATACATTTTGTACTATAGGCTTAAAACCCTGCTCATACTTAAAGCTGTACCTGGGGATTGGCAACATTCCTTTTCTTTCATAGAATATGTATAAGGTTTGGAGTTAAAATCCAATGTGGGCACTTATTATTTATCATTTATCCCTTACCTTTCAGGATGACCACCTCCTTTACGACAATGTCGACTACAGTGATGATGATCTCGACAGTGGATCTATGGTACGTTTCTTTAAATAATCAACATCATCATAGAATCAGCCTTAGAAACTTGTACATTTTTAATGTCAGTGCAAAAATGAAATTATATTTCTGGCTGTATAGTATTCTATTTTCTATGAATAAGGGTATGTTTTTGCTATACAAAGACTCCAGACCGTCGAGGCCGGTCACGCCCAGGCAGTTTGGTCATGGCATCAGAATCAACCATGCCGCTTCCCCGTGAACGCTCCTACACCTCCGAGAGTCTCAAATCACAGAATTCCTCCATCCCACCTCCGCCTCCACCTCAGTCTAACAAACCAAAATGTAAGTTATGAAACTGTTTCACATTCATCACATGAATCCAGTTATTGTTGTTTGGTTAAAGATGGGTTGATCTTCCTTCTCATTAGCGCTGCCAGGAGGACTGTATAGACAAAACTCTAGAAAATGTCAATGAAGAAAATTTACATAATTCATGGAAAGCTGTCACCGAAAGAATGAGTTTCATCAAATGGTCCTATACTAAATCTATAATTAATTGTGTCAATATTAGGTTTGTATGCTACGCTAGATTTACTGGGACCTTATAAAGTATAGTGTTCCATTCTTGGTTTACCATGTAGATTCTGGGCAGCCTCAACAGCAATCGGGACCGACCTATATCAGTTCAGCTCAGGCTCTTTGCACGCTTCCTAAGAAAAAGGCCCCTGCACCACCACCCCCGGGCACCCAGGGTCACACACGGAACCCGTCAGACCCTTGTCTCACCCTGCCCCGTGCCACACATGTACGCAGCCCATCTGACCCGCCGCCTCTACCCGCCAAGCTCCCGGGCATGTCGACACTTCCTCACCGGTCACAGCTTCCAGGTGGGTGCATGAATTGTGGCTTTTTATTTACTGGATTTCATAGATATTTGTAGAACTGAAACGATACTAGTACAGTCGTAGCCTTGTATGTATTACAGTGGCCTCACACAGGGCTGATTATCATGAGTCAATGATGACTGTGCTAAGTCCTGACTAAACCTAAATATGATAACTGCAAGACTGTAGCTGATTTGGACAAGACTAATATACCACATTCAATACCTGCATGCAGTCTACCGTTCTAGTTTATGGTACAATATATCACAACAAATCATATTCTCAGGTTTTAAAACAGCATGGCACATAGATATAATATATAGGTCAACGTGTAAATAACTGAGACTGTTCTGTATATTTCAGGTGCAAAATTAGTTTTGCCCCCACCACCGGAGTTTAGCAGTGATCTCGAACTGGGGTAAGAGTTTATTTTTACACTTCCACCTTTATGTACAGCCAGCATGTGTGTTTTAAGATAGAACTAACAACAAATGAATGATAAATTAACTAATACATTTGATACTGCTCAGCTTTTTTTATGGTTGAGGGGTTTATAATTAAATCGTGAACAGCGAATCACAAACAGGCGGGATATATATCAAGACATAATGTATCCACAAAGGAAAACCACACTAATTCTGAAGTTTGCTTCTAGGTCTATGGAAGCTCCAACAGAGGAAAAACTAGTATTTTACTTTAGGTAATCACTGAGCATCTTGAAACTCAAGACTGAAATCAAACACAAAAATACACAGAAAGAAATGATCAACCTTGATGAGAGTCTACACTTTTCTGTACAACCTTTGAGTCTTGTTGCATGATGGAACATTAATAGCTAAATAACTCTGGTTTCTGACCACACCTGCCCTGTGTGCGTCCTCTTCTAATTCCTTTGGAAGTGCATTATTTCCAGAAGCATGTGGCACCGCCTCTGCTTCTGTAGACTACCGCGTCTTACGCAGAATTGCCCAATTTCACTGAACGAGACAATAAAAGATGAAATGTGTAGCTGCTGTTTCATATGTTTTGTGTAACATGTACTATATATATGGCATAGACTGGGGAGAGAAAAATGTACACCACTTTCTTTTCGATGAAACAATTCTCGCTGCATGCCACATTTTGCAGGCTATTTGACTTGTATGTGAGAGGCACAGTGTTCTATGGTAGCTGTTTTGTCCTGTCCTGTTCCATAGACATTTCTGATACATGTATTTGATAATGTATGAACCACACTAGCTTTTGAAGTGCATGATTTTGACATACATTCATCATGTATCCCAGAGTTAGAAATTAAGATGAATTTGGCATAGGCCTACATTGCTTGTCTCCCAGGGTACTCTAGTTCCTCCATAATATTGCATAATCGACCATTAACCCCGGCATACAGATCTTTGTTTCATTTATTTTTGTGATTCATTTTCTTATTTGTTTTCAGGCCTCGGCCACAGCCGACACCTCGGTCCGGGAGGACGCCAGACTCCAACTCCAATGCTAACAACCTTGGTAGGTGAAACATCTAAAGCATGATCACTGATTTCTTTGCTTATTATGTGCTGAATGAACTGAATGAGTCTTGTGAAAAGGAGCCTGATAGAATGCGAAATGTATGAATCAGTTGTAACAAAGTTGGTAATCTTAATCTGCAAAGAGTATATCTGTAGGCTAATAACTCAGATAAAATTTTCTTTCAGGAACAGTTGTGTCCAATTCTGCATATGAGAACGTGCGTATGTTGAATAATAATCGCATGCAGGACCAAGTGCGAAGTGGGAGCCCACAGATGTCAAAGGCTTCCAGTTTTGGAGAAAGTCGACAGTCAAGCACCAGTTCTGAAAGTAGTCGTTATGGAAACCCAGTCCCGAGTAAAGTGATGAATCCTCTGTTTGAGATGCAGAGTAAGCGGCAGCGCAGAATGAGCTCAGACGAAGTGAGCGTGACAAGTGTTGGGAGTAATACTAGTAAATCTGGGAATGCGCTCTATGAACAGGCCATGGCCATCACTACAAACCCTATATATGAACAGACGGCATCTCTAACAAAACCCACTAACCCCATCTATGAACAGCCACAGTCCCTAGGTAAACCCACCACTCCCATGTATGAACCAGTGGTACAAGCCCCCAAGGCAGTCAGTCCCATCTACCAGGAGCTCCAACCACGCAAACTAAGCACGGACTCTACTGACCTGTCAGTATCGCCCACAGGTACGACGCCTGGTAAACTATCCAGGCCACGCTCCGCCGGCTCCGAGGACAACCGGCCTCCCATCACGGCACCCAAACCAAAGATAGCTGCCAAGCCTAGTGTCAGACCCAGCTCAGTGTGGAGCAAGTCTGAGAAGCGTTATAGCACAAGTTCAGCGCTAAGTGGTGACTCTGGCCGGTCAGAGAATTGGATGAGTATAGACTCCTTAAAATCTGACAACTGCATGAGCACAGGGTCATCCGTGTCGGAGAACCGGATGAGTTCAGGGTCGGATAGCAGTCAGAACTTCCCGGGCCAGACTCCGGTGGCGGTGGTCAATCCAGCGCTGAGTAATATCCCTGTAATGGAGGGTAACGCTAAGGTGATTAACCTGGCTCAGCTCAAAGTGAACGGTCAGTCTCGTTCCAGCGACAGTCTCGAGTCTACTGACTCTGGGAATAGTGCTCATAAATTGACAGTAACAGAGCCGACACCCATCCCTACTCCCAGACAGAGGGTAATAATTGCTTTACTTATTTACCTTTATATTACAGTAGACAAAAATATATACATGTACTTTCTATTCGGGTATGATCTAGCATGAGATGTGGCTGGATAGCCAATATTATTCCTGAAACATAATGCCTTCATTGAGATAAAAGAAGAAGAGAAAAATGATACAGTCCTTTGATAAATGAATATTTTTGTGTTCTTCAAATTGAAGACCAGTTTTATTAGCCATTTACATTCTCTTCCTTTAATATATATTTGGTTTAATTCCCTCTTTTACAGAGGAAGGGTAAACAAAAACAGCGGCGTTGCCGGGCATTGTATGACTGTCAGGCCGACAATGATGACGAGCTCTCTTTCCAAGAGGGCGAGATAATAGTCATTCTGAAGGAGGACGAAGAGGACTGGTTGGTAAGTGAGACATGTTCTCTTTGTGGTTCAATATGAAAATAAATAAAAAATCTATAACATAACATGCATGAAAATACTCTCTAAGATGTTTTGTTATGGCAAATATAGTGTGCTAAATTGAATAGAAAAAAAACCCTGTAAAATGAGGGTCTTTGTTGACCAAAATAAATCTCTTGATCCACCTCAGAGGGTTAGTATGTCAATATTTTGATAAATAAAGAGTAGTGGTGGCCAGAAGTTTCACTTGTATCGTATTTTTGTATATATGCAGGAGGGACATATCCTTGGTGAACCACAGCGTCGTGGCATGTTTCCAACAACATTTGTGACCGTGGTGACTGACTGACAAGACGCCTATCGCAATAAGCGACACTCTGTGGATGAGCTTGAACTCTACAGCTCCCCATCTGTGACTCAAGAAGAACCACGAAGCCGGCATACATCACAGGGAGACGAATCCAAAGTACGGCCGTCATCACAGGGGGACGAACCACGAACACTCCAGCTGTCAGCACTGCCTACTGCGCTGTAATGTCTGACCTACCAGTCTCTACTCACCGTCTTCACTTTCTGATACGACTACATGATATTACATACACCAGCTGATCACATGCTGATTATAGGATAAAGGTCTTCACAATTAAGAATGCCATGATGATATAGGATGAACCCTGAAAAGCTGGCGATCCAAATAACATGATTTAAAATGAAAGATTGTATCTGGACAAATTTAGCAGGACATGGTAGTACTGCATTGATGCACCAATGTGATTAATGGGCATGAGGCCTTTAGTCATGATCCCATCAGTAAAGGGTTAAGTGGTGCCAATTTCTAGGTCACATTATCTGTCTCTGATGGTTATGAGTTGGGGAGGGGTGGGGATGTGGGACGTGCCTACTCACATATTAATATGAAGCTAGTGGCTTATATTCAATAAAAAAAAATTGGCTCACTTGGACTTGGGAGCAATTTGAATTAAAGGCATTATGATATATTGGTATATTGATTATCACCGGTACCTACATATTTCTACGACTGTTTCTCCAAATGCGATACTAGTATTGATTAAACACCATGGAAGGACCTAGGTATGCAGTTCTATACCAGGCCAGATTGACCTTTGTAAATCAATCTATTGTCTAAAACCTGATATTAATCAGACCTGAATTCTGCCGGTGAATTTAATCATTTAAACTCTTCCATTCCCTCTTTCTCTGTATAAGTCAAAAGCACAATAGCTAAGTATTGAGATTGACTAGGTGTATACCTTGATTTAATAAAATGGCATTCCGTGTGAAAAGCAGTCGGTTACTGAATAGGGAATATGTTTAGAAACTGACAACTCGCCACCCGAGCTGTGTTCAAAAAGATTCACGCGCGAAACGTATATCAATACGACTTAGATATGGTATATAACTTGAATTGTATCAAGTATTTTGAAAGATTGATCATCTTTCAAATTACACACCAGGCTCAAAACCATATAAAAAAGGGGAAGTAATTTGATATTATGATTATTCCGTAGATAATGCTATTTACATATTTGCGTACATTGCTTGCATCAACCACCAAATTGTTAACAATTGAATTAGTCAATTTACAATATATGTTATCCATATGTGTAGGGTAATGTTTATAGGATATGTTCTAGATTGTAGGCTGCTGACTTCTATCTGGGGGTAAAGACATCCGCATTATAAAAATGGAAATGATATAAAATGTGAACACACGATTCTTTACAAGTAACTAATGTGGCATTCAAATTACAGGTAGTTTTATACCTATTCCTCTTATACTCATATTGCATCACAATCGTTCAAGAAGGTAAAAAATAAGGTTTCCAAAAATACATTTTATTCATGCTTATGTTTCTGTTATTGTTGATTTTATCTTATCTTATTAAAGATATGTTGTTAATTTGTTATCTTATTTTTTGGAGCACATTGTAAATTATGGATTTCTGCTTGAAAATCGCATTGATAAACTATGATATTTTACCATTAGATTTGTATTCAACTAATGGTTGAATTATTGCATTATGAAGTGTGCAGAGCGGATGTGATCATTTAAGTGTCAGTTATGAAATTTTGTGCGGAAATCAGTTATGATGTTGCTATTGGGATATTATAAACGGGATAAGATGGATTGTGAGACAGAACTGAAGATACCGTGAGTCAAAAGGCCCAGATAATAAAGATAATGTTCTGGCCGCGGAGAAATCCAGTTCTACACATTAAACTAAACTGCCAAAGTAATGACCCGACCGATATATATATATATATATATATATTATAAATATAACGCTAATTTAATGACCTTGATATTATGGTTATTCAGTATTGAATATTCTGTGCCACATTATTGCTCGATTTAGTTAACTGTGGAAGAGGCAAGAATGAAACATTATAACCAACAACCTTTTTTAATGCCAAATAATGCTCTTTAGCTGTATAACAACGTTAAGGTAGCCTTGCCTTAACTGATGATCTCCGAATGGTCTAATCATGAGAACTTGTGCAATTACCACATAAACTAATGTGAGCAAACTGTTTCCTCGTTTGGAGGGTAGCGGCGCCAAACTCAAACCAACTATATTTGTAACATTTTGCAGTGGCATCAATTTAATCATGGGTATATCGGTCCGTGATTTAACCGGATGTGTATTTGCATGCGCGGATAATGCCAAATGTAATTACCAATAATAACTCCCCAGTAATACATTCGTAGCATTAAGTCATGCAGCGAGTTGGCTTCCAACAAACAGCCGTGGCATTATGTATGGAGTTTCTTCCACTTTTTATACATACCGTGCTATGCCGTTAAATAGCATATGAGAAATATTGTGGAGATGTAAAATCCTTAAATTTCAATATGAAAAGTGCGTGAGGAGTGTGTAGTTGAAATAGTATGGTTGAAGTGTTTTGAGATCAGAATTACATTGAAAATTCCTGTAATTCCCAATTTCTGAACGGTATTGAGGATTGAATGGTTATTATGTCACCAACCATGTATCGCATTGGTCTCAGTGTCATACGAGACCCTTTCCATTGGTTTGTAGGAGAGTATGTGTCTTCAGATATATTATAACTGGCTGAGTTGAGAAGATGTAACCACATCTTGTTTGGGAACATCAATGAACTATGATTTTCAAAATGTGACCAGGATGCATAATCGGAAGAAATGTTGATGTGAACTTGGTCTGTGCTTGGATTAATTCCATGAAGCAAAATCAATATAACCCTTACAGTTTCAAGTGTGAAGGGGGACTCTGAATTAGATATAGAGTGCTTGACAAATCATCTTCATGATTTGATACACAAATTCTGTGGATATTGAGTTTGAGGCCCCTTCATAGCGTCTCTGGGTTGAAATTAAAAAAAGAGTTTTACCAAATTACCTAATCATAGTTAACACCAGCAACATCTAATGTAATGTATGGATGATTTCTATTGGGACATTGTTTGAGTCATGCACTGTACAGAGACGTGATGAGTGTGGGGTTTCGCTTGTGGCGGTGTATATGAACTGTCAATAACCCAGAATGTACCGGTAGATCAATTGGGATGATAATACATGTGGACGAATTGAGTGTGTGTGGTAGAAATGTGAGGCAGAGTAGATATCTGATAGTTTTTTTGGTGCTGGGATGGCTGGCATTATAAGAAGCCATCCTCTTATTGAAGGTGTTATATACCTTCGCTAAAAGAACACATGAATGACTCGACTTGAGTATTCCAAGACGGTAGCCCGATCGCAAGGAGCCCTCTGTGACTAAGTTGGGTTTAATCTAGTATTGCATTGAGACTAAGCATGGGTTCTATACAAAACCATTTATAAGACATAACATATATGAACAAAATAGGCTGTTTACTATTATCATAGCACTAGTAGTCAAAACCAATTTGTACCTCTTAGATTGGGGTCGATAATAATGAAGCAAAGTGTTAGCATGGCATGGATATCGTGGCCAATTTTGTATTAAGGTCCCAGCCTTATATACTAGGCAGAAGTGGCGTCAACCCGCAACGGCCCTTTTGTCGTTATTATTCGCAGGCGTCCTCATGTATAGATAGTACAAGGTCAACTTAGAGAAAAGGGAGATGAAAAATTTGCACAACCCATAGGAAAATGTCAATGAACTTTGCTGCAGAAAAGCAGATTTGGTGATATCTCCTTAGGTGCCATCATTCGGCGTAGTCATGTATTTCTGATAGATTTATACCAGTATCTTCTAATCATTACTCCCTGCCTGTTTCTCTCAGTATAACTGTGCCAAATTGACAGAACACCATGTATATAGTAGATACCATTGTATATTTAGGTGTTGTGTGTTCCAAGGCCAGATTGACCTCTACTCTAGTTGTATCATTAATGTGAGTGTGTAAATAGTCTGTGTATATGCCTGTAAATGTAAAGTAGTAAAGTAAGTGGTAATTTACATTATAAATATAAGTAAATTATTTTAACAATTTCTCTTCATAAATAAAACCTACAGCTTACCAATGGCCACAATTTTATTCAATTATGTCAGAATAGAATATTCCAAGACAGTTCCATAATTTTTATTATCATGTTAAAATGAATTCCATAAATAGTTTAAGTGAGTAATGACTGTATCTGTTATATATATTAACCGTAATCATTGGGTAGAAGTAAAGATAAGAGTGTAGTTTACTGCAAGGTTAACATATAAGACTTATTCCCAAAGAAGAAATTAGAATTTGGAGATAAGGCATTACATTGGAAGGTATCTTTCATCGAGCTAAGGGATATATGTAAATTAGACCAATTTCACTTGGTTTTTGTGCACGGTAGACTATCGCTGACCTAGCGATATTTTCTGTATGGCTTGTTATAGGTAATCTTTTGTCTACCAGATATAGGGAACAAAAGATTGGAAACTATTAATGCCTGAATACAATTGTCATATTTCTTCATGATAAATACTAGACTGGGTATTCTTTGGACAGAATAACCACTTGTGAATGTAAGAGAACAGATAGGTGTGTAGTAAGTGTGGAGACAATTGTACGGTGCCAGTCTGTTTCGGGTAAGCTGATCAGGAATCAGTAAATGCGGCTAAGCCTAAAAATTAATAATTTTTGGAAAAATTTATATCTAGCATTTGTATAGTCAATATGTAAATTTATCGAAATTGTGCATGGCATTTCAATGTTAAGAAAGAAAATAATCACTTCGTCTCAATGTTAAAGTTACTTCTTTTGGTTGTAACACACAACGGCAAATGTAAGAAACAAAGGACGGTTTGAAAAAGGTGGACTGTCCAAGAAAGGACATGGAATGATAAAGAGATATGTGAGGAAAGTCCCAGTGTAAGTTACTGAAGGCGGCACAATTCAAACAGAAAACTTGGTACTCAGTGTTACTATGGCAACCTTTGTTGTACGCAGGCAGGACAAATATTTTGGTGATGAAACAATGGGAAATTACGTTGTGTTAGGTTGAGCAGATGAGCCGCATAAGCAAATTCTATCTGTCACAGTAAATGGCACGGTTGATGAAGGCTGACACAAGTAGTATTGCAATTACCATAAACTCTCGCGTAAAAGAGGCGTCCTCTATGCCAAACAAATGCCTGGTGAGTCTTATAGGATCTACTGAAGTTTGGGGTGCGTCTTATACGAGGGGTAATTTTACTATAGAAATGTACTAATCTTACAAATTTCAGCCTTAAAATGTGCGTCTTATACGCGTAAATGCATGTGCTGAGTTTGGGGTGCGTCTTATACGTGCAGCGCGTCTTCTACGCGGGAGTTTACGGTAGCTGGTTCGAGTGAGTGGTTCATCTTCAGGGTGCACTCATCATCATGATAAATGGATACAGTTATAGCAAGTAACTCGCCAGGACTGTGTTGGTGAACCATTAGCACATGGTGGGGTTGATACACTTCTGAAGGATCGGCATGATGCACTGAGGTAGTGCTGGTGAGTTACTCACCAGTTCTATGGTTACACCAAGGCAGGGAAACCTTGAGGCATCACGTCGTCACCAATGAAGGGTTTCTTTTAAGTGAAACCAAGAGAAAGAAATTTAAGAAACTTAACAGATCACAACCCAAAATAGATTACAATGTCAAGTCATATTGTCAACTTTAGTGCATTTCCTCACATTTTCCATATTTAATTTCCTCCAGTGAGCACTTAAATCTGAATGAACAATGAGTATTTTGTAGGTCTGTAGCAGAGGTTTTACTATTTAACTAATATAAATATATGTATAAAAAGAAAGTCATAGAAATCATCATGAAATCGTCAACTGGTATTATGAAGATAGATTTATATTATTTTTATCACTTTATTGACACTATGTATAATCCCATACCATTGTTGATGTATATTACATGTTGATTACTTTGTATACATGGTGACTGTAATGAAATAAATAAGTAATTATACACCAACCAGTAGTTACCATTTACTTCTACTAAATACCATCTGAATGACTTTCAACGTATCATACAGACCAGGGTTGTTGGGAATATAGTAGGAATAATCTGGGGTTAGCCAATTCAATAAGATGAGTCAATCAGAGGGGGGTGGGGGGGGGTGGGGGTCAGGTTAGGCCGGGTAGTCGAAATACGGTAATGCCCCGCGAACACAGTGTGGCTCATATCACTGCACCCCATGGGATAGGATCGTTAGTTATAGGAATTTCCAAGTTTAAATATTCAATGAAAGAGTCTGATTGAGCTGGATATGTTCCCCACATTTATACATTATCGATAAGAGAAGATGAAGCTTAGAAGATAACCCCGATGGAATGTTCCCATTTCTAATCAAATTCCTTTAAACAAGGTATCTCAGACTATCTGGTAATAAATATATAGACAAAGGTACACAAGAAATGGTACCCACTTCACCATGGGGTGTAAACACTGATTCAAACACGATTAATTTTTGAAAATAAAGTTTACTTTATTCACAGGTCTATGGTATAGAACAAGGGGTCTACTGTTTTAAAGGCCCCCATAGATTTAACCCCTCCATTGTCAAGGCACTCAATAAAAAAAAGAGAAGATAACCCTCACAGACTACAGGGATATTGAAATTTTAAAGAATAAAAATTTTATTCTAATAAATTAGGAGAAAAAACCCCTCAAATATACTGTGATATTCAGACCTTGAGCAAATGTGATTCTAATCTAATGAATTAGGAGAAATGAACGTGGCGTCACTGTATAACCTTCTGTGTATCACACTCTCAATGGTATATAGCACATCATACTGTGTCATATAATGTAGTAAGTGGTCAGAGACACAAAAGGGCGACATCGGAGTGTAGAATTAAGATAAAAATACCGCTTTTCTTATAGATTTTTTTTTTTTTCTTCTTATAGAAACATTGTTGTAGAAACGCAAGAAGTACAAAAAACACCTTATGGACAGATTTTGACAACAGTACTAGTAAATAGGACACAGTAGATGTGTAAATGTAGTAAAGATTTGGGAAACCTACAAAAGTAAATTCCCTTTTTTGTCGGTTCTTTTACAGCAAAAATCTCAATCTCCAAGAGAGTGTGAACGTCAGGTGAATAGTTATAATCATCACCGTAATCTCCCGCTTATAAGGCACGTCTTATACGTGAACCAGACCCAAGTTCGCCCTATAGGATTATTCCAAAGTCAGGATGCACCTTATATGCAAGGTTTTCAAAATATTGATTCAGAAGTAGAATGTGCACCTTCTACATCAAACCAGACCTTTCTGGCTTAATGGTGCGCCTTCTAAACGGGCTGTTCCTTCTATGCGAGAGATTACGGTACAGTAATTCATGGAATGTGCTCTAGGATAATCATACCTGGAATATATACATGTCAATTATTTCAGCATTTCTGGCTGTATCGTGATCCATGTACAATATTTTGAAATATCAAAAATATTTTGAAATATCGAAACCTCGAGACAGAAACACTGGCTATTCGGAAAAGCATTTTCCAAAGTACATTTGTACATGTACTGGCAAATATCTCAATTGCCACCAATGGAAATGACCGTCTCAGTCATTCTACATTGGTACCATAAAATCTAACAAATAAGCTCTTGCTTATATTTGAAGCGGATCTCAGCTTACTGGTTTATCTTATTCCACAAGTCCACGTATAGCTTATGCATGATATAACTATATTTACTAGTAGCTATAGTACAACGACTTCAAAGGTCAAAATCCTCGGTGGGACTTCAGGATGTCCTAAAATCAGGATGTGCCTTAAACATGAGGTTTTATGATAATGCCAATATCATCTGCAAAAATGACCAAAGTGAACCACCATATTAACTTATCAGGAATGTAGAAATATTGTCGGGTGGTGACATTACTCAATCTGTAGAGGCGTGAATTTACAGCGGTACATTTTTTCATGTAAAATTTGAGTTATAAGTCATAAAGGTTTCACAGTTAGAAGACGTTTCAAGTGAATACAGGGCAGTGTGAGTATGGACAGGTCTGTACAAAGTATATACACATTCATATTATGTATACAAAAAAAAAATATCTATATACAGCCATATAGAATAGGAATAAGTACCCAAATAAGGGTATATCCATGTACATAAGTCTCTTTTCTTTTTACCTACTAACATACTCTATAAACACAAGAGTTGGAGTTGGTCCATGAGATTCTATTCTTAATTCATCTACTGGTATTTAAGACACATTGGTGAACAATTAACAATGTTATAAATCTCCTTGCGGTTTTCAGCTGTCATGACGTCCAGTTTATGGGAAACACCTTCCTGTAAGTCCATAGACGCTTCAGTGTCATAAGGTGCAAGATACTGGACCTCACATTTGAGATTCAGCAGAGACCAGTGTGGCAAAACGCTAGTCGGGTGAATGCTCTCACAGTCCTATCTGTATGGCAGGATAAGTGTCTTACGACTTTCCTCCCTTAGCCCCAAAGTTGCACTCTTTGGTATGAGATTTTGCTGTCCTACTGTAGGAACTAGTATCAGATCTCTGATTGGCTGATTAGTACGAGTTGTAGTATCAGACCTCTGATTGGCTGATCAGTAGGAGATGTAGTATTAGATCTCTGATTGGGTGATTAGTATGAGATGTAGTATCAGATCTCTGATTGGCTCATCTGTAGGAGATGAAGTGTCCGATCTCTGATTGATTGATGTGTAGTATCAGATCTCTGATTGGCTGATCTGTAGATGATGAAGTATCAGATCTCTGATTGGCTGGTGTGGTATGACATGTAGTGTCGTCCATACGGAGCAGCATATTCGTCTGGAGACCGCCGGTCCCTCGTAGTACTCACTGTCACATTAGAGTGGGACCGACTAAAACTAAGCGGCATTTCTGACTCTGTGAAAGGTTCATCCTCCTCTCTGCGGCTCTGTTCTATTAGGAGATAGACGCACACACCGACTACAAGTAGGGACACACAGAACACCGCAGCCACTGAGCCTGTTGCATATACATATTCAAAGCCTGCAGGTGTTGGTGTGGCAGTTGGCCGCACTGGAAGAGAAAAGACATCTATCTTTAAAAGACCTGAAAAACCTTTCATCCCTGATTTTCCACAGTAGTCATTGTGTGCCCCAACTATAACACATGGCCGTATAGTGATGGTAAAAATAGATCATGGTTGTAGATGCTGGTTCAAGTTTGAAGAGCAATACATGGATTTTTCCATTCATAAAACCTAGCCTTTACATTTTCAGTATAGATCTTCTATATTTACAAATTGCTTCCAAGTTTTCTTGGGTGAGCTATATATACACCAGTTGAAAGAGTACTCACGGTAGTCTTGTTTGGCGATGATTGGGAAGTAGCCTTTCCAGAAGCCGTACCAGGCCTGACGGTAGCGGTACCACATGTGTTTGTGCTGGTCGAGGATCAGGTATGTCAAATTGTGTTCGAGGAAAGGCTCCCATGTCACGTTACATGTCACGTTAGGTGTAGGGATCCTGAATGCACAAATCAAGAGGTAAAGTCCTCCTTAAGTCATAACACTGATTCCCAGTCAATATATCATATTGTGTGATTCAAAGTAAAACACTATTCTTTCAAACTGCCCTTGTGGGAAACTGTAAAAGCCGAGCTACGAGCCACAGTTTCTACTGTAGACTTCAGATGCCTTGTGCGGTTTGAAGGAGCGAGCACTTTGAACTAAGGATGTGGCTTATATGATGGCTTACATATAGACGATATTAAACAATGGCAATCTCAACAGGCCCAGGCTCGGTTTGGAGCATTCTCCCAAAGACAAGGTGTGTCTTATAAGTGGGTGCGGCATATATGCGGTCTTTTATGGCAATGATACTCACGTGTACTTGATAAAGTTAGTCCACATCAACATGGTACAGTCAGACATGTTGCGGTCTTCGTAATCGTACCACTGCCGCATCACCAACTCTGTCTCATTCACAACCGTCTCGTTCATAAACGGGTAGCCAAACACATAGGGGATCTGAGACCTCCGTGCTGCACCTGGTAAATGTAATTCATTGGACATAACAAAACCGATATGCTACATGAAATAGTTCTTTCACATAACTATTTTCTGGAGGATAATGTTGTTTAAATCCGTGCACCAAGTCGCACGAGGTTTCTAAACCTACACAAAACTCCCAAGTGAATATATTAGTAAAAGCTCTTAGATTCAAATGGGCTCACAGAAAAATGTTTTCTTTCCAATCAGTCTTGTCTGAAATGTCTGTTTTATCAGATTCCTGAAAAAGTCCCTATATTTAACCATATTTGGTAAACTGATTACAGAGAGAGCTCTGTGACTCTGTTATAGTACACACCCATATGTTCAATTCATGCACTACTCACCCATCCAGTGAGGGCGGAAGTCGTACCACGACTTGTAGCTCCACACGTACTGGTAGGACGACTCGTAAGGCGCATGGAGTTTGATGACTGCATCCATACCCGTACCATAGTCCAAGTCAGTCACCAACTAAAACAAGACAACTTCTAGTATGTAGAAAGGAAGAGCATTTATTTCATATGTATATCCATTTTCAATAGCCACTGACCAGGACAGCTGAAATGGTACTTTTTGATATATCATATTTCTATTTCCATGGTTAAAACGATTTCAGCATTTTTCCTTCTGTATACTTCTATACATATTGGAAAAGTTTGAAAATTGTTATTCGGCATCATTATATTTTACTGCTCACAATACCAGTCAAAATAGTAATAATTTATGAACAAATCGTAACTATTGGCATCCAGTAGCCTATGCTGTCGATACTCACATTGATAAACTCCTGTGCTATGGCGGTGCGGTTCTTGGGGTCTGGCCAGTAGGTGTACTGAAAGCGGACTGCTTCTAACGCTCGCTGCCAGTGTTTGTTCATCACACGCCAAGACAGCAGCTGTTTCTTGATGAACTCCTCCTGTGTCGACTCAAACATGCCAACCCCAAGCCCCTTCACAAGCCGTGCTGCAGAACATTTAGAACACAAGGAATATGATTACATGATTCCTTCAAAAGGATCTCCCTCTCCAAACCTCAGCATTAGTCACAATTCAACCGGTTTCTAGCCCCGACTATATAATCCCCTTGTCTTTTATTCATTTTTAATTAAACTCAAAAAGGACTGCAGATGGGCCAACCAAGGCATCATACCGACTGAGTCGGTCCTGTCTGCATTTGGCTTTAGATAATCAGTATGCCTTTCACATGGATATACAAGTTTCACAAGGGTGAGACGAAAGATGAATGAGTAAGATACCTACAGGCTTTCTGTACGCCGTCCTGCTGGTTGATACCAATGATGATTGGGATTTTGGCGAAGGTGTGCTGGCGCCGCAGGTCAATCGGCATCTCGGGGAGAAATGACAACAACTGGCTGTCTAAATGGCCATCCTGGGTTGGTCCCCAAACCTCTCCTAGCGCTCCATCCTGTGTGTATTACGGAGGAACGGGCTATATCAATGACTATGTTTATTGGAATCCTAAATCATTTCAGACTTTTTGACTCGGTCTGCCATACATGTCAGGTCCCATTTCTCTTCCTGATAGTCCTTCTAGTCTGTGACATATCGGTGGAATATATGATTTTGTTTGGTGATCCAGCTTTAATTTCACACCTTAATTTTGACGAACCTAATTTTTGAAACGTCTGAAATCTTGACTTCCATCTGCCATCATATGTGATGTCTTTCTAGTCATACCTTTTCAAGAGATGAAGGCAGTGAAGATGGCCTTTAAATGACCCATTTGTTCATATGAAACTACAAAGATTATACAGTAGAAATCTCTTCCTTGTTAATGCCAATGTACTTTACTGAAGCTAATACTGTAACAAATACTCACATTGGCCTCAATGGTAGCTTGAGCTCGTACAATATCCTCCCATGGACGGGTGCGGTTATCACGCAGACACTCGAGCAACTGGTGTGAGTCGTCTGTATCACAGTGTAATGCCTTACCAAGGCGGACGGCATATTCTCTAGGCCTCCAGAAGGGATCAATAGTAGCGAGACCTGCCATGTCACTGCCACTCATCAGTATTGCCTTGTGAAACATGTCTGAGAGGAAAGGATTCAAAATAACTTGAGGCTTCCCAGTAGTGAAATACTCAACGTGCAATGTGACATTCACTCTGTGGGGCATGTATTTGATAATTCTGATGGGTATTATCTCTCTTTTTTTTTAAAACCATTTCGCTTGATACAAGATTATCACTAAATCGAATTCAATTGTTCTTTAGCCTCAATGCTTTTATCGCTTATGAATATAAACACATAAAAAGTTTTATATAAGAGCTACAATAATTTGCATATTTCACATAAACTTATTATTTCAAACTCGTGATTCACTGGCCTATCACAAGTGAGAAATGCAATGGTACATGTAAGAAGAACATGGCTTGATAGAACTTCATGCTACATGAATGGGGGGTGACGTGGCTTTGTGTACTTACGGCACTACTGCACAAGACTTTTGGGGGAACCAGCGTAGCCTGGTACCAAAACGTTTTCACAAAAATAATTCATGCTCCATGAACTCACTTCTATTGCGTGTAGCTGGTGAGATGATATGAAGTCCTGCACTGGCTGCTCCGGCCCCGTCTCCCATTAGCGTGATGTGGTTGGGGTCTCCGCGGAATGCCCGAATGTTCTCACGTATAAACTCTAGTGCCAAGAGCTGGTCCCAGAGCCCCCAGTTGCCAGTCCCATGCTCGTCCTCTGTAGTGAGGAAACCTGTGGGTGCACCAGGATATATCAAGGGTTAGCACAGGATGCAATTACTTCAAGACTTTTAAGGGAAAAGAAGCTATAGGCCTCTCCTGTATTGTCCAATGGGTGCATACATTATTGAAGCTGATACTGACTGATGATAGATATCACGAGGCGTATTAGTTGCACGCTATTGCAATGGGTGCATCCATTACTGAAGCTGGTACTGGCAAGATAATCCCTGATAAAAGATATCATGATTGGTATTAGTTGTACCCTAAGTATTTAGCAGTGAATGGTGGGATTTTTTTCTTTTGTCTGAAATCTATCTTGCCTGACCCCTATGATGCATAATGCATAAGGTCTTAGAGTAGCCAATCTTTTAAATGTGTGATGACAGCTGAAAACATAACACTTCTCTATTATACAGAATGTACCTCATGTCCAAGGCTGAAGATGGTCCAGCTTCACTCTTTCATATATGTCTGTTTATTGAACATGAACCCATTGTGGGATACTCACCTAGGGCCCCTAGTCTGTAGTTCATTGTGACTACCACCACTTCCTGCTTGGCCAACACCTGACCGGGGTAGATCTGTGATGTGCCGTAGATGAACTCCCCGCCGTGTATGAACACAACAACAGGATACAGTGTCTCTTTGGAATGCCACGTGATGTTGGGCGCAAACACGTTAAGGTAAAGGCAGTCTTCACTGATGTTACGTTTTGGGTAGTCGGGGATGTCATCCCGGATGTGAGTCACATCCTGAGGACATGAGTTTCTAAAATATGTCGCGTCCCATGTCCCACCCCACTTTGGTCGGCGTGGTTTCTGTAAGGATAGAGTATACATTCAAAGTCGCAATCAATTAGGATACATAAAAAGCCTATGTATTGAACAAAGTTTTACTATATTCCTGGCCTACAGAAATACATTGTCAATGTACATATATATATAAACGTCATATCATTTATGGATTATACATCCAGCATTTTTTGTTTAATAGCCATGTTATAATACAGTACCTGGAATCTGAGTTTACCTAGGGGTGGTTGAGCATAAGGCACCCCCAGATAGCAGTTAATCCTCTGTATGAACCAGCGCGGTTGGTCGTCCCACTGAGGATTCCATGCCTCGTCCTCGACATGCCAAGGCACTGAAAACCCACGTACATCACCAAAATAAGTGCGGGCTGCAAGACTGTTGTCCCAGTCCTCCCAAGGTGGTTGCCAAATGGACCCACGCTCGGGCCATCGCATCTGTGCCCTAACATGTTGTACACACACACATAGCACCACTACCATGAACGTGAACACATAGGATGGTAACCGGTGTGATGACGGTCTTGGACTGACAAGTGGGCAGTGGGTCTGGCCACACCCACATAATGTCCGTTTTGACATGCTGAGAGATTTAGTATTTTGGCTGAGTCCCGGTCATGTGTCGTTGTGAGAGGTCAGGGAATGTGCTGCTGTGTACGTTGTCCATTCTTGAAGAGCATCAGTGTGTGAATCTAGAGCAGAAAAGAAGGAAAATTTAGACTGTTTGATAGAAAAGAATTTTTTCAGTAGAGCCTACATGTTTATATTTAGGCCCATTAATGCATTAAAAAGGACTCAGTCTAGTTGAAGCCAGTGTCACCTGGTGCCCAAACAAGATATATACAGCAGCCTTAGGAATATGATAGGAAATGTGTTGATAGCCGTGCAAATCTCAACACAAGGTGGTAGCACCATACAGAGTGTTTTCCATATGGTGATCATCTCCCTCATAAGAGTAGTGTCCGTATAGTAGAGACCAATTTTTTTTTTTTTTTTCAAATCATCAGTGCTTTTAAATTCCTCCAATGACTACTGGTCCCTGTTTTTATTGTTTGGTCTTTTGTCAATGATCTCCTCTGAATGTTGGAGAAGTTTCATTTCATTATTGTTGGTCATTTTCTTAGAAGAATAAAAAAAACATGAAAAAATAGGGCCTAAAAAAAACATTATTGTGTTCAGGTAACGGGGTCGAAAAAAATTAGGGTACTAAGGTAGGGAATTTTTTTTTTTAAATTATTTTTTTTTGAGGCCGGGTGCAAATTTTCGCGCCTATGTGACACGAATTCGATGTGCAAGATCATAAAAATAACTGTGTCTCATAAATGCCAAAACATAAGATTTTCCCCAAAAATACCCATAAAAAAGTTAGCTTTAGTAGGTTAAATTGTAGGAGACATCAGGAAATGGCTATGAAAAAAATTCAACGACTTGCACTGGCACAGAGGGCTCAGGGTGTCTTTTACCGTGTTTTTTTGAAAGGCGTCCAAACCGTCTCACTTTTAGACGCTGTTTTTGAAACAAATAGGAACAAAGAGAGAAAAGTCCAGCCCGGAGGTAAACCTATGGAGGACTGGATTTGAGAAAATATTTTTATGAAATGACTTTTTTCTTTGTTTAATTTTGTATGAACTCATGTATGGATTTTTTAATTTTTTTCTTTACTGTAAGTAGTCTGATACATGAACTACTCATGTATGGTGATTTTATTTGTTAACATTCTTTGTTTCTTGTAGAAAATTGAGATTGAAAATTGTATAACTGACTTTTTGCCAATGCCACCACCTACCCGGCGGTATAGACTCAGGGTGGTCTCTGAGCCAATTATCCTGAAGTGTTTGCCTTACCAGCAAATAAGGTTACAACTGTTATACTCATGTCCTTCAGGCCTTATAAGGCTTCATTACCAAAGTGATGTGTATTTTTCTTCATCAGTACCTTGAGTCGGCCACAAGTACCTTGAGTCGGCCACATCATATCATGAATTTCTGACCCCTCTGAGGTAGGCACTTACCTACCCCAAGTGCATGGTTCTGCTGCAGTGAAGTTGTGAAACTGTGATAAAGCCGAAACTGGGGAGTGCTTAACTCTCCTTTCTTTGACAGCTCATTGTTTAGCTATTTATTGGAGGATCCTAAGGAACATGGGCTCATTTTAAAGGGATGTATTAGGGGTTTAATCTGAATCTATTTGAGAAATAATTGATGCAGGCAAACGTCCCATTCTCCACAAGTGAAGTTAACCCATAACTTTGAAAGCATTTTTTTGGTATAAAGGCCAAATCTCACATAAAAGAGAAGAGTTTCCCACACTTTCTACAGAAAAAAATGGTTGAGAAAATGTCTAGGGTTTTTCTTTTCATAGGGCAACAGGATGTTTGCCAGACCCCACAAAAATGTTAGCGTGCCATTCGCTATCACCCTTCCAACAGCTTCTCCATGTATAGAGCTGATAAAAAGAAATGAATTTCCTTTTTAAATGAAGTCTTTATGTTGATTCAAAGGGAAATTCTGACCAATTAAAGATCTCATATCAACTCCATAATTTTGCTAAATCGCAGATGATATTAAGTCAAGATAAAATCCCTTTAAATTGTTAAAATTTGATAATTTTCAACCTTTTATGGGGAACTCTTCCATACATGAAAAGAAAATAGTCCAAAATAATGATTTAAGAGATGTAGCCACTCCTGTATCCCATATGCTTGATCACAAATCTGGACCCTATTTAAACTTTTAACACTGGCAGAATTTTGGGTTCGATTTTGGGGTCTTTGATCAGTCATAACTTCCCTTATACTTGGCATTAAGACTTCATTTAAAGAGCAAATCCTCTTCTTTTGATCAGATCTATCCATTGCTTAATAGAGAAAATGAATGGGACAAAGTCTTGAAAACTAGGTAAGTGCCTATCCGAGGGAGAGGGCCAAAGAAATTTTGACACGCCCACCTGAAAATCCTCCCCTGTTGTTAAAAATAACCACTCCAAGGGATTGATAAAGGACAGTCGAAAAAATACTGCCCCCCCCCCCACTAAGCCTATTTAGGCCTAATAATAGGGACCCCAGAATCCACTAGGGGCGCCACTTAGGGTAGTTGCAGTGGGAGCTGTGCAGGGGGCCCAGGCAGACTCTGCAGACACTGCACTAAAACCCTTCTCTGAGGGAGTGCTCTTTAACATATGTTTACAGGTTAATAGTTGAATGTATAGACCAAAGAAAGGCCTATCCAACCATATACAACAAAAGTGCTTCCATGTGAGAAAACATAGGATTCTGCTATTGTCTAAGACATGGTATTTTCAGAATCTGCCCAGACCATGAAGTTGTCACTGCTACTGGTTGCTACTCAGTATTTAGGTTGGACTTTATCTCAAGATGCACTGTAAAAAATTTCAGAACAATCGGATGATACTCTCACATGCTCCCAAAGGATTTTGTTGATTGAACGTGAAGCTTGGTGACCTCCGAGAGTAAGATCTAGGTCAAAGGTCAAGGTCAAAAGGTCATTCGACTACACGATTAATTAGGTCATATATCTATCTATCTAGGATTTTTGGAATTTTTTAAAAACTCCTACTAGAAGTGAAATTAGGTTTGACAGGGTGTTTTAGAAAAACCCTAGATTTTGGATGTCTTTGGCCACAACTTCTTAGCTCTAATAGCCTCTATTGTAATAGAAATGTATGGGTAGCAAATCCTGGGATTTACCGACATAAATTTCATCATATCTCGGGTTCTATGATAGATAGAAACAAAATTCCAAAAGATTTAGATTTCCTTGCTCAGGCTCTATCCAAAAGAATTGGTCAACTGTGGTATCTAATAGATTCCATTTTTTTCTGGGGTCCCTACTAATAAAAAAAATTGTATGCACTGCAGTCAAGCCTCACAAGCCGACAAGGGGCCATCCAATAAATGACGTCATTCAATGTTTGACCATTTTTTACCCCCCCCCCCCCCACGTCACCAATTTTGCAATGCTGAAGAGTGAAGGTTTATAGAAAAATTAATTGAATTAATAATACTGTCATGCCGGGCCTGACCCCACCCCCCCTTCCAGCATGACATCATTTGTAGATGGCCCCTTTTGCCCCCCCTCCCAAATAAAGGTAAAGAATCGTCAGACTGACAGGTGGAAATCCCCCTTGACAGAGTCAGAGAGCCGCCTAGCTGCCTAGAAAATCACTCACCTGTGTCGGCTGTGACCACCGCCAACCAAAACACTGTCTGGAGTGATATCTATTAATGACAGTTTCACAATCTTGCCACCATAAACTCTGTAATACATATATACAATTCACACAATTAAATCGGCGTGAAAATGAATTAATCCCGCCCTCTCTTCTCACCTGTGTAAGTGTGTTCACCGCTCTTACAAACTGACCGCGTTTCACTCCTAAATAGGTCAACTCAGGTGTATCATGCGGAGCGGCCAAGAGGGAGTTTACGAAACTGCGCCCTCTATTTGTAGGCATTTGTACTAGTTTAATTTTCAAACACTAGGTGTCCCTGACCTACAGTTTGATACGGGCTAACCAGCCGGAGCGCCGATTGGCTGGAGGCTACGTCAAGCCTAGATATTGTTTCATTGGCTGATCTAAAAATAGCATCAGATTCAAACCTTGAATCCGAGGAAAGCCCCAACATTGTGGTTGAACGGTGACGTTGGAAGAGGTGAGTGTAATCGATGTTTTGATGAATATTTAGATTGTATTTTGAAAATTGGGGTGGGTGT
Source organism: Acholoe squamosa (assembly GCA_949317995.1). Classification (NCBI taxonomy): domain Eukaryota; kingdom Metazoa; phylum Annelida; class Polychaeta; order Phyllodocida; family Polynoidae; genus Acholoe; species Acholoe squamosa. Next base: position 37,913,645 of record OX439049.1, read on the forward strand.
TCCAACAGAGTAGTCACTAGACCCATTATTCCTACCGCTATCTACAAAGATCTTTATCACTGACAATTGTGGGAATATTTCTTTTTTGAACTGACACTGACAGTGATAGCGAAGTCAGCCCAAATTCCGGTCTCCAAGAAAAAGACACAAGTCATATATCAAATGAAAGAGTTGGAAAATTGCAGTTCAGAGCTTTTTGAATGAAGTTGATACACCTGCTACAAGCAGTTTTATTCAAATTTGAAGTTTGGAAATGTAAAAATCTGTCTGTCACTTCCCACCCTGTACTTTCACCCAAATATTCAGATAAGACCGTCCCATAAACATGCACTGTGTGTGGGAGATTTAGGGAATGTTGCACATAAATACTCATAGATTTTGAAAGAAAGCACCAATCTGCTAACCAATTACACCAACTTAAAGCTAAGAATTAGGAGATAAATATAATCAAATGCCATTTAATTGCCAGAAGGATAACTATTTTAGATGTCAAGATAAGGGAGTGGTCATTATTTATCAACATGGAGGGGTGGTGGGTTTGAGGGGGGCGTAAAATTTGCAGACCCCTCCCGTCGGTGGGGCTAAAAAAAATTGACCCCTCTTGAGGGGGGGGGCTAAAAAAATTCACCCTCTTTTTATCAAAAAAGCCAGTGCGCTACTATAAATCAAAGAGGGGCGCGAAAACTCTCCGCGCCTCCGGCGCGGGGGGCGCAAAAAATTTTGACTGCCGTCGGGGGGCGGGTGTAAAAAATTTCCGCGCGTCTGTACGAAAACCCACCACCCCCCCATTAAAATGATTTATTGTTGAAGAAATTGACATTATGCATTCACTAGATTTAAAATCGCAGCACAATAGCTGTATGAACTGGATATGTTTTGAATAAAGAGATACTGTAGAATAACCCCATTGGTTCTTTTAGCTTCTTTATCAAATATCTTTTTAGGAAAATTGATCCAAAGTTACATAAGTTTGTAGGACCGCCGGGCACTTAATAATCAGTGAATATTTCACAAAATCCCCTTAAAATGTAGGTCTATATATGTCGGCACACATGCCTAATTTAATATCTCATCTGATTTATATCAGAAAGGGCAATAATCATGTTTTCTGCAAAAAGTGCATGGGGACTCAAGTGACTCAAACAGGTTGGTCTGACAGAATCCCCAAATTCACCAAATAATAACTGCCTAAATTGTCTGTAAAGAAGAGAAATAAAAAAAAAAGTATTGTTGCCAGTGGGGTAGAGGTATATCCTACCTTTCATTTGACACCAGTTTGAAGAAAATTCCACTCAGTAGAACCCTTAGAATCAATGTTTTAAGAATACCTGTTTAGCACTGTGATAGATATGGGGTGTGAGAGGCCAGATTTGGCTGACTTCGCTAACAGTGACATCATGATGATCCTGATGATCTAGACAGAAAGACCCTGTCCCTGTCCCGGTCCTCCTCACGTCTTGGGAGGTCATGATACTACGACTATGATGATCCAACGGTGAGAGTCCCGCGTACCATTGGTGAATCATTATAATCATTGCCATTCAATGTGGTATCAGGCAGCATCCCCATTGTTTTATTAGCTACATATTAAAGTTAGGGAGTGGTCATTACTTATCAAGGGAGGTGGTGGGTTTTTGCGCGGAGACAAGAAAACTTTTTGCGCCCCCCTCAACGGCAGTCAAAATTTTTTGCACCCCTCTTTGATCTATAGTAGCACACGTTTTTTTTTGCTAAAAAGAGGATGAATTTTTTTAGCCCCCCCCCTGCAAATTTTACGCCCTCAAACCCACCACCCCCCTGTTGATAAACAATGACCACTCCCTTACAACATCCCCTAGGCCTGTTGACAGCTACGGAAGTGAAGCTTATAGCGTAATGAAGTCATGGGTGGATAGACGTCCCCCTGTTGACAGTGTTGTTAGAGGGGTGGTCATTTCTTAACAGGGGGGTTGGTGAAATTTTACGCATGTACAACAAAATTTTTTTCATTCCCCCCCTCTCTGACAGGTCTGAAAATTTTCCGTCCCCCCTTTCTATCTTTAGTGGCAGGTTTTTTCGCTTAAAAGGGCCAACATTTTTTTATCCGTAATAGTTTTAACCATTCCCAGGGAAACGTTTTCTTTTTTAACTAAACCTAAAAAAAAAGTCCTAAGGGGGCTCATAGAAGTGCCTGTAAAGTGCTGTACGCTGAATTAGGCTTCAGGTTGGTTAAGACTTTGTCCTCGGCTGTCGGGGTGGGGGAGGGGGCATTTTTTGGCAGTGCTGCCTCATAAAATTGGGAGTGCTTGTGATATAGGATATGTAAAAGCCTGCAGATGTACATTACCTATTGGGGCAGGGTGAGACAAATATGTTTATACAGTGAAACTTCTTTTTGCTCATTTTACATGTTCTTTTGTTCTCAGATTCTGTATGTGATGGACCTCAAGGGATGTCATGATGCAAAAGATGAGGAGAGAGACCTTCTTCTGGCTACGCTATCAGAGCTTAACAATAAACGCAATGAGGACAAGTGGATAAGTGACTTTAAACCCAAACAGGCTGAAGCAATTATTGAGGCGAGTCGTGGCCATGATGTACTGGCTATCCTTCCAACTGGATATGGTAAGATATTTTCTCAATCTTTTTAGATTAATGTATTAAATGTAATTAGCGCTCATACTCTAATAAGCACACACCCCCTCATTTTGGTGACATTTTAGACTGTAAATGACCCCAAAATGTCTGTTTCGGAAGCCCAATTAAACTCTTAACTACTGGATCAATATTTTGAATATTTTCTAAGTGCACAGTGCGCTAATTACGTCGAATACGGTACTATATCCCACGTTTTGTGAACGGTGTTCTAGATGATTTGGCCAAACTGAAGGTGTCTTATTTAGCACGATTTTACACTATAGAGCAGACTGCAGTACTATAAATTCCAGAACTCTGAATGGAAGTGCATCCCATAGAGGATTTAGAGAAAACATGGATTTTGGAAGATAATTGTGCCGACAGGTGCTATGCCTGATGTGGGGAAGGTTAGTTCAGTCCCGCACAGACAGGGGGCGTGTCACCCGCAGCTAGTATATAATGTGCTGCGGGGCTGCTGCCTCCTCAGTCAATGTCTGGGTGCTGTTCGGTGTAGACTGGACTAACCTGCTAATCAGTCGGCTTTAGGAAGGACGCTGTGAGCGACTTAACTTGATGCTTATACGACTAATCCTGATGTTCATATCACTTATAATGGAAGCAAAGAATATTCAATACACAGGTGCCTTTTCCCCTTACTTTGTTCCTATGACTTATTTCGTTGCTATTTTGCAGGAAAATCACTAATTTTTGAGGCTGTACCCATCTTCAGGAAACTGTCCGAGGGGGTGGACATAAAGACAATAGTCATTAGCCCTTTAAATGTTATCATTGACCAACAAGTGTCAACACTGGGAAAGGATGCATATCGCATATACAGATCAGGTAGGTCATTTTGTCAGGGGCCCAGGGGGTCCCAAGCTTCATAAAGGTTTTCGAATCTTGAAAATTGATTCAGTAGAACCAAAGTTATGATTTTTTATTTTTTTTTAAATTTTCCAAAGCTCTAGGTGTGTATTGTATGTAAGCGATTACGGTATTCGATTTTCAAAATTAACAAAAATAAATACCGTAATCTCCCGCGTAGAAGATGCGATGCGCGTAGAAGACGCACCCCAAACTCAGCACATGCATTTTCGCGTATAAGACGCACATTTTAATGCTGAAATTTGTAAGATTAGTACATTTCTATAGAAAAATTACCCCTCATATAAGACGCACCCTTAACTTGAGAGAAAGCTATAAGACCCCCCAGCATTTTGTTTGGCGTAGAGGACGCGTCTTATACGCAGGAGTTTATGGTAGTAGGTTTCTCCAACTACCCCCACATTACTCTAGGGGTTACGGGGAGTGTCATGTATCAAATGAAAGATCTTGGTATCTCCTATGTCTAGGGATGTTCACTGTCCCTAAATACCGGAAATTCTCTCATATAAGCCGCAGATGTCTGAGATGGATTTATGCTGGTATTTTAATGTATGAGAATATTGTCATATATCGAAATATTGTGACCAATGCACAAGTATGGATCTTTCTCGATTCAGACCAACTCTGTGACAGTGATGGTGATGACGATGAGGGATCAATTGCCAGCTTCTCCAGTGATGAAAATGAGGTTGACAAGGATGAGTCAGAAGTTGAAAAGCAGAAGAAAGCTGATCTCCAACGTCATAGGGAAGAGCAAATAGCAGCCATCAAAGAGGGCAACTTCTCCTTCCTTGTTGGACATCCGGAGGATTTCATGGAAGACAGTATAAGGCGAGCAATCAGCAAAAGTCCCTGGGCCAAAGACATAAAGCTCATTGTGGTAGATGAATGCCATGCAGCAGTGCAATGGAGTGAAGGTTTCAGAGAGGACTACCGAAACATAGACCAGCTAAAGGCATTATTCCCCTCTGCCTCAATATTGGCACTTACAGCAACAGCCTCCCTAAAAATGCAAGCAGAAATAAAGCGCCTTCTTAATATCGGAACAGCCAAGGTAATATGCGCTGAGGTAGACCGTGTCAACATCAAATACTCTGTTCGGGAGCGTCCATCTAGTCAATGTGAGACTGAAACATCATACAGCAGTGTCTTCATGCCATACTTCAAAGAACTAAAGGAGCAACGTTCTGCCTTTCCCAAGACCGTCATCTATACGACCCTCAAGTGGTGTGGCTATGGGAATGAAGTTGGTGTACGTGAGATAGCAACCACTATCACCAGTGGCGGTGTACCAGAAATAGCACAATACCATGCTCCTCTTTCATCAGAGGTAAACAATATGCAATTTTTTATATACTCCCTTTGCTTAGTCTATAATGAGAATATCATAGTATGACAGTAGTACATTATATCCATGCCAATATCTGATAGATTACCATTCAGTGGTAAACTCTGTATCATGCATTATATATAGGTTTTCCCCACATACAGGAGGGAGTCTTGTGAGTGTGCATTTACTGTCCAATTATGCCCTTTTCACAGACCCGCAGGAGCAGTACAACACCCCAAGGTATCCTATCTACCTGCAGACCCAGAGGACGGGTAGAGACCCCCCCCCCCACCAGGTGTTCCTATCTATTTGCAGACCCACAGGATGAGTAGTGACCCCCCCTCCAGGTTTTCCTATCTATTTGCAGACTCAGAGGACGAGTAGAGAACCCCCCAGGTTTTCCTATCTATTTACAGACCCAGAGGACCAGTAGAACCCCCCCCCCAGGTTTTCCTATCTATACTTGCAGACCCCATGGGACGAGTACACCCCCCCCCTCCAGGTTTTCCTATCTACTTGCAGAAACACCCCAAGCTTTTTTTCATGTCCTTCCAGAACCTGAGGACGACTACAGACTGTCCCATGTCTCCCTACCACTTAACAGCCCCTCAGGATGACTACAGACTGTGCCATGTCAGTTTCTTACATTCACAACCATAGATTGAGATGCTCAGGCATATGGAGTTTCTCTCCTTAAGGCCCTCTAATGCAGGACTGCTACATGCCCATTGTTTGTCATGGTGCACCAATGAAGTGCTGGTGCACAGTCTCACTAGCACTTCATTTGTGTATCATAATGGCCCTCTGGGAGTGTATCAACCCCATAGGGTCAGCATGGTGAATGAATGTATATCTAGTGATTTACTTGACTGGGCTTCAGTCATGCATCATGACAAACAATGGGCAAGGTTAAAACAATCTTACCCATACACAGGTGAAGCAGAAAGTTGCTGATGATATGAAGTTACACAATTCACCACTGAGACTATTATTTGCTACTGAGGCCTATGGGATGGGCGTAGATACCCCAGACATACGGCAAGTCCTCCATGCGGGTCCTCCGTGCACACTTGAGAGTAAGTTGAACTCAATATAGGTTGGTGGATGGGAATTGTCTTCCTCATACCTTTATTCATAAACATAATGAGATTTGGAATGCTGATTATTGAATTAGAATTTAAAGAACAATGAGAGTCCTTTTGTATGCATATTTAGTCTAAATCCCTGGCACTGATTGACAATTATTTGTACTGTAACACTCTTTATATTTATAAGCTGCATACTCCAAAACCTGACTTTTGGATAAGATCCAACAGATGGCTGAAATTTCTTACGTTAGTATATTTAAAGCTGCACATATGAGCCATATGAGCCACAGGCTCAATATGCCACAACAAGGGTCTGAAATGGTCTGTAAGCAGCAGCTCATAGACCAGGTTTTATGTAATTTACATTTACATTTTCAGCATACATGCAGACAACTGGCCGCGGAGGAAGAGATGGTGGGCGCTGTGAGGCTGTGCTCTACTTCAATAATCAAGATCTGGGGAAGCAGACAGTCCAGGAAGAGATGAAAACCTTTTGTCGTATGGAAGATTGTCGCAGAAAGTACCTATGTGACTTCTTTGGAACACGGCAGTTATTCTCAGGTGCCATGCATGATTGTTGCGATTTCTGTGAAATGATGTGTGATTGTTCGACCTGTTCATGTGGAATGACACAGCCATGTCCTGTACAGAAAGGGCTACATAATTCAGAGGTTGAGGTTGCCATTTATTATTATCTCAAACAGGTTTTCTTTCATGAAAATGAACACAAAAATGAATGCGGCAGCGCACTTTTGGATCCACAACTCCTGACTGGCCTTGATGATAACTTAGCTAGGAACATTGCTGCAAATTATGAACACCTGGACTCGCTAGAAAATCTGAAGATCATCCACTTCCATCTTGATCCAGCATACCTATCTATCATTAATGAGTGCATAACTCGGTGTTTGGATGATTTCAGTTAGAACTTTACATCCAAAAATGTGATTTTGTCATTCATGCTAAAATGTAGCAGATTAGAAAATCGTAATTGAAAGATAAATTACCATAAAACCCTGTGTATTAGCCACACCTGCATATATCCCACACCATGACTTTAGGAGAATGCTAGCTGAACCTGTGAAGTGAATCGGTCATTTGACTTACTTGAGTCTATATTCAAAACCCTGCAATTGAGCCACATGCTGAGTTCAGGATAATCCTATAAGCCACAGGCCACACTTTTATGCTTTTATGTTAATCATGGTAGTAGTATTATCAAAGGCTATACCAAACGTTTTCATTTTTTTCCAAAATTTCTCATTGTTTTTTGTATACAAGAACTGCAATTATTCAAAACAGCACTTAAGCATGACGTGACAGTGCATCCTGGGTTATTTTTTAGAAGAACAAAATGCATACACCAACCTTTTTTGGGAGGGGGTGTGATATTAGTACTGGTGTATGGTACAATAAGCATTACAATTTAACACATCTACACTAAGGATGATCAAACCACAAAACTCAGGATGTATGATTAACATCTTTAATTACCTGGCACTCTTGTCCACACCATCTAATCTGGGTCATCCTTGGTTGCAACCTTATATACAGACAAAAGGATGTTGAAGTCAGCGGGATGTTGAACTCTCATCTCTCATGAAACTCTCAACCAAGGTGCATTTGTGTCCTCACATGGTACTGGTCCCAACTTCCCTACATACCACCTCCCCAACCCAAGTTTGAGTTTGAAATGTACCTATGCACCACCCCGGGTTCCTAGCATTTTCAAAGTACCCAGGTATACAACAAATGCCCAGAAAGTCTGCTCTGGACCTGAGCCTGTGTGCTACAATATGAAAGGATATCCGTTTTATTGCCATTTGGATACGCTTGTCCTTGTATTTGACTAGAAGTGCAGTAATATTGCATCTTGACAAAAAAATAGAATTTTAATACTAGATACTCCACTTATAGCAAATAGCACTTCATGGAATAAAAATACACATGCATATAACTATAGCATGTAACAAGTCAACATTATGACTGGCTTCACCTCATCTCTCAGTCCTTGTCTCACTTTTTGGTAGGTAGTGAAACAGGGATTTTACAACTGGCACCTTCATAGCAAGAGATTCTACATAAATTCCAGACAGATTTCACTTTGTTTTTTTAATCAAACATCTTATCGCCTGCCAGAACCATATGCTCTGCATTTATACACATTTAAAGTACTGATTTCCATGATAGAGAATAGTTACCCTGCAAAAAAGAATCAATTGCCGAGGTTTTGGTCATGCACCTGAGTCCGTCGGGTAAGCCACTGGAGGAACCACTGGTAATCCAAGTGGGCAAGCAGTGATGCACGCACATGCTGGAAACATGGGTGTGCCCTATTTGCTTGAAGCCAAAATGGCTTCAGTGCAAACAGGTCATCTATCATGGATCTCTCATCAGCATCTTTGCTCGGAGAGTTTTCATGGCCACTTCTTGATACAACATTGGACTCTTGATCATAGTGATGGACAACCTGGCTTAAGCCAGCCAGTGCCCCAGTCCTCCTCGCAATGTTCTTGCTGTTTTTGTTACTCCCCAGGATTTTGAGGTGTTTCTTACATGTCCTCACAATGTACTCCATCTGGAGGTCACAAGCTATGTGCGAATCAATGCGGCCCTTGGTATTCACAAACAATGAATAGAACATGATGTGAGCCTGCTGTTCAGACAGGAATGCCTGCTGGTACAAGATGATACGCAGAATCTCATCGGCATACTTCGACATAGAATTGTGTGCTTTCAGAAGCACCATCATCAACTTGAGCGTGCGTATCATCCTGTCTCGGTTGGGTACTTTGACACACTCAATGAAGTTCTTGAAGACTAGCCCGAGCTCTAGCATGAGTGACGCATACTGGAAGACATGGTCTGTATATCTTGGGTCCCGGCGTGGTTGTGGTGGCCTGCGCTGCACATTAACTAGGAGAACCCGTCCGTTAGGGTACACTACCCGGTATAATCGAGCAGGTTGACCTAGCAGAGACAAACAGTTATCTTTTTACATTTAGAGCACTGCAGGTGGATAAATTTCCTCTATTAGAAACTGGTATTATGGGAGACTTGCATTATGCTCTGGTAAATCATCTTATAGCCAAGTTAATGGTACAGCCTATTTACTTTGTATTTTGATTTGAATAGCGCCGATTATTAATTCCAAGCACCTTACCTTGAGGTTGTGCTTGTGGTGGCTCCATGTTTAAACCTGGATGTAGAAATCAGTGTCAGATCGATACATTGGAATGTACATAATTTTGCTTTTTGTATTGATAGAACCAGTGTATCTGTGAGATATCAATGTAAAATGCATTAACACTTCAGCTAATTGACTGAAGTCGCAAAGGCACAAACCTTTTCATAGAATGAAACTCATGATGATCAATTTGTTGTTGTTGTTGTGAGAATACAGTGGTAGTGTAATTGAGGCATAATAAACTGACCATCATTCCTGTAGAAGAAGGTCCCCACATTGTTGCGGATCATGTCCTTGAAGCCTTCCTTCGCCCACTCGTATGTCGGGTTTTCTGGTGCATTGGCGGGATCTGACTCGATGGTGTCCATATTGAAGTAAGTCCTTGCCAGCTCACATATGTGTGCATCAACAAATGATACAGCAAAGTCCCTGTCAGCATGGTATGCATCCTTGACAGATGGCTTAACTGTCTTGAGACCTAGTTTACTCTGGCAACCTCTCATGGTGCCAACCTCGCCTGTACCTGCTTTTGCCCACAGCCTCTTGAATGCAACCTGCAACATGAGTTGACATATACATTGAGTAAGAGAACATGATTGTTTTCCCTTGAGAATCCCCTGAATTTGATACAAATTCCTATGCTTGTACATCTGCCATTATAACTGTGACCATAAATAGTATAGCAGTGCAGTGTATGAGATATGCAGTCTCTATGTGATATTTCATGTACCATATACAATAATGCATATAAGCTGTACCCACATGTTTCCAGGGTAGTGCTATATCCAGTTATAAAATCGTCTAAGTGTATAACAGGACATTGATTGGTTTGTAATAATTGACATTCATACCTGCAGAAAATTCATCCCCATGTGGAAGAACTCTGGTGACACAGGTGTTAGAATGTCAAACCCTTCAGGCTGGTTACGTTCACCAATCAGCAGCCTAAAACATGACAAAGAAGATTTAGAATGGTGTTTCTATCTCCTCAGAACCCCAGAAGGGAAGGTACGAGACCTCCCTATCCCTATCTTCTGATAGAGCCAGAGGACAATTACATTCTTCCCCAGGTCTATCTATCTCAACATAACCCCAGAGGATAAGCAGACACCTCCCCAGGTCTCTACATCTCCACATAACCCCATAGGCTGAGCAGAGAATTCCCCAGGTTTCTACATAACCCCCAGGGGTTGACACTGACGCTGGCCCAGGGGCCAATGGCCCAGAATTCTTGGTCTGATCCCACATTTTTCTAAAGGTTTGTCTTCCTATGGGCCCGAGTGGCCACAGAAAATTTCTATGAGTATTGGCTAAATCACTAGTCATGTTGTAAATCGTTGGAAAGAGAAAATCAGAGGGAAAATGCACATCTTATTGTAAGGGTTTGTGGCCTTACGGACCTGGGGGGTTCGGGTCTTACGATTCGGAAAGAAAGAGTAAGACAGTATTTCAAGTGTATGCCAACGGTTAGTTTTATTACTTAGTGCACACTCACGGCTGCCGAATGGTATAGAAGAGGCAGCTAATATTGATGGATAATGGTCTACATGGTGCGGAGGCCAGAAGGGCCTCTGACATAGCGGCTGAGCCCTGGGCTTTATATAAGGACCCAGGTGTTCGTCGTCAGATGTCCCCACAGACCCGGATCGGTGCTGCCACCGATCCGGAACCTGAGGAACGTCCGACGACTCGACTCACCCGCCACGTCAGACGGTACCCAACTCTATGGTTTAACAATGCGTACCTCTACATTATCAATGTCTTAATGTGATTTAGCGGGGAATATCTTCAATTCCCTTTGTGATATAACTGAAATATTCATTCTGGGCCCACAGATGTTGGTGTGGGCCCATAGGTTTCTATTGCTATGGGCCCGGGTGGCCCATGGCTCAAAAAGTTAGTGTCTACCCCGGAACCCATATGACAAGCAGAGACTTCAAGTAGCTAATGTTTGATGTTAGGAGCAACCCAATAACTTTGAGGCATGGCCAATTAGTTGACAGGATATGCCACCCCAATACTTACTTAATTCACTGGCAATCACTTACCTTTTGGCACCCGAAAACCTTTCCCGGGTGAGTTGGTCCCCCCCGACATGAATGCGTGGAACAACATCAACTCCTGCTTTCCTGTATGTCGCCCTCAGCACTTGGACATAGGATCTGGAATGGGAATTTTGTACACATTGAATGTACACATTGAATGTGGTAATTGATGACTTGCACTTAATGCTAGTCCCAGCATAAGAACCCTTTGCCAAGGTGTATTACTTTGAATTCACTTGTATAAGCCCCACCTTGAGTTTGAGGGAAATCAACAAGTCGAACACAGGACTTGAGAATTAGCACTATCCTACAGTGTCAAACCCCCTTTTATCATAAAGGCACACCTAAAGCACAGGTGAACCTTATAACACAAGCTGGATGGATCTCCTATAAGCTATCACTTACAGAAGGGAATTCATGGTATAGCTTCAAATTAAGCACAGCTGCCAGTCTGCAGTTTCATGTCTATGCAGGGGATCTAATGAAAGGCACTTTGGCAAACACTGTTTGTAGTGCCTCTATGTTCAATTATTCACCTGAGAATCTCAACTACGTCACCGTAGTACTGCTCATTACGAGGGATTACAGCGAGCGGGATGACAATGGTCTTTGTCTTGAGCTTCTCACTGTTGTTATCTGCCAGATAAGGGGGCAACTCCTTCTTCAAGTAGGCAAAGAATGGCATCTTCTCACTCGCCACCTTCATGGCCATGTAAGCGTAGTCATCAAGAAGACCCGCGGTTTCAGCAGCATTTGGAATGAGTTGGTGGTTTGCAATTTGGTAGCCAAGCATCTGGGGTGTGAAGTCCGGTAAATCTGGGAATGACAGTTCCCTCAGTAGGAAGGCTGACCCAAAATAATGTTGCATCTTGCCATGCTTGTTTGACCGCTCGTGCCTCACTCCAATATAAAAGTTGATGTTGTCACCAACAAGCCTTAATGCTTTCTTGGCCTTGATCCCCTTGATGACTTTTGCATCAAACTCCCCACTATACATATCGAGAAGGTCCTTACTGCGGCTGTAGCCAAGGCAAAGGCCCGGACGACTTAGCCTATCATACAGCTGAAAAGGTATAATAGGTTTGAAGTAAAGTATGACCATAATACATAAATACAATGAAGAAGTTCACTAGTTTGTGATATTGTGTGAAATTATCAAATATACATTTTTAAAAATGACTTGAGTTTGATAAATATGTTACTGGTTGCCAATGTTTGATCATCAAAGAATATTTCCTTCTATTAACTGCTTCATGTGGATGGGTTAGTCTATATCTAACTACTCTACTCTAAGGATTAGTGGTGATAAGACTAATAACATGTGAGAGCTAGAGTTTATCTCTGTTAATAATAATGTAAACATAGGCTCACCTTGTCATGGTGGTGATAAAATCAGAAATATTCCAGTTGCTATCATGGTAGCAACTGACGGTAAAAAAGGTGTAGTGATCTGTATCTGAATAATGTAAATATGGAAGCTATCCATAACTGGTAATTATGAATGCCACGGTTATGTAGAAAATATGGAAGTAGTTTCGATACATATGTTTTACCAGTTTGATACGCTAGATGGCGCTCCATTAGCCCTGTTGCTTACATGGGCAGGTCCAGCATCCACTCCCAGGGCTCCATAGGCTTACCATTGGTGCACAGACACCCCTCACCAAAATGCCCATTTGCAATGTACAATAGAGCACCATGTCTTAGAAATCAAAGTTGTACACAGAGAAAAAGTTTGGCTATACTTACCGTAATCTCCTGCGTATAAGGCGCATCTTATACGAGGGGTTTTAGTACTTCTTGGATCCACAAGGGGGACACCAAGAGCTTTCTTTTGATATCTTACACTCCCCCTAACTCAAAATCTGACATAGGGGGGTCAAAGGGGATGTGGGGTGCCCTAGCTACACATAGCTTTTTAAATTTTGAAAACCCATTCAGTAGAACCAAAATTATGAATTTTTTATGTTTTTGACATTATTCTTGAACTCTAGGTGCGCCTTATACGCGAGGTGCGCCTTATACGCGGGAGATTACGGTACTATTAATATTTAAAGAAAATTGTGAGCCAAACATAAGGCAGACTATTACAATCATGTGGGCCCATTACAGGTACTGAAGTCTAATCCAGACATGCCCCTGTAGGAGTGGCAAAGTAGCATAGCTGCCACTAGCGCCAACTGTTGTATCAAATCTGATGAAAGGGTCGTATACTGTCTAGCGATTCAAATCTTCATATAGACTATACTAACATGAAAACCAACACAGCTACTATGGTTAAATTTAGAAACACTCTTTATTCAGGGCCACAATAACCCGGCCCGCCGCATCGGCTTAGGGTATAGTTCTCATGGTAATAACATCTGTGATCACTGTAGAATGGTACCATTATAACCTGTATAAAATAGCCAAGGATAGGTCCCTGTTGCACCCTATTTGCTGAGGATAATTGGAGGGTAAAATCTGCCATAGTAACCCTGCACAGGTATCCAAAATAAATTTGCAATTCATGGCACACTGGATTGTCCTCACTGGTCTTGATGAATCCCATAGTTAAGTCATTAGTGCGGGGAGCTGTGGTTCTCATACTGCAGCAGATTTATTGAAGATGGACCTTGGGTTGGACCTTTCACAACTCCCTACTATGATAATGCTTGAAAATAAGACAAGATCAACAAATTATTTTCATCATTTCAGTCAAGTGGCAAATTTGCTGTATGCTGTAGTAAACTCCCATATTATACCATATTCTGCCAAAATAAGCACCAGCACCCTCCCCCATAATAACAACCCTCCCCCACCGCCCTCACTACTTCCAACAAACCCACTGTGCAGTTCATACAAGGGAGTGTACAGCATATATTACATGTCAAGAATGTACCACACATGGATGTACTTACTCAGTAATTCATGCAGACATGCAGAGTGCTTAACTCAGATACATATGTCGACATGCATAAATCTCTACTTGATTATGAATGTAAAACAATTGAAAACACTGCGCTTGACAACTTAAAGATGTATCTGTGACATTTAAAGTTGCTTGTATAAATTCCAGTTGTATATAAATTTGACTGTTGTCATATGATATTATGGTGTTTTTAAGCGCAATGTTGTAATCACAGTTTCCTTACATGTGTAGCTACTTGAGTATTGTAGTATCTCACAACTAAGGCTTACACTAGGGTGATCCAAGCCGCACCAAAATTCCAAATTCAGAGTATACCTCATACATGCAGTATATGAACATCTACTTGATACAGAACTTCTGAATATCATGGCCCACCAGAGGCTTATAGTTTGCTATCCAATTTTGGGACTCATTTGTAAATAAATATGTGACCTTATACATGAGATACCACCGTAAAAAACTTATCTGATTTAAATTAGATTGATATGGTTTGTTATTTATTTGGGGCCAAAGGTTCTGAAATAAAAAGTCTCCTGAAATACTTGCATCTTAATGACTTATTGGTTAAAAAACTTACCTGGACAGGTGCACCGCTGTCCAGCAGTATGGTAGAGATCATACGCTGCACAAGACTTAGAGAGTTGTATCGTGTTTCTGCAATGAGGGCATAGACCATGCCAATTCTTGGGATGATATCTGCAATCCTGTCCGTACTAACCCGGTCTGCTTCGTTCAGCATGGCACTAACAATCACCTTTTGTAATAAAATGTATGTGGTAAATGTCTTTTACTCACTCTAGTATTTGTTTAATCTTTAGGAAATCTGTAGTACAACTTAATTTTTGGTATGGCCCTAAACCCTTGCAATAATGTAAGGGGTCCATTGGAGTGTGGGTGAACGCTACACAGAGACTTGAATTTTGAATATCCATTGAGTATAACTGAAATTGTGTTAAATCACCTCATAATTTTGAATATTTATGCAGACTGAAATTATGTTGAATCCCATGACCATATCATTATTTTTAGACCAGGATTTCAATAAGCACTGATCTCAAATAAGTGTCGTGGGCAGAGGCTCATGAAACATTAAACAGTAAAACTTTATCTTGAATAAGTGCCAGTCTTGTGTAAGGGCCATGGGCATTGCCCCTTACAAATATAGTGCTGCAACATAGATTCATGGTATATTATGTCCTATTGGAAGGTGCAGCTCACGAGCAAGTTTTTCTGTGATATAAAATGAGAGCAGAATACGAACCCTGAACAATAATGGAAACTTGTCCAATAGTTCTGTTGCGACATCTTTCCATGAAAATGTAGACATCCTATCAAGGAGACTAACAGGGGATCCCTTCCGGTAGCTTTGTAGTTTGGACATTGCATCTCCTGTTCTCACACCGATGCCAATCATTGCCAGGTCTGTCGGTAGAATCACAGCAGCTCTGATGTTTTTCGGGGTGGAATGCATAACTGATACCATTTGCGCCACATGAGGTGGTATAGCTGATAAAAGAGAACCTTTGCTGTACCTGAATAGAGAAAAAGAATGTTAAAAGGGAAATATAGAGGGTGAAAAAATATGAAGATTGTTTTCCAATGCTGTCAATGGCACTGTTATCTCAGTGGATCTAGGTAATGACACTGTCACAAACATCTTCATTCAATGTAATGTGCTGAGGTTGCCAATATCTGTATTCTGTTTTGGGCCGTGTTGGAACTTGTGTACAGATAGCAATAATGCAATGTTCTTAAACAAGACTCTTACCCATGATCTGAAAGGGAAGGAGTTTCGGGCTCTGTTTTTCGTACTGGTGGTTTTCCCTTTGGTCGAATGGGTACTGGGGGTGGGGTTTTAAATACCAATCTCTTCCCAGTAGGTTTAGTAACTGATGATTCTGGGGTGGCATACGGGTTTGACACAGATGACTGAAAGTCCAACTTCTTTGCACTAGACCGGACTGAATCGGACTCTGGTGTACATGGGCCACTGGCCTCTGATCCCTGAAAATTCAATTTCTTTGCACTGGACCGCACTGCTGAAGATGATTCTGGTGTGCACTGAGTTTTGGACTGGGGACTTTGAAGATCTAACCTCTTAGGCGTAGATAACCTAGGTGATTGTTGTGAAGACTTGTGGGGCGACTTTGTGGGAGTACCTGCAAGGAATAGAATAATAGATATATCATTAAACAACGATGAGTAAAAAATTCCTGTGAACCCAGGGTTCCTGGATAACATGACGTTTCTGTTCTACTTGATGCATTTTTGAAATTCAAGAAATTGACCCCCATGATGCAACCACACTGTGTTAAATAGTATGTTCAAAGTTCTTGGTGTCCCCACAGTACTTACATTTTGTGGGAGTTACGCCCATGTATCGCTGCTTTGATGTCCTTGTTTTCTCTGGTGACTCTTTAGCACATCTCTTTGTTGCATCCTCTTCGGAATCAGACTTCTTTTTATGAAGTGCTGAAAATAAACATGCCACCTATGAGTTCAGGAGTTGTTACCATTTGTCAGGAGGGAGGTGGGGGGTTGGAGGGAATCATAAACTTTTGACCCCTCATGAAGAGGAGGTGGGTTTAAAACTTCAAGATGGGGCGTAAACAAATTAGCCTGTTTTTAGTAAGTATGCCACGCACTAACATAAAACCTCACCTACAAGCGACCTCACCTATAAGTTGACCCTTCACCCCCCCAAACTTCGATTCAGGAATTTGACATATAATACTGAATTATAACAACACAGATTACAGAGAAAATGTCGGTGGTCAAGTATTTGCCCCTTACCTTGGATATGTGCGAGTTTCTTGTCAATGGTTTGTAACTTGGCAAGACAAGAGTCACATACTGACCCACCATTCTCAGGTGGAGCAATGTAGGTGGAGATAAGCAGTTCAATCTTTTTGGCTTCCCCAGCATTTGTGCTAATGTAGGACAATTGGCCTTTCTTGCTCCCACACACAAAACAGGAGCGACTTCTCCGTTTGACAGGTGTGATGGAATCAACATCTTTAGGTTCCTGCTTCTTTACAGGGGTGGTCGCTTGCCTGTTCTTCAAAGGGGTAGAGGGAGTACTCGAAGCCATCTCGTCAACCAAAGGCCCCTTAAATTTTGCAAATTTAAGACAATATCCGTGAACATATAGGCAAAAAATGTCAGGCTCCCGTGGGGCCTATAGCATTCTGCTACCATAAATTCTCTCAAATAAGCCATGGCTTCTACCAGAACCCAAAAGAAAATTAGGCTTATAGGATCTGCCTAAAGAAGGGGTGCGGCTAATAGGAGGGTATTAGGAGGCTATAGAACAGTAGTGGAACTACAATTTTCAAGCACCAGGTGCAGCTAGAGTCTCCCTCTAAAATAGGGGCTGCGGCTTATGCAAGGGTGCAGCATATACAAGAGAATTTACAAGATTAAAAGTTAGGTTGTCGGTTATACATAAGTGTGGCTTATACCAAGGATTTTCGCTAGTTAAATGAAATTTACTCATATTAATTTTGTGTTCATTCTGGATGATAGAATAAGGTCAGAACAGATTCCCAAATAAAATATCTGAAATAAGGCTGTAGCTGCACCACATAATATCTCCCTCAACTCAGGATGCATCTCATGTCAGTGTTTTTCAAACAAAACTTATTACAGTATTCATCACGATTAACTGATGTCTGAATGATAATTTAAGCTAAAAAACCTATATTGTCATCACCTATGAGATACACCCTGGCTTTACACATTTTCTATCAGACGCAGCAGTGGCCTACCAAAGGGTGCAAGTAATGCCTTATAAACTAGGTACATGATATGTATATAGCTACAATTTATCAATGATTTTGAATAACAGTGATTGAGAAGTTCTTGGACATCATAGTATTTTACTTGCGCACCAATCAGGAAAAAAAGATACAAATGACCCAAGACTGATACGTTTTAGGAAGCCAGTCACCATCGATATTTAGAGACTAACTAACCTAGTCCATCTCTTCTTCAAGCTCTTGGTCTGGTTTTATCTGCTTGATATTGGCCTCTTCTGGTGCTACTTCAGGGATCACAGGTGGGGCAGGTTGTTGGCCTCCAATAGGGATATTTCCAGGTTCTTCCGACTGCTCTAGACTGAAACAGAATAGAGATCATGCTGAAGTTGACCACAAATTGTATGTACCTTGTATGCGAGGAATACTACACACAGTAGACTATAGCTGATATTGGATCTGATTATGAAAGCTAGTGTGCTGACATAATTATGGTATATACATTCATTTCTTTTGGTAAATATGATCAATAAAATTTAATAACACATGTGCGTTTCATATCAACATGCTTGTGTTTTCCCAGTAAAACTGAATGAAGATGGGCCAGACTTGATCAATAACCAGGGATTACCAAGATCAGGAATAACAAACATATTTAACATTGTGAGCTTGATAGAGCATATGCGTAGAGGTCCCTAATCATCACATTCAGCACATTGAGTCAGGCCTGTCTGCTATCACCTTCAGTTATGAAATAAAATGAATGTCATTACCTTTGAGCACCCAAATATCTCTGGATTGTCAGTTGATCACCGCTGAAATTATAGGTCTGGTGGGTGTTGACAGCTCTCGCAGCAGACATCATCAAGAATATTTGTTACCTAGAATTGAGTACAAGATAATTACACAAGTGACATAAGTAACGAAAATACTGTGAAAGGCATATTAAAGTCTGAAATTTAAAAAAAATACATTTTTGCGTGTGTGTCTGGGGGTGTAATGTGAGATTTGTGCATTATGTGACATGGGACTTGAGTTAATTAATCTGTTTTTCTATTTTATTTTTTTATTAGGCAAATGGCAATAGCTTTATAAAAAAATCTCTTGGGATGGACACAAATTTTGGGTGAATTCGCCTTCAATATTATGATTAATGGGATTGTATCATCTGAACTAGTTTGCCATCTTTATGGCACACTGGTAAAATATCTATGTACACTTATTACATTTTTTTTTGGCAAGACAATGTGGTTCTGCAATACCAATAATCAATTAAAGGTGACATTTCTGATTCGTCTAAGAATCTATGATGAAAATGGATTGTAAGAAAAGTCTATGTCCTTCTGTTTGACTTACCATGCCACATAATCAGTACAATAGTAGAGCTCCGGGAGGGGGGGGCACTTACAGACTTATGGAAAGTATGAGCATAATAAACTAGTGGGTGCTTTTTGGACCCCAGGAACGGACCCTCTCATTATAAGGGGTCGTTTTGGTGTTCAGATTATGACCAAAGGTGTGTGTTTTTAAAGAATTTTTTAAATATTCCAACTAGAACTTCGGGTCACATTTTTTCTTGAATTGTAACTTGATTTTCTTCATGTAAGGGAGAATTCATTTTTTATTTAGTGACAACGGGAGGAGCTTGATGGATTTTGGTGGATCGGCAGATTTTTTCCGAGCCCCCACCACTATGACAAAAATGATCACGACCCC
Source organism: Acholoe squamosa (assembly GCA_949317995.1). Classification (NCBI taxonomy): domain Eukaryota; kingdom Metazoa; phylum Annelida; class Polychaeta; order Phyllodocida; family Polynoidae; genus Acholoe; species Acholoe squamosa. The sequence goes on from OX439049.1 coordinate 37,933,178, forward strand.
CACACTAACTTGACTAAGATCTGGTTTTGCAAAATGCCCCCCCCCCAAAAAAAAGCAAATAGATGCCCTAGAATAAAATATCCCCTGGCATGAATGTCCTAAAATGAAGCACCCCCCTACATGAATATCCAAAAATGAAGTGCCTCCCCCACAGAAATACCCTAAAATAAAGTGCCTCCCCCTCTCAAATGTCCCAAAATGAGCTCCCCCCCCCCTCGAAATGCTCACCCCCCCTGCCATAAAGAATATACTCCCTTAGTTCTCTAATATCTTGATCTGATGAAAAATAATCAATAAATATGTGGGGCAAGGTCGAAACTGCCCTGCACCCACAGTGCATTCTGTTCACTCAGGTTGAAAATTAAACTAGGAAAATACATGACAGAAAAGTATTACTTCCTTCACTCATTAAAACATTCATATCTTTGGACACGGTATCTAAATTTTTATAATTCAAAAGCTATATATTGGCGAAATTTCAGACATTTCTTAACACTGCTTCTCTTTATCACGTCACATAGAAATAAAATTTTGGAAGCCTATCCCTACAGAAAGGGGACGGCAAATCGGAGCCTGACAAGCAAAAGTTGCCAAATCCCATCCCCTTCATACCGGATACCCACAATAGTGAAGTCAGCCCAAAATGTAGACTTCAACAGAAATACAGGAGTTATATATCAAATGAAAGAGCTTGAAAATTGCAATTCATAGCCTTTTTAAATCAAGTGGATGCGCCCATTAGAAGCCTTTTTATATCATTTTGAAATGTGAAAAACATTCTGTCATCCCTTGCCCAAATCTTCAGATAAGACCGACCATTAAACATGCAATGTCTTCCTGTGCTTTGGTCTTTGAGTACTGCTGGAAGCTGAATATTAGAGGATTAACTACCGTAATCTCCCGCGTATAAGCCGCGTCTTATACGTGGGGTTTTAGTTCTCATTGGATCCACAAGGGGGACATCAAGACCTTTCTTTTGATATGTTACATGCCCTCTTAGTCATAATAAGATATAAGGGGACCCAGGGGGGTTCGGGGGGCTCAAGCTATACATAGGTTTTTGAATTTTGAAAATTCATTCAGTAGAACCAAAGTTATTAATTTTTCATTTTTTTGAGAATTTTCCAAAACTCTAGGTGCGTCTTATTGGGTGTAAGCGGGACTGGAGCTGGTTCCTGGCGACATGCACTGATAAGAGCTGATAGGATGGACCAAGCATGTCCCTGGAAGTGGGTGTTACCCAGGGACAAGGTACCCATCATGATATGTCTTATCAGTGGGGTTTACCTCAACCAGCGAAATTCAAAATGGTGGACACACAGGACGTCCATACTAAGCCCTATACGCGCACTGCGTCTTATACGCGGGAGATTACGCTATTACTAGCTGTAGAATTATTTCTAATTTTGAGTTGTAATATGAACTTTAAATAATTTTTTCATGAATTTTCTGGTATTACACATGCAGGAGATTTAAAATCGCAGAAAATCGCAGCCTTATAGCTGTAAAAACTGATAATACTTAGGTAGATAACATGTTCTAGAATAGCCCTGTAGGTTCTGTTAGCTTCAGTAACAAATATTTATTTAGGAAAATTGGTTTAAATTTATGCAAGTTTGTGAGACCGCCCTGCCCAGAATAATCAGTCAATATTTATCAAAATCCACTTAAAATGAAGGTCTACATGTTGACAACACATGTACAATATTGTATCTCATCTAACTCTCAGTAGAAGGGGGATTATCCATGTATTTCTGTAATAAGTACAAGGTCGCTCAGGTGACTCAAAGACTGGTCTGACAGAATCATTAAGTTTACTCAAAAGCTTACTGCCCGAAATTGCAGAAAAATATGTGAATAAAACAAAAGAATATTCCACTGATGTAGAGCTAGGTTTTACCTTTCATTTGATACAAATTTCAAATAATTCTGATCAGTAGAACTATCAGAATCACTATTTTAGAAACACTAGTTTATCATAGTGACAGATACGTGGAGCAGGGGACCAGATTCGGCTGACTTCACTACCCACAACGAGCTGAATGATGAAGTTAAGGTAGGCTCAATCTGCGCCAAAACAAGACTTGTGCGCCCTCACGCCTATCACTGTAACCATAGACTAGTCCACAAACCAACAATTTGTACCGATTTGATCACAAAAGACTATAAACGATCGAAAGAACAACCCAAAACTCACCCGTACGTGATCCAGAACCTCATGCGGTGTGTTGATGTTTACACGTTGGCATGTGACTTCCGGGTCCAATCTTCACAACCATTTATGGGCAGAGTTGGGGCCAGCAAAATACTGGGAAACTCCAGTATTTCAAAATGGCGACGGTAGGCCGGAACACACGGTAGTCAGGACCCCTCTCTCTAGCGTGAGTTCTACACACTAGCATTTGTACGGGACCCGAAATGGCCCCTTTCCCGCCACTACTTTGCTCGTGTTTGGATAAAGCCCCGTATATAAAAGGTGGTCCTCAAGGAGTAAACGACGCGACATTTGGCCATTTGAGGTGACATTCCAACATAACACCCTTTTAAAAGTGACATGTGACATGTCTATAGGGTCATCCACAAATGACGTAATGCGGAAGAAGATTCAAGATGGCTTATTGACTAATGTACAGGTCTACTTATGTCAGCACCAGGTTTTCATTTACAATGTTGTAGACAGATTTTATATACGAGTATATAAGGTTCACAGCCTTTTAGATGATTTACAATATGGGGCCACTGCTAGTATTTGAGAAAGTTTTCTAGTGCCATCGTGTCTTTTATATTACCGGTAATCAACAAACTTGAGGTATTTTGTTTCAAACACTGACCACACATTTCTCATCTCGGACATGTTACAATGTAAAAAGACATGATTGACATCTTGCACAGTATTACAGTATGTGCACATAGAGTTGACAGGTTTCTAACTTTCTTTCCTTTATATCTTCTTGACAGGCCGTCAAGTGTACAGTTATTGTAAGTTCGGAGTTTAGCAATAATGCTTCTAATTTTAGGTGATTCTGTATGCATTTGGTATTCACGCTCTTCATAAATGTCATTGAGATCATCTTTACACATCTTAATGATTCTACACTTGCCAGTATTCTCTGGGTTATCAATGTACTGGTTGTATTTCTGAATATGTGCATCATTTAACCTTCTCTTTATATTGTTTTTGAGTGAGAACTTTGACCAAACATAAGGATCGAGCCAGACATTCTTACAACCAATTTTAAACAGGAGGTATTGGATATCTTTAAGCCATTGGTGATTTTCACTCTTCATGGTATAGAGAAGGCCTCATTCAGAATAGGGGTTTCCCCAAGGTTTTTCGATCCATGCTCAAGCCTCATGACAGCCAATATAGAATGTTCAGTACGATTATTTTGGATTCAATGGAGGGGGGTGGGTAGGCTCGGCATGATGGAATTATTTTTCCATATACCTTCAGGCCAAAAAAAGAAGAAGCTATGTTTCCGGTAACATGGACCAAAAAGTTGAGATAGGTAGGTCGGCTTTTTTTTGGCATAGCCCTCATAAAGCCATACTCAAGAAGTGGTCATTATTTATCATTGGTGGGGGTAGTGGCTTTGAGCAGGGGTAGTACTTTCGACCCTCCTAAGGGGTACTGTGGACCCCCGGGGGAGCACTCCATATATATTCTATAGTAACCATGTGTGTACATCCCTGTTGACTTGGTACCCCTTATAGCAGGGCAATTTTCGAGAAATATATACCCCTTTTGGCGGGATACACCAGTGAAATCTCCCTTATTTTCTCTAGTTTTAAAATTGCACCCCTTTGATGGGAAACCCTTTAAAAAAATGGCAAAAAAGTATACCCCCAACTTACACCTCACTCTAAAATTGTGGAAAATTGAGACCTTTTCGAAGGGAAAATTTTCCACAAAACCAACCCCTTTTACTGCAACTTTTAAGAATTTTCCAAGAGAAATCCTCCTTGAAATTGATACCCCTTTTAGCCCAAAATGTCCAAAAATAGGCCCCTTATAGAGGATCCTGCAGGATCCGTTCATAGTGCAAAAAAGCACCCCTTTCCCTCTAGTTTTTGTACGCACATGGTTGCCATAATTCCAGGAGTGCCCCCCCCCCCCCTCCGGGTGTGGACCCCTGGCCTATCGAGGCGGGTGTAAAAATTTAGGCTCATTTGAGCAAAAAGCCCTGTGCATCATTATAGATCTAAGAGAGGCATGGAATTTTTCTGCGCCTCGATCCGGTGTGGGGGAGGGGTGGCATAAAAATTGTTAGCGCATCTGGCCAAAAACATACTCTCTCCTTCTGTTGATAAAAAGTGACCACTCTCTTATTGAATTGTTGGCGTCATATGTGTGTCACACATATTTCCACTCCAGGGGTCATTGACCATCCTTTCACACATTTTTGTCACACTATGAGTCACAGAGTGACTCATAGTGTGTCACTATGAGTCACTCTGTGTGACTACTGGTATTGACTGGTGCCTGCTCATGCAGTGTCACCTCACACGGATAGCAAAATGTGTGAGCAAATGTCACTCTGTGTGACTACTGACACAGTCTGGTGCATGCTCACACAGGTTCACCTCACACAAATCATGAAATGTGTCATCATGAGTCAGTGAATGTGACTACTGAGACAGACTGGCACATGCTCACCCTGCATAATCCTATGACTTTTGGAGATGAGTCACTATGTGTCACAATATGTCACACATCGTGACTATTGACGCTCCGTGTTATCACATGAAACCTGCTCATACTTGGTGGCACATGCTGGCTCAGACTGACACCAATTTGCTGGGATGGTTCTGAAGGCTAGAAATTGATCAATGCAGCCTTTTCCATATCTATACCCTGGTACAAGGTTCAGTCCCTGGGACTAACTGTTAAGTCCTGAGGGCTAAAGATGTAGCTGCCTGGTCCTCAGGACTAAAGAGGGACTATTATTTCAGTCCAGCCGGTCCTGAGGACTAGGTCTTAGTCCCGAGGACTATCTATATCTGCCAAGTCTCAAGGGGTAGGTGGGATGTAGGGTCTTAGTCCCAAGGACTATGCTCTAGGACCATAGGCCTACCTTCAGTCCTTTAGTCACCATTGGACTACTTGTAGTCCCAGTGACTACTGTGCAGTCCCAGGGACTGAAGATACAATCCTGGGGACTGCAACATTGTCCTTGGGACTGGAGACACAGTCCTTGATCCGCAGGACTGTATCTTTAGTCCCTGGGACTACACAGAGCAGTCCTGGGGACTAAGAAGTAGTCCTCAGGACTAAATTTGAAGTCCTGGGGACTACATCCCTAGTCACAACTACATTAGACATCAATCAATGGATTAGTCCTCAGAACCACATGCATTAGTCCTGAGGACTAGGCAAATGTTTTTGTAGTCCTCAGGACTAAACAAGTAGTCCCTGAGTCTACGAATTAGTCCCCAGGGCTAAAAGCTTAGTCCTGGAGACTAACAGCACAGTCTTATACAAAGTCATGCGGTCTGCAGGGTAATTCATGGGAATTAATGTACAATTAGTCCCTAGGACAATATCCTCATATTCTTAGTCCTGGGGACTAGGCTTTAGTCCTTAGGACTTAAGCATCACATTTTTATTAGCTATAGTCCTGAGGACTACCACTACGCCTGCGCACCTACGCGCACTGCGGGAGGCTCCGTTTAGAGTCCGCGTATTTAGGTCAGCGCGGACGCGCCAGTCACCTTAGTCCTCAGGACTAGCTAGACCGCCGTCATCGGTATCCTGCGACGACGTGGGGATGGGGATCAAAAATGGGCAAATTTCGCATGACGTCATATATGGATGGCCCCGATTCCCTGAAATAGTGACATATGACTACTGCAAATCATAAAGCAAGCCTGCTTCACTAAAATGTATTCTGTCATATATAAAAATACTGTATAACTCAATCAATGTTGATCCGGTGATGAAATGAATGTATCCTTTTATTTGTCAATAAAGCCTTCTTGAATCTCTTGAATCTTGAATCTACTGAAGCCTTGGATTTTGAGACATGGCTTCATTTTTAGACGCGCCAGTCACCTTAGTCCTCAGGACTAGCTAGACCGCCGTCATCGGTATCCTGCGACGACGTGGGGATGGGGATCAAAAATGGGCAAATTTCGCATGACGTCATATATGGATGGCCCCGATTCCCTGAAATAGTGACATATGACTACTGCAAATCATAAAGCAAGCCTGCTTCACTAAAATGTATTCTGTCATATATAAAAATACTGTATAACTCAATCAATGTTGATCCGGTGATGAAATGAATGTATCCTTTTATTTGTCAATAAAGCCTTCTTGAATCTCTTGAATCTTGAATCTACTGAAGCCTTGGATTTTGAGACATGGCTTCATTTTTAGACGCGCCAGTCACCTTAGTCCTCAGGACTAGCTAGACCGCCGTCATCGGTATCCTGCGACGACGTGGGGATGGGGATCAAAAATGGGCAAATTTCGCATGACGTCATATATGGATGGCCCCGATTCCCTGAAATAGTGACATATGACTACTGCAAATCATAAAGCAAGCCTGCTTCACTAAAATGTATTCTGTCATATATAAAAATACTGTATAACTCAATCAATGTTGATCCGGTGATGAAATGAATGTATCCTTTTATTTGTCAATAAAGCCTTCTTGAATCTCTTGAATCTTGAATCTACTGAAGCCTTGGATTTTGAGACATGGCTTCATTTTTAGACATGTTATTTTCCCTAAAAAAAAGTGATCGACATATATATGTGACCAGAAGCCTTGAATTATGGCGACATTGTGACATCGGGGGGGGGGGTCCCCTTGGGCGCCCCATGAAGCCTATACTGTTTCCAGTAGGCCTAAGCTAAGGGGGTGGTCATTATTCATCAACTGAGGGGGGGGGTGAGGTGGTGGTGTACAAATCTCAGAACCCTCCTGAGGGGAGGGGCATAACAAATTTTGACCCCTCTTGGAAGGGGGGGAGGGTTACCCTCTTTACAGCAAAAAGAGGTGCAAACAAATTTTCTGAGCCTCTGGCGCAGGGGGGAGGTGCAAGAAATTTTGACTGCCTTTGAGGGGGGGGGGGTTAAAAAATTGCCGCGCATCTGTGCAAAAACCCACCACCCCACATGTTGATAAATAATGACCACTCCCTAAGAGTAGGACCCTATCAATATTCCCATCTAGCAGGATGCATTATTTACCAATGAGAAAATTCGTTTCATTCACGATTCATTGCAGACTTTTTAGGGTGCATTACATAACACCTGGTACCCATCATGCTGGCTATCATAAGTCCTTATCTCAGGTACCAGCTCAAACAGGGGTCAGCCCACTAAGGCTCCCGCTAACCGGGAATAGGCCCATGCATGCCTATCACAAGATGAAGTGCCAGGTAATTAGATATTGAATGAAAGAATGGATTCGGGGGAGGGTTGAGATGAATGAGATAAAGTAAAGACCTAGATAAAAATTAAAAGCATTTACATTGTACCTTGATTGTAATTATTAGAAAGAGTGATATATGCTGTATGTAGGCCCCCTATAGGAACAAAAAAAAAACAGAAAAAAGAACATCAAATGTACATGTAAGCTGAGGCCAAAGAAAATAAAAGGTGTGTTTCCAGTAACATAGCTCAAAGAGCTAGGGTCAGTAGGTCGGATTTTTTTTTTATTCATTTATGAAATGTTAGGACACATATCAATGAATGTATTAAATTCTTTGATTTCATTGTGAAATAATGATGGGATAATGACAACTGTGAGAGAGGGGAGGGATAATGACAACTGTGAGAGAGGGGAAGAACATATGAAAAGGATACAGGAAAAATCATCAAAAAGTAATGAAAAATGTCTTTAAAATATGAAAAAATGAGACAAAAGTCTTCAAAATCACCAAAAAAAAAGAAGTTTTTTGCCCCTGTTTTGCTAGGGTCGGTCGGGTTACTGGAAACAAACTTTTTCTTAATTTGGTCTGAGGACTGTTCAAACTTTCCACTGGTACGGAACACCCACAGGCCCACAGTGTAGGTTAAAATGTAGGTGGGAGTGTAGGCTACAAGGAGTTCCAGCCCTGTGAACATGTCCTGACCGCCGTAGCAGGCCATAGCATCTACCATAACAGGCCATAGCATCTACCCTATATCACCATTCTAGATACATAGAAGAAATGAGGTTACCATGGCAATGTCCAACAGCTGCTAACCGCTGGGGAAGCCGATATCAGTGCATGGGTTACAAAACAAACCAAATAAGTTTAACTTCAAGGTCTGATCCAACCAGGAAAAGGAAACAAACATCAATTTTGTTTTCTGTTTGTTTTCTTTGTTTACCGGCATAATGAAAATCAAGCCTACCATAGGTCATTTTCTCAATTTATGAGAAATATTTTGGGCTTGTGCAAGGTTACATATTGCAGATATATTAATGAGGTACACTCAATTAGTGAACAAGTAATCAATGGATAATTCATGACGAGTGTGTGTTAGTGAAGGCTAATTACATGAGGGCGTAAATTCAAGTTGAAAACAAAAATTATTCCCCCTCCCTGGGACTTGAAGCCAGCCATTGTGTGTACACGATCGGTACATACACCTTGGCACCCGGCAACGGACAGCGACAGCCCCCGTCTCGGCTTGCTTTGAATGCATCTCGCACACGGCGAAAAATAGTGTTTGTACACCTTGTTTGTGTATGATACACCTCGTCGGCCGGCAGCGGACAGCGACAGCGCCCGTCTCGGCTTGGCTTTGTTTGAATGCGTCTCGCGGTTATGTTTGTGTTCAATCGATACATACACCTCGTCGCCCGGCAGCGGACAGCTACAGCGCACACGGCGAAAAAAAGATGCTTCTCGCGGTTATGTTTGTGTATAATACACCTCGTCGCCTGGCAGCGGACAGCGACAGCGCACACGGCGAAAAAAAGATGCACCCGGACCGGGACTCGACCCGCGTACCTCTAATGGCTGAGCGCAATGTGCTAACCACTAGACCACTGCGTCTCCTCCTTTAGCGGCTGTCTTGGCCTGGTTTGATTTGAACGCGTCCCTTGGTTATGTATACACGATTGGTACACAAACCTCGGCAACCGGCTAGGCTTGCTAGGGGGGTCACAACCCAGAATGCTGGGGATTTTCACACATTGAAATGTATAGTAGTTATATGTGAGTGACCTCCTTGGGCTTTGTATCATATCCAGACCTGGTTCTAGCCAGCCACCATCAGTCAGTCCCTGTGGCGCAATGCATAGGGAGTTGGACTAGGGATCTGAGGCTGCAGTTTCGACCCCTACCCTGGCAATGAAAATTATCGTAGGTCTTAACATGTAACATATGACATGGAAGGACATGAGAGGTGTGCGGGTTATCCATGGATAACCGCATGGCATGCAGGTTATCCATGGATAACCGCACGCCTTACAAAATTGATGTTACAGCCTACAGGGTGTGCAATATCGACAGGTATGTGCATGGGAATATCCAGCAAAAAGCACTGAAAAACCCAGAAATCGTGGAATAATGATTCTTAATCTGAATCTTTACCTGAAAGAAGTTAGTCTAGGGTGGTTGACATAAGGTACCAACATGCTTGGTGGTCGAGTCAGGGGTGAATTACCCTAAACCAGCCGTCTAATTGTGACAGCAAAGGTGAGTGTAAGCCACTATAGCAACAAAAGCCTCACTAGCACTAGAATGCCGGGTAGCCTAAATGTCTAGCTAGAATCATACTGAATATATCGGACTCTAACGTTTCAAAATAAAATCAACGACATTTACTATGCATTGACCTATCGTAATATCATGATTAAAAAAACAGAGAAAATATATGTAAAGGGGGTGGGACTCATAGTGCTACTACCCCCCCCCCCCCCGCCCTCGCAAAGGAAAGAGTTGCTCCCCAACAGGAGATGTTGGAGGATCAAACGTACACACATGCACATACATGATACTTTCCAGGGCTGAGCTAAAACACAGTTATAAACATACACGAAAGTTAATGGATAGAATGAGGCAGGGCTAAATATAGATAAAAATCATGAATGGAATCACCGATACATAAAAGGATAGATATATGAAGTGAATTTAAATCTGAATAAATATTTCTCAGACAGCAAATTGTATGTTTTTTTTTAGAGATCACAGCAGACTGTTCTGCCTGATAAATTATTACGCTACAAATGTGGATCGACACGGTAAAAGGTATGCCCGCATACCCGTAAAAGGTATGCCCGCGTACCCCCTCGCGGGCATACCTTTTACTGTGTTGATCCACAAATAGTGTGTCACATACACTTTTAATCAGGGGCAATAATGCTCATTTCACAATAAATTAAAAACAAACAAACTTGTCTTCTATAGTGTTAGCGCAGTTGGGATCATTCAGCTGCAAAAGATATAGATTTATATACATCTGATTCTTTGTACCAGGTATATATATTTACACCTTATAAAATTAATATAAGGTAGCTTGGTAACCACACAACTAATAGATCAATTTAATCTTCAGCATATAGGCACCTTCTTAGGCCAAGGCTTGTTTCATAAGCCTAACTTTACCTTCCAACATAGGCCTACATGGGGAACTCAACATTTCACGAATTAACTTTATTGTGCTAAAAGTGTGGTTCAATTGTTCTATTGTGAACATAAAATTAATGGCCTCATTTGAAATAGTTGGATATGTTACAGCATGGATGATTTTGTACTTGTTGTGAGTGTCTAGAATAAAAGATAAGATCTTATCATTCCAAGGTCATTGAAGGGCAGTATACTTTTTAAAGCTCTATCTCTTTTAGTCAATATGATGCATCATAAATTATAGGCAGGTAACTCACCAGTTATGCATTCATGCATTATGCCAAAGCTTGCAATGTTGAATTGTTCCTATAAGTGTCTGCATGATATAGGCATACACTAAAAATATAGGGTCTTCAGAGCAAGCAAACCCTAAAAAATGTACCTCGTTATATTGGGTCAGACTCTTCATGTTGACAACTTGTGTGTCTATTTTGACAATTCCACATCCTGTCACTCAGGGATTGCCAGATATATTCGTATTCCTGGTCCATCTATAAAGTTGTCAAGATTTATAAAGAGTCTGTTCCAGGTCTGACTTGCATTTGATCACTTTTAACTCGTTTATTTTATGCTAACTACTTAGAAGAACATTACCACCCATTCCTTTGTGTGTAAACACATGCACCCACAGAGCGTGTCTGAGATCCATAGGCTAGGCTATATAATGCTGGAGGTCATTGATAAAACACACTAAGACAAATACTGACCACTGTTTTTGCCACCTACAGAAAAAGCCTATTTGACAGTTATTGATTGAATAATCAATTATTAATCATGATGTTAAGACAAAAAAAGAACCCCTGCATCTACTGACATGAACACTGTGGAGATATATAGGGTGCCTTGAAGTTGCTATAAGGCCCTAGAGTGCATGCAATCGGGGCACACTATATATATTCTTGCCTTTCACAGGACATACATATTCAAGCTCAACTGGCACAGTTGGAAAATTATCTTGATGCACCAGCAAAATGGCTACAGCTTACTTGGCAGGGCTGACTTTTGTAGTCATAGCGCAGATATTGGTAAATGTAAAGGCACTAACTGCCTCTGATACCTACATTACAATCCCTGAGGTCCCAGCCACAGGAGGCGGTATACTGGGTAGGAGTAATGCCCTCGGGTGTGGCCGCGTCTGTAGTCAGGATGCCTTGTGTACAGGGTACTATTTGGCAGATAATTCACATGCTGTTGGAGGTGATGGAACATACTTCTGAAGGGTGAGTTATGTCTTATTAATATAATTCTTTCTCATTAAAGCTGCAACAAAAGTTAAAATATAAGGTTTTTAATTTTCTCCATTTCTATATCAGCCTACTTGTGCTGGTAACATATCACTCCATTAGAACTGTGAGCTTTATACTGATATCTCGGAAACAGATCTGAAAATGTTGGAGGCATTTTTATCCATGTTAACAAACATGTTAACAAGTACCTAACTGGAAAGGCTCAGTGGCTCCAGCTGGCCTGGATAGCTCAGGTAGGAGAGCAGAGCACTGTATCTCAGAGTGTATCGAACGCTTCACTGAAATGGTAGTTTTGAGAAAGCAATTGATATGCATTTTTCAGATATAGGTAATCAAGAACTTTGCAAATTTGAAAACTGTATGCATGATTTTCTTTCCTTATTACAACCAATATATATATTCACACATACAAATGAAATATGCAGACATAGGTGTAAACCAGACATTGATATCATGCCTAAATATGGGAAGTGGAGGGGTAATTAATATGATTGTAAGCCTAACCAACCTTACATCTGACTGGGATAGCTGAGTAGAAAGCGTCAAGAACTATACATCACAAGGTGGGCATATCCACCCCAAACTGTGCTGATATCCACCTTGCATCTGTCATGTGAACAGATGCAAGGTGGATATCAGCACGGTTTGGGGAGATATCAGCACGATTTGAGAAATGTCATATGTCACATGTTAAAACCTACTAGAATTTCATTGCCAAAGGTAGGGGTTGAACCCATACCCTACTGATCCAAATGCCACCTTTTTTTCAAATTGAATGTATTGATATTCTATTGATTATCTATTGATAATTCATTGATAAATAATGTAATAAAGCCAGTAAGGTATGGGCTAACGGGCACCTCATTGCTTGTATCGTAGGATATGAAACTCAGGGCCCCTCATTTGATATCCTTCGATACAAGCAATTCAGTGCCCATTAGCCCATACATTACTCCCTTAATAACACTCAAGATTGCTGCTAAGTGGTAGGCTCTTGGACTCTTAATTAGAACCTAATGGATTAGATTCCACCCTGGTCAGAAAACCTTTTCTAACAATAATAAAATAACTTGTGACTTCACTGCAGCCACAGGTCAAGGTCGTGTCAAATTAGCTTCTCCTTGTCCTTTTGTTAACAGGCAGGCCGCTCCAGTCTAGAGTGATTTTTCTACACTATAGGGTTTAGCCACCAAACCCCGCCCAGACCCTCTGGAAGGCATTTCTCAAGATGGTACAACTAGACCCCCATTTCATATCGTAGTGGGATTCCTCACTCTAAGTTCATTACGGTATTACATCTAGTAGTTACTAATGAATTGCACTGGTACGACTGCCCCCACAAACTCTATATAATTACAACATTAAGTGCTGATCCTAAAGTGCAGTCGTAGGGTACTACCTACAATCACCCACTCTAATTTTGAGGGCTTCAGATAGTAGTGTATGTATATGCAGTTGTACCTTCTTGAGGAATGCCCTAATGTGACCTGAGTATCTAGATCTGATACTTTGTCTACCTCTGTCTTTGCTAGTTTGGGCACTGCCTCCCCTCGTGGGGGGGGGGGGGGGTTGACAGCTTCTCCCCCTCTTCTTATCTTTTTCCCCTAGTCCCCATTCTTTCTTTTCACTGGGTCTTCATATTGCCTTCTCTATTTCTCGTGGTCTAGGCACGTATAGATCACCCTAACTAGCCTCCACCAGCATTAAATGTTAGATACCACTGGAGTACAAACAATGCAGTCCAAAATATTAGTCTACAGTGGTTACTTCCAAGTGAGTCTCCACAGTAACCAAAATAATGCATAATCAGCATTCCTTAATAGCTAAATACCTAAATTATTCTTAACCTACAATTTATCACCATAGGCTCACTACTGAGCATCTGTTTTTGGTTGATGATAGGACAATAACTATGGTTTTATATAACTTTGTGTCCCCTCCTGCACTCAGGTACCACCTACAGAAACCCCAAGGACCTGTACTGAGAAGGCTACACAAAATGGGGGAGCTCTCCCAAATGGCCAGTATGAAATAGATCTAGATGGCCCTGAAGGACTCGATCCCATTACTGTAACCTGCAACACTTCCAATGATGGCAACACCTGGACCCAAACTGCCCATAACAGACTACAGAAACCATCACTGGTTCGAATCCTGCATGGGAAGCAGACTATGGATACAAACACACAATCACCTACAACAATGCAGTCACACAGCTGAATACTTTGGCAAGCCTCTCCTCCTCCTGTCAAATGAGTGTCCACGTCAGGTGTCAGAACGTAACTACAATTATTTGATTATTATACTCAGAAAGGATTTCTAATGTCCTTCTGATAAAAAATCGAAATATCCTGAGGTGGAGATCGAACAAGTAGATATTCTTAGCATATCCTGATTCGTGACTTATCAATAACCTTGAAACACCATCCATTTCAATCAAGCCAATCTGAATGGAAAATGATAGCAATATTTAGGATAACCATTATTGGTCAAAGGAGCCTCAATATTCATCAAACAAGCTTGTTTCTGGTTCTGTCATAACAGTAGATCCTATTCATAGTAATGTATAAAGATAATGGGGCATAATATTACTACAGGATAAAGAATGATAAAGTACTATAGGTCCTACTGTGATTAAGCTGTTTACCTCATACAGGAAGGTTTTATCTATTCTTACAAGGTGTTGTTTGAAGAGACAGATGGTAGTAGCGTTGCAGGTTGGGTGGCCTATGATGGAACAGTGTTCCCTATGACTCAGGGAGGTGATGTCTGCCCTCTTTATTCAGGTAAGAATATTATCATAATCACATCTTAATCGAATTATCGCCATAGGGCGCTAAATACAGAATAAAGTGGTTGCTAAAAAGTGGTGGCGATTTTCTTATATGGAATAAGCCACCATTCTGGTCGCCAAACTGGTCGCTAGTTTCAGCGACCTAAACTAAGATCATGCCCAAATTATAATTTTATATTGTCATGTCTGTATCAATGTCTATATTAACAATTATCTATCCAAATAGGATTCCTCATGAATATCCATTCCCATGTAGTTTTAACGTTTAAAAAAGATACCTTTTTGTGGGGGGGGGGGGAGTCAGTAATAGTCATTTTATAATGTCAGAAACCTTCAACCTTCTTGTACTTTCTAATCACCTTTTTGTATTACTGTCAAAAACGTCACAATTTAAAATTTCATTGTGCTTTCCCCTTTCTCTTTTTGTGATTAGGTGTCAGGAAGTGTAACTGTAAGAATGAAGCTGTGTGGCGAACTGCCACTGGCTATATCACCAACAAGGATCACTTCCCCATCAAGTCTCTGGCTTTTGGGGACCTGAGCACTGCAGGAGGGTCTTGCCAAAAAGCAAACGTGAACCCAAAGAGAAAACGTGCACGTTTTTGTATTGCTAAAAGATTGTTTGGATAATCGTTTAGAAGAAACATGCACGTTTTTTTACTCTTCAAAAAGAGTTTTCCATGCATTCTGCCATAATTCTTTTGTCAACACTATGAAAACGTGTAAGGTCATACACGTTTTCCTCATCACTCTCTGAAATTTTTTAGAAAGGTTCTTCCTCGTCTTCTTTTGGCAAGATGCTCCAGATGAGACTCTGGAGATAACGATTGGCCCATTGGAATGTACAGGTAAGGACAGCCAATTACACACATATCTTAACAAGCTTTCCAACTAGGTGGAAAGTGTGTTTATATAGTAAAAAACATTATTTTTTGTGTGTGTGTTTTGCTAGCATTTGTTTTAAATGACAAAATCATCAAACTTCATAGCCTACCAAAAAAAGTGTCCTACAAAAGTTTTCTAGGTTGAAAAAAGATGCAATCTTTTGCCAAGTGGGTTTCCTCTTATTCTTAGATATATTGTTAAGGCTTTTGTTGATTGTTATTACAATCACTATATTCCAGGTCTTGCAGGATGTGGCGCCTCCCCTGACATCCTGTTTGCCACTAAAAATGTAGGTGGACAAGCAGTTGATTACTATTGTTTCCCTGGTCTCGGCTTTGCACCAGGCATCGATTTGATGGTGATAGTATGTCTGGCAGATGGAATCTGGGATACTCCCACATACACGGCATGTCAGAATCCAGGTCCAACAGGTGTCTAATCATTGGTGAAAAAAGCGGGCATTCATCAAGAGTTAATGACATCAGATAGAGCTCCAC
The DNA here is from genome assembly GCA_949317995.1 of Acholoe squamosa. NCBI lineage: Eukaryota > Metazoa > Annelida > Polychaeta > Phyllodocida > Polynoidae > Acholoe > Acholoe squamosa. The sequence continues at coordinate 37,949,173 of OX439049.1, forward strand.
GAACAACACATAAGCATATCACCTGGGCAAAAAAATACAACAATGTTTTTCAACATTTGGAAAAAAACAAACATTTGTGACATGTACTGGGAATAGGGACATTAACCCCCTGAAATAAGGTCCCATTTTGCAGATCGTGGCATATTTTATGGTGGACATCTCTGAATATGTTGATGTCTCAAGGTAAATCTTAGAGCATGAGCTATGACACTTATCGGTACCAATCTTGGTGAATAAACTAGACTTTATTTTTTTTGGATAAGTATATGACCAGAGACCCCTAATCACTTTGCTAGACATCTGGGTCACCCAGGTCAGCTTCGATATCCTCCAGAATGTACCGTAATGCTTTGTTTTACCTCTGTTTCCTGTATAGCAACCCCAACATCCTTACTATTTGGATTAGAGGCATAAAACTAGTCATATCAGAACTATTCCCTTTACACTCATCCAATGATAACCACCTTGTTTGCATATTTTGTGTAATCCTTCAAATATTATGTTTTAATGCATTATTCAATGTCTTTCAATGCAATATTCAAAAATATTCGAATTACATGTTGAATTCAATTTCAGGACAAACATAATACAGTCTGGATTGTTCATTGTCTCAAGCAGCTATCAAAATACAAGGATTTCTAATGATAAGAAAGGCATGACCGTTAACCTATATCTCATCGAACCTGCTGAAGAAAGGGTTAGCTTGTTTTCTGTGGTCCACATGCAGTTATTTCTCTCCTTTTGAGGATATTTTCTCCATTAATACTAAAGCCCATGTAAAACATTAATCATCCCTCTAACACACATTAGTGCAGCCTAGATACTAGCTGAATGGAACTATATGACAGAATATGGGATCTAATCACAACTAATTATTAGCAGGGTTGATATACCATAAGGATGAAAAGCTGAGATTTCATTGTATATTTCAATCTATGCAAAAGGTTTTTCCCCTCATAGGCCATTCGGTCCTGCAGATTTTATTATTCTGCAAGCCCGGATTGATTTTGATGGGACCCAATACCTCAAGATTATCATTGTCAGTAATTCTAAAAAAATCCTTTAAAAGAATAGACCAGTCTATTTTCATTATGACTTCATTTGGTAGGTTTTATGTTGAATAAAAATGCTGTGACATTCTTAGTATCATATCTGCTATCATAGAGCAAAGAAGCAGGCCTATCTGATACATTGTATGATGTCACAATTGGTCACAATTGGTCAAACGCATTTAGAATCACACTGAACTCTGTGACCCCCAGTGCTATGTTTAGATCCACCTGCACATGCGCACTGGAAGTCCCCAGTTACTATATTTAGCTCACCTGATACTATTTTTAGGATGAGCTGGGTGAGCAGCTCCCTACTATAAATACCTCCTAGTGGAGCAGCTCACTCATCTTTCTACATTCATACTTCATCCCTCAAACACTCACGTGGGATAAGAGCCCCCCAGCTCAAGGCTGGGCTTGGACACTGTTGGGCACCATATACTGTATCATCATCTATACCTCGTGGACTTCAATGAATAAAGTGGATATCAAACTGGATCCCTGATTCGTCTGTATTCATCCTCATTCATCATTTATGGACTCGTTGACAATACCATGAATGATAGGCAGTCTGAAGGATAGGTAACCTCAAGGATATAAAGCATGAGTGATCAGTAGATGTATGCTTGAGGTAGACTGTTGGATTTGTTCTTTAGGGGATAGGTTGACTAAGAGATCATAATGAAGGTTGGATGTGAGTTATCCCAGCTGATCAAGCTGTGATAGGTAGGAAAGCTATAAAGTGAGCTTGAGGGATAGGTATTGAAGAGGATGGGCAGCAAGAAGGATAGGTAATAAATAGTTTAAGAGATAGGCACAGAGGGTACCTTGTAAGGTGAGCATATTCAAAAGATACATTGGTGCTAGGTAATATCACAGATGTGCCAGTCAGATATGAGGGATGTGCAGAGTTGGGGGATAGTCACCAGGAGGGATAGGTAAAGTGAATGATAGGCAGATTGTAGACAGGTAGACTATTGGTAAGAATGTACAGAGAATTAGGTACAAAGGTGAGGGGCAAACTTTAATCCTTTAAGCCATTTGAGGGAAAACGTAATTAAACTCTAGATGTTTCAAGGGATAGGTAGTATGAGTGATAGGCAGACAAAGGGATAGGCAGTATGTGGGAGAGGCAGAGCCATACACAGGCAGAGTACTTGTCAGGTTGGGATAGGCAAACATTGGGATATGTAGATTGAGGTACTGACTTTGATTAGTATGTTGCATCTATAAAAAGTTCCATTCATTTTCAATATAACCTTTTACATTTTTAAAATATTCTCATCATCAAACCTCATTTTTAAGTACCTTTGGCCAAATTCTGAGAATCAAGACCACAAATTTTGGATTCAGCAGGATCTCTTGGGATAGGTGGCCCCTTGTTTTCATTTGATATCACTCTGATAAAGATTCCTGACATCTCCATAAACCTTATCTTACATAGGACTCAGTACTGAACACAAAAGGTAGCCTACTAGAGGGGGGTGGCTTGCACTATAGGACTCTATGGGGTAACATATCTTAGGGAACCTATACTATTCTTGCCTGTGTTACCATCATATATATGCCCTTACCCTGGTATGTGCATTTTGAGTTGTTGTTTTTTGTGTTTATTTTTTCTCTCTCTCTCTCTTTTTTTTTTTTTTTGGGGGGGGGGGGTGTATACAGCAGAGACAGAGAGTAAGATGGTGTGTCTATGATATATGTCTCATGTTAAAACCAACGTAAATGGTACTGCCCTGTATTCGTACCTGCCAAGTTGGATCTAAATGCCTGCGTGCTAACCACTACACCATAGTATATAGAACATGAGCTAGGGCCTCAAAAATGCCTCAAAGGTACCAATTGTGGTGAATAAATCTAACAATGCTTTATGCTTTTATGCTTTGGTGCATGTCAAAGGACTCCAAATCACTTTGCTAGACATCTAGGTCACCCAGCTTAGCTTCGGAATCTTGTAAAACATCAGTGAATACAAAAAAAAAGCATCAGACATCGCTTTTGCTGGTCCAGCAAAAATTGCCAAAGTGGTAAACTGAATGGCTGGCTGCCCATCATTGGATCTTGGGCTACATATAATTTTTTACAGCTAGAAAATCGGACTATTATTAAGGTTTTTACAGCGTGAAACAAAGAGACATTACTGTTTGTTAAGTTTTAAAGAATTAAAGGATTAGAATGGTGAGTTATGTTTTTTTTTCATTATTTCTTTACTGACAATGATAACCTTGAGGTATTGGGTCCCATCAAAATCAATCCAGGCCTGCAGAATAATAAAATCTGCAGGACCGAATGACCTATGAGGGGAAAAACCTTTTGCATAGATTGAAACATACAATAAAATCTCTGCTTTTCATCCTTATGGTATATCAACCCTTCAACCAGTAATAATTAGTTGTGATTAGATCCCAATTTCTGTCACATAGTTCCATTCAGCTAGTATCTAGGCTGCACTAATGTGACATGTGTTAGAGGGATGATTAATGTTTTACATGGGCTTTAGTATTAATGGAGAAAATATCCTCAAAGTGAGATTTATTCCCACCATCTATGCCATCGCCACCTGGTGGCCAAAAGTTAAACTACCTGGTTGAAAATCATAGAAGTGAGCCAAATAACAATTTTGGAGGTCGCCAAGTCCCTGAGCTAAGGATTTTGATTTTTTCACAATTTTCTTTGTCAATACATGGAGACTGTTTTTCCGTTTTGTCGATATTCCAATTACTAAGGTCAGGAGAGCTTTTCAAAGTTGCTTAGTTACAAAAAAGTGCAATTTGCATTCATCTTCCTTGAGAATTCACCAATTTTTAGTAACGAGGCAATTTTGAAAAGCTCTCCTGACCTTAATATCGCTCGACAAAATAAAAAAAGGTCTTCAGGAATTAACTTCTTGGTGATTCTCCAATCATCATAACTAATAATTATGTTGAATTTCCATCCCATAATGCCATTCAAACTCTGTGGTATCTTTTGGTGAAACTTCTCTTCCCTCTACCAGTTGGTGGTGATGAATCCAATTGAATTCAATCTTAAGTCGCAGTCTTTTCGCTTTTTGCTGTGTAGGTATTCGTGTATAAAATCCAGCACATAGACTCTTAGGTCATGGTCGATGTAATGTCCCTCTTTGAGGAAATGAAGTTGGACATCATTTACAATGTTCCCTTTTTGGGTATCGTACATGTGGCGGTAGAGTCTTTTTTTGATCTTCCGCTTTGTTTGACGTATGTTCATATCTAAATTTGCAATTTCTTTTTGCATTCTAGGCAGTAGATAAGATTTGAACTGTTGCATGTGATGCAGTGTTGCAGTATTTGCAGTTTTTGCGTTTGCAAATGTTGCTACATGCAGAGCCCCCTGTTGGGCGTGAGAAAGGGTTGTAGTCAGTTTTTACCTTTACAAGATGATCCCTCAGATTCTTGGGTCTGCGGGTTCAAGATGGCGGCGGTCAGCATTTTCGCGTTGACGACAGGTGAATTTGGGTTTATTTTGTAAGAAATTGAACATCCATGGCTGGAAACACCTTGATATAAATGTAAAGACTCGCGTGTCCGGGCCGCTCTGCACTCAGCCTAATGACCTCGTGTGGATTGGCCCGGACCCTCTCCTGAAGAAACTGTCGTCAGAAACTTATCATCGTTCACCTTTACCATTAGCTGCCATAATTAGTGCAAGTATGCAGGTTTGGCTAAGACTTGTGTACAGATCGAAAGGTAATATTGGTTGGTCATCTACTGCTAGTACCTGTATAATAGATCAGAGTTGTAGTTGTACTAACTCTATCTGGAGGCCATTTCTTAACACACTACAACTGCTGTACTTTAAATTGTAGTGACTGGCCTTAAAATGAGGCCATTACAATATCATGCACTAGTGGGTACTAATGCCTGCACCAGTACGACTGCTCTACCAAACCTTATGTAATTACTGTATAGATGCTAATTGTACAGAGCAGTCATAGGGCAGTACCTATGATCACCTGCCTCATTTCTGGAGGTCTCAGATCGTAGTGGTGGTATGTAGTCGTAGTACCTTAAAAAATGGCCTCCTGGCCAGACCATAAGCTTATATATGGGGATCAAACAACACACCATCGGCTACCCCCTCCTCTTCGCTGACCCTAACCACATGGTCCAAGGTACCTGTGGGAGCAGGGGTAGTTTTATTCCATATCAGGTCATTGAATACGCATAAACTTCTGATAATCAAAAGATTCAGTTGCAGTGGCACCAAGATAAATTTAGGTAGATTTCAGAGGTCCTTTACAAACATAGGGCTCCTCTTGTTGGTACGATAGTCTGATCACAGTGTACAGTTTTAGCTGAATCTACGCCTCAGACTAGATATCTGGTATGACCCCATACCGGGCCTGTTTGATCCCCAATCACCCATGAATAGAGCTACGCAGAATCCCTATTGGAATCATTTGGCAAAAAAAGTGAACAATAAACAAACCAAAAAACAACAACAAAAACAACAACAGTTGGCAGGGAAAGATATTTATATGTAGATCTGAGGCGTTGTACCAGCTATACACCCTATGGATATGAGGTAACCACGTAGGCAATGTGGTAACCATACAACTAATGAAAGTCCCGTACACACGAACAAAGAATGTGACATTATAAAATCTTACGAAAAAGGGAAAAAAATCCTAAGGAAAAATGATATATGAGGAGAATAACAATAACACATGCCTCACACAGGATTTTTCTGACTTAAGAATTGAAATTTTAAGATTTTTTTTACTAACATATTCCTGACTTAACCCTCTTAACATATTATAGAGTGCTTCTCAGGTAAAGGACTGCTAGTTTCATGAGCCCGATTCTAGTTCGACATTTACATAAGAATACAATGTTTTTATGGTCTTTTCATTACGAGGTCATTTAAATTCAGGTAAATTCTTGAAGCCCCCCCCCCTCCGAATCATGTCCTTCCTTTATCATACTGCCGGCTTGACATTTCGGAACGTTTGGGATAGGCTTGGCCTCATTAGTTACGTTTTTTAAATAAGACTTATGTGTTTTAACCTGGACATAAAAACGTTTGTACACAGTACATTATGAAACGTGTCTTTTTGACTAGATTTTTTGACTTTTTTCTTAGTTTAAAACAAACTTAAGAACCTGGAAAAATGAAAACAAAAAACTCCAAAAATTCATTTTGGTCAGCCAATCTCTGTGCCATAAAGGATCAATTGATCACCTCCTCCTTCACCCTCATCCCTTAATGATTAATCACCTCCCTATGTATCAATACACACTAAGATTACCACACGTGTCACAATGTACATAGGAGCTAGCCCCACCAGGATCAAGAGAATTCAATTTCTAGCTCCACATGGCAAATAATGCTTGTGGTCATTGATCCAACAAAGCAAGGCAAATACTGACCATTTTAATACCAATGTTATCCCACTTGCAGCTCTATAACCTTTTGGAAAGGTACCCCGGTATTGATTGATTAATCAATAATTACTAATAATGTAAACGGCACTAAAGAACATCTGCATGTATTCACAGGGATCCTTACAAAGTACCTGCTGCCTTGGAGTAATAAAGGTGCTGCAATCTCTGCTATCAGTGCATTGTCTGCTTGCCTTTCATAGAACACACACCTCTTTTGAAAAGTCTTGCCATACATGTATAACCAAAATGGCTATAATTCACCTGGCAAGGTTAACTTTAGTCACAGTCCAGATAGTGGTGAATATAAAGGCACAGAACCTTTCCTCTACCTACATCACCATCCCTGAAGCCCCGGCCACAGGAGGCGGTATACTGGGGAGGAGTAATGCCCTTGGGTGTGGCCGTGTCTGTAGTCAGGATGCCTCCTGCACAGGGTATTATTTGGCAGATAATAGCTCAAACTCATGTGAGATCTACACTGATGATAATTCAAATGCTGACAGAGGTGCTGGAACCTACTTCTGGAAGGTGAGTTACATATCATCAATTTGATTTTGTTTTATCAAAGCCTTTTGTTTTACTTTTAGTGGGGGGATGCATTACACAGTTATCACTTATTCAATGCTGTGTGTTGAAGTTAATGTCTGCTTGCTTACTTTTGTGTGATTTGGCTTATACCAAACGATAAACTGTGTTACTATGGTGATCTGACGTGCAGGATCCCCCCACAGAGCTGGAAGTAAATTCCACTAAAAGGCCCATAAGAAATTAGTGTAGGTCCAAAGAATGCACCAATTCTTTATATAAATAGGCTTTTTGTCCAGTTGCATTGAAGTCATCCTTTTTCTCTCACTCCACTCAGGTGCCACCTACAGAAACCCCAAGGACCTGTGCTGAGAAGGCTATACAAAATGGTGGAGCACTCCCCTATGGCCAGTATGAAATAGATCCTGATGGCCCTGGAGGACTCGATACTATTACTGTTACCTGCAATACTTCCGATGTTGGTAACATTTGGACCTATGCTGACCATGACAGACTTTCCACAGAAACTGTCTATGGCTCGAACAGTGCATGGGAAGTGGAGTATGGATACAAACACAGAATCACCTACATTGACCCTGTTTCTCAGCTGAATACTTTGGCAGGCCTCTCCACATCATGCCGGATGCATGTCCACATCAGGTGTTATAAGGTAGCAACAATGATTTAGAACATTATTCAAACATAATTTCTCGAGGGCATTCCTCAACATGACATGACTAGAGACACAGCCATTTTGACTGAGAACACCTCCAGTCCTAAAGAGTTATCATACCAATGGGGTCTACTGTGCTGAGGGAAGAATCGAGGGAAAATACATTGAGGTGTGTGGGAGTACGATGGAGACACTATGATTGGTCTGTGCGATTAGGCTGTAATCTAGATGAATAGTTTTAGTTGTAGTATGCTGAGAAATACCATCAAGATGTCCTTACAATGACCTTGATATGTTGCCAATATGTCTTGAGATCTGATTTGGCCATTGGAAATAGCCGACATCATTAAAATCAGTTTAGGTGGAGATTGAGCAAGTAATGATTCTATGTCTATCCTGATCTATGGTTGATAATCTTGAAATTTATGAGAGTGTGTGAGCAGCCTCAACATTTTTTAATCTAGCTTATTTCTAGTTCTGTGATAATAGCAGATCCTATTCAGAGTAATGTATAATAGGGAAGGCAAGGTAAAATTCTCTGCTGTGACAATGTTGTCTACCCCATTTTAAAGGAAGGTGTTATTTATTGTTTACAAGGTGTTGTTTGAAGACACAGGTGGGCGTAACCTGGCAGGCTGGGTGGCCTATGATGGTACAGTGTTCCCTATGACTGAAGGAGGTGATGTCTGTCCTATTGATGCCAGTTGTGAGTGAATATTTTCATCTTCATATCTTAGCCAATTTTATCATTTTTGGATTATTCAAGCCATACTGGCATACTAGAGGCCGAGTGGGGTCTTAGCTGTACACAGGTTTTTGAATTTTGATAATCCATTTAATATTATGAAAGTAAAGTCATTTCAAAATTATTCATTAGTCAAAAAGGTCAAGGTGTGTGTTCTATGTGAGATGCGTCCTGTATGTATATACAAGCATGTATGTTATTTTTTGTTTGTAATGTTTACAAAGGATGGCTTGGAAATAAAAGCTACTAAAAGGGTTTCTTTTTCTATCAAATATCATTTTAAATGGTGTTGGATGTTAGAAATATTACTACAAGACATGGTCTTTGATGTAAAAAAAAAAAAAAAAAACCAAAAAAATTTGGGTTTTTACTTTTCTTTCTCATAACGGATGGGTTGGCTGATGAGCTACATATATCACAGTTAGATATAAGATCCTTTGAAAATCAGATTTTGCCTTACCCTTTCCCTTTTTGTGTGTAGCTGTCCGGAAGTGTAACTGTAACAACGATGCTACATGGTACACTGACACTGGCTATATCACCAACAAGGATCACTTCCCCATCCAGTCTCTTGCCTTTGGGGACATGGGACCTGGATCTGAGACACTGGAGATAAAAATTGACCCATTGGAATGTGCAGGTAAGGACTTCAAATCACTCACATGTTGTAACAAGCTTTCCCACTAGGTGAGCTTTTTTCATCATTCTCTAAAATAGTTATTTGGGGGTCTATCAGTTTTGTTATCACCTTTTTGTTTTCCACAATCATTACCAAATATTACAATTGTGGTCTTTTTGTCAAGAAGGTTTCCGCTCATTCTTAAAAATTGTTATGGAGGTTGTTTTGCTATTCCTATGCTAAAAGCGTAAAAAAAGGCTAAACATTTCTCCCCATATTATAGGTCTTGCTGAATGTGGACCTGCCCCTGACATCCCCTTTGCCACTAAAAGTGTAAGAGGGCAAGCCGTTGGCAGCATGGCAGAATATTATTGTTTCCCTGGTCTCGAATTTGCAACCTTCATTGATTATATGCTGCTAGCATGTCTGTCAGATGGAACCTGGGATACTCCTGTCTTTACGGCATGTCAGCGTCCAGACAGTCTTACAGGTGGTCTCACCCTGTCTGAAAAGAATGGCCGTTAATGAAAAGCACCTAGCTTCAGCCCATGGGCGTGTACTGGTTACTAAAGGGTTGCATCCACTGCCGACGGATGGACCATCCGTTGGTTTCATCTGTCATATTTAGCATTGATTTCTATGGAGAAAATGACGGATGAAGGGAGACGGATGGTCCATCCATCGCAGTGGACGCAGCCCTTAAGCTGAGTCTGTGTAGGTGTTATCCATATACTAAGAGAGGGTTGGCCAGTCAAGGGTCTTTGCTGCCCTCTGGCAGATACCCTTTGAACTATTTCCTATAGATTTAGCCATGGATGACAAAGGTGAGGAGGGAATTTTGGAAAGTCCCCCCTCACCTCTCTCACCAATGGCTATGCATAGAAATAGAGCTGCCAGAGGGCAGCATCAGTCCTTGAGTGTGACACCCTCTCCCTAGTATATAGATAACAATGTATAACATTTTTTAATGGTTGTAAATATGATTTTAATGTCAAAATATACGTCTTTTTAACCTATAATAGAAATAAAACGCTTTATAAATTCATGTTTTGCATGGAGTGCATTTTTTTGAAGTCTTTTTTTATGTCAATTGGGATACACTCCAATATCCTGTGGTCTGGTCGACAAAGAGTAACAATATTTTAGGTTAATTGTTTAGAAGGCATAGTGTCTTTAACATTTCACTCATGTTATAACACATTAGAAAGTACTAGATTATAGTAACATAAATGTGATGAGTAGAAAACGTGTTTCTCTCCTTGTGCATTTGATTTGGCTTTCATAGCACATTCTAAGAGTTCGTGTGCAATGAGTGTTAGGGTTATAACGACAGAGAAAGATATCTATTTCAGAGTGGAAATATCTAAATTTGCCGAGATACAATACAATATTTCAAATTGTAGAATAGTTTGAACCCTTGTTACCGTTCTCATTTGTTGTCATTGTATGTAATAGATAGAACTTGAGAACACCATTGATCGATAAGATCAGTTCCATGAATTAGGAGGGAATTTTTAAATAGTGATAACTTTACATTAATGTGGAGTACCTCCACACCCCTCCTGTGTGGATTTTGGAGTGAATAATGCACTATTTATTGAACATATTGTTATGAAATAAAACACACTTAAAACCCTATATCCTGGTGGTGCAGTTTTTATTTGACAATAGCCACAAGAAGATTAATGGCTCTGTTATTATCACAAGCTATTTCGATTCCTTTCCATTTAATGTAATAATATTTTCCTTTAGACGTTGCCAAAATGATTATCATGATATTGAAGAGATTTCTGTGGGAACAGAAATGCAAAAAACTCATAGATTATGATTTAAACTATGCGTGATGCTTGGAACAGCTCCATCTAGTGAGTAACGGTAGACCTGTGTGTCCTGAGAGAATAAGTTTTACAATTTTGGCAGTTGGTAAAAACAAACAGAATTTCAGGCTTTATAAGTCAAAAGTTACTCATTGGAAATACAGGAGGAGGATTTTCAGGATGATATAAAACATTTTTTCCAGAGTTCTTTATTCCTCACAATGTCTGCCATTGATGCGACATCTGATTGGTTGAATGCAGCCTAAAAAGGTAAAATTATGTAAAATGTCCTAGAATTAGCTCCTTTCCCACAACCATGAGCACTTAACAACCCCTTATCAATATCATATGACGATTTGAAATAGCAATCTTTTCATTATTATTTTTCTTTATCAAAATATCAACTGGTCAGGTAGGTATTTCATTAAGAGTTTGTATTGAAGATAGGTTGAGAGTTTGTGACTAGGCAGATAACAATGATATAAAAACCAGGTCTGCTGATAGTAATTTCAATGGAGGATCTAACTTAAAATTGTCCCTGAAGAAAGGTTAAAACTGGTATCAATTGATAGAAAATTGTGATAAGGCAATTGGGTGCCCACCGGAGGGTGTTACAGGGCACCTTTTTGACCTTTCCTCAGGTCTATAGGTATATGATGATAGCCCTTTAGTCGTCACAGAGGCCACTTGGGCTAAATAATACATTGCGGCGAATTAAAAAAGGAAAAGGAAATTCATCTCACACCCTGATATCCTACCTTTATGGCCAAGAACACATCAAATGTATTTTATTCTAAACTTCTACAACAATTTCACTATAAGGTGAGGCTCCACTACGCGATTTTCTGGTACATTCTCACCTAATTTGATCCCTATAGTGCCTAAGGTATAGTGTGTTGACATTCCTATATTGTAAACATGAGATTCAAAATTGTAAACATGAGGTTTCAGGGGTTATTTTATGGGTAATCTTGCTCCTTGTGTGTCATATTTACCAACTAACCTGCACCTGCATAGACCAGTAGACTCTGTGATTGGGTGGGATTCCAATATAACACATCAACACAGCAACATATAAATAACAACACAGCAGTCACACAGATCGCAGGGTCTTGTACTGTAAAAATCAAGCCTGTCTGATATTGATTTGCAGAGAGTCATCAGTGTGAAAGTCTGCAATATTTACATTAGGTCAACTTGATTTAGTAAACAAAAACATCTTTTGGCAACAAAAATGTGCCTGAGATTGTACACAAAGCCTTCCCCACATAAACAAAAAGCTCTCTCAACCTTCTATTCACACCTTGAAATAATAACAAACACCACTTTATAATCTGTGTTTGTGTCTGCTTTTGTGAGAATAGCTCCGATTTCCGGTAAAAATCGTGAAGTGGAGCCTCACCTACAGGCAATTGTTGACTTTCTTCTAATTGAGGGGTCCTCAGTGAAAATATGGTAAAAGTGATTTACATAATGACTCTGCATACTTGCTCCCTTTCAACACCAGTGACAGCTTCACAGGATGAAGATGCATTCTTTGTTTTGCAATGAGACGTGGTAAGAATTTGTAAAATTGGTTTCTGTCACCACTCCATATTGCATCACCATCTATACGGGTTGGCTTTAAAGGCCAGGTCAAACATCCCAACACACTGACCACAGCTATTTCCAGGAACACTTTATGTTTGTGGAACGTTCTGAAGAGCTCACTGGCATCATCCATAAAAGACGATGGGATGTAGTAGCCTTCAGCCAGATCATATGGAATAGGGTCATCTGCACCTGTTATATTTTGCATTGCTCTTCTAAATGGAGCACAGGGTCACCATAACGTTCTTGTTTCACAAACACTTAATAAGGGGGGATGGATTTGTTGTGCATACTTGTGCATTACTGTCAGTAATATCTTGCTGTGGGCACATACTTTTGCATGTCTACCATCAGTATCTATGCCAATATAGGGTGAAATGTGTGAATTTTGAATGTTTCAAGGTGAGAAGAAAAAAGATAAAATACATAAGATGTCATATCTAAGATAAATACAAGGCACATTTATAGCTCACATAGCCATTATCAGCTGGGGGCCGCCATTAGACCCCGACTTCACTATGACTAACACCTTCAGCCCCCGACTCCGCAGTTTATGCCAGGGATGCCTCCCATTGGTCAATAATACAATAGCCATGTGCCGTATAGAATCACAAAAGGAAAATTTTGATGACTTCAAATTCATTTTTCAATAAATTCTTGGGGGTTTGGAAAGAAATAAGTAGTTGTGTAACTTTTGCATCACCGTACATAGGTACATTAAATTAGATATAACATCAAGGAGAATACTCCTTTGGAATAAATGAATACCTCATTTTGTAGGTTTTAATAATGGGAACATAGAGTCAAATATAAAATTCCCCAACACATGCACATAAATAATCTATAGCAATTACAAGCATGTGGTGTACCTACTGGCATCACCGTACGTAGGTCCACTAAAACTGTTATAAGAGAAGGTCTGTTGATATTTAATGAAACATTTTCTAACACAAAAGTATAGCTTGTCTTGTGAATATATGTGCAAATTATTATACATGAAGGGTGCTTTCCCTTCATTTGATACAGCAAATCTATGGAAACATAACCATATGTAGGTACATCACCATGGATTGATTTCAGGCTAAAAATGGATGTAATAATAAAAATGGTGAAGGTGCAATGTTTTTTCAATATAGCCAGATGACCAGTCATTCAATTTGTGCAGGAAAAAATATTACTTTCCTAAAGCATTCTACTCATGGCAAGCAGAAACCATGGTCCATCACCGTACGTAGGTACATGGTCATGGATAGGTCCCTTACTAGAGTGGGTATGATCAAAGTGAACATATCACCAATCATGATCAATAGAAATCAAAGATATCATATGTCAACTATTATTTAGGCTATATTGACTAATAATATTCAATATCATGCTAATTATTTGACACTTAGGCCACTTTCAAGCACAAAAAGAAATGGCATAGAATGTTCAATTTACATGATTAGTGTTCCCAATTTTGTCAGGAATCTGTATTGCCCAATAGCTTTCAGCCAAAAGAAAATTGGAATGATACAAGAAGTTCATGATTTTCCCCTTCCCAAGCACTGTGCTCCATTTTCGTGAGAATTGGTCTATTTCACAAACTTTGCTTTGATTCCTTTTTTATCAATTATACCCCAAACGCATCCTCACACACACAAAGTTAAAGTTTTGTCCACTCTCCCAGCAGAGTTATGGAGTCTCATATAGCGACATTTGGGTGAGGGATCTACTTGGAGAGTGCATTAGAGTGGTTCATTGGGTGTGGATTCCTCTCTTTACTTTAGTGAATTTCTAATAAAACTGGGCAATTTTGAAATGATGGATGCTATATTTACATGATATGAACTGGGGAAAAGCACACTTTTAAATGATAATTGACATACAGAAGCTAAAAGTAAACTTGACAAAGAGGAGTGGGACTGGGAAATCCCGTCTTCTCCAGATGGGTCACCTATAATGAGGGGACTAGATTTGGTCAAAAATCATAGAAAGTGTGCAAATAGGCCTTGGTGGAGTTTTGAGAGGTCTGAGAAAAAATTATGTAGTATCTTAAAAACATTTTTTTGTGGATAGTGTATAGGTCTTGGGTTAACTGCACATGAAATATCATGAGTTAAATATGAAAACCGTTGCTATGACAATGCCCAGAACCTATCTACCTGGAAACAATGTCCCCCCGAGTGACCATTTGGGGTATTTTCCCTTTATTGATTCAAAATGACCTATGATATGCTTCTGGTCCACTGTTATTATGTTTTTGCTTGTAGTACTGGGTCTAATGGTTGGGTTTGGAGTATTGTAGTCAGATGTAATGGCCTTTTTGCGTTACCCTCAGGTCATTTTCCTATAGGGCCTAGCCTGGAATTCAAGTAAATCTCAGATCCTAAGATAATTATTTCTTTCTGTTCTATATAAAAGCTGAACAGACTAGGGTAGGAACTATTGATTATATAGAATACAATGCCCACGGCATGTACTTTCAGGTGGTATATAGTTTTGATGGGGAAAAAAATCTGTAATTTCTGTTCAAAATACCTTGTAGTTCATTACTCGACTGGACATTATGTTCAGAATTGTGATCAAAATCCATTAAAAGTAGGATCATTTTTTGATAGCAAGGAAACAGCTGACATGGATAACAATGTGAATTCCATCATCTACTGCACAAAATGGTCCAGATCCGTGATTTTCAATGAGATAAAATGATTATTTCTGTAGGAAACCAAACCCTCAACATGGCATGTTACTCATTGGTCACTCACCCGGACACAATTTCACCTGGACAAAAAAACACTTCCCATCCCTGATACTGCAAAGGTTTAGCAGCAATCAATTATCACATACATTGAGTACTAAGGTATATGTAGGGGGTAAATAACTTGCATAGTGAGGATATTTGAATATCCCTATTGTGCAGAGGAGGGGCAGGAATATTGAATTTTGTGTGAGGACAAGAAATGTAGGCAGAATCATGGTAAAAACCGTTAAAAGCATTCTCATTTTACGATAATAAGGTCACATCTGACATAAAAAAAAGATTATTTTCATGATATACAGGTCAAAATGGTCTAGATCTGATATTGTCATGGTAATATGACAATTGTTTCTGTAGAAAATCAAGCCTTCAACATGGCATATTACTCAAATGTCATTCGCCCGGACATATGCCAAGAATCACAAACATTTATTATAAGTACACTCATTTTATGATATAAAAGACACATCTGACATACATAAAAATGTGATTTCTGTAATCTACAAGTCTAAATGGTCTAGAGCTGTTATTTTCATTAAGATAAAATTTTAATTTCTGTAGGAAATCAACCCCTCAACATGGCATGTTATTCAATGGTCACTCGCCCTGACAAGATTTCGCCCAGACAAAATATCTCTGCTACTACAAAGGATGGAGAGTAATCCATTGTCCTATAGATTGGGCACTTAGGTATATGTAGGAGGTAAATAACTGACTTAGTTAGGATAGTTAAATGCGTTAATCCTACACAGGAGGGGAAGGAACATGATTTTTCGCCCGGACAAGGGAAAAGGGGGATTTTCAAGGAAAATCACTTATTGCCCCCTCACAGTGAAGTTTATGGAGGAAATAAAAAAATTTTTTCAACATTTTTTTACCCCCCACATGTAGCAAATCTTTTAAGGCATAATTGAACCCATTTCACTTTTAGGTATTTAATGGGGGGAGGCCAAATGGGTATGTTCAACCCCCTGGAGGTCAGAATATTGATATTGGAACACTAAAACCCATATATAACATCATTGAGCCCAAAAATATGCCCCAAAAAATTGGGGAAAAATCAAAATCCTAAGTGTAGGGGGCTGACTTTCACCAAAATTCCCATTTGCACACCTTCTGTGATTTCAGACCATTTACATTTATAAATGTCATTTATCAGTCTTTTTATATCCTATCTTGGAGAGCTAGTTAACACATGTACCTTAATGTCTCTAGGATCAAGAAAGAGGTAAGTGGGGATCCACTGCCGCGTTTTTGTTGCGAATTGGACTCGTGCGTGTGTTCTCGCAGAAAACATTCCAGCAGTGGACCAGCTGCTGCGAGAGAACTCATGCGATGCCCGTGCGGTCTGCGACTAGATTCGCAGAAATCAAAATAATTTGATATTTGCGAGTGCTCTACGAGAAGACACGCACGGGTGCAAGTCGCAAGTAATTCGTGGCAGTGGATCCCTAGCTGTAGTTGGCTCTGACAGAGTCGTTATGCAGTGTCTGAAGCATTTTATAGCCCATTTTGGTTTGCCATCGTACACTAATGGATATTTATATGGTAAGGGTAGCACCATCGGTTTGTATAGCAGTAGTGCGGTGTTTTCTTTGGTGGCATGATGGTTTTTCTTGTTTTTTTAGTTTGGACTGGACTGTACAAATAGCTATTTGACATTGTGGGCCTGTACAACAGCTATCTGTGTAAAGAACCACTATCTGCAGTCCTGCAGTTAGAGGCTGGTCATCCAACCGCTATCTGTGTAAGAATTCAGTGTGCCAAACAGCTGATATAAGTATTAAAATACATTTTAAGTGTATCAAAATTGTTCATGTGACTTAACATGTTGATATAAAATTTCTACAGATAGCGTTAATTTCCACAGATAGTGGTTGGATGAGTTCTACATATCAGTGGTGGGTGGTTATCTGCTATGTGTAGTACTTCAGATACGTTGGTTACACATGTAGCGGTTGTACAGTGCCACTGGTCATGTCTTTGTAGGACTTGGAGGTAGTTGAATTATTCTACTTGGCCCAACCCTTCCCAATTCATGTTTATGTTGTATTAGCTCATCTTCTTCATTAGATCTAGGGTAACTTTGTCCTGTCAGTGTTCCCTGGAAGGCATTTCTCAAGATGGTACGATTATAGACCCCCTTCAAGTAGTAGTGGGATCCCTCACTCTAATGTGATTATCAGTAATTGATAAATTGCGGGCAATGAGACTGACAGACAAATTCATACTCGATCTAGTGGTGGTTCCAAGTACTCACCAGACTCTCAAGGACTTCTGCTAATCACTGAGCAACTCTCAACCCCCGTTGCAATGGGTGACACACTTTACCTTTTCTCACCCGGCGTTCATAACAATACGCCTTATAAACGTTCCCATCACTCTCACCCTCTTTTTAATGGTGTGGTTTTCATAAAACTCAGGACTTCTTAGTACTTTGATATGTTGACTTACCATATATATAATACTCAAACTTTATACTATGGACTCTGAACATTTATCCATTGTGCTTACCTCATTTACATATTCAACTCTTAGGTACAAACCGGTATCTCATTAGTTTAGTTACAAGTTTATCATAAACCATATTTACGCTTGCTAGTGTAATAAAACTCCACTTTATGAATTTCCTGTTCAGTGTTCTCAATACAGCCCTACATCTGGTGGTCACTGGTAGATAACACTGGTATGACTGCCATACCAAACCTTATTATAAATACTGCTTGAAGTGCTGATCATACAGAGCAGTCATAGTACATTACCTACGATCACCCACTCTTTCATAGCACATTCTAAGAGTTCGTGTGCAATGAGTGTTAGGGTTATAACGACAGAGAAAGATATCTATTTCAGAGTGGAAATATCTAAATTTGCCGAGATACAATACAATATTTCAAATTGTAGAATAGTTTGAACCCTTGTTGCCGTTCTCATTTGTTGTCATTGTATGTAACAGATAGAACTTGAGAACACCATTGATCGATAAGATCAGTTCCATGAATTAGGAGGGAATTTTTAAATAGTGATAACTTTATATTAATGTGGAGTAACTCCACACCCCTCCTGTGTGGGTTTTGGAGTGAATAATGCACTATTTATTGAACATATTGTTATGAAATAAAACACACTTAAAACCCTATATCCTGGTGGTGCAGTTTTTATTTGACAATAGCCACAAGAAGATTAATGGCTCTGTTATAATCACAAGCTATTTCGATTCCTTTCCATTTAATGTAATAATATTTTCCTTTATACGTTGCCAAAATGATTATCATGATATTGAAGAAATTTCTGTGGGAACAGAAATGCTAAAAACTCATAGATTATGATTTAAACTATGGGTGATGCTCGGAACAGCTCCATCTAGTGAGTAACGGTAGACCTGTGTGTCCTGAGAGAATAAGTTTTACAATTTTTGCAGTTGGTAAAAACAAACAGAATTTCAGTCTTTATAAGTCAAAGCTTACTCATGGGAAATACAGGAGAAGGATTTTGAGGATGATATAAAACATTTTTTCCAGAGTTCTTTATTCCTCACAATGTCTGCTATTGATGCGACATCTGATTGGTTGAATGCAGCCTAAAAAGGTAAAATTATGTAAAATGTCCTAGAATTAGCTCCTTTCCCACAACCATGAGCACTTAACACCCCCTTATCAATATCATATGACGATTTGAAATATCAATCTTTTCATTATTATTTTTCTTTATCAAAATATCAACTGGTCAGGTAGGTATTTTATTAAGAGTGTAGAGGTATACGTTATTAAACCATAGGAGTTGGGTACCGTCTGACGTGGCGGGTGAGTCGAGTCGTCGGACGTTCCTCAGGTTCCGGATAGGTGGCAGCACCGATCCGGGTCTGTGGGGACATCTGACGACGAACACCTGGGTCCGTATATAAAGCCCAGGGCTCAGCCGCTACGTCAGAGGCCCTTCTGGCCTCCACACCATGTAAACCATTGTCCTTTAATATTAGCTGCCTCTTTGACATCATCCGGCAGCCGTGAGTGTGCGTTAAGTAATAAAACTAACCGTTAGCATACACTTGGAATACTGTCTTACTCTTTCTTTCCGAACCGTAAGACCCGAACCCCCCCAGGTCCGTAAGGCCACAAACCCTTACACTGGTGCCGTGACCAGTTAATTCTGGTGTATAGCCCGGACGTTATAACGTCCGAACGGCTGGTACATGGGTTAGACACCCTCAGGGAAGCTAACCCAGCAGGGCAATCACTTGCCCAAGAGAATGGAAATGGATCATTAATGCTCCAAGCCCATTCGGACTCGCAAGATGCGGAATCAGCATCTTGGAGGGATCCGGGACCCCACTATAATGATAGTGAGGAGAATCTGCCAGACTCTGTACGACGCGAACAGTCTATACAGAGACATAGTAACTTAGTAGGCCAACAATCACTTGTTGACGAATTAAGTAATTCGATGTTCGAAGTTGGTGGTAGTACTAACCCAGAACATCCGGCACCAATGCCAAAAAGGGTAACATTCGGAGAACTACCTTATAGATTACCCAGGCCCGAATTACCAATATTAGATTACAGCGCTATAGATGGCGACTTAACCTATGCGGTACCGGAAGGTGAGGAATTCAAATGACCGGATGTCCTGTTGTTGAATGAAACTTATGTAACTTTGAACGAGAACCTAAATACCTTGGTCAAAGCTAAAGACGAAGTATTCCATGAAAAACTTCAGTTGGAAGAAGACCTAACCGGCATGCGAAAGGAATTCGAAGCCAGAAGGAGTGAGTACATGAAGGAACTCGAGAATGAAGAATTAAAACTTCATTCCATGAGAGAATCATTCAACAAGGAATATGATAATAGGCACATTCATATCCAAACATACATAGATACGAACGACCAACTAAACCTTGATAAGGCAAAATTCGAATCCGAAATTCGCCATTATCAGGACGAGTTGGATAAATTGAAACTTCAGTGTAGTAAACAAGCTGAAGACAATGAAACCATCCGGGTAGGCATTATAGCTTACAACAAACAACTGGAGGAGGATAGACAGAAACTCACAAATGAGCTTCAGGAATTGCAGACTACTGCAATAACTCTAGATAAATATGTAGAAGCCGCCCAGTTAACTATAGGTAATATAGATCCAGCTGTGGTATCTACAATGTTGGGAAAGACATCCAAAGATGCAACCCCAATTAGATACAGCCCATTCGTTGATGATGGGGCTGACAAGAATGTAGTATCCGGAATCTACAAGAAACCGGATAATACCGCAGTAAATGGAACCGCACCTAAACCAGCAACTCCGATGCTGGATACGATAGGTCCGGCACCACCCATACCAGATTTGAGTCACAAGATTAAAGCGACTCACGATGGTGCTACTGGGACTAACAATAATACACCCGTGGCACAACCAAGAGCACCCGGACCAATGAGGCATATGTTGACACCACCTTCATATTTCCCCCAACCCGGCCACAGTACACCAGCAGGACCAAGATTACCGAATCCACCTCCGGGTTCTGGTAATGGTCCTACTGATGGACGTTTTCAAAGACCAAACCCGCCACAAAACAATACTAATGGCGGTACGTTTCAACCAAGAACATCTTCCTATGGATATAGAAATAGTTATAATCCATCAGGAAGTGGTAATTATCAAAATGGTAATAGCTATAACCAGGGATGGAATCAAAATAATTCTTACCCTAGATATGCGTCTTCTGGAAACGCCGGTTACAATGGTGGATGCCCTGGCGGTTCATCCGGTAACTATAACAATAATGGTCCACCAGGAGGAAACCCTCCAGGCGGCCCAGGAGGATCCGGATCCGGTGGATCAGGATCAGGAGGAGATGGAAGGAAGCCAAATAGGAGAACTTCTATGCCTGCAGGGATGCAAACCATCTTTGATAGGAGCCAATGTATCCAAAACCTTGGCATTGACTGCTACCGAAAGGGAGCAGACGGCATGGAAGTCATGAACTGGAGCATGCGAGAAGCAGATAGACTACGCGGATGTAATAATCCGGCACGTAGGCAGGCACGGATACCCCCTCCATATGATTCTAATGATCCATGGAAGGACAGGTATCAAGCTTTTGTCGACGAAGTCAATTGTAGTGGCTGGACAAAAGAAGAAGCTCTGCCATATTTGATCTGTTGGTTAAATAAAGGCGGAAAAGTAGCTCTCAACCAATGGAGAGCAGCTTACGGATTATACGGTACCTATGATCAATTGGTAGAATGTGCCGCATACCTATTTGGATCAATCGTTAGAGAAGATCCGTGGGTAAGTTTCAAGAAGAGAACACAAAAACCTAAAGAATCACACAAAGTCTTTGGTTTGGAGCTACAGGACTTGCTTTCGAAAGCACGTCCAAATTGGGCTCATGATGATGATTGTTATCTACAAGAATTGTTTATACAATTCTACAGTGGATTGCGAGATCCGGATCACAAGCAAGTGGTCTGGGACTCTTGGAAAGATGACACTTCCTTCAGTGACCTGTTCATAGCAATCGATGGACATGACATGAAGAAACGTTTGGTAGGTCTTGGACCTAGTCCAGTAAGAGCAGCTCCATTCCAATACGGAGGTACACCTGCTCCGATATACGATACTTCCCAGTTAGCTCCGGTTGAATCGAATGAAGTTGATGAGGAAGATGAATATGTCTCCAATGAAAACGGAGAATATATTGGTTCAGTCCAGGTAGCTGGAAAGTATTACCGACAAAAGCGGTATAGAAAAGTACATTCGAGAGGGAGAGGAGGATCTGTTGCTGGTAAAACAGCTTCCGGATCAACTCAACCTGGCAGTGTAGCCTCTACGGTGAACCCAACTGTAGCAGCCACTGTTACTCCGACTAACATGATGGAAACATTAATAGCCGGATTAACAGAAGCTCTAAAGAGACCGAGAGTTGATAAATCCCAGAGGAGATGTTTCAGATGCCAGAAACTGGGGCATTATGCTCCAGAATGTATGGCTGAGAAACCTGTCCCTCATAGACAGGAGAGTGTCTCTGGAGTAAGTACAGAGGAAAACTAAGGAGGGGTCTCCCGACGGGCAAAGAAGGGGATCCCAGTGACAAATCTTGCCATGATATCACCATCCGTGATGATAGTTCGCATGTAGTAACAAGATCGCCTAACACCGAGGTGGTTGTAGACACCCAGAAGGTTAGGGAAGCTGATATAACAGGTGCCACGGGAGCACAGGGGAAACCCAATATCAGTAACGAGGCAGGCGGCTATGAATTAGCCAAGGTCTGTGGTGCCCACCTGCCCCCGGGTCATCCTTGTCTGGAATTCCTGAAAGGTGTGGATCGACTCCTGGTGTGAAAAATGACGTTCCGATCGTCACGGACATGCCCTCTGTTCTAAACGGAAGGCGGTGGTATGTTTGCCTCACTGTTAACGGAAGATCTGCCGAATTCCTTGTGGATACGGGAGCTAGCCACTCTTGTATCTCCAGGGGGTTCTACGATCTTATACCGGATGAACATGATACTCTCAAATCGGGAGGAAGTGCTCAGACGGCCGACGGCAGCACCTTGCAAACGTATGGTAGAACTTGTGTGAAACTACAGTTGGATGGTATACATGACTATGTCATGAGCGCCACCGTTGCGGATATAGCAGATGAGGGGATACTTGGGTTGGATTTCGCATCCCTGTATGGTGCTGTGTTAGAACCTCAAACAGGAGTGTTGAGTGTGAGATACCCGTATCCCGTAAAGGTTAGATGTGTACTGAGACAAGTGAGCAGTATGGCTAGTGTGGCACACACTGTGCGAATCCCTCCGGGAGTAGCCTGTGATGTGCTTGTAAGAAGTGATCCTGCAATGCGTAATAAACCTGCAGTGATAGAACCAGATGTAGTTACTTTGTCAAGTATCGGATTAAATTCTGTAGACACGATAGTAGCGAATGCATCCTGGTCGGTAGTACCTGTCTCCAATACTGGAAACACTACTATCTACTTAAAAAAGGGACAAGTTTTTGGAAACGTGACCCTTTCGGAAACTGTAACGGATAGTAAGCTAAGCTTACAAAAGGTAACAGGAAATGATGAAATTTCGGAAGACTTACTTAAGTTGTATGAAGAAACTTCATTAGAAGATCCGGAACACCGGAAAGAGTTCTATGATATGCTCTGTCAGTATAATAATGCCTTTGCCAAACCTGGTGAAAAACTAGGTACGACAAATAAGGTATTACATAAAATAGATACTGGAGATGCTGAACCCTTTAAGATACCGTATAGACGGTTACCTTTAGCGAAAAAGAGAGTAGCTGAAGATGAGATAAACAAGATGTTGGAACAGGATGTAATAGTCCCTTCCAATAGTCCATGGAGTAGTCCTGTGTGTATGGTAACAAAGAAAGACGGTACTATCCGCTTTTGCATAGACTACAGGAAGTTGAATGGGATAACGAAAAAGAATTCGTATCCATTACCGAGAATAGATGAAACCATTGACTCCTTAGGAGGAAACAGCTGGTTTTGTACCCTAGACTTGCAATCAGGTTACTGGCAAGTGGGAATGAACCCTTCAGATATGGAGAAAACTGCATTTTCGAGTCATATTGGATTATTCCAATATAATGTAATGCCGTTTGGATTGTGCAATGCACCTGCAACATTTGAAGCAATGATGGAAACAATTCTAAGTGATTTATTGTGGAAAAGATGTCTTGTATATCTTGACGATGTCATAGTCTTCGGAAAAACATTCGAAGAGTGTTCTAATAACCTAAAAATGGTACTAGAACGTATTATTTCTAATGGTCTCAAATTGAAACCTAAGAAATGCCACATGTTTAGAAAGTCCATAAACTATTTGGGCCACATCATTAGTGATGAAGGAATAAAGGCTGATCCAGAAAAAATCGAATCAGTTACGAATTGGAATAGACCTAAAACACCCAAAGAAGTGAGGTCCTTTTTAGGATTCTGTTCCTATTACAGGGAATTTATTCCGAATTATTCTAGAGTCAGTTATCCATTACAAGCAATAGCTAACTGGACTCCAGGAAGTACCAAGGAAAAATTTCCTTGGACGCATGAACAGGAAACCGCTTTTCAAAAGCTAAAAGACCTGTTCACGAGTACTCCTGTATTGCAATATCCGAATGAAACGGATCATTTCATACTGGATACAGATGCTAGTAATGATAGCATTGGTGCAGCTCTCTCGCAAGTCCAAAATGGGAGAGAAGTACCGATTGCCTTTGCCAGCAATACACTGAGCAAGACTCAGCGCAATTACTGCACAACCAAAAGAGAGTTGTTAGCAGTAGTCGTATATACCAAGAAGTTCAAACATTTTCTATGGGGAACGAACTTTACTTTACGTACGGATCACTCCTCTTTAAGGTGGCTACTGAACTTCCGAGATGCTGAAGGAATGTTAGGCCGATGGCTAGCCCATTTATCCGAATATGGGCTTGAACATCAACAGATTCAGCATAGACCCGGAGTTAAGCATTTAAATGCTGATGCTTTGTCTCGAATACCAATTCGGAAATGTGATAATCCGGATTGTACTGATTGTGGAGCTCATAGGGCAGTGTTAGCAGGGATTCGAAGACCATTCGTACCCCTAGTTGCCAGTATACTGGATTGGTCTATGGATCACATATGACATTTCCAGGAAGCTGACTCGATAACTGCGCAGCTACTGCAATTAGTACCAAAGGGTATACGTCCAGTTAGACCGGAGGTCTCTCTGGAAAATCGAGAAATGAGAAGGTTTCTTGCTCAATGGACCGAGCTTGAAGTCCGGAAAGGCGTGTTATACCGTTGGAAGCCATGTAATAATGGTGAGAGAATCATGCAAGTGGTGATACCACATGCTATGAGACATGACATTATGTACTTCTGTCATGGGCATCGGACCAGTGGTCATTTTGGAAGGAAACGCTCGTTAGCACGACTTTCCAAGAAATACTATTGGCCTGGCATGACACGGGACTTGCAAAGATGGGTAATCACCTGTCCAGATTGTTGTAAAAATAAACCCGGACCCGGGATGGGCAAACTTCCCCTATCCCAAGAACTTTTCGGAGTTAGATTCGCAAGAATCGGGGTAGATATTATTAGTGGATTTAATACAACCGCTAATGATAATACCTGTATGATGGTAGTGTGTGATTATTATACGAAATACACTAAAGTATTTCCACTACCGGACCACAAAGCAATTACTTGTGCCGAAGCCTTTGTAAAAGGTTGGGTACTAAGTTTCGGTGTACCATTAATGTTACACAGTGACCAAGGCAGAGAATTCGAATCAAATCTCTGGCAGGGTATGTGCGAATACTTAGCTATTTGCAAGACTAGAACCAACCCGTATAGGCCACAAAGCGACGGATTGGTAGAAAGGTTCAATAGAACCCTCATCCAAGTTCTAAAGTCACTCGTTAATGAACATATGGATGACTGGGATGAGCAATGTCATTTCGTGACACATGCTTATAACAGTACGGTACATTCAAGTACAAATTGTACTCCGAACCTTTTAGTATTCGGAGAGGATTTGATAATGCCTGCTGACCTAGTTTTTGGAGTCGTAGGGATGGACCCTGAACTACCCTGCCATGTAGTTTTTGTGGAATGTTTGAGAGACAGATTTAAAAAAGCATATGAGTCTGTCCGAATTGATTTGGAGAAAAGCGCCAAATGGCAGAAAGTAGGATACGATACCGATCTAAAGCATCGGAAATTCCAATCCGGAGACAGAGTTCTCAGATTACATGAACCACTTAGACACATAAAATTAGCGTCTAATTGGGATGGTCCCTTTACTATAACACAAGTTATCAGTGATTGTACCGTAATTATCAAATCTGACCTTGGTCGACTTTATAAGTCAAATGTGGCTAGATTAAGGAAATGGTCTGGGAGGGAGACCTCCACAGAAATGTATGGTGAAGGTTCCGGAAAGATCCTGAACCAGAATCGCATAATAGACCAGGTAAAGAACACTACAGTGAAGCGTGGTCGTGGTAGACCCAAAAAGTGTTCCGAATCAGTGACACCCACGCCAACACCGATTAAGCGTGGGGGAGTTAAAAAAGTCTCGGCAGGTGAAGACAAAAAGAGGAGGAAAGGTGTTTCTAAGGCTAAGAAGCACCTAGAGAAAGCTCTTCAGACTGTCAGGTCCGATAAAGAACTATCCGAGAAGGGGAGATACGTTCGTCGCAGCCCTCGAATTGCCCAGAGGACTGCAGTGACCTAACCTGTATACACAACGGGTGTAATGTTTACATTTAGAGGAACGGATGACAACTGACCCGAAAGGCTTATTTGTCGCCGCCGCATGATGTACCAATGGGTAGTGGACGGATAATCCGGTGGATTTGCTTAAGCTTTCCATAATCTCCACTTAAATCCCCAGACGAGTCATCGGTGTGAGCGATAATTACCTAAAAACAATCAGTTTGTTGATGTACCGCTAGTAGCACGTGCGTTTCCGCATGACGTCACAGTGTCCAGTCTCGGCTGACCTCTCGTGACCCCGCACGCAACCGGGAAATGACGTCACGAATGCTGGCCTGTCGCCATATTGTTTTTCGGTAACGTCCAAGACGGTCGAGCTCGCTCCCTTCTTGGATTTTACCGGCTAGCAAACTCCTCGCTGCTCCTCCAGAGTCTGTCTCCTGGTAGACAGACTCCGTTTGTGTCGGCCCCGGCGCCGTAAAAGCCGGAAAAAGGAGTAGTTTACTCCCGTGGGCGATTCCCCAGTCATGGCTGAGGAATCCGTAGCTGCAGCCAAGCTATCCGGTGACCCGGATAAGCTGACTCCGTCCGCAGAAGCTTTTCCGGAAGCTTTGTCGCCTGTTACACAGGAAGAGAGCGAGATGATGGACGTGGAGGAATCCACGGATCGCTCGTTCGAGGAGAAACTGGCTTCATTTTCACTAAATGAACCAGAGAAACTGTTGTCTCCACTCCCACCCGAGGGATCCCGAGCGGCTGCGAGTGCCGAACCCGCAGCGACAGAGTCCGAGACCACCCAAGTCGACGGACCGAAGGACCAGTGGAAGCCAGCAGTGGCTAACCCGTTCCCAGTAGAGTATGATGGTCGCTACCTGTATGTCCACCCGGAACTGCAGGCACAAGTGACCTACGCGGACGGGACAACCGGTCAGGTTGGACCCGAAAGTTCGGATAGCTGTGGAGGGCACTATGGTTCCCGATCAGCTGACCAGGACGCCTCCCGAGTGGCTTCGAGACTGGCCGTGGTTCCAACGGGGACTTATGGTAGACGCTGACTTCCGCGAGACAGTGTATGAAGCCAACCGAGCCTTCGAGCTCGGAGCGTACCCGAAGCCTGACAAGTCCCTGTGGAACGTCAAGGCAACGAACATTAACTGGGTAGGCTGCGTCTCGGATTCCGAGGGGCAGACTTACCCACGCCCTTGTGCTACCCGGCCCCAGTACCGGACCACAAAGGAGTATCGGGAGGCCGCTGCTAACTTCGAGCAGTGGGATGAAGGTATTTATATAACCGAGCAAGAATTAGTGGACGTCCAGAACAGTTCACTAATCGGTATGGACCGAGGTGCAGCCCTTCGGACGGTTCTCGTCCGCCGAATGACTGCCGAACGGGAGGCTCAGGAAGAGGCTAAGAGGGCCGCGGAAGTACCCGCACCTCCTATCCCCGACCTGAAACTTGCCACCAGGAGTTCAGCCAGTGCTACACCAGCCACCGGCAGTACTACCACTCAGGTAGAAGCCTCGACCTCCAGCGCATCCGGAACCCAGGAACCGGAGGAAGACTGGAAGGTCAGCAAGAACCGAAGGTCCGCTGCTCGGAAGCTTAAGAATCTCCCGGATTCTGCTAAGTACTGCCATGGAGGTTGAATCGTCTGACGAGGAGTCTGTGCACGAGTCCTCGGTTGAGTATGATGAGAAGGCCACTCCATCAACTCAAACCGAGGCCGAACGCTGGGCTAACGCCAAGTCCGGATTCAAATCCCGGATTCCGACGTGCTTCTCCGACTGTGCGTACGGAGTGAAGAAGGACGGCTCTACCCTCTATGCCTGTCCAGACTCAGTCAATAAGAACGATGAGTCGGATGATGAAGATTGGATGCGTCTTTCGGACGAGGACCCCAATCCGAGCAAAGCCTATCGAAAGATGTGGCTTATGCTAAACCACACCGAAGGGTATTACACTTATACCCAGAGGAGGAAGCTGCGTTGGGCTTTAGAGAAGTGGTACGGTGACGACCAAAAGTCCTGTCCCTTCTCTATCTGCCAGGATGCGAGTGATGTCTCGATCCGGACCTGGAGTACTCCAGCCCGGTTTCAACGGCATCTGGTAGAGGCCCACTTCCACCATCACCCGGTTTACATTTGTGATCCGAGTTATGGTAAGAAGGGCAAGAAGTGTACTACGAAGGTGCAATACAACCGACGTAGTGATCTGGCTAGACACCAGAAGAAATGCCACGCAGAAGGTTTGGACGGGGCACGGAAGCGCATCATGGAGCTTCATCAGGAACTCATGAAGGAGTTCGACAGTCTGAGCGAGGATGCTTGGTCTAAGATCCGACCAGGGGACCAAGTCCTCTGCGAAGTTCCGAAGACCAAGGATTCGAAACTCCGAGCAAAGATAGTCCTGACTCCTGGAAAGGGTAAACTGGACATGCACGAGTCCCTCTGGCAGAAATGCGAGGAATCCGGAAAGGATGCAAAGAGAGCTCGTGAAAGGAGCAGGAGAGATCAGAACCGTGGCGGCAACGGTAATGGTCAGGGCACCACTAAACCGAAAATCAGAGTAGAGGACTGTTCCAGGTCCCCTCTGGCTAGGCACCCCGCAGAGCAGGCTCAGGGCACTCCGGTGTTCAAGAAGCCCGAACCTGCCGGATACGCTGGAGCCGTATCTAAGCCTGGGAAAGTTAGTTCTCGAAACTTTCCGTCCTTAAACCAGGGACCTGGACCTGAGAGCCAGACCTTGGTGGTAGGAAAGGATGGTCGCCTTATGCCAAAGAAGACCACCGCATCTGCTGCCGCCGGATCTGCATCCGCTCCAGCCGCCCCACCAGTTACCTTTACCCAGGAGCAGTTGAACATGTACCTGCAAATGGGATTGAAACAGAATGCACCACCTGCCTACTGCGTACCAACGGCAGGTGTGTCCGGAAGCCCTAAACCCGGAAGTGGTCCACAGGCCGCCTCGACTCCTCCCAAGGCTGTCGCTGCACCTGCGAAACCAAAAGACGCTATTACCATTAAAACCGGTAATGCGGAAGTTTGGTTCGAGAAGTCTCGCCAGGGGGAGGCAGATGTCCAGAAGGCCATCTACACCCACTGGGAGAAGTGTGTTCGTGAAAAAGCGACCGAGTTTCATCAGGGTCTCCTAAATGACACCCTGATGTGTATGAAACAGGTGGGCGACGCTGAAAAGCAACGCCTCGAGACCCTCATCCGGGACGATGTGAAGGCCCAGGAGGAGGCTGCCGCAGCTGCCCAAGAAAAGGCAGCTATGGATGTACACGTGTTGGAGAAACGTGTAAAAGAGGAGATTACTCGGAACACCAATCTGAACACTAAGTTCATGAGGGTGTTCGGAGTCGACTTGGACGAGTGGGACGGCACTCCCGAGTCGGCTCTATTTATTCACTAGTGTATGAACACCTATAGTATGTGTTCCGGGTCCCTCTTATGACCAGTCTATTGTATAATTCAGGCTGTATAACCCTTATTGCACCCTGAATAGTCTATTCGGATTTATAACTTCATCCATGAACAATCCGATAGTAGACTTGCTGCTGTGAGACGTATCCGGATGCCAGTTCCAGACTCCTGCTGTTACCCGTGCTAACCACTTACTAGGATGGACTTTACGATTTACCTCTACAACTCATCTATACTCCCGAATGGACTTATACCAACTACTACTATTACTTCCGGATCAACCTATATTGGACTATTTTCTACTTATGTCAACTAAACTTAAAAAAGGATTACGTTTTCTACATAGTTGACACATCCGGACTATTATTCTACATTCTACACCATTCGGATATACTATAAACTTTAGCACTACTAGAGGATTGTGGGTAGCTGCCCCAAAATCAACTACCATGTTCACTCTATATAAGGAAACCATAAACTTTAGCACGTCCATCCCGTGGTTAGCTGACCACACCTACCTACTAGTACCCGGAGGATACAGCAGAAGACTCCAGCAGCATTTATAATTTCTGTATATTGTATATAATGTCATATTTCTATTTTTCTATAATATTATATGTATGTGCATATCCACTAGATACATATTATGATACGGGTACATAGACATTTCTTGATACGGATCTCTAATTATTGTTGGTATTCATATTATAAGATCCGTTAAACTTCACCAGAAAACACATATTATTGTCCTGCGAGACAAATTGTATAATAAGTATATTGATCTGGTGCTATAAAGGTTATTAGGTACACGGTGATAATATATCATTATTGTATTCATTTGCTACACCGTGATTTTTTTTCTTTTCTTTTCAAGTGTATGGTATAAATGGTCCTATTCGTACTACTCACGGAATCCTTAATGGATTCGTATGTTAATAATATACGACATGTCATTATATAGTGAAGTTACTATAACAGTCTTCTTTAAGACTATATATACAAATGTGGTGTTAATAACTACAAACACACATACGGATGTTATTAAGTGATTTATTTATTATCGACAGTTCCGTTACACATAACTGTCATCATCACATGTATACGATTCATATTACTTGTCTTATTAGTTATACCGTGAATATAATATGATATTATATGGTATAATAATTTAACAAACAGTTCCGTTTCACATAACTATCTCTTATTCAAGTAATTCGTATAATATTTCAACATCCTAATTGTTATTTGTAACTACATTTCACTATCGAATATATATATATGACATTCGGTTCATACTCAATTTGGTGTTAATGTTATACCTATGGTTGTACCTCTATTACTAAAGGTTTAGACATGTAGAAATGTTATCCTAGTAATATTATAACTATAACACCCTCCTAAATGTCTGGGGGAGTGGTGTAGAGGTACACGTTATTAAACCATAGGAGTTGGGTACCGTCTGACGTGGCGGGTGAGTCGAGTCGTCGGATGTTCCTCAGGTTCCGGATAGGTGGCAGCACCGATCCGGGTCTGTGGGGACATCTGACGACGAACACCTGGGTCCGTATATAAAGCCCAGGGCTCAGCCGCTACGTCAGAGGCCCTTCTGGCCTCCACACCATGTAAACCATTGTCCTTTAATATTAGCTGCCTCTTTGACATCATCCGGCAGCCGTGAGTGTGCGTTAAGTAATAAAACTAACCGTTGGCATACACTTGGAATACTGTCTTACTCTTTCTTTCCGAACCGTAAGACCCGAACCCCCCCAGGTCCGTAAGGCCACAAACCCTTACAAACCCTTGATGTTGAGTAGGCTCTTTTCATCCTTTAATTTGTATTGAAGATAGGTCGAGAGTTTGTGACTAGGCAGATAACTATGATCAACAAACCAGGTCTGCTGATAGTAATTTCAATGGAGGATCTAACTTAAAATTGTCCCTGAAGAAAGGTTAAAACTGCTATCAATTGATAGAAAATTGTGATTAAGCAATTGGGTGCCCACCGGAGGGTGTTACAGGGCACCGTTTTGACCTTTCCTCAGGTCTATAGGTATATCATGATAGCCCTTTAGTCACAGAGGCCACTTGGGCTAAATGATACATTGTGGCGAATTAAAAAAGAAAAAGGAAATTCATCTCACACCCTGATATCCTACCTTTATGACCAAGAACACATCAAATGTATTTTATTCTAAACTTCTACAACAATTTTACTATAAGATGAAGCTCCACTACGCGATTTTTTGGTACATTCTCACCTAATTTGATCCCTATAGTGCCTAAGGTATAGTGTGTTGACATTCTTATATTGTAAATATGAGATTCAAAATTGTAAACATGAGATTTCAAGGGTTACTTTATGGGTAATCTCGCTCCTTGTGTGTCATATTTACCAACTAACCTGCACCTGCATAGACTCTGTGATTGGGTGGGATTCCAATATATAAACATCAACACAGCAAAATATAAATAACAACACAGCAGTCACACAGATCGCAGGGTCTTGTACTGTAAAAATCAAGCCTGTCTGATATTGAGTTGCAGAGAGTCATCAGTGTGAAAGTCTGCAATATTTACATTACGTCAACTTGATTTAGTAAACAAAAACATCTTTTGGCAACAAAAATGTTCCTGAGATTGTACACAAAGCCTTCCCCACATAAACAAAAAGCTCTCTCAACCTTCTATTCACAACTTGAAATAATAACAAACACCACTTTATAATCTGTGTTTGTGTCTGCTTTTGTGAGAATAGCTCCGATTTCCGGTAAAAATCGCGAAGTGGAGCCTCACCTACAGGCAATTGTTGACTTTCTTCTAATTGAGGGGTCCTCAGTGAAAATATGGTAAAAGTGATTTACAGAATGACTGCATACTTGCTCCCTTTCAACACCAGTGACAGCCTCACAGGATGAAGATACATTATTTGTTTTGCAATGAGACGTGGTAAGAATTTGTAAAATTGGTTTCTGTCACCACTCCATATTGCATCACTATCTATACGGGTTGGCTTTAAAGGCCAGGTCAAACTGCCCAACACACTGGCCACAGCTATTTCCAGGAATACTTTATGTTTGTGGAACGTTCTGAAGAGCTCACTGGCACCATCCATAAAAGACGATGGGATGTAGTAGCCTTCAGCCAGATCATATGGAATAGGGTCATCTGCACCTGTTATATTTTGCCTTGCTCTTCTACACCTATTTCCCAAACTTTGGTTTGATTCCTTTTTTATACCCCAAACGCATCCTCACACACACAAAGTTAAAGTTTTGTCCACTCTCCCAGCAAAGTTATGGAGTCTCATATAGCGACATTTTGGTGAGGGATCTACTGGGAGAGTGCATTAGAGTGGTTCATTGGGTGTGGATTCCTCTCTTTATTTAAGTGAATTTCTAATAACACTGGGCAATTTTGAAAAGATGGATGCTATATTTACATGATATTTACTGGGGAAAAGCACACTTTTAACTGATAATTGACCTACAGAAGCTAAAAGTAAACTTGACAAAGAGGAGTGGAACTGGGAAATCCCGTCTCTCCAGATGGGTCACCTATAATGAGGGGACTAGATTTACATTTATAAATGTCATTTATCAGTCTTTTTATATCTTATCTTGGAGAGCTAGTTAACACATTACCTCAATGTCTCCGGGATCAGGAAAGAGGTAGTTGCCTCCGACAGAGTCGTTATGCAGTGTCTGAAGCATTTTATAGCCCATTTTGGTTTGCCATCATACACTAATGGATATTTCTATGGTAAGGGTAGCACCATCGGTTTGTATAGCAGTAGTGTGGTGTTTTCTTTGGTGGCATGATGGTTTTTCTTGTTTTGTTTTTTAGTTTGGACTGGACTGTACCAATAGCTATTTGACATTGTGGGCCTGTACAACAGCTATCTGTGTTAAGAACCACTATCTGAAGTCCTGCAGTTAGAGACTGGTCATCCAACCGCTATCTGTGTAAAAATAACGCTATCTGTATCAAATCCAGTGTGCCAAACAGCTGATATAAGTATTAAAATACATTTTAAGTGTATCAAAATTGTTCATGTGACTTAACATGTTGATATAAAATTTCTACAGATGGCGTTAATATACACAGATAGTGGTTGGATGAGTTCTACATATCAGTGGCGGGTGGTTATCTGCTATGTGTAGTACTTCAGATACGTTGGTTATACATGTAGCGGTTGTACAGTGCCACTGGTCATGTCTTTGTAGGACTTGGAGGTAGTTGAATTATTCTACTTGGCCCAACCCTTCCCAATTCCTGTTTATGTTGTATTAGCTCATCTTTTTCATTAGATCCAGGGTAACTTTGTCCTGTCAGTGTTCCCTGGAAGGCATTTCTCAAGATGGTACGACTATAGACCCCCGTCAAGTAGTAGTGGGATCCCTCACTCTAATGCGATTATCAGTAATTGATAAATTGCGGGCAATGAGACTGACAGACAAATTCATACTCCATCTAGTGGTGGTTCCAAGTACTCACCAGACTCTCAAGGACTTCTGCTAATCACTGAGCAACTCTCAACCCCGGTTGCAACGGGTGACACACTTTACCTTTTCTCACCCGGCGTTCATAACAATACGCCTTATAAACGTTCCCACCACTCTCACCCTCTTTTTAATGGTGTGGTTTTCATAAAACTCAGGACTTCTTAGTACTTTGATATGTTGACTTACCATATATATAATACTCAAACTTTATACTATGGACTCTGAACATTTATCCATTGTGCTTACCTCATTTACATATTCAACTCTTAGGTACAAACCGGTATCTCATTAGTTTAGTTACAAGTTTATCATAAACCATATTTACGCTTGCTAGTGTAATAAAACTCCACTTTATGAATTTCCTGTTCAGTGTTCTCAATACAGCCCTACATCTGGTGGTCACTGGTAGATAACACTGGTACGACTGCCATACCAAACCTTATTATAAATACTGCTTGAAGTGCTGATCATACAGAGCAGTCATAGTACATTACCTACGATCACCCACTCTAATTTTATGGTGTCAAATCGTAGTGGATGTGTGCAGTTGTAGCATCTTGTGAAATGCCCTCCTGGTCCTTTAAGAGTTCTTTTATGATGCTACCAGCACCAGATCATTCCCCTATGTGTAGTTTTTTTATTACATTGTTTATTGCCGTTCAACACATGTAGATCAGGAAGAGGCGCGGGCTGATCACCAAGCCCTGGGACACTCCACAGGGTACGATGTGGTAGCCGATCTTGTTTGGTTTGCTTTGGTCTGCTGTTTCCTCATACTTACACTGTGAAAATCAACTGTTGAATCTACCAGGGATCCTTGTGGAACTGAAGAGTGAAACACCGTAATTATACAACACTAAAGCCATTGTAGTTTTTACAAGAAGCTCCAGAGGGCAGTGTGGTAGGACAAGGCATCTCTGTGAAAATAACAACATCTCTGTGAAAATAACAATGGACCTTTGGCAACTTTGGGACGAGGAATCCTTCATTCTTTCGACGACATTTTTTTTTGCAATGTAGATAACTCTTTATGCATGTCAAAGGTTGCAATGATTAAACGCTTACCTGCAGTATCGAGTGATCAATATGCCCACCATAACCACAGATTCAATAGAAATTATTATAATTGCCCTACACTTTTTGAACCAGGATTGATTATTTCACAGGCCCTTAACATAGAAAAATCATTCAGACACAAATTTGAAGCTATAATAAGGGGCTATCTGATTTTACATTTTTCATCATAGTTTGAACATTACGTGTCTGTTTGCCATGGAAACCACGCCAGATTTTACTGAAATCTTTGATCCTCCCTCTAGTTCTCACCACGCCGAGATCCATTACAGAGAAACTATTATCACCTTTGCAAGGCAAGTGGCCAGACCTAAATTCTGCTATTTTTCTTTTATCAGCTTTTTGTCTGAAATCACTCAAATTTTGTTTTGTAAAAAATCCCTATTATTTGGCAGCGTTTTCCCGATGCTCACGGCCTAGTTAACTTATACAGATATGTCCCGTTTAACAGATATTTACAAGTAGCCCTAACAACAGTGTTTATCAACATTGTCAACACAACCCAAAAATTTGTCAATATTGATTCCATTTTCTGTGCCCACTGGGAGTGTCCTACCTTTTTATGGTAAGGGAGTGATCATTTTTTAACAAAAGGGGGGGGGGGCTGGTGGGTTTGCGCGCGGACGTGCGAAAAAAATTTCGACCCCCCCTCTCGAGGGGGTAAAATTTGTTTGACCCCCCCCATAAGGGACAAAAATCGCGCCCGAACGTCCCCTTTTAGCCTATAGTAACGCGCAGGGATTTCCACTGAAAACAAGTGAAATTATTTTGACCCCCCCATCAGAGGTATTGAAAAAATTCTGACCCCCCCTGGTCAAGGGGTTGAAAAAATTCTGACCCCCCCTCAAACCCACCAGCCCCCTCCCCCGTTATTAAAAAATGATCACTCCCTAAATACTTCGGGAGAGTGGCCACCTAAACTAAACTAATATTTGTCACACATGTGCTCTTTACATTACATCGATTGGTATATATGTGGACAAATGTCAGTGTATCCATATTGATTGGGTCAGATCTGATGGACTGTACATAGAGCTTTCTTTTATATTTTTCTTTACAGCTACAGAATCTTTTCTCTGAAAATTGAAAGAATCTCGTAAATACCACAATTATTACTGAAACCATTAAGCTTCAAAATGAATCGTTTTGTTTGGAAACTAATCAATGTCAGTTATAATTAATGGACGTATCTGTATACACTAATATTCCATTACGTTAGGACATGCAACTTCATTGTAAGCATAGCCATATTATGATTAAGAATGGAATATTTCCAAGTTGATTCTTAAATGGATATTCTTGATCAAATTCCACTAATTCGGCTTAACTAAAATACAGATAAGAATAAGTGCATACATGTACGTGTACAAAATCTGTATCGATGAAGTGTTAATATCCCGTGCACCACTATTGCCAAGAAGTTTATTTTTGATTATTACCATATTACTTTAGACACACCTCTTTCATTATTTTACACTATACCCAGTAAGTTATCCGCCCACCCCCTAAAGCCTACAGTCCACGTGACATCTATCACGCGAATTAGCCATACACAGCCCACTTGGCAAAGTCCATATTTTCAACATTTGCAAACTTATTCTTTTAGGTTTGAGTTCCTTTGACCTAACAATAAAAGCGTTTAAAAGAATGCGAGAAAAAAGTTTTTTTTATGTGTACATGACATTGTTTTGACATATTAAAAAAAAACGTTTGCCAAACTTAGGAACCAAATAAGGACTTAATTTACGTCAAAAACGTTTTTATGCCAAGTGGGAGCCTATATAGAATCTGACGATAGAGGCCAAATGCACTATAGACTACTATAGTAGCCTGAGTATACTTGGCCTCTATCTCCAGATTTATAGGATTTGTATGACTCATTCACATGATGGAGGCCGAGTGGACTATGGGTTTAAGACACACAATGCATAGGCCAACAGGTCAATGGACTCTAGATGACCGTCACACATGTTATCTAACTAAGAAGGTACCAAAGTGGGTGAACAGGGGCTCAGGGTCGATGATAGCTGCTGTAGGATCATCCCACACGATATATGATGCATAACATATTGCCTCGTATATGGCACACTGCCAACTCTTTGGAGAAAGGGTAAAGAAGCATCTGGGGCTAAATTTTGAGAAGTTAGCACTATTCCATGGTATAATATTGCTAATTAAGGTGCATCCTAATGTTTACTTATGCTATATTATAAGGTGTAACAGGATCCTATCCCCGCATGTAAGTTATGCCTAAAAGTTATATTTTATATGCAGTGTATTATTGTAAGTTGCAAAACAAGGAAAGGAAATGAGGACCATTGTGATCACCCATATATTCAACCTGAAACTACCACACAAGGGCGCCCCCAGGCCATACATGGTATAGTAAGCTATAGACCAAACATTATTAGGGTAGCAAATTGTGGATTGATTACTGAACAACTGATGCATAATGTAGTGGAGGCAAAGATGATCCCTACCTCCATAATCCCCCATAGCAGCGCAGGTCCAACCCACTGTCTTCACAATCATTTTCTACCTCGACTCCACTCATTGCATCTTTCTAATTGTGAATTAGAAATTCCAGTCTCAATTTACCACCAATATGCGTACCTTAACCATTACTGTTCTGCTGGTGCAGATACTGATAGGCGTAAAGGGACAGAACCTCCTCTCTACCTACATCGCTACTCCTGAAGCCTCAGGAGGAGGTATAGTAAGGAGTAATGCCTTGGGGTGTGGCCGTGTCTGTAGTCAGGACACTACCTGCAGGGGGTACTTTGTGGCAGATAACAACCCTGACTCATGTGTTATCTTCACCAACAGTAATGTAGGTGGAAATACTCCAGGTAACGGGACATTTTATTGGATGGTAAGTTAGAGGGTCTTAAGTATGTCGTTAAGTTTTCAGTTTCTTAGGATAGAGTAATTTATGTGGCATTTACATCTGCTAGGCTTTGCTAAACCCCTTCTTCTTGCAGTGGTTTACAAGTGCATATGAAATAATCGCTCAAATATATGTCCTCCATGGTAGGATAAAGTCTACGTAATAACTATGTTTAATAGGAAAACCCTGCTTTATTTCAATGTCCTTCCTTTCACTAGAAAAATATTCTTGAGTCTGGATCCAGGCTCTGGCAATGTCGCCAAAATGAGTATGATTTGAGACTCAGCCTGATCCCGGGTTGATACTCAGGCACATCCAACGTATCATGCCAGGATCAGCCTCAGGATGTGCCAGAGCATCATGCCAGGACCAGGCTGAGTCTCAAATCATACTCATTTTGGCGACATTGCCTGAGTCTGGATCCAGATTCAAGTGAGTAAGAGTATTTTTTCAATGTTGGTATTAGTTATTTGTCAATTTGTGTTTATATTGTAGCATGTAAATGAAACAAATCTTGCAATCCTTTGGAAATTACCCAGTGAAAAACATTGTTCAAAGTTCAATGTGTTATATCATTTCTCATTTCCCATGTGAAGGTACAACTGACAGCCATGCCAATTGCTCCTTAACACTCAACAATCATTGCAAAAGGTTTATTACATACAAATAAATTTAGAAATGCATGTATGATTAAACTGTGCACCTGTACACCCAATGTACAGGTTCCACCTACAGAAACCCCCAGGACCTGTGCTGAGATAGCCATACAGCTTCAGACTGCTATCCCTTATGGCCAATACCAAATAGATCCTGACGGCCCTGGAGGACTCGATCCCATCAATGTCACCTGTCACAGCGAAGTGGATAATGCTGCCAGTGCAGTGACCTATGCGGACCATGATAGACTGATGCAGGAAAAGGTCTCTGCTACAAATGCTGATTGGGAAGTGGCCTATGGCTACAGACATACAATCACATACAATGATACAACCACCCAGCTGAGGGCCTTGGCTACCCTGTCAAATGCTTGTCGGATGAAAGTAGAAATCAGATGTTATAAGGTTATCGATCAGTATCTTATCATTGTTGTCTAGCAATTGATTTAGTTTATTCCGTAAACCTGTACCATTTATTCTTACAATTGGTATGGGAACAGGGACAACCAGATCATGGAAAAGTAGCGCTATTCTGTTTATAAAGGCAACATTGTTTCAAGTATAAAGAAAGGACAGTATAAGTGACATGACTGAGAGTAAGGGATTTAGGGCTATCATTTCACAGTTGTAATTCATATTCAGTGCTCACAATATGATTGAGGGAAGTACATGACCACCCAAATTGATTGTGTAATACATCTAGTGTGAAGTTATTATTTGTTCACCATATGATCTAATTGTCCATGCCATCAACAAATGTGCAACTTTATTCATTTTCATTTTACAAGGTGTTGTTTGAAGATTCTAGTGGCAACTATCTAGCAGGCTGGGTGGCATATGATGGCACAGTGTTCCCTATGACCGAAGGAAGTGATGTCTGCCCTCTTGGTGATACTAGTAGGTGTATTTATATTCATAGGTCAATCTAAAATGTTTTGAATGTTGATAATAAGGGGTTACCTACCCTGGAGTACCTGTGGGGTCGTAAATCCACCGGGGTTTCACCAGATAAATTCTTCCTTTTAACTGCATGTAAGTCATTGCTTATAGATCTATTTAGACCTTAGTTAGTGTGGCCTATCGGACAACCCATTGTGTAGCTCATACATAGGGGCTTGATATAGTAAAGGATGGCAACCTTTTCAGGCCCCAGGTGTAGCTTATAGCATTCTCTCAAAATCAAGATGCTGATCACAAATATTTCTGCAGGTGTGACTTATACACAAAGTTTTACAGTAATTGATTTGTTGATATGGTGGCTAAAAAATCTCATGGTTTAAAAATCACATTGCATCATAGTGTTTTATCTATACACATCAGACACCCGGAAGTGTGCCTGTAACAACGATGCTACATGGTACACTGACAGTGGCTATATCAATAACAAGGATCACTTCCCCATCAAGTCTCTGGCCTTTGGGGACATGGGACCTGGAGATGAGACCCTGGAGATAAAAGTGGGGCAGTTGGAATGTGCAGGTAGGGATTGGTGATGACTCTATGTGAGGCATACTTAT
The DNA here is from genome assembly GCA_949317995.1 of Acholoe squamosa. Lineage (NCBI taxonomy): Eukaryota > Metazoa > Annelida > Polychaeta > Phyllodocida > Polynoidae > Acholoe > Acholoe squamosa. The sequence continues at coordinate 37,989,630 of OX439049.1, forward strand.
GATATTTTTACCCAACCATTCCAGTCTTCGTCCTAATTCTTTCTCCATTTCACCTCATTCTATTCATTGCATTTTATTTTATTTTGCAACCTTATTATTGTTGTTATAACTATGTGTACTTGGTTTAAAACAGTATTGACAGAAGCTGACTACTTAACCACGCCCATGGCTATGATGAACAGCTAGTTGTGACAACTTGATTTATGGCCAATAAAAATTCTCAAACTCAAACTCATGAATATTGGAACTCACGTATACCATTCTGTTCACATTGTGCGAGATTCAATAAAACTTTGAAAGAAAATACCCAGAAATTCTATAAATCTTCAAAATTTTACTTGGGGGCACCTAAATAATTCAAAGTGCTTCGCTTGTGATGCCCAGTCCTGTTACTTTCAAAAGTCACGTTGCTTCCAACATGGCTACCCCTGAAATTTCTCATAGTTTTTGACACTTCTCACGCCTTTTGTCTCACCTCACAGAGGAGTCAAAATTCGTGCACCACCGCCGCGTGCATGAAGTAAAAATCATTCCCTTTTCTTACTGAAAATATAGGCAAAATTATTTTGCCACCCCTCATGTCAGGTTCAAAGTCCCACCCACCCCCGTCAAGGTATCAAACGATTTTGCCCTTCGCCTAGAGTTAAAAAATGCTACTACTTTAAAAGATGAATCTGTGTTTGACTCATGTGGCATAGGCCTACATCACACTAAAGATCTATTAATTATGAGATCATCATAGATTCACCCTCTCATAGCCATGTACAGAGTAGACTGTTAACCCTCTAATGGTCCATAGATACTTTATGCCAATTGGTCGTTATGATGCATGAATGCAGTCCTAGAAGTGCTGGCGGGTCTGCTTGCCTGAACCTCATTGGTGCGTCATGACAACCAATGAGTATGATGCACTCCTGCATCCCAAGCGGCCCTTAGGGAGTGATGATTTTTTAACAACAGGGGGGGCTGGTGGGTTTGCGCGCGGCCGCGCGAAAAAAATTTGATCCCCCCTCTCGGGGGGGAGGGGGTAAAATTTTTTCGACCCCCATAAGGGACAAAAATCTCACGTGAACGTCCCCTTTTAGCCCATAGTAATGCGCGGGGTTTTCCACTGAAAACAGGTGAAATTATTTTGACCCCCCCTATCTGAACCCCCCGGTCAAGGGGTTGAAAAAATTCTGACCCCCCCTCAAACCCACCAGCCCCCCCTGTGGTTAAAAAAGGATCACTCCCTTAAACTTTAACTTAAAGTGCAATGTGACAATGTTTCTAACAAACACTCTCTTTATATAAGGTGCAGCTGAATGTGGATCTCCCCCTGACATCACCTTTGCCACGAAGGATGAAGAGGGACGTGATGTTGGAGATTCAGTTAACTACAACTGCTTCCCTGGGTTTGTCTTTGATGATGGTTTTGGCTGGATGGTGATAACATGTATGCCTGGTGGGTTCTGGGAGACCCCGCTGTACAATAAGTGTGGGCTGGGTGTCAGTAACTTTAATGAAGGTATGGGGGAACGACCGATTGATGAAGGGTTCCCTCTGGGCCAAATTCCACCAGCTGAAGGTTAATAGAGGGTGCATCAACCCTTTATAGCCTGTGATTGGACTAATCTTCCTGGGTGACTATTTCCATTCTTTTCTACTTAGACAAATAGAAATTTGGAAGAAAATGTATCTGATGCACTCCCCAAGAATATTTGATCAGAATTCCATACCCTCCATGTTCCAGGGATGGGGTCTGTGCTCCTGAGCAAACCCATTTTTTTTGGGCCATTTTCAAAAGATTATTATAAGAAATCCAATAGGCCAATAATAGTATTGGCCTAGCTTCTATCAAACAAGTATTGTCAATGGGGAAATATAAGGCCACACCCCTCGTGTTATGTTGCTGCATAGAATGGGAAAACTCGATAATTATTAGAGGTGGTAACGATGTTGTATATACCATAAATTACAAGGTAATACGCCGAGGGTAGTCATAGCATGTCTGCTCAGAGTATAACTATCTGGCTTTGCACAGCTGCTACATTGAAATTCAATGCAGGATGTACACTCTCATACTGCACGACTCTATTTACAGCACAGTGCAGTGTATTTTTAGAAAAAAACACTAGAACACTACTACAAATCCTATAGGTGAGGCTCCACTACACGATTTTTGTTGAAAATCGGAGCTATTCTCACAAAAGCAGACACAAACACAGATTATCAAGTGGTATTTGTTATTATTTCAAGGTGTAAATTGAAGATTGAGAGAGCTTTTTGTTTATTAGGGGAAGGCACATTTTTGTTGTCAAAAGATGTTTTTGTTTACTAAATCAAGTTGACCTAATGTAAATATTGCAGACTTTCACACTGATGACTCTCTGCAACTCAATATCAGACAGGTTTGATTTTTACAGTACAAGACCCTGCGATCTGTGTGACTGCTGTGTTGTTATTTATATTTTGCTGTGTTGATGTTTACATATTGAACTCCCACACAATCACAGAGTCTGTGCAGGTGCAGGTTAGTTGGTAAATATGGTGCACAAGGAGAGAGATCACCCATAAAATAACCCCTGAAATCTCATGTTTATAATTTTGAATCTCATGTTTACAATATAGGAATGTCAACACCCTATACCTTAGGCACTATAGGGATAGAATTAGGTGAGAATGTACCAGAAAATCGCGTAGTGGAGCCTCACCTATAGACCCTACAGTAGATTGTTATGTACCCACGACAGTGGTCTTTGCTGCCGATTTACAATTCGGGCTGAGAGTGTATTATTGTTACATCAATACTGCGTCTTGATTAAATTATGTACACTCCTTCTTTTAGGGAGTGGTAATTATTCATCAACAGGGGTGGGTGGGATGGGGGTGGGGATAAAACATTTTAACCCTTCTTGAGGAGGGGGGGGTCATAAAAAAACTTTTGACCCCTCTACAGACGGGGGGGGGGCATGAAGAATTTAGACTCTTTGCAACAAAAAAGCAGGCTATTATAGATCAAAGCGTCCGATCAAAGAGGGCCACACAAAAATTCACCGAGACCCCCTGTTGACAGATAATGACCACTCCCTTAAACTGATTAGTTTGAATAAATTTCCAGTTAGCAATTGTATCGTTATGTTTAATGCAAATTTGTGTCCATGACCTATATGATATATGAGCATTGTGAAAGACGCTAGTTCTTAATATAATCCCCCTAATTGTATATACCATAAATCACAAAATAATGCGTCGATGGTAGCCATATTATGTTAGTTCAGAGTATAGCTATCTGATGTTGCACAGCTGCGCAAAGATTCACCGACACACTGTTGACAAAATAGTGACCACAATTAGTTTGAATAAATTTCCAGTGAGCAATTGTATAGTTATATTTAATGCAAATTTGTATCCATGACCTATAATATATGATCATTGTGATAGACGCTAGTTCCTAATGTCAGTTTCAGTGCTATCTTGGAAGATTATTGTAAGAATTTGTTTTTGCTAATTCTTATAATGCTTAGACCTACTTCTATGCTTTGCCAGTCTGTCCTCTACCAATTTTTGTAATTTTGAAAGGCTCTCTTGACCAGTGACATTCCTAAAAATGGCAACTCTCATCATTTCTAAATGCCTAATCTCACACGTCATCAGAGTTATTTAAGGTCGATTTAAGACCATGTAAGATCTTTACCAGTGTTTACTAATTAACATTAAGGATCAGTCCTTTCTGACGTCTAAGTATAAAGTTGTAGTTTCCAAAAAGCCTTGTGTGGAATAATAAAAAAATCCAATCTGTTCTCTTAAATTTCTTTCCTTGACTTTATTCACTTACAGTGATAGCAACTTAAAATACCCAGGTTTAGGTCCATGAGTAGGCACCCTCTCCAAAAGTGGTTGATTTTGTAGCTTTATATGTGCTACTATTAGATTCCTCATCTGTGACTATTGAAATGAATATTATCTATTATTATTGTCTATCATTCCCAGTAGTGTAGGGTATATTAGCGTCCAACGGTTGAAAATCAAGCCTAAGGCACACCTTAAAGTATTCCCTCGCCACTTTATGTATTTGATGCACCTTCTAGTTATACATGGGGTATTACTATCCCTACCTCTCTTACTTCACATTCTGCAGGTATGTGTGCATTGGTGGGTGTCAAGCCTAGTCGCGTAAAATTAGGCAAAATAAGGCATGAACATTGAATAAAAGAGAAGAAAGCTGATTTTTGCAGGAATGATCCTTCTATACGTTGGCTTTTTCCTGTAAAAGGTCCTGGTGTCTCCCACACTCGGCTATTTTTTAAACCCAGTTCAATATCATGGGTTAGAATACAAACTGACTGCTAGATTTCTACTAAAATTTGTGTCATTTCTACACCAAAACAATGAGTCAAGGGACTCCACATATATCAATTTCATCAAAATAAGTGTTTATTTATACTAGCAGAACATATAATTATATGCTGAAGGTGATAGTGATATCCTGAAATCCATATCTGCTACTAGTAAGAACATAAAACTTTATTATCAATATACTTTTCTGTACTTTAACTACATACTCTACATGTCACTATGGCTACTTTACCATGGTTCATTTCTCACTTCCTAAATAAAGAAAATACATTCATGAGCCTCAGAAACCCTGAAGTGTTTTTTTTTGCATTTGCTGAGTTCTATAGGGCACCGCCAACCTTGGCAAGATTAATTTAAACACAAAGAGGTGATTGGCCGTTTTGTCTGTGTGATGAATAATAATTATTGTAAAATTGATTTTGAGTGCACAGATGATGAATGCAGAGAACCTTTAACCTAAAAGCACAGATCCTTGTTTATATTCATTCCACTGAAGTACCTGATCCTTTTGAATGGAGCAAAAAGAGAAATCAAGCAAATGGACCCCAGGATGGACAATTGAAATTTGTCATGAACTCACAAAATGGGGGTGTTATCAGGGTTAAGGGTTTACTCAAAGATGTAAGTGTGAGAAGTCACCACTCCCATGTACAGTCTTTTGCCATGCTGAGGACTTTATTGAACAGTCATTTTAATGTTTAAAATGACTGTGAGGGTAGGCTTCCATAGTTTATTTGTGAGAGTTGACTGTACTGGCTGAAGTTCAACTCATGGGAACTCAGGTATTTGATTTTGTACCGGTATTTACAAATGTGAGCATGATTAGATGTGAAGAAGATATCTGATTAACAATGTACATAGCTAACTATAGTGAATTCCCTTGTATAAGCTGCACCTGACAATTGATAGTTTAGTAGTTTTCAATAGGGTAAATAAGCTGTAAGCTGAATAAGCTGCATCCTAACTTTTGGAAAATTCTATATGCTGCAGGCCTCTGGTCCACATATAAGGCGCTGCTTATTCAACATAGTGGCCATCTTGGATTTTACAAGCCAGCTTATAATACTAAATAAATATGTAACTTTCAGATGAAGCTGTAGTGGATAAAACATATGATGTTTCACAGATTTGCCACATAATGTCTGGTCATTAGAATGCCTTAAGCAATTAATATACATGTAAGACCAATACTAAGCAGCCATATTGGATGTGAAATTGCCACAGCTGCACTTTTTATCTTTCCAGCTTTAATTCACAGTTTTGTTTGATATTTGATAACCGGTTTGTGATTTGGGAAAAATTAATTTGCATTCATTCCTCTCTCTGTACTGTCACTATAATAATACAAAGGTTTTGGGGCTTTGGATATATATACTAGGCTCACTGGTGGCCATCTTGGATTTAGAAATTAGCAAATACTAATATGAAATTGTTAATATTGACATTCAGGGAGGTTATAGAGGGTGTTACCCAAGGTGAATCATAGATTTGCCAAATAGTGATGTCTGCACAGTACAACGTCTTTAGCATACATGTAAGACCTATATCTGGCAGCCATATTGGATTTAAATTGAGAGAAATGGCCTAACATTATCACAGTAACAGTTGTTTGTTCCAAGCCTCAATTCATGGTTTTGTGTGATATGTAATGACCAATTTGTGATTTTGTGAAGAAACTTAAATCAGTCAATGGTGACCATCTTGGATTTGGCAGCCATATTGGAAAATAGAGCTTGGCGCTTACTCTAGTTTTAAAGAGCACATCAAAATGCATCACTGTACGGAGTTATATGATTCTATGATAAAATGCACACACTACCCTGATTGTTGCACCATTCTACTGGACTATTCTAGGGGACGCATAAGTTGTCTACATGTATATCATATGCCGCATAACTCTGTGCTTCTCTCTGTCTCCTGCAGGGGGCACCTCGGTCGCACCAGTAGTTCCACCCCATCACACTGGGGTCGCCCTTGTCGCGCTGCTTCCCGTTTGTCTCACCAGGGGGCGCGCGGATCTGGTTGCCATGATATGATTCCACTTGTTGTTATGTCGCTATAAAAGGGCAGTTTGGGACCCCGATCAGAAGCTTGTTGGTGGCTGAACGCACCCCCTTGCCAAATTTTCAAATTCTTTGTGTTACCGATAGCTGTTTAAAATGGGAAGGAAGAAGAAGTCGTCGGTGCCACCAACCCCACAGTCCAGTGGAGCTTTTGTGGGACTTCCGAGGGGACAGGATGAGCCATTGTGTGTGTGTAATTCTTTTATTTATACAGGCTAAGTAGAGGGTGATACCCTTTTTTGATAAGAAGCCTGTATTAGTAGTATAGGTACATGTCTCATCAATATCAACTGAATGATCCTCAGTCAAAATCAAAATCACATCAAGAGAAGACCATAAGGGTCTTACAGGATGGTATGTGTGTTACTGCATTAGCAATGGCACACATACCATCAACACAGTAAAAGGTACACCCACGAGGGGGTGCGCGGGCATACCTTTTACCGTGTTGATCAACATATCATGAATAATTATGCACCTATCAGCTTCAAAGTTTGTTAGAATTCCATGGCCTAGTGCCAGGATTAGAGTTAGTAGTAAATAGTACAATGTCACTGTTGTAATGTGATTGTAGGTACTGTTGTCAATTATGCAGCTTGTAGTCAAGACGACTAATAGAGAGAATGATAGAAGTAGAGAGTAAAGTTTGAATAGACTGGAGAATAGTAACAGGAAGAATAGATAAGGACAGAGATAAAGTGGTAGTAAGCTCATATAGCCTCGCCATATGGACATATATAATGTATAAGTTTATATAGAAAAGGGGGGGGGTAAAATTAAGTGGGGTATGGGGGAATTAGGGTCAATACCAAGAGGTAAAGAGGTTTGGCCGGGGCTCACAATCTCTCATCTCTCACCTATGCAGTGTGGTCCGGCAGCTCAGCCACAAGTAATAAAATATGTATTTCTCGTCATTCCATTGCTTGAACTGCTCTTTTGTTTTGATGGCCTTGACAGTATTGTCTTGTCCATTCCATGTTGAGGCTGCCCTGTATTTGAGACTATGTCTGTAAATGGGGTTACAGGATCTTCTGACCTTGATGAGACGCTCATCATGTTGCCTAGTTCTAATATTCCTCCTGTCCAAAGCTTCGATGTCCAGTGACAAATCAAAAGCTTCTCTCTCCTATCTGACATGTAATTTATACAAGCTATTTTCATGAGTTTTTCTGTATTGGTGGTACCAGTTTTCCAAAGACAGGTTCTGAGGTTTTTGTTTACTACTAGTTGGATTTTGTCTTGGTGGGTCTTAATACATGGGTAGTATAATTTTGACATCTCCATAATCAGCTATTGGAATGAGCATTTTTATAAGTACATCTTTGGCAGCTTGGTCTATGAGGTTGTTTCTAATTTTTCTGAATAAATATAATTTATGTTTCAGTTTATGTACTACATTATCAACTTGCTTCTTGAAATCTAGTTTGGAGTCCAAATGAAGAGCTAAGCTTGTTTACATATGCAAGAAAAAGCATCAGGCCCAAAACAGAGCCTTATGGGATGCCATGTGTTAGTATTTCTACATTTGATATCATGCTGTTGTCTTAAGTTGTTTTGGTTCTGTGACTGAGATAATTTTCTATCAATTTAGATGAATTTTTGTCAAAACCTAGGTGTGTTAGCTTTTTTTTTTTTATCAGAATTGTGTGGTCTAAAATGTCAAACGCCTTTTTGAAATCTAAATGTATTGCAGTTGTACATTTATTGGTATTAAGAGAGTTATATATGTTATTAGTGAACTGAGACTGTCTATTGTCCCCTACCAGGCCTGAATCCATCTTGGCCTTTGCTCAATAAGTCATCATTGTTAAAATAATCCACTATTTGCTTATGAAGGAAATTTTCTGTAATTTTTGCTGGTAATGGAAGGATGGATATGGGTCTAAGGTTCCCCACGTCAGTTGAGTCACCTCCTTTTGGAAGTGGTGTGACCTGTGCTTTCTTCCAATCTGGGGGGAAAGATTGTCTAGTGATTACTTAATAAATGATATGGGATACATGGTTTGGGAGAGCTAACATGACATCTTTCAAAACATTTGTGGTAATATTTTGAACACCAGAGGACTTAGTGACATTGACATCCTTTAACCCTTTAACTGCCATCCTTTAAAAAGGTCATTTGACCCTTAACTGCCGGCCCTATGCCCTAGGGCACAGTATGGGCATATTATACGTCCCTTAATAAGAATCTTAAGAGGTTGAAAAATTTCAATGACTCTTGGATTTTGAACTTTTCTGACAAGGGCACATGTGTATTCATGTAGAGACACAGTTATATTGGTAAAATTGAACAAACATTTTTATGATAAGGGATGTCAGGAATATGGTAGTCCTGCCCTTGGGCATTCCAATGATGCTGCCCTGAGGCAGCAGCGGCAGTTCAGGGGCATTTCAGATGCTGCCTGAGGGCTTCAGATGCTGCCTAAGGGCAGCAGTGGCCTTTAAAGTGTTAAGTTCGGAATGATGTCCTCTGGGGTACATTATTCAAAGGTAAAGTTGGAATCTATGGGATTCCCTAAGCGATGCCACTGCTGATTCATGTCTTTGGCTAAATTGCTTCCAATCTCTGCAAAGAATGAGTTAATAAAATCAGCAGTATCTTCGTCTTAGACCTCGGAATGTGTATCTTTATCTACTAGATTGAACTTTACATCAGTGGGTTTGGGTACAAAAAATGATTCTTTTGAAACCTTAATGTTGATCAATATTCACACTCTAAAGCATCTCTATGAACAAGGTGAAGATCTCTTAGGCATTATAGACCATGTTGAATTGTTGTGCGAGAAGGCTCATACCCACATTTATAAAGCGAGTGCCTTAGTTGAATGTGATAAATCCGTGCGCGATCGAGCAAACAAAAAAGGTGTGCCAGCTTATGATGCTGTCAACAATGCAGACGTTTTGAGGCACTTTAGTTATGATGGCGTGGTGGTGTCTGAAAAACCCAAGTCTAAAATCTCAAAGTCAGCAGGTCCTGCTAAAAACTCATGCTTTGCCTACAATAAGTCTGGGGGTGGCTGTACCGCCTCCTCCTGCAAATTTATACTCGCACAGGTGCATGTATTGCCAATCTCAGGCCCATGGCGCCTCCACCTGTACCTCAAGCTCAAAATCTAATAAGTAGGTTTTTGTGAAGGTGGGGGATTTTCCAGTAAGTGCAAGTAGTGTTGTAGTTAATCTTGGCCCTAGTACTGCGGTAAGCTTTTCCCCAGAACTAGTACCGGTACATGAAATGATAGTTACGACATTAATGATGTTGCTACTGACCCCATACAGTTGTATGACAATTACTGCCCTACTGTAGCTCTTTAGCCTACTAAAAACATTGAAAATAACGATAGTTTATTGTTCCCCATTGATAGTTATAGTGATGTTCCTACTGTTGATGTTTATGAGTGTTGCCTCCAGGGCATGTGTGAATGTGTAAATCATTCATTCCCAAAGACAAAACCAACATTCCTATGATTTCTGATGCTTCATAAAGGGGTTTTGGTGCTTGGTCTGGTAGGGATTACTTATTGGTTCCTGGAATGATTCTGGTGTGACTGGTGATGGCTGTGACCATAAGGTATCTCCTCCATTAATCGACCGTATAGATGTACATGAAGGAAACATAAATGTATATGAACTCTGGCCTGTATTGGCCGGCATTAAGAGAAGTATTAGCAATGATTAATTCCGGAAGATCAAAAAATGCACTTTGTATGGAATGGTTGCGTGAAATTTATTGGCTTTGCTTTATCCATAATATAGATTTATTTCGCTCCTTATATTAAATCTGAGGATAACAGTCATATTAGCAGATAGGTTTTCCAGGTTAAAATACAGGAAATAATATGTTAACCTTTGTAATCAATCATTTGCAGAACATGACATGTGTTGTGTATCGTTGCAGCTCACGTGTTAGAAATCCTATATTAACACCAACGTGCCTTTGCTGAGAATGGTGTCGCCTTGGCAACACAGCTGGCTAGGAAGGCTCAATTAAAAAGGTATAAGAAATTCTGTAGGATTTATAGATTTAAAACTTTTCCTTGTGATCCCACCTACTTGTCAAAGTATATGAAACCAGTCTCAGTGCGTAATTATATGTCAGCCATCTGGTATTATACGGTCATCCTGGTTATAGCTCTGACTTAATCTTAAAACAAACTTTGAATGACATCGATATAGGTCTTATACTCAGCGTTCAAATAATAAACATTACCCATTGTCTGTTCATGACCTTTTAGCAATGTATAAGATCCTTGATATGTCTATAAATGAAGACCGTGTGTTCTGGATCGCAGTGATTCAAAGGTACCGAGGTCTACTTCGGAAATCCCACATGACTTGCTCGCCTCATACCATGCATACCTGGGATGTAGATGTGAATACCTACGGTGTGATCATTGCTACTTCAAAAACCGACCATTTTGGTAAAGACCCTTTCTATGTTCACCTTTGTAGAATACCAGGGTCCCCCTTGTGTCCTGCTAACTTGATTCTGGACATACTCAATTGTCCCCACCAATAGGTTCCTGCTGAATTTGAAATTAGGCCCAAAATCAATCCCTATGCCCTACTCATAATTCAATGACAGACTCAAGGGTCTGGCAAAGATTATCGGCTTGCCAGTCTCCAGGGTCAGTTCTCATTCATTGCGTCATGGTGGAACTGCGATGCTCAAGTCTCTTGGGATTGACCATGCTTCAGAATCTTCATTTTTCTGATTCTGAACTTAGTTATTATTGGCAGCCTCACCGAGAAATGGGACAAGCACCAAAAATGAGGCCCAAAATAAGCTCTTTATCCTTAAGTCCAGTTTTGATGGTTATCTTGTTTGCATATATGTTGTATATTCATGCAAATGTCTAAATTTTTCGGAAATGTTTTATAATATGTCACTTTCAAAATGCATGACACCCAAGGAAACAGGTTCAGCTATTCATAACCATTACTAGAAAATACCCTAACATAATCATTTCTTGCTAGAAGGAAATTACTTTTGACAAATAGCTCTTACATGATGTATGAAATTGACCCAGTTTCTAAAGGGTGCGAATAGTACTAAATCCTCAGAGAAACTGATGTTTGTGCCACAGTTTCCCTGATAGTTGACATAGAGTTACACAAATGGTACCAAAATGTGGCTTATCATACGCGCTAGACACCCTGGTTCATATATCATAGTTATTCAAAACTATCTCTCAATATTTATGGAAACTTGAATTCTCTGCCATAGTCTATAGAGAATTAGCAACCTATATAATATGATATGTGACATAAATAAGCAAATGTCCATGACCAGGGAATAAATTTGCATCCTATTCACCGAGGTGAGGTTGTCCGTATTCAACGACGCCTTATAGGCAGAGTTGAATGCGGACAGGCCTCACCGAGGTGAATACGATGCAAATTTATTCCCTGGAATGGACATTTGCATTTATGCCATGGCTCTTAGGGATGAACTTGCTTTTAAATGAAGAAAAACAACGATATTTACTCATTTTGAAGAGGTCGGGTCATAGTGGTTTGTTTTGATCCGCCATGACACCTTGCCTGATGAAGTAGGTCTCATGATACGGAGCTAGACACTACTTTTAGTTTTGAATTAAATGTTCCTTGCGCAGGGCATTATTTTCTTTTTTAACAGCTCAATTTCTTAGATATACCTTAATCAAGTCATAACATAACACTATTTAACTAGTTCAATCATTTTTTTTTGTAAAACTTGTAAGAACCATACCTAAATTTGAAACTAATTAGCTCTGAATAAATTTTAAAATGGCGCCACTGAATATGCGAGGATTGTATTCCATCCCCCCATTGAATACGGCGTAAGTAGTACTAATCTATAGTGTCGTCGATATTAGCCATGGCATAAGAATAATAAGAATGACCTCTAAGGGCATCAATGTATTGATTATGCTACTTGGATATGGTTCATCACTTGACAACACAGATATGATTAACTTTATATGCTTGTTCATTGATAATATTCATTAGAATATCAGGTTCAGGACTAACCTGTTTCTTAGTACGCCCTAAGATTGAATGATAGTCCCTGCATCATGGGGTGTACTTAGAACTTAGTACACTGATTTATCATCAAATTTCTCCTACTTCTCTGTCAAAATACATAATTCTAAAGTCACCTTAAGTACATGGGGTCTATATTTAATATATGCACTTTTTTACAGAACTAAAATCGGAATATTATCTGATAAATGGCTATATGTATGATTTTCCCCTTAGTCCTGCTATAGTAAAATCTATTTGCTATTTTTTTGTTAAATTTGCTAATAAATATGAACCCACAAGATTAAAGAATAGATAAATGCCTACAAAATGATGTTTTCAATTTAGCCAAGTGTTGTTTGATAAGGGAGTAAATGTATCATTTAATGTAAATGTAAGTACAAAATAGTGGAGTGGTTTCACCATCCCACCTTTGACCCCAATAATGTATGCACAGGTAAGTGTCATGGTCCAGTGACCAGGGCTCTGATTGGTCCATACACCTGCAGAGGTGAGTGTCATGGTCCAGTGCACACACAAGTGTACTAAGATCCCAGTACACCGTAAGACTGTACATGGTATCAGAATCTTAGTACAGACTAAGATCAGACTGTTGTACTATGATCCTGGTGTGTCCTAACAAGATATCCCCATCCCCAACCTGAATATGGTGTATTCCGATTGGTAAAATAATTTCAGTTATGTGCCTCTACTCACTTCCCTCTACCCACTTCCCTCAGGTCTATACATTTTGGCAAAGCACTTTAAGACAAGGTTAGATGCTAAAGCTTACCTAAAAACCAATGCTGCTTCACATTTCATTGAGGTGGTGCTCTGATGAGGATGGCAGCCCAGTGCTCAGGAGCAGTGGGCAGTCAGCTGGCAGTAGGGCTGAAAAGGAGGGCGGTCAGCTATCATAAAAGCAAGCAGCTTAATCTATTAAGGATATAAAGCTGAGAAAGCTCAGTGTGCAGCTTTTGTAGCACTGAGGAGTGAAGAGCTAAGGAAATGTATGGGCACTGGGAACGGGAAGAGCTAAGGAAATACCTGGGCAGTGGGAAACGGAAGGCACTTCATGTTATCAAGACACAGGGCGGTGAAACCCCTGCTGTCCCAGATAACCTGGGCAGAATGCGGCAGTTGCTAATGACCCTCAAAGTGTCAGTGCTGCCCCCCAAGGGGTACTCAGGCTACCTGCACTAGTCAGTGAAACAGATCCTCGAAAAATATACCAAAAACATCACAACCTATTAGACATCATGGCAAAAAGGAAATCTTTAGAAATATCATATTCATATAATAGACACATCTAGGACAACAAAACATGAAGTTCAGAATTTTTATGTCACCATAATTAATTTAATGATCACAAAAGTTCGGCCTTCGTCAGGTGATCTTTTCTTTCAGGTCTTCACTGATAAGTGTAATTGAGATGTAAAAAAGTGAAAGATCAGTCTCCGGGGTCAACAGTTAATGCTGCTGGCATATTGATTTTTTTAGGCTGTGGTCAGTTTACCCATGGCTAAAATAGCTAGTGGACATTGCAGTGAAGGAATCAAAGGAAAATCAGAACCTGCATGTTTCCATCCAGTGAATTCATTAGAAGCTAGGTAAACTATAGAGGAGCAGCTAACCTGATAAGGAGGTGCCTCGCCAGGGATTAGATACTACCCGTAGGGAGATGGCACTATATGAATCTCTGATGCAAAGTCACAATATTATATACAATTTATTATTCATACATGCAGAAGAGGGGGTATACACCATCCTTAAATGTGACCCATCTTAAGACCCATGGGGGGGGGAATTTAAGTTCTGCTTTTGGCCACCAGGGGGCGGTGTATGAATAAAACACTGAAAAAATATGATGAATGGAAAATCCAGTGGTGTGATTAGAATTATTCCATCTCCAATGAAATGTTTCCATTTATGGAATGCAAAAGAAACATTTGTTGCCATAGAAAATTGGCATCAATGGCAGTTGCTGGTTGCCATGGAAACCACTCCATTATTCTAAATGGAAATCTTTGCCAAAAATTTGTTGAATGTTTATAGAAGGAACTCCAAACCGAAAACAGATCTAATAAATTCCTTCTTGAACCAATTTTATGATAAAAACATCACATTTCACATTATATCTTTCCACAAAACTGTATTTTTTGCATTATCAGCAATTGCGCTAGGAAATATTGCATTTAGAGCTTATTTGCCTATTTCAGATGCACACACCAACCTAGGTTTGACAAACAAATAGAAGAACTACCTGGAATATTTTAGCACAAGATATCTGATTTTAAAGCCTGTGACCTGAACTTTAATAAGCCTTTTCCCCCCTGGATGCATGTTTTCCCCCATTTGTTCACATCTACTGTAGTAGAAATCCCCCTGAGGAGCTTGTCAGAGATGCTCAATAAGCATGCTGTGGCTCTATGATATTCTACTAACTATTTGCTTGTTAATAAACTGTACATTGTTCTATCTATTAGTCAAATATAATTGTGTGCACCATAATATTTCAATGAGTAAAGTAGTAAAGTGGGGAAATGAATTGAAAATGCATAAATGAGAATGTCATCGACGCTCTGCCGCAGGTCGGAAACAGGCTATTTCCCTGTGTTTGACATGGTTAAGGTAGAATGCTTACCAGTCCAATGTGTCTTCTTGTATGGTCCTAAACTCTTTTGTAATGGTTGATAGATATATCTGGCTGGTTTAAAAAGTCAATATGAGCTATCATTGTGTACTTTTGTATTATGTGTGGTCTGCACAGAGTCTGAAACATGTAAAAAAAGCCATGGTATGGACCCAAGGTGGGCCTAAAGAGTGTATATATATATATATATATATATATATATATATATATATATATATGTGTTATAATTAATAGAGGAAGATGTTTTGTGCCTTAAGATGCTACAGGGATGCAATCCAATTAGTTATAGTGAGTCTATGATGGAGTTACGCAGATGTTGTCACCGCTTTAGCGTCTGTCATGTTTTCGGGGGTTTCGAAAGGTTCATTGAAGGCTGTTCTAGGCTGCTGAAGTCACTTATAGATTGCTAAAGATCTTCTTTTGGTACAATAGACATACTGTAGATAAAGCAGAGTGATTTTCAAGAGCATTATGATCCCTTTTGATGAAATGAGGGTAGAATTAGAATTGTGGACTGATTTCTACAAAATTTTTCACATCGCATTATATAACACAAGACCCGTAATTCCAAACGTTTTGATACCTGGTTTCTGATTTTTAGTACACTTAAACTACTTCATTATAGTATTATGGAGCCATAATTTGGTGACAATCCAAACTTTACTTAGTGTAGTTTTGATGTTATATCTAAAAACATGACCGACGTTAAAGGCGCTTCAGAAGGTTTTATGGCACAAGCTATAAAAACTGAACCCCTGGGAGTTGGATCCTTGAATAACCTTTCTGATATGCCAAGATATAGGGCTTTCAATAAACTAAAGTGTCATTAAGTAATACTGAGTTTGTTAATCCATCAGTCCTGTGCCAGATATACATAGAAAGTTGAATCCCCCCATATGCTGATAAAATAATTAAAGCTATTAAACTAAAAGATTCTTTAGCACATTGCACCATCGTCAGGTCTCTACTAACTGCATTCTTGCTGATATCTATATTCTTGCATTGATAACAACCAAAAGTCAAGCCCCCCCCCCACAAGCCTACCATGTCATCACTTAATTTCTGGATATCCAGAAAGCAATAAGAATGCTACCTATAGTGGGTAGTGAGTGATGAAATCGCTACAATAGGTAGTATATATATATATATATATATATATATATATATATATATATATATATATATATATATATATATTTACATTAAGTTAGTATCGAGCTGTTAGAAATAAAGCCCAATGTGTACCATACAGTATTTCCTCAAACTCAAGTTGCTTTACACATTTGAGGTACAATGGTACTTCCATAACTTCCATATTTTGTATATTTCTGCAGGTATGCATGCATTGGTCCCATACGTCATCAAGTTTATGCAACTGATACTTACTACACATGTAACCTTAACAAGCAGAAGAAATAGGAACCAGGGGTCAATGGCCACAACCATGGCAAACTAGGAGAAAGTAAGCACTGCATCCAAAATGCTTCTAATGGTAGCAATTAATATAGGCAACTGCAATTGATTTGTAATCCATTCTCTCTGTGTGATGGCATTTCCACCACTATCTATTTCCCTGTTTCCAAGTGAAGTTCAAGTATTCCAATGCTGAAACAACAGTCACTTTGCCCTTTGTCCAATATCAATGTCAAGTTTGCCAATTATTGACCAATTACCTACTTGGCATACAATAATGCCTAAGTCAGAGCAGTGTTAAAGCACACAAACCCTTCTCCAATGTCACACCCACTCCCTTACCCCTGTAGCCTTAGATACTGTAACCACATCATTTTCTCTACCTGCACTACACATCACACTGACGAGAGCTGCATGAGCTAGAATGCTACTTTGAATAGACGAAAAGATGGCAAAGGATTTATCATTCTTTCTCCTAGCACAGGTCATGATGATCATAAAGGCACAGAACCGCTTCTCTACCTACATTGCTGCCCCTGAAACCCAAGCAGTGGTGGGAGATACACTGGGTAGGAGTAATGCCCTGGGGTGTGCCCGTGTCTGTAGTCACAACACCAGTTGTAGGGGGTACTTTGTAGCAGATAACAGCCCAGACTCATGTGTTATCTTTATGGATGGTAAAAATGGCACTGGCACTACAGGCACTGGAACTTTCTACTGGAAGGTAGGAGTTAATGTTATTTACATATCTAAAATTTAAAACATTTAGGTAAAAACTAAATTGTTGACTACTCTCATCTCATTTCATGTTGACATTGATACCATCTAGATTAACTTGCCTGTCTGTGTCTGTTTCTATATCTATGGTACACCAACATTTCCTTTTCATATCCCATATGCAAGGACGTCATTGGTGTCTTAAGCTATAAAATCCATGTCTAACAGAAAAAAAACCTGGGGCAGGATCATAAGACGTATTCCTCAATTATTTTTTGTCGATTTCCCTATTCTTTTCTCTTCTCACAATAGCTACAAACGAAATACTGTTGGGTAAAACATCTTTACAGCTATGACAAATTTCATAGTAGCCGAAGTAGATGGAGGTGTGGTAATTAGATTATTCTAACAGTTGTAACCCCTTCTTACTAGGTTCCTGTTCCTCCTAAAGCCCCTAGGACCTGTGCTGAGAAGGCCATACATTTTGGGACTGCTCTCCCAGATGGCGAGTATCAAATAGATCCTGACGGCCCTGGAGGACTTGATCCCATTACTGTTTTCTGCCAAACAACTGGATCCTCTGTCTGGACTAATGTAACCAATGACAAACTCTCTGTACACTCTATATATGGCTCTAATGATGCTTGGGAACCGGCATATGGATACAGGCACACAATCAACTATGATGCTACAACCACTCAGCTGAATGCTGTAGCGAAGCTCTCCAACTCCTGCAAAATGGAAGTCACCATAGAGTGTTACAGGGTTGTAAATCTTTAGATTCTCATCTATGTTTTTTTCTTCTCAAAAATAAGATAAACTTGAGGAGAAAATTTTATTACTGGTAAAGTTACCATTTATCAAATTAAGATTTATTTGCTCAGCATAAGTTGCCTGATATAATAAGCTTTTGTAATTAACTACCATTAGACCTCAAATAAATGCACACTGCACATAAGCCACACCCTAACATTAGAAAAGGCCATAAGTCACACTGAGCTGGGACTTGCATATTTGAGGTATATACCCAATCTATAAGGATATATACGCCTCATATCTCACACTATGAGCCTCAGAGCGGCTCTGAAATGGCTCTGAAATGATTAAGGAACGACCCATATGCAGGGTATTTACGGGTTTTCTCACAGAAATTTAAGGGTTATAACACAGTATTTTATACTAACTTAGTTTGATTCAGTCAGCTGAGAAACATCACTGTCTCAATGCTGGCTAGCATATTGAATAACCTTGCACTTTGTTTATTACATAAGGTGTTGTTTAAGGATGTACGTGGCCAACATCTAGCAGGCTGGGTGGCCTATGATGGTACAGTGTTTCCTATGAATCAAGGAGGTGATGTTTGCCCCTTACTAACAAGTAAGCAGATGCAATGAATAAAATAGATATACTTAAATTGATGATAAAAAAAATGATTGAATTATTTTCTGCAAGGGACACATTCTATATTCGCTGGTCCTCTCAAAGTTTGAAATATGAAGATTAGCCATTTTTCAGGTAGCAATTAGTAATTTCTGGTGTTGAAAATTAGAATGATTTATCCCGATGTGTAAACCAACCAGGTTTCTCATGTCTATTATGGATAGCTTCAGTATCCATGCCTTGATATATTGAGGATATGTACAAATGATATCATGGTCTATCAATGAGTGATTTCAAAATGGGATGCTTTTTCAGGAACTTTACGGCAGTGTTCCTGTAGCAATGACCCTACATGGTACTCACACAGTGGCTATATCAATGACAAGGACAACTTCCCCATCCAGGCACTGGCCTTTGGGGACCTGGGAGCCGGACCTGAGAGACTCTCTATAACAGTAGGAGAAATGCTATGTGCAGGTAAGGATGGAGAAATAAACAGTTACATAAAATGATGTTTGACCCGTGACTTCTGTCTGACTTTAACCCATTACTCAAGAAAAATTTCATGAATCACCTAGAAGACACAGCCGTTTACATGCTACATGCCTAATTTGGTACAAGCTAAATTTTAGTGCTGCTCTAAAAGTATAAAAACACCCCATATAAGTGATGAGTTCAATTAAGAATCTATAAGCCAGAGTAGGCCTCTGAAATAGTCTACAGGCAGCGGCTTATAAACAGGGTTTTACGACAGTTTAGCTACAGTTCAATTAGGCCTGCATCATTTCCTTTACCTTTCTCCTCATATTTCAGATCTTGCTGAATGTGGATCAGTGCCTGAACTCATGTTTACTACAAAGACCACAGAAGGAAATGAAATTGGGCAGGTTGTGTACTACTATTGCTTCCCTGGCCTCACCTTTGGAAATGGCCTGGATTGGCTGATGATTACATGCATGGCAAATGGGGCTTGGGAAACTCCATCATTTACAATGTGTCAGTAAATTACAATCAGCATATGAAAGAAGACTGTTAATTCATATTGAAGTCAATTCATTATCAATGCCCTACTTCATTATTAATAACTCACTTGTTCAGAGGAAACTATCACATTGGGGACATGGTACTCTATGACGTGACACTGGAGGATAGAATGACATTACACACTCATTGTTCCATTGCACAATATTGCTAATATTGATAATAGTTTCAGCAGTAGCCACAACAGAATCCCTCCTGTGGTAACTACATGTCTATATTTACAAAGCAGCCCAGAGAATTAACAAAGTATCAGTCTTTCATCAATATACATTACTATGTGTCAATAGGTTGGGTGCATTCCCTCTCAGGTTAGGGTATTGTGTATAATCTAAATACTTGTATACAGTAACTAGATTCACATAGCCATGTCCCTCTATCAGGGATACCAAAACGTCCCCTCTCTCAGAAAGACAGATCATTCAATCAGAATAACCTTATGGACCAACAGCACCAAACTTACTCTTAAGAAATGACTGTTGCATCTACCAAGGATCCATGTAAAAGATGTTTATGATGCAGTGTAATTTCTACAATGAAGCCCCACAAAAAAGTACAGTAGAGCACAGTGAAAATAACAGTGTCCAGACAATCATCATTATTTCGATGGCATATTTCTTTTTTTATGTTGTGACGTAATAATTGATAATGGATAAAGTTTTTGCTATAAATTTGAAAGAAAATGATATGTTGCGGATGGTTGTGATTATCAAAATTTTATTCTCATACATGTAGATAGAATTGTACTAGTACTTATTCGTTACATAAGATTGCAATACACATGTAAAAGATATAATCCAACAGCTCTGTCTACAGAATGTGGTTGGTATTTGATTCAATAACTGTATGCAACTTGATATATGCATCTGTTCAAGAATGGGGACGAATAACTGAGAGTAACCTATAAGTTATTGCATTTGATAAATAAGTGCTAATGTGTTCTAAACGGTTGTTCTGAAAGGAAAGTGATTGAACATGACTGCGACCCATCAAGGGAGAACACCCCTCCGTGGGGGATTTTTAATTCCCCATTTGGCCACCAGGGGGCATTGGAGAGGCAAAATTACTCTAAAATCAATATGAAAATATATTAAGGTAGTTTTTAATGCAGAATTCAATGGTCTCTTATAAAATGAACCATTTTCAGTAGAAATGGCTCATATTTGGATGCTAAAATGAATATTTTTCATGAGAAATCAACATATATGCCTGTACCTGGTTGCCATGGCAACCATTCCAATAATCATAAATTGCATATTTTTATGCCAATTTTCAGGGATACTCATTTTTATGGTTTAGAATGTATTGAGAGCTTAATCATTGATTTCAGATATGAACAACAACCTATGTTAAAGGAGGGGTTCTGACATAACTACTAGGAATATTTAAGCCAATGCAAAAGAGTGTTTTTGCTTGCCTGGTCACATGTTTTTCATCAGACGAAGATCAGATGTAGAAGAGATCTGTTGGAGTAGAAACAGGTTACCACCAAATCAATTACGTCCTGACTGGATGGAATTGTGGTTGGACAGAAAAGGATATAATGCCTGCGTTTACATAAATTCCGGTCAATTATTTAAATGCATCTCCGTTTGTCACAGAAGCCAACTCTTTAACCCATAGAGGGTTAGCATCGACTATAGTCTACACCATGGTAGGCCTAGCATCGACTATCAATATTTAGATCATCAAACAACATTGTTTACAAAATAAACTGTTCAAGGATATATATATAAATGACTTTCAAGTTTGTCAAAGTGTTAGTTATCATGACAGTGAATCATGAGTATCAATAGCTCAATAGTGTTAGTTTGTTTTAAATGACTTAACACAGGTACAGTTAATGGTGGAATAGGAGGGGGGTGAGGGGGGGAATAGGAGGGGGGGTGAGTCTGTGTGGACCAGGGAGTAGACTACACCACATATTGTAAGAATATCCCTTGTATCCATATTATCAGGGCTTAGTGCATACCGTCGGCATTTGTCAATAGTGCATACTGACTCAGCCTATCAATACTGGATATTTGTGCTCTAGTTTTTAATTCCTCAATAGGTACATTTTTGTCATTAAAATAACAGATACGTAACATCCTTTCAACCGTGCTTTCCAGCCGTTGGCAATAGGTTTTGTTTCCAACGCCATAGATAACAAGACCATAGTCAATACAGGGTAGGACCATTGTCTTAAAAATATCTAGGGATGCAGGTTGGGTGAGGCATTTTCTAATTTGTGATAAAAGAAAGATCTTGTAAGAGATACTTTTTTTCACAACATTGATATGGCCTTTAAAATTAAGCTCAGAGTCTATTTCCACCCCTAAATAACGATATTGATTTGTTGCCAAAAGCCTTTAATTGTCTTTAACAAAAGCAGGGTCACCATGATTGGCTAACCTATATTTAGTGCCATAAACTGCATATTTAGTCTTTTTAATATTTGGGGTTAAATTTATTTTTCTTGCACCAGTTTGCAACATTTGCCAGGTCAGAGTTTATCCTTTCTACGCTATCAGGGGTTGGTTCATTGTAGGATGTATATAAGGCAGTGTCATCTGCATAGAGTTGTGAGCACATTGGTTAAGGGATGTACTGAGGTCATTGATGTAAACCAAGAAAAGGAGAGGCCCCAAAATGGAACCCTGGCAGATGCCAGAGGAAATCGGGCCAGGTTGGGAGATGTAGCCATTTGCCTTAGTCCTTTGATATCTGTTAGAGAGATAGGACTTAAACCAGGTAACAGCATTTGCACAAAGACCAATTTTCTTTAGTTTTAAGCAAAGCAGACTGTGATTAATGGTGTCAAATGCTTTAGCAAAGTCTAAGTATGTAACTAGGGTCACATGTCCTCGCTCAACAGCTAAATACATGTGATCTGTCAAGAATGTAAGGCTGGTGAGAGTAGAATGGTTGGGATGAAAGCCGTGTTGATTTTTATTCAAAATGTTATTCTCTAGCAAATAGTCCAGAAGTTGGGTATGTATAAGCTTTTCACATAATTTTGATATTAAAGGCATAATTGATATTGGTCTTTAGTTACTGACACAAGATGGGTATCTTTAGGTATGGGGGGCACTAGTGTTTCTTTCCAGGAATCCAGAAAGTGGCTGTTAAAAACAGATAAATTCGTACAGGAATTGAAAATAGGCTCGTCTACTAGGAACTATATTTTTTTCAGAGGCCGTCCCCATGGCCAGGGTGACCAGGTTTTGCTCTGCCCTTAAAGGGTTAAGGCACTATAACCCCCTCCAGGGCCACATTCATCCCAAAATTGACCCTATAGGGTAAACACGCACCCTATCCCAGAGGGTTGTTATGATGCAACAATCTAGCATCATGCCGACCAAATAGTATTTGCACTCTTCCAATAATCTAAGGAACCCCCCTATCTACTTTGCCTTGAAGCCTTTTCCCTCCCCGGGGACATTAGGCCTGTTGTCCTTAGGTCTTGGTCCAGGACTACTTGTACCACAGGTCTGCTGGGTGATATCTGTAACTTTGAGTGTGTACAAGCTGAGGGCACACATGTTTGGAATCTAGAAGAGACTCCATATTCTCACATATTTATGATTTAGGTGAGAAGAAAAGAATACACCATAGTTCCGAATGTGTGTACAGAGTGGAGGATCACAGCATTCTACCTAATTTTGAACTCATGTCAAAGTGCTACAAGAATACAAGGTATCACATTTTGTACTTGAGAAGAACAGGAGTCTGTCACAAGAAATGAATATGTGTGAACTAACCCCCGGTTTCTAACAATTTCATACTTGGTACAAACAAATGTACAGATAAGGAACTTGTGTGAAAATCATTAATTGGCACTCAGTTCCACTCCTTATTGTGCCAGGGGGGTACAGGTGTGCAGTTGAAGTGAAAAACTTGTGTGAAATACATGAAATAGCACACAGTGTTCCACTTAATTTTACTGGGAAGAAACATGTGTGTATCTTAAGTAAAAAAACATGTATGATAAACAAAAAATGATAACCAGCATCCCACCCTATTGTGCTTGAGAGTAACATGTGTTCCCTTCAAATAAAAAACTAGTGTGAAATACCCGAAATAGCACACAGTGGTCCACTTAATTGTACTGGGAAGAAACATGTGTGCAACTTAAGTAAAAAAAACATGTGTGATATACAAAAAATGATACCCAGCATCCCACCTTGTTGTACTCGAGAGTAACATGAGTTCCCCTCAAATGAAAAACTAGTGGGATTTACATGAACTGATGAAATAGCACACAGTGTTCCACTTAATTTTACTGGGAAGAAACATGGGTGCAACTTAAGAACATGTGTGGTATACAAAAATCACAGTTGGGAGGTTTCTTCCAGATGGCGGAAAAAAACAGTAAAAACAGTGGAAAAAAACATCTTGATGAAATAGATTTTGTCCCAGTGAAAGAAATGAAAGAAACTGGAAAAATGTCTCTAAACATTTAGAATATAACTCAAAATGTGAGCATATACAAATTAAAGTATTATAAAGATAATTACAGAGATATCTTTTCCATATCTGTAGACGGGGGAGTTATTGGTTTTTCAAAATCATGATGGAGGAAACCAAATTATGAGTGGATATTGTCTGTTATGTACAGAGCCCCTAATAGGACATACCAAAATTAATTTTTTCCCCAAAAAAATATTCTTGCGGGTGCACAAATAATTCTTGCGGGTGCACAAACATTCTTGTGGGTGCACAAATAATTCTTGCGGGTGCACAAACATTCTTGCGGGTGCACAAATAATTCTTGCGGGTACACAAATAATTCTTGTGGGTACACAAATAATTCTTGAGTGTACACAAAGTACTCTTGCAGATGCAGAGGTAGTTCATGCAGTTAAAGGAAGATGATTTGTGAACCCACACAAATGTTTGTGCATCTATAAGAAATCTTTGTGCATCCATAAGAATTATTTTGAGTAACGGCAAGAATGTTTTGTGGACCTGCAATAATTATTTTGTGTATTGCAAGAATGTTTTGTGCATCTGCCAGAATTATTTTGTGCACCCGCAAGAATTATTTTGTGTACCTGCAAGAATGTTTTCTGCATCCGCAAGAATTATTTCATGTACCCGCAAGAATTATTTTGTGTACAACAAGAATGTTTTGTGCATCCACAAGAATTATTTTGTGTACCCGCTAGAATTTTTTGTGCATCTGCAAGAATGTTTTGTGCATCTACAAGAATATTTGTGCATCCACAATGTTCCTGTACCTGCAAGTATTGTCCAGTACCTGCAAGAATATTTTTTCTCCAGAAAATCTTTTATTTGGGATGTCCTATTAGGGGCTCTGTAGTTTTGTGACCTGGACAAAATAACATTTCTATTCTTTCCAAAGTGAGACTAACTTCAACTGTCCCCTTTTTTTTATTCAAGACACATAGCTTTAGTAAAGATAGAGTGACTTAAACTGACTTTATACCTGTCATAAGGGAGGACTGAATTCAATATCTATTTGGTGGTAAGGTATTTATAAGCTTGTAAAGGTTGTATAAAATATGTCAATTCAATTTAATAGTTTATCATACTGAACAAACATTATGTAAGTAAATACATTTATCAATTGTATGCTCAGTGTATATGGACTATATGAAAGCATTAGGAGGTAGTCCTAGACAATTAAATTGATATGTTGGCCTTTGGCTTAATAAATACTTTCATCTGACCCATTCTAAACAAATTCAGTTTAAAAACTCCAATTGTGATACTACTGAGGGAATGAAGGGAAATGATGACGATGATGATTATGATAATGATGTGACAATAGCATTACCAATAATATATAATAACTTTAGCATCTATTCATATATATATATATATATATATATATATATATATATATATATATATATATATATATAGAGAGAGAGAGAGAGAGAGAGAGAGAGAGAGAGGAAGAATGAGTTTAAACATGAATGAAGACTATATAATATATTAACATTCAGAATAGGGGAGAGAGGGGCACATTGCGCCGCTTTCATACTTTTATATTTTTTTCCCTGACCTTATAAAAGACAGGTTTGTTTGAAGTACACAATGAGCCATTAGTGTACATCTTTGGCCATACTTTTGGGTAATAAGATATTAGCAATACACAGTGTTTGAATTTTTTTATGATTTTTCAAAGAATAAATCTTGAGGCGGCTCAACGTGCCCCACAGGTGGGGTAGGTTGAACCACCCCCTGGGGTATGTTGAGCCACACATTCAAAATGTAAGAAATTGATAGTCATACCAAACAATTTTTTCTAATTGAGAACTCTTTCCCATTACCTGTCCATGCAATTGCTGATAGGGAAAATGTATTAGGTCGAGAAAACCATTAAAGTTTTATAACTTTGTCATAATTATCAATAAATGAATGAAATCTTGGTATTTTACCTTGTTTATACAAGGGGAAAACATGGTAGACAACAATACATGGTTTGGATGAAAAATGGGAGCAGGCGGCTCAACGTGCCCAGTGGCTCAATGTGCCCAGCAGCTCAATGTGCCCTCCTGTCCCCTAACTATTCAATATATAAATATATTGTAAATGATTTGTTATATATGGATGGCTATACTTAACTAGTGAACTATAAACAATAGAAATATAGTTTGTCACAATTGGCGCTCTGAACGCCCTTAATTTATTAAGGAAAACACAAAAGAAAAAAATTGGGCAGCACCCAAACAATATGGTGGGCCTTCTTTGTGTGTGTAGTGTGGCTACCTGGGACAAGTGTCCTCACATGAGAGTTGGTAAATAATAGAAACACCAGGGATTAGTTATATATTTTTCACAAGAAAACATAGATATAAATATTTTAGATATTTATATAAATATTATTAACTGCATCAATAGTAAATTGAAGATCATATCTCCAAGATTAATTTAAAAACTTTATTATTACTATTTTAAGGGCCCTTTTAAAAGAAACTTGATCTTTTTTTGATCTAATATTTACCGGTATCATATTCCATTCTGAAAAAGCACTAAATGGAGGTGACTTTCTAACCCTGTCCATATGAGGTAAATAAAGACTAATCAATGGACCATCTGCAGCTCTGGTGTTTCTATCATTTACCAACTCTAGTGAATACAAATAGTATTAAGTGATGGAAAAAATTAAATTCCGGAGAAAGATATCTGTGTTGTGAAGTGTTTGAAATTTGCTTGTTTGTTTTCACAGTTACAAGACACATTTGTTTGAAAACTGACCATAATCTCTTAATTGTGTCTTTTTTTTTCCTTTTTTTGGGTAAAAGCTAGATAATCATCACATAAATGGTAAGATCCTGAAAGTGAAAGATGAACAGCCAGGTCAATATAGAGGTGGAGTAAACATAGTCACATCATACTTAACTACAGCCTAGTACATAATGTAACAGATAATAACTCGCTCTGATTAACACAGAGTCAAAAAATATTTCTGTAGATGAAGCTATATAGTTACCCCTTCTGTTATTCAAGTCTCGTTCTATACAGGTTAATTACCCTGGGTTAATTACCAGACTATACTTTCACATTTGTCTGAAAACTGACCATTATCTCTTATTTGTGTCTTTTTTTCCTTTTCTGAGTAAAAGCTAGATAATCATCACATAAAATATACTGAAAGTGAAAGATTAGCAGCCAAAGAGATATTGAAATTATAGTCTGGTTATTAACCCAGGGTAATTAACCTGTATAGAACAAGACTTGATCTACTGTGTGATACCATTCTTGACTATAGGCAGGGCTCCACTACTTGGTACGGGGCGGCAGCGTTACAGGCAGCACGCCAAAATCCATTGTTCTCAGCGTCAATGGCGCGATATTGATGTGAAATACCGAGACATTCACGTGAAACTGGCATATAAATGTTGAAAAAAACAAAAGGAACAAAGAAATACCTGTGCCACCTGTAATGCTGTCGCCCCATGCCGCCTATTGGGCTTGGGCTTATGTTTTGATTCTGGACATTTCCCTAGTTTTTTAGCTTTGAGATGGATGCAACCCATTTCTTTCACCTATTCTTCACATTGTTTTCCTTATAACCCTGAACAAACTACAAAGTAGAAGCCATTGCATACCAAATCATCACTTGATATCTAGAGTGTTAGAATTGGTGCTTTGGCTTGATATGGTCCGAGGGTAAGAATCGGTGCAACATGGGCACTACTGAACCTGCAGCACATTTGATACACCTATCTAAGCTAGAGCTAACGCTTTAACACTATGGGAGTGGTCTTTTGAAAGGGGTGTTATAGACACTTAATTGATCCAAATTTTGAAAGCGATTGAGTAACAGTCGCAAGAAAACTAGTATTCTTATGTCAGGTCTTGCTTTCATAGATCCCCATCAGTCTGTCTCTTCACATAGCACATTAATTTAGCAAAGGTCATGGCTTACATATTTTTTCCATGAGTGTTCTGAGTTTCTTCCAGTTTCCTCCAGGTTTCTCCCACTGTCCAGGAAGAAATACCTTTCGTCCGGGAAGAAATCCAGCCCTGACAAAAATAATACCAATCATCCCACCTTATTGTACTCGAGAGGAACATGTGGTTGTTTATTAGGCTCAATAACATCTAGAGAAAAACTGAAGTTCCTCCCTTCCGCCTTTTACAATATAGTAATGTTATGCATAATCATTACATAAGTAACATGTGTTCCACTCAAATGAGAAACTAGTGTTTAAAACATGAAATAGCACACAGTATTCCACTTAATTGTACTTGGGAGAAACATGTGTGCAACACACATGTGAAACTGGAGTCTAACTGGTGGGAACTGAGAGGTGATGTGTTCATGAGAGAAACACAAGATGCACTGGTAAAATCGGCTTGCCTGATTTAGAGAATGTATGACCTGAATCCATGCATTCTTATAACTCAGGAGATACTTCAATTGATCCCATCATAAGAATGTATGTGGAACTTAAATCAATACCTCACCTCCTTGAACTTAGAAGGAACACAGGTTCATCATAAGTTAGATATTTGTGTTAAACTGGTACACTGACACTAAGTTGCTCACATTATTGTACTAGTGAGGATAACAAGTGAATCCTGAAATGAAAATATGTGTGAATCCAGTGAATCAACTCTCACTTGATTACATCATCTAACTCAGGAGGAGCATGACCTTATCTTGAGTTTAGACTAAGCGTGAAATCAGTACATTACCACTCCATTGCTCCTATTATTGAACTAGGGGGTAACACAACTGTATCCTGAAATAGAACTTTGTGTGAAACTGATGAATTTACACTCAGTTACACATGTTATTGTACTTGGGAGGAACACATGTGGATCTCAAGTCCAAACTCATGTGGAATCAGTACCTTGTTACTCACATTATTATACACGGGAGGAACACAAGTGCATCTCGGGTTAGAAATCTGTGTGAAACCCCTATTTTGACACACAGTAGCTTACATCATTATATTTGGGAGGAACACAAGTACATCTCAAGTTTAAACTTGGTGTGAAACAAGCAAACTGACACACAGTTGTTTACAGCATCATACTTGGGAGGAACACAAGGGCCTCTTGAGTTAGAGCCTTACGTGAAACCTGTATGTCAACACTCAGTTTCACACATGTCTCTACTTGGGAGGAACACAGGTGCATCTTGAGTAAGAGCTTCAAGTGAAACCAGTACATTGATGCTCAGTTGCTCACATTATTGTGTTAGAGAGGAACACAGGTGTATCCCGAGCTAAGTTTTTATGTGAAACATGAAAGTTGAAATGCAGTTTCAACTCAAGTAGCACTCATAAGGAACATGAGTGTCTCACTAGTTCAGGATGTGTGATACTATACTGGGGTATGACAAATAGGACTAAAGACTGTATGTAACAAGTACTATGCACATCAAGGTGATTGTAGTCCAAAGCAAAAGGTTGATGGACTCATTTAATTAATCCATAAATCAGTAAATCCTCTTTACATATAAAAACATCTACTGCAGATTTCTATTGTCTATGGAGATAAACACTGTTTTGGCAATATGCATCATGCTCATTTTATGTAATATCTGAACAACTGTAGGTCTAGAAGATATAAAACATACTTAATGTAAAAAGCAGAGAATCAAATGGCAATATAATGTGTGATAAAATACTATAGATTGTTAGCAGAAAGCAGAAATAGAATGATCAATGAGTGATAATAAGGGACAAACAAAGCACATGGTTATAGACACATTTATGTACACCATTACTCCCACAAAGTGAGCTAAATTGCCTTTGCTGCTCAATCAAAATTAGCATTAGTGAGCGCTGCATCAATGAGCTGGTCATGTTGAATAAGCATAGACATTGATTTTCATCGCCATTATGGGATGGACGACACCAGGTTAATCTATCCTATGTTTGTTTATACATATAAAAGGTTTACCTCTCTATTTCGGGTCTATTTCTCATCTTTCCTATCCCCTCAGGATGTGTGTGGTGCACATTCCTCTGTGAAATTGTGTAATATCGTTCTCGCCATGAATATGACCTTAGCTGTCGAATTGGCGTTAAACATCTATTACTCACTCACTCCTCTCTATTTCGTGTCTCTCCTGATCCTCAATGCCCAGATGTACCGCTAGCTAGCCGAGGTATCCGCCTATAAGGAGGTGTCCTTGAGTGCCTCATTCAATGGGTCAGCCAGCTGATTGTGGTGAAGATATTAAGATTTGAAGATATTTGATTATTGAGAGTTTAACGAGGGAGATGGTTGTACAATTGTTTAAAAATTGATAAAGATTACCCTGCATACAAAAGCATTAATTGAAAGACAAGAAATAAAATATCTTTAGGATCGCAGTATATTATGATTAGGTTCCATGGCGCATGGCCTATAGTCAAATAGACAAATGGCCTATAGTCAAATAGCCTGTGGTCATTTGGCCGAAATCCATGTGGCCTAAACGACATGTGGCTGAAAAGTCACATAGCCCAAAAGACATATGGCCTAAACGACAAATGGCCGAAATTCTAATGAACCAGACCATACCACACTGTATCACACCGTACCACACCATGCCAAAATATACCACACCATACCACACCATACCACACACTGAACCGAAAACAATATGTTGCTAGGCTATGTACTACACTACGGCTCAGGTGGCCCACGGCCCAAACACAAATGTCTACACCTGTTTCAATGTTAAAATGTCTACTGTTGATTAGATTTTAAAATAGGTGATGGTTGACAACATTGAAATAGCAATGCTTAATCAGCATTGAAAACAGGTCAATCAACATTGTCAACAAAAACACCGAGTTGTCAACTTTGACTTAACGTTCTGTGTTCATTGGAAAGTTCCTCTAAATGATGATTCACAGTGGACATTACCCATCAAGGATTGATAACAGAATCGTCCACTTATCTATTCACCCATAGTATATAAGATATCCCATTCGTTACTGTGAATAACCTACTGTACTGTGGGTTTACTCCATTAATTTGAAGTTGTTTTAGTCTTACTTTCTGGTCGTTTTACATATATATAACAAAGTGTATTTTGGGGTTTGAGCTAGCTTCCTATAATGGGTAGAGTATGCCACTACCTCAGCCCAGAACACATATTAAGCTGGGCAGCAGTCTTACTCAAATAAAACAATGAGAGATACCTCTTGACTGAAGGCTTTATTGATTCCTCTCCTTGGCTACTAACATGTCAAGCATCAAAAGAGTACAAAGGTTGGGCAAGCACCCCGGCGTCTCTCAGATGAACAACACTCGAACATGTCATATAAATAACAGAGTCTTATCACGGCAATCTCTATCTCCTTAGATAATGTCTTCCTTGTTCTCTTCTTATTCCCTTCTCATAGTAAAGGTTCCCTGTTCTGGTAACAACTCCCAATTCCTAAGTTCATCTGATGTTATACAGTAGGCAAGGCAGAAGGCAAGCTTAGTCCGATCCTAACTTCTAATTAGGCAGTCTAGTGTATTTACATGGAGAGTTTGAATAGTTATTATAGGATGTCCATCTTATGGTGGACCCTAAGTCCACACAGGGATGTTCCCTGCATGGAGAGGGAAAGGCCTTCCCCAGGCCTGGAGTCCGATTGTGCTAATAGTTGCTTTTAATTCCTACCTTCATCTTGTATGAAGTTCCTTAGCTGAAAGCAAGTCATTCCCAGTGAGTTGTGCCTAAAATATTCTCTAAATCTCCTCAGCAGTGAAGGGTGAGTGGGTTGTTGTTGAATGTGCATGCAATTCCCCAGCTGTCAAATCTCCTCTTATAGAATGCTGTTGTTCCTAATGTGTATAGGCTGTTCATTACTTTGAGCTGATGGTATCTGGCTATTAAATGCTAGCTCAGATATGTGTGCCTAACTTTCAATGTTGTCTCCATGCTCCCTCTGAACGGACTCATCATTCCCAACTCAGAATTCCATAAATAAATTATTCGAGGAGCGTTGTTATCTCAACATACCTGCTCCAAGACATGTAGTTGTCTCATGACGTCACTAGCTCTTATTCATTTCCCATTTATTGTTCAACTTTGTAAAGCAGTTATCTCTTAATCTTATATTCTTCTTCCTATTATTCATCATTAGTCCCTCTGATTCTGCTGGTCCTAAATCAATTATCTCTTTCATTTTCAGATGGAGTTGCTTCTATTTATCCCCCAAGCTAAATGGATAAAGTCTTCTACCCCAATCTCATTATGGACTCAGACTCCACAGCTTACGCCGCTGATCTCCCCAGAACACACCACCAATCCATTTCTTTATCAATAAACATCCATTACTCTGTCTTGCCTTACTGCCTTTTTATTCGCATCTCTATTAAATCATTTACACATCTTATCACTGTCAACACTGCTGACCACACATTAATATCCATTAGAGTTTTCTCTTACACCATCGTACACTACTATATATCACAGAAAATATGGTTGGTGTTCAACATGATGATACCAAAATAGACATTGAACCTCAGGTTTCTTCAGTTTGAGGACCCAATAATCATCAGAATGGACATCTCCCAGCCTCCCACTGGTGTATCAGGTTTGAAGTATTACTTTTTAAAAAAAGTTCTTTATATATCCTGCAGGGCGATTCATGAAAGCTGGCGACCTTTCTATGAGTAAGATATGGGTTTAGAAACAATCCTTTTGGAAAGATATTTCTGGAAATGTATCAAGAAAATTCACCTCTTTTACACCCATTCTCTCCCTTAAGATTATTAATATAATGTATTATTACTGCTAATGAAACAGTGTGTTTAAGAAGTTTTACTTCCATGAATTATCAATATTGACGAGAAATCATAATTCTGGGGTCGTCTTCCAGTGCTCATAATCGTGAGTTTTTATGAATCGCCCTGCATATATCATTAAGGCTATAAGCCTGGACAATAGGACACCGGCCTTATGCTAACGATTTGGTTGTCATATGATAAGAAAAAAAAACTATAAATTCTGGTTAATTCATAAGAATTAACATTCATCACAAAGTGTTCTGAGGTTGATATACCTTAGAATAACGTGTAGTGGTGTGTGATCTACTTGTAACTCCAATAGGATTACCTAAGTCTGATCCTAAGGTTGTCAATTTTTGTATTGTTATAATGGGGTCTTCAGCACTGACTAGTTTAAGGGCCTCATGCGTCTATGTACGGGGTTCCAGTGCACAATTGGCAAACCCCCTAGATTCAATGGAACTAAGGACCAGCACAGCCACAACATAGGACTTATCCTCATCCTTCAAGTTCAATCAACAATAACATGAGCTTACCTCTCTACCGTAGATGTTGTACTTTCTGTTGAAGGTTGATGTACCATTGCCTCTTTCATTTTGGGAGGGGTTTGTTGTGGTATCAGTTGTCTTCTGCAAAGGCAGATTCCCCAATAAATGTCATCAAAACAAGAAGGAAAATCGCATACGATGATTGGATCTAAATTATATCAAATGTAGTGAGGGGTAGGATATATTTACTTTGTCTGTCTGCCGGTCCCTGTCTCTGGCTATCCCTGTAATCTCTGTCTCCCTGTATGCCTCTGTTCCATATCCGTCTATCTGCCCGCCCGCTTGTCTGTCTGTCTGTCTGTCTCTGTCTGTCTGTCTTTTTCCCCCTGTCTGTATTGCAATCGATACATGACGTACATGTTCTAGTTCACCCTTTCCACTTCCTTTAGAACATACACTATTATCAACTCTACTTTATCCGTCTTTCCAAACAATGAATAAATAAATATGAATGAATAAATAAACTGACCTGATATTCCTTAGTTGTGTTTACTGTTCCTGCTGTTCACCAGCACTTACTGACTGACTAGTTGAAGTCTGACTTAGTTCCGAACAATTTGCAATCTTTCTTATCTATCGTATTCTTATTGGGATAAACCTACACATGCTGATATAATACTAAGAGGTAGCATTTTAGTCGTGGTTAAAAAAGGGCTAAAGTAAATAGTAAGATAACAGGTGCCAACCAGGATGGTAAATTTAGATAATGCAATCGCTGTACATTGTTCAAAGTACCCTGGTACACACGAAGTCGATAATAAATTGTCTTGAAACCACAAAGGTGACATATGTTTCTCACTGTTAGGTTAGCATTCCTTAATGCCCAGTCAATATTTCTCTTGTTGTGATCTCTCATCCCAGTACCCTGCCTCATTTGTGGGATAGTGTCAGGAATAACCTGATAATCATAATGATCACGCTCTTTGAAGTGACTTGAAAATGCCATTAACATGGGTATTTCAATATTACTGACGATCCCAAAATCCACTGACGATTTGATCATTTTTTTGTAAGAGGATGTATACTGTCGTCAGATTTTCCTTTCTGAGACTGTTTCTTATCTAATCTTCCACATAGGATTTGGTAGAGCGGTCTTAGATATGCTGTAGTGCTAAGACTAAGGCACACAAAGTGGCTTTATTGCCAATTTGAAGCCTATGACGCCGTCAGGGATATTGAAATATGCCCCAGAATTTCCATTTAAAAAAGGTTGAGCCAAGATTGAGTGAGCCAAGTTTAGATGTTTTTATTTGGCAGAACAAAATCAGTGCAAGGGGTGGGTGTTTTACATAACCAGATAATGGCAAACATTTACAAGAACCATCTCATACTGATGGTCTCTTGAAGAATATTATGTCAAGAAATTCATCTATGTAGCGTGTAGACGGGGCACCTTGAGTGTAAGGCACAACCTGAGTTGAAGGCGTATCTTGGACCCTAGTTTGGGAGGTTTTGTATTATTCTTTAGTAAGAAGTTCTTGACTATGAGGTGCACCTGCTTTCAGCAACATTCTACAAGGTGCAGCTGGTGGATATCCCTAGTTATACTCGAGGTATTACAATAGCAATCTATCCACAACAGAGAAAACATCATTGCAACAATTTGAAACATGTGTAGAGGCAAGGAGAAAGGGTGCTCCGTGCTAAAAGTCAACTTTAAAATTCAGATCACTAGCTTTTCAGTGATATATTGCAAGAGTAGATACTCCTGTTAGTCTTAGAGGAATGGCTTGCTAAATATGGGTAGTTATGACCATTTCCTGAATGGCAATAAGCTCTACATCTAATTGGTCATGAGATACATCTAAAATTAGCATAATTTATGCTAATTAGCTAAATTAGCATAATTTTTTCATTCTTTTGCCCATAACTTTTGAACTAGAAATGGTATTTTCGTTCTGTTTTCACCATAGTAAACCTGGTGAATCATACCTTCAAATGAGATCATTGATTTTCCTATTTAGAATGAAAATCATGTTACCATGGCAACATAAATCAACAAAAATGCCTATTTAGGCCCAAAAACATTCTTTTTACATGCCTTGTTTGGAACCTTTCCACCCAAAATAGAACGTTTTATTAAAATTCATTGAATTCTCCATGAAAAAGTATCCTAAAACAGTTTTAGGCATATTTTTCCTATACTAGCCCATAGTAATGCCCCCTGGTGGCTAAAACAGGTACTAAATCCCGCAGGAACCCCCATTTCTGCTTGCTGGCTCACACATTATCATTTTCATCAAAATTCATAATTTAGAGAATGACCTAAATGTTCTCATTACAACAATTACATATGATTTAACATGACTTCCAAAGCATGGCAACATTTATGATTTAGCAAATGGCCTTAAAATTAATCCATAATAAAAGTGCCTCAATTAATGCCTAAACTGCAATACACACCAAAAAGGAAAAACGTCCACGATTCAGCAAATGGCCTAAAGTAATCATTAAAACAGTGAACATTCATGATTTAGCAAAATTACATAAACGTCAATTGCCAATCGCCTGAAGATACAGTGTAATATCTAACAAGGTAATCAATCAATACATATATCCCAAAATGATCTTAAGCACATCAGAGATGATTGTAAGCGGGGCACAAATTAAATAATCAGCAAATGACAGATACATCGTGCATTTGGTTTTCAGAAAGGCGGATATATGCGTAGCTGCTATGATTAAGCAAATGACCCAAAATGCTTGAAATATATCAGAGCAGTGTCAGATCCCTTATTCGGCAATTTATCCAGAAATGCCTTCACAACATGTCTACTTCAATTTTATGTGAATTTAAATGAAACAGAATTAATGATACATAATTATTGAAAATGTAGAATTATACATTGATTCAATGACTTATAAACTGGAAGGCATACCTTTATTACTCATAAAGTATTTGTCTCACTGTGTCATACCACTGACATATCATTGACACTGAACAAGAACATGAACAACATATCAAAGCAATCTACACGATAGCGTACAGAACTCTCCAAACTTGAACATCTTTACGAACGTACTATTGTAATGTAACACGTTTCACAGCTTTAAAAAGCTTCACAGACATAAGTCTGAATTCTATCTTGATTAAGGGTAATTTGAATTCTCGATTAAAAGATTCGAATTCCTCACATTCAAAAAAGTGTATTTGGTGAATCAGGTGTGAGTTAATTACTAAATGAGAGATTTAATTGTTGGGCAATACTAAGAATTCTTTTGCTGTAAATATCGTTTTACATCAGGTTAAATCTAGGCTAGACTTTCCTTTAACATTTTCTTTTTCAATCCAGGTATTACATTTACCAAGGGATTAGCCTTGCATGTTCTTCGTCAATATCTATCAAGTAGCTGAAGCCGATTAAAACATTAGCCGAAAATGTACCTTTGAAAAGAAAATTTTGTATCGGCCAGGTAACAATCGGGTAATCTCAAATATATGATTGTTGTTTCTCTTTTGTGGCCTATTTGATCTGGACAAAGCATACATCAAATAAACTTCCCTGTTTGTATCTGATAAGATTTTTTTTATCAAAGTATGTGCATGATAAATTCACGTGATCTTCTTCTGAACTCCTAAAATCAAGTCACTTTGAGTAGCTATTGCGTGAGCTGAGGTCAACTAAACCATGAACATGGAGGTATACATTATCCTCCCTGATTATCATTGCTCAGAAACCTTTTTTTCTTTTTACCTAAGGCCACCCTTAAAAATATGTTCGTTTCCTGTCCAGAGGGTGGAATTTTTCAGACCCATGAGGGAGGGAGGGAAAACATTTTTTTAAGAAAATATTTTTATCTGTCATTAACATCATAAGCGAGGACAGCCTGAATTTGCCATCACACTCTAAGATTTAGTGATTAGAAACCTAGATTCTTATGCTGATGAACAAAAAAATAAATTTCTTTTCAAAACTCAGGAAAGATTTCTCATCCTCACCAAAAAAATCCACCAGGCCTCTGGACAGGAAACGAACATATTTTAAGGGTGGCCTAAAGTGCCACACCGTGACTAAAAGGTCGAACCCCACATAGCGAAAAATGTCTGAAATATCTCTGCGATTTTGAACCTCTTGCAATTTTGGGAACTACCTCAAATTTGCAAGGATTATCACTACAGTAGGGGGTATAGAACACAAGGACACTGTTGAGTATTTCATATAAATAGTAGAGTTGAAATTAATACCAATTACTCAATTATTTTTTTCATCCTTCGTTTTGCCTCTCGAGCGTTATCTCAACAGTGAGAGGTGCACGGTTGGTCAAAGTTAAACAGTTGTGAACAGTGATTCAATTTTCTGCACCCGGTGAACACAGAATACACCTCACTAGTCCCCCCCCTTATTTAGCCCCCCCCCTTCCCACCATGCGCCATAGGTCTCTCCATGTACTGGGGATTCACGGACGTCTGCGTTACCTGCAGAACCTTAAAACTATCAATTTTGTCTATTTGTTTTTGTTTACATTACGTCCCAGTTTCACTTGAATCCCATGCCAATTTTGCATCAGTGTCGCATCATTGACTCAGTAATGTCACCCAGAAAAAAAAACAACTTCAGTTTCCCATATAATATGCATACACCCTTTTGGCCAAAGTGAAGCTTGGGCTACATTAGGGCGTGGTCAATTTTTAACAAAAGGGTCCTCGGAGGGGTCTGATATTTTTCGACCTGCCCCTGTATCCTATTATGCTATCACCCGGCCTTTTTTGACAAAAATACGGGAATGAACCCTCCCCCCCCCCGAGGTGTCTGATATTTTTTGTCCCTCCTCCTAAAGTTCACCGTCCATGTGTTGTTACAATATGGCCACTTCCTTATTGTTCTCCCATTTATTACTCAGCCCTGGTAGATCTGCAATGCTTGCAGAACAGCAACCTCAGACATGCCCTTAACTCTGAGCTCATAGCTAGAAGGATTATAGGGTAAAGGAAACCATCTAAAAACGCAAGCAGAGTTACTTGCCATCTGTACCAGTACTCTGTCTCCATTCCATGCAAGTGGTAGACAGCTGTCACAATGGCAGTTATTATATTTGGAGACCAAACAACTATGATGAGAATCAGAGCAGCAGTCAGAAGTCGGAGCAAACGTTTCTGGCGATTATGCCTATTACCTGTTGTGCCTTGGTGAATAAGCCTTGGAGGTTCCTTTTTTGGGGTTTCCTGAGAAGATTGTGACCTTTTATTACCTTTTTGTTGAGTTTCTTGCGACAGTTCTGAGGTTTTCCTCGTGTGTCCATCACTATTTGGTGCACTAAGCACGTGAACAGTCACTTGAGAGGGGGTTATCCTTTCCTGAGGTTGGGTCATTCCATGTGTTGAGACTTGCAATGATCTTGGGTGTTCATCAGACCAGCTGGTTCCAGCAACAGGTTCAGCCATTGCAGTATTGCTGAGGGCTGATTCTTTAATTAGAGTTTCAGATGTATCTGCTGTCTTGCAATGTCGGTCTTCAGACTCTGTAGATGCTTTACTTACTAAAGGAATGTTCTTTACATTGGGTGTTACACCATCTATGCGATTCATTTTGTAAACCAGAGATATTGTCCATCCCTGGAACCCAACACTGAGTAGCATAAGAGCCAGTATGACAGCATAGGAAATCATAATATGTACTGGGGTGGGGT
Organism: Acholoe squamosa; assembly: GCA_949317995.1. Classification (NCBI taxonomy): domain Eukaryota; kingdom Metazoa; phylum Annelida; class Polychaeta; order Phyllodocida; family Polynoidae; genus Acholoe; species Acholoe squamosa. The sequence goes on from OX439049.1 coordinate 38,028,593, forward strand.
AGCTATCATGGACAGTGAAGCAAACTATATCTTCCTCAATGTCCTTCCCAGTGAGCACACTTATGAGAACTAGAACCAGAGGGAATATGACAGTTAGGAGGATAGAAAACATGGCTTTCCATGGCGTGAGGATTAGCCTGTGGGTGTAGGGCTTATACATTGTCACAAAACTGTCCAAGGCTAAGAGAAATGTACTGCTACAGATGAAGAATACTATGCAGGGACCTGCAGGTGCTAGTTGACAGGAATAGTCTACCAGGAGTGCTCTGACCACTCCCATCACTCCCAGCAGTAGATGGGATGTGGACTGGTACATCAGGAAGTACCGCGTTGTCTTCTTCAGCTTCTCCGATTTGAGTTTCAGAAGTGCAAGAACGACAAGTGCATTAGCCAACAGGTTGGTGAGGCCCAATGTCAGGCCTATTGCGGGCCCATATGTATACTGTGTGCTATTGGTTGCATTGGAACCTCCCAGGGGATCCATGGCTTAAGTTATTTTAACAACCCTTTCAGAGACAGTCCTCCTAATAGTCTCCTCCTTTAGGGTTGACTGTGTTTGGAATAAAAGAAACGGTCCATTGTCAGTTTTAGCTTCTGGCTTATTAAGGGTCCACAGTATAGTAAGTGCAGTGCCAAATGACAAGTCTTGGATAGACAGTGTCTCCTATTCACTACCTTTTGTCCTGTATTCCTAACTGCACTACAAGAAATGAATGTTGAGTCTACCAGGTAAACTCTTCAGTGAATCACCATATATATACGTGACGTAGTTCATCAGCATAAGTTATACGATGAAGCTCAAGAAAGCAATAAAGTAAAACATTGTTGCATGTCTCAGGGCAATATATGATTGGATATGATGAGGCACATAAAAGATGATTGGCACAGCTTGCAAATTAATGAGTAGTCACGTATCAGACATGCCTTCAGCTTGAAATACAATTCTTCCTGCCATGTTCCAATGTAAGACCTTATTGTTCTAATATTAAAAGGTCAAAATGACTATGAAACACAATTAAGATAGGCCCTGTCCTCAGCACATTTGGGGGCGTGGCTATTGTTCATTCAGCAGCTCACCTAGTATGGCAGAAACCTGTATTTAATTAGCAGTAAGAGCTGCTCAGTGGTGGATTAAGAGCATCATTCAGGTGGCAGTTAGCTTGCCATAGCAGTTTCCTATGAGCTGCTCAGAGCTGCTCAGACCTAAACTGGCAGTGACGCCTTTGGCAATATTTTTGGTTAGCATCCAGGATATGAATTGTATCAGTAGGTTCAGTGGCCCTATTGGTCACAGCTGCCTACTGTTTTCTTGTTGAAGGCGGAAAGCTGGAAATACTCGAATATGCCGGAGCATTAGCCCCATGAGATATGCCATAATATAACATATTCATTCACATTCATACAAAATAGTATTCTAAAGTAACAGAGAATTAGGCAGTAAAATGAGCAAAAATAGAATTTCGGTCATATCTACTTTATGATAAAAATTAATCTAGCGCTTCTGTAAATGGATGTTTCAAATAAATTTTACAACCTTAGCACGTGTGTTTATGTATGAATTTGAAAGGTACTGTCTAGTGAACACCTAATTCTGCTTCGAAAAAAATTTCCTCTTTTGGAGTAATTCCTTACAATATTCTGCTTTGTTTTCCAAATTGGAAACCTAGCAGCCACTCTCAGGAATTTAAGGGGTTCTAAGATACTGCTAAAATCTTGAAACTATTTATAAAAATTAGAGCCCCAGATTATCCTCTTGTGCAGGTAATAACAATACCTTTCTTCCAGCAACTATGTTTGGTCTAAATCATACATTTTTTTATAACGTACCCTGTGCAGAGCGCCCACAGAATTCTAACCAATCTTTGTTCAGTTCTTGCAGTCTCTTCTTTCTTCACAAAATAGTCCTCCTGAGAGCAGTGCTTTTCGTGGATAGCTGTATTACTAATATAGCCTGGTATTTTAACATACTGTTCATGATGTGGACATGGGAGAGAAAACTATTCACATTCATTCCCTAGTGTTCTGCCGATGTTGTCACCTTGGGCATCAAAGTGAATCAGGGAGAAAACCCTCCCTCCAGTGCATTTGTGGTTGTGGCTAAAGATAGGTATGATTTGTCCTCTGTTTTTTAGTTATTTAGCAAAAGCTGAGTCAGTATTGACCAGATGAGACCCTTGAGAGTGGGGTGGTGTTGGTATCAGGCCATGCCTTTTAGCATCCATATAATTATAATTAATTATCCTCTCTTGACATCATTGTTGTTTTCCGGTTCCCCTTTTCACTTAGATTGTTAATGGCACACCTTATAGCAATGGTGCATTATATAACTGGTACTTGGGTCAGAGCTCATTAATTTACACTACTTATTCACACAAATAAGTGATTATCGGTTTACTAAGACACTCACCGGGGGATCTTCTAGATCCTTTACAGCTATTACAGATAATGTCAGGAAATCAGGGGCTGTAAGGTATTGATAGGTGTAGTCACCATATCACCATGAGGGAGGCATTAATCCTTTAAAAGCCGCTAATAAATGCATTAATGCATCAAGTTAAGGTTGACTTACATTGAGGGATCGGGCTCACGGAGATGGCTTCCAGCAAGGCTAGTAATGACAAAATAATTCTGACCAGGACTTAGGTACATGGATAGAAAGTATTTGGTCGAAAAGGACCCTTGCTTAGGCAGGTTGCATGAGGACATTTTCTGGGTGTAAATTGCACCCTTGGCCAGGGAAACCTTGCTCAATAAGTACCCTTACCAGCCGCCCACAGGTACAAATATCTAATATATATATATATATGGCCAACAACCACCCCCCCCTTAGAGAAAATGCTTTCGTAATAGAAATTTAAAAGCTAGAATTCAGCTAAAGTATTAGTCCTTTATCTCAAAAGTAACATGTTTGCTCATTGTCCAAAAGAAAAACCTGGTATGCATTTCATGCCAATCACTCTATAGGGCAGAAGCTAATTTTTGAAATACAGCAGATGTGTCTGGAACCATTTCGCAAGGCATGTGGCATTAAGGTTTCATTTCTATGATTCATATTGATCAATGTACAGCACAGTGGATAATTCGATAGAAATGCTCCTCTGCATCATGCTTCCATGATGCAGAAGTTACGTTTTGGCGAGTAACTCGACAGCAGGTATTTGCTGCATTATGATACCAAAAACAAAAAGATGTGCACGCCTTCAAGTGATAATAGAAATGATACATTTAAATTTCAATCACTATAGGAGAGAAGACCTGAAACCTTGCCTCTCTTGACTCATTAGCAAACAATGTTAGTGAGCATGGCCCAGCCGACTATCATGAAACCCCATTGTCCTTTCAGTCTCTTCATGCCAGACTTGAATACTTAATAATTGCTAATCAGTGCTAATTTGGTTCTTTTGCAAAACAGTAATGACACGAAGAGTGTGTTAACTACACACGCCATGAACACCACTTTTCTTATACATAAGCACAGACTGATTCTTATTGACACGAATCATATAGAAAGATGTCTGCTAGTTTACAAATTAGACTTTGTCATCTACCTGAAACGCTGCTGCTCTGGACTGATTAGCAATAACCTGACAATATTTCTGATGTTCAAATTTTCCACTGACGCAAATGATTAATGTGTCCCTTGGCCCTTTCATGTGTAGCAAGAAAATAATGGTTCTTTTAATATTACCATAGTGACTTCCATATCATGACTTATAAAATAACACTATAGATAAATGCCATTCATTTCCCACACACATTGTAGGCTAATCTTAAAGAGAATCATATAGAATAATACCTGCTAATTTCAAAATTAGCTCACCAGCTGGGGTTCTTCACAATTCACATGTTTTATTTTGATGAATTTTGAGAATGTAAATGTAAATAATTAACTGATGCTCTTTGGAACTCCGGCTTTTACCCCCCCCCCCGGAATCCTTTGTGTACCTAAAAGGGGGAAGTATCAATACGACATAGATCTAACCTGTTACCAGTGAAGAAGACCACTATTTCTTGTACCACAAAAAACTCCACGCTTGACTCTCGATACCATATCATTACCGGCATACCAATGATCGTAGTATCTCCCACCACCAATATTATACAAGTTCCTGGATTCATCCTAGGAGGTCTGGGGTGTGATTCTTAAAAAAATCACGAAATAGAATTCCAATTTCCGTCAGGACACAAAGGTCATCAAATCAAGGCCTAATCAAGCTTATAACTGACATTTCTGCATACTATCTGCATAAGATAGGCATATGTTACACTACACTGCAAAAATGGTGTTTAGATTTTAAACATGTTTAGGTCTAAACACGTTTAAAACCTAAACATATAGGTCAGTTAGGTGTATCATCGACTACACATTTAGGAAATGAACACTTTTATTCTAACTACATAAACATTTTTGCTAAACATGTTTAGATGTTTAGAGTTTAAACAGTAGAATAATAGGTGTTAAGATTTAAACATCATTATGTTTAGATACTTGGATGTTGAATCCACACCAGGTAGCAGCACTACCTTTGAATGGACTATGTTTACACAATTATAATCAATTTTTGTGACAAATGTACCCAAACCCCATGTTTATTATAGTTTCTATTCATTGAATGTTTTTCTAAAATGAGTGTTGCTAAATTCATGACATGACCACAAAAGGATAGTCAGTTTTTTAGAATTGCCCTCCAGAAATCCTATTTTAGTGAGAAGGATGGAGAAGGGATGGGAGGGTGGCTGAGGAGGGGATGATGCATGTTGGACCTACATAGAACACTGTTGTTCAATCATGATAATGATAATCCACTGTCCGAAGCAGACAGGTACATGGTTTCTCAAGTAGATCTTATTCTCAATCCATAAGTCCTCCACTGTCTGTGTGACATAGCCTAGGGATCTTGCATGTGAGAGGTAATCTAGACTATAGCACAGCCTACCAAGAACTGAATTGTCCTTAAATATAATGCCCTGATTAAGTGCTGGGATCTCAAATAAGCGCTGGGGGCAAAGGGCTCCCAAATCAAACTTAACCTCTAAACAGTATTGAAATAAGGGCCGATCCCAGATATGGGACTGGAGTAAGAAGTCTCAAATCTATAAGTGCTGAGCCACTGCGATAATAATATATGCCCCCCCATCCCCCCAAGGTAAGAAATAGTAACAGACCTGTATTTAATTTAAAAGATGGCAATGGTAACACAGTAGACACTGTTACTATATACAAATTGGTACAGACTTGGCGAACCAAATGGAAAGCCTTGAGTATACACAGAGTGATATGGAGATTGACAATATTATTCATGAGATTAAATGATGTCACCTTAAATCATTGTAAAACAGTAGTTAAAACAATAGCTGCTCATAAGAGTTCATGTATAAAGGATATACCCTGTAATGTTATAAAATGTCTCTTCCTGCACAAGCCTGTTTTGTTACAAAGTATTGTCAATAAATCTATTAATGGTCGAAAATCAAAGACGGTTTGCATTTGACGAATTTGGAGGTATTCCAGCCCCTACTCTTCGAGTTTTAATTTCCCCCTCTATTTCTTTGGCTCAAAGTGTCAGGCTGGATGAGATCTTCATGTTACATATGGGTTTTGATGGTCCCATATGCATATTTTGGGCTCCAGGGGGGTAAAATGTGCCCAAAATGACCAAAATTGTCTGGGAGAAATTGTGTCTGGGAGAATGACATTTGAGTTACAAGCCATGTTGAGGGCTTAATTTTCTATAGAAACAATCTTCATACCTCCATGAAAATCTTAGGTCCAGACTATTTTGACCTGTCGATTAAGGAAATCACATTATCATTTATGTCAGATGTGTCCTTGCTATTGTAAAAGAAGCATACTTATAAGAATTCTTTTTCTGGGCACATGTCTAGGCGAATGACATGTAAGGCCCCATATGCACACTTTCTATGATTTGTGACCTAATGCCGGTATATTACCAGATGTTATGAAATTAGGACAGGTATTGCCTCTCCCAAAAGATAGAAACTTGAGTGATGTATTGAATTGGAGACCTGTAACAATGACCAATGTCTTCTCAAAACTGATTGAGAAAAATGTACACTCACAAATTTTGAATTATATTATAGAAAATGATATTATCAGTAGGAATCACTATGGTTTTATACCAGGCAGGTCAATTGTTGATGCTACCTTTAAGTTGACCCAGTATCTAATGGAAGCAGGGAACAGGGGTGACTTATCATTGGTGTTATTTTTAGATCTAAAAAAGCTTTTAATATGGTAGATTTGGATCAATTGATGAGTAAACTACAAAATATTGGATGTGATGATGGTTGTCTAATATGGTCGAAAAGTTTTTTTATATGGTAGAAAACAAACAACAATAGCAAATGGTGTATTATCTGAAGAAAAATTATTAGACTGTGGCGTGGCTCAAGGGACGGTATTAGGTCCGTTACTATTTAACCTCTATAATAAATGACATAACTCAAGTGATACAAAATTGCGAATTTTTTCTATACGCTGATGATGTAGCATTAGTATTAAATGGTAAGGATACTGAAATAATGAGATCTCTGATGCAGAATGATGTTGGAAATATTGAAAAATGGTGCAGACAAAATATCTTAACAATGAATGCTAAAAAAACAAAAGTTCTATGGTGTCACCCAAAAAGACAATGTATTGTCAAGTATGATATCTTTTTGAACAACAAAAAACTGGATATGGTAGAGCATTTTAACTACTTAGGGATTGTTATAGATTTTGATCTAAATTTTAAAACACATTGGAAGAAAGCTGACTCACAAGGTACAGCTAGGTTAAATCAATTAAGAAATATTATAAAATATCTTGATGATACTACTAGCTTACAGATTTACAAAACTATGATTGTGCCCTTATTGGAATATTGCAGTTTTATTCTAGAGAGTGGTCCTAATACCTTATAGTTGATCACCTAGATATATTACAGAATCATTGTCTAAGTACATGTAAAAAAGTAAGAAATCCCCAAGATATACATGTAAAAGATCTATTGAAGTTATGCAATGTTGATACTCTGGTTACACATAGGAAAAGGGTATTAGCATGTATGATGTATAGACATGTAAAAGATGCTAATAATATTGTTGTCCCAAACAGATTGTTGAGGGGAAACAATAAGGTTTAAAATTAAGGTCAGTAGACCGAGACCCGAACTATATAGACAGAGCCCGCTATATAGAGGCAATACTGTTTTGGAGTTATTACCAATGGACATACAACAAAGTGAAAGCATGCATGTACTGAAGAAAAAACTATGTAGAAGCATAACATAAAACCTGGGCTTTGTCGTGATAAGAATTATAAAGATATATATTTTCTATATGACGATATTAGACCAAGATGATTGTTCATGGAAACCATTTATTACACACTGTATGATAACTATGATAATGTGCCTGTGGACTGTTGTATTGCTTACCAACTGGTGAATAATTGTAAGAGCTTCATTGTGACAAGATATTATTGGCCAATAAACCTATTTAAAAGCTCAAACTCACTCGAAACCTCTGACATTCCCTGTCGTTTTTTTCAGATTTCATTTTCAAATTTTGCAAGGTGAATCTTTCCATTAATTCGACATCTTATATTTTCATTATTACTTTGTAATAATTTCAAGTTAACCTACTTCAAATGACATGCCAGATGCCAATGCAGAATTGTGAATATGTGACACACTGTGAGGGTTGTTATATACAACTACCATTATTATAGAGTGCTTTCTCCAGGCACCTCTCTATTGACGTTAGAGGCAAACTGGTCTGGTGAGTCTCCATTTATATCAACTCTAAAAGTCCTTAGTGATACTATGCGAAGAGTTAATGCAGTAGAAAAAAATATAACCAAAACACAGATAAAATATGTAGACTTACAGAAGTGGTGAGTCACCAAACTATCTAACTTCTATCAATAGAATTAGCACCTGCCCCCTAAACACGACAAACATTGCAAAAAGAATAATACCATTTTATTTCACCCTGTCCCAGGGGTCTGTTACACAAATGGAGGTAGTTAAATGGTACTCACAATGTAAAAATATAACGAGCATGAAAGGGAGTATGAATAAATTTTGTTACACAATGTATATTCGTTCAGACAAGCATGAATCAGACCCATGCTGGTTAATTCCATACTCTCTAATTATTAATTTCATAGTGGTTGATATTTATGTTCGTCCAATAGTGGCCAGGTACATGGCAAACTGCATATATTTGTGTACTTCGTCATCAGAGGTTCCCATAACACATGGGAAATAAATGCAAGCCCATTATGATATTGAAAATAATTTGATTAATGAATACCACTGAAAAGTATTTTTAGACTCAAAGGCCCTTTATATCAACTAAAATCCTGTTAAATGGGTCCTAAAAGCAATTAAAAATATACCCAAAATAATAACGAGCATGAAATTACACAAAAATTAAAGAGCACAAGATCATGAGCTAGACAAAGGTGCTTTTATACTGCCTAAACTATTGGAATGATATCTTAATCAGACAACTTGTTATCTGTATGTATATATTTTGGGACCTCCCGATATCTAATTTTATAGAAATTAAATTGTTTTAATTTTTTTTCAAAAAACTTATTAGCCCCATTAATTAATGTCTGTATAACTTTCATTCGTGTAACACTGGATAAACCCCTTTACAAGCACCAGAAATAAATTAAAGGGCACAAGTATATTAAAGAACAGTTATGAAACACCCCACAGTTCCTAGAGAAATACCTGCATCTTGCTCATTGACTAATGAACACAGAAAAACCATCCAAATTAACACTTGAAACACAATTTAGAATATATCATAATTGATGAGCACGAATCTTTATTGTGTAACAGACCCCAGATCTCATTCCATCCTCTTGTAAATCTTCCCTGTATCTTTATTCTCTCTCTTTTTCTTTTAGTAATATTCTGGATGTAGGATATGTTTAATACAGAGAATGATAGTGCCGTCATCGGTTTTATTAACCCACGGGATTTAACCCACGGGATCTACTTCCAACATTGAGAATATTTAAAATCTTTAAAATCTGCCCTTTACGATTGATTATTCCAAATGCATTAGGAGTTCCCACCAGGATTCAAGGGCCGCTAATGCATTAACGCATCATGCCCTTTGGTCGTCATGATGCATGACTGCAGCCTTGGCAAGTAACACACCAGGGGTCTGTTACACAATCGAAATTTGTGGTCCCTAATTATAATTTATTAGAAAATGTGTTACAAGTATAAATCTAGGTGGTGTTCGCTAATATTTTGTGGTCTTTAGTAGATGAGCAAGATCCACTTATTTCTATAGAAATTGTTAAGAGTTTCATAACTGTGTAGAGGCAAGGAGAAAGGGTGCTCCGTGCTAAAAGTCAACTTTAAAATTCAGATCACTAGCTTTTTAGTGAAATATTGCAAGAGAAGATACTCCTGTTAGTCAGAGAGGAATGGCTTGCTAAATATGGGTAGTTATGACCATTTCCTGAATGGCAATAAGCTCTACATCTAGTTGGTCATGAGATACATCTAAAATTAGCATAATTTATGCTAATTAGCTAAATTAGCATACCTTTTTAAGTCTTTTGCCCATAACTTTTGATCTAGAAATGGTATTGTGGTTCTGTTTTCACCATAGTAAACCTGGTGAAACATACCTTCAAATGAGATCATTGATTTTCCTATTTAGAATGAAAATCATGTTTCTATGGCAACAGAAATCAACAAAAATGCCTATTTAGGCCCAAAAACGTTCTTTTTATATGCTTTGTTTGGAACCTTTTCACCCAAAATAGAACGTTTTATCAAAAATCATTGAATTCTCCATGAAAAAGTACCCTAATACAGTTTTAGGCATATTTTTCCTATTCCAGTCCATAGTAATGCCCCCTGGTGGCTAAAACAGGTACTAAATCCCGCAGGAACCCCCATTTCTGCTTGCTGGCTCACAACTATTCTTTAATATTGTGATGGTGTTCTTTAATTTATCTCTGGTGGTTGTAAAGGGGTTTATCCAGTGTTACATACATAAAAGTTATACAGACCTAAATGGGGGTACTAAGTTTTTTAATAAATTGAAAACAATGTAATTTTGTTATAGTTATATATCAGGAAGTCTCAAAATACACACATAGAAATAACAACTTGTTTAATTAGGATATTATTCCAGTAGTTTTGGCACTATAAAGGCACCTAAATCTTGCTCACTATTTCGTGCTAGTAGGCCTACTAGTTAATTTTTGTTTGATATCATGCTCTTTAATATTATGGGCATATTTTAATTGCCTTTAGGGACCATTTGACAGGATTTTAGTTTACATTGTAGAGGGCCTTTAAATCTATATTTAGCTTAATTCTGTATAGGTTAATTACATTATTTTTAACATCATATGGGGTTTGCATTTGTGTTGAAGGTGTTATGGGGCCCTGTGATGATGTAGTACACAAAAATGGGTAGTTTACCATGTACCCTATACTTTATGGATGAGCACCAATATTAACTAACATGAAATAATTAAAGAGCATGAAAATTAATGAACATGAATGTATTTGCTACTCTTCCAGATGAATACATATTATGAAACAGAAATATTTTTTACTCTGCTTTGTGATCTTTATTTTAAACATTTTATCAGTTAAGAGCACAAATTAACGAGCACCATTTGTGTAACAGACCCCAGGGCTACATTCATCTATCATGCCGACTTTCCAGGGTCCTGAAGGGTCGGCATGATGCTCCAATCAAGTACTGACGACCAGACTGGCCGGCACTTCATTGATGCATCATGACGACCAATCGACATGATGGGTGCTAGGGCTAACTTCAATAGAGCAGAACCTGCACCTGGAATAGTATGGGTCACGGCCCAAAATGAGGGGGGTGCACTTCCTTAGATTGAGCAAATATTAGGGTCCAAAATGTGCACTTAAATTATAGGCAAAAATGAGGGGGCATGCATTGGTGCTTAAACTGCTACTACTGCTCTAGCAAATCCCATATGCCCTGATCACATATACAGACCAACCTTACGGAGTAATCTCTGACCAGTCACTTTTCAGACCGTCAAATATATTGAAATAAGCCCCTGGTGAAGTCTACTAGCAGTACTGTATTGGTGCATTTTGCTGATCCTCTAGGGTCTACATGATGCATCTATGCAGCCTTAATACGTCACCTGCCAGGGCTGTATCCATCCATAATATCACACTGTTAGACTGAGTCAAGGGTTTTGCAGTAGATCGCTTCTATTTTTGGTGAAACAATAGGAGTTGCTGTTGGTACAAATGCTATGTCACGATGTGGATTGCCATGTACCAAGTACAGTGGTCTCTATAGCCCATTTACAATTAGGGCTGAAAGTGTACGACCAATGGGCAAGATTTATCAGAGCACTATGAAGCCCTTAAATGGTATGATTTAGTTTCATTATGGGCCTATATTTCAAAGCTTTTCCCCCCTGCATTGCTTAGACCACTCTACCAAATGCTTTTCAATTGCTCTATGAAGATCGTATACAGTTTAGTGCCTTGTGAAATAACCTCCAGAGTTAGCACCACACAGTAGGGCACCACCCCTCTAGCTGCACCCTTTTTCCAACATGCAGCAGGACTGTGTTTGGGGAGTGTAGCGTTGTGACGTCAGGAGTGCCTCTTTTATTGAAGCTACTACAGACGCAGTCTGGGGTGGAGGAGACACATGTACACATGGTGCCTGGGGGAGGAAGCAGACAGAAGGCCTGACAGGGCAGGTGTTCTGTATGGGGTGACACCCCCTCCACGTCCATATCCTTCCTACATAGGTAAGTCCCACTTCATACCTATTGAAGGTAATGTAGTAATTCATGTTTGAGGTCATACTTATAGTAGATACTATATCAAAGCTGGTGCAATAAACTTAATTCAGATGCAGATTAATTCGACCTAATGCTAAAATAGGCACTCCTGTGGGCATCATTAGATTTCCTTTTAAATGTCCCATTCTGATTTTTTTTTTCATAATTAGATTCCTAAGGATATATAAGGCTAAGCGTCACGTGAGGTTTTTTATCATATAGATGTAATGTTGTAAAACAACTTTAAAATAGAATCTTGGTATTAAGATAGAGAGCTGACATGAGATATAGACATACAAGTTTAACAGGGATATAGAAAGATTGAGAGACAATAGTAATAGAATTGGCATGTATCTACATAATCATAGATGAGCTGTAATTGCTCATATTAGATTAATTATAATGTGCTATGATGAGGGGGCGGTGTGTGTGCAGTGAGTTAGATCTAGGGACAGGAGGGTGGGAAGAGCAAACATGTGTAGGACCCCTTCCCCATTGTACTGTGTACTATGTCTTTGTGTCTGCTCTGGTTGGTGAAGTGTGTGTTGTGGCATGCCGCCAATATCCCACAGAGACATACAAAGAACATTATGTAATTTAAGAAACAAATTTGGAAAAGAAAACTAAAAGACGATAATGCAATGAACAATTTTTCGGCCCACCAAATGCACAGATAGTCACTTTTGTTATAACCTAAATTGTCAAAATAGGTATGTATAGCAATGAGGGTAATGCTTGTCTTATCGACTGTACTTAGTCAGGCACAAAGCATGATTAAAACAATCATTGTATTCCCTATTTCATATTGAGTCTAAAATATATATTTGCTTGCAAATGAATTAAACATCGAAACCTGTTCAAACCTGCAGCTCTGCAACACGGTATTACTTTGAGCAGGCAGACAAAAATGAACGCCTCTATGGATTATCCTTTCTGATTGCCTGCTCACATATTCTGATACACCTATATTCACATACACATACACTATCTTATCACCCATCCATTCTTTACGCCTTTCCTTGTGTGTGTAATATTTTTTTTTATTCACTTAGAGTACAAGGTATAGGTTAAATGAAAGATTTGCTGATATATCCAGTTGTGGCCTTTGGTCTCCGTGTGTGAATGTGGTTGATGTGGCGAGTAGTGAATTGTAAGTGTTGCTAAAGAAATGAAAGAACCACTTCCTTACAAGACATTCCAGCCTGACCACAAACCTGCCACACGTCCAGGCCCTATTCGGCTGTCTGTATGGAGATAAAGGAACAGCCGTGAGATAATATGAAGGAACATAACGAGTGTGCTGAACTAGAAGGGTACTGCACGAGTAGGGTAGCTGCAGTAATCCAACGAGGTGTGGAGCAAGCGAGAAGCTACCAAAAAGTGTTATTTAAGTGTTGCACCAAGAGAGGGTAGCACAGTTTATTTAGGATTTTATGCTTTTGAAAATATGATATTTGGGCTGAAAGGAAATCAGGGAGATGATATTAGACACAATGTTGATTCCTACGTGTAGAATACTGTATTTTATGAAGAAAAAGAGAGAGAAGGTGTATGGAAAAAAAAAACACAACAGAATAAAGGGGGCTACGTGATATATAACCTATCATGCTGGTATTTAGCACTGTTTAGCCAATATATAGACTACGTGTCAGATGCATAATGGTTGTATAGATCGATGCTTCATTGTTTGTTGATAACAGTTGGGCTGCAATAGATGATTTCGTGTGCACAGTTGATGTGAATGGCGCGCACGACATATGACGTTTATAACGGTAGACATATGTCGTTAGCAGTTACCCATGAGGGCAGCACTTTAATTCAAAAATGGCAACCAACCATAAAATGGGGTGATATTGTACCTGCTGTCACGGAGGTGTCTAAACACGCTTCATCTTATACACAAAATAAATAAAAAAAATTAATCATGATTTAACAATAAAGAGCAGGTGCAAAGTCGACAAAGAGAAACTAAACGCGGCATACACAGTATAAAAAAACAACTTTTTTTTTCTTATCTAAATCATGAATCTGTACAATATTGTGTAGGTCTATGTCTAAATCTTATCTAATCACAAATAAAGGAGAATACATGGAACGTAAGATCTGAGACATTACTCGAATAGCATCTATTACGTGTTGATAGCATTTTTGATTTTACCTTAAGTCTACCTTACAGCGCTCTGTAAAGAATTATCAGTATGAGAGATCTGGTATTGACAGTGGGGCATTGAGATCTACAGTCGTCTTCATACTGACTCTGTTATGTTTGGTTAGCACAGATAGTTCAGGGACTCAGTCGTAGGCAAATATTATTATTATTTTGATGCGTTAGTCCACCAAGCTCTCCTCTCTACTTATATGATATCTGTGAATGACTGTCTGTTTGTCTGTCTGTCTGTCTGTCTCTGTCTCTCTGTCTCTGTCTCTCTGTTTCTCTCTCTGTTTCTCTCTCCCTCTCTGTTTCTCCCTCCACCTTCTCCCCGCCTTCCATATGGGAGGGGGAGTGGGGGGGGGGGGGGGTAAATTACCCCTACCATTAGGTGGATAAATTGCCGAGAGGAAATTGTCGTGTTTTTGGTTCAACCACTCATTAATCAAACATTAGCCATATACATTGGTCTAAAGTGCTTCCTTTATAGACACGACTTTATTCACTAAAACAATCTTAATCCCTCTCTAAATCACCCGCCTCATTCCCCTCATGACAAAAATCTACACTGCAAAAATGGTGTTTGCTGATACACACCAGATTATCTAAATGGTGTGTGATCCCTACACCCCTAAGATATTCAAACACTTACAGCTAAACACCATCAGATTCTAAACACATAGTCTTAAACCTACACACCTACTACTTACACACCGTAGTGTTTAGGTGTCTGGGTTTAAACACATGCAGTCTCTATGTGTTTAGTCTTAAACAGGTATTTGAAAGATAAACATGATAGATGTTTAGCTATCTATTAGGAATGATAGAAGAAGTATTTGGAATTTATAACTTAAAGGATATGACTTAGGCTAATCGAGGATCCTTGCTTTTTTTGTAGTAAGTATTTGTATACCATCCAGACAAGAAAAAAAAAACAATCTTACAGGGGCAGGAGGAGAAGGGAGGGAGGTAGGAGCGGCCCTATAAGGCTGGTACATGGGGGGAGGGGCACGAGGAGAAGGGAGGGAGGTAGGAGTGGCTCTATGGGGCTGGTACTTGGTAGGAGGTGCGGGAGGAGTGGGGAGGGAGGTAGGAATGGTCCTATGGGGCTGGTACATGGGAGGAGGGGCAGGAGGAGAAGGGAGGGAGGTAGGAGCGGCCCTATGGGGCTGGTACATGGGAGGAGGGGCAGGAGGAGAAGGGAGGGAGGTAGGAGCGGTCCTATGGGGCTGGTACATGGTTGGAGGTGCAGGAGGAGTGGGGAGGGAGGTAGGAGCGGTCCTATGGGGCTGGTACACGGGAGGAGGTGCAGGAGGAGTGGGGAGGGAGGGAGGTAGGAACAGTCCTATGGGACTGGTACACGTGAGAAGGTGCAGGAGGAGCGGGGAGGGAGGTAGGAGTGGTCCTATGGGGCTGGTACATGGTAGGAGGTGCAGGAGGAGTGGGGAGGGAAGTAGGAGCGGTCCTATGGGGCTGGTACACGGGAGGAGGGGCAGGAGGAGTGGGGAGGGAGGTAGGAGTGGCCCTATGGAGCTAGTACATGGGAGGAGATGCAGGAGGAGTGAGGAGGGAGGTAGGGGCGGTCCTATGGGGCTGGTACACGGGAGGAGGTGCAGGAGGAGTGGGGAGGGAGGGAGGTAGGAACGGTCCTATGGGACTGGTACACGTGAGAAGGTGCAGGAGGAGCGGGGAGGGAGGTAGGAGTGGCCCTATGGAGCTAGTACATGGGAGGAGATGCAGGAGGAGTGGGGAGGGAGGTAGGAGCGGTCCTATGGGGCTGGTACATGGGAGGAGGGGCAGGAGGAGTGGGGAGGGAGGTAGGAGTGGCCCTATGGAGCTAGTACATGGGAGGAGATGCAGGAGGAGTGGGGAGGGAGGTAGGAGCGGTCCTATGGGGCTAGTACACAGGAGGAGGTGCAGGAGGAGTGGGAGGGAGGTAGGAGTGGCCCTATGGGGCTGGTACATGGGAGGAGGGGCAGGAGGAGTGGGAGGTAGGTAGGAGTGGCCCTATGGGTGTGGTACACGGGAGGAGGGGCAGGAGGAGTGGGGAGGGAGGGATGAGAGGCCCTATGGGGTTGGTACACGGGAGGAGGTGCAGGAGGAGTGGGGAGGGAGGTAGGAGCGGCCCTAAAGGGCTGGCTGGTATACGGGAGGAGGTGCAGGAGGAGTGGGGAGGGAGGTAGTCCTGAGCAGCCCTAAAGGGCTGGTACACGGTAGGAAGTGCAGGAGGAGTGGTGAGGGAGATAGGAGTGGCCCTATGGGGCTGGTACACGGGAGGAGGTGCAGGAGGAATGGGGAAGGAGGTAGGAGCGGCCCTGAAGGGCTGGTACACGGTAGGAAGTGCAGGAGGAGTGGGGAGGGGGTAGGAGAGGCCCTATGGGGCTGGTACACGGGAGGAGGTGTGGGAGGAGTGGGGAGGGAGGTGCGGGTTCGTATACATACAGACTCCTGGAAAGTTTGACATTTTTAATTTCTTGATGGGGCCAAAAAATAAGTTGTGTTTCCAGTTACCCGACTGACCCTAGGAAACGATCCTGGACTTTTGTTTTTAATTTGGGAACTTTTGGACATTTTTAGGACTTTTTTTTCGAAATTTACATGATTTTTTTTATCCATTTTCGTTATACAGTTGATACTTTATTGATTCATATCTTTTATGTATGATTCAAATTTCTCATGTCTTTTTTTAAATGTTCTGTCAACTCATAGAATCCGACATGTCTGCCTATACATTTCTATACAAAATCTAAAAGAAATACGACCTACCGACCCTAGGGGTTTAAGTCATGTAACTGGAAACACACAATATCTTTTTGGCCTGGGTCGGATCTATGTTGTTCAATGAATGCTCACCTTCTGGAGTAGTAATGCGCTGGAAACAATTTCAATTTTATCATTTTCTTCAATTGCCTTCTTGGCGGCACTCCAGATCCAGTATTCTTCTGTTATTGAAAAATGACCACTCCCTTACTCTGCATGTTTTCACTCCTAAAAACCTTAGTATATTTTTACCTTTTTAAATTGAAAACACAGAATGGTTCTACTACCCCTTTTTTCCAGAGTGCATAATCCAAGTCTATAGGTGAGTCGTGATGTCTGGAGTAAAACATTGAAACCACACTTCCTGTCATTGTAAGTATGAGGGTAAACTTACCTAAGCCCTTGGTTGTGAACATAGACTTGCTACAGTCCCTGGGTGTAAAATATAAGAATTGGCCCTAGTCCATGGTTGTGAATATAGACTGGGTATAACATTTTAACGTGAAAATGAACTAAATCCAGTCCATTATGTGCGTATATAATCTTAGTATAGATTTTAAATTTCAAAACAGACTGGCTGCAGCTGCCAAGGGCAGACTGTAAGTGTAACAATGACCTCATCCGTTTTATCTATTATTGATTTCTATGGAGAAAAAAACGGTCGAAGGGAGACGGATGGTCCAATACTTGTGCAGTGAACAAAACTGGTGGATGCGGCCATTCAGAACGAGCTCCACTTCGCAACACTGGCATCAGTTAAATACCAGGTTTCAAGTGTCAAGATTAGTGGAGCATTGTCGTTTCCTGTTTGCAATACGGCTTGCACTACATCGTATTTTACTATTATAATCCTTATAAATCTGTATTTTTTCTAGAAATCTGTTGTGTATATACCATTGTAAACCTGCAGCACTTTACAGACACATAGAAGTAACATGAGCCTTTGGTGCAAGGTTGGATCTTTAAAAGACCCATTTTACAATAGTGTAGGGAATCAGGTTATCACGGTATCTATGAAGACTGTATACATATTCTAGAATGTTATTGTTTAAGGATAGCATGGGAACACTGGGGAATAGGTGCCCTTCAGGACCACTCTCCATATCTCTCCCGTAAGAAGGTACCACTGGAGCGTGTTGCTCCTATAGTAAAAAGAGCTATCAGTAGGTACCCTCTTTTCAAAAGAAGTCACGCTCTGCTTCACCATTCAACTTGCACTCACCACATTAGTATGAAAAGTCACCTGCCTTGTTTAAAACAGAGAGAGCTGCACTATCAGGTACCTACTCATGTCACACACTCTATAGTATATTATACTGACTGGCTTCTCCCTACTAGGTACCTACTCAAATCCCCCTTTTTTAGCACCATACTTGAATGACCACTTGTGAGCAACAAAAGGGACAAGTTATAGCTACATGAAAAGAAAGGACTGGAAATGAGGGCATTTTTAGCCAGCTCATCCTTTTACTATAGGAGCAACACCCTCCTGCTGGCCTTGAATGTGTCATGTGAGAAATGGCCCATAAGGGCACTCCCAGCAAGACTAATCAACCATGTCAAAGGGCCATGTAATGTACCGTTCTTATAGGCCTAATATCATCTGGGGGAGATTTCACCCTACCAAGCTGGTAGGGGCTTCTCTCCAGATACAGCTAGCATCTTAGTAAGTGAAGGAAATTTGGGGTATTGGCCGCAATGTTTTGAAAGGACCAATGGTACAAATAAAGTAATTAAAGAAATTATCGAAAACCTCAGTCGAACGTGACTGGTGCCCAATTGCCTCTCCAATATCTACAGTGCATTGAAATCGTCATCAGTACAAGAGTCCTTGAATTAGTTATCTGAATGTTTTTATAGCGTAAAAAGTCAAAACATTTACACGTACAAGTAAAAAAGTATCCTCGTTAAACTGAACAGTTAACCACCATAATTGTATTGTAGTAAACCGATGTAGTTTTTACTAGGCCAGGTGGCGGTACGATGTACACAAGTGTACAAGAAATCTCTGTGAAAATAACGATGGAAATTTAGACAACATTTTTTTTTACAGTGTTCTCATGGTAGTTCAGAGGCTAACATGTGACAGTTCTCCACTTGTATGACGGAACTTCCCTGTTTACAAATAAATGTCACCTCATTCACTGTTGTCCCTTATACATTATATATATACATTATTAAATCATGTGATTCCCAATGTTATTCCTGTGTTGCAGAATAAGTGAGGGGTAGGCTGACCATGGGGTGTACCGGATGTGGACCCTGTGGGGTCGTGCTCACCTTCCTCGTACTCTGCCTCGTCACTGCCACCAACATTCTCTCATGGTTCCCACAGTGGAAGCAGTTCAGTAAGTTATGCCAATAAATTTTTATTCTGTGTTTTTTCTTTAATGATGTAGAGATCCGCCACACTTCACAATATTGCGATAATCTATAATGTATAGAACTTTGGGTCAGATTAAATATATTGCAAAAAAAAAAAGCAAAAGAAAAAACAGGGAGGGTCGCTAGAAAAAAAAGCAGAGGAGGAAGGAGGAAAATGTATCAAGAGAGCGTTTTCATGAGTGGGCGACAGAAAGAGAGAGAAAGAGAGAGAGAGAGAGGGGGGGGGGGGGCAGAGAAAGAGAGAAGGGGTAGGTTGGAGTGAAAGAACTAATAAGAAGCTTATGAAGAAAAATATATAGCAATCCCAACACCATATTTGCATTGCGTTATAAGCTAGTCAGCCATATTACTAGGGCTTTAGGGCCTACAGTGTTACTTCAAACTTTAGGACATACAATTCAAAGAGAAGAAAGCGTTTTATTTTGCATCTTTATAGTATAACTAAATTCCTGTTTCTTCCTCTTCCAATTTCAGAAGTCTTCAACACCACATCAGGGTCTGTTTGGGACTTGTACAAGTTGGAAGTGGTTCAGATAGACTGGATATTCTATATCCACCTCCTAATCTATGGTATACAGTTTATCTGCCTCCTCTACTGCTCCATAGCCAGTCTCTGCCAATCCAGATGTGTCAAAGCACAGGGCCAGCTGTTCCTGCAGCAGCCTTCGGTCTTAGTCTCCTATTGTTTAGGGCTAGGTGGGGTTGTTGGGTGGGTGGCAGTAAGGTGTATGCCTACTATCAATGCCTACTCCATCATTTCTATCTCTGCTGCAGCCGTGTGCTTCTGTGTGTCCTCCCTACTCAGTCTCAGATCAAGCAGAAACAAGAAAAAGACCTGTGTGGGCCTCCAAGGGGCCTTCAAGCCTCAGAGTCCTGGGGTAATACTACCTGAAGCCCTGGTGTATAATGCCCTGTTGGCAATGTCTACCTGGACACATGCCCTTATCATGTATACCATGGCTCATCTCCTACAGCTCTATAGCAATGTACAAAAAGATGTGGCTGAGTACATAGCTGTGGGGCTTATCATGGCCTATTTGGCCTTATGGTGGAGTGTGGATGTCTTCCTGACACTCTCTGTCAGCAGCCTGGTTGTCACCCCCTATCTTGTCACTGCCTGCCTTTTTGCAATGTCTTTAGTAAAGAACTTCAACCTACAGAATCTACACTTCATCACTAGCGCCACCTTCCTGTGTGTCAGTGGACTATTACTGTTCCTGAAGCTCTGTGCTGTCTGCCACACAAGATGCAGTCATAAATTCTCATCTAATGATAAATATATTCTTCACATAGAGGGCAGGAACAGGGTACCTGTTATTAATGATACCCCTAACAGCAATGCCCCTAAGCCTTGTGCTTCCCAGGAACGATCTTTAGAGAGAGGCCAGTCTAAAATCTACACCAATGGCTGTGCAACTCTGACCAATGGCGGATTATCGAATGGCCTATCACTGCTGGCAACCAAGACAGATGAACATACTGCAGGACCCCTAATGCCAAATTCTGATAAGAGCATCAACACGAGTTTTACTGGAAATCCTATAGTAAAATTACCAAATGGAGTTCAAAATGGAATTCAGCAGAGACCAAAGAGCCTTCCATTACAGTTTGTGCTACCTCAGACAACCGAGGAGCTGCCTGACGGCTTTCTCACTATCAATAACAATACGGAAGGACTGGGTGTTACTGCAGCTAAGGCCACCACCCTGCCAAGGGTGCCCACCACTCAGAATGGGGATGTGCCAGCACAGGGTGTTCTTGTACATAGAATCAGACTCTAGTTGATGTAAAGACTTTTACTTGATGCTTCCAGACAATTCTTACAGGTAATTCCCTGATGCCCCACGGGGGAAGGTCTGAAGGCCTGGAGGTTAATTCAAAACATCCTACCACCAGTCCCCAAGGGACGGTAGGCATTTCCAACCCTATTGATTTACCTGATGGTAGGATGTGACTAGTATGCATTGACATAGGCAGTGCTATTGATTTTACTGGTGGTAGCCTGAGCCCTACATACACTATCACAAACAGAATGGATCCTTGATAGGGCATGTAAATGCATGAGTGTCTTTTGATTAGAGGAGTGGAAATAATACATACAGCTAGTACTCAGGCAATCCACTTTCGATTTCTTTCACTGCCACAACCCTTTGCGGTAGGTTTGGAAAATCAATAGTGAATAATCAACAGAAGTTTGACTGGGCTACCACCAGTAAAAAGATAGGGTAGAATGGCTGGGTCTTATAAAATCAACATGATGTGCAAACACTATCATCGCTGGGGGACTGATGGTAGAAAGTTTTGAATTAACCTCCACGAGCCAATGCTTTTCTAGATTATTTCACTTACCAGGCTGGTATACAGTCAAAGTGGAAGGTCCTTGCCTAGGTGCTTACTCTTATAGGTGCTGGGGGAGCACCGCACATGCGGCCTTTGTGGTGAAAGATTGAAATTAACTGTGAAGTGAACGCATGCTGTTCAGTAATATTTATACAAACATGCATAGTGCTCTCTATCACATCTGTGTGACAGAAGACTGATTAAGTGTTGGGGATTATTTTGACATAGGATAATCAGACAAAAAAACGAGGATTCACAACAGTGGTGCCAGTTAATGCTTGATAAATGGAAGACATGGTGTTTTAAACAATGAACGAAAGAATTTAAGATTGTGCATGAAATAACTTAATCTTGACTACCTAGGATGTATACCCCTTACTTGGAATGAAGTGCTTCAGACTGGAGGGTAAAATATTCAGCTTCACAGGTCAAAACTTTATGTTACAGTGTACTTTTTAAGTGCCTCTTATCCTTGTAGAGACCTCCTGTCAATTTGGATAGAGAGGTTATTATATCCGTGGGTGCCTGGCATTTCTGCTTTTGGAAGGATATTACAAGATAGCATTAGGTACCCTAAGGCCAATTCACATTACATTGACAATATTCACTTGCTCTGTGCTTTATTTCTGGGAATTGCCTGCAAACTGATGAGAGAATGGGCATTTATTTAAAAGACAAATCAAATTACCAATGATATTTCTTTTGATGAATCACATAACCTCTTGTCTCAAATGCCAGAGAGAAATTTATTTCTCTATTTCATGTTTAGATATTTAAGATTTAATTTTTTTTCTACACTTGATATTTACATAGAAACTGTAAATATACCACCCTATATCAACTTGATATTAAATGATATCAGAACACCTATTTGAAATAAAACATTGTATTCCTATGATCATTGATTATATTTATTTACATTTTAGAAAATATATATCATGGCTTTTAAATAATCATGTAGTAAAATAATTGGTAAGTAATTTGTATGTACGATGATTAATTCTAGATGGAAAAGCGGACGAATTTTGTGAAAATTTAGATTCTGTTTGTCATCAATACATTGCAACTTATTTGTTAAGCAACATATTTCATTTTATACACGAATTCATAACATCATCTGGAATCATGATTAAAATAACTATAGGCATGTTTGAAGCTAAAATGCATAATTTTAAGACTAGGTGCTTATCAATGCCGCCTTATTAATATGTCCCAATATATAAGAGGTGTGAAATCTTTTGTTCTACGTGTCCACTGTGGTGTAAGCCTTGATGATATTGATCAAGCTGTTATAAATTCTGGTTCAATGTTGCCATTTAAATGTTGTCAATCAGCAGCTATTCCTGATCCTCAGTAGGCATATTAGCAATAAAATGTGGTTCTCAGTTCAATCTTGATTCAACAATATGATTTTTGTCACCATCTAAACACTCTCATCTTCAATATGGACTGTTGTTGAAATGTGAGCATATATGTTGAATCGGCACTGATGTGTGGATATCGAATCACGAATTTGAACTTTCAAATTCAACCATTATATTTTCACCTTGTATCAACTGGAAATATCCAAACGTCAAAATTTCATATATGTGTGCCTACTGGGGCTTTCTCTAATACATTACCCTCACGTTTCTTTAGTTTGGCTCCTTATATATTTGATAATGCTGTTGTCTTTGTCCCTCTCACTGCCGATTACATATTGCAGTTAGGGTGCTTACAAGGGAAACTTTAGCCTGCATACAGACTGTTACCTTCAACCACACCCACAGTGACAAATACATCCATTGGATTGTTCAACACCAAGTCTGCCTGATCTTCTTTACTTTCACCATAGCCTCTCGCATAATACGCAATGCAGGTCAAATGTGTTCTGGCCCCTACTGCAACAAATGGGAAAATTAATATCAATTCATAAGTATATTATTTGAATGCATGATTACGGCATAATTATGAAAAGAAGTGAGGGAACAGCTTCTGTCAGTGCTTGTACATTAAGGCAAATATCTGAATTTTATATAAATCGATATGATACTGTAATCATCATCATCCATTTGCTCCCTTTCTGTCTGTCTCTGTCTCTCACCCTTTCTTTTCCTTTTATCGAGCTACTCCTCCCCGCTACTTCCACATCCCCTTGCTTCCTACCCTACTAGCACTTCTACACATCGATATGCTCCAATTTTCCCCTTATATAATCATCACTAGCAACGTATCTCCTATATGAATTTCCCCTCCTACCTGCCTTATCCTTGGTTTGCGGCGAGGCATTTCCGTGTCCATCTCCACTGGTCCTTGATGTGTTATTTCACCAGGTCCTATGTCCCTATCAGGGTACACACAGCTGATACGTCTGGTCCAAGTGACTACATATTTCTTAATCAGATAGTTAGGTATTTTTGAGAAATTGCGCCAGGCCTCAGTAAGAACCTTTTACCAGATCAGCTGAGTATAAGGTCACAGGTGCTATTCAAGCAATGTCATCGGATCATAAGACTACACTTTAAAGCAGTATACATTTCGCCGATCATACTACAATAACCAGGAATATTTCATTTCAGGCCTGAAAAGTGTCTTTCTTACTATTATATAATAATCATGTAATCCCTGTGTATTGCAAGCCACACCCTATGTTCATAGAACCATCAACCCTCTGAAATGGTGCTTAGGCAACAGGAGGGTATTCTCAAAAGAATACGAGGAAGAATCTGTTAACATTTTTCGAATTGATAGAAATGTGCATGGTCTAACTAAATTGACAAAAAATGCAGCAGGATGCATGGAAAATACCTTTCGAGGAGTAAAAAAACGTGCATGTTTCATCTAAACAAGTTTGTGAAAGATTTGGTAATACACAAACGTGCACGTTTTACTTTTTGATTCTTGTTTTCTTTTTGGTAAGACGTTCCTACTTCAATGGGGGTTTTACGGTAGTACATTTTATCATGTCAGCGTTTGTTTGTCCCCAATTTGCAAATGAGGATTGATCTATTATTCAAAGAAAGGTATCACAATAGCAGTATCACTGCTATAACATTTGCCAGGAGTGTATTTGTTAGATAGTTCTATGAGACCTATAAGTTGTAAAGCCTTGTGTCCACAGGGCGACAAAATTGGTAGGCGACAGAATTCCGAAGACAAAAGCACTTTTGTCGTCAAAACGGCTTTTGTCGTCTATTCCCGACGAAAAAATCAATCATGTTAGATATTATCATTGGAAATTGTTGACAAAAGTGCTTTTGTCGTTGGGAATTCTGTCGCCCACCAATTTTGTCGCCGTGTGGACACACGGCTTATCTGTATAAAATTTGAATCAGCTAGTACTCACCCCACGGGCAAACATGTTGTTCTTTCTGTAAGGAACAACATTTTCTTCACTTGCATCACTAGAGTCGGTCTTGATAGTTTGGAGGCAAAGAACGAAATAGTGGTACAAATGAGATAAACACATGATTAAATATCAGTTAGTCTAAGAGGGAATTTTACAGAATGTAATGAAAAGTAGTGTAATACCCCGCATGACTCATACAAGAGGACTGATCCCTGCTGGGTCTCATATAGACTCAGCCGAAGTTAGGGGTACACCTTATATGTAAGGAATAAGGTATAGTACTAAACGGGTAAATGTTGACCCTCAGCTGCGTCCTATAAGTCTGGGGTATGTTTCATAACAGACAACGATTTGATCCTCATTTTGTGTCTCAAACAAGCCAGTCTCCATGCATAGGTTGTGGAGAGAAGGGTAAAAAAGTGTCAGTTAATTGCTGTGGTCCCATATCTGCTTTGAGCCCATAGGGTTTGTACTGTGTCTGCAATGTTCCATGTCTGCTTTGGGACTACGGTCAAGCAATGAGTACTAATATGGTGGCTCTCAGAGTGACTGACCTTATTACTACATATAACTTCATTCTCCTACCTGATCGGGCTTCCCTAGCCCACTTAAAAGGGTCCATTTCTCCTCTTTTCTATCCCCTCAGGATGTGTGTGGTGCACATATATGCGCAGGCACTTGACACATTCCATTGTGTAATGTAGTTCTCGCCATAAATATGACCTTAGCTGTCGAAATGGCGTTAAACTTCTATTACTCACTCACTCCTACCTGATTTCTAAATCCAGTTCTGGCCCTTGATTGTACGATTTGCCCATCAGCATCATGTTACCAACTGCACTATAATTAATTTTCAAAATATGTGGAAATCTTGGTCTGTTTAAAACTATAGTAGAAATGGAACCAGTGTATACATATGTACTTAAACCCTGTATTCTCCTATATATCTTAGGGACAGATCCTACGTTTTAGTCAGATTCTCTGATCGTAGTGGCATTTTGGTGATCGTAAAGATATTTGGTGATCGTATGTTGTTTTGAAACATACCCCTGGCCTCAACTCAGGATGTGCCTATATATGCGATATGCCATGTTGTTATCCCTGTCCAATACAAATGCTTTATCAATATTATTCTAGCTGTTTGTCCTTCACCTACCTGCAATCCTAGGCCGGACACCATTTTAACCAAAGAAGAGGAGCTAGAGACAACAAAGCACGAGACCAGTACAGCATGCGCATGTACGTGAAGTAAAACTTGGAACTGATATGAGGATCAAGATTTAATTTCAAAGCATAATAACACAGGCCTGGCATAGATCTATGAAATGTAGCGTGATAAGTCATCATCCTCCCCCACCAAGATAAAAGATGTTTACTATATCACAGTATCAAAGGGCACATGCACAGGTGATGATATCAGCTGGCATATTAAAACTAATGAAGCATTTTTCATCTTTTCTAAATATAAATCGTTTCTCGGTTGGCCCACCTGTAAATCACAACGATTCTTAGCACTGTGAGAAGGAAGTGTAGATACACAAAGTACCTCATAAGAAAGCTTAAAGATGGTGCTATGGAGCTTATATGTTCTCTCTCCTGGGTTCAGCTTTCCTTTGCACCCTCTAATCGAAAACCGCATACATAAGACTACGAGTGCCCCTTCATTTGACCACCTACACCTAGTGATGTAAGGATTGAACTTAAGTTAAGGTGCAAACCCTAAAACGTAATCAGATCAGGATGACAAAATTACTGAAGTGAATTACTGGTAGCATTTTGAATTGTCAATCTATAGTTGGCCGATGATAAGGTAAAGATAACAGATAACCCATTTACCTGGGTTGAGACAGTGTGGTATCAAAGTTATCTACATTGTTATGTTTGTGTGTGAGGATAGGGCGGCAGATAGTGAACTGTCTAAATCCAGTTATTTGAAAGCGACATCAGAAGTAGATCTCGTCAGTCGTCAAGAGTGTAGATTTACGTCCTACCAACAGGTCTGAAAAACGTTTTTGGGCTTGATTCATCATCTGAACTAGTAGCTCTTGATGTCATTGGTCTGTCTAGTTCGAGTATGCAATCAACCACCTTTAGATAATTTCATTTTTATTATCTTAAACGAGCTGTTTTTTCCCCTTTGTTCCTTTTATAATGATTTATCCTCAATTCCGTAGAAAAACGTGTTTCTGATGTCTACAATCATCTCTAGAACGCAGATAAACCTAAAGGTGTGAACGTCTATATATACCAAGCAAAACTATGCAAAAGCTACCTAAGTTCTACGTAAATATACCTCTGGTCTAAATGTCCTCCTCCTATAGTGACCTTAAATGAGTATGAGTAGTAGGCCTATAAGGTGCACCCTTAGTTGAAGGAAAAGGTATTAGCTGCAGCTCGGGCTTGGTTTTGAGCAGGTAAGTATTATATCTAATTATATAGTATGATGTCCTCGACTATATGTCACACCCTGACTTTGGTCAGATTCTATAAGGCGCAATAAAGGTCTTATGGTACCATGTAACCCCAGCGTTGCAATATCATCAATTCAGCACGTGTGATTCGGTTCTTCATTGTGTTCTCCACAGTCTGTCAGGGGTATATCCCTCAGTTGATAAAGTCTGTATGATATCCCATCAGTACCTTTCTCTGTAATTCGTTTAGATTTAGTGGAGATCCTCATCCATATACATTCTGTAAGCACTGTGTTGTGGTGTTAGGCTAACCAGTATAGCCTCTGATGATATAATGCACGCCATGGAAACTGTGTGACGTATAGTGTTATAAAGGTAGATGACAGTAGATCTAGACCCATTGCTTGAATTTAATGAATAAATATAGTTATCATGGGCTTATGGCAACAATTCGATTGGTGAAACATAAGTATGATAACCACTTTGATCAAGTCAGACTAAGATTCGATTTCTATACGTACAGGAACGACCAAGATCTTTTAGAGATATAAAGGAAGTTCTGGTATCGACGTTCATTGTGCGTCAGAAACACTTTTACAAATTGTTGTTTTTACCTAAACCCTCTCCAAATGTTACTATGTATTTTGCCAAGTGGGATGTGACTTCTTAATGAGATCAATAGCTGTAGAGAGGCCAGCATAGATAACATCCATACAATGGTACCATGTAGTTGCACCATGAGAACTCCGTGCACAGTGGATTATCTTGTTGAAAATTCTTCCCGCTACTACATGGGTCTACTATGAAGTGAGCAAACAATTAAGGTTTCTGTTGTAAAAGGTAGTAACTCTATAAGATATTGAGATACATGTATCTGTATTTTGCATATGACTTCAAATCAACCTTGTTTCTTGAGAAGCATGTGCCTGTGATTTTGGGAGAAACTGTTTCTCTGTCCATAATCTCATTTGAGGTCTTAGCCAAAGAGTCTGTGGGATGGACTAGCTTTACTATAGCGCTTATAAAGCGCTTATCTTTAATTTGCCGTCAAGGAATCCTAAAAGTTCTTCCCTTCCTGGGGGTTTCTTGCTACATCCCTAAAAGATGTATCCTCTATGCCAGTGCTTTCTTGCCTGATGGTCGTCTTATCCTCCTGGGTTCTTCATTACTGGTAATTCACTGAATTGCCGGGTAATGTCACCAGAGCGGGAAACACACTAGCACCACCTAGGTGGACGCTACCTAACTACTAAGCTGGTACCCTGCATCCCTGTTGGACGCCATTTGTCACCCTCACTGGTTCATATATAAAATTTGTTTTGATTTTTTTCAATTCTGAGGTTGGATTACCGTCCTGCTTCAATATGCCTCCCAAGTCTTCATCTACAGCCTCTCAGGCTTCTTCTGCACCTAAAAAGAAGTGGACTACTACCAAACTTGGAGGTAGAGTAACAAACCTTGACGACTGGTTGGTAAATATTGAGGGCGACATGGCATCTGTCAAGAGCATTGCTGAGATGATACTCGCCCAGCTTCCCCCTGCTCCGGCTCAGGATCTGTCAGTTCCCGCTGTCACGGCTCCTGTCGGCACTGCTGCTTCTACAACAGCTGGCGGTAATATGTCAACTAGGTCTACATCTAGGACTTCTACCCACTATGGTAGGCCCACTACAAGTGCACAAGTACCCACTGTTGTTACTGTCAACCAGCCTGCCGTCGCGGCCGGCCTACATGCTGTCACAACACCTGCTGTCACCTACACACGGTACTGTAACTGCTCCTATCATGGTAACTGACACTACTCAAGTTACTGCTGGCACTCAGGCACCTTCTGCTATAGGTGTTCCTTCAGCTACAGTGGCAAAATCTGTTGTGAATCCTTTACTGCCACAAGTATATGCTCAGCCTACTTCAGTTATACCGGGTAAACATCAGTTCGCTCAGCAGCAATACCAGTCTACTATAGCTCCAGTTCAGGCACCTGTGTCCCAACCTGGCATCGCTCATACTCATCCTGTGTATCAATTCTCAATGGGTACACAACCAACTGCTCAGGCTCTACTACAGACGTTTACACCTTTACCTATGCCTACAAATAACCTTCCTGCTTCCATGGATCATTGCACTGACCCTGTGGTTAACTCTTGTGTCCAGGCTCTCCTGGACACAGCTCAAAAGATATCTGGTGTTAGGGGTAAGTTCAAACACCCACACCATTACATCACCCGTGGCCCTACACGCGTTAAAACATCCCTTAACCAACTTGATGTTGCTGAATATCTGTATGGCCTCCTTCATCTCACTAATGATGCTAAGACCCTGCTCTAGATACACCCAAGATGGTCGAGCACTTTCATCACATAATACAAGATGCTAAGGACTTTAGCTGGTCAAAAGTCAGGAGATGGTCTGAAGAGGTGATGTCAGGTGTGGCTGAGGGTACCATTAGATGGTCTGACCAACTTAACCCTTTATGGGTTGATCCTACTATTGCTTCCCTCCGCTCTGAGCTCTCCCGTGTTAGGGAAGGTCATCTATTTCCTACTGTTGCATCTGTCACTGCTGCTGCTGAAGCTGTCGGCTGTGCTGCCAAGGCAGGGTCTGTAGCCAAGTCTGCATCTACACAACAGCCTTCTACCAGTAATAACAACAATGCCAATCAACAAAATTCTAACAAAGCAAAAGGTAACAACAACAGAGCCAAACGCCGTGCTCCCAGCTCTGTAGGTCGCACTGATGTTGTGTGTGAGGCTTATAATTCTCTATCTGGCTGGGCTAAAGAGGATGGCCATTCTGTGTCAGGTGTGAAAAATGGTCATCATTGCAGTTGGTGCCGTTCCACCATACAGCTCATTCACACACACCCCTACACTTCATGTAATATCAAAACGAATTACAAGGATCCTACGTCCTTTCAAGCCTAGGCCAGCTACCGCCGGGTTGATCAACGACAGTCTTGCCCACAACTCTATTGAACTCGGCAACTTTACATCTAGTGGTACAGACCTACAACCTGCTACTAGCTTCCTACCTACCCTTTCCTATGACTTACATAGTGCTCATGTTGTCAATCAACCCCCTGTTCACATTGAAACATGACCACGTGATCAGTGTCATCATACACATACTGTGAATGGATTTTTTTTGACAATGTGCCTTGTGTGACCACTCTACAAATGATCAGGCCTGTATTACAGCACTGAGCAGTAATCATGACTTTATTATGGAATCTCCTGATGATTCTCAGCTTGTCTCTATAACCTTACTGGTGGGCACCAATACTACTGAGTTTGTCTATAATCAGAATGATATCTATGATGATGATGATGATGATGATGATGATGATGATG
This sequence comes from Acholoe squamosa, assembly GCA_949317995.1. Taxonomy (NCBI): domain Eukaryota; kingdom Metazoa; phylum Annelida; class Polychaeta; order Phyllodocida; family Polynoidae; genus Acholoe; species Acholoe squamosa. The sequence continues at coordinate 38,059,158 of OX439049.1, forward strand.
ATGATGATGATGATGATGATGATGATGATGAAACCCAGGACTTTGTAACACCTATATCTGACCCTCCCCCAGGTCCTGACCCTTATGAGTTTGCACCTACAAAGAATGCGCTTTGGCCTACACTTGTACACAGCCAATGGCAAGAATTCCCACAGTATGCACTCATATATTCTACTGTCAGGAATACGAGTTTACCCAACCACCTGGGAGCCCGCATTACACTACCTTCTGCCCTCAACCTTGATAATTGGGATAGACTCTTGGTGGATTACCATGACTATGAACTCAAAAACTACCTCAGGTATGGCTGGCCTTGGTTATACCTTGATCACCCCCCTCTGGATAAAGATTCTAACCATAAACCAGCCAATGATTACCTATCAGATGCAATTTCATTGATAAGGAGCTCTGCTTAGGCAGTTTACTGGGCCCCTTTACAGCCCCACCCTTCACTCCTTGGTGCAACAATGCACCCCTCATGACTGCTCTTAAGATAGGCTCTGTGGATAGGCATGTCATACTTGATCTTTCTTACCCCGCTGGTGCTGGAGTGAATGGTGGAATTACCAAGCAATGTCTGGATGGCAAACTACGGCCATATACACTACCCACCATTGAGGACCTTGTGAGTAAGGTTAAGACCCTTGGCACTGGCTCATATCTCTGGAAGGCGGACCTCTCTAGGGCGTACAGACAACTAAGAACTGATGTAGTGGACATCCCCTTGCTCGGTTTTAAATTTGATGGTATGTATTACCTGGACCTGTGCCCGTCATTTGGTGCCCGCCTTTCTTCTACAACACACAAACAAAAGAAGGGTGAACTTATCCCCCTAGCAGATGCTTTAAGTCGCCCTAATGATAAAACAAAACAACAGTAGGCTCAGGAGGAGGTAAAAAGGAGGGGCCTCACAAAGGTCCTACCTTCCCTGGATCTTCCTCTTTTTGATCCCATTTGAATAATTTCAGATTGCCATCTTGGTTCCCAGACTCTGGCTTCCTTTAATGCCTCCATATCTGAAAAGACAAGACTAAATAAGCTGAGACAAGTGTCTTACTACCTAACCTTTGCACTCACTTATTCTATTGATGTACTCTCACCTTCAATACAAAATGCTGCAATGTTCCATCAGTTTTTGGCTAATTCATTAGCAGCACCGGCATCTCGTCAAAATTACATCTCTGGTGCAAAAACCTGGATCGATACATGAGGTGGTGACTCTATGGCCTTATCCTCATTTGAAAGTAACTCAGTCCAAAAAGGTGCTGCTATTCTCAGGCCCCATACACCTAAACCAGCACCTGCTCTCCTACCACAGGACTTCGTAAGAGTGTGCCAATATTTAGACTGTGCTAACTACACATCACCTATTAAGGTTGCCCTGTGTATAGGGTTCTTTGCCTTTTTAAGGGCATCTAACTTGTTGTCCCCTACTGTGTCCTTGTGGTCGGGACCACATACTCTATGTAGACAAGATATTATGACTGATCACGATGGTTTAGTATTGGTTATCAGGTCCTCTAAGACCATATCTCCCACCTCTTCACCAGTAGTACTTAAGTTACCCAGGATTAGTGACTCCCCAGCTTGTCCCACAGCAGCCTGGGAAAAGTACACAGCACAGATTCCTGCTCCACCGGGTAGCCCTGCATTTATGTTGTTTTCTGGCAGACGTCTGACCCCTACTGTACTCAATGATGTTCTTAGAGACGCTCTGGTATATTTGGGTTGCCCATATGGACCAAGTTTTTTGGGTCACTCCCTACAGAGGGGTGGTTCCCAGGCTGCAGTTTATGCTGGTACTGATCCCAAAGACGTTCACAAACATGGAACCTGGTCCTCTGTTGTCGGTATGAAACCATATGTTCCCTCTGTAGCTTCCTTTCATGTGGCATCTTATGTCCTATGTATGGTTCCTACACTGCAAAAATGGTGTTTAGATCCTAAACACAATTCTAAACATATTCTTGCAACGTTTTTGTAATCACATTAATTTCCTAAACATGTTTAGCCAAACAATGTGCTAAGCTCAAGTGTTTAGAAATGTAGGTGTTTAGGTTAAGATTTTTGTGTTTAGATATATGAATTTTTGTGTTTAGGTGTTTATGAATTTTTGTGTTTAGATGTTCAAATGATTTGATGGAGAGTTAAGGTTTGCAGACATGTATGCATTAAAAAACAGATATATATATATATATATATATATATTTATATATATATATATTTTTCTCATTTACTGGGGGGGGACTCAGCAGGTATTTACTTGTCGAAGTCTCCAAAGATGTCAGCCACAGCTATATACATGTACATATATTACGCAATGCATCAGAATGAGAGACTTGAGAAAGTACAACAGCTTGGCAGGAAGGACATTGCCTTATCTATTCCAGAATAACATCAAATAGGTGTCAGTCATGGAGGTTATTGATTATTTTATGGTAATGATGGTGGCATAAGGTGAATCTAGTCAATTTTCTATTGCCCTTTCTATTCACATGACATTCTATGAAATGAAACCATGATGAACATGGAATTTGGGGACATTTGTCACAACAATTGATTATAACTGTGTGCAGATAGTACAGTCAAAGGTAGTGCTGCTACCTGGTGTGGATTCAACATCCAAGTATCTAAACATATTGATGTTTAAATCTAAACACCTATTATTCAACTGTCTCAACTCTAAACATCTAAACATGTTTAGCGTAAATGTTTATGTAGTTAGAATAAAAGTGTTCATTTCCTAAATGTGTAGTTGATGAGACACCTAACTGACCTATATATTTAGGTTTTAAACGTGTTTAGACCTAAACATGTTTAAAATCTAAACACCATTTTTGCAGTGTATGTATCTTCGTGTTACTTTGGATACCAAAGAACTGTGTATCGCTGGTTGTCATGCTAATACATCTACTGTATTTGGTTAATTCAACTTGACCTACTTATGGTTGTCATGGTTACCAACTTTATATATATCTTAACAACATAATCAATTTAACGTCTGACTAGACAAGAGTGTAATAATTTTATATTACGGTATTAAACTTTCCAAAATATACACACACTCGCTGGTTGTCATTACCCATATCTCCTCCATCTGCAAACTTCCCAAGAATACAGCTCTTTTTCATCTGAGTCAGGTTGCCCTCACTTTCATTCTCATCCTCCTCTACTATATAGGTGTTTTGTGGTTTGGAGAGGTGACTCTGGCTTCTCATGTTATTGTGACCAACTTCACTATTGTCATGACAGTTATCAGTGTAATTGACACCAGTTTTTCTGCCTGTGGCATCGGCATCGTGACCTATGGCGCTACTTTTGAGACCCAGAACACTTACCTTACAGCCTGGGATACTTGCTTTGCGACCTGAACTTCTGAATTTGTGACCTGGAACATTGGCTTTGGGACCAGAGACACTTGTTTTTGCGACCGGGGACACTCTTTTTGCGCCCTCTGCCAATCATTTTGCGATATCTGATGCTTGTTTTGTGGACACCACTCTTTAAGCCCATGACACTTCCTTTATGACCAGCTTCCAAGCTTGTACGGTGCCTAATTCAGGAGAAGTCTTCCACCCATGTGTCAGCATTTCGTAGTTCTTGTCAAATGATGTCTGACTTTTACTGCAAAATCATCCATTTTTGTGTAAGGGGGTGGAAACAAACAATCAGGTAGTTAGGATTTATTTTCTTGGCATTGATGTTACATTTAATATTGCACATATTAACTTTAGTACCATTATCATCTCTTAAGGTGAAAACTATGTGAAAGATTGGTCAGAAATATTTATTTGGGCCATTCGTAGCCTTCATTCAAACCAATATCACAAATCACATGGGTTGCTACGAAACATCTGCCTTTAATAAATCACACTTGACAATGAGGCTCTGTGCATGATCCTGACATTATTATAATCTGTAAGTATAAGCGTAAAATACCCTATTTAACTTCTTATATAAAATGATTCTTGCCTCTGTTGCCAAAAATCATATCAAAGACGTTTAAAGGCCAAATCCCACAACGTGAAAATGGGCAGAAAATCATTGTGATATAGGATATGTGGTTGCTTAGCCGATATTGGAGTGGTAATTATCGTCTCAGGAAGGCCTAAAATGGCTAATAACCCTTGCCAAAGTGCTGGTATTTGGGGAGTGAAATACATCAAAAGTGTAATGATAATTACATGACCATAAATACCTCCAAAAGTATGATCATGATGCTTGGTTCCATGAACAAACTTAATGGCATAAACGCCCCTGTATTAACCATAAACAATGTACATTTACCAGTGTGTCAAATGTATAATTATCTAGGAGTTGAATTGGATCAAAGTTTAAATGTTAAATCGCATATAGGTGAGATAAAAAAGAACTTCGGGAACAAGCTTTTAAAGCTTACCAAGCTGCGTAAAGCCCTGTCCAAAAAAATAAGCCTACGAGTATATAAGACCATGATCCTGCCTTCAATGGAATATTGCTCTTTCTTTACTGGGAGTGCTTGTGGTGTGGAGCTAATTAAATTGCAGCGCATGCAAAACCAGGCATTGCGAATTTGTCAAAACCTCCGTGTACACGATATAAGTATAGCTGACCTGCACCGCATTTGTCTGGCAGAGTCATTAGAGGTAAAAAGAAACAGACAACTCCTCATCATAATGTGGAAAAGGATGAAGAGAGGTGAATCATTGCAGCCGATGAATATCAGAACTAGGGGGGACCTTAAAATCAGATTTGCTAAGAGACGTGCGAAAACTAGCTTTTATCAAAGAGGACCCTATTACAGGGGTGTCTCCTTATGGGATAAACTACCAGCTGAAACACAAAAATTGCCAACCCTCAAAAGATTCAAAAGCGCCATCAAAAGGTATCATAATGGAATGTGAATGATCATCCTCTTATCCCTTTTAGACCTGTTTCAAACCCTCTATCAAAACCATTGTAACACATAGAAATGCGTTGGTTACAAGTCATATTCTAATGTTGGTGTATTCGCTTATATGTATATACATGTATCGTTCTGCTCATATGTCATTTATATGATTCATTACTACTCATTTACATTTAACCGATTGATAATGGTATATAAAGACTGTATAGCTGTAATATGTCATGACAAAATCAAAGATGTAACCCATGAGGTACACTGAAAACCGTCCCCTCGGGACGACTGTACCCTAATAAATTAATAATAATAATAATTACAAACTGAAAAAAATAGTCAGGGACAACTGTGCTTTTGAAATCAAATACTCTATTCCTGTGAATCATAATAACAATGCGTCCGTGCAGTAATCATTAATGAAAATCACAGAGATTCCCCTCCTACTATCAGCTATAGTGGGATTTGGAGTGGGGAGAAGTGCAGTGAGAACCTTTGTGATTTAGGAAATTGGCAAGAGTCCAAGGTTGCCAATATCCAGAATCACAAACATTTCAGACCCATTTTTTGTGTAGTGGGATTTGGTCTTAAGGTCACTAATGGCAGTAGAATGACAGGCCCTTTTAGTCGATACAACCGTCCAATATCAGCTAAATGACCCTATGTTCCTGAAAGACACATCCTCCTTTTCTATAGGCCAAATCCCACAACGTGAAAATGGTCAGGAAATCGTTGTGAAATAGGATATGTGGGTGCTTAGCCATTATCGGGGTGGTAATATTGTCTAGGGAAGACCTATAAGGCCAAATCCCACTACCTGAAAAATGGGTCTGAAATGTCTGTGATTCTGGATATCAGCAACATTGGACTCTTGCCAATTTCCTAAATCACAAGGGTACTCACGGCACTTCTTACCACTCCAAATCTGACTATAGCTGATAGTAGCAGGGGAATCTCTGTGATTTTCATTACTGCACAGATGAGTTGCTAGAATGATTCACAGAGATAGATTATTTGATATTAAAATCACAGTTGTCTCTGACTATTTTCTGTGGTTTGCAATGGTCTCCTGCATAGCATAAACAAATTTAGCTTGCATAAATCATAAGCAGAACCCCATTATGACTGTAGTATGTGGAACTTGGCTCCTGATTTATCAAAGACACACCTCTTCTGATTCCCTAGAAACTGTTGTTTTCCTCTAAATCACAGGGATTTTGAGTCTATCACAGAGATGTAAAGCCCTTTGTGAAGAAAATATCAAAAACCTTTGGTGTACTATACTCCTTAAATACCAGCACTTTGACAGGGATTCTTAGCCTTTATAGGTCTTCCCTAGACAATATTACCACCCCAATATCGGCTAAGCACCCACATATCCTATTTCACAATGATTTCCTGACCATTTTCACGTTGTGGGAAGGTTCACATTTTTCCTTTTCACCTCTGTCATGTTAGATTCATAATACTGAAAAATTAGGCCTCTGCTTTGAAATAGCATTTATATATATATATGTTATATGCTCTCTCCCCTATCTCTATGCTGTCGAGGCCAAACCTAACCACCCGATCACTTTCATTAGCTTTTTCCAATAAGATTTTCTGTCACTTGGGATTTCTGAAGTATACCAAGATTATATGAAACCTCCATATCTTTTAACATATCTATGATGGTTAATTATAAAGTCACGTGTCAGTAAATGTATGTGCTGTTCCTTAATGGTTGAGCACTATAAAATTCAATATCCTATGCATCTGTATACTTTTAGACACCATACATATTGTAGTAAACTTCTGGTGTTTATGAAACTGGATGTATTCTCCTCACACAAGCATTATCGGTCTATTGACAACACACAACATCTTGGCATGTGTCTGGTGACTATGCCAGAGCAGGAGGTTGTTTCAGAAATGTCAAATGAAGCAAACCCCTTCTAGTTTAGAGACCTCTGCCATATCTCTGCCAGGTCGCTTAATACAGTCACCCAAACTGGTCACTATAGTGACCTAAACTGCTGAGATGTCTATTGACTGTGATCCCATCAATATTAATTTTTGTGTCACTAGTGAATAAAATGTTTGGTCTGAGTGTTACCACTCCACTTATTTCTATTTCGACCATACAGTAGAATGCCTGACCTTGATTCCTAAGCGTACATGCGATAGAGTTGGCCAGAAGTCTCAGTTTTACGGCTAATTCTAACCTTGCAAATGCTCATATTATGGGTTACTTTGACTGGAATAGGCCGCCAATTTCCCCTACATTTCAGGGGCTCTGAATCAGATTGTTTCTCTTGCATGAGGACTCTTCTGATTTGCATGTGAGAGGGGTCGATTTCATGCAGAATTTAAGTGGCTTTCACCTCAGCTGCCTATGGTGTTGGGGTTATGGTGTTTGGGTATATTCCAACCTGGCGTGGATGGAATTTCTTAACAGTGATAATGCTCTTCAGATCAGTGCATCAGATTCTGATTAACACAGTTCCTTGCCTACTACAGAAGGTGGTAGGCAGATGGCAGGAGAAAGTAAAACCAAAGTTTACCGTAGAGATGTAGAAGTCCCTTTTATGTATCGTATAGGTCAAGATTACAAAAGGCCACTAAAGACCAGGTTTTTGGTCCAATAAAGGGGTTTAATTTGCAAAAAAAAAACAAAAAAACAGAACCATGCTATATTTGCAGATTTTGGGTCTCAAAAAGACCATTGACCAGTGGTAAATGGGAACTAAAGTGTTTTTGAAAGACTGGTCATTATGTTCATATATATATGGGCGATTCTTGTGAAACCTCCCACCTATGGGGGTCAGGGAGTCAAGATGACAAACTTAGCATTACATTTTAACACTTTATTTTATTGATAGCCTTGGCTTTATGAAAAGGTTCATTCAAGTCATTAACTCCCAGCAGGTCAGTTTTTAATGCAGTCGCCATAAAATCACAAAATTGATTCATCACGCGCCTTACACATAATTTATACAACACACTATAACACCTTTAAAATTCATCCTATCATTACCAAATAACATGTCAAAACTAGTACAATACCCTAGTATGTATATTTAAAAGAATATAACTGTGGCTTGAAAACTTCCGAAATTGTCCAATATCTTGTATAGCAAAGATTAAGATTTTTTTGAATGCAATATTAACTTTGGTCTCAAAGACTCAAAACCTGTAGGCTAAGCATAAAGATCAATTTATTACATCTTCAACATGTACACCTCTTGTAACAATCATCATTTACCACTTCTTTAGAACTTGCTCTGTGTGGTTCATTCTCAAAATGACCCTCCTTACCCTGTAAGGTGCGTGATGAATCGTCTACACGATTTAATATCATGGCCACTGTGCCAATGTAACAAAACCCAGCAGTGATCTAACACACAACAACAATGAGAAACACATAGAGGATGTATTATAACCATAGAAAAACATTTAAATAGTGAATAATTGGCCTAAAATCGATTGCAAAAGATTGAAAACGAGGGTGGCACTGCTGAAAAGAGTGCTTCACAGGAGCTGGGTAGTAGCATAATAGCTGGAGGTGCCCTATAAATGCTTGAAACCAAAGCCAGGGCCTTATTGTATCATATAAACCACAGATGTTCATGTATTTGGGTGTGGCAGAGAAGCTATGGGACCAAATATCATTTCATCACATGCCTTATGCGATTCATCACGCACCTTACATCAGGCAAGTAACTCTGGTTTGGGGCTACCAAGGCATGTAGAGACTCATTTCTTTTTTCTAAGTGGCACCTCGTCAATAGATATATGCCATATGATAGGTTAGATAAGCCAGAAATGATTAATATAGGCTGTACATACACAAGTGCTGTTTAAGGGGGGTTGGGGTTGACCTGAAAAATACTTAAATGTGTATTGCCAGTAATGGGTGCGTGGTATGGAAATTTTTTTACCAAAAAGTCCCCTATACAAACCCCCTTGATGGTGATAAACAGGAAGTCTGGGGATAATATATTTTTAACAGATCTAATGCCCTAAACGATTCATCACGTGCCTTACATCACTATTTTCAATTTAGAAGAGTGGCTAGGGTAAAAAAATTTGACACATATCATCTCCAAACCCCATGGAAATGTTTGATAGGAACCCCCCACTAAGGAATAAATAAAATTATGGTGGTCTCTTACTGCTTGGCTTGATGGTATAGGGGGTGGAATAAGGTGGAAATTGAAAGAAAAGGCTATTTTGGGCCATTTTTCAACTGTGAGCCATCATATCTAAAGAAATTGTGGTGCAGCATATGCAAATTTGCCCTCTTCTTGATCCCCAGGATGTTTACCTTCAAATAACACCAAAAATAGGAAGAATGGTTAAATATAATTATATATATATATATATATATATATATATATATATATATATGTATAAGTTAACTCGCTACCAGGGAATAATAATACCGGTAATAACGATGATAGTGATGATGATAACAGTAATAATAATATATGATACAGTAGTAATATAAATGATCATATCACAGACACATGAGTTTGGTGGGTTACTGACCTTGGGGCTATCAGCACCATACATGCCTTTATTAAAACAACTATAATAAATAGTTGACAATAAGCATAGTCAGTAAAATGCATAATAAATAACAATAATACAGTAATAACAATAGCAATAACAATAGTAAAAATAGTAAAATTTAAAATTTAAGGGAACACCCAGCGTGGTGTTACCTGTACAGGTGAAAACGAGCCAATTGACCGTTACCTTGAAAATCCCCTCTTATATACTGGAGGAGTGTTGACTATGACGTCATGCTATGACATCATAGATACCAATGCGCGCTGCAAATAGTCCCTAACCGTTCGCGGTTAATTATATATATATACACGAGTGTATATAGTTCCATAAGTTAACTCGCTACCAGGGAATAATAATACCGGTAATAACGATGATAGTGATGATGATAACAGTAATAATAATATATGATACAGTAGTAATATAAATGATCATATCACAGACACATGAGTTTGGTGGGTTACTGACCTTGGGGCTATCAGCACCATACATGCCAAAAACACAAAAAACACGCCAAACACATGTGAAAAAACACATACCAATCAACAATGCAATTGAGATTGGCAAAGTCTATCTAATTCCAAAAGCTCAATTTTATGATTATGTAAATATGTAAAAACAGAATTAGATTTCCAATTTACCTTCTTCTTAATAGAATCTACACTAAGTCCCGCATCCTTTAACATAGTAGCACCACCATGCCTAAGTGAATGAGTGGAGACTGAACCTTTGATACCAGCACGTATAGATAGAGATTTCAGCCTCGAATTCATATATTGGTACTGTAGAGGAACACCATTAACTTTGAATAACAACTCACTCACACCCCTACCTGAGCACAATTTTCCTAAGTCTTTACATGGACATAACCGTGACGTATCGTCCCTACATAAATATATATTAAAAGAACAGCTACCAAGCTGGTCAGTCTTTGAAGTTTTAATGCGGAGACTAGCATAACTATTAAAAATTTTTACATCACCTACCCTTAGTGTATGAGGAGAAGATACAACATGTCCTATCCGGAGGACACCTCTAAAACATAAGAGAATAGCTAACCAAAATTTCAGGTCAGCCCTGTTGGAGAGATCCAAATATGATCTAATACATAACATTTCTTTTGGACTCAATGGATGAATAACCCTAGCAGGAACAGAATAATTTCTATCAATACCATCCAACACCTTTTTTAGCATGAAATTACCGCTATGGTCTAAGCCACCTCTAAGTTTTTGATAATACCAAATAGAGGATAAATAATTCCTTACAGATGAGGGTTTCATATATTCAGATAAATATACTGCATATGTAGCAGCCTGTGAGGGAGAACAAGGAAATTTAGGTAAATTAAATTTATCACAAAATTTTTTGTACCTTTTAAGTTGTTGTTTCCTTGTTCTCCTCGTATTCTCGGACATACTCTTCGCTAAAAGACACTCTTTTCTTTTTTGTAACCTTTTCCATTCTGGAATTAAAGCAACACATATCATTTTCAAGAAGAGAATTTACACATTTGTCCAGTACACCCCTGTAAGCAAGTCTAGATAGTTGGTCGGCCAGGACATTGTCTTCTGACTTAATATAGGTAGCATACACCTCCACATTATTGACAAAACAAAGCCAAAAAATCTCTCTTAGCCATTCCATACAAAGTTTGTTTTTAGACCTGCCTGTATTAATCATAGCTAGTACCTGCATATTATCAGTAATACAATGTATTCTTTTGTTTTTATAACTAGAAATCCAGCGCTTCAGGCCCATCATAACAGGATATAATTCGTATACATTAATATTTCGATGATGATTCTGTAGACCATCCAATACAGGAGGGGGGGAAAAATGGCTTGAACCTAAGTTGAATTTATCATAAGATGTCCAGTCACCATATAAATAATCCTTCCCCATCCATGCTCCAAAGCCCTTAATAGACGAATCAGAGTACATAGGTGTATCAATAACATCATTTAAAATTAACCTTTTACAGTTAAAAACTCTACAAAAATCCAACCACCATTGAAAATCTTGACGAGTGCAAGCTGATACCCTAATATAACCTCCAGGTCTGGCCCGGGCACAGAGATCAAAAATTCGCCTACTAAAGGTTCTACCACCTTTAACCACCTGTGAGCAGAACGACATTAAACCCCCTATTCTCTCTAAGTTCTTTTTAGAAATAAATTTCTTATTAACATTATCTAATAAGAGATTTTCCATTTTTACAACCTTTTCAATAGGCAGAGACAGTTCCAACCTAACTGAATCTATGTTAATGCCTAAGAATTTACAAAATTGAGATGGTTCAGTTACCTTTTCTTCGGATACTACAAAACCCATGTATGTCATACACTCCATTAATAAATTCCTCTGTCTAAGACACTCATCATAAGTATCAGCAATTACAATAAAGTCGTCCAGATAATTTACAATTTTTTCTACACCGTAGAATTTTGCCACCTCCACAATAAAATCAGAGATTTTATTAAAAATATAAGGAGCACATTTCAGGCCAAAGGTTAATCTGTTGCTTACATAATAATCCTCCCCATGCCCAAAATTCCATCTGAAACCCTGCATGGTCGTGTGTGGTGCATACACATTTATAGACCTGTAAGCTGACTTTAAATCCACCACACTCATGAAATCGTTCTTATTCAATTGAGCAGTAACAGTGCTAATATTATTATAAGAAAATGTCGAGCTAGTAGTATCCATAAAATTATTAATAGATATTTTATCAGGCATACTACAGTCAGTTATGGGTCTTAACTTTCCATTTGATTTTTCTACACCACCTAGGGCATGGATACAACGGGGTTTATCTACACTTCTAGAGACTAAACCAGCTTCTAGTTCCTCTAACAATATACCACAGTACTCGTTATAGAATTTCCCCTCAAGGATTGACTTATAATTTTTACAATCATAGGAAGTTTCGCAATCTGGATCCACTATCCTGAACCCCTCAACAAAACCTTGCCATAAGAATAGAGCCTCTTTGTCACACACATTAATAATACCTTTCTGGGTTAAGAATGAAGCCACTCTGCAAGGTAAAATTTGGGAATTTTTTCCATTGATATAATGAACACATGTACATGTACCTTCTACACACTTGTCATATACCCTGATGCTGGGTAAATCCGTGACACTAACTGTAAAAAGTGGTTTAATACCAACCTGTATTGGGTTATAACCAATAACGTCTATATTATTTTCCAACGAATTAAATTCTTTGAAAGTACTTTGTTCTGCTACGAGCTCAGTTGAAAGAATACACTCCTTAACCATCTCCGTATCAATTACCTCCTGTACTGGAGTTTGTGAGGGGAGTCGATATCTACCAAACTTACCATAGCTTGGTCAGGCATCAAACAAATTTCATTACAAGCTATGGGACACCGACCCCCTACAGTTTCCTATTCACTCCTGGCCTTATGGCATTCAGTCTTACCATGACCTGAGGAGTTGCAACCACTGCAGACATGTTTGTATTTACAGGGGTCTCGTACACAACCTTCTGCCCTATTAAAAGCATAGCAGGAGTTATTTGATAATTTCTGTTTGAAACCATTCCTAGTCTTAGTAGCATAGGCCTTCTGCGCTTGAACAGTTCCATCATATGATAGGTGCCTAAGAATGTCAGAGTTGTCTATCACTCCAAAAGCCTCTATCCCATCCTTATTCGCCCTGGTTCTAACCGACTTATCGTAAGCCAATAGAGCTGATACTGTATACATTCTTGTCCCAGCTTTTTCAACTAGTACTTGGAGATGCCTCAACATGCCTTCTACATCACTGTTCTCTTTGTAGTAATCTAAGATAAAGCTCAAGTTGACTAACATCAATTTCTCAACGGTATCGATCTTTTCCCTTTTTTTTACATATATTTCATGGTCAAACTCACCATATTTGGTATTGGTGTGAAGCTTAGAATTAGATGAATCTACTGACGACCCTCCTGAAGACGACCGAGGTCTGTGACGAGTAGAGAAAGATGATTTTGATCTCCGGCGACGACCACGATGCCCGACTTCGTCCCATTTCGAACCGTCACTAAGGACGCTGGGAGACCGCTGCCTGGTTACGCGGCTGCGCTCTCGATGCGATGACGTCACTGGTCGTTGACAAACACTCGCACGTGCATGCTGCCACGCCCCCTCCGTAGGTTTCGTCTCGTCTTTCTTGTCCTTTCCAGCCACCAACTCCTGCAGCAAGCCTTTGATACTGCACAATTCGTCTTCCAACGACTCCAGCCTCTCCGTCTGGTCAATGAATAGATTGTCTTCCAACCCCTTAGCGTGTTGGGGGGATGTAGATCTCCGATCTACACCAGACGAATCAAATTCACCCGAAAATCCTAAATTGGCCGATTCCACCGTTTTCTTTGCCGATTTGGCCGATTTTTTAGAAGCAGTAGCACTTCTGGTTGATTTCCTCCCCATCTTGATCCAAAAATCAAGTATCAACCAAAGAAAAACCGTTAAAATTTAAGGGAACACCCAGCGTGGTGTTACCTGTACAGGTGAAAACGAGCCAATTGACCGTTACCTTGAAAATCCCCTCTTATATACTGGAGGAGTGTTGACTATGACGTCATGCTATGACATCATAGATACCAATGCGCGCTGCAAATAGTCCCTAACCGTTCGCGGTTAATTATATATATATACACGAGTGTATATAGTTCCATATATATATATAAGTTAATGTGTTGATCGAGCGTACCAGTAGTAATTAATAATGAACATTATAATAATTATAACAATAAATATGGAATAACTAAGAAGACATTGGGTTTGGTGAGAATTGACTTTGTCAATATCAATCCTATACATGCCTTTATTAAATAAGACAATAATTTATAATACAATACAACATAGCAATATATAGACATAACAATATAGTACAATAAAGTAATATATACAAATAATCACAATATCACAGTAAAGTTTAAAATTTCCAGCACCACCCGGCGTGGTGTATGCTGTCCGAGCATATGAAGCCAATTGACCGTTAGTTCAACTGCTGGAGCTTATATACTGGAGGAAATGTTATGTGTGACGTCATAGAAAATCATGCGCCCTGGATAAAGTAGTACCAACGTATCACTCATTAATTATATATATATATATATACCTGGGGGTATATAGTCCCATATATAAGAACAAGATCAACAGAAGAAAAGAAACAATAATAGCAGAAAATAAACATTTTAGATCACTATACATATATTACCTTTTAACACTTCTGTATTGAGAGACAACATCTTAGACAATTATTATTTTACAGTTACTGTTCTGGTCTTATGCCAGCTTTTTGACTCTCACAGCAGAAGTCCCATCTATCACATCTGAACCATGGTCAAAGATTGGCAGAACCATTTGCTTATAAACGGTCTATGCCAATCCTTGATCCATCCACTTCTTCAACCTCCTCTCAACTTGTAAAAATTATTCAATGCCATATTCCGCTTTCTCTCACAAAATACATTAAATTTCAAGTGTCTCTATTGTGTGAATCGGTACTTAGAAAATAATGGTTATACCCATATTTCATAATTCAGCTGCTCCTTTTTGATGGTTCCTCAGTGCTACAACATAATAATGTCTTGGAACTAGAAGACTAAGTGAATTGCTTTCCACACGAGGATAAGTAATAAGGTCACACAATAAATAGAGATTCAAAATATTGATCAGAATATATTCAAACCTTTGGTGCCAAATACAAAACCCCAAGTCTTAATTCTGTTTTTGAGCGTGCCCATGCATCAATCAAAGTTATAGGCTGTAGAAGTATGTGACAAAGGGAGTGGAGTTTGAGTTTTGAAAGGATTTATTGGCCATAATAACCATATAAATGCAATACGTTAACTGTTCGTAATGGCCAATGAGACAAACAGAATAAAATAATATCACGATAGTCAGACATTGCACATCAGTTTATCAAATTATTAAATTTATTAATCTAACTTTGAGAATAAATGCATATAGCCCTTTATGGTTAATTTCTCCCTGGGAATACCTTACTCTCTCATATTGCAGTTGGGTATATTAGTGACAAGAAAGTGATGCTATTTACAACAAGTTGTGCGGAAAATAAATAAGTATGCTATACCAAAAAGAATATATTATACTACTGAATGAACTACTCAAAGATAGTTATAGATTGAAATGATAAGGACTTATCTATATAATTTAAGCATAGTATATCATACTTATGAATGTTTAATTTAGCATAGTGCTTTTGGATAACAATTTTAAGGCTACACTGTCACACTTTCCTCATTCATGTAGCACCCTAGAAAGTGACACTCAACCTATCAATACCTCATAAAACCAAATTCTAGGCTTAATTTTTCTGTTTAATACTTTACTGGCAATTCCTTACTAATGAAAATTTAATATTATCAGAATACTATCAGAAATTCAATGTGAAAAATTCTTGTTCTCAAAGGTTCTTCTTATTCTGATGGGCTCTTCTTTCCCCATATCGTCATGTGCCTCTCATCCTCCTCCAGGTAATGACTTCCCTCTGTCTTCACACAGTTACTTCCACTGACACTGATTTTATGACCACTGACACTGTTCTTATGAGCAGTGACACTGCCTCGTCGGGGTGGTACACCACATGTGATACTTGCTCTCTGTCCTGCTAAACTTGATTTGTGAAGCGTTACTTCAGCCAGGTCCACTCGGCCAATTTCCAAAAGCACTTCTATCAACTTTTCCATAGTGGCTGATTCCGTGGATGTTTTCCATCAATATCTCAAATATTCATAATTCCGGTCAAATCCTGGCTGTGTTTTACTGTAATATAGCATTATTTCTATTATAATACAAATCTATATGGATGGTCAATAGATGTAGAAATGAAATTGCTATAGGTTTAGACACTTAGAGGTAAGGAATCTTTCAATTTAGATCATTATTCAACCCTTGAAATGTGTAGTTATTTGCAGCTATAAACAGCTGATGAATACCTGGAGACTTCATGTCTCTGGTAGTCCATTATTCCAAGACACATAGCTAGCTCGGAAGATTTATTCCCTATTTCATGAGCGATTCGATGCATATGTCATCGAATAGATCATCATCTGCCTGATAATCAACATGAACATGTAAAAGGCTTTATCATATACATATTCGATCAAATGAACAGTTCAGAATCATGTAATAGTAGCTGACCAGCAAGTGGTCCTTATGTGTCAACTATCTCAGTCAACTAATAGCAGTGACACCCACTTTAGCCTTGGCTCTGCTAGAGCAGTATATTGACATCAGTGAAATACAGTGATCCTTATAAGTTATGTTCTAAAAGCTTCATGTCATATTGTGCACAATTAGCAAGGGGTACTGCTCTGCAGGGCATTTCAAATTGATATAATATAGCTCTCATTTTGAAATGCCCTTCTGATCCATTTAAGCCCTACGAAATTGACAATAATGAATATATACTGTTACAGGTATACTTAGTATTAGGTGAAGGAAAATGCTTTGTTTTGCTGACACCGGTGGGGTATGGGCTAAGTGGTTCCAACCTTTGAGAGTTTCGGTATTTTTCCTATAAACACAATCCCCTTTCTCAATGGGACTTTGAAAGGTCAAGATATGGGCCGTCCAGTACATTGTCCATTCAATATCCTTTCGGTAGCAAACTGATAATTATACAATATAGAGGTATCTAACTGCAAGAAGACTCCTTGCCAGTCATAACTGGGGTTTAGAATCTGCAAGTCACAAATCATAGAAAGTGTGCATATGGGGCCTTACATGTCATTCGCCCAGACATGTGCCCAGAAAAAGAATTCTTATAAGTATGCTTCTTTTACAATAGCAAGGACACATCTGACATAAATGATAATGTCATTTTCTTAATCTACTGGTCAAAATAGTCTGGACCTGAGATTTTCATGGAGGTATGAAGATTGTTTCTGTAGGAAATTAAGCCCTCAACATGGCTTGTAACTCAAATGTCCTTCTCCCAGACACAATTTCGCCCAGACAATTTTGGTCATTTTGGGCACATTTTACCCCCCTGGAGCCCAAAATATGCATATGGGACCATCAAAATGTGTAACATGAAGATCCCATCCAGTATGACACTTTGAGCCCAAGAAATAGAGGGGGAAACTAAAATTCGAAGAGTAGGGGCTGGAATACCTGCAAATTCGTCATGTGCAAACCGTCTATGATTTTCGGCCTGCAGCACATTCCATGTAGCCTACACTACGTCTGTTACAGTTTAAATGAACTACCGAAAGTCACAAATCAAAGAGGTTTCACACCAAAGGACATATTATAGATGACAACCATTAGACACAGAGGCTACAGGTATGTATGGATTGTAATACCTTCAAATCTCTGTCGGTGGGAATAGGTGTGCAGAAATATTTCAATTTGATGTGGATGTCCTCTGTTCTTGCAGTATCGCCTTCATATATCCTTAGCACAACCAAAACGTATTGATGTGGGTAGTAAAAAGAGCTCCTCAAAAAATCAGTACTTTCTGTCAGTGGACCTCCAAAACGTATTGATGTGGGTAAAAAAAGGGCCCCACAAAATACCAGTACTTTCTGTCAGTGGACCTCCAAAACGTATTGATGTGGGTAGTAAAAAGGGCCCCTCAAAATACCAGTAATCTGGAGGCTAGAGGGCCCCAAATGCCAGGGAATTTTGCTCATTTGAAAACTTTTAACCTAGTATATCTTCAAGAGGAGAAACCATAGGAACAAAATACTTTTCTATCTACGATGTCACCTATTTTCTCTTTATGTTAATAGAAAACTGGATTCTATCAATCACCTGCATGTACACATTAATTAGTCCTGAAATTGGGTAATTAGCTAATTATTTCAAAAATGAAAAATCATGACATATTTATGACCAAGTTATGTGGTGATGTATTTAATTAAGCTTACCAATCAGGTCTTAATTAAGCTCAAAATTATCATAAATGGATAATTTATTATGTATCACCGTATGTACACAGGCCAGTGATCTCATGGAAATATAACCAAATCATGTATGACCGTATGTATACTTATAGACTGCGCCTGTACAAACATGATGGAATACCTCTAGACCAAATAAAGTTTAAATTGTTTAAAAAAGAAAAGACTATTTGGGATTCGACATTTACCAAAATCATTATGATAAAGGTGTGTTATAAGTCACACACCTGGGGGATAAAAACGTTGCCAAATGCGCGAGTTAGTGGTAGGGTCTCAGATTTGAAGACATTCCAAATAAATTATCCAGCAAAGGGCCGGCACTCCATGACAAAACATATCACGATATTTGCTCTAATATTAAATTGTGCAATCAATAGATACTTGAGTGTTTAGACATATTGTTTGCCTCAATTGTCTCAACAGCTTCAATTTTACCCCAACATTGAATAGGGGAGTTCTGCCTATAGCTAATTTTCAACCTGAGAAGAGGAAGGACCTTTTTTATTTTTACCAATTTCCGAAATCTCCAAAGGAGAAAACTCGCAAAATTGTGCCTACTGAAGTGGGTGAAATATAGCCTATGTTGTGGATGTTTCCTCTTTTAAGTGCACTTGTTATCTCTAGTGTTTGTTATTATAAATGAAATCAGTTTATAACCACAATGGTTATATAAACAAAAATGATGTCAACAGGAATGGAAGGTTAAAGCCTAAACCTGAAAAAAAGGTGTGATAGCACGTCTCAAATCTATTGATCTAGATATAGATCTATACAGAATGAATCTATGATTAGCAAAATGATTACATCCTCTCTCTCTCTGCCTACGATTATAGTTGCTTCTTCTTTCTGTGCACATGGCATATGGGTATCCATGATTAGTTGTTTTCGACGTGTTTTATCACCCATAACATGTCCTGTCTTGTCACCAGTGGAGACACAACTGCAGCTGCAGCTCTTTTTTTCTGTAATAGAAATTGTACATGGGTGTTTATGATTTTATCATTTGTAATATCCCGCAAATGGAGGACCTCAAACGTAGTAAATTGAAGTTGCATGCCAGTTTAAGCATAGGAAATTCGAAGGAACCTGAAACCCCATTCCAACAAAGGGGAAACTATCATGGGTGGGTTAATTGGGGACTGGTTTATTACTTGAGAATATAATATAATGCCGCACTTTGTGAGAATGTAGTTCATTATCAGCACCTTTTGCTATTACAGAAATGGGCCTGAGGTAGGGGATCAGTGAAGTAAATAGAGTCTAATCTTTAAGAAAACAAAACATTCAATGCTGCCATTGATCAAAAATCAAACAAACTGCTGTCAAGTCTGGTGTACCTCAGTGATCGGTCTTGGGGCTGTTATTGTTCTTGGTTCGAGACTTCAGTAGCTTTAGCTTTATGTTGTAATTTAAAGAAAGCGTTACTGTTCAATCCTCTCTTCCTTCTGTAAATAATATCATATCTCACAGAGCTTTCAGTCAGGGAAACCTACTCTGATTAGGACCTGTTCCATATACACCCGACACCGCATACACTAATTCTGAAACACATTGTCAGTTTAGAATTGATAAATAGCCCTAAGGTAACTATCTACGCTTTTGTGCTTGCCTACTATTTATCTTTTTATACGACCTTTATATAGTAATATGGCATCAATACCTGGAATTCCACCTAGAGGTAAAGGTGAGTCACTGAAGTCACCATCCATAACACCTGCACTCAGGCTACCTCCCATCCCGGACTCAAGTTAATTGGACCTGGAGTTATAGGTCGAATCCCACATGGCGATTTAGGGCTCAAATATCTCTGCGATTTTGTCCCTTGCACTCTTGGGGCCTTCCTGAGCCCCTTTATCGCAAGGATACTTGCTTAATTGGTCTCAATTCACTGTTCGATTCGGTATAAGTTGAATAATCCTTGCGATCTAAGAGCCCATGAAGGCCCAAAAATCGCAAGGGACAAAATCGCAGAGATATTTGAGCCCTAAATCGCCATGTGAGATTCGACCTTATAGGTTTTGTAACCTGGGGTAGAAATTAATTCTGTAGCTGGGATTCAACTTCAACATTCTGAAGATGAAACTGTAGTTGTTGCATTTGCTGCTGCATTTGTAACAGTTGTTCCTGGAGTGCCTTGACACCCACCTTTTGAATATCAAACCTCTGTGTGGGCACACTGCTTGAAGGCTGACCTGCTGAACTCTGTTGTTGTTGTTCTTGGTGCTGACTTGCTGCTGCTGTTGTTGATATTCCTGCTGTTGCTGTTGCTTTTGCTGTTGTTGGGGATGAGATTCCTCGGCCTGATGCTGCACCCATCTGAGATAAGCTGTATATTGTTGTTGCTGATGATGGCTGTAGTTGCTACCTCTCTGGGCTGCAGATGCCTTTAACCTGCCTGGCAAATGTCTGAATGGAGGCTAAAGTTCACCACCTAGAGACATAGCTGCAGTGCCTGCATATCCTTGAGTGGCTGATGGATGATTGCACCCTACCTGCAGATCACTGTAGTTACCCGAGGGACACTTGTTCGTGGATATGGCAGGTGGATGAGTATTCCTCAAGTCTGAATCATTGCCTTGTAAACAGCTGGAAACCTTATCATCATAAGCTCCCTGTGTCCCGCCATCATTGTTTGAGTCTGTATTTGTAATTTGCATGGGCCTTAACAGATTAGTATGACCATGATCCTGTAAATTAATGGAGGGATCACTTTCTACCGGAGTTCTGTCCAATGAAGTATACACACCAAATGCTCCGATTGCTTCAACTGGTCCAGTAGAAGCAGCACTGCCTTGGTCTATGTCTCCCTTAATTTCTCCTTCCTTTAGACCTGTGACTTCCATCTCCAGGAATTTAAGCGGCCAGACCTTCTCTAGCTTACTCTGCCCATGTAGCTTATTCTCTGTTGGGCGGCCATTGGACCTGCTTTGGCAGAAAGTACCATCATTATGCCTCAGTCTCCTTGTCATGCTGTCTAGTCTGTTCTGATTAATTCTGTGTTTTGTGTCTAGTCCATTATCATCAATACCTCTGCTTCACCACATTATCTACAGCTACTTCAATACCTCCCAATGGAATAGATAAGTATTGGTCTATAGGATTAAATCCGTGTCTATACAGCACACTCTAAAAATGCATGCGTACTTGCAGCTATTTTCTGAAAAATCAAATAGCAAAGGTAAAACATTCTTGGAGTGGTTTTTTTTCATTTTTTAAGAAATTAGTAACCATCAATTATTTTTAAAATGATGAAAGAAATATTATAGACTTGGTCTAGTTTAGTAAGTTATGATCAAGTTCCTCATAATGCGCTTATAAATATGACTGCAATCAACTTACCAAGGTATTTATATTCTGCTCTTTCTTTTACGGTACACTTCTCACATTAGCTCCATCATCAACATCCCTGCATGGGTTCTAGAAATAAAGGAACATGTTACCAAGGCAGAAATCACTATTGTCGAATGCTTAATCTCCAAGAACATATAACTACACAGGCAGAACTACTTAGGTGATACTTCTATTTCTCTTCATTCTAGATAGATCTCCTATCTTTGCTTACCTGCCATGATCATAGACTCAAAACACACTACCTTAGCATTATTTGCTCATCAAGTCATCGAGTCAGGAAGGTATTTCCTAAGGTACTACGACTGCCACTCTTCAAAACATGGTGCCCTCGTTATCAGAGTTATTACTAGTACATTGTACTTGTACTGGTGCGCCAGCTCCACCAAATCCTATCTAGTTTATCATGACTGTGAGTCCCAATCATGCACTGTGATTTGAGTTCGCAGTAATGGACAATCTAATCACCTCAAATTGAGGAACGGCCTCTTGGAACCATACAACAAAAGAACTCTCGCCACGTAATAAAGCAATATAATGCTAATGGTGTCTTAGCTCAGGACTGACATTATCAACATGATACGTTTTACAACTGATAAAACCTCTCTTTAATAGAAAGATAATATATAGCTTAATTGTTAATCTCACAAAAACAATCGGCGTCTAACGTGAACCCAAAAACAAGACTTGGATGGCTAGGCATAATGTTTAAAATTCCGGACAGCACAGTCATTTATAATTTTGAAAAAAAAATGATTGAAGCTCTGCTACGTTCAACACTCAGTTGTGATAATCAATAAGATAGTGGTACCATTGACTCCGGCCTCGCTTAACAGATACACAACAACACACACAAAATAATTATTATGCTAGTCAGAATGACTCACCAAGCGGAGTCAACTCGAGATTATTCAGTTATTAGAAGATTTGACTCAGTTAATGCAGTGAGTGAACCACGACTTCCTCTTGTTCCACCATTGACTCAGATGTACTGCTGAGTCAAACCAAGTTTACTCACTCACAAAGTGAGTCAATTGTACTTTGACTCAGCTGATGGATGAATCAATCCAATATGACTCACATAGCATTTTTCCCGTCAGATAGGTCTATTTGGGCCCAAGAACATGCATTTTACATGCCAAATTTGGAACCTTTCCACCCAAAATAAAACGTTTTATCAAAAACCATTGAATGCGGAATTTAGTACCAGATTTATCCACCAGGGGCACCACTATGGGGTAGAATAGGGAAAATACGCCTAAAACTGTTATAGGCCCCAATTTTAAGAAAATTAAAAATCTTAAAACTGGTAGTTTTGTCCATCAGGTAAGATTATTTAAGATTCCAAGAAAATTATTTTTAGCTGTGTAGTTATATGTAGCTCGCTTTATTAATGTCTGATGGATTAAATAAGTGATAGCTCTTCATTTGTTAGATAAAGCAATTCATCTAAAATGAATAGAACCACAATATGTATATATGAACTAATACTGGTAATTTAGACCATCTAAGAATTTCGTGGTGAACGATATTCTTATAAACATATAACGTCCCCACAATGAAAATAAGAATTCAGAGAACTTGTCGAGTATTTTCATTCCATACATCATTGTATTCCACCCTTATAGAATTAAGGTCTATGGGTTGGGTATTCTGATACAGTCACAAAGAAGTATTTGCCTGATTGAATTGATGTTTAAAAAATGATAATTAATCTATAGAACATATCTTCTGCTATACCAGTACAATTGACTATAATTTATTTTCATATTAGATTAATCATGGCTGCTATACAAGAACATAAGAAGTAGTTCTAATATGAATCTCAAAATACAGAGATTTTCAGAATATATATGAATATTCTTATAATATGACAAGCTAGCTAATTATATTAGCCAGTAACAAGGAGGTCTGATATTCACTTAAACAGTTCTGGGGGTTATTTCAAAAGAGCCTAACATCGCAAGCTCTGCAACGTTGGTGGAAGGTCTGCCTAGCACAGTGTGCTGCACTAGTGTGTTGGCTCTATACAGGGAAAATGTTACAATGTTCGTGAGGTATGATTGAGTAGAGGGGTAGATCTGCTTCCACGACTCCACTCATTGAACAGCTAGATAGCAGCAACTTTGCTCCTTACCAAAATTTTAATCCAACATTGCAGAGAGTGCGATGTCAGGGTGTTTTGAAATAACCCTCTGGGCTAACAGCCGAACAGAAACTGTGCATAGTGAATGTATACCTCCGAATATATCACATTACAAACAACTTTACATACATTTACTTAAATAAAAGAAATGGTGTGAGATCATTGTAATAAAACCCTGTTTGTGTATCATGCTGCATAAGTGCAGTTTAGACATTTCAGTCCATCATCCAGTAAACATCATTTTCCCACGATCTATGTCAGCAGATAAGAGGGACGACAGTGACATAAAATAAAAGATCTATATATATATATATATATATATATATATATATATATATATATATATATATATATATATATGTGTGTGTGTGTGTGTGTGTGTGTGTGTGTGTGTGTGTAAATTGCCAATACCTGCATTAGTACAAATAGAGGCGGACCATCTAACCACCTTCTGTGGAAAAAATAAATACTATATCTGTCTTGCCCATCCAGCAACTATGTGGACAAACTAATGCTATCTGCCAACTGCTCTATCAACCTAGCCCTATAATTATGTTCAGGCACATAATCAATAATACACTATTAGTGTAAGGAGGAATATACATGTGTCTTTGGAACAGATACATTTTGTAAATGTTTTTGGTGCACCTATTTTGTATGCATAGGGTAGATTCACCAGTTACGGACGTTCGTTTCTAGTGAATTTCCTCTTTGGGATAGATTTGGCTGTATCTCATTTGTTACATACGTAATCATACATGTAGAGAGGTGAATATCCATGTGTGATTATGCCTTATTGTTTAAACATTTTGAATGCAGCATTAGTATGAAATTTGTGATCGAAAGGAGGGGACTGAAAAGATGAAATTTCACCTGGAGTCGGACAGCACACTAACAGTCTCTACCAGAGTCGGACACCTTCATGTTGGATGTATTTCTGATGAATCGTGACATTAATCTACAGTTGCTTGGAATATGAGCCTTCCTAATGATCTTATGGTTGATAATTAGCAAGCTGTGTAAGGCTTTTGCATGTATTATGTCTAGATAATCCCAGATTGGGTCATGTTGATTCCTATCGTGCAGTGGAAGGCTGAGAAGTAGTGTATCAAACAGCCTGGTACATTACACACAAAAGATTTACCAACATTATATGGGTAACCTGAGGGTTATAACTAAAACCTATCAATTCATAACGGCTATTGGTATATAATTTTTGATGACATGCCAATTGTGATGTACATGTAGCAGGTATCAGCAATTTCCTTGTATTCTTTATGGTGACCTGCCAAACAGGCTAGACTTTATTTGTCTATATAACCTTATTTCGTACAATGATCTAACGGGGCACATTACCATAACACCACTTATTTGATGTTGATAAATATCTTAATTCCTTGGGCTTCCCTAGCCCACTTAAAGGGGTCTATTTCTCCTCTTTCCTATCCCCTCAGATGTGTGTGTGCACATATGTGCGGGCACTGACACATTCCTCTGTGAAATTGTGTAATGTAGTTCTCACCATGAATATGACCTTAGCTGTCGAAATGGCGTTAAACATCTATTACTCACTCACTCATTTAATTCCTTTTACCAACTTGGTAATCTACTGAGATGACTGTCCGAGTTGTGGTGAAATAAGTGTCTGACTCTAGGTGAAATTGCATGGTTACATTTGATTAGTCATAAAAAGTAATGGTTATTACTTATCTCTTTCTTTTCACAACAATTTGAATCTAACAATGTATAATTCTGAAGTAAGCACTGCAGATATTCAGTGTGTCGGAGAATACATCCACAGAGAAAGAAAAAAAGAAAAGATTTTTTGTCTTTGCTCTCTTAAATCTTGTCCGAAAATATCAAGATATACACTACCTTAAGCACACATTTTAACATGGCTAGACCTATACTTCAAGCGCATCATTTTCATAAATATCAAGTAGAACACCTCTCCTTTTAAATTCCCCTGATATTTCACCTTAATATCATACATTTGATGGTGAATTTCAAGGTCAAAGGACTCAAGGTATGTGTCCGTCTCAGGGTGAATATACCCTACAGATAGCGGCTCTTCACACAGAGAGTGGCTGCACAGCTGTACAACTTTGCCTATTCAGGTGACCGATCTTGGAAACAAGAGTAACCACTTTGGTATATTTAGAACACTTTGGTATTATATATAACATAATATTATACTAAATAACTTATTAATAACGTATAAAATATGAATCCATAAATACATAATATGAGTATATATGCAGGAGGTTGTAACATTGTATGCCCTCTATATAGGTGGGCTTGGTTAACTCGATTGCCTCTTGTATATATAATAATTATAATTAATGAATAGAAATTATATAAATAGTCTCTGATTCATGTCTTCAGTGTCTATGTTGTATTGCTTCTTGGCTTGAACATAAACTTTCCTTCTCCCTGCTTCGCCTTTTCTTTGTCGTCCTCGCTGTCATCTCCATCAGAAATCTTAACTTGCTGGTACCTCCTAGGCCTGTTACTCGTCATGTATTCTCTATTCTCCTTCTCCTCATCTCCCTCCTTCTTTCCTTCGCCCCATACATCTTGCTCATCTTGACTCTGTTCCTCGTCAGGACTGCTCGTCCTACGTTGTCTGGTATAAGCAGTCCTTTGTACAGTCTCTCCCTTCTTCTTCCATCTTGGACTCTCATTCTCCTGCCACAGTCCCTTCTTCTGCTCCTCTTCGTCATCTTGATCTTTCTCCTCCTCAGACACATGGCTGTCCTGTGGTTTGGGTAGACTGCCTGTATATTTAGGTGTAGGGTTAGTTATGCTGCTCTTCCTGTGCACTGTTTCAGCTAAGTCCTTACGTCCACATTCGCGAAGTACATTAATCAGATTTTCCACAGTTGCAAGCTCAGGACACATCATTCGCCATCGACTTAACATCTCAAAGTTCCTGTCAAATGCTGTTTGGTGGTTCCTGTAGTGAAAATTGCAACTTTCAAAAATCAATGTTGAAAAGTGGTCCTCTATCTGAGAAGCAAACAAAGACAACATGTGAAAAAGATTTTTTAACTTTTTTCTTGATATTTATTATATGAAGTAAGCCATGTTCCATCTATGTCATAAACTAAAATTCGCCCTTTGGGGAATAATTTTTGCTCTGATTTAAAAAAAAAGTTAATTACCTTTCAATTTCATGTCTGTCATGTTGCTTGATACCAAGCCGTATTGCCAGTTGTCCAAAGTCAGGACCAATGTTGCGAGCGATGGCAATGAATATCTTTTCAAGTAGGTCAGCTTGCACCTGTGGAGAGAGAAAAGAGCAAAAATCCATGAGGAATTAATTCCTGCTAATAGGATATCATTCTGGAGGTATGTCTAAACACATAAAATCTAAAACATTGTGTATACTAATTAGTCGAATTACTCTACTTTACTATTTACAAGATAGTACTAAGTTCAAAATGCCCCACATGACATTGGTGGAGAACCCCTGGATGCTTAGAAGAGCCTTACCAAACATACATTGTATTATGTCTTAATTTCCAAATTATCATTTATTGGCAGGGGATGATTATAATTATTTCTGGCTTTTTATCCCACCCATTGTCCCTGGTTAGGGACAATTGACTTCAGTTGAAGATTTTCCCCTCAAACTCCCCTAGCCGTACAATTTATACCTCTGAGTTCCTGTGGCTGGGGGTGAAGCTGCTGGGGTAGTCCAGGTTGATGAGGTAGTTCTGGATGTGGTTAGGGTGGGTGTAGTGGATGTTGATCTCCAGGTGGCAGGACAGGGGTGCTGCATCCACCTTAGCCTCCAGGGGGAAGTCAACTAACTGGTCTGGGTGGTGGTCAGAGTGGTGAACAGAGTGGTGCTGCAGGTGTCTACCCTTCTTTATCTGGAAAGGAAATAATAGTCTGTAAATATAAAGAGATACATGTATAGGCCCTTCGTCCATACAGGTGAAAATGGCATTTCGTAGCAATTGTGGGACTCCATTAGCATTACATGTGCATTATGAGACTGCATAACCCCTTGCTCTGGGTGACACTGAGACATTAATGGTGGAACAGTGATACGAAATTGATGCAACCAACACTGACTTTAAAACTGATGCAATATATGAACAAAAACAAGAAGAATGTGATATAAAGAGTGTTGCAAGTAAGCATTATATGTGCGAGTGATCTAGTGGAGAGCTGACTATTTTCATGCACAAAACTGCCAAAAAGTGGCTACAAAATTGGTAGAAGTAAGGGTTTTACTTGCAGCATGAGTATTGCATGTATGGTCCTGGGGAATAGGCGGTAAACCTACAAAGTAAAAATTTCTCACATTATGCAGTGGTTCACTTATACCAACTTCAGCAATGTTCATTATATAAACAGAACAGAACTCACTTTTCGGAGTGGGAATTTCCTTTTTGTTGTCCACTGAGTACCATCTTCCAAGACAAGTTCAATGTCTATTTTAGAGTAGGGAGAGATATTGGACTCCAGTAATAATCTCTTCACCTCCTCCATCCCAGGGTCATAGTACTGGTACATGAAACAGAATTGAGGAGCATCAATCGAGGGGCATCAGACTTTCGTGTTACCGCAGTACCTTGTGTATTAGGCACGGTTTATTATATGCAAGGAGAGCTCCTTACTACACCTTGTTGAATCTACCTGAGGTCAGGGTGTGCCTTATAGGTGAGGGATTCATAGAACAGGGCTAACGCGGCCAACATTTGGTCCCTTGTGATCCTTATAGGTCTGGCCTTAGCCTATATATAGGCTATATATGTGAGATGGGCCTAATATAGGTACTATACGGTAATCCTATGAATAATGTAGCGACTTCACTAATATCTTCAGCCAAGCTTACCTAAAGTAAGTTACCTGAAGTGTCTCAACAATAGTGTTATTTTTACTATCATTCTTACTAATATTCCTTTTTATTTTATTCTCAAGTAGATCAACCAAATGTGTGCATGATATTCTCTTAAGTAGATAGCACTAGGCAAATGGTCTATATATCAAAAAGATTACTTTAGCTCTTTCAGTGAGTGAGTTAGTGTTCGTGTTGTAGGAGGAGCAGGAGTGTAGCATCAGTCTCAGGGTGATGACACTCTTAGTCTCCAGCACCTTATGTTCTGCAGCCAGGGTCAGCATACTACGCATCACCTTCTCCCTCTCCCTGCAACCAGCCTCTCGTAAGGTGTTATGGTCCTGCAGAAGCTGAAATAGGAAGTCTTAATGGTCTTATTCAATCTATCAATGTAATTATAAACATAGATTTACGAGGAACAGTCTGACTGAGGTTTAACACATGAGATCAGACCAATCTGAGGCCAGCAAATTGTCGTGAGTCCTCGTCAACCTGTGTGAAGTGGCTCACACATGTCGCTAGATGGAACACGACGTCGTTATAGCAGGAGATCACCAGGAATAGCAATTGCTATACTACATGAGTCTAACACACAGTGGCAAAAGATGACCGAATGAGTTATCACTCGAAAAGGAGTCACCATTGATGACCAATCATGACGACAGATGACGATAATTTGCTGGGAGTGAACCTTTCTATCTACCTGATGTTGTATTAGTGAGATATGTTTCTAAGTCCATTTATTTGGCATGGAAAAGCAATTTGACACCATAACCGATTCTAGTTTGTTTCAAAGATAACAAATCATACATGTGGACTTGAATTCACTATCTAATGATACATGTATATGGGTCCACTCAAGAGACACGTTATTACCCTAGTGGCTCGCATGTAATGCTAATCTGAATGGACTGCTCCTAATATTATGTGTATATTCTGATCCTTTTGTTTACGTAGATATGTCTATATTGATTACTGATGATGTTCACTTTATGACTTTAATGATTAAGATATAACCAGACTGAGGTCAGACACGTGATTGGTCAGACGTTGACTCGGTAAAATCCCCTGGTTAAGCTTATCAGTCTTTATCAGGGCATCAAGTATGTAGCATTTGCACGGCCACCTAAATGTAAGGGCCTAAGGTTCTAAGCTGATTCTGGTGGCATACACTGACGAAAGCTAAGGGAAACAAGAAATGCGGTTGTGACTGCGTAAAAAACGCCTCCCGCCATTAATGTCGGTATACCAGTGTTTGATGACATGTCTCATAAAAGCAGACATAAAGAAGATTTCACAATTATCAAATTCTCTATTCAGTAATTTTGTATTGTGAGACCTCATCACATGGGGCAAATGCAATCATCATAGTGCACTCCCGTACCGCTTCGCGGTACTGCCGCTACGCGGTGTGGGAGGCGCTAAAAAATAGGAGTTTTGTAACTTCTTCTTCTACCACATTCTACATAAAGATAAGTCTACCAAGACCGAATACCTTTAGGCGTTATCTTGATGGGAATTTCGTGAATAGTATTTGAAAGAATTTTCTAGATCAAGATCAGGTAAAGCTCATCCATGTTCATCTGGTCACCACCAAGAGGGAAATGGGAATACAGCCGTATAAGATTTGGGCTCTCCAGAGAGAAAATACTAGAGGGTACCTCCCCAAAAATCGTGAGATTTGACCAACTTTTAAGGAGGTTAGAGAGGCTCAAATCGGCAAAAATCGGCCAGAAATCGGCAAGTAACTGGCTTAAACGAGTCCGGTAAAGAAGCATAAACTCGGAAAAATGCGTGATTGGTAGAGGAAGAGTTAACGTGAGTGTTATTTAAAAGCAATTTTTTCGGAGTGTTTTGCCATGTTCGTTAGGTACATACCCAGCTAGCACAACTCGTGCAATTTACATCATTTTTACGTGAAAACCCATGTGATTTACGTAAAAGAAATCATTTGGATGAGTTGTCCTAGCAGGGTAAGGGTCTCGACTCCTATAAGGACTCAGTATGGAGGCCTAGTGGAGCCGCCATATTGGATTTTGCTGGCTGAGGTAAAACCCACTGATAACACATACCATGATGGGTACCTTGTCCCTGGTTAACACCCACCTCCAGGGACATGATGGTCCCATCTTATCAGTTCTTATAGTAGGTGTCGTCAGAACCAGCTCCAGACCAGCTAGTGGCCAATTGATTTACACTTGTGTTCAAGCTGTGAGTAACTTGCTGCTGCTGTACCCATGCATCATACCGTCCATAAGGCTGGGCACACTTCTGAAGGATCTTGATGGTTCACTCTCTTTGTTTACTTAGATTAACCTACGTAGTCGTAGATTATTGATGACATTCACATTTTTTTCATATTGTAATGATTGTGACGTAACCAGACTGAGATCAGAGAGATAATCAGACATGTTTTGATTTTCGAGTCCCACGACCAAGCTTATCAGTCCTTATCAGCAATACAAGTATAAAGCTAACCAGCTACATGTATTGATCACATTTCCTAATGCTGTAAATACTGCATCATCGAGTATCTTGCTTGAATGTTATAACCATGCATCACGTCAATCATATATTTGGTACACTGCTGAGGGGTCAGCATGATGTACCAATTCAGTGCTGGCAAGTTACAATGTGTTACGATGTATACAACTTGATGGTATTGAAACATGAGGTTCTGTGCTCTTATGGCATCCCTGGTTAACCACAACTTCCTCTTGATATGATAGTACACCACATTCATTTTAAGAGACAGTCAATTGTGATTATCAAATTCATGACTTCACAAATAATTCTCGTTTGTTATGGCGCAATTGTACACATAACTTTTATTGTCTGTCACATTGACATTTATTCCTCAAAGTTTTTTTCTACGCTTCCTATTTGATTAGATCATAAATACCTAAGGAGGCTGCTTCCGATTGGCCTGCACTGTTGGACTGATAAAGCACCCAGGAGGCTGTTGTGAAAAGAATTCAAAACGATTTCTCACTGTAGCTATTTGATCTTCCAATTTTCGGCTCTTCCCCACCCAGAGAATCGACTTCCCCAGAGAATTGGTTCCTACTAGAGAATCACACCCGACTCTGGACCAGTCCTATACCACTCCTCTGACCCATTCCATTTTCACAAAACACTATAGGGAATCAATTCCCTGAGGTTAGTGAGTTCTGTTTTTGGAATAGCACCTCTGACAGAACCAACTCCAAATCTTTTCGCAATAGCCTCCAGGTAAAGGTTCTAATTTGTTGTAGGGCAGGCTTCATCACAAAGCCTAATGAGGGGTCGGGGGTCGGAGGATGTAAAAGGTAGATCAAAGCTATTATCCTTTTGATAATTTGCTCCAAAGAAAACCTTCTTTTTGAACTTGAGGATCATTTTGGTGTTTTCATCGAAATGGCATGGAATTCTGCCCCTCCCCCTTTTGTGCTATAATATCAATGTTTTATGTTTCGATTCTGTAATGGGGTTTACAGAAAATGAAAATTAAAGGATGGATTGTACTATTTAAGGCTAATTTACTGTCATTTCGTACTGCTCCTACCTCTATTATTAGCCAGATAGAGAGGGTTTCCCTAGTGAAAACTCCCACCCACCTTTCCCCAAGGAGGAATACTCACATTTATATAGCCTTACGACAAAGCTACTGATAAATTGATATTGGCATTTCATTGTTAGAACTTGTAAAATGTTTAACTTTCACTGTTAAAATATCTATCAAACATGTCATTATTACAAGAGCAGTAAAAAACAGTAAAAACTCGCCCTGTCTCTCTGACGGATGGTGATTTCAGTCCCACCGAGTAGACTTATCACGACCTGGTCATCCTGCTGGTGTCGCCCTCCTCGACGTCTTCCCCGGCCTTGTCTAGGACGTGGGGCTACATCTGGCCGCTAAATTAATTATAGAGGAATGATTATACAAAAGAGAACAGAATATTATAATTCATATCATTCATCATTGCATAAAATCAGTCGTGGATTTATAAGGGAAAGGCGGCCCATGAGGTCCCTGGACAAGGTCTTTTTCGCCTATAAGTCTATGGGTCCAACATACGTATACTGTATTGGCCAGTATTAGCGCAGGGTCTTGAATAAGCTCAAGTCTAGAAATAAGCAAAAGTGGTACAAGGGTAATGAAATGTTAAAGAACACCATTATGATTTTAATTTTAACAATATGATAACTGCAAGCTGTATAATTTCAATTTGAAAAAAAAGACAACAACATAAAGGAACAGCGCAACAAACTCGACATATCAAATTTGCCTATTGGAATGTGACACGTTTAAAGATACAGTGGTTTGGGTTAAAAAGTCAGTGTATTTTATTAGTTGGGCTATTATCTTACCTCTCTTTTTATGGCATTGGTCTTCCTTCTAGGTGCTTCGTCTATCTCTGGATCATTTTTATACTGTATCTGAAATGTAGAAATGTGTGGACCTAGTGGGAATGGCACCTCCAAAAAAGGCTATATTATTTAGTATGATGCCATATGTCCGACTGTACTATTGGCCTTGAACCAGCCCTGGTGGAGGGCTATAGAAGATAAATTAAATTCAGAGGTATGAGTGAAATATAAGCAATAGGCTACTCAGAGACAACATGGAAAGTGTTTGGGAGGTTGGGTACAGAAGGTGAAGGAGAAGGGTGAGGCAGAGAGAGACAGAACGGGCCAGAGCGGGCCAGAAACTAAAAGATAGCTTACCATAATTAGGCTAATTGAAATGAGTGAGTAATTAAAGGCCAACCGAGAGTTAGGGGAGATATGAAATACTATGAATGAGTACCGTAACCACGTACCTGTTGTTGTTCTCCCTGATTATTTCTTTTCTTTGATGCTCGTCGTGGGTAATCGTTGTCCATGTATATTTTGTAGCACTTCCATGAGCACAGCAGGTACTAAATAGGCCTACAGAGAATGTGATTTATTCTTTGAAAGGCGGGGTCTGAAGCTAAAATGATAATCTGGCAAGTGGTCCTGGCTTATTTATCTATCTACACATCTGAAATCAGACATGTCTTGTCTCAGCAATTCAAGCTCTCTCCACCAAGGTCAAGGTCTCATACATAGGCTCCAGCTCTGAGTGTTGCTATATCCCTTTAAAGAAAACCTCTTCTTGATTGCACAGAAGAAAATGCTCCTTTCACGTTTTTGATAGACGTTATGCTCGCCAGAATTTCATCAGTGCACTTACCAACACTTCATTGGTCCATCATGGCGGCCACTGGGCATCTTACAGTAATATTAAGGACATAGATGATGGATAGGGGTTCACTAGATCCTTTTATCCCAGATAAGGGAACGAGGATTTTCACCCTTAAATTAAACATTTGTACCCTTCAAAACCATTAAATTCAATGTTATTTGTTGCAAGTCTATAAACAGTGCCTTTAATACATACTAAAGCACTGTAAAATAGTGCCTAAACTGGATAACCATGGTTAAACCGTAGTAGTGACCCCTCAAGGTTTGTGTGAGATTCGCCCATGAAGTATTTCTAACCACTAACAGAAATCAATGTCGCTGCCTTTTAAGCAAGAACATGGTCCTATATGTTTGAATGAAATAAAGGTTTGGAATTGAAACCAATCTATAACTTTTTATTGTCACCACAGGTGCATACTTCAGATGTTGTGAAACATATCTTTAATGACTTTAGTTGGTGAGGTACACAGAGGAGACATAGATGACATGATCAATAGATTATTACCTGATGTTGGCCTTCATAAATCTTGAATAAGACTTAATAAAATTATGATGGCTTCATCATTAGCTCACACCTGTTCTAAAATGGGAAGACATGCGTTATCTGAACGGCAAAGACGTGTCTCGACAAACACATGTCTGTTTGAATTTAGTAATACAGATAACAGTTCATGCTATCATCGCTCGTGTCGGCTCGAGTTTGAACTTTTGCATTAAATTTCAATCAATCGAATAAAAAAACCATAATAATAATCTGATTTTCGATTTGCCCCAAGCCCCTACCTGACTTCCAACATAACCCATCGGCCAGAGCAAAAAGAAAGAAAAAGAAGAAAAAAAAGAAGAAAAAAGCATGGAAAGGTCACTTATATGCATTAAAACTGTAGATAACGAGAAATTTCCCTCATTGAAGCCAGAAAACTGAGAGTTTATGGCTGACAGTATACTTTCTTTTTTAAAAGCAAGACATTATCAATATGAACATAACATAACTTTGTTCCTATTACGTAAACCATTTTATATGCTGTGAAAAGAAATGTAGTCAATGCTAAAACAACAGTAAAGGTCGAATCCCACATGGCGAAAAATGGCTGAAATATCTCTGCATTTTTGTCCCTTGCGTTGTATGGCCCTTGTGGGAGCCATAAAACGCAAGGATTGACCAACTTATTCCGAATCCCACAGTGGTTTAGGGACAAGTATGCAGTAGTCCTTGCGTTTTATGGCCTCAACAAGGGCCATACAACGCAAGGGACAAAATTGCAGAGATATTTCAGCCATTTTTCGCCATGTGGGATTCGACCTTAATGTAAACCCCCAGGTATATGCTATGAACCATATATGGTATACCCGCAAATAGGCCTCACTCCGAGTTTGTGGATTTTATAAGCTATATAAGCTGCACCTGGAGGCTATTAACTTTGACATTCCATACTCTATGTAAAACCCCTCGAGCTCGTATCAATCGATCCCTGATTCCAGACTGATCCTGTAAGCCATAACAATCATCTGGAGGCCATTGCGAAAAGACTTGGATTTGGTTCTGTCGGAAGTGCTATTCCCAAAATGGAACTCACTCACCTCAGGGAATTGATTCCCTTGTGTGTTGCGAAAAGAGAATTGGTCAGAGGAGTGGTATATGAGTGGTCCAGAGTTGGGGTGTAATTCTCAAATAGGAACCAATTCTAAGGGAGTCGATTCTCAGGGCGGGGAAGAGGGGAGAACGGGAAGATCAAATAGCTACAGTGAGAATTTGAACCCAAATCTTTTCGCAACAGCCTCCTCAGAGATGGTCTGTAAGCCACGGCTTACACACGGTGTTTCCTTGTAGCTGATGGTGATATATATCATACGAGGTTTGCTCACACTCTTATCTCGATGTTACTGAGTTAGATGATTACTGTAATCACCTGTACATAGGTCGCGGCTCATAGACCATTTCAAAGGCAGTATACTGGGGCTTATAGAGCTCCTAGGAATTCAAGGATGCGGCAAATTATGCAAGGTTTACAGAAAAGACAATAGTCAGGATCTCCAAACTTTTCACTCCCAAAAGGCCGGTTTGAATGAAAGCGGGGAGGATGCAGTATGTTTCTGTATTAATGATGGAAATCACAAACCAGGGGCGTAGGAAAAGGGGGGGCCAGGGGGGCCTGGGCCCCCCCAATCACAAAGGAGGTGGGGCCCATGTATGTTTGGGCCCCCAAAGATTTGCAAAGAACCCCTAACAAAATGGAAAAGAAGGTAAAACATTGCATCTCAAATTAGATAATTATGGTGATAGGATAGGAAAAATGGAGGCCTTAGCCTAAAGCCAGATGCAAAATTGACTAAAAATTATTTACTATACAAATTCTATGTACATATGTATGAGGGATGTCGCGCTTGATTCAACAATTCTAGGTCGCTGGGCCCCCCCCCCAATGAAAAGTTGCTTCCTACGCCTCTGCAAACTCTGGGTGTGGCTTATGTGCAGGTTTACGGTACTCGGTATCTGCTGTCTAAAAATAGATTGATTCGATTTCTGCATTGTCTCAGGATTGGAAAATAAACATATTACCTGATATTGAGGTGAGCTATTCCTAGAACGCAACCATATTTTATATGACAATCATTCAATGTATTATAACTTCACTAAAATATGTTCATTGCAATTGATTTAACCAAAAATGGGCAAGAAACCAACAAGGAGTTCTAAAGGAAAATCTGCCCAGAAAAAATTGGCAAGATCGGCTAAATTGGCTTCAAAATCGGCCAACTGTGGGGGCCAGGTGCCTCCATCGCCCAACCAAGCTAATGGGTTTAAGGATAGTGGACTCGTTGACCAGACGAATGATGATAGGATTAACACGCTGGAGGGCGAGTTATGCGAAATCAAGGACCTTCTACAAGAGGTACTTGCTACTAGAGGGGACCGGAGAGATGAGATGGTGGATTCGACCAAGGGGGTGGGGCTCACCCGTGCTGATGTTTACGAGCGGAATGTGACATCAGGTTGTCAGGGACGCAGCTGTGTATCCAAGAAGAGACGGCAACGGTCCAAGATGGGAAGAAATCACTCGCCGGGGTCATCGTCTCAGGTCTAAATCGTCATTTTCTGCTCGTCATGGTGAGCGCAACTCATCAAGAGGGTCGTCAATGGATTCTACTGCATCTAGGCATCATTCTGGTACCAAAATCGGTGAGTTTGATCACGAACAGTACATTAAAAAATGTGAGAAAGTTGACACTATTGAGAAACTGGTTTTGGTCAATTTGAATTTTCTGTTAGATGCCTATAAGGAGGGTGACGATGTAAAGGGGATGTTAAAGCACTTGCAAATGTTGGTAGAGAAATCAGGAACCAAGATATATACTGTTACAGCCCTGGTGGCATATGACAAATCTGTCAGAGCTAGAGCTAATAAGGCTGGTATTGAGGCTTTTGGCACTATTGAAAATTCTGATATCCTTAGACACCTATCGTATGACGGTACGGTGCAAGCCCAAAAGGCATATGCTGCTAAGCCTAAAAATGTAGGTAAATCAAAGGTCTCTAACAACTTGTGTTATGCATTCAACAGAGCAGAGGGGTGCCTGAGAGACCCTTGTAAATATAAACACATCTGTAGTTGTTTTAGCACTTCTGAAAAAACAAAAAAAGAGAGTCTTGTTGGCATAATTAATCAAAGTATATTCCAAGAATTTAATTCTTTGGACAGTGTGAAAGAGGTTAATAATATTGTTACCTCAAATGATCTGTATATGACATACAGTGGCCCAGTACAGGGTGAAGATGAACCATTATTTACCATAAATGTCAATAATTTGCCTAGCATCAGGGTGTATGACAGTTGTATAAATGGAGTGTGTAAATGTGTTCTTTATATTTGTGGGGAGAAATCCCAAATTCTGCCATGCAGGGTAGCTTGTTTCCTTCAACAGAAAGGTCTCGTTAATATTAGTGATACTGAGGCTAATTTTCTATCGCATGGTTTCGTCCAAGGTTTCAAGATTGTAGACCCAGACTATAAAACTACCTATGACTGTAGGAATTATAAATCAATTCTTGAAGGGAAATTTTACAATGAATTTTGTGGTATATTATTGGATGAGTTGGATGCAGGTCTAGTCTCTAAATCTGAAAGTAAACCCCAATGTGTTCATTCACTTGGTGGGGTGGAAAATCCAATGACAGGTTGAGACCAATAACAGATTGTAGTATGCCTGAAAAAATATCTTTTAAAATCTTTATGGATACTACCAGTTCTACTTTCCTACAATCATATTAGCACGGTGACTGCTCAGTTAGATAGGAATAATTACATGAGTGTGGTTGATTTAAAATCAGCTTATAGAACTATAAATGTATATGGTCCCCACGTTACTATGCAGGGTTTCATATGGATTTTGGGACATGGAGATGAACACTATGTCAGCAATAGATTAACCTTTGGTCTCAAATGTGCTCCCTATATATTCAACAGAATCTCTGACTTCATTGTAGAGGTAGCCAAGTTCTATGGTGTAAAGAGAGTTGTCAATTATTTAGATGACTTTATAGTGATAGCTGACTCCTATGATGAATGTCTCATTCAAAGAAACTTGCTAATTGAGTGCATGCAATACATGGGTTTTGCAGTCTCGGAGGAGAAAGTGACCGACCCGGCACAAGAGTGTAAATTCCTAGGTATTGTTATTGATTCTAGGAAATTAGAATTATCATTGTCTAAGGATAAAGTGTTGAAAGCGAAAAATATTCTATTGGACAATGTCAATAGAAAATTCATCTCAAAAATGAGTTTAGAGAGGATTGGTGGTCTTATGTCATTCTGCTCTCAGGTGGTTAAAGGAGGTAGGACCTTCAGCAGAAGAATATTTGACTTGTGTGCACATGCTAGACCTAGAGGTTATATTAGAGTATCTGAATGTACTAGACAGGACATGCGCTGGTGGTTGGATTTTTGTGACACTTTCAATTGTAGGAGTTTAATCCTTAATGACTTGGTAGATACCCCAATGTATTCGGATTCTTCTGTTAAGGGCTTTGGCGCTTGGATGGGAAAGGATTTTTTGTATGGAGACTGGACATCTTATGATACATTCAAAGTAGGTGTGGGTCATTTTTCCCCTCCTCCAGTACTTGACCGTCTGAGGGATCATCATAGAAATATCAATGTGTATGGATTGTACCCTGTTATTATGGGTTTAAAACGTTGGATTTCTAGTTATAAAAACAAAAGAATCCATTGTATAAT
Organism: Acholoe squamosa; assembly: GCA_949317995.1. Taxonomy (NCBI): domain Eukaryota; kingdom Metazoa; phylum Annelida; class Polychaeta; order Phyllodocida; family Polynoidae; genus Acholoe; species Acholoe squamosa. Next base: position 38,098,329 of record OX439049.1, read on the forward strand.
GGACAATATGCAAGTTCTAGCCATAATCAACATGGGTAGATCAAGAAACAAACTTTGCATGGAATGGTTGAGAGAAATTTTTTGGTTGTGTCTCATCAACAATGTAGAAATTTATGCTACTTATATTAGGTCAGAGGATAATATTCTGGCTGACCAGTTGTCAAGACTTGCAATAAAGGTATGCCTAAAAAGTGTATCACCACTCTACAGGATAATAACATGTGCTGTTTTGATTCCAGAGTGGAAGAGGTTGCAAAAAAGAAAAAGGTATCTTTTGGACCAGGGTGTGTCAGAGAATACTAAGAGAACTAGGAAACAACAACTTAAAAGGTATAGTAAGTTTTGTAAAAAAAAAATTAGTTTACAACCGTTTCCTTGTTCTCCATCACAGGGTTCAATATATGCAGTGTATTTGTCTGAGTACATGAAGCCATCATCTGTGAAAAATTATATGTCTGCAGTTTGGTACCAACAGAAGTTGAAGGGTTTCATTGACCACAGCAGTAATTTCATGTTAAAGAAGACTTTGGATGGTATAGATAGACATGTTATTAAGCCTACAAGAGAAATTCACTCTTTGACTCCTGAAAAAATGCTAAAATTAAGGTCCAATTTAGACCTATCTAACAGAGCAGACATGAAGTTTTGGCTATATTAACATGTTATAGAGGTGTACTCAGGATAGGCCATGTGGCAATATCCCCTCACACGTTGAGGGTAGGTGACGTCAAGTTTGAAGGTGAATATGTTAGCCTACATGTTAGAACTTCTAAAACTGATCAGCTTGGTAGAGGTTCTTTCTATGTATTCTTGGTAAGGAATGATAGCTCCTTGGTGTGTCCTTATAGAGGTTTGCAGTATTTGTGCAGGGGTAGATATAAAAATAACTACCTGTTTAAATCTTAAGGTAATGGTATGGAGTACCAATATGTCAATTCAAAGTTGAAACATCTAGCTCTACAAGCTAATACAAGGTTGCATTTCTACTCATTCTCTTAGGCACGGAGGTGCCACGATGTTAAAGGATGCTGGCCTCAGTATAGAGGAAGGTGAACTGGAAATCAAATGCTGTGTATGGTTATTTACATAACTATAAGCAGTGATTTTGTGTAGACTGTATAGCCTCTATTGAGGCATCATTGCCACTATCAATTACCATTGCTGCATAGTCAAGGTAGGCCAGAATCATTTGCTTGTATAGTAGTAGCTGAATTTATCAATCACACCCAAGATGTCTTGACCAATAAGGATAATGATGTCAGATCGAGTTTTACCCTATCAGAGTGTACCCACATCACTTCGGCTTTATTCAAGTCAACTGTCAGCTTCTGGTTGCAGCACCACATGGTAGACAGCATTCAGATTCTCCTGTAGTAGTGTCTGCGCATGCTCAGGGTTTACGTCACTCACAGACATGGCCCAATTGTCGACATACATTAAGTACTTGCAATGTTTTAAACATTTTGTGATTCCATTGATGTACATAACAAACAACAGAGGCCCCAGGACCGAGCTCTGGGGCACTCCACATGATAGTGATCAGATCTCTTTTGATGTTACACCATTGGCTGACATCGTTTGTAGGAACTACACTGCTTTACTACAGCACAATTATGGTGGTTCACTGCTCAGTTTTATGAGGTTAACATTTATTTTAAGGGAGTTGTAAGTCCCTTTCTCTTCTATCTATCCTATGGGCATGCATTCCTTTGTCCACTTGAGTTACTGCCTTGTCTTGCCATGTAAAAAAAGCCTGGTCCAATCATCCATTCGTAATTTCATTTTCTATAATTGTTTCTACTTTGTTTTATATTGAGAGAAGATAAAAAAAAAATAATATCTGAAAAGGAGGATACCTAACATTATAATATCAAAAGATAAATTCTTAAAGAACATACGGTATGCTGAAACTGTTGATCAGAATTACTACAATCCAAACCAAGCTCTTTATTTACAGTACTTGAATTTCGTTTTCTGATTCTCCCTTGGTCTCATGCTATAGTAAAAGAGGGCGCCACAGAGCATATCCCCACTACATTGTACAGCTTTACACGTTAATCCATTGAGATGACTGATATAAATAAATAAATTATATATATATATATATATATATATATATATATATATATATATATATAGGGACTTAACAAAGGGCACACCCCTTCCTTTTCAAAATCCTGGATCCGCCAATGATAATTCCTACATATTTTCATACCAGTACTGTCTCAGATGAGTAATAGCTTTGTTATGCCTATGATTTCATTGGCAAAACCACAAGCTTTTCAGGTAAGCCAAACACTGAACAGACATAAGAAAGAGTAATGGTTATCCTGCATAGTGGTTACTACGCAGGATAGCCATTATGAGTGATAACCATCATACAGAATTATCCCATAGTGAGGCTCACAGACAAGTTCATTCCAGTATGAACCAGACCTAGCAGGCCTATGGGGTGGGATATCCATTCTTCCAGTAGGGGAGCCAGTAGTAGCCCTGACTATCATCCAGCTCAGACGTAGGTTGTGCAGCGCCACCTTCTGGTGTACAACATTATAGCCATGCAGGATTATGTGCTGTCCCTAACAGATTAATTAATCATACAGGCATGCCAAGCCTGGAATCATAGATTTCCTATGGTAATACTAGAGTGCACAATGGAGATCATCATCCAGGATGGAGAGACTTATTTATTATATTGTAAGTATGGTATGGAATCTCTTATAATGGAAATGTGTATCATCTCATTAGCCAAGCGAGATGTATTGTTCATGACAAAACATCCATTGTTAAGCCTACACAATAAAGAACAATATAAATTGTATCTATGGTTCTTCAGTCCTTGAGTTATCTCTTCATCAATGTCATCGAGAATCATAATATTAAAAAGAATGTCTCGACCCGACAGTGGCCTATAAGGGTTATGGTAGCTCATATACATTTGTGAATTATTAGTGTGAATTGATTTTTCATCATTAATTGGTTGGAAGGTGAAAGTGCCTCGACCACTATGTATGTTGGTACCCTAAGTTGACTTGTCCTTTAAGACAGGGGAAAAGTCTTAAATTTGAAATTAAATTTAAACTACTGAACCACTGAGTCAGAAACTTAAAGATAAGTGGAAAGAAAAAAAAACAACGAAGTTCAGAAAGGTCAATTCCGAGTTCTAAAAGTATACATGGGGTATTCAAAATCCTCAAAAACCGACATTTGCCCAATATCCACTGCCTTTTTATCCTTGATATAATGTGTGACCAGTCAAGCCAAAACACCCATCTGCAGGGAAATTCATTATCAAAGTTCATCTCAAGATCTTTAAAATGAGACGTCATAGGGTTAAATATTCCTAGTAGTTATGTCAGAACCCCTCCTTGAACATAGGTTGTTATTCATATCTGAAATCGATAATTAAGCTCTAAATACATCATAAACCATAATAATGTCTTAAGACACAATAAATCCTTTTTCATAAAAAAAAACATAATAATATGGTGCTTTTTATCACAGATTTTGATCTAGAAGGAATTTTCAATTTCTGTTTTCAGTTTTGGGTTTCTGGTGAGTATCCCCAAAAACTGGCATAAAGTCTGCAAATTTTGATTATTGAAATGGTTGCCATGACAACCAGGAACAGGCATATAGGTTGATTTCTCATGAAAAATGTTCATTTTACCATCCAAATATGGGCCATTTCTACCGAAAATGGTGTATTTTAAATGAAACCATTGAATTCTGCATCAAAAATTACCTTAAAGTATTTTTATAACAATTTTAGAGTAATTTTGCCCTCCAATGCCCACTGGTGGCCAAATGGGGAATTAAAAATCCCCCGCGGAGGGGTGTTCTCCCTTGATGGGTCACATGTATAAGGAACAGATGAGTGAACGGGGGACAGGGTTCTTGTGGAGAGAGATTCAAACGCTTATTAGCCTACTTAATACAGGTGCGTAAATTCTTTCCAGGCCACACTTCAGTAACCCCCCATCTCAACCTCACACCATGCTCCAGTAGCTAACTGTGTCTGTACCCGACCACGTGACCACAATAAATCACCAGTGGGTACTACGTCCTTCCACTGTCTCTTGACCTTAGGGAGTGGTCATTATTTATCAACAGGGGGGGTGGTGGGTTTTCACGCGGACGCGCGGAATTTTTTTACGCCCCCCCCTTGACGCCAGTCAAAATTTTTTGCGCCCCCCCCGCGCCAGAGGCACGGAGAGTTTTCGCACCCCTCTTTGATCTATAGTAGCGCGCGGGCTTTTTTGCTAAAAAGAGGGTGAATTTTTTTAGCCCCCCCCCTCAAGAGGGGTCAAAATTTTTTTAGCCCCCCCCTCGGGAGGGGTCTGAAAATTTTACGCCCCCCCCTCAAACCCACCCTCCCCCCCTGTTGATAAATAATGACCACTCCCTTATATACTAATTAACAAAAAAAAATTGTGCTTAACATAGATTTCTTTCATAATAATATATGTTAGTATGGTTTTCTAAAGGTTCAAACAAGTTCTCTAAGTTCTTCCCCTACTGGTGTGCCTGGGTCTACTTTTAAAGCTGACGATCTGAAAATTCACCGAGAATCTGGTCATCTTATTCGAGAGTATTTGAAGCCTGTGTTATCGTTAGAGATATTGAAATAAACCCTTGCTCTTGATTATTTATATACCTCTCCATAGAGATGGTATATGAATGCGACCCTTTAACACACATATATACACCTTATTCCATGTCCTTTTGTATACACTATAAACCACACTGACTCCCTGAACCTATATGCCCACCTGCAACATTAAGCCTATCCCTGCCCCTCTCATACAGTGTACAGGAGAAGTAGGTAGACCTTAATGTGTGCTGGAGCTACATACCAGCAGGAGGTGCGCCAGGAGGGTATTGCAGAACATACTACTGCACGTCACGGCCCGTACGATTTGAAAAAAAAAGGGTCAGTTGATTGTAGACCACCCTGATTTGGTAGAGCTGTCGTAGCTGAGCAGGCATTATAATGTAGGGCTTTATGGGGCAATCCATAAGTGATGTCATGCTTTTGCTGTCCAGTCGTAGGGTGCTGTGCAACGCCCTCCTGCTTCATGCATGGTGTGCCACCTAACCTACCTGTGACAGCCCACCTGGATGTACTCAGGTACGCACACAGTACCTATAGACGTGTATATGGAGCCGCAGGAGGAGGTCCTGCTGGTACATAGGACTTACGATATAACAACCCACAGCTAGGGGCTGACCTCAGGTAAGCTGAACTTGTGGACTTAACATAGCATTAAGTTTGTCTACCTGTATGTAGGGTATTAAGTATCTGGAGAAGGTGGGACAGAGGTTTGACAGCTTGGTGGGCCTGACACTAACTAGAGGTATACATTTGTCAGGCGTAGTATTGTCTAACCTGTGCACTGACAAGAATGTCAATCCTATGTTGTACAGTTGCAATATAAATCACTCATGCCAGCCATGTGTATGGCATGATTATTATGTAGAATTGGGACAATGGTTTAGAATACACTGATAAGGACGCAAAATGTCCTACACAGATCCCTGACTGACTCCTGAACTTGCTATCATGTTGGAAGTGCACTCAAGTCCTATTTCCTATATTATCGATCTACAGGTGTGTAGAAGAATGCAAAATAGGCATTCATCCAGGGGTTACAAAACGCATACAATACCCAGTATTTATTTACTAGCTCCTGCGTCTTCTTGCATTGATATGCCATGCATATAAGGCTCCATAGAAGAGGTCTCTGGGCCTCACCAGTAGCCAGGTATGCTGGTGGGAACAGGTCTCCCCTGGGAGACTGCCAGTTGTAAACCGTGTCAATTCGAAATCATCACCAGATCAGTAATAACAGGGTCTGGTATGTAACCGTTGAAGGGGGCACAGGGGACCCCAATCCACACCCCTTCTATTAGCCTCTTTTGAGGCTATTTGGGCTATTCTCAGCATGAGTCATTGACTTCTTAAGGACAGATAGTACTATTGAGGTATAGTCAGTTTTAGTCTCATGTCCAAGCAATGAAACCTTATCTCAAGTAAGCAGTGGTCTCGTATAAACGCCGGGATTGGGTGGTATTGAACTTATAAGTGTTAAGGACTGAAATGGGACACGTACGGTACACCTGTAAATTCCTATGTATAACCTAAGGGAGAGTAGGGAGGGCTATAGCTACAGAATCATGAGACTTCACCTCATATCCTTGCTGTGGTGACTTTTTACAATTAGAGAAATAACCACAGAATTGGTAACATTACTAGAGATATGATACACCTTAAGGGAGTGGGAGTTAGAGGTGGGTGAGGTGAGTGTCAGGGGTGGAGGGAGAGGCAAAGGCGCTGATCTATTTCTGACTAATCCAGCGTCCAGGGAAAACATTAATAGATCTACTATTGAATGGGAACCTGTGTGATTTGTGTCACAGAGCTCAAGTATTGGAGACTGAAGGAAAACAGAACGAATTGTCTAAATTAGGCAGGGTCAACCTGCTGGTACACGCTTTTAACGCCTCTGTAGGGTCTTGCTAAAAGAAAACGAGGAAGTATGTCTTAAAACCTTGTCAGAGAGTGCTGAGGAAAGCATGTATGGCCCAACTCGTTTTCATAGTATTGACAAAGAAAGTACAGCAGAATGAATGGAAAACTCCTTTTGAGGTGTGAAAAAACGTGCATGTATCATCTAAACGATTATTCATACCATCTTTTAGAAACACAAAAACATGCACGTTTTCCCTTTGGGTTCACGTTTGTGTTTTGGGAAGACCCTCCAGGCTACCTTAAATTCAAACTAAACACAAGGATTACTTTATCCCAGGTAAACTTTGCAAAGGCAAGGGTCTGAAGTAGTAGGTTTAAGATTTATTGGCAACGAGAGACACTGAGATGAGAGAGAAGATGGTTATTGCAGCAGGTCACTATCAATGGAAAAATATAGAGATGTACTTGCAGCCATAAGTGAAGCAGGCTGTATTGAAGCAGTCAATGAAGCAAGGGGTCGACTGATTATTGTTTCTGAATAAAAGATTAAAGAGAAACTACTTTTGTTGAATAAGGTCAGTGATTGGTATAGAAAATAAGTGCAAAATAGACACCAGTCTTACATTTAGGTAGTAACCCAGCAAATTGTCGTTATCTGTCTCCATGATTAGTCATCAATGGTGCCTCCTTTTTGAGTGATAACTCACTGTGTCATCTTTTGCGACTGTGTGTCAGTCTCACATGGCATGGCGATTTATCACAACAGTCGCCAACATGATCTCACTCACTGCGTGAGTATGTGCCACCCCTTGACATCCCTCACAAAGCATGGTGACTTATCACCGCCATCGTCAAAATGTATCTAACTCACTGCGTGAGTATGTGCCACTGCCTGTCAACTCTCACTCAGAATGGCAGCTTATCACAACCCTCACTAACATGGATCTGACTCACTGTGTGATTATGTGCCACTCCCAGTCAGTTCTCATTCAGAATGGCGACTTATCACCAATATCGCTAATATGGATCTCACTCCCTGCGTGAGTATGTGCCACTCCCAGTCAATTCTCACTCAGAATGGCAGCTTATCACCACCATCGCCAACATGGATCTCACTCACTCCGTCAATATGTGCCACTGTCTGTCAACTCTCACTCAGAATGGCGACTTTTCACCTGCATTGCCACATGGTTCTCACTCACTGCATGAGTTTGTGTCACTCCTAGTTAATCTTCTCTCAAAATGGCGACTTATCACCACCATCGCTGACATGGATGTCACTCACTGTGTGAGTGTGTGCCACTGTCATCAACTCTCACACAAAATGATGACTTATCACCACCATTGCCAATATTGGTCTCTTTTAAATGCATGAATTTGTGTCACACCAAGTCAATGCTGTCTGATGATTGCAACATCTGTCACTCACTCTCACTCAGAATGGCAACTTATCACCACCATTGCCAAAGTTGTTGAGACAGCACCACTGTTCAACATGTAGCCTATCTAGGAAGTGTGGGCATGAAGTATAAGTCCCATACGTATCAAATGTGCTTTGTTTCACACTGATTTCCATGTAATACTTCAGAGTTGAAATAAACAAGATTATGTAAAGAAAATATCAATTGAATTTAGATAGAGGTATCTCTAAAATGAAAGCAACTATCCATTAACACCTTTTCTCTGGTTACAGGAAAAATACATAGGGAAATATCTACATGAACACCTTGTCTGTGGTTAGAGGCAAGATACATATGGCAATACCTTTTCTGGCAAAACATACTTTGATCTGGCAGATGTGAGGCTGCATGATTACCAATGTCGATGATCATGAGCTTTTCATCTAACAAGGTGAGTGATCACCAGCGTCGCCATCACTGGTGAACCTCCGCTATGATGTGGTGCTCATTTCATCTAGCGAGGTGAGTGATCAACCGCCTTGCCATCCCTGGTGAGTGTGAGTCATCACGATCCTCGCCATCTGAGGTGAGGCCATGTGATCACCACCATTGCTATTCCTGGTGATCTTCTGCTATAGCGATATCTTTTTCCATCTAGCGACATGTGTGAGCCACTTCACACAGGTTGACGAGGAGTCATGACAATTTGCTGGGAAGGGTAAGGTGACCCTAAAGTCAATATCTATAGGTCTGGGACACAGGAGATAAGGTTCAATACACACTGAAAACCCACAGTAGCGGAAATTAATCAGTGTAGATCACTTTAGTGTGATCAGCTTGTCACCAAATGGGGAGAGGACCTTGATCTTATACACAGATTCATCTTAACTGATCATTTTTTTGACAATTACAAATGATGGCAATCAGTAGTCAATTTTAGTGCTTTACAATTTTGTGGTTTTATTATGGCGATGGCTATAGGATTTTAGAGTGATTTTTGAATGCCCCTTCACCATTAAGAACTTCATTGGAGTATGTTTAGCCCTCTGAAATGAGTCCAATAGAGAGATAGGTGTCTATTGCATAGGATGTCAATCCCCATACCTCTTAATGGGAACTTTGACACAGAAAAGGTGTCTACAGTACATTTCCTTCTAATCCTACTTTTACGGCATTTTTTTTTTTTTTCAAAAATGACTTAATATATGCAATATCCCATCTGTTTATGTGTAGACCTGCTGTTTAATCATATAGAGTTTTACCACAATACATATATTCTGGAGTATCCTTAACATAATAACATCATTTCATAGTAAGACCACCAGGTGGTAGAGGTCATCAGTTCTAAGGAAGTGACTTTATGTAACCATTGAGGAATGATGATCTGTCAGATAAGCAATGGTAGAGCGGGAGACAGAGAGCATTGGACTGGGATACAAGTATGTACAAACATGGCATCACTCACATAATCTAAACGCATGTCCATTCTCTACATCCTTGTTTGGTTCTTGACAGGTGACCTGTAGTTTTGGCCCAGAGGCCTTCTGACCTCAATATAATAATAACAAAGGCACAGCTCCTGAATCTGCAACCACACCAGGTTTCCTCCTACAGAGTGTAGATTTAGGTGTTACCTGGACTGTATACCTCCCGACCTACCTGCTGTGTGTAAACCTTAGGGCAGGTATGCCATATCGCCATTATGACATGCATAGTAAAATCTGAGGGGCCAAGGTAGGTTGAATCTTAAGTATTAGGGCTTTCATCTGGGGAAAGGAGTGGGGATTTGAAATCACCAACATTTCCATGATAGTCAATAGGAAAATTACAGACTAGCAATGGTATGTGGAGAGCTCAGTTTCTGGCAAATGACCAAAAACCTGTAATCTTCCAGGTAGTTTTGTATATATATACATGTTTTGGTCTGCACACATGGGTTGGAATTTTCCTACAAGTGTGGTTGAACTCCACTGACTTACAGATGTATAGAATACTTTGGTTCATGGTGTTCCCTCTCACCATTATCAATTCATTTCAATATACAGTCAGTGATATATTACCATTCAGAGTCAGCTTATAAATACTTCTGAGTCACTCCCCTATTCCACCTGTGTCTATTCACCCGAGTAAGGTAAGGAATATCAATACCCCTGTAACCCCCGCCACTTTTTCAAGACCGGCGCTTATTCAAAGACCCGACACCTATATTGGCCAATATGAATGGTGTACCCTGCAACTGTAATAGTTGAGAAGCTGCAGAATCCAGATCATGAATGACAATTGCCAATAGATATAGTCTCCCTTCATGCTAATACATATAATCGAATTAGAAATCCAAAATGTCCTTGATAAAGAATACTGGGGGTCGAGGTGAGAAGATGTACTACAAATTTGTAATATCTTCCTGATTTTATTGAGGGTGGAGGGCGATGTAGTTTATTATACTCACGTGGAATTAAGTTTATTTGCACAATTGCCCATGGCAGATGTTTGAACAGAAGACATAAAAAAGACACAGAAGTACACAAGGACTCTTCGCAAACGTGAACATGACAGAGGGGATTTCCCAAGGAGTGTCCCCTTCAATACCTGTCAAACACAACTTTAACACGTAGTTTCAGATAGAGGGATGTATTTGTGGAGGGAGGGGGGGGGGGCAATGATATGAAATTTTGTGAGTCAAACAATAGCTCTCCCATCAAAAACTACATGTGTTGGAAGTCATTCCCATAAAATATAGTTTTCCTGTCACTGCATACTATTTATAATATCACGTGTAAATTTACAACTTAAGACTAGTGATGAATATAGATGTGACTAGCCTTTTACTGATATTTACTACACATCGTACCATTGTTGACTATAAGTGGATCAACACGGTAAAAGGTACGCCCAAGCACCCCCTCGAGGGCGTACCTTTTACTGTGTTGATTAAGGTTAACACTGCCTTTTGTAGACCTATGATAAATACTGGATACACCATGCCAATATATTGATATAACATAATAATTTTCAGGTCAGTGGTCGCTATGTTATTATTTGCTGTTTATGCACCTATTGTAATATACATGTAGTTTGATTTGATCTACATCTGTCATTGTAGTGCTGATTTGTTTTCAAATGAGATTGAGCGCAACCAAGACAAAAATTAACCCCCAGTCAATCCCCAGTTAAGCTTGAAATTCCTGATGCATGCTATATCTATGATACCAGCAATCAATTTACCCCTTCTCGAAGTCGCAATGTATTCTAAAGGTCATATCAACGAAATCTCTGGTGTTGCAGAGCCAAGAAACCCATCAAAAAGTATGGACCCCAGTTACTTGCATGAATCCCAGCTCAGGAGATAGAAGTACTTACCAATCAGTGAAGTGGAAAATATTCACTTTTTCTGCTGAAATCTTTAAAATGCAATATCTCAGCAACTGCGGGTCCAATTGACCTGAACTTAGGTGCACATCATGCCAAAAGGTTCATAGTGTTAATAAACGCACTTCATACCATAATAAGGCCTGTATCAAGTTGTGGCTATATATATATATATATATATATATATATATATATATATATATATATATATATATATATACATCTACTAGGACCAAGTGAGGAGTGTCATTGGATGAGTAGATGAGTGTGGATGACATGATCTGAGTTTCTATAATAGTCGGGTCGGGACAGGCTTAGTGTGAAGGAAACGGTTTATCCTAGGTCATGGGAGAGGTTTTTGATTGCTTGGGATGTTAAAACCCATTGAGGGCTAGCGTTGACTATAGTCGACACCATGATAGGCCTAGTGTCAACTATAGTCAATGCCCATTCTATTTGTATAGGAATTGAAAATAGGCTTGTCCTTTCGGAACTATACTTTTTTCAGAGGCCGTCCCCATGGCCAGGACGATTTTTGCTCTGCCCTTAAAGGGTTAAGGAAATGACAGGAGAGAGTGGAAAGGAATCGTAATCTGTTCTATATAAGAAGCTATGAATGATTTATCATGTTACTAAATTAAAATAGAAGTCTGACCAATTTCTCCTTTTCAGTTCACCATGGCTGTGAAATGGACATTAAGTTGGATACTAATGATAACGTTATATCTCACCACACCTACATTACTTTATGAGATACATGGAGTCGACCTTGCCAGAAGGTTAATCGACATTTCAAAGGATGGATTAGGACAACAGAAAATCCAGGTAAATACAAATTATGATTTAAATGACACTCTCGTAGCCACGCTTATGATTACCATTTTTGCAATGTTGACGTTGTCAAATCGTAATCAAATATTTTAGTAAGTTTTCAAAATTTGTAGCAATATAACTGTTTCCGTGGAAGCCGTTTGCAAATTTTTCATCATTTATAGTATATGTTTTCTTGTATTTTAAAATATTAAAGATGTGGAGCTGAGAGAGAGAGAGAGAGAGAGAGAGAGAGAGAGAGAGGAGGGAGAGAGGGGGGGAGGGAGAGAGAGAGGAGGGGGAGCTTGGGGAAAATCCCATATATTTACATGCATAGCAAGATATTGAAATACTAACTGTTGTAGTACTATAACCATCGATGATCGTACATAGTGAAAAAGATAACAATGCCAGTAGGGCACCTTGACAGACATGGTACACTTCATATCCAGGTTAGAGAAGCTGGGGGGCGGGAGTACTATACCTGCCTAGTTTCATTAGATATTGGATGTATATGTGGGAAACCCACTTGGATGTGAATGCCAATACTGAGAAAGGAATGTGTGCTGATATTGCCAATAATATGTATACATATACCTGATGTTGGGTAATTTTATTGAATGTGACGAAATAACCATGATGTTCCCCAGGCTTAGGGTTGTATGTAATGCATTTAGGACTTAAAACTTATTAAGTTTATGATATGTTTTTTTTCTGATTAAGACAACTATAATTTATTGAATTCACAATTTTATTCAGGTCAAGAAAATATAATTCAATTGATTTTAATTTCAGGAACTATTTGATAGAGAGGCTGACTTTGATATCCGACTTCCTCTTGGAGATGAGATAGCTAAGACGGTTTGTGTTTTATTATATCATATAAAGTTTTGTGATTAAAATATCAGTAATTTATGGGGGTGTCCATAAATGACGACATGCGGCAGGGGATGAGTACACCTCCTAATATATGTCGAAATGGGGAGGGTGGAGGCAAAAAAGGTAAAAAGGAAAAGAAAAACATGACGTCATTTATGAACGGCCCCTAATAGAACTTTATTTGCCTCTCAATGATGATTGGCCCGGATGATAATTTGCTGAGGTTGATTCGATACATAGTCCACATATATCAGAAGATACAAGGGAAGGATGCTAGGCATAAGTCAAGTGGAGCATCCCAGTGGGCACAACCCCACTTATTCAGTGACTAATCAGCCCTACACCGTAGGGCTTATTAATGGGTTACAAACAGTCTAAATTGTAATAGTTATGAAGCCCTGCATCTGTAGCACTTATTAAACTACTTAACTGTAGGGCGTATCAAGACCTACAGCTGAGTGGCTTGAGGTATCGTTCTTTTATTGTGTCAAACGTTAACACTTACATCATTGGTTGAAGTATGTATACAGTGCTTGATGAACACTTTAAAGAAATATAGACACCTTATTACAAAAGCCCATTATTTCATACACTCAATGATTTCAGATAGTCAAATATTCAACTTCTTATGCTAGTCTGTGTAATTCTTGAATAGCTTGTGCATTCCTGGTTTCACTGTCCTTATTGCTCCTTGGTGGGATTTGAACCAGGTACCTCCTGATTGTGAGTCCTTTGTTCTCCTTTCTGAGCTAGCAAGGAAGGTGTTGAAAGAGGCACTATCAATATGCTATTTCAAATAAAGACCTATTACTGTGAGATGTCATTGGTCATGTGAGGCCCTGTAGATAAATGTGAAACACAGGACTGGAGTGGAGTATACATGGGCAGTTGTCACCCAACAAGCTACCTGTAAGCAGACCAATATTTAGCAGATAGGGGGACTGGAGCATGATTAGGTACTTACATCTCACTCTATCCAAGCCACTGACCAGTGCATTAATGCATCATGCCCATTGTTTGACATGATGAATAAATGCAGCCTTAGTGAGTAACTCCTGGCAAAGTACATTATGCCAAGAGGGTCAGCATGATGCACCAATAAAATGCTGGAGAGCACTTCATTGGTGCATCATGCCAACTTGTAGGCATGATGCACTCATGCATCAGCAGCTCTTAAAGGGTTAAGTAATGGGTAATCCCTAGACTATAAATTAGATTCTCAACTCATTACAGAGAAAATGGATAGCAATGTTTTCAGGCCCTAGATCTATGCAGGTTGTGTTTGTGTTCCAACACAACACAAACACAAGTACCTTTTGGTAGATAGCTTGCTAAATTAACATTTTTAGAAAATCTTCACCAGGACTTGAACTTGCCACCTTTAAATACAATGCTGTATGACCTGAGCTAATGAGGCATGTTGTGTGAGCATTGCTAAGAATATATTCTTATCCATTATGGTTTTAGGGACTAGAGGAATATATAGAGGCTATTTGGCAGTATTTGCAGGAATTGGTGGCAGGGGGCCTACACAGTTTTCTCCCAAACCCACTATGAATAGATATTAGTGATCAGATTTTAAAAATAAGATTGACTTATAAGATTGACTTACCAAAATATGCTTTACCAGTGTTTACAAAAATTCCCACCGGGACTTAAACTTGTCAACTTCAGATCCAAAGTGCAGTGCCCTATCACCTGAGCTAACGAGACATGTGGTGTGGTTGGTGCTAAGATATGATACAATCTCTGACATCATTGTAGGGACTACAAGATACTGAAGGGGTTATTCAATATGAGCAGGAATTGTTTGAGGGGGAGGGGCTAAACAGGGCCTACATAATTTTCTCACAAACTGACTATAAGTTATGTATTCATGATCAGATTGTTGGAATAAGGTTGCTTTACCTGTCACCAGGATAGCTCATGAGACAGAGCTTGGAAGCTCAAATCCAAAGATCCCCAAAGATCCCCAGATCGTTTCCTGTCAGGGTCAAAACCCAGATGTTAATTGTAATAACAAGAGTTATTCACTAAATATTAGGCACTGCAGATGCACCCCTTATTAAGCCAAGTCAACAAACAGACTAATAAGCACTATATTTGCAGGCCTAATTGGCCCTTACAAATACACTGAATAATCAGCTACTAATAAGCTCTATGTCTACAGCCCTTCATTCAGACCTCCTAAGAAGGTCTTATATGAAACACTTATTAGGAACTCCAAAAGCAGCTCTTATAAACCTATAGCAGTGCACTGACTAATAAGAACTTCCTTTGCAGGGCTATGTTTCCATTCAAATGACTATAGTTTATAAGCTCTTTATATGCTCTGCTGTCATAGCCCTGCAGCTGTAGCTGCTATCCAGGGCTACAACTGTCACATGTTATTAGGGGCTGCATCTGCAGCTGGATTTAGTCGAACACTGAGTGCTGCCTGAATGGTTAAAAAGGGCTGCAATCTCTTGAAGCACAAAGTCAACTACTAATCAGTCGTGCTGCGCCCACTGAGATCCTTGTAAAACCTTTAAAATATCTTAATTGAACTTACATGGTATACAAATCGTTTTAAGGAGATGAATGTTGAAACAGCTGTTTGCTTCTCGTGAACTTTATAAGCGTCGCCTTATTTCTCTTATCTCTTATGAAGGTTATACTATCCTGATAACAGACATTGATTTAGACCCATTGTACTTTTCAGCTTGCCTTGTCCTTAGGGAACCGCTTCGACCTGTACAACCAGGCAGTAAAGGCCCTACAGCAGGTTCTTGTGGCTACCTATTCCAGCTTCAATGGGCCAAACCAAACTGTACTGGGCGAGTGCTGTAAACTTGTGACAGATAACCTGCCCTACTCTAACAATCTCAAGGCTAGGGTAAGCTATAAGAGATTTATAAGTCTATATAGTGTCCATCACAATACTTACAGAATTTTATTGCCCACCCAGTGTACATACACTATATACATGCACACACAAAATAACCTTTCATAAAATAGATTTAAAAAAAGAAGAAAGGGAGATCAACCTAAGAGATATTGGTAGAATTCTGCCTATAGAAGGTGGAAAAGTCACAGAGGGCGGTGGGTATAAGCAGGGGGAGGGTTATAATTGAGTTTGGTGACAGTGGGAATTTAAAAATTGACACACGGTCTGGTATGTAGTATACTCTTATCAATGTACATATAAATTGACGATCATTATTCCTAAGATGTTATGAAGGGCCTCAAAAAAATCTGGCACAGAGTTATCAAAAAGAAACTGCTATTGTTGCATAATTATCTTCATGAAGTATAAACTTTAATTCTCACATTATGAATAGCCGCTTAAATGTACGTTGAAATTCCTTTAAGGCAGTGGTTATTTTCTCTCTATAGGTTGACACTACAAAGCCTTGCTTCAGGCGGGTTGGTTCTGCTGAACAGAAACCCCTCTCTGTACCCCGGCAGTTTACAGAGCTTCTGAAGGACAACTACAAGGCTAACCCTAACATTGGCTGGCAATACTTTGGGACTGAGGAGGGCATATTTTTCAGTTTTCCTGCAAGAAAAACAGAGGATTGTGTTAATTATGATAATAGATTACGGTATGTACTCAGGCTATTGTATTAGTGTTTAAATGATGTGGTTGAAGGTGACCGATGTGAGTGTGTCCCCTGCTTGTTGTATTGGGAATCAATACAATTAATAATTAAAATATGCACTTCTCTTTTGCTTCGGAGACAGTGGATATGAAAATACTAACTCTCATGCTTAGAGTAAATTAATTCTTCAATATTACATGCCTTGATGTATAATAACAATGGGCTTCTTGAATAATCATAGAAAAATGCATTAGTCCTAGCATTAGCATTTGCAATGTTTGCTTAGGCTGATGCTTTACTAGCCACTAATCACTTTATTTCTCTTTCAATCTAATTCACTTTCAAGACAAATTGATTATCCCTTACTAACATATGCCATTGGTCCATTCACCCAGGCCAGCTATTTTTCAATGTCCAAATCTGGTATGAGGTGGACATCATTGGAGCTCTATGATAGTGTAAGTGTTATGTGTTTAAAGCTTGCAAAACATGACTACCAGTAACTAACCAAAAGGACTAGAAGGATTCCGCATTGAGGAGATTTGTGCTTATGATCTATGATGTCCCAAATAGCTATTATATGTAGATATAGATCTTTCTAAAATCCCTATGTATAATTCTCTGGCTCCTTTTCTACATTCAGACCCTGGTATGCAGAGGCTAATGCCCCTGTTCCTAAGGACATTGTGATAGCCTTTGAGAGCACACAAGGGGAGAATGCTCAACTCATCACACAAGCAGTGGAGCTACTCCTCAACACTACCAATCCCAATGACAGGGTGAGCAACTCAACAATAATAATCATATTGTTGAATGTCATTGTGGAATTTCTACACGACGCTTTTATGCATCTAGAGTCAAAAGTAAAAACCATAATGCTGACATCATTGTAGGTATTGACCTAGATAAAATCCTATTCTTCTCGTGGGTTACTGTGTCTGATTGGATCAAATATTAAACTTCTCTTTAGCGTCCGTTTTTCCTCCGTCTCACTTAATTTCCCTCAATTATGTCCCTTTTCTTTGATTCCTTCTCTGATTGTCTGTCTGCCTGTCTGCTTGTCTGTCTCTCTCTGCCTCGGGTCTGTTTGTCTCTGCTATTTCCCTCTGTCTGTCTGTGTCTCTTTCTCTCTCTCTCTCTCTCTCTCTCTCTCTCTCTCTCTCTTTCTTTCTCTCTCTCGTCTCTCATCTCTCATGCACACAAACACACAGTGAATCTCATGCCTTTCCATTATCTCCTATTTCAGATCACAGTCATCAAATATAGCTATGGTTCACCTCGGCTATACCTGGGTTCTAGTTCCCAATCCACCTGCTACAGTCAGAACCTCGCCCTGGCCACCCCACAGAACAGGAATGCATTTCTGGAGTTTATCTACAGTGAGGATCCTGTATCTTCTGGCAATGTCGTCAACTATTTGTCAGCCATAGACAAGGCTTTTGATTTCTTTGAGAAAGCAGCGGACACGACCAACAGAAGTAAGTTCCTCTGATTTAGATACCTATTTCATGTAGGGAATAGAGTGATATCCATTGGTGATATCCATGGGTCCTTATGGGTATATAAGCAAATGTTTATAAGGCCTCGTTGAATACGGTAGACTCATTTTGGGGAATACAATACAAAAATATTCCACGGGAGTTGACATTTGCATTTATGTCATGGCCCTACGGGGTTAATTTGCTTTAAAATAGAGAAAGAAACACAGGTCAGATCTGTTCAGAATCCAAGATGGCGGACACCCATTGAATACGGCCACATTGTATTCCATCCCCCATTGAATACGGCATGTCCAGGATGTGTTGCATAGGGAAGCATTGATTAATGCATCATGGTGACGGTGCATAATGACCCTATAAAGTTGATACATACACAGATGTCCCAATAAAGCCCTAGTCATCAGACCTGCTAGCACTTTACGGGTGCATCATGACAACCAATGGGTCTGGTAAACTCCCGCATTAGCTGCCTTTCAGGGGTTACCTCAAGGGAATGCCCAGAAACATACAGCTTTTAATTATCTAACAAAAAGAAAAACGAAAGATAACAACATTATTTCTGTTTCTTTATTGCCACTGGTTTTGTTCATTTACTTCACTTCATTGTCTTAATCTTTTTATGTATCTCTGGGGTCTGTTACTCTAACAGATTCAAGTATCAAGTATGGTAAGTGTGTTGCCTGCTAGTATAAAAAAAAAGATGTGAGAAGGCGTTTCCTGTTTTCCACTCTGGGCATAATATCATTTAAGCTAAGTATGTACTTGCTGAAAAAATAGCTTGCGTGCTTGTAAACTTGCCTCAAAAATGACGCATACTTGGAAGATTTCCAGGGCACCTCATTAATGTGTGCTAGAATTTTCCAAATTCATAATTACAAGACGTGGAGGCTATGATTGTTACAATGTCAACTTTACAATGTCAAAATTTATGAAACCATCTTTATCACATGTGTAGACCTATGTTTTTGCTTCTTTCGTGCTCTGAATACATCATTCCCATCACGAACTGCCCAAAATGCCCTAGAAAAAAGTCTTAAACGAAAACACTTCAATGAGTGGCCTTATTTACCAATTATCCTTAATCAGGCATATATTAAGTAGATTCTGAGCTATTTACAAAGACTGCCTAGTTCAGGGTTTGGTCATATTTACAGCAGATAGGCTCCCTCTATTGATGATAACCTGAACACTCGGAAGTGACTGATTAGTTCCAGGGCCTAGATGGTTTCCCCTATTTTGGGGTAGAAATGCTTGGCATATTCTTTTGGCATTTTCAGGTATTCATTAAATGTCGACCTGTTTATAATAAAGTGATAATTATTATCTGAAAATTGATGTTTTCCTGGTGGAAAGTTAATGATGAAAAATGATACAACAAAGTACTCAAAAGATGGATTTCACCACGAAAAGTGTTTTCTTTTTCAAATTTAGGAAGGGACATCTCACATTTTACTGTGAAAAGTTCTGCAATTTCTGTAATTTTGACAATGTTACTAATCTATGTATATATGTGGCAGCGTATAGCGATTTGTATTTGGCATTAGCTGTTTAACCAATTGCTGGCCCATCTATGATTCATCAACTTGTACATAACTCTTCTTCACGATAAACAAAGATATAATCAACCCAATATGTCCAAAAATAATTGACTATTCCTTTACAGATAAACTACTGGTGTTCCTGGCTGCCAGCAATCCTAACGACGTCCGGACTGCTACTGAAGTCACTACCAGGGTAGCCGAGAGGAACAGCAGGATGAATCAAAAAGTTGTCATCCAGACCTATGCCTTCGGGTCAGGTAATAATCTACAGCTACAAACTTATAGATTAACAAATTGTTTTCATAGAATTGACCTGAGATGAAAGCAAGGGCTAACGCAGAATGCACCTATACCTATTAGGCCTATGCATTTTTAGGGCCTCTATTATAAATCTACTATAATGTGTGGACAGTGGATGAAATAATTATGAACTAGAAATTGCCTGTCTGTTATTTACCGCAATTTCATCCTGGATAATTTGAGTTGAGGAAGGTAACTCACATTATAAACAAGGGTCGAACCTTTGAGGGCTTTAATACCTTGTATAACATTGTGTTTTTTTCTCATTTCCTTTAAGCTATGTCTGACAACACAAGAAACATCCTTAGAGCAATGGCTGAGGGGACCACCTTCAAGACACCAGACGGCAATGCAAAGGTTGGTAAAGAACATTGTGAATACTAATTTTGATTTCCCTTAACGGTCCCTACACAAAAAAAAATTATTAGAGCTGGCCAAATTAAAGGGTTGTAGGGCTTTTATCCCACAGGTTTCTGGATACCTATCTGAGGTTGAGGCAACCACAGGAAATCACAGCCCAACAAGGGCCAGATACCATGCCTACATAACGGTATTATGTAAGAAGACGTTACTATTTAATATCTAAGTTCCTCTAACGTTTGTTAAACATGTCATAAATGTTCTATATAACGTTTTTATTTTTAGATTACATTTTGACTGAATAATGTAACTAAAAACGCTTTACAGCATTTCTGGAACTTTTTGGGCCCTTTTCAACGTTAACATTACGTTATGTAACAAATTACAAAAACAACTTAAATTACAGAGTTTCATTTACCCAAACCTTTGGCAAAAGTTCCCCAACGTTAGAAATACGTGTTTCTTTTTTGCCATGCACTAGGGTATTTTACCTATACTAAAAGTTACAGATGTCTGTAATTCACTGTTTCAGAAGGGCATCTATACCCCTATAGTTGATGGTGAGCAACTCCTTGTCCAGTTGCAGTCCTACTACACCATATTTGCTGACTCCGCAACTGTCACTACCCCTATTTTACCTGTACCTTATGTGGACTTCTTAGGATTAGGTAATCACGATACCGGAACTTTTAGACATTCTTGGTGTTCAATACTGACATGTTGTGGTGGCTCTAAGCTAAAACTGGGACTATTTTAAATAGTGCAACCTATAATACAGACATTATCAAAATGAGAATGTATACACTCACGATCACAAGGTCAGTCTATTGTTTGGGGTGTTTGAAAAACTCACAAATAACAACGCTATAAAGTTAGTAACTCTAGTGGTTTTGTATTTTTCCACAGGTCTTGTCCTGTCCCTGTGCCTACCAGTTCACGTTACTGGCGTTCTACAAGGAGTAGCCTGCATTGATGCCAAGATAGAGGACATCTTTTTTAATGTCACCTACTACCATCAGGGCATCGACACCTATGTCTTTATTATAGACAGTCGTGGGAGAACCATTCAGCATCCTATGTTACCAAAACCTATTGATATACAGGAGGATCCCATATTTGTGGATATAACTACATTGGAGAGACTTGAAGAAGTCGTTGATGTAGTAGAGTCAATGAAGAGGTAAATTGTTCACTTTTCTCCCAAGGACTATCATCAAATAAATCTAAATAATGAGACTATCCTACAAACAAACTTGAGAAGGTTTGGATAAAAATTTATTTGTAAAGCAAGTTTTTCGTATGTAAAAAAAAATGTTTAAAACGCCTTCTGAAGTTGTCTTATGTCAAAATTGCGTCTCTTCAAATAACCTAGAAACAAAACGTTTTCATATAACATGATATGTCAAAAAGGTTTATCCACTAAGTACTGTTCTGTATACGTAATTTATTCAAGGAAATAATGGCATATCATACAGTGATACGTGTATCTAGTTTTTCTCCTAACATAAAAACTAGATAGATGTTGTCGTCATCATGAATGATTATTGAATCTGCAAATTCTGTGTTTCAGTGGAGGTACTGGCAGTAAGACATTTTACACCAAAAGGCTGAGCCATGACCAGGGGCTGTATGCAGATGGTGCAGCATATCAAACAGTTGTGTCACATTATTTTTGGACAAAGGTTAGTCGCTACCTTGGTCATGTCCTCTGAATTGATTACTTTTGACAGTGTTTGCTTCATTATCAAATTGTGTTACTCATACTGCATCTATTCTGATTAAACAGACTTTGGTGTGGATGCCCCTGCGACTATACCCATGTTACTAAAATGAGATAAATTTGTCAGAACTGATAAGCCTAGACAAGAATGGCAGAAAAATGTGACTTTTCAATAAGCAAGATTTATCTTACTATTAGCAACATTGCCTACAATTGGCTTCTTTTAAATCCCCCAAAATGCATCTTAAGAGCAGCAGTTTATTAAGACAATAATTATCTTCCAAAGAGTGAAGTCTTAAGGGTGTGTCTACATTATCATTTGTTGAGGCTAAGAATAGTGCCAAAATTTTATCAGCAACTTTCCTGAATAGTAGCCCCTTCCTTCATGCATGGATCTATAATTAGATATATAATATTGTCACTTCCAGGTTCCTCACACAGACTTCTCCCTGTGTGCAGTGTTCACTGATAAGGACGGCCTGGTAGATATGGATCTACGACAGGGGCGTCCAACCTCTGTCAACTACATCCATCCAAACCAGCTTCTGACAGGCCAGCAGCAGATGTGTAAGCATGGGGGAACAGCGGCAACTGGTATGTTCTGTATATATAATATCATGACATTATATAGTAGATTTACATAAAGTGAACGGGACTGATATCTATCAATTTTAATCTAATCAGCAGTGATCAAAAGTACCATATACAAGTACATTGTGATCAGAACCCAAAAACTATGGTTAACTTTACATGGTCTAGAACTCTAGATAGGTACGCTGGCTTTCTTTTATTTGAGCTCAAATCCCCATCAAAGAAGTATCCTAAATTGCACCAGCAGTTCGCAACTCATGATGGCAAATTCACTATCATAAAAAATATGTTATTTCAAAGCCTAAAATCGTTTCACAAACTCAGAGCAATTATGACTTGGGGATCTGAGCTGATTAGCTCTCTCTCTCTCTCTCTCTCTCTCTCTCTCTCTCTCTCTCTCTCTCTCTGTACCTGTACCAATCACTACAAAAACAAAGAGAATTTAATGTTATTGAATCCTTGATTGAAGTCCAAGGTAAATTCATCAAAGTCACATTATACTAACTTGTATCAACCATTGCATCTCCTCACAGATGGCTCAATTGTAAGCTTCAGTGGAGCAGCATACAGAGTACTGACTGATGGTGTTGACCCAAATGATAGAACACAACGTGTCACCTACGACAACTTCTTTACAGCCGGAGCGACAGATCAGGGAAAGGCTTTTAAGGTAAACCTAAGGCCAAAGCTATGACTGGAACATTTCCCCATTCAGAAAGACCAAGAATGTTTTCTAGCCAGCAAAACGCACCTATAGGGTAAAGTGACCATGAGTCGTCCACCTGGGCCTCTTTACAACCTACTAGTTAATCTAGGATATTTGTAATAGTGGGAAAACTTGCAGGGGTCATCTAAAAATGGATATAAATATTACCCAGATGTCTTACTCTTTTTATCCAGCAATGTTACAACCTTTTTACCCATAGTCATTGAGCCCTTTGAGCACCCATTATTCAATAGATGTGAATCTTCTTTCATCAGTACCATGAGTCGGCCACTATGGTACCTTGAGTCAGCCACATCATAAAATGACTTAAATAATTCCTAGTAAAGAGTGTACTTTTGAAGCAATACAAGGAAAACCTTTATTCCCAGCTGACTGACCTTGGTCAGAGTGTTTCTGTTATGATTTTACAAATTACAATGCTGATTAACACCGTTCCTTGGGTGAAATAAATTATAGCAAACTTATCCCCATTTATCCGCTGTCTGTCATTTCAAAGTGGCTGTCAATCTTTCAGAAGACCCCTCTACCTAATTGGTAGAATAAAGTTAATTTTGTTGAAAAATATTGGGTAGTGCTAGATTCACTTTCCCAAAGATGGAAAGAAAGCAGGTGCTACAGCTCAACATATTCTAGCTGTATAAATAGCTTAGAACCCAATGAAATGGTAACTACTAACTTCATTTTTGACCAAAAAGCAATAGTGGCCGACTCAAGGTACATGTATAGTGGCCAACTCAAGGTACCTGTATTTCTCAAAGACACCTTGGGTCAGTCTTATCATACCATGAGTCAAGTTTGACACAGCAGATTGTTGACTTTTGTACTGAACACTATAAAAGGAATAATTTCAAGTTAAATGATGTTTGCAGAGTATGAATGCAATGCTTTATTTCAATTTTAGTTAGATTTAACTCTGTTACTTGGTCAATATCACATTATCACTAATCTATCATTTTGTTGCTGGTAAATCATCGTAAACCTTTATCTTACTTCACGAATAATTTACAAACTCTAGTGTCACCCAGAGCACCTGGAATGTACTAGACTTATATTCCAAAAGATGCTAAGATAGCTTATAGCATATCTTGCCATATAGCACCAGTGCAAATAGCTTAAAATCCACTAATATATTCATTAACAGTTTCATTTTGGGCCCAACACCAAGCAAATGGCCGACTCAAGGTACCCGGACGACTCAAGGACACTCTACCCTAGATATATTCTTTTTAAACAGGTGTATTTTCATATCATGTAAATCTTAGAGTTTTATTGGCATGGAAATATGTAGAATTCCAATCTGAAGACTATAGAAGATGGTGATTATGCTAAGGTAGTGGATTGTCCACTGGGTGCGGCCATTGATGAAAATCACCGATATCAGTTATCAGATTGGTACCACCCCCCCAAACGGACTGCGGTGAATAGATTATTTCATTGGCTGATAATCAATCCCGCTAAGTAAGTACAGCATGTTTCACCAATGTGTTAAATGATAACCAAATGGTATATTCTCTTTTCTAACAGCCAAGTACCCCGCCATGGGTCACACTAACAGGCATGGTGGATGATATTTGGCGGGACGACACCAGCTCCAGATATAACTCTGTCATACTGTGGCGCCACCTAGTAACTGCCACAGGAGTTATCAGGATCTATCCAGGCACTGTCTTTAACAAATATGACCCTGATGTTCTTTCATGGTGAGTTGCTCTTATGCTTCCTATAATAATTAAAGTAGGGCTTTGAAAAATAAAACAAAAAAAAACTATTACAAATTTAGCAGATATTGTTAGACAAAATTGGCCACCTTATGTTAATATTATCAGATTGATGACAGCCTGTGGTCTATGTTTTGAATACAGTGACCAACTCGGGCTTTATCCTGTACATAAGATGTGTGAAATCCATTGTTCGCCGTACCCACTGTGGTATTATGGGAGATAGTCGGACGGCGCCCCCTCATTTTCTTAACAGTGTTAATTAGAATTGCCGTACAGAGTGCCCTCCTTTTTCTTATATATTTGGAGTGTTTTCAAGCTCTTGGTGGTTGCCTATTTCAGGTACAGAATGGCTACCTTAAACCTGGGGTGGCTGATGGTGAGGCAGGTGGAAGGAGACAACTTTAACCTCATGATATCTCAGTCTATATTTAAGGGCAGGTGAGTGCACACTTATGAATCCCATTCCAATAAATTGAATGGGATTGAAATCCATTTTACAGTTTAGTATTTGCTTGTCGAGAGGTGTAGCATGAAGTGTGGGGTGTGAGAAGAAAAACAGCTTTATGCATATGTACAGAGATGCTCATCCAGTGTAGTACCTGGTATGCAGGGATTTGATGCTTTATGCAAATAGTGATTGCTTTTATGATATATCACTTAAAAGATAAGACACCTAGTATATCCACCTTTTTTCAGCATGTGTCTTATGGTGACCACTTGATACATCTGTATCTAATCCTTTATCTCTAGCCGAGATGGACAGCATGCCAGCACCGACGTACCAGTTGCTGTTGTTGGTGGTGAAATCAGGACTACATTTGTTTATAACATGCTTGAGGAGCTCTACCCAGCCTGCAATGATGCCAGGTAGGTGCTACTTTCTATTGGATGAAAATCAAAGTCATGAATGCTGTGCGAGCATAATGAATAAATCGTTTTATTCTGAAAATAGTAAATCAGTGTAGGTTGGGAATTTCAAAGAAATGTGGTCACAGAGTGCGATTCAGAAATAGAACATTCCGTTACTGTAGGGAGAAAGCTGATATGACTTATCAGATTTATGATTTTTTTTTCTTTTCAGATGTTTTGTCGTTGATGAAAATGGCTTTGTCCTTGCACACAAGCGATATGGCAGGAAGGAGCAAAAGGCCTCCCATATAATCACAATGGTAAGAAAAATGAAAAAAAAATAACCATTTCTGTAATCATAATATTATGTGCCCTAATAACCCGCATATAATTTGTGGCCTATACACAATGATGTAGTACTTCCAAGGCTCGGCAGGTGGACACCTACCTGGCATCATGCAGGCTTGATAGAGTTCCTCACTTTTATGGATTGCAATCCCCCTAGTTCTTACTGTAGAGTATAGAATTTGAATGCTAGCTGCACATCAATTATTGAAATTTGAAGATTCCATTGACTAGAATAGAAGTTATGTTTATTTACGTTTTCTGGAGAAAATTCCACAAACTCAAGATGTGCAATAGTATCATGATGTCGATAAATATTCACATGGGCATGCGAGTAGAAAAGACCATCCATGCACCCTGCACGGATATGCCTTTCTGCTCACTCATATAGATCTATTAGTGGAAATTCTTTACACAAAGAATATCATTGATGTTAATGTCTTAGGAGCCAGACATTGCCCAGTACCTGAGAGACAGTGGACAGCTCATCAGGACGTCCTGTTTAGACTTCAAGAAGTATCTAACTCTCTTCTCATGGACGGTAGGGCTCTCTTCCTTGCATTTGTATGCTACAAACGTTATCATTTTGCTAAAGGTGGTTGGTAACCACAGATCTTCAAAAATCCCACATCCAAACAACAGCATCTGACACATGGCCAAAACCAGAGGTGTACTTAGACGGGGGCCCACTCCATCTTTTGACCTGTAGTTAAGATTATATTTGCTTCTTTTGATCTCTATGTTATACCACACGATATAAGGGAAGTGCCCCTACTTTTGTACCCGCCCCTCCTTATTCAAAACCTGGGGCTGCCACATGAAACCTAAATTTGCCTCCAGCTTTCTATAAAAGTGATATAGATAAATTACTTTAAATATCTTCTCATTCAGATGTCATTGAATAGTTGGGTGGTGACTTCGACCTCACCACGATTTGAACTTCACACTGTGTACGGTACCAATGTGTATGTCGGGGTAACCTGGGAAGTGGGTCGAGCAAAGGACATCTGTAACTGTGTGGTAAGATCCTCTATTTTTATCATTTCTTTATGCAAAGCAACATTTCTTCTCGTTTTCGAGGAAAATGTTTTAATCAGAATATGTAGGACCTCTTCAAAAATGCTGAATCGTTTTTCACAGCTTTATCATATTTGAACAGATTCGTACATCAATCAATGAATAATCTATATGTCATAATTTTAACTCTTGCAGAATGTCACTGAATGCAAACAGAATACCAAAGATGACCAATGTCAGTGTCCATGTTTTGAGACACTGAAGTTCAACTTCTGTAACAACACTCTGCCTGCAAGGTAATGGGATGAGTTTTTATACTCAGGGTGGTTCTTCTCCTTAGGATACTAGTACAAAGTCATTAACATATGGGACAGTCCACCGAAAGTGGGCACCTGGGTCATTTTTGGTCTTTTTTTGGATATAGGGGGTCATAGGATAAAAAGTATTTAACCATTCTTCTTATTTCTTGTTTCATTTGAAAGAAAACACCTTGGGCTTCAAAAGAAGAGCAAATTTATGTATGTCCGCCTGCTATTTTTTCAGATATAGTGGCCCAAAGAAAAAATGCCAAAAATTGCCTTTTTTTCAATTTCCACCTCAGGCTCTATACCATCAAGCCAAGCAGCAACAGACTGATATAATTTTATCTCTTCCTTAGTGGGGGGTCCTATCTAAAATTTTCATGTGGTTTGGAGGTGCTCTGGTTTGCATTCTTTTTCCCCTGTTCATTATTGTAACCAAATAAAGTTGATGTAATGGGCGTGATCAAAATAAAAGTACACTGGTATGCCTACTAAAACACGTTCCTCAATCTTCTTATTTCCCACCAAGATTAGGGTTCTCATAGGGATTTTTCTGGTACAGAAGCTTAGGGTCTACTTGCAGGCATGACTATGCAATACATATTCAAGTATTTTCAAGTCTATTTTGCTCACACCCATTACATTCATATTTCTGCTTCCAGGATAAATACTTTCAAAGTTTTCTTTCTTTCAACCAGCCTAACAGGAAGATCTATTGTTAATAATTCATTTTAAAAAGATAATGGAGTCTCTACATGCCTTGGTTATGCCAAACAGAGGGGTCAACTGACTGATGTAATGGGCGTGAGTGTAATGGGCGTGAGCGTAATGGGCGTGAGTAAAATGCAGTGCAAGAATGTTGGCAGGCTGGATGCATTCCAAATGCATCCTATATGTATTTTTAGATTATTTTTATTACCTAGATCAATGCTGGTTTAGGTTATATTACTGAGTGGCTGTCTGAAGCCTGGAAAAGTTGTTTTGCTCACGCCCATTACACTCACACCCATTACATTCATATCATTTCCTTATGTATTGTCAATATAGATATTTTTTTCCTTTTTTTCTTCATAGTGTTTCTTTGGGACCTTTTGTCAAATATGCTAACTGAAAATCATGTAGATCTGACAAATATTTCTGTGATTTAGAGAAGAATTCATTTTGCTCACGCCCATTACATTTTCATAATTTTGAAAATCTGCAATAAAAACTGACAGCTTGGGAGTTAGTGACTTGAATAAAGAGCCAAGATATAGGGCTATCAATAAAATTAAGTTTCATGATCTAATTCTGAGTTTTCAAAAATGACCCTCTACCATGGACAAGTGCCCAATTTCAGTTGATTGACCCATATAATTCATGTCCCTGCATTCTCAATTCTGGTGTCCATAATTGCTATATACTATAGTACCCCGTGTATAAGACACCCTTATTGTATAAGGTGCAGCACCCTGGGATGAAAGGTGCAGATCTATGGGGCTTGATTTTGGCAACTTTTGTATTGTATGTGCACCCCACCTACAACACGTACCCTGAGTCAAGGCACATCCTATAGGATTTTATAAAGGGTGCATCTGATGCTTATTTTGCAAATAACCAATGCGTTATACACAAAGTAGGGTACTACTACTAGTAATCACAACAAATAACTGGGGCCCAAGCACAGCCCCTTTGGGGACGCCACATGTGCTTTATCTGTGACTTCCATCCATTGGCTGTGGTGCATTGTGTTGTTGGGTTAGGGTAGGTCCTGACCCCGTCTAGTTGCTTTCCAGCTATAGACAATTCAATTACTTCTTAGGGTATAGTGGTTTGTTGTGTCAAATGCCTTGTGAGCAATCTGAGATGCTCATGTCTAGTGAGTTGACTGGTTACCAGAAGAAACAAATTTGGTCCCTTTACCAGAAATTGCCTAGGAAGTATTGGTAATTATGACTAAAGGCACAATTGCTATCATACTGAATTTTTTTTTTAAGTCTATGATTTTATTCGACCAAAATATCTGGTATAACAGTGTGGATTGCTGAAAACATCATCCATTTTCAAATTGCTAACTCAACAAATTTTTCACAGCAAATATTTCGATTTTGTTCGTATACTCGACTGACTTTTCTGCATTGGTTTATTAGACATCTCATGAGTTATGTCCCCAAGAATGACCACAATATCATGGCTTCGGTTTCAGTGGATCCAATGATGCCCCAACATGCTCCATACAACGACAGGAGTTTGACATTATACAACCTCCACCACAGAACATCAATCTGACTGCTCTCACTCCATGTTTTGTGACTGAGTGCCGAGTGGCTACAATGCAAAGGTATAGATCTATACGTTTACCATGTGAGAAATTGACATGCTAATTTCGTTATAATTATACTAGTAAAATAACTTCAAACCTGAAATCTAGAATACTCCTGTCAAAATCTATAGTATAATGGTTTATGGGCAATTAATGATGTTGAGGACCTTACCACTACAATATGTAAAGGCGACCGAGTCTGCAGTTTGACTTTATCTCATGATAAGCAATATACTACACGGACCAGTATTACATCAATGAATGCCAGTCGGCAATGTGAAACATCTACCATGTACCTTTCTTGTAATCCGATCGCAGCGAATGTCTCATTTCTCTTTGATTATTTGATTTTCTTTCTTTTGTTTGGCAAATCCTGAAAAGCTTCCTTTGTATGATGCTATTGTGCCAATAAAATTGTTAAACTCAAACTCATAATTAATGACATGCTTCCATGTGGGATACAATGAATAGATAGAATATCAGAAGCTGAAAATCATATGTTGGTGTTTCCTCTTTCAGTATGTGCCTGGAGAATTCTGGCTGTCAGTGGTGTCTGGTGGATGGGGAAAAAACTCCCGGATGTTACCATGACAAGGTATCCTGCACTCCATACAGCGCAGTCAGCAGCATGTGTACTGGAGTCACTTTACGGAGGTAGGTTTATTCATAGACTAAGCTTATCAACACTGAGAAAATATTCTTACTCACTGAAGTCTGTATCCAGACTCAGGCAATGTCGCCAAAATGAGTATGATTTGAGACTCAGCCTGACCCTGTGGATGATACTCAGGCAGAGCCAGAGTATCACCCCAGGCTCAGCCTGGACCAGCCTCAGGATCTGCCTGAGTATCACCCCAGGCTCAGGCTGAGTCTCAAATCATACTCGTTTTGGCGACATTGCTTGAGTCTGGATACAGACTCAAGTGAGTAAGAATATTTTCTCAGTGAAGGAAAAGATTCATTATTACCCCCTTAAATGACTACGTCTTGTACTCATATTGGTATATAGGCTTTGTTGTTCAATCATTTGGTTGTAGGAAAAGTGTTGAACATTCCATTTTGTTAGATACTTGGCAGGCTGGCATTCAGTACTCTTTCAAACACAATATTAGGCATTGGTCTGTATTTTGAAACCAAATTGTTATCACTCGAGGTTTTTCAAAGAAAAGATACGATTAACTTGCTCGGCCCAAATAATAACTGCATCAGTGGATTAATTGATTGGTATCCTCTATCTCACTGAATCCTTCTGAAACCCAGTTGAAATTAAGTTGATACTAAACAAAGAGTGCCTCTTTGCTACCAAAATCTTTGCCAACGACCATGTTCTGTAAGATAGTGTTGCCAGGGTTGTTTCAGGTTTTTTTTTTATAGCATTCTTACGTATAGTTTACATCCTTTTCAGCCATTGTCTGGACCGTAGCGGGTGTCAGTGGTGCCGCATAGATGGAGACAATGCTGAAGGATGTCACAGTGAGGATAAAACCTGTGCTTCAAGCATCACACCAATAGTGGTACCAATTGTCATCATCTTACTCCTGATCATTGCACTGGTTGTCATCTTATGTTGCTTGAGAAGGTGCTATCCAGACAAGGTTGATAAGTGCTGTAGTATTCTGCCTTGTGCTAAACAAGGATCAAAAACTGACAGGCCTTACAAGGGGGACATCAGCCCTAGTGTTGCAAACCTTCCTCGTGCCCCAGAGAGACCGCCTTCTGACCGGAATGGCAACTCATACTTTGAGTACCATGGTCAAGTTGACCCCCAGAGCAGAGCTCCAACGCCTCCCAGTATGGCTGGTCGAGCATGCATCAACCCAGCTTTCCATCAAGATGATCAATCGATCTATTACGAGGTGAGTCCAGAGGAGGCAGTTATACGAGGTCACACCCCAGGCAGCCATAGAGTAGGCACATTCCCTGAAGTCACCAGAACAGGGGGTATGGACCCAGGTTGGAAGCGAGCAAATACTCTGAGTGGTGGCCGCCCACCCTCGGAGCAGTACCTTCACCCACAGAATATCTCTGAACCAAGTACTGCTCAGCACTCCTTAGCGCACAGCTCAGGTGCCTACATTCCACCTTCTGGCCAAAGTTCTGACTTTGAGAATGACCATGGTAAGATACATAAGGACTCAGATAATTATCGACCCAACCAAGCAGTGACTTATAATGCGTTACAACAGAATTCTACGGGAGGAAATAGTGTGGCACTTGGACCCATGGAGGGTAATAGGAACAGCCCTTATCAACATCACCAACAAGAAAAACCACCACCTTCAGAACCATCACAGCTTGTGCGCAAAAGTACTGTGCCACCCATTCCGAACTTCCCGAAAGGACATCCATATAATAAACAACAGCCGTCTTCATCTGGGCCTAGTTCAACAGAAAATTCTGGAGAAAATAATCCATATCATCCCATGGGTGGTCCTTCAAATACACCTCCAGCTAGCTACCAGTCTGAGCCATATGATCTATCACACAGCAGCAATAAATCCCAAGACAGTAAGCGCTCTGCGGGTAACCCTCGCTTTCAACCCATCGACAGGTCCCAATACAATGACAACCTTCATCAAGCCATTGATCTATCCAGGGGGCCACCACGACGAGCACAGAGCGGACCGGCATATGACTCTGAGCCTGCATCAAATCAGTACTATGGTGGCCAACAGAGCCTACCGGCAGTAAGCACCCGAAACAGGAGGAACTCGCCGCGCATCGATGATGATCCTTCACGGTATCCTCAAGACAATTTCTATGTTAATGAGGAGGCCGAGGGCCGCTTTGAGGATTTCAGGGACCTTGATTTGAGTCTTGAGGATCTCCAACAAGACCATGCGGGCAGACAAATGTCATTGAACAATAACAACAATAACCATTTTGGAGCTCACGGTGGGCATCCAACGCCTCCAGTGGGGGTGGAGCCATATATGTTTGGGGCAGTAAATCACGCTGAAGTCGAAGCAGTGAATCAGCCAATTTACATGCATCCCCCTTCTACTGACTCTGGAATGGAATCTGAACAAGGCAAACAGGGCTCTAGCCAGACCTTTGCTAAATATGTATAAATTGTCTAGATTCTACCTATAAGTAGGAAACATACCTCAATACTCCAGACATCAAGGTATTCTATCCCAACCTAAGACCATTCACAGTTGAATACTGTCTGTTACTGCTGAGAATTCCTTTACTATGACATTGTACACCAAAATCTAAAACTCCGATCTCCAGCCAGTGTTTTATATGTGGTCAGGCTGTGATAGCATTGCAAAGCAATGGACTCTCTTCTGACTGATTCACTGAAGCTGAAAATTGTTGACTAGTGTGGAGAATGTACAGGTTCCATCTATGAATGGTTCTACCTTATACCTTTTACCTTTTAACTGACACACTATCAATAAAATAAAAACTGCTGCAATTTTACTAAGCTATTTTAAATGGTTTTATCATGCCTGCATTCAAATGTGTCCATTTGTTATGTTATAAAACATGTGTCACCTGTTTTCTGTTCCCTTGCATGCATATATCTGTATATCTGTTGTCGCTTCAGTGGTTGAAAGTTGATATTATGTATACTTCTCTTATAAAGTTATGTCTTTTAACTCATAATATACATGTGTAGTATACTCAGTGTACAATTTATTAATGATTGGTGAAAAGATGGAAATCCAAAACTAAGGCAGCTGCTTTGTCCTTGTAGTTGTCGTAGTATCTTAGCCTATACAGAAAATTTAATATTGTATCTCCGCACTCTTGACAAAAAAGTATTTTACGCCAATACATCTAGAGTACTGGGCCCTAATTCCAGACAGACCCAAATTCCAGACACCCTGGCTAGAATAGTGATTAGGGTAATTAATAACTGATTGATTTCAAATCAAATAGTGCAATGCAACATATGTACATGTGTCCTCAACTAACAACTTCAGAAATGACAGATTTTTCTCACAAATCATGGGTAAAAGTGAGATTGAAATGGTCAGGTGAGTGGATAAACTGATGCACACTAACCACCCAGCTAAGCCCAAACTCTCTGTTATATTGAATAAAATAGTATCTAGAATGCTATTAAAGTTCAAACTCTCAGTATCAATGCATCCATATCAACCAAAAATTGAATAATCTGAAGGATTTCTGACATTTTTATTAATTCTATAGATATTTTATGAATGACTTAACAATAGGACCACCCTGCCACTAAGGGGCACCTAATTCCGGACACCCTGTAATATATAGATAAATACCACCTTGATTTTACTATACTGCTCAAATGTTTGTTATTAAATTATGTCTGTCTATCATATAAATTCAATTTTATATCAATAACATCTTCGATTAATTCATATATGACAGATACTGCATAGGCAGCCATATGCAAGTCACCAGATCTCAAAGATTTTGTTGAGGCCCC
The DNA here is from genome assembly GCA_949317995.1 of Acholoe squamosa. NCBI lineage: Eukaryota > Metazoa > Annelida > Polychaeta > Phyllodocida > Polynoidae > Acholoe > Acholoe squamosa. The sequence continues at coordinate 38,132,528 of OX439049.1, forward strand.
TAGCACCCCCCCCCCATTAAAACTACCAAGGAATGATGTATGTTGAACCCAAAACTAGTGTCCATTAGGATGATCTTGTAGGATGATAAATTAATTTAATCTAATGGATAATTCCACTGTCCGGAATTAGGGACCTGTGTCTGGAATTAGGGGCCACTGTGACATATTTATGGACCCATACTTCACAATGAAATATCGTACCTATAGGAAAATCATTCTGCTACATCTTAGAATAGATAGGGACCCTTAACATGCCAAAAGATGGGGGTAATGAGATATTCAGTTTTGTAGAAATCAACAGACAACCACTTACTGTCTGGAAATTGGGTCTTTTACTCTATGTGGTTGTGAGATAAAATGGGATGGAATTTAAAAGTTCCTGTGAGAGAAGAAGTGATACTAACCATGTTTAATGCACCATATTTATAATTAGGTGTGATTGTTTCTTTGTACATAGAGAATCTATATTGTGTTGTAACTAAAATGATTAATTTAACAAAACTTAACATACCACTCACCAAGAGAAGACATGTGATCTAATGTAGATATTACAGAAAGTGTTGGTATTTGTTGACATGAGGCTTTGGTTGTGACAAAAACAATTGTTTTAAAGAAATGCGTCTCTCATTCATGTTTTATATCACAGAGATGCTTTGCAAGTCACAAGAGTGACAGAAGGTCTTATTTTTTTACTGTTGAACTTTGTACAGAATAATTTATATTCACTTCTTTTTGTCAAAACTAGAAATAAACTGCCGTCCTAACTTGCCACTTATAGAACAATGACATTAGTTATTACCGTTCTACCCCCCCCCCCAACCCCCATGGCTTAGTAATCCTAAAATGGAACTGCTGACTAAACTGATATCAGCGACACCCCTAGGTAGCAATAAGGGGCATAGGTAGTTCTGCATTTTTGATCGGCCCTGCCTATGTCAGCCTCAACCTATGAGGGCCAACACAAACTACACTGCAATAATGTTTAAAACCTAAACATATAGGTCAGTTAGGTGTCTCAATGACTACACATTTAGGAAATGAACACTTTTATTCTAACTACATAAATGTTTATGCTAAACATGTTTAGATGTTTAGAGTTGAAACAGACGAATAACAGGTGTTTAGATTTAAACATCAATATGTTTAAATACTTGGATGTTGAATCCACACCAGGTAACAGCACTACCTTTGAATGGACTATCTTCACACAGTTATAATCAATTTTTGTGACAAATGTCCCCAAATCCCATGTTTATCATGGTTTTATTTCATGGAATGTCATGTGAATAGAAAGGACAATAGAAAATTGACTAGATTCACCTTATGCCACTATCATTAGCATAATATAACCAATAAGCCCCATGACTGACACCTATTTGATGTTATTCTGGAATAGATAAGGCAATGTCCTTCCTGCCAAGCTGTTGTACTTTCTCAAGTCTCTCATTAAGATGCAGTGTGTAATACATGTACACGTAAATAGCTGTGGCTGACATCTTTGGAGACTTTGACAAGTAAATACCTGATGTCCCCCCCCCAGTAAATGAGAAAACAAACAAAATATAACTCTTTTTTTTTAATGCATACATGTCTGCAAACTCTCCATCATATCATTTAAATTTCTAAACACAAAAATTCATAAACACCTAAACACAAAAATTCATAGATATCTAAACACAAAGTTTTAACCTAAACACCTACATTTCTAAACACTTGAGCTAAGCACATTGTTTGGCTAAACATGTTTAGGAAATTAATGTGATTACAAAAACGTTGCAAGAATAATGTTTAGAATTGTGTTTAGGATCTAAACACCATTTTTGCAGTGTAGTTATGAAAGAATGACGAGTCTTTCATTGAGACATTTTTTTTTCATTCCTTTGAAATTTGTGTTCTTTTGGTTGCCATGGAAACCACAATTCCTGTAAGAGAGTGCCGGAAACTGACAAATTGGCTTATATGTGGCCCTTTATGGCATACAAAAAATTTCAAAGCTTTACCTATAGTGGATCCAGAGATAAGCACCGTCCTACATATAGGACAGTAGGCGTCTGTCCCCTCTGTGAAGGTCAAAATCTATAGCAGAAGGTAATTTCCTAAATAGAAGGTGTTTTGGGGCATGGGTGTAATGTCGTAAAAGTACCTAAGAAAATCTGTATGGAGCATTTTTGGAAGCCTTGGACCTAGAACTATAGGATGCAGTATTTTACATTCATATCTGTTGATTTTATGTGTGGATATAGACTTCATCTGATGATGACACTTAGGGCTTTGTGGGTGATGTCGGTTAACCTATTCGAACTAATTCACAAGCCTCTATAGTAGAGTGTAGTGGATATATGGGCAGATCCACCGAGCAATGTTTGGGCCTATTTTGAGAGGATTTTAGCTTTCGGGAGCTACAGTAAAAAAAATGTAGACCACTATTCTTCATTATTTTAGTCACATCTGATAGAAAACATCTTGAGCTTTAAGTAGAGGGCAAATTTATATTTATGTATATCGGTCTATAATTTGATGAGTTACGGAGGCTCGAAGTTGGACAATACACCAAAAATGCCCTTTTTTGTTCAGTTTTTCCTTCATTCGCACCTATATATTGTTAAGCTAGGTAGTATTAGAGTGTGATAAACCTATTTTGCCTTTGGTGAGAGGTCATAGCTATCTATTAAAAATACTTTGGACATGTCCCTACCTCAACTGTCTTTCACACATGTGTTATAATATCGAACTGTGAGCATCCTCACATACTTAACACTTTTTTTACGCCTTAAACGTCCATGCTAAAAAAGTATCCTTACCTTTCTTATTACCTGCATTGAGCAGGGTACCTAGGGGGGCTTTGATGGTAAATAAATGAAAATGCTGGTTTGCTGAAGATACGAGCTAGGTCTCATAAACCAAAATTCAACTCCCGAAAACGTTACGTATGTGAGGTACACTTTTATATGTCTGTAGGCTATCTAAATAAATAATTCTTTTTTTCTAGTCTATTTTAGTGAAGTATGTATATGAATTGAATGATTAAAACAAAAATCATGGCTCAAGTCTGCATAGTAAGGCCACAGAGGGGGTCTTTTGGTATCGGTGTGGAAATCCTCACATAGGTAACGAAAATATATGGAGGAGAAAGAAAATGTTTCCAGTTGCCCTGGCAGAAATGACCGACCACTGGAAGTCACTCAGAGGATCTCAAATTAGCTAAGCGCACAGTCTACTGTGATTTTGCAGCTCGATTTACACTGAGATTTCTCAAAAAGGTAAGGAATTTCAATCAGATTCTCATGAAATAGTGTGTGTTATATATGTGAGGGTCTGCAATTGTCTTACATTGCATGGAAATGATGTAATTTGGGTTATATTTCCCTCTGATTGAAAGTCCTAAGCTATAGACTGGCCATAGCAGCTTAGTAATGCCATTTAGTTTGGCCAGGAAGCCCCGTACTCTTTAAAGCTTGATTTCCTCACATACGTAACGTTTTCACTGGGGAATGGAAATTTCCCTTCCTGAGCTACTCCTACTGTATATTTATCCCCAAATCATTGTTATTTGTTGAAATTAGGGCCTACCTTTACTGCTGAGTTCATTAGGTCCAGTTTGGATATTTTGAAATGACACCCCAGCCTGTCTGGGGTGAGAAGGGTTGATTATCTTTCGAAATTTTCACCTCCCACGTTCCAAAATTGCATTATTTTGCGAGATTACCTGCTCTTACCATTGTTTATTTGCTCCTAGACCTACAATCAATCATTTCAGTACATATAACCTCTCTTTTGGTATGTACTTTGCCAGCAGTATTCCTTCCCCCCCTCCTCTGCATTTCATTACGTATGTGAGGTGTTTACTATATGTGTTGCACCACACACCTCCAAATAGAATTTTTCAAATAAATTGGTTGATAATCTTATAATAGCATCCCTAACTAATATCCTGGATAGAATTAAAGTACTTACCATATAAATTTCTGCAATTTTTCCACAAATTTGAAAACATTACATATGTGAGGTTTTGTTCATTTTGGTTACAATGTGTACTTCAGACCCACCCAGACTATACATAATTTACCATTACCTTTGGTATTCAGAAGCACCTTTGCAGATTTGGACCAGAATGTATATATATTTTTGGAAAAGTGTGACATCTTTTGAAAGTAGGGACACTCTAGATAATAGAGAGTGTTTTTCATAAAGATCTAGTTATTCTTAAATGTATGAGGGAAAAGTTAAGAATGCTAGGCTACACCTTAAGGCATCTATTGTAACATTTTGGACATGAAATCTGATGTACATAGGATGATATTTAACAGCTTTTATGACTGTTTGTTTAAAAACGTTATGCATGTGAGGGTAAATAATTATGGTTTTACACAACAGGCTATAAAAACTACTGCATTAGGAGTTGGTGACTTGAGTCAACCTTTCTAACAAGCCAAGATATAGGGCTTTCAATAAAATAAAGTGTTGTTAAATAATATTGAGTTTGTGATTTCATTGGTTCTCAGGCTGGTAAACATCCTTCACTGAATCACCCAATATGTGAGGAACATGCAGACATGTGTAAGATAAATAGTTTCTCCTGAAAAATGTTTTTTCCAAGGACGAAGCATTTGAAATATTCACAAAAGGAATCATGCACGTGCATGTCACACATCTACTAATCAAGTAATTGCTATTGTAATTGCTAGAGTGTTTTATCATTGTGGACTGGTGCTTTGTCACAGGTCACACCATGTTGTATTTATAGGCACAGACACAGTTTTAATGTTTATTACATAGCTAACTTGTACAATAGGAATCATTCCTATTGGAATCATTCATATTCTATATAGGTAAGTTAGATCAGAAGACATTCCAGTCGGCTACAATGAATTGTAAACCAGGGGTTGTATATAACATACCAACATGGATAGAGGAAAACAAGTCTGGTTCTTCCCCTTGTATGTGAGTATTTTTCATTTTCATTTACTTGCTTGTTTTGATACATTTTGATGGCGTTTCTATCAGAGAATGATTTAGAAAAGTGATTCATCAATATTCGAAGCTTTTTCACCTGAAATACACACATGATATAGGGAATGACCATAGACACAAGTAAATGGCACCATCATGGTCTTACATATAATATTGTAAGGCATGGAGAAAGGGTGCTCCATGCTAAAAGTCAACTTTAAAATTCAGATCACTAGCTTTTCAGTGATATATTGCACGAGAAAATAGACCCATTAGTTTTAGAGGAGTGGCTTGCTAAATATGGGTGGGTGTGACCATATCCTGGATGCCAATTAGCTGTAGGTCTAATTGGTCAAGAGATACATCTTCAAATAGCATAATTTATGCTAATTAGCTAAATTAGCATAAATTTTTATTCTTTTGCCCATAACCTTTGATCTAGAAATGGTTTTCACCATAGTAAAGCTTGTCAGACGTTCCTTCCAATGGGATAATTTATTTTCCTATTTAGAATGTAAATCATGTTTCCATGGCAACAGAAATTAACAATATGCCTATTCAGGCCCACAAACATTCTTTTTACATGCCAAATTTGGAATGTTTCCACCCAAAATAGAACGTCTTTTCAAAAACCATTGAATTCTTTATTAAAAAGTACCCTATAACAGTTTTATGCATATTTTTCATTATCTAGACAATAGTAGTGCCCCTGGTGGCTAAATAAGGTAGTAAATCCAGCAGGAACTCCCATTTCTGCTTGCTGGCTCATAAAATTATCTTGCTGAGTGCTTCTCCCAGCAAAAACAAGCAAAAAAGCACTCAATATCTTTGCCAAAATATTTCCTGTTCGCATAATTTTTGTTAAATCTCCATGATATCTGGTCAGCTCAGAGATATTGATGTTGTGCTCAACATAATTATCTTGAATTGGTGATGATATGCTAAGTAGTTCAGGAGATACAGTAAAAACAAGCTTTTTTGCCTGTTTGGCTCTAGAGGGCTGAATATTGAGAGTCAATTTTTTTTCACATACACTGATTTTAATCGTCTGGAGATATCTTGAGTAGTTCCAGTATGGAGCCCCTAATAGGACATACAAAAAATAATTTTTTTCCCCAACACTGAACAATTCCTGCAGATACTGAACAATTCTTGCGGATACTGAACAATGATGAAATAATTTTCCAAATCAGTCAACGTAAAACGGAGCCCCTAATAGGACATGCCAAAATAAAATTTCCACAGAAAATATATTCTTGCAGATACTGAACAATTATTGCGGAAACTGAACAATTCTTGCGGGTACATACCAAAAAGATTTTTTTTTTGCATATTCCTGCGGGTACAGGAACATTCCTGTGGATACAGGGGAATTCCTGCGGGTACAGGAACCTTCCTGCTAATATAGAAGGATTCCTGCAGGAACAGGAACATTGGTTTGAAATTGAAGAATTACTCACATAGATATTGCTGAATATTCAAGAGATGTCTTTCTATGGTCACTAAGAAGATTACCTGCAAGAATTGTCTGGACCCCGGAAATGCAAGAATAATTCCTGCACACAACAGAATGGTTTCTCCACCTTACAGAACTGATTCTGTACCCGCAAGAATTGTTTCTGTATCCGCAAGAATTATTTCTCTACCTGCAAAACCTTCTCTGTGCCCACAAAAATTGTTTCTGGGCATCAAAAGAATTGTTCCAGTACCCGCAAGAATTACCCAGTACCCTCAAGAATCACCCAGTACCCGCAAGAACTGTCCAGTACCAGCAAGAATTGTTCAGTATCCACAAGAATTGTTCAGTATCCACAAGAATTGTTTTTGTACATGCAGATATTGTTCAGTACCCGCAAGAATTCTTCACTACCTGCAAGAATTCTTCAGTATCCGCAAGAATTCTTCAATACCCGCAGGGGAAAAATTATTTGTGTATGTACTTTGGATGTTTTAATTTCCTTTTATTGTTGTTAAAGAAAGAGAAAGAGAAAAATAACCATGATTCAATTTCCTTTTGCCGTCAGGCAGCACGAGGGCCAACTGAAGATCTTCCTTACATCAGGAGGTAACTTGGGCCACAAAGACTTCCACCTGGAGGCTGGAGAGGAGGTATCATTATATGTTTAATAAAGTTAAAAATATACTCCTCTTTGACACTTTCTGAGTAGCCCCTTAACCTTTTAAATGCATCAAGTGGAATCCAACATGGCGAAAAAATGCCTCAAATATCTAAGATTTTAAATCTGTTGTGTTTGTGGGACCCACTACAAATTGGCAATGCATATAAATACGTTAGAGTGTATAAACACAAGGACATTGTTGTGTTTTCTCATGTAATCTTTGTGATATTTTGCCTTTGTTGATGTTTATACCTCTGTATATTATATATTTTCTGGCCTAAAATCGACCATGAGGTCGGACCTTTTGGACCTTAAAGCATTATATACACTATTGTCCATGGTCAGTGAACCATGAGGTCGGGTGCTTTGGTCCTTTACATTATATATTCACAAAGCTGGTGATCAGTGGACCATGAATGCTCATATGGAGTTATATGTATTCATGCCTCATATTATATGCATTAATACAATCATATGATACAATTTATGGCATTATTAAAATGTATATGACAGAATACTCCCCCTCCCATGAAAAGAAGCGAAACTCTGTCATTTCGCAGAGGGAATGTATAGCATATTTTTACCTTATGTCTAATTTTATACTGTATGTAAGAGGATTTGAAGTAATAGAGTGTGCTTCAAATACAAATTTTGTGGTAGAGCTTTTTCAGTATACATGAACAACATTTTTGTTTTTGGGTAAAAATGCATTTCCCTAACTCCAGGCGTATAACCTTAATTTGTGCAACTTTCTGGTTTGGACACCAAACAGACCTAAGTATGCTTGACATACAACATGGCTTTAAAGTTGCCTAAATTTTCCCTAGAAATGGGTGTATATATTATGTACTTGTAATAGTTCGAATCAATGTCTTGACTAGTTCGAAGTAAAGACCAGACAAGGGATCTCGGGTTAGTGCAACTGGCACGTATTTATTACGGTATATGGTTCACATCTACCTCGAAGTGTACTGCTTAGCTATAGTGTAAGCTCAGGTAAAGATGTTCCGACTCCGTTGGCAGCTAGAGCCAGACTAACGCCTTCCCCGGCCCCAGGTAGGAGCTGGGACGAGGCGAACAGTGCTGCCACCAACCCGCAGAGACCAGGGGTCGAGGAGACCTCTAGTGACTACCGGTGATGGGCGCACCGCTCGAGACGCCCTCTCGAGGGAGACGCTCACACTATATCACGATCTACTAGCCCCTACATACTTGTAAGTGTTTTTATATGCATACAAATCATGTGCAACATGCAATTTTTGTGTGACATTGGCTGCAAATTACAATTGGCATACAAAAATACAAATTAGTGTACAATTGCATGCAACTGTGCAAAACTGGGGTACAAACGTAAAACTTGACACACAACATACAAATTGGTGTACAAAGATACAAATAGGTGTACAATTTTCAGACAAATTGTTCTCAGGGCCAGAAAAGCGGAGTACTTTATGTACAATAGACTTGTTACCCTGTTGGGCATCTAGCTTACTGAATACTCTTGGTCTGAGTGACCCTATCATGTCTAGAGTGTCATCAGCCCAGGGTGTAGATAGGGCTTGATTGATTGTATTTTTATGTCATGGCTGATACGAACGTCACTATAGATTAGTACTAGAACTGCCGTATTCAATGGGGGGCATTGAATACAATGTGGCTGTATTCAATGGGTGTCCGCCATCTTGGATTTTTTACAGATCTGGGCAGTTTTTCTTTATTTAAAAGCAAAATAACCCCCTAGGCCATGACATAAATGCAAATGTCCACTCCAGTGAATAATTTTGCATCGCATTCACCTTGGTGAGGCCTGTCCGCATTCAACTCTGCCTATAAGGCATTGTTGAATACGGACAGCCTCACCTCGGTGAATACGATGCAAAATTATTCACTGGTCGTGGACATTTGCTTATTGGTTCAGGTGACAAAAATCTGTCACGAGCCTATGGCCTCCTGATGCCTTCTGTACTAGAAAGGATCTGGATGCCCAGGGGAGTTTTGAGTTTGAGTTTAACAATTTTATTGGCACAATAGCATCATACAAAGGAAGCTTTTCAGGATTTGCCAAACAAAAGAAAGAAAATCAAATAATCAAAGAGAAATGAGACATTCGCTGCGATTGGATTACAAGAAAGGTACATGGTAGATGTTTCACATCACCGACTGGCATTCATTGATGTAATACTGGTCCGTGTAGTATATTGCTTATCATGAGATAAAGTCAAACTGCAGACTCGGTCGCCTTTACATATTGTAGCTACTTATGATATAGCATGATTACGATACCTTTGACATAAATTCCTTTTTGGTACCAATTTTTTGTATATTACCGCTTAATTTATCCCAAAGTATTTTGCCGCGGGATAAAGGACATTTATCATATACCATACATGTTGATCTACTAACTTTAAGTTGGATCTTATCATTGCCTCTTAGTACTCGTGTGGGCACTCTCACATGTTCTCTTTCCTTTGATACATCATACATGATACCTAACAATGATTTGTTACGCCTGACTTGGAGTAGCTGGCATTGAGATCTTACATGTAAGTCATGAACTGAAATGTCCCTGGGATCTTTTATGCCATAGACTAACCTTAAACAATGGTTTTGCATAGTTTGTAGTTTTTTTACAATGGTATTTGGTCCACATTCGTGTATAAAACTGGCATGTTCAATCGAAGGTAGAACCATTTGTTTGTACAGTTTTAAACACAGGTTGCCGTCTAAATATTTCCTTAGCTTTTTTAGGTGGTAACATCTTGTTTGGAAAGTGGCCTTGACCTTGTCCATGTGTTTGGAGAAATTCAATTCCCTATCCACAATGACACCAAGATAGTTGAAATTCTCAACAACTTCAAGTGGTGAACCACCTAAATTAACCGACTGCTGGGCTAAATTAAGTCTATTATATAACAGGCTTGGGGCAGTCCAGAGTAACTTGGTCTTATCAGTATTTACAGTCAGTTTATATATACAACACCAGGAGTATATATTACAAAGATCATGCTGTAGGTCAGCTATTACAATGGCAGCATTTTCACCTGAGGCATAAACAACTCAGTCATCTGCATAGAGGCAGTACTTACATTTCTCAATAACATTTGTTATCTGGTTTATATAAATTACAAAAAGCAGGGGCCCCAGCACTGATCCCTGGGGCACACCACAGGATATATTCAAGTCGGTGGAGACAAACCCATTTGCTGTAGTACATTGAGTCCTACCACATAAGTAGGACCTTAGCCAACCAATACTGTGGGGTGAAAAATTAAGTTTTCTCATTTCCATCAGCAAGAGGGAGTGATCGACCGTATCAAAAGCCTTCCTCAGATCGAGGAAGACTACAGCCGAGCACTCCCCCTTGTTATAACTTTCAAATAAGTCATGACTCAGCTGGAAAATCGCATTAGCGGTAGACCTACCGGGTATAAAACCGAACTGTCTCTTACTTATGATATCGTGTTGCAGCAGAAATTCCATTATTTGCGCATGTACAGCTTTCTCCACCATCTTGGCAATTAAATTTAATTGACTAACTGGTCTTCAGTTGGATATATTACATAGATCACCGCTCTTAGGTAGAGGGACTACATTCGCTTGCTTAAATACAGTAATCATCTCCCCATTATTAATTGATTGGTTTATGATATTACGGATTAAAATAGGCTGTAACAGCATGAAGTCACGCAGTACCACAGCTCTGACATCCTTAATACTAGATGATTTGCCTATGTTGATACTTTTTATTAAATTTATACAAGCTGGCAGTGATATTTCTTTCAATTCCATGACACCAAGATCCAGATATTGATGTTGTGCTAGTAGGGTGGTTATGATGTTATGTGCCACATTAGTTGGGTTCACTATCATCGATGCCAATCTGGGACCAACATCAACATAGAACTCATTTACAAATTCACAAACCAAGTGTGTTTCAATAGTTTCACCATTATCATCAACGATGTTCAGGTTTGCTTCCTTCTTAGGGCCTTTCCACATTTGTGATACTTCTTGCCAAAATCTGCGAGGGTCATTCTTGTATTTATCTAATTTACGAAGTACATCAGTCCTTCTATTGATGGTAAGTTCATATTTAATACGTCGATCAAGATCATGAAGTAGTGCCAAATATGGATTTGGTGGAAGACCCCTATATTTCCTGAGTTTTTTTAGAAATTTCTTCTTTCTTATGACAAGTCTATCAATGACTGCTGAATAACCCTTTGGTGGATTTACCTTCACTTTCATTGTTTTTACCGGATGTTTATTATCAAGGAATGAATTGACCATGGTGATAAGTTTGCTATAATAGCAAGGATCATCAATTTCATCAATATTGTATTCATCATAATATTGCCGTACAGATGCTTGAGAAATTTTTGTATACCCTACCGGTAATTACTTTATAGCCGTCATTTTTGACTTTCCGTTGTTTTTTTATAACATATACTGGAAAATGATCCCCAATTCTATGATCAATGATCCCATGAGCTGATACATGGGGGGAGTTACAATATATATGATCCAATGTGGATTTCCCACGAGGGTGGTAATAAGTTGATTTTGTTTGCTGATAACGAAGCTTACTACGGCGTAGAAAAGATTGCATAACTTTGTACTTATTACTTCTACGTGCAGCAGTATTTACATTTAGATCTCCTATAATCCAGATCTCCTTATTCTTCAACTCAGGAAGTTTTACCATTTCAAGTAACTTATTATAACAGTTCCGCACATTTCCATTTGGGGGGCGGTATACCGTAATTATCACTCTATGTTTTTGGTTGGGAAATTTGGTTAGGAGACCAATAGACTTGATGTCCTTTTTAGTCATAGTCAGTTTCTCCAACCCTATGGTATAGTCCACATACTTGTCATTCACGTAACAACCAACCCCACCACTTCTCCTACGTGCATTATTGCTGTCCTTCCTATAGAATGACATATTAGGTAGAGAGATATTATGATTCTGGTCCCTGGCGTTAAGCCACGTCTCAGTGACACCTAAATAATCCACTTCAATACCTAAATATGAAAGGCTCAGATGTTTATCATTAAGACTCTGCACATTCATAGCAACAATTTTAAGGCCCTTCTGCTGACCTATGTCATCAAAACCAACTTTACTCATTCACTCGGGTATGCCTTAGTGAGTGCACATTTAAGCCTTACTCTGTTTGACACCCCCCCAGGTACCACATTTATAAACCAAAGGCAGCATCTGATCTCACAAAACAACATATTTACAAAGAGTGTGACACAGGACACTAACATTGCGTAGGGTCAGGGGTCAAGAGGTAATTAACCAAATGAATTGGAATAAGATATATACCTCTATATGAAAGAACCTGGTGATTCAACTTCAGCAGGTGAAACGAGAGAGAAAGAGAAGAGAATTACATGTTCAAAATACAACAGAACAAAAACAATGTAGAAAAATAATACAAATCTATACCAAAAGTACTCTACCTGATTATAAGTTTATGCATTAATTGATTATCCGGCTCCCCAGGAAAGTTCATATTTATATAATACCTTCATCATATCATTTATATTGCAGTTCAACGATCAGTAAACATGTTATACTTCTTAAATCATAATTTGGAAACAATGTGAAAAAGCTATGAATTCACAGCTTATTAACACTATATGACGACAAAAATATGTTATTAAAGTCAATTCAGGTTCCACAATTATCTGCATGTGAAACCAACAATCAAACAAATACACTGCAGTCATTGTGGACTAATGAGACGAAAATATAAAGTGTTCATACTTTTGCTATGAAGTCACAGCGCACAATCAAAAATAAGACACAAGATATATAATACCAGTTATATTGCAATAGTATTGCAGTCATCTTAGTCATGATGTCACGACAACGAATGATGGAGGTAAACTAATATTCATAAATTTGCTTGGTGACCGCAATATACTTGAGATGTCAACATATTTGCTATGAAGTCACAGCACACAGTCAGAACAGTTGACATATTTTTTTTTTTTTTTAATATTAAATTTCAAATACCAGAAGTAGCTATGAAGTCATAGCATACCAGAACTTAATGTATATATTAACCAAATGGAATAAAGTATATGTATTAAAGTTGCATGAAGTCATGAAGTCACGACTAGTGTCAAGAATATTGGATGGAATGTGCCAACTAGGTCATGAAGTCACGACCATTCGATGGCTAGAGCAGTTATACATCTCTATTTAATTAACTTGAAAGTTGCTTGAAGTCATGAAGTCATGACTAGAGTCACTATACAGGGTGAACAAGTACAAACTAGGTCATGTAGTCACGACCATTGGATTGCTGTAGCATAGCGACGAGGATTGCTATTGGAACGAACCGTGATGTCATTGATGCCTCCCACAATAATCAAGGCTTCAATAGGTGGACCATTTTGAAGTCGAGCAGTGGTCCAGGCCGAGACATCCTCCAAAAGAGACACCCGGTAAGCAGGTGATATTACCGAGGTTTGGCATCTTAGGCTTTAGAAAACGATAAATACCATTAGCATGTGAGTCCCCGGCGGCCTCCACCCTTGGTAGTTGACCTGGTTGAATATTTCGGCCCGCCATAGGAGCTTTCTTTGCTGTGTTTATCGTAAATTTCCTCAATTGACGACTCAACCGAGTCACGACCATCTGATCCTACACACAAATCATCAGTCTCGGCTGAGTTCTCGTGTGCCGCGGTATCTACGTCGTCACGCTCCATTACAGCATTTGAGCTCTTTCCCGCCTCACAAGATCGGTTCACGCTGCCGGATAACTTGGTACGAAGATCCTCCAATAGTCTACCAAGGCGATTTTCACCATTGTACCGGCCACTGTCATAAACTCGATCTTCATAGCGGGCATTTCCCCCCCACAGGTCATCCATCATCGATTCAATTATCTTACAAGTTCCCAAGTTTACCAGTGCTACTTTCATGTCATCATTCTGGTAGAATTTCTTGGAAACACTAAGTCTCATTGCCTGAAAACGTGTCTCTTTTTTCCATTTTTCAGTGATCTTCATGCCAAACGTAGCTCGTTTCGCCTCCATTCCTGTGGTGGTGTTCAAGACTGCATCTGCTCTGTAGGAGTCACCATTCTCCACACATTTTAGCCACTGATACAGTTGTTCACTGCTGTGGAAGTTTAAATCCTCGTGTTTTATATGACAGGGATGCAGGTTACTTAGAAATGACCTTGCCCCACAAAAAGTTAGTCCGCAGGCAGTCATTCGCTGACATAGTTCTCCACTTGCAGCAAGTTTTTTTGCCTTTTCAAGCCGCTGCATGAATTCCATATCTTCATTCTCATCATTGGTTTTAGAATCAGTATCTCTAGCAGAAGTACGTCCTCTATTGCCATTTTTTGTTGGGTAACCCTTTTTCTCTTTATTTTTTTTTCCCATGCTCTGGTCGAGGGCTTTTCCTCCACCATTTCTCCTCCGAGCCGTCAGATGTCGCCTCTGAGTAGCGACCATATCGGTTGTCTGTGTTAGTATTTGCTTTTTCCACACGGGGGCGCCTCTGAGTCGTGTTCCCGCCATCCTGGTGCTTATGGCAGAGGCCCCTGCTATCATCATTGTGCTGTCGATTTTCAGGTGTTCCATATCTGTTATTGTCTTGTTTACGATCCCTATGTTGCTTGTCATGTGTGTTACTGTTGCCATAATCATTGCTGTTCCTTCTGTCATGTTTGAATGATGGACGCATTTTCCTAGACCGATGGTTTATCATGCGTTCATCACTCACATCATCCAATCTATTCCGCACACCACCTCTGATAATATCTCTGCCCCTGTGATTTTGGTCATCACTTCGAAAATCACTGCGATGGATGTTCTCAAAGTGTAGATCGGGTGGTTTGAATTCATCTGGAATTCGGTGTAGGTTGTGGCCGTCGTAGAGTGTGCCCTCTATGCTTATCTTGGTCCCTTTAAGATAGACTTGACACCCAACCACATCTTTACAGAATTTGCCAATTTTTCTTATGATGCCCTTAATCCTCCGGATGGTAGGGTCTTCATCCGGATTGATAAACACATCGTCGTATGGTCCTTCCTTTGCCAAGTCAGACTTTAATTGGAGTATGAGATCTCTTCGCCAGGCCGTAGTGAAACAAACCAGCAGTTGTCTGTGCTCACTGTTGTAGGATGAATTTAGGCGCATGACAAACTTAAGCTCCTTTGGGTCAAGGTCATCTGTAAGTGATGAGAGAAGTCTAAATGCATGGTCGTAAGCATCACCCTCCTCATCCTCACATAGATTGTCTATGATCACATTAAACCTTCTTGGAGAATGGAATTTTGAATCCGTATCTGGATCCGCTACACCTGCGTAGGTTAGCTTTCTTGTCGTTTCAAGGAGATCAGACTCTAATTTATCCACTTTCTGACGGCCTTCAATTACAAGATCTCTCAGCCTGTCCATTTCATTCCAGGTTTCCTGGTGTTGTTCATCTACTGAAGATTGGACAGAATCAATACCCTGCTGTAGTTCTCTCTTGTCTGAATCCATTCTTTGTCTAAGACCTTGGATTTCATTGGACATTTTCTCATCACTTTTACCTATTCTGTCAAGTATGTCACTGAAACCCTTTTCCAGGAAAGATGCCCCTACAGTAATTATAGAGTCAGGATTGGCATTCTCAGCGTGATGTTGGATCCCTTCTCTTATAGGTATGAATTTACGTTTGGGCAGTGGCTTGCTTGTGTGATGCATTGACTGATTGTTTGGCGAAGTCTCCTCACTAGATTGGCGACTTCTTTTGGTCCTTTCTGGATCATAATTCGGGGTATGTGATAAAGAGAAAGCCTCATCATCATGTGATCCATTCGATCTATTCCACTTATGATCCATATTAGAGGAACTGTGGTGGCCACCTCGCCTAGATTTAAAGTCCATCCGTACACCACCCCTTTTATGGTCAACACTGTGTGTGTACATATTGCACCTGTCAAGTACTAGCTGTCAATTCTACCTGTGGTAACCTGGAGTTATACACCTGTATAGTCCCTCACTACTGTAGTGAATGTAGGCAGTGGTAGATATAAGTTGCCAGTATAGGCCAATTACTTGAAGATCCTTCTTGAGAAGTGCACACAGTTCATCTAGACACCTTTATGTACAAATTCAAATGTTTATAAATTCCATGTGAGAGAGTAGTCTTGTATTGGAGGCAATCTTCTGGGGAGCCGGTGCCGCCCTCTACTCTACTGCCGCCATACTGTAAAAAATCTCAATAGATGGTATAGTTCAGTCCCAGGTAGTCGCTTATCCTATGCTACCAACACTACTTGACTTGACCCAGTGACTTGACTCGGTCCTACCGCCATATGTGTAGGCACATTATGTATAGTTCAGTCCCAGGGAGTCACTTATCCTATGCTACCAACACTACTTGACTTGACCCAGTGACTTGACTCGGTCCTATCACTGTGTGTTTATGCACATTGTGTATAGTTCAGTCCCAGGGAGTAACTTATCCTATGCTACTAATACTACTTGACTTGACCAGTGACTTGACTCGGTCCTACCGCCGTGTGTGTATGCACATTATGTATAGTTCAGTCCCAGGGAGTCACTTATCCTATGCTACCAACACTACTTGACTTGACCCAGTGACTTGACTCGGTCCTATCACTGTGTGTTTATGCACATTGTGTATAGTTCAGTCCCAGGGAGTCACTTATCCTATGCTACCAACACTACTTGACTTGACCCAGTGCCCAGTAGTGACTGTTCTGTTTACATAATATGGCCTCCTTGGCAACCATTGACCTCCCTGTGTGCAGTACCAAAACCCATCAAAATATGTAGCCTAGTCTACTAAATGTGAGCCCCTGTGGTATATTCCATACTGAAGAAATAAATGTTCTTTGTGTAGTAGGGGCCTATCTACAGACCATGTTGGACTGAGTCACATTGGCCCTCAGCACATTCTCTGAGAATCCCCTGTTTCGCTAGCCTTTCACACTCTTCCCTTATTGCTGCCTGTTTCTCTGTTTTTTCTATAAGGTAGGAAGTGGCATGGTACTGCTTCAGGTTTCACATGTATAGAGTGGGTATACAGGTGTGTAGCACCAATGTCTCCATCTTCCTACAAATATATCATCATATTTGGTCAGCAGTGATTTTAACCTATCATGCTGATCCTTTGATGTGAGCACAGATTTTGGTGGTACATTCCCTTCCAATTCTGGCTCGAGGTCATGTGCCTCACTATGTATAGCTGCTATTTCAGAGAGTCTGATTGAGTTAGGCTCAGGGTCAGCATATGTAGACTCACAGTCTGAGTCTGTGTCACTGAATGGAAGTTCATACTCAGGCTGTATGGCTGAGATGGATTGTTCAGTGGGTGGGGTAGTGTCTGACATCTGTTGGGGTTTTTCTAGATCAGATTCTTTGACTTCCTGGAATGGAGCTATGATGGCACCCTTTCTGATTTTATGTGGGCGCCTGCTGGTGTTGAGTAACACTAGGGGGTGTTTGTTATTTTTCCTGGGGGTTACTGCTGCCCTTTGAACAAGATATGGGGCATTGTTATTTCTCTGGAGATTATCTACTACTCCAGTTTTGCCTTGCAGTGATTGAGTAGATGTGACTTTCCCCAATAATGCAAGTTCAGAGAATGGAGGGATGGTAAAATCCCTCACTGCCCTAATGGGTTTGAGAATTTGTTCAGGATCAACATTGAATTCAATTTGGGATTTTATAGTGCTTAAGAAATCTGTGCCGAGAACAATGGGCTGTGTGAGGACTTACAGCAAATTGGTGTTGGAATCTGACACCTTGGATTCTAAAATTCAGCATACCGTAATCTCCCGCGTATAAGGCGCAGCCCGCGTATAAGGCACACCTAGAGTTTTGGAAAATTCTCAAAAAAATGAAAAATTCATAACTTTGGTTCTACTGAATGAATTTTCAAAATTCAAAAACCTATGGGTAGCTTGGGCCACCTTGGGCCCTCCTGGGCCCCATTTTGTCCTATTTTGACCAAGGGGGTATGTAAGATATCAAAAGAAAGGTCTTGGTGTCCCTCTTGTGGATCCAATGAGAACTAAAACCCCCCATATAAGACGCGCCTTATACGCGGGAGATTACGGTAATTGAATGTCTAACATGACACACTGATCCATCTGCCAAATGGATGTTGATTTTTGACTTCCTTAGTTGGATATGGAATCTCTTTTGGAGATCAATGAGGAAGGCTTGTCTGACACAGGTGATAGTGGCACCTGTATCAACCAAGCAATGCACATCTGAAATATAATAAAGATTTGCATTGATACAGCCATTTTGAAGAAGTACAATAGAAAGCTTGGTACTCTCACCTGTATCCTTTGATGATGAAACTGGTGGGGTAATGTGTATCACTGATGGACGTCTCTGTCTGTTAGATGGTAGATTGGCACTAGCAATTGTCTCTGGTTGAATGTTTGTTAATCCTGAGTGATTGTTTGTGTTTGGGGTGTCACAGTGCACTGGCCCATCGGCACTGTGACATCCTAGTTTTCCTGGTTCTGTGGGGTGGCTGTGATGTTGGCCACCAGAAGTTTGGAGATTTGATCCATCACATGAGGTGGTATGTGGGGGTTACTCTGCTGGTTTCCCTGGTAACCTCTTGTGTTTGGTTTGTAAGCCTCCTGATGTGAGTTGGAACCCTGGTTATATTGACCAGAGTTGCTGTAGTGACCAGAGTTGTTGGAACCCTGGTTGTTGCAGGAAACAGAGTTACTGGAGCCCTGGTTGTTGTAGGATCCACTGTTGTTGTTGTAGCAACCAGAGTTGCTAGAACCCTGGTTGTTGTGGGAGCCATTGTTGTTGTAGGAACCACTGTTGTAGTTCCTATGTGGGCTATGGCTCCTGCTGTTTGATCTTTGGTTAGATGATCTGCCATTACTTGGAGCTCTATCTCTCCTGTCACTGTGTGAAGAGTTACCAAGTACTGTTGGAGTTGGTGAGTTGTTGTCCCTTCTACTGCTGTGTCCCCCTCGGTTGTTGTTGTTGCCCCCCTACCTCTACCTTATTGGAGCGGTAGTTGGGGTCATAGTTATTTCCTCTCTATCTGCTGGTGGGATCTTTGGAGACAACCTCATCCCTTACTTTTCTAGATTTGTCTTGGGTCTTAACCTCTAGGGCTTGTTCTAGGGGTTGGTCAAAAGTGTCTATCTTCTTTTTTTCAAGAGCTACTGAGATCCAGGGCCTCATGCCTTGGGTGAATATTCTGAATAAGGTTTCATCTTTTAGGCGTTAAGCATTACACACTTTTCTGAGATGGCATGCATAGTCTAGGACAGGTTTATCTATCCTTTGTGCATGGAGTGCAGTTCTGGAGATAATATTGTCTTGGGTAGCAAAATACTCCTTTAGTTCATATACTACATTGGTCCATGTCAACTTATCAGGTGTGGCACTTTCCTTGAAAGATTCAAACCAAGCCAATGCTTGCCCTTCAAGGTACTTGGGTAGATATGTTACCATAGTGTAACTGTCTGTTACTTTGTACTTGTCCTTCAAATACTCTGGGACTTTGTGATCAATAAATAGTGCTGTTGAGTGGTAGTGGTTGAGAGAAAGTTTTGGGTTTGGTTACCTCATGTTGCCTGATCTTCCTGTCGTCATTTTGTTGTCTGTCTAGGAGCTTGGTCATGTTGGACATCACGGAGATCATGACGTCATCTTTGGATCCAGAGGCAGATGGTGTGACAAAAGGTGTGGTGGCGATGTAGGAGGCTATGAGGTCTGAGTTGATACCAGTTTCATGAGCTCTGCTGTCTGTTGTTGCTGTTGTTCTACTTGTTGACTGAGGATCCTCTCCCTTTCCTTTGAGGCAAGGACTTGAGCTTCATGTTGAGTCTTGTTTGTTTCTAGGGCAGCAACTGCATCTTGGATGGTCTTCTCATAGGCCCTCATCTTCTCAGCTGCCTGATTGGGTTGAGGACCTTCATCATTGTCGCCCATGGTGGAGGGTGTGGGAGATGTGGCTCTGGAGGAGTGGCTATCAGAAGGCACAGGTGCTGGGGTGGAGGATCTAGATGAGAGTGTAGATCCACCCCCTGAGGTAGATCCTTCTTCCTCAGAAGTAGATAGTGTGAATTGGGTGTCCTGTGAGGAGCCCTGAGAACTGTTGGATCCCTGAGTAGACAGGGTGGGTGGAGTGGGGTTTACTGTGTGTGGGTCTGCTGTGTTGGAGGCTGAGTTGCCCCCAGTGGGTCTCCTGGTTCTAGAGGGTAGGGAGACCTCTTCAGCAGGTCCCTGACCACGTAAAGTTTTTGTGTGTTGTTCTGTCAGCTTGACTGATAAGAGCTTGTGTAATGTGGGATCTTAGTAGGATGTTCTCTACCACTTTGTCATATTAGAGATATGTGTATGATCAAGTTGTCATATGAGAAATATCATATGACTAGTGGCTATAGTGAGTAAGAATATCAAGCTCTTATTATGTATTCCAGTTCACTGGTTTTTTTTCAGCTCAGGCAGTAATTATGTATCAGTAATACAAATGTTAATACACAGGTAATTCACACACACAGTAAATATAATATGGGTATAAGTAAGTGTTCTGGGCACTCCTATGTGTAATAATAATACATTGTCCAATATAGGTTCTAGGTGGGTTCCCACAACCTAGCTCCTGGCCTGCTGCTAGAGGAATAATATAAATGTGTAACTTTACCCTCTGGTAGATAGATGGAAGATAGCCTCTGGCCACAAGTGGAGTGTAGTTCTATGCCTGTCTGGCATAGTCTAACCCAGCAGAGTGTTCTTGTGGCAGATGTATAGCAGGCTGCAGGAGAGCTGGACTGGAGACGTTGTCAATGAGGTGGTTCTCTGGAAACTGCCTTCTGGAGGCTGGAGTCTGGGTATAAGTAACCAACCAATGGCTTGCTCCCCCAGACTAGGTGGAGCCAGTGGCATCTGCCACTGCCTTTGTCCATTAGTGCTGAGTCTTTCATGTCTATGGGGGTGTAAAGAGCGCCCCCATAAGCTGACCGGCGCCCCCTTTGTCCCGGTCAGTTTGGCATGTTCAGATGCCCGTATCTCAGTCGTTTATGCAACTGCGCCACTGTAACTGCGCACGTTGGGAGGGGAACAAAACACTCCCGGTCACCTAACTCCCTTAATAATGAGAGTTTTGACACCGGATTAAGACCATGAGATGCATCTCATCCGGGCGCATCTGGGTCAGGACTGAAATCCGGCCTGTGACTTCCGCGAGATGGCATAAAGGCTGCCGGAAGTATATGGCGCCATCATCTCAATGGCCTATTGTTAGTCTCTGGTGCTCAGGGGCCTGTGACGGTGGTCTGGATTGTCCTTAAATAATTACATACACTTTTGTTCATGTTAAGTGGACCATGAGGTCGGACCTTTTGGACTTTCATCATTAAATATACTTTTGTTCATGTTCAGTGAACCATGGGACTTGTTGCTTTGGTCTTTTAAGTTGTATATATTCACATAGCTGGTGGTCAGTGGACTGTGAACGCCCATATGAAGTTATATGTATTAATGCCTCATTTTTATATGCATTAATACCGTCATATGTTACAATTTATGGCCTTATTAAAGTGTACATGATAATTGCCAAGTCACATGCCATACACTTTGTAAGTGGTCTATTTTTTGTGCTCAGTGAATAGAAGGCAAATCTGGCCCATATTTGCATGTAAGATGAAAATAATACCTATTTCACAGAAGGTAAGGCTGTATCGAATTTGCATTTATTTAACTATTTATAATGTAAGATGAGAAAACAACTGTTTTGGCACCTAATAGCCAACACAGGGTGCTAATAGCGGACAGTGGCATTGCCTAGTGAATAGCATGCAAGAAAGGCATTATTTTGTATTAATTCCTCCATGTATGACATTTAAATAGTCCAATGGTTGAGGCCAAAAAATCAATCTTCTCAAAAATGAACCAGGATGTTCACAAAGATCAAACTTAATTCCTCTGGTACCTACTTTGTTCACTCCCCTCCTCTTAATTAAGCTCATATTTGAAGGAATTGTCTGTCTGATTTATACCCAATCCCAGTGAACAAAAAGACGTTTTCTGACGTTTTTAAACGTCATGTGTAAGTTTGTGAATGTTTTACATGAACGCTTTTTAATGCTAAAACGATGACTCATTCTGACGTTTTTTAATGTTAGATTGAACGTTTTTTCTGAATGTTTTCTAACACTAAAATGTTGACTCATTCTGCATTTTTTAATGTTCATTTGTAGGTGTTGGGGTATTTTTTTTAGATTTATTCAAACCTTTTCCGCTATAATAGTGCAAGTGTTTGACAGAACATAATTAGTCTACACATAGAAGTATACATGTATGTAATACTTCTAATTAAGCACTTTTACTTGTTATCCATGAGTATGTGAACTCTAGGACCAGTACAAAGTGACACTAACAGCAGAGGAGACATATCTATTTTCTAGCAATATCAAATAGGTGTCTACATCATGAACATATCATTAATCCAATAAAATATATTTACATCAGTCAGATTTTTATCAAACCCTACTTAAGATTAGAATAATTATACAAGGATGCATTAAAAATATCACATATAATTATGATAATATTCATAAGTAAGGCAACTTTAAAGTTCGGGATGTGTAGGAAAAATCTCCCCACAAATCGACCTGCCACCTAGTGGGATGATGTGTATGACACACATGTATAAAAACATTGGAAAACATTCTACAAACATTAAACAAATTTTGTTTAACATTTTCCTACGTTATAAAATGTGTGAAATGAATGTTTGCATTCTAAGTTATTGTGAACATGAACAAACATTTGAATATTTTTCAATGTTACAAAACATTATAAATAAATGTTTGTTTAGAGCCTTATAATGAAAATTTGCAAACGTTTGCTGAATATTTCCTTGATGTTGGAAAATGTTAAAAGCTAACGTTCACATTTTAGCTTTAAAATGATGTTCATGAACGTTCACTAAACATTTGTTGTTCACTGGGATGCATGCCAAAAGTCCATCTATTGGAAATACACTGTAAAACGCCTACAGCTATAGGTCCATGGGACCCCTTTCTACACTTGTATGAGCTGAAGATAACGGCAAATAGTCCACAGACACCTAAACATGGTGTTATTACAGGGTCTGGAACACATTTGAACAGAACTAGAAAAATGGAAAAAATTGGACTATGTCACTTTAATACATAAAATACTTTGCATTTGTAGTATCCTTCCCAGAAATGTAAGTCAACTAAATTATATGAACTCAAGTATCTGATATTTTTCATGAGGATTATGGCATGCATGCAGTTTCTTACAATTGTTGTGTAAATACACATGGTATTTATGTACAATTGCATTCACATGGTAGGTTAACAAGTTATAAGCAGAACTGAAGGGCCATAACTAGAATCAGTGCAAAATAGGAGCTCACTTCCCAGTTAATCCCATAGGATTTACCCCTTTCCCATACACGTCCCTTTTTATTCTGGACACTTTAAGTTGTTTATTCGCATTGTTTCTCAAGTCGCTCACTGGTTGTATTAAATTGTTTTCATTTTGTGCGTGCTGGTATATCATAGATAGGACTATCCTTTTCCTTCTAACATCCAGCATCTCCATGTCATGGAGTTCATGAAGTCATGGATCCTAGCATCTCTTCGGTCCCACACTAGCTCCGCACTGCACAGAGCATCATTTTGCAGGACTTGCAATTGTATGGTACATTGTTCAGAGGAACACATCATCACTGATTCAACTTAGATGGATTATTTGAAAATGCCCCTCTTATCAATCAGATCTTGGTATAAGGCTTAGCTATATGCTACTAACAGGCACGATCTCAGACATTATAAGAGACGCTCCCCTGATAATACAATAAGCATTCTTCATGTATATATTGTATTCTTCCGGGTCAGAATGGATGTTTACATATATACCAATCATTTAGCACCATTGTTTGCTTAATTACTTACATTTTACATAGCCTAATTCCTTATTTACAGCAGGGTGTCCGCTATCAGGGGCTGTCCGCTAATAGGCCCTGTTACTGTAAATTAGTGAATGTAAACCCGCCCCAACTTCACAGGGGTCAAAGAATTATGCTTACGCACACACCTTTCACATAGAGTGATAGAGTAATACAGGTGGTCTCAAATAACCTGAATAAATTACCAACTGCTCGCCAATGGAACAAGTTCTACCATCTGATCCAACTATTCTCCATTGTTCATTAACAAAGGGGGGATGTTTACAATTGCGTTCACTTAGAAAGGACATAAATTACTTTACAAAACAAAAACAAAGTCATTGTTGACCCATTTGTCCTATGGCCAGGTAAAGACCCCATAAACACAAAACTTTGTCATTAGGTGAAAGTTTAGATACAGTTAACGTCATATAACATGGTGCAATGTACACTGTAAAATATAACTGTTGAATCTACCAGGGATTCTTGTAAAACTGAACAGTGAACCACTGTAATTGTATTGCAGTGGACCAGTGTAGGTTTTACATGAAGCCCCAGGTGGCAGTACGGTGGTACACAAAATATGTACAAGGAACAGGTCTCTGGCAACTTTGGGACAAGGATTCCGCCATTATTTCAATGACATTTTCTTTTACAGTGTAGCCAAAATTCGGATGTATAATTCTCTTTACATTCGTTTCATATGATTATAAATAGAACCATAGCAGTCACAATCATTGATATTTTTCATCTGGTTAGTACTGTAATTTCATATTAAAATTCATTACACAGATACCAAGCTTGTATTTACTTCCACCACAGCTTGGCAATAGATACAGGCACTGTACATCATATCATGATTAGCACATAAAATCCTTGTAATCACTGATAACCCCAAGGCACGTCTATTGACTTGTAGTCCATTCACAGACCTATCAGAGACAAGTCAAGTAGGGGAGATGTAGCAAGGTAGAGGCTACTGATATGCACCCTAACTCCACAGTAACAGCCAAATACCCAACTGATACTAACTGATAGCCGTGGCTGTCTGGAGGACATGGGGACTTATTAATACTCCATATAGCTAATCATCCACTCTGTTCATTGATCCCCAGCAGGGTAGGACTGGTTTAAAGGGCCAGAAAAGAGTGTTTCAGGTAGGCTGAGAACGCCTAGCAAAGCAGGACCAAATTTGAAATTATTTTATGCACTTGGTTTACTTACTTTTGCACATTCAACTACACAATCACATAATCAAGACGGAAGCTTTAAGGTTAAAATGATAGAATCTGGGGACCCATGTCCTAGACTTTCAGGAAGACCTCGTCATTTTGCGTGGGGAATTTATATGTTTGCTTTCTTATATTATTTTTTCCAAACATTAATTTTCACTCTTCAATCAAATCTGACGTGTCAACACTGGATTTTCTAACCAAGTTGCCCAACACATATTTTTTGCCTTGGCCATACTAGACAACAAGATGGTCAGCATGACCAGTTATGGAGGAGGACCATAGACACTCCTAGTCAGTTAGGGTTACAGCTAGACAACAGACTCTCTCGGTTAACTGAAAATGGAACTCTACACTCTCAGCCCGAATTGTAAATGGGCAGTACATTGGTTTAGTGCATACACTACAACTCAAATCGGGTCAATAGGATTGTACTAACATCAACTACCAGTGTAGACCCGATTTTTTTTTTAAATGAGCAATCTACTGTAAAACGTGTGCGCTAGGCTTACAGTGTATGCAATATCTACAGAGCAGGCCTCATAATCTCCATAATAAGGCATTCATTCAGAAGAGTGAGTGATTCCTGAGCAGCTCACAAAGCTCATGGTCCTAATGCAGCATCTTGCCACCACCCAGGAGGAGGCAGTTATCATGGAGGGAGGCGCAGGTAAAGAGGTGCTTCCAGCTAGAGAAGAGCCACTGAAAGAAAATGCAGCTTTAACAAAAGGTTCTGGGGTAGCTCCTCCAAGGAAGAGGTCAGGAATATCCAGAGCCAACATCCTTAGTAAGAGAAATTCCATGGGAACTATGATTTTCAAGGATGGCTCTTTCTCTAATGATAAGAGATCTAGCTTGGATCATATAAACACTGAAGAAGATGACAAAACCATCCCAGCCAAGCCTGAAGCACGTACTCGTAGGATGGGTATACAGAGGAGACCCTCTGCTTCCTCTCTCATCCATCCTGGAAGTTTCTCAGAGCAGTCTGTGAGAACGGGTATCACTGAACCTTCTGTTAAAGACACTCCTAGGCGAGTGTCTGACAACACCCTAAGGCTGATGTCTGACAGTAGAGTTGCACTCAGCAGACCTCCACTCTCAAGAAGGATGTCTGCTGCCTCCTTTGTCTCCCAAAGTGCATCCTCCTCTATCATTGGAAACAGTGAAGGTAAGCGAAGTCATAGCACAGGCGATGCTCCCGATGTATTCACCCTAGTCAATTTATCCAGAAGGAATTCCCAACAGCAGTCGGGGAGCATGTCCCGGAGAAACTCACAACATAAACTGGATGTTGGTGATTTAAAGCGACTCACTCGCCGTCTCAGTACTGTAACGGCAGACTACCTGACGGACCCCAGCCTCATGGTGGAGGAGGAACGTAAGGTTTATGATTTCCTTCAAAAGACACAGCCTGCTGATGGAAAAGACAACAGAAAGGACAGCAATACCACTATATTTCCCCAGAAAAGCAGAACTAGGAAGTCTGTGGTGTATACAGAGAGTGCAGAGAAGCTGCTGACACATATCTTTGGCACTGATGTTGTGGAAGATCTCCAGAGCAACAATGGGAATACATCTCTGGACTCTGCAGCACTCCCTGATGGGTTTCTACAGAGACTCTCTCAGTCACCAATCGCCCTGCCACCAGTGCATCAAACCCAAACCAGAAGTTCCATGGTGAGACCGCGGAATTTCAATAAAGAGATTGAGGAACGCAAAGCTGCCCTGCCGGTCTATGATCAATTTGAGAACCTCCGCTTCTGTCGGTACCTCCGCATTCCCATTCCGTACGAGAAGGATGTAGAGGATGGAATGGAGAAGGAGGTCCGCGAGGGAGTGCACGAGGATGGACCATTAATAAAAAACCCTACTCAGATTACATCAAGGACAGTAAGTGCCTCCTCTAAAGAATTGACCAGTAGTGACCCTATAACATCAGAACTGGGAGGCCATGCCCAAGAAGCCTCTGAATGTCCTGTGGAGTCATCAGGGACTAGCCCCCCTAAAGCTCCCTCCCTCCACACAGGGGAAGAGATTGACTGAGTGTTCATATAAGCCACCAACTACTAGTAACTAGTGTGATATATTGAACACCTCAAGGTTGCTTTGACTGACCAGGTCTTTCAAGCATTCATGAGCTACAAAAGATAATACATTATGTATGGAGATATATCTTTGATAATAAAATAGTTATTTCATGATCGCCACCTTTTACCCCTGATGAAGTTGTTAGAAATGTGTAACGTCATTTATGGATGGCCCTTGTAAATTATTAACCCATCATTAGTGCCAGCCAGCTCCAATGTAGATTGGGCATGTTATATTGGTGTATTCATATGACCATCAGGTGAAATTGTCCCTCTCCTAGGTCTGTTCATGATATTGGAAAGGCCACATATGTGTGACATTATTATCAATTTTAGTTGGCTTTGTTCTGGTTGTAAAAAAACAGGGGGTTAACGATGATTTGTCTAGTCTTGTAAAGCCATAGTAGCTAATGTATAACATATATGCCTTATATGCAAGGCTATTCAAGGACGGACACCTACAGCACCTTGTAAGACCAGTGAAAAGTTAGGGGTGCGCTTTATAAGCGAGGATATATAACAATAGGCAAGTACTATTGGTAAAAATGAAGACCCAGGGTTTTATGGTACTGGGTATTTACATGGTCCTACCTGTAAGTCTATCATGATCTATGTGAACTCCAATACGGTTTATTGTATAGCAATATCATGATCATTATAACATGAATAGCCATGTCAACCAGAAATTGCCATATATGCCACAACGGATCACACATTTTGTAACAGCTAACAATAAGGGCATGAGTTTTGACCGAAGTGATGAACATTAGCTGAACATACCTGTTTTTGGCATCAATATTTTGTTACTCTCCTGGAACGTAATGGACTTCATAATGTATTCATTCATCTTTTGCTTTTATAAGAGACTGTCACCTATTCATATTAGCCAATTACTTCGTGCAATATACATCGTTTGAAAACTAGCAAAACATGTTAATCAATTTATTGAAGTTTTATCATTGAAAAAAGGGAAAACTGTACTCAGAATAATGAGTGTACAAACCCTGATACTATTATAGGCCTACAGTATGACAATTTAAGTACACTGAATAAAGTATCTAAGAAAAGCAAACATTTATAATCAACTGTAGAATATTTTGTGTCATTTACAGAACATATCACATGATCATTTTAGAGTAACATGTCATAACATATCAACTACAGCACACAACACAAAGTAAATATGGCTATGCACTGGTACAGGATGCAGTGACATGACCAACGCTAAACACTGCACACAACTCTGTTATGGAATAACCCATAGTGCTGGAGCTGCACAGAAAATAGTAGGATCAAAAGGGTCTTATAGTTGAGCAGTGTCAAATAAACGAGTTCAATTCTGACAGACCTAAAATGTCGGCCCTGGCACAGACTCTTCATTTAGACTGCCCAGACACACGGCCCTATCTGAAAAACCTTGACTGAGACGCCTTGGAGTTGTCAACATAGGCACAAAAGTATCTTCGTCAGGTCTGATATTTTAAATTTTGGCCGATCTTGCCTCATTATGCTGCTCACCTGCTCTATTTTTTTTTCAGTGTATAACTATTGGATCCATTTGTGTAGAGTTATTCTTGTGTTTTGGTTCTACAACATTATTTTTTTACCTGGTCCTAGGGAAATGCTTCTGGCCGTTTGTCCTGCCACTGTTTCAGTTATCTATCTAATTGTGTAATCTCAGGAATATTTCATAAATATTTTTTATGATTTTGTGCTCCTATCTGGGTTCCAGGTCCTGAGTCATATGAGACAATTTCAGGTTGGATTTTAAGCAACATGCTATTTTTATTTTACTTTTCTGTTTTTCTGTTTTTAAATCAATTAGCACAGCACAATTGTACAGGTAAGTAATTCGAATGCTTAAGGTTCAATGGAAGAAAAACGCAGCATATACATTGTTATATATCAAAATATTTTATCTTTAAGCACTTGATAACTCTCCACCACATGTCATATCTTGATGTGCTATATAAATGCTATCAAGTATACATGACTGAAAGGCAAGACCTTGTGTCAGTTGATAATGCAGTTCTTTGTGTTTATTGAACAAGTAATCAATGGATAATTCATGACGAGTGTGTGTTAGTGAAGGATATTTACACGAGGCCATAGGCCAAGTGTAATTAGCCTTTGCTAACACATTCAAGTTGAAAACAAAAATTATTCCCCCTCCCCAGGACTCGAAGCCAGCCATTGTGTGTACACGATCGGTACATACACCTCAGCGCCCGGCAGCGGACAGCGACAGCCCCCGTCTCGGCTTGCTTTGAAATTGAATGTGTCTCGCTGTTATGTTTGTATATAATACACCTTGTCGCCCGCCAGCGGACAGATATAACGCACACGGCGAAAAAAAGATGCGTCTCACTATTATGTTTGTGTATAATACACCTCGTCACCTGCCAGCAGACAGCGACAGCGCACACGGCGAAAAAAGATGCGCCTGGACGGGGACTCGACCCGCGTACCTCTAACGGCTGAGTGCTAACCGCTAGGCCATGGCTTCTCACCCCTCAACGCCCATCTCGACTTGGCTATGTTTGGTAGCTGACAGCCCGCAGTTGTCACCTTCCCGGGCTTTGGAAGACGTGGTTCTAACCAAGCTTCTTTCGTCAGTCCCTGTGGCGCTATACATAGGGAGTTGGACTAGGGATCTGAGACTGCAGGTTCGAGCCCTGCCCTGGCCTTGAAAATTTTGTGGGTTTTAATATGTAACATATGACATGGAGGGACATGAGAGGCGTGCGGGTTATCCATGGATAACTGCACTAGGTGCGGGTTATCCATGTATAACCGCACACCTTACAAAATTGATGTTACAGCCTACAGGGTGTGCAATATCGACAGGTATGTGCATGGGAATATCCACCAAAAAGCACTGAGTAACCCAAAAATCGTGGTATAATACAATGATATTCAATGTATAGCGATAGAAATATACATGTAGAGTTATCAAGTGTACATAAAGATAAAAGATTCCCATATATATGATCACAATGTCACTTGCATTTAAGTGTCCCTGCATTTTGCAGACATCAGGTAGTTTGATCCTCAACAACTGATGCTGACAGGGAACTAACAAGTAGGATTTAATGAAGATAGGCAGCACCTTCTCCAGGAAAGGTGCATCCTTAGCTCTGGCATCTATACATAATAGAGCTCTATTTTTGTCCAAATTAGCATAGGCATCGGTCATTGATGCTATCAGTAGATTCATAACTATCACATTCAGCAGTACAACAAATGCGATGTAAAAAATCCATGGAGTTGATATGGTTACAATTTCAGTAGCTGTCATTGTTGAATGCCTTTAGGATATAATGAAGAAGAATATTCCAAACATGAGCATCACAATAGATTTGTCTTCTAAAAGAGCAAATACATAATCCCTGAATAAGACATTTCGATACCCAAACACCATCCACAGTTAAAAAATTAAAACTTTGATGGACCACACAAAATTTGTCAGTGCCAGTGGGAACAGTGCCATGTCACATGGCCAAAATGCACTCAGTATTACCTGAGTGGAATTACTGGTGGATTTGATGCCATCTCTTGTATGGTGTACAGAACAGCAAGATCATGATCGATGAACCTACCCAGAGGCTACTGATGAATACCGGTCGACCCTGTATGCAGCCCCACCTACTAACAGCATCGAATAGGAAGTGACTTTAAGTTAGGTTACACTGTGGACTTAAGGTAGGCCGATTCACTTAACAAACTAAGATGATCCGCCGGGATGCCACTTGAGTCCAAAGACTGCACCGCTGCTGAGTTACCTACATGGTTACCAGTTGGCCCATTGATCTATGCATTGCTTCATTATGAGCTATTGAAAAATATATGTTGGACTGTTCGTCCCCTCCACTGCACTCATTCAATCACTTTCACTGACATATTTTTCATGTCATTTACATATTTATATGGTTGTTACTAAGGTTGGCGCATCTACACATGACCCACTTTTTTTCACAGTCTGCTCTGCTTTGTACCTTCATCGCGCACCACTGACGATTAAAACTGAGGTCTGCGGAGCCCCTCAGTCCCCTGAGATAGTCCTCTAATCCCCCCTAATACCCCTTGGGTATTGACCCTAGGTAAGAGACTACTCCTTTGGTCCGTGCCCAGACCCACTCGCCTGATAACATAACTCGGTGACAGGGTCACTTTTTCCCACCCACCCCCCCTTCTCCCCAGTAACCAACCTTACAGACCAGTTAATATAATCACCTCATGGTGTTGCCTGAAGCAGAGAGAAGAGCAAAGCTTGTACATAACCAGGTCTACATTAACAGCCTGAAGGGACTTGTGTTCGCTGGTTGCAATGTGCGTAGTTTAAACAGGAAAACCCTATTGGAGATCAAATTAAGTCTTGACTGTGATTTTCTTTTCATATGTGAATCTTGGGTGCTGCCTGGCTCTGACAATAGCCTAGTTCACTGGGGGGGGGCAAAACTATCTTTAGAAACGATAGATTAAACACCACCGGTGGAGGTCTCCTAGCATATGTGAGTAACATACACAGTCCTTATTGTGTCAGTCATGACAATTTGAATCTTATGGAAAAGGACATAGAGGTCCAGATGATTGAATTTAATAAGCCCACCTGTAAAGCAATTATGTTTGTGAGCATTTATAGACCTCCTAATGGAAATATTGATGAGTTCATAACCAAGCTTGGTGCCCTACTAAGAGTCATTGATAGAGATAAATCTGAATTGTGGCTAATTCACTGAAAACCCTGCAGATCTTTAAACTCATCAGATTGAGGACCTAGAGTCATCGGAAGAGGTATGGACAGGGGGCAGCACCTTACAGGTAGTGAATTCCCTCAGTATACCTCTCCCCAGTATGAGTCTATGGCATTCTGTTGACAATATGTAACATACTCCCAAGGTGGCAGGTATGTGCCACTCATGTTTGATGATCAGGCCTTCAGTCTTCAACTGAAGGTCTTCACCGCTGAGGACTTTAGGTGCTCAAGTTGACGATACCCAAATCTACAGCTTTAGGTACTCAGATTGAGGACCAAAGGTAGTCAGCACCAAGGTTGTCACTCTAACAACCTTATGTAATCAGTTTGACTACCTTGGGTGAGTGTCTTCACCTAAACCCATTAGGTTGACTACCCTGGGTGCTCAATCTGAGTACCTAAGGTTGTAGTTTTGGGTATCGTCAGTCTGACGACCTTGGTGCTTTCAGTGTTCGTGACCTCAACATTGAAACGCGCGATAGAAATAGTCATGCCTCTAAGGAGTTATTTGACTTATGTAGGGGTCACAGCATCAAGCGATTGTATGACAATATAACTCGCCAGTCACTCAGGGGTTCTGGACTGCATGCCTGCAAACCATTATGCCATTCATGCATGTAGGAAGAAGCTTAAAGGTGACCTCAACATTGATACGCGCGATAGAAATAGTCATGCCTCTAGGGAGTTATTTGACTTATGTAGGGGTCACAGCATCAAGCGATTGTATGACAATATAACTCGCCAGTCACTCAGGGGTTCTGGACTGCATGCCTGCAGACCATTATGCCATTCATGCATGTAGGAAGAAGCCTAAAGAGAGTAAAGTTACAAATTCCTTCTCCGGGAGGTCATATAAGTTTTATGATAAGGAGGATTTCCTTGAATATCTATCAATGTTAGACTGGTCACCCCTTTATACATCCATTGACCCAGATTATCAATGGTCTTTAATTCAAGAGGTGATCACTGATTATTTAGACACCATCTGCCCTGTTAAAAGCTTCCAAATAAAAAAAGGAATTAAACCCTGGATTACTGCTGAAACAATTGAATTAATTAATGAAAGAAATGGGTTACTGTCTGAATGGAAAGTCACACATTGTCGTGAAACACTCAAAACTATCTGCCGCATGAGAAACCGAACTCACCACCAATTAGAACTGTCCCAAAGCCAGTTTGTATTACATAAGTTCGATGAATGTAAGGATGATCCTCACCGCTTCTGGAGAGACGTGAACGAGTTAGTTAATCCAAGCACCAAGAATCTCACCATACAATTAGAGAATGAGTTAACTGGGCAAATAATCCCCTTTGAGAAGACGGCTGATTACATTAATAATTATTTCGCCACAATTGGTCAAGTGTTATTCAGTAAGATGCCTCCCTCCGGTCTGCCCCATGTCGAGGATGCAGAGCCTGATGCAAATGAATTCAATATTGGTGCAATGATCAATGATGAGTTAGTTGCTAACCTCGTAAAAAGGATTGATATTGACAAGTCCAGTGGGTTGACTGGTATCAGTAGCAAGGTGCTGAAGGATGCCTTATCTCACTTAGTGCCAGAACTTACTCATGTATTCAAGACCTCAGTCACAAAGGGTGTGTTCCCAGCCTCATGGTCCAACGGCCTCCTGATACCAATACCCAAAAAAGGCAACCTCAAGCTATTGAAAAACTGGCGTCCCGTTACCCTCTTGCCACTGCCAGGCAAACTGCTGGAAAAGCTTGTCCACAAAATTTTGTCTGATTATTTAGAAGAAAGTAATGTATTAAACATCAGCCAGTTTGGTTTCTGCTCAGGCAAAGGTACAAGTGAAACCGTATTTAATGTAGTAAAATACTTATATGAAGCAAAGGATGATGGCAAAATCACAGTCGCCTGCTTTATTGACTTTTGCAAAACCTTCGATTGCGTCCATCATGTGACCCTAATCTCGAAGATAAGTCGCTTAAACATTCATGGTTGTCTAAAAAAATGGCTAACCAGCTATTTATCTCACAGGGCACATGAAACTCTTTGTAAAAATAGCTGACCTGACAGAGCGGAAGTCAAATTTGGAGTACCCCAGGGTTCCATCTTGGGCCCCTTGTTGTTCGTTTTGTTCATAAATGATATAACTGGTGCTATTCTGAACTGTGGTTACACCATGTATGCTGATGATCTAGTTCTATATGCCGTGGTAAAAACAGCAGAAGAAGCTAGGAATCTATTACAACCCGACCTGGTACGACTGAACACATGGTGTATGAATAACTACATGACTATTAACAGTACAAAGAGCATGTGCATGTACTTTGGCAGTAATAGACGCATAAAAAACCTACCTGGTCCAGACATGCAACTTGGCAATGCGACCTTGCCCAACTGCAAGACATACCCATACCTGGGAGTAGAACTAGATGGTTCACTTAATATTGGTCCTCAGGCTACAAAAATAAAGAAAAGTGTGGGTAATAAACTCTATAAGCTGAGTAAGCTACGTCGCTGCATGATGAAAGACACCTGTATACGGGTATATAAAACAATGGTAGCCCCAACCTTTGAGTATTGTTCATTCTATACTGGGGGTGCCCAGGTTGTCAAACTGAATAAGCTTCAGCGTTTGCAAAACCATGGACTACGAATATGTAACTACAAACGGGTCCGCGAGATAAGCATTGCTGACCTACATAGCCAGAGTAGAGTTGAATATCTAGATGTAAGAAGAGATAAGCTCCTGCTACTTATCATGTGGAAAGAGTCCCAGGCTGGGGAGGTGGTGGAGCAGATTAACATCCGCACTAGGGGGGACCTTAAGCTTAAATTCGCCAACCGCAGAGCTAAAACCAGCTCTTATCAACGATCACCTTATCACAGAGAGGTCACCCTATGGGATAAGTTGGACAGATATACCCAAAGACTCCCTACTAAAGCCCGGTTTAAAGCGGCCATAAATAGGCTCTACAACTAATGCTAAGTGGGTGTTGTTTCTGCCTCGCTGCCTCATGAATGTCTCGCTGGTTGATGAGTCATAGTCTAGATGTGCTAACCGTCATCTGATGTGCTCTCCAAGGTATACATTACTTGTTAGATAAGTGCTCTAATATGTGTTCACTCTGACTAAATAATGCAATAATGTACAAACACTTGTCCTCCGCACACTATGCCTAGAGTGTAAAGAAAAACGTCCCATGTAAATAAAAATCAATCAATCAAAGTGCCGCTGCACCAAGAATAGTATAGGTTCTTGGCTGCACCTCCAAGAAGTATGATATGACATACACCCCACAGGATGTGAATAGGCATACATTTTTTGTATTTGGTGTAGGTTATGGCTGATATTGGGTTTGTATTCAAACATTCTACATTTTTCTCATTCGTTGACATCATAAGAATCTCTAAGACAGATCGAGGCCTTTTAAACACAGCATTCATGCTGGGGTCTAGCTCAGAAATGTCATAAGCAGTTCCTGACTCAATTACTTTTGTTGGGTCTGGAAATCTATATACACCTTTTGTGTCTAATATCAGTTGTAAGACATTTTTCACGCCAAGTCTTGCTGCTAATTTGAGTGGCGTTAACTTGTGTTTGTCAGTTGACTTCAGAAGATGCCACATCGCCACCTGTCTGGCATTTTCAGATGTCATCTCAGACAGAAAAGGCCGTGACGTTGTTCTGCCTATCCACCGTGGCACCATTTCCAGTAGGACATCATACATTTGATCTGCTTTTTCCGCATGGTGTTTCCCAAGATGAACAAGTGCATGAAACACATTTTAGCCATCCCTATCCTGCTCATTCACCTCTGCCCCATTTTCAATCAGAATCTTGGTAGCTTCAAAATTACCAATAGCCACAGGCAGATTAAGTACAAGTCCGTAAGTCTGCGTAGACCGTAGTCCTGCAGAATCTATTCTCTCTGTTCTAAATATGGTGTCTTTCAACTCAGCAGATATTAAGTCCAGAAACTTCTCTAAACGTTGATGCTGAGAGTAAAGAGCGAACTGCAAGATGAACAACAGTAAGCCATGTGGAGATGGACAAATGTGTATTATCTGCTGTAGTAATATGTTCTAGAAGCATAAATACTAGTTTTACATGTCCAGAAGTGATTGCTTTGCACAGAAGTTTACTTCCAAATTCGCTTTGCATTTGTACTTTACCTCTCCAAACACAATTTTGTAAAATTTCCAATCTGTAGAAATAATTCTTCCTCGTGCATTCCTCCACCTCCATCATTACTGAAGTTGATTCTTTACTTGTTGGCTCATTTTTCAAAGAATGAAGATGTTCCTCAACTCTAGAGTTATATATAACAGTCTGTCTTCAACGCAGGATGCAACTTCTCGACCCGGACTATGCCCCCGGGGCATTCACGCGCTGCTCTACGCGTGACAGCAGTCCCTGCTGTGCTGTGCTGTGTCAGCACTGCATCCTTCCACCTTGACAACATAGTTCATTTGTTTTGAAGTATATTATCATATTGTAACACTTTACATGATTAAATACATGTAGAACTGTGTTCATCTAGTGTATACCTAAGCAAATACAGTGTATATTTATCAGCTGATAGGATAGATTAGTCCTCGATTCAACAGTAAACAAGATCGTCTGCTGACCTAGATTCCAGGTTCACAGTAGTTGTTCCAAGCATGGAGCAGTAGAGAAGAGGCCGGGGGGCATTGGCTGCATCAGCAATGCCCCTGGGGCATGCATTAGTCCTTCATATAGGATAGAGAAGTAAGGAAGAGACCCTGGGGGCATTGACGGCATCATGCAGTAATGCCCCCGGGACATGCATTAGTACTTCATATAGCATAGCATTAGAAGCATTTAATAGTACTTCATATAGCATATACTCCATTTATTCCACGACTCAACTACTTAACAATCCATACGCGCGGCACGCGGGATGCCCCGGAGGGCATATACCAGGCTGCGAAACTGCATCCTGCACATGGGCAGACGGAGCCCTTGCCATGGTTGCCCTGGGGGCATCATTCTTTCTTTTCTTTGTGTGAGGCTCTATTACAGCCCCGGGGGCATAGTCCTTACCGTGAATGCCCTGGGGGCATTATCTACTCCTCCATATATATATATATATATATATATATATATATATATATATATATATACGTTGTCCAACCTCCTCTGGATGTGCCCCGGGGGCATCGTCCTTATTGTGAATGCCCTGTGGGAGGACCCGTAAATCATGCATGAATGTGCGGGCTTTTACGGTTGAAAATAGAAAAAATTATTTGTGCCCCCCCTATTCAGAGGGACTGAAAATCTTTGCCCCCCTCCTGAGTAATGCCCCAAGGGCATCCACGGTGTGATCAATGTCCCAGGGGTATAGCCTTACGTGTAGAACTAGAAGAGGATTGTGACTCTGGTGTGAGTTTATAAGGAAAGGCCCCGGGGGCATTCTCGGGCCAGTGATGCCCCTGGGGCATACTTTAGTCGTTTCTTGTGTAGGAGTAACAAAAATGCCCTGGGGGCATTGATGGAATTGCTGATGCCCCCAGGGCATACACGGACAGTCTTATAGGTTAAGAAGGTTGGTCTATGCCCCCAGCATCCATGGTATATACAATACCCCCAGGGTAGGCATTGTATGGATTATGCCCCCAGGGTATGTATATAAAGTCTTTTATATGCAGGACATTAAACAATGCCCCCAGGGCATCCGTAGTAGAGACCATGCCCCCAGGGCCTGTATATAGACAGCCTAACATAGGGAGGAGATATGACAATTTAATGCCCCCAGGGCATGTATAGGTATCATTACATACAGGGGAGGTAGGACAATGTCCCAAGGTCATAGTCATTTGTAGCTTACAGATGTAGGGAATGCCTCAGGGCCATTAATCATGATGGCTCCACTGATGCCCCTGGGGCATGCCACTTTGAATCGTTTCTAATCTAAAGAGGTAGGCGATCATGACCTGCTGCCCTGGGGGCATCGATGTCCCCCACTGATGCCCATGGGGCATGCCACTGTCATCTCCAACCTAAAGAGGTAGGGGATCATGATCCGATGCCCTGGGGGCATTGATTTCCCCACTGATGCCCCTGGGGCATGCTGTTATGGTGAATACTGACATAGGCCTAATGACTTGAATTTGATACGGAATGTGGTAAAATGGGGCATTTACATGCATAGGGGGTAATACCAAGCATTTTCATTGTATGATTCCACAAAATAGTAATGGAAAAATTCCAATAGATTTTCATAGATTTTTAGGTCCCACAGCCAGTGGAAATTAAGTTGTTATATTCCCTAACTTACTTTTGGCACTATAATATGGGGTGTCAAAGTTTAGGTGAGTAATGTTATCCTGTGTTCCGATTTTTAGCTAATTTTCACATTTTTTAAATGTTTTTGAACAAAATGTTAGACATCATTGATTTCACAGATAATAATTTAGGATCCATATCATGAATGCCCTGGGGGCATCGTCAAGCTTCCTAACATTCTATTTCTATATGAGTATAGGGATATGCCCCTGGGGCATCAGCCATACCATGGATGACCTAGGGGCATGGTCAAACTTCCTAAATATCTAGTAGGCATATCACTGTATGCCCTGGGGGCATCGTCCATATTATGGATGCCCTCGGGGCATTGTCCAACCTACTATACATGTGAGACTCCCAACAGTGCATCTTTTATATCTGTAGGTTAGAAATAGCGGCAGCATGCAGATTGTCATCTATAGAAGTATAGGCTATGCCCCAGGGGCATTTGTGGAGTGTGTGATTCCCCCGGGGCATGCCTCACTAGATTGTAGTCTATAGAAGTATAGGCTATGCCCCAGGGGCATTTGTGGTGTGTGTGATTCCCCCGGGGCATGCCTCACTAGACCCCTATACTTCTGGTCTATAGAAGTATAGGCTATGCCCCAGGGGCATTTGTGACGTGGGCGATGCCCTCGGGGCATGCCTCACTAAATTGTAATCTATAGAAGTATAGGCTATGCCCCAGGGGCATTTGTGATTTGGGTGATTCCCCCGGGGCATGCCTCTCTAGATTGTAGTCTATAGAAGTATAGGCTATGCCCCAGGGGCATTTGTAACGTGGGCGATGCCCTCGGGGCATGCCTCACTAAATTGTAATCTATAGAGGTATAGGCTATGCCAGACATTTCACTGTATAAGTATTTAAGTCTTAAACATCTGCTTGAAGCTGACAGTCTCTCCCATGCTGGGAGAGTGATGTGCGGAACTTACGCGTCAGGCCGTGCCTGCTGGTACTACTTCAGAATCCATACGCGCGGCAGACGCGATGCCCTGGGGGCATAGTCCGGGTCGAGAAGTTGCGTCCTGCGTCTTGAACAGTCTCTAGGTCAGATGACTTCCAGAATTCTGTAAAATCTTCAACGATAGCAACATTCTGTGATGGTGGAGTGAAACAGGAGTCCCTTTTCATTTTTTCACCTGATGAGGAGAAACAATTCAAAACCATCACCATGATGATGAAAGGGAATTCTACAACTGCCAATAGTACATGAAGAATAAGAATCATAATATCCAATATACTGTGTTTTCTAGGACTGTCTGTCATTCTGTTGGCTCCAATCGTGTTTCGTCTATGCCTTGTACCATGTAATGTTTGATATAGGTAGGTTAAGGCACTTCCATCTTCATTCTGGTGCGTCCCGTCCTGAAGCTGAGATGATTGATGCATTTTTTTTATTATCATTATTATGGACGTTCTCACAATGAATTGTCTTTTAAAATCAATCGGACTTATTTTGATTCCCTTAGCACCAACAATTGGACTTAAATGAAAACAGTCAGGTTTCTCTGCGTAGCTACTGGCATTTCCAGTTCCAATCAGTGCCCAAGGCTGAGGTGTAATATCACAACGTATGGTGTAATTCCTATCACCTTCATGTTTCTCATGAATGATGCATGAATTAAAATTTGATAAGATATGATGCGTAACTCACCAGGGCCGCATCCGTGCATCATGTACCCTGAACAATTGACAGGTACAGCCCTGGGGCTGCTTGATAGCTAGGGCTGCATTCATGCATCATGATGACCAATGGTTATGATGTACCGCTGTAACATGGCACAATAAGTCCTCAAAGGGTTAGCGTCACCTAGCAACTAATGTAGCATTGCTTACTCAGGGTAAAATTAGCACCTAACCACTGTATGAAAGTATGCAATTTACCGTAGTGAATGATTGCGAATGTCTGTCATAAGGTCAATGAATCACATACATAGCGTACGTTTCAGAGAAGTCCCCCACAATAATAAGGGTTCCAGTCATAAAGGTTCCAGTTCCAGGAGGACATTCTGTAAGGCTATTTGAGGAGCCTTTAGAATGTATTTACATTGATCTATCTATTTTGATCAAACTGTGGATAAACTCCATGGGTGAACTCAGCAAATGGCCTAAATCAAAGGCAAGTTTGACCATAAACTAGAATAGAAAATCTGCTGGGGTTTTATGTTCATGTGTTAGGTGTTCATAATCAATAAAGTTGGGGACTAGATTTTGCATTAATAAATCCCTCATACACCTCAAACAGAAAACCGAGGGTCCTAGGGATGAGGGATAAAAGTCCCAATGCACCATCTTTCCTGCCCATATCAGTAGCCTGTGTCTTCACTGTAAAAAAAAAATGTGTTGCAGGAACACACTAAAATATCGTAACACACATGGATATTCAACTCACTTTTAACATTTTACTCACTTTCTGGACATTAACACACATATTCTAACACACATACACACTTTATCCTGAAATGTGTTTAGATCCTGAAAAGTGTGTTCAATCAACACACATTTTATTAATCTTTTGCAATATACACATGCCAGCTCAGTCTCAAGTGGCATTATGCAACAGATTAACTACTCCCCCCCCCACCTGACCAAAGGTCAGTTTTAACAGTTACACACAGTCAGTTTGAATCTGAACCTGTTGGAGAGAGGAGTGTCTTCACTTATATGCTATATGTCTGGTAAATAATTTTATTTATCTCAAGTTAATTTAGTCAGATATGTTCAAAATTCGATTTATTTGGCATTAGAAATGATTTTATCATCAGTTATTTGACCGTTTTGGATGTTTTCCCAGGGAGTGTGATACGGGGAAGGGTTATCACACTGTGGGGTGTGATACAGAGTTTCTTGGTTAAGCCTATGGGGCTCTCGTATTCAACTTGGATTTGATAACCCTCAGTGCTGACCAATTCTCGTGCACCTTTGTCTATATATTATCCTCTTAAAAATGATTGAAATGCCAGTTATCATACAAAATGCATGTACATTGTAGTAATTCATAGCAACACAATGTCATTTATATATAGGAATAATTTTCCATTAAAGGCCTTATGACTATGTAACATGTTGTGTGCCATCCAGTAAGTATCTTTCAAGTTGTACAAAGTGATCTATTATATAAATACATGTAGTATATCCTCATCGTTTTTTTTCTCTTCAGATAATTGCTTCTTCCAATGCCTGCAGGTACCCACATGGACTTAAGAGGAGTAAATTATCAGGAACTAGCAAGTGGGGCTATTCTACATTTTGAAATGTTGATATCATTATAGTACAATGTATACATGGTATGTATAGTTCAATGAGGGCCTTATATAGACATCCTTGTGAGTTCTCAAAAAGAAATTAGAGAATTTATCATGGAGTATTCTAATGTACTATCAATCACTCCTGTGGTGTTCTTCTCATGACTAATGTTTTTTATCTCAAGTTGAATACGACATCCCCATAGGTTTAACCAAGAACCTCTGTATCACACCCCCAAGTGTGATAACCCTTCCCCATATCACACTGCCAGGTAGATCATTGCAACTGGTCAATAACTAATGATGAAATGATAACTAATGCCAAATAAATAAATTTTTGACAAAAATAACTTGAGATAAATACAAAGGAGCACTCAAATTGGTCCCCACTGAAGGTTATCACACTCGGCTTTGCCTCGTGTGATAACCTTCAGTGGGGACCAAACCTCTTACTGGGGCCACTACCTGTGGTGTAGGTGGTGGGGCTGTATTCCTTATAGGAGCACTTGCCCGAGGTGATCTCATTTTACCACTCAGATCAGGTATGGGTGGCGTTCATCCCACGTGTGGATCTTGTCTTGGATCCGCAGGCGGGGGCGTGCTATTAACGGGTGTCTTAATGGCATTGACTGTACTAGTCGAACCAACAGAGCCCACTCCCCCGAACCAATACCATCCGGTTTTGAGTACACTCCAGAACTAACATTTTTGTTCGCACCGTCTTTAACAAAAGGGTTAAATCTGGTAGGTTGTGACTGCTGCTGGCCGGTAGGTGTGGCAGCTATCTGATTTGATGGTATTGTTACTATTCCATCATTATTATCCAGCATATTCAAAACGATACTCGGATCTATATTTACTACAGATTTTTGTACCGTCTCTACATACTTAATCTAATGCCAATGTAGTTTCCTGCAATTCCTGTATGTCTTGTATCATACTTTCTTTATTATGTTCCAGTTGTTGATTATATGTTATTATCCCCAACCGGACCGATTCATTATCCTGAGCTTGCTTGTTACATTGCTGTTTCAAGTCTTCCAACTCAGTTTGATAGTGTATTACTTCAGCTTCCGTATTTACCTTTTCCCGGCAGAGCTGATCATTCGTATCTACATATTCTTGTTTAAGATCATGTTTCGAATCATACTCCTTTTGGAATGATTGTCGCATTTCATGGAGTTTGTCTCTCTCGGTCTGAAGATCATTCATATAGCTTTTTCTCTTCAGATCGAATTCTTTTCTTAGTTCAAGAAGCTCATTTTCGAGTTGTTCCTTTTCTGAGGCAACTTCATTTTTCGCTTTAGATAAACATTTAGTGTTTCATTCAAGGCGACATAGGTGTCATTCATCAGGAAGACATCTGGTTGTTTTAGTTCCTCTCCCTTGGGTATGCTGTATGTTGCATCACCTATGGCACTATAATCCAAGATTGGCAAACCTGATCTTGGAACATCGTACGGTAGTTCTCCAAATGTGACCCTTTTGGTAGGCATAGGAGCTTGATGTTCCGGGTTAGTGCTACCACCAGCTTCGAACATCGAATTGCATAATTCTCCAGCGAGAGAATTATCATCTATCCGCCTCTGTATAGACTGTTCTCTTCTAACAGAGTCTGGTATATTTTCCTCACTATCTAATTGGTAATGAGGACCGGATTGTCGCCAGGCTGAATATCCATCATCCTGGGGATTCGAGTGGGCTTGTACCATAAGGGTGCTATTCGCATTATCTTGGACAGTTTCCTGTCCAACAGGGTTAGACTGATTTAACTCATCTCACCCATGTATATGCCATTCGGACGTTATAGTCCGGGCAATACACACCAGAATTAACTGGTCACGGCACTAATGTAATGGTTTGTGTTTCTAACCAGTTAGGTTTGGGTCTCGTGATTCAAAAGGAAAGACAAAGACAGTATTCCGAGTGTATGCCAACAGTTTATTTGTTACACTTTCCAGTTACCCTGTAGGTTTATGGATAGGGAAACATGTTGCTACATATAACATGTACGGAGGCCTACATGGCCTCTGATGTGGTAGGTGAGCACGTCTCACCCGCCACACCAGACGGCATTTGTATAACATGTTCCCTTGCTCTTTACCTTAAACATTAATCCTTTGTTTTCTTAATATTTCAGGTCAGAATTTGCACCATCCATTCATCATGGCTCAGATAAGAACTGTATAGTGATAGAATGGCTCTAAATGCAAGAGCCTGGAATAACTTAACAGGCAAACTGAAGTGATGATAAATGTTGAAAAATAAAGATACCCCCACTAACACTGCCTCCCCCCCACCCTCCCCCCTCCTCAAAGTTGAACACACACTTATCTCCACACACTTTATGTTTACACTCTTTTGATGTCAACACACTTTTTCTGTCAACACACTTCTGAGAGTTACACACTTTTAACACACTTTTGAGTTAAGTGTGTTGTGTGAGTTGGGAGACTACTGAGGCCAAAAAAAAGTTGATTTTCCAGTAATATGGTCAATAATTTTGAGGTCGGTAGGTCAGATCTTCTTTTATTTTTTAGTATCTATGACCTGAGACAGTCATACTTTGCTAGTTTTTCGCTGGATATTGTATGATCATTTCGTGTATGAAATATGAGAAAATGATGGGGTAATATGGTTATATATTTTGAATACAAATTTCGAAATAAAAAGTTCAAAGAAAATGAAAAATCTTGTATCTAAATATCAAAAAAAAATCCGAAAAAAAATTAAGAAAATCTTCAAAAAAATCTGAGGTCGGCCCCTTTAAGCTGATGTCGGTCGGGTGACGGGAACCTTTTTATTGCCTGATAAAAATGATGACCTGATCAGAATGTTGTGATCAATACTACCCAGCAAATTGTCGTGAGTCCTCGTCAACCTGTGTGAAGTGGCTCACACATGTCGCTAGATGGAACAGGATGTCGTTATAGCACAAGATCACCAGGAATAGCAATTACTATGCCACGTGAGTCTAACACACAGTGGCGAAAGATGACGGACTGAGTTATCACTCAAAAAGGAGTCACCATTGATGACCAATAATGGCGACAGATGACGACAATTTGCTGGGTACTATACACTAAAATGTGTGTTTAGTTTTTAAATATTTTAGTCCTGGTCTAGACACTTTCTTGTAACACTTTGTGAAGCACTTTTTTCGGCAAAACATCTAATACTTTTATCAAAAGTGTTTAAAATTTCAAAAGCATTTTAAATTTACTAAAGTTCACTAAAGTGTTCAGATCCTTCTCACAATTAAGTGTTTAGATTCAAAAAGTGCTTAAAATGAGGTTAATGTACATGGCCTTGAGGTACTTGTCAATTCATAATTATTT
Organism: Acholoe squamosa; assembly: GCA_949317995.1. Classification (NCBI taxonomy): domain Eukaryota; kingdom Metazoa; phylum Annelida; class Polychaeta; order Phyllodocida; family Polynoidae; genus Acholoe; species Acholoe squamosa. Next base: position 38,177,495 of record OX439049.1, read on the forward strand.
TATCTTCCTAATGAACCCATGGTTTTATGATTAGCAAGTCCTTCGTTTTATGATCTCTCGGCAGGCCTACAGAATGTTGAATCAATACTGACAGATGGTTGATCATCCAGTTATCAACATTGATTAAAATTTAATGCTTTGTGTCCTCCACTAGGGCTCAAGTCACGATGAGTTCAAGCACTCTGATGCACATAGTTTTTAGGGCCAGGTTGTATGTACCGATCCCCAATGCTCCAAAATGGGGTTTTCTCATAGGTAACATTACAATCAAGGTGATGAGAATGAATTTTTTTATACATTTCTTTCATGAATTCATAAGATAAAGTGTAATTGTTATGCTCTATCAAGCTGTTGTGTATCACCACTATTCATACTTTTATTCAGACATTTGTGTCCATATGTATGTTATGATAGTACCATTATAGGCTACTCCTGCCATCTGGTGACTGTGAGTTGGGTTGAAACCAAAATCAACACACTTTTGCAGGAAAAGTGTGAAAGTGTTTAGAAAGCAATACTTAGATAAGGTAGATGTGTTTAGGATTCAAAGTGTTTACATAAGATGTGTTTACGTTTAAATGGTTTATCGGCCATTCAGTATCTAAAGATTTATTCTTTTTTTTTCTTCAATAACCAGTCAATCAGATGTTTTTGTCTGAAATGAAGAAGGTGAACTTTTATGTGACATCCAGGTAATGATCCGGACCGTTCCAATGGTATCATTATTTCTTGTTTGAATACATAGACTCTATGTACAAACCAATTACACCGCTATTTCGCTTAAAGCTGTAGGAATAGGACACATATAGATCTACATTTTTATGACCTGGATGATTTTAAGACAATGCAGGAAAATGGGACTATTGTCCTTGACATAGATGTCACTGTACAGACACATTTTATAGATGTGACTTTATAATGACTGTGTGGTGACACTTCAGACACCATGGTATTGCTGCATACCTGACGTTCTTATTGCGTTATGTTAAGTAGGAGAGCACATAGTGTTACAGCTTCAACCTCCATAACTTGTGTGTAGGGGAGGGGGTCATAAATGCTCCCTGAATAAAATACTAGTTTTTACTACCTTTCCCCACATAGCACACTATGTAATATCCCATAAGGTCGAATCCCACTATGCAATTCTGGTAAAGGAGTTTCTGTAATTTGGTCATCTTTTGCGATATGGGGCTCTCTCCTCATAATTATTGCAAGATAAATAATGGCTACAGTGGGCTTTTATGGCAAGGAATCCCTTGCCGCTTCGGACACATGCGAGTTAAGACCTTTATATTTAGATATTTTCCCTTGCTTAAGTAAAAGAAAGTTTCTGCAATTTTCAGGATCCTCCTGCAATTTACAGAAAATTGGACAAAATCCTGGACAAAGAGGTATATGTGTTCATTTTAACTTGCAATCCAAGTCCCACTTTGCGATCTAATCTTTTACCATATTATGTTGCAATTTCGTCCATTTGGGGCTCATACATGAAGTTCAATCTCAGTCTCATCCTACACTCTACTTGCCCACAATAGCTTGCAAATTCAATATCAATGAGACAGGCACAGCTTTCTTTCCTATCAATGTCTACATTGCAAGGCTTAGAGGTCATTCCAATTGCAACTGTGGGATTTGTAATCTGTATTGCTTTGTTAGATCCCTTGCTAATTGCAGTGAAGTCAGAGTTCATCATGTACAAGAGTTCTTAAATAACAGAATCTTTTGAGGGGTAGATCTCCACGTGGTATTCGACCTATATGAAAGGCTTCAAACTTGGGTGCCTAGGGTGCGATGGGAGCAGTTTAGTTAAATTTAATATCCATCAAATTCCCCGTTAAAAGCTAAGCTCATTTAATCTTAACAATACCCTCGCCCTTAACGCATACTCCTAGGTTTAGCTACTTATACAAGGGAGTGATAAATCAGGGGCACATCCCCAAGAATAAGCCGCACCTTGTATGTGGAATATTACGGTAAATGGTACTTTGCATGTACACGTGGCTCTAACAGTCACCTTATATTGCAGCCAATGTATTACATTTTGTACATATATGGTGAATCCTTCCAGACATAGACAATGCAGATCTATTGACTCGGTATGCTTCTGTTGACACGTGGGATTGGTCACGGTGGGCCTATCCCTCTATGTGTATGGGGCCATCCACAAATGACGTTATGCTGGAGGGGGAGGGGGAGCCAGGGCCGGCATGACAGGATCAATTTTCCATATACCTTCAGCATTGCAAAATTGGCAAGAACAACAACAACAACATCAACAACAACAACAAACAAACAAAAAAAAGACAAGGGGGGGTTAAAATGGTCAAGTTTATAGTAATGTAAGGGTTTGTGGCCTTACGGACCTGGGGGGTTCGGGTCTTACGATTCGGAAAGAAAGAGTAAGACAGTATTCCAAGTGTATGCCAACGGTTAGGTTTATTACTAAATGCACACTCACGGCTGCCGAATGATATCAAAGAGGCAGCTAATATTAAAAGACAGTGGTTTACATAGTGTGGAGGCCAGAAGGGCCTCTGACGTAGCGGCTGAGCCCTGGGCTTTATATACGGACCCAGGTGTTCGTCGTCAGATGTCCCCACAGACCCGGATCGGTGCTGCCACCTATCCGGAACCTGAGGAACGTCCGACGACTCGACTCACCCGCCACGTCAGACGGTACCCAACTCCTATGGTTTAGTAAAGTGTACCTCTACACCACTCCCCCAGACATTTAGGAGGGTGTTATACATATAATATTACTAGGATAACATTTCTACATGTCTAAACCTTTAGTAATAGAGGTACAACCATAGGTATAACATTAACACTAAATAAATTGTGAACCAGATGTCATATATATATATTCGATAGTGAAATTTAGTTACATATAACGATTAGGATGTTGAAATATTATACGAATTACTTGAAGAAGAGACAGTTATGTGAAACAGAACTGTCTATTTAATTATTATACCACATAATATTGTATTATATTTCAGGTATAATTAATAAGACAAGTAATATGAATCGTATACATGTGATGATGACAGCTATATGTAACGGAACTGTCGATAATAAAACATATCACAAAATAACATCCGTATGTGTGTTTGTAGTCATTGACAACACATTTGAATATGTAGTCTTAAAGAAGACTGTTATAGTAACATCACTATCTAATGACATATTAATATTATACGAATCCGTTAAGGATTCCGTGAGTAGTACGAATATGATTATTTATAACATACACTTGAAAAAAAGAAAAAAAAACATCACGGTGTGGTAATGAATATAATAATATATTATCACCGTGTACCTAATAACCTTTATAGCACCAGATCATTATACTTATTATATATTTTGTCTCGCAGGACAATAATATGTGTTATCTGGTGAAGTTTAACGGATCTTATAATATAAATACTAATAGTGATTAGAGATCCGTATCAGGAAATGTCTATGTACCCGTATTATAATATGTATCTAGTGGATATGTACATACATATAATATTATAGAAAAATAGAAATATGACATTATATACAATATACAGGAATTATAAGTGCTGCTGGAGTCTTCTGCTGTATCTTCCGGGTACTAGTAGGTAGGTGTGGTCAGCTAACCACGGGATGGACGTGCTAAAGTTTATAGTTTCCTTATATTGAGTGAACACGGTAGTTGATTTGGGGCAGCTACCCACAATCCTCTAGTAGTGCTAAAGTTTATAGTATATCCGAATGGTGTAGATTTGTAGAATATTAGTCCGGATGTGTCAACTGTGTAGAGAACGTAATCCTTTTTAAGTTTTAGTTGACATAAGTAAAATAATAGTCCGATATAGGTTGATCCGGAAGTAATAGTAGTAGAGATATAAGTCCATTCGGGAGTATAGATGAGTTGTAGAGGTAAATCGTAAAGTCCATCCTAGTAATTGGTTAGCACGGGTAACAGCAGGAGTCTGGAACTGGCATCCGGATACGTCTCACAGCAGCAAGTCTACTATCGGATTGTTCATGGATGAAATTATAAATCCGAATAGGCTATTCAGGGTGTAATAAATGTTATACAACCTGAATAATAGACTGGTCAAAGGAACCCGGAACACATAGCATAGGTGTTCATGCACTAGTAAAAGCATTCGCAGACCTTTAGGGTTCCGCAAAGACTATATCTGGTCATTTGGTGTTGGAAAAAAAAAATTATGGAAGAAATAACCCTAGCATGCTTTAAACGGATTTCTTAGCATGCTTCTTCTTCAGAAGAGCTAAAGCCGACTCGGGAGTGCCGTCCCACTCGTCCAAGTCGACTCCGAACACCCTCATGAACTTAGTGTTCAGGTTGGTGTTCCGAGTGATCTCCTCCTTTACACGCTTTTCCAACACGTGTACATCCATAGCTGCTTTTTCTTGAGCAGCTGAGGCAGCCTCCTCCTGGGCCTTTACATCGTCCCGGATGAGAGTCTCGAGACGTTGCTTTTCAGCGTCGCCCACCTGTTTCATACACAACAGAGTTTCGTTTAGGAGACCCTGATGAAACTCGATCGCTTTCTCACGAACGGTCTTCTCCCAATGGGTGTAGATGGCCTTCTGGACATCTGCCTCCCCTTGGCGAGACTTCTCAAACCAAACTTCCGCATTACCAGTTTTAATGGTAATGGCGTCCTTAGGTTTCTCAGGTGCCGCGACAGCCTTGGGAGGAGTCAGGCGGCCTGTGGACCACTTCCGGGTTTAGGACTCCCGGACACACCTGTCGTTGGTACACAGAAGGCAGGTGGTACATTCTGTTTCAGTCCCATTTGCAGGTACATGTTTAACTGCTCCTGGGTAAAGGTAACTGGTGGGGCGGCTGGAGCGGATGCAGATCCGGCGGCAGCAGATGCGGTGGTCTTCTTTGGCATAAGGCGACCATCCTTTCCTACCACCAAGGTCTGGCTCTCAGGTCCAGGTCCCTGGTTTAAGGACGGAAAGTTTCGAGAACTCACTTTCCCAGGTTTAGATACGGCTCCAGCGTATCCGGCAGGTTCAGGCTTCTTGAACACCGGAGTGCCCTGAGCCTGTTCTGCGGGGTGCCTTGTCAGAGGGGACCTGGAACGGTCCTCTGCTCTGACCTTCGGTTTTGTTGTGCTCTGACCATTACCATTGCCGCCACGGTTCTGGTCTCTCCTGCTCCTTTCACGAGCTCTCTTTGCATCCTTTCCGGATTCCTCGCATTTCTGCCAGAGAGACTCGTGCATGTCCAGTTTACCCTTTCCAGGAGTCAGGACTATCTTTGCTCGGAGTTTCGAATCCTTGGTCTTCGGAACTTCGCAGAGGACTTGGTCCCCTGGTCGGATCTTAGACCAAGCATCCTCGCTCAGGCTATCGAACTCCTTCATGAGTTCCTGATGAAGCTCCATGATGCGCTTCCGGGCCCCGTCCAAACCTTCTGCGTGGCATTTCTTCTGGTGTCTAGCCAGATCACTACGTCGGTTGTATTGCACCTTCGTAGTACACTTCTTGCCCTTCTTACCATAACTCGGATCACAAATGTAAACCGGGTGATGGTGGAAGTGGGCCTCTACCAGATGCCTTTGGAACCGGGCTGGAGTACTCCAGGTCCGGATCGAGACATCACTCGCATCCTGGCAGATAGAGAAGGGACAGGACTTTTGATCGTCACCGTACCACTTCTCTAAAGCCCAACGCAGCTTCCTCCTCTGGGTATAAGTGTAATACCCTTCGGTGTGGTTTAGCATAAGCCACATCTTTCGATAGGCTTTGCTCGGATTGGGGTCCTCGTCCGAAAGGCGCATCCAATCTTCATCATCCGACTCATCGTTCTTATTGATTGAGTCTGGACAGGCATAGAGGGTAGAGCCGTCCTTCTTAACTCCGTACGCACAGTCGGAGAAACACGTCGGGATCCGGGTTTTGAATCCGGATTTGGCGTTAGCCCAACGTTCGGCCTCGGTTTGAGTTGATGGAGTGGCCTTCTCATCATACTCAACCGAGGATTCGTGCACCGACTCCTCGTCAGACGACTCAACCTCCATGGCAGTACTACCAGTGGTTGAGGTGCTGGGTTTCGGCTCGGCTCTCGCAGAATCCGGGAGATTCTTGAGCTTCCGAGCAGCGGATCGTCGGTTCTTACTTACCTTCCAGTCTTCCTCCGGTTCCTGGGTTCCGGATGTGCTGGAGGTCGTGGCTTCTACTGGAGTAGTAGTGCTGCCGGTAGCTGATGTAGCACTGGCGGAGCTTCTGGTGGCAAGCTTCAGGTCGGGGATAGGAGGTGCGGGTGCTTCCGCGGCCCTCTTAGCCTCTTCCTGTGCCTCCTGTTCGGCAGTCATGCGGCGGACAATAACCGTCCGAAGGGCTGCAGCTCGGTCCAATCCGATTAGTGAATTGTTCTGGACATCCACCAATTCCTGCTCGGTTATGTAGTAACCGTCGTCCCACTGCTCGAAGTTAGCAGCGGCTTCCCGGAATTCCTTAGTGGTCCGGCACGGCGTCCGGATAGCACTAGGGCGTGGGTAGGTCTGGCCATCGGTATCCCAGACACAGCCTACCCAGTTAATGTTCGTAGCCTTGACGTTCCACAGGGACTTGTCAGGCTTCGGATACGCTCCGAGCTCGAAGGCTCGGTTAGCTGCGTACACGGTTTCACGGAAACCGGCGTCCACCATAAGTCCCCGTTGGAACCACGGCCAGTCTCGAAGCCACTCGGGAGGCATCCTGGTCAGCTGTTCGGGAGCCATGACGCCCTCGATAGCTATCCTGACTTTCGGGTCCATCCTGACTGGTGTCCCGTCCGCGTAGGTCACTTGTGCCTGCAGTTCCGGGTGGACATACAGGTAGCGACCATCATAACTAGCTGGAAAAGGCTCCGCCACTGCTGGCTTCCACTCATCCTTCTGTCCGTCAACTTGGGTAGTTTCGGACTCTGTCGCTGCGGGTTCAGCACTCGCAGTCGCTCCGGATCCCTCTGCTGGGAGTGGAGATAGCAGTTTCTCTGGCTCATTGAGTGAGAATGAAGCCAGCTTCTCCTCGAACGAGCGATCCGTGGGTTCCTCCACGTCCATCATCTCGCTCTCTTCCTGTGTAACAGGCGACAAAGCTTCCGGAAAAGCTTCTGCGGACGGAGTCAGCTTATCCGGGTCACCGGATAGCTTGGCTGCAGCTACGGATTCCTCAGCCATGACTGGGGAATCGACCACGGGAGTAAACTACTCCTTTTTCCGGCTTTTACGGCGCCGGGGCCGGCACAAACGGAGTCTGTCTACCAGGAGACAGACTCTGGAGGAGCAGCGGGGGGTTTGCTTAGCCGGTAAAATCCAAGAAGGGAGCGAGCTCGACCGTCTTGGACGTTACCGAAAACAAATATGGCGACAGGCCAGCTTTCGTGACGTCATTTCCCCGCGGTCCGCGAGGTCACGAGAGGTCAGCCGAGACTGGACACGGTGACGTCATGCGGAAACGCACGTGCTACAGGCGGTACATCAACAAACTGATTGTTTTTAGGTAATTATCGCTCACCCCGATGACTCGACTGGGGATTTAAGTGGAGATTATGGAAAGCTTAAGCAAATCCACCGGATTATCCGTCCACTACCCATTGGTACATCATGCGGGGGCGACAAATAAGCCTTTAGGGTCAGTTGTCATCCGTTCCTCTAAATGTAAACATTACACTCGTTGTGTATACAGGTTAGGTCACTGCAGTCCTCTGGGCAATTCGGGGGCTGCGGCGAACGTATCTCCCCTTCTCGGATAGTTCTTTATCGGACCTGACAGTCTGAAGAGCTTTCTCTAGGTGCTTCTTAGCCTTGGAAACACCTTTCCTCTTCTTTTTGTCTCCACCTGCCGAGACTTTTTTAACTCCCCCACGCTTAATCGGTGTTGGCGTGGGTGTCACTGATTCGGAACACTTTTTGGGTCTACCTTGACCACGCTTCACTGTAGTGTTCTTTACCTGGTCTATTATGCGATTCTGATTTAGGATCCTTTCGGAACCTTCACCATACATTTCTGTGGAGGTCTCCCTCCCAGACCATCTCCTTAATCTAGCCACATTTGACTTATAGAGTCGACCAAGGTCAGATTTAATAATTACGGTACAATCACTGATAATTTGTGTTATAGTAAAGGGACCGTCCCAATTAGACGCTAATTTTATGTGTCTAAGTGGTTCATGTAATCTAAGGACTCTGTCTCCGGATTGGAATTTCCGATGTTTTAGATCGGTATCGTATCCTACTTTCTGCCATTTGGCACTTTTCTCCAAATCAATTCGGACAGACTCATATGCTTTTCTAAATCTGTCTCTTAAACATTCCACAAAAACTACATGGCAAGGTTGTTCAGGGTCCATTCCTACGACTCCAAAAACTAGGTCAGCAGGCATTATCAAATCCTCTCCGAATACTAAAAGGTTCGGAGAACAATTTGTACTTGAATGTACTGTACTATTATAAGCATGTGTCACAAAATGACATTGCTCATCCCAGTCATCCATATGTTCATTAACGAGTGACTTTAGGACTTGGATGAGGGTTCTATTGAACCTTTCCACCAATCCGTCGCTTTGTGGTCTATACGGATTGGTTCTAGTCTTGCAAATAGCTAAGTACTCGCACATACCCTGCCAGAGATTTGATTCGAATTCTCTGCCTTGGTCACTGTGTAACATTAATGGTACACCGAAGCTTAGTACCCAACCTTTTACAAAAGCTTCGGCACAAGTAATTGCTTTGTGGTCCGGTAGTGGAAATACTTTAGTGTATTTCGTATAATAATCACACACTACCATCATACAGGTATTATCATTAGCGGTTGTATTAAATCCACTAATAATATCTACCCCGATTCTTGCGAATCTAACTCCGAAAAGTTCTTGGGATAGGGGAAGTTTGCCCATCCCGGGTCCGGGTTTGTTTTTACAACAATCCGGACAGGTGGTTACCCATCTTTGCAAGTCCCGTGTCATGCCAGGCCAATAGTATTTCTTGGAAAGTCGTGCTAGCGAGCGTTTCCTTCCGAAATGACCACTGGTCCGATGTCCATGACAGAAGTACATAATGTCATGTCTCATGGCATGTGGTATCACCACTTGCATGATTCTATCACCATTATTACATGGCTTCCAACGGTATAACACGCCTTTCCGGACTTCAAGCTCGGTCCATTGAGCAAGAAACCTTCTCATTTCTCGATTTTCCAGAGAGACCTCTGGTCTAACTGGACGTATACCCTTTGGTACTAATTGCAGTAGCTGTGCAGTTATCGAGTCAGCTTCCTGGAAATGTCGTATGTGATCCATAGACCAATCCAGTATACTGGCAACTAGGGGTACGAATGGTCTTCGAATCCCTGCTAACACTGCCTTATGAGCTCCACAATCAGTACAATCCGGATTATCACATTTCCGGATTGGTATTCGAGACAAAGCATCAGCATTTAAATGCTTAACTCCGGGTCTATGCTGAATCTGTTGATGTTCAAGCCCATATTCGGATAAATGGGCTAGCCATCGGCCTAACATGCCTTCAGCATCTCGGAAGTTCAGTAGCCACCTTAAAGAGGAATGATCCGTACGCAAAGTAAAGTTCGTTCCCCATAGAAAATGTTTGAACTTCTTGGTATATACGACTACTGCTAACAACTCTCTTTTGGTTGTGCAGTAATTGCGCTGGGTCTTGCTCAGTGTATTGCTGGCAAAGGCAATTGGCACTTCTCTCCCATTTTGGACTTGCGAGAGAGCTGCACCAATGCTATCATTACTAGCATCAGTATCCAGTATGAAATGATCCGTCTCATTCGGATATTGCAATACGGGAGTACTCGTGAACAGGTCTTTTAGCTTTTGGAAAGCGGTTTCCTGTTCATGCGTCCAAGGAAATTTTTCTTTGGTACTTCCTGGAGTCCAGTTAGCTATTGCTTGTAATGGGTAACTGACTCTAGAATAATTCGGAATAAATTCCCTGTAATAGGAACAGAATCCTAAAAAGGACCTCACTTCTTTGGGTGTTTTAGGTCTATTCCAATTCGTAACTGATTCGATTTTTTCCGGATCAGCCTTTATTCCTTCATCACTGATGATGCGGCCCAAATAATTTATGGACTTTCTAAACATGTGGCATTTCTTAGGTTTCAATTTGAGACCATTTGAAATAATACGTTCTAGTACCATTTTTAGGTTATTAGAACATTCTTCGAATGTTTTTCCGAAGACAATGACATCGTCTAGATATACAAGACATCTTTTCCACAATAAATCACTTAGAATTGTTTCCATCATTGCTTCAAATGTTGCAGGTGCATTGCACAATCCAAACGGCATTACATTATATTGGAATAATCCAATATGACTTGAAAATGCAGTTTTCTCCATATCTGAAGGGTTCATTCCCACTTGCCAATAGCCTGATTGCAAGTCTAGGGTACAAAACCAACTGTTTCCTCCTAAGGAGTCAATGGTTTCATCTATTCTCGGTAATGGATACGAATTCTTTTTCGTTATTCCATTCAACTTCCTGTAGTCTATGCAGAAACGGATAGTACCGTCTTTTTTTGTTACCATACACACAGGACTACTCCATGGACTATTGGAAGGGACTATTACATCCTGTTCCAACATCTTGTTTATTTCATCCTCAGCTATTCTCTTTTTTGCTAAGGGTAACCGTCTATACGGTATCTTAAAGGGTTCGGCATCCCCAGTATCTATTTTATGTAATACCTTATTTGTCGTACCTAGTTTTTCACCAGGTTTGGCAAAGGCAGTATGATACTGACAGAGCATATCATAGAACTCTTTCCGGTGTTCCGGATCTTCTAATGAAGTTTCTTCATACAACTTAAGTAAGTCTTCCGAAATTTCATCATCTCCTGTTACCTTCTGTAAGCTTAGCTTACTATCCGTTACAGTTTCCGAAAGGGTCACGTTTCCAAAAACTTGTCCCTTTTTCAAGTAGATAGTAGTGTTTCCAGTATTGGAGACAGGTACTACCGACCAGGATGCATTCGCTACTATCGTGTCTACAGAATTTAATCCAATACCTGACAAAGTAACTACATCCGGTTCTATCACTGCAGGTTTGTTACGCATTGCAGGATCACTTCTTACAAGCACATCACAGGCTACTCCCGGAGGGATTCGCACAGTGTGTGCCACACTAGCCATACTGCTCACTTGTCTCAGTGCACATCTAACCTTCACGGGATACGGGTATCTCACACTCAACACTCCTGTTTGGGGTTCCAATACAGCACCATACAGGGATGCGAAATCCAACCCGAGTATCCCCTCATCTGCTATATCCGCAACGGTGGCGCTCATGACATAGTCATGTATACCATCTAACTGTAGTCTCACACAAGTTCTACCATACGTTTGCAAGGTACTGCCGTCGGCCGTCTGAGCACTTCCTCCCGATTTGAGAGTATCATGTTCATCCGGTATAAGGTCGTAGAACCCCCTGGAGATACAAGAGTGGCTAGCTCCCGTATCCACAAGGAATTCGGCAGACCTTCCGTTAACAGTAAGGCAAACATACCACCGCCTTCCGTTTAGAACAGAGGGCATGTCCGTGACAATCGGAACGTCATTTTTCACACCAGGAGTCAATCCACATCCTTTTAAGAATTCCAGACAAGGATGACCCGGGGGCAGGTGGGCACCACAGACCTTGGCTAACGAATAGCCGCCTGCCTCGTTACTGATATTGGGTTTCCCCTGTGCTCCCATAGCACCTGTTATATCAGCTTCCCTAACCTTCCGGGTGTCTACAACCACCTCGGTGTTAGGCGATCTTGTTACTTCATGTGAACTATCATCACGGATGGTGATATCATGGCAAGATTTGTCACTGGGATCCCCTTCTTTGCCCCTCGGGAGACCCCTCCTTAGTTTTCCTCTGTATTTACTCCAGAGACACTCTCCTGTCTACGAGGGACAGGTTTTTCAGCCATACATTCTGGAGCATAATGCCCCAGTTTCTGGCATCTGAAACATCTCCTCTGAGATTTGTCAACTCTCGGTCTCTTTAGAGCTTCTGTTAATCCGGCTAATAATGTTTCCATCATGTTAGTCGGAGCAACAGTGGCTGCTACAGTTGGGTTCGCCGTAGAGGCTACACTGCCAGGTTGAGTTGATCCGGAAGCTGTTTTACCAGCAACTGATCCTCCTCTCCCTCTCGAATGTACTTTCCTATACCGCTTTTGTCGGTAATACTTTCCAGCTACATGCACTGAACCAATATAATCTCCGTTTTCATCGGAGACATATTCATCTTGCTCATCAACTTCATTCGATTCAACCGGAGCTAATTGGGAAGTATCGTATACCGGAGCAGGTGTACCTCCGTATTGGAATGGAGCTGCTCTTATTGGATTAGGTCCGAGACCTACCAGACGTTTCTTCATGTCATGTCCATCGATTGCTATGAACAGATCACTGAAGGAAGTGTCATCTTTCCAAGAGTCCCAGACCACTTGCTTGTGATCCGGATCACGCAATCCACTGTAGAATTGTATAAACAATTCTTGTAGATAACAATCATCATCATGAGCCCAATTTGGACGTGCTTTCGAAAGCAAGTCCTGTAGCTCCAAACCAAAGACTTTGTGTGATTCTTTAGGTTTTTGTGTCCTCTTCTTAAAGCTTACCCACGGATCTTCCCTAACGATTGATCCGAAAAGGTATGCGGCACATTCGACCAATTGATCATAGGTACCATATATTCCGTAAGCTGCTCTCCATTGGTTGAGAGCTACTTTTCCGCCTTTATTTAACCAACAAATCAAATATGGCAGAGCTTCTTCTTTTGTCCAGCCACTACAATTGACTTCGTCAACAAAAGCTTGATACCTGTCCTTCCATGGATCATTAGAATCATATGGAGGGGGTATCCGTGCCTGCCTACGTGCCGGATTATTACATCCGCGTAGTCTATCTGCTTCTCGCATGCTCCAGTTCATGACTTCCATGCCGTCTGCTCCCTTTCGGTAGCAGTCAATGCCAAGGTTTTGTATACATTGGCTTCTATCAAAGATGGTTTGCATCCCTGCAGGCATAGAAGTTCTCCTGTTAGGTTTCCTGCCATCTCCTCCTGATCCTGATCCTCCGAATCCGGATCCTCCTGGGCCGCCTGGAGGGTTTCCTCCTGGTGGACCATTATTATTATAGCCTCCAGATGAACCACCAGGCCATCCACTATTGTGACCGGTGTTTCCAGAAGAAGCGTGTCTAGGGTAAGAATCATTTTGGTTCCATCCCTGGTTATAGCTATTACCATTCTGATAATTGCCACTTCCCGATGGATTATAATTATTTCTATATCCATAGGAAGATGTTCTCGGTTGGTACGTACCGCCGTTGATATTGTTTTGTGGCGGATTTGGTCTCGGAAAACGTCCATCAGTAGGACCATTACCAGAACCTGGGGGTGGATTCGGTAATCTTGGTACTGCTGGTGTACTGTGGCCGGGTTGGGGGAAATATGAAGGTGGTGTTAACATATGTCTCATTGGTCCCGGTGCTCTTGGTTGTGCCACGGGTGAATTATTATTATTCCCTGTAGCACCATCGTGAGTCGCTTTGATTTTGTGACTCAAATCTGGTATGGGTGGTGCTGGTCCTATCGTATCCAGCATTGAAACTACTGGTTTAGATGCGGTTCCATTTACTGCAGCATTATCCGGTTTCTTATAGATTCCGGATACCACATTCTTGTCAGCCCCATCATCAACGAATGGGCTGTATCTAATTGGGGTTGCATCTTTAGATGTCTTTCCCAACATTGTAGATACCACAGCTGGGTCTATATTACCTATAGTTAACTGGGCTGCTTCTACATATTTATCTAGAGTTATTGCAGTGGCCTGCAATTCCTGAAGCTCATTCGTGAGTTTCTGTCTATCCTCCTCCAGTTGTTTGTTGTAAGCTATGATGCCTACCCGGATGGTTTCATTGTCTTCAGCTTGTTTACTGCACTGAAGTTTCAATTTATCCAACTCATCCTGATAGTGGCGAATTTCGGATTCGAATTTTGTCTTATCAAGGTTTAGTTGGTCGTTCGTATCTATGTATGTTTGGATACGAATGTGCCTATTATCATATTCTTTATTGAATGATTCTCTCATAGATTGAAGTTTTAGTTCTTCAGTCTCGAGTTCTTTCATGTACTCGCTCCTTCTGGCTTCGAATTCCTTTCGCATGCCAGTTAGGTCCTCTTCCATTTGAAGTTTTTCATGCAATACTTCATCCTTAGCTTTGACCAAGGTATTTAAATTCTCGTTCAAAGTTACATAAGTTTCGTTCAACAACAGGACATCCGGTCGTTTTAATTCTTCACCTTCCGGTACCGCATAGGTTAAGTCGCCATCTATAGCGCTATAATCTAATATTGGTAATTCGGGCCTGGGTAACCTATAAGGTAGTTCCCCGAATGTTACCCTTTTTCGCATTGGTGCCGGATGTTCTGGGTTAGTACTACCACCGACTTCGAACATCGAATCACATAATTCGTCAACAATTGAATGCTGGCCTATTAAGTTACTATGTCTCTGTATGGACTGTTCGCGTCGTACAGAGTCTGGCAGATTCTCTTCACTATCATTATAGTGGGGTCCGGGATCTCTCCAAGATGCTGATTCTGCATCTTGTGAGTCCGAATGGGCTTGGAGCATTAGCGTTCCATTTCCATTCTCTTGGGCAAGTGATTGCCCTGCTGGGTTAGCTTCCCTAAGGGTGTCTAACCCATGTACTAGCCGTTCGGACGTTATAACGTCCGGGCTATACACCAGAATTAACTGGTCACGGCACCAGTGTAAGGGTTTGTGGCCTTACGGACCTGGGGGGTTCGGGTCTTACGATTCGGAAAGAAAGAGTAAGACAGTATTCCAAGTGTATGCCAACGGTTAGGTTTATTACTTAATGCACACTCACGGCTGCCGAATGATATCAAAGAGGCAGCTAATATTAAAAGACAGTGGTTTACATAGTGTGGAGGCCAGAAGGGCCTCTGACGTAGCGGCTGAGCCCTGGGCTTTATATACGGACCCAGGTGTTCGTCGTCAGATGTCCCCACAGACCCGGATCGGTGCTGCCACCTATCCGGAACCTGAGGAACGTCCGACGACTCGACTCACCCGCCACGTCAGACGGTACCCAACTCCTATGGTTTAGTAAAGTGTACCTCTACAGTAACATCATTTATGGATGGCCCCTGTGTGTGTGGGAGGGGGGAGGGCTGGGTCATCAGTCAGTGAAGATAGCTGTGCCACCCAGTGGCAGTTTAATGCACCATGAGCGTGTGTTGTCACCTGTAACCATTCACACACAAATTTCCTCCAGGGTCCCAGCAGGAGGACATAATATAACTCACAGGTATTGTCTACATCAACATTGACACATCAGCAGGAGGAAGCACACCAAGAAAACTCATAGCGTCATTTATACACAGTCCCTTTCAACTGTAACAGTGGTCTTGTGGCTGGAAATATGGGTTACAACAGAGTCAGACCCACCATATGGTTGTTTATGGTACTGTTGGTACTGAGTCATACAACTGTGCACTACTGTAATGCTGAGGATTCAGAATCCACAGGAGATGCTGAAAAGACAGAGGAAAGCCATGGAGTGGTTATTGGTATCGATCTTGGCACCACTTACTCCTGTGTAGGAGTCTACAAAGATGGCAGGATAGAAATAGTGGCCAATGACCAGGGTAATAGGATCACCCCCTCCTATGTCGCCTTCACCCAGGAGGGGGAGAGACTTATTGGAGATGCTGCTAAGAACCAGTTGACTTCTAACCCGGAGAACACTGTTTTTGATGTGAAGAGGCTGATCGGGAGGATCTGGGAGGAGAAATCAGTGAAGTCTGATATAGACTTCCTTCCATACAAGGTGGTCAATACAGACGGCAAACTTAAAGTGAAGGTGGGTATATTTGTGGTCTATAGAATTGAATAGTACATCCCACCTTTAGACTTGGGTAAACCTGAAACAACTGAATTAAACCACAAACAAATAAGTGAGTAAATGAAACATCCTCTGATGATAACAGGTGGAAACTCAGGCTGTACTGGCACTGATGGTATTAAGAGAGTATGTATAGAATTATGTCCAATGGGCCCATAAACTTTATGTGCATGTATGGTTATACTCTCCTCTCTTGTCCCAAATAGTTTGATGCGTTCTAAATTCTAACATGTAATTCATTTGGTCATGAGTTATGTATGACCTGTGACGTTCCCTTACTCTAAACAGGATATAGTTTGTTCATAGAATAGAACAGGCACCAAAGGAAATAATCTTAGGTTGACCTCACTACAGCAATTAGATATTGGTCCTAATGTTGATAATTAGATACAGCCAACGTTCAAAAGGCCTCAGGGGGTTAGCCTCACCTGGAGCTTAATTCAAAACATCCTGGGATAGCAACCCCAGTGATCTTAGTGTAGGCACATATCACAAGACCTGGCTGGTCTACCCTATCTAATGCAGTGGTTGCAGGCCTCTCAGGAATAGCAAGTCCTGGGATCACTTCACTATTCCTTTTCCAGCACTAAGATCACTGCGATCTTAGTGAAAGAATGGCATAGTGGTTTCACCTGAGTACAAGAGCACTTACAGGGAACACTCCTGATTGAAAGAGTGAATAGCCTGCTGCATACATAAAGAGGGGAGGGAGGACGTTTGCTGAGTGTCCTTGAGGGCTCTTACACTGTTAATTTGGTGTTTAGCAACCAAACACCATTGTTTAGGATCTAAACACATAGCTAAACACATTTTTGTCCCACATTTCTAAACACATTTTTTTGCTTAACGTGTTTAACTTTAAACATGTTTAGCTATCAGATGTTTGATTTTACAAGTGTTTAGTTTTGATAGGTGTTTAGCTTTAAGATGTGCAGCATGAGTAAATGTTTAGATTGGTAGTGTTAAGCTTTAGGAGGTGTTTAGATACATACAAAACTACTGAGTTGTCGGGAAACTGGGTGATATACAACTACAAAAATGAGGATACTATCCTTTTACTCATTTCATACATATTATACTTATCTTATCTGCTTATGATATTTATTAGATGGCTAAACACCTGATGTTTATCTTTCAAATACATGTTTAAGACTAAGCACATAGAGACTGGATGTGTTTAAACTCAAACACCTAAACACTATGGTGTGTAAGTGTTTAAGTGTGTGAGAAGTAGGTGTGTAGTTTTCAGGATAAGTGTTTAGAATCTGATGGTGTTTAGCTGTAAGTGTTTGAATATCATAGATGTGTTGGAATCACACACCATGTAGATAGTGTGACATGTATGAACACACACCTTTTTTGCATTGTAGGGCTACTCATGCGTTAAGTGCACTGTAAGGTAATTCTTCCCTTCTCTCTCTTTGTCCTGGGGGGAGGGCAACATGCTTCTAATAGGCAAGCATAAATCATACATTCATGGGAACAACTCTTGAATACTGTACGGGGGCCAACTGCACCCTGTGCTCTTTTGTTAGGCCATATGGGGACGGGGAACAATGGTATAAACACTGTTGTGAAGAAGAGTGGCTCCACAGCTATTCCTTTATTTTGGGACTCTTACCCCTGTGCCCAGTCAGTACTTCTTGGAATAGTGTAGGAGGGCTGAGGCTAAGATCGATGCGATCTTAGTGCTGGCTAGGAAATGTGAACGCAGTCTAATCTTAAGATCGCTTAATAGGATAAGGCAGAATAATTCCTAAGATCACTGATATTGCGATCCCAGGATGTTTTGAATTAGCCTCCAGATGGGAGCTATATTATCACTATTACTAGTTATTCGTCAGCTTGACATCCCAATACATTTTTTTTTTCTTTCAATTTGCATTTTGTAAATTCTGTTAATATTTGTTTTAAACGCAAGAAAGACATTTTCTGTGCAGCAAAGAGACGGTTTTGATCTACGGAAGGGTGTGATTGAAAGATTGGGTCCTAATTCAACATTGATATGTTCTGCAGCTTTGTGTGGAATATCAATTGAGATTATAAGTGGAAATATCAATTTTTATCACGACCATCTGTATGGATATTTGGTGGAAATAATTATCTGTGCTATATTGGCTATGAAACAAGTCCTGTTGGTGTGTTAAGTTATTGTCATGGCGATATGGATATAAATGCAAACATTCACGAATGGGTGGCAGGTGCATATATATGTGTCCCTGTATATTGACAATTTTATTAGAACTGTGGGAGCCATATAATATTCATGATGGGGGCTTATTCACTGAACAAAATTAGGGCCAACTTCAAATTGATTTAGCTATAATATAATATGTCATCATACAGGGCAGAGGAACAATCTCATTAGAGTGAGACTTAGGTTCTTTGATATTCATCCTATTCCCTCTATACATTATATATATTTTTTACCAAATAGAAATGTATTTCCCTAAGTTTTGAAATAATAATTCGGCTTCGGTGACAATCTTTTGTCAATTTGTATCAAACATCTGAATCATTTGTTCTGTTTGGCAGGTTGATGTTCAGGGAAGGTCTCGTGAGTTCACACCAGAGGAAATCTCGGCTATGGTACTGACCCGGATGAAGGAGACGGCCCAAGCATACCTGGGTCAGAATGTCACAGCGGCTGTCGTCACTGTCCCTGCCTACTTCAATGATGCCCAGAGGCAAGCAACAAAAGATGCAGGTGCCATTGCAGGACTTAAAATCCTTAGGATTATTAATGAGCCGTATGTAGACTACTTTGGTATGCTTTATTTCCGTCGTTTATCAATGGCAGGAACAGTGTAATGAGAAATGAATTAGTAGGTGCCAATTATATCAGTTCATCTCCTGATACAAATGTGAACTTAAAAGAGAGAAAAATTGCAAATGCATAATCATAAATCATATTCATGTATTCACAAGTCACTGTTAAATTCATTTATCTAAGGGCGCATGCCTACTTTGGCCTGCAAAAGTGGCATGAAGTAAAAACACCCTCATTGCCTATCCCATTAACCATTTGGGACATATGCGTAGCAACCTTATCATTGCTGGCAAATTTGGGAGTATGTGGACAATCCTTTTACATGTGGCACACACCATTGTCTATTACAAGGTGCACTCCCTTATTTTATTACAGGACAGCTGCAGCACTAGCATATGGACTGGACAAGAAGCTGGATAAGGAGCGTAACGTTCTGGTGTTTGACCTTGGTGGTGGTACCTTTGATGTCTCCATTCTAACACTAGATGAAGGGGTATTTGAGGTGTTATCCACAAGTGGAGACACTCACTTAGGCGGAGAGGACTTTGACCAACGTGTAATAGATCATCTATTGAAAATTATTCACAAGAAGACTGGTCGGGACCTGAGTCAGGATACTGGGGCTGTGCAGAAGTTACGGCGTGAGGCAGAGAAGGCAAAGAGAGCTCTATCCTATGAGCATTCTACATCAATTGATATTGAAAATATTGTTAATGGTGTACACCTGTCTGAAAAGCTCACAAGGGCAAAGTTTGAGGAGCTCAATATGGACCTCTTTAAGTCTACTCTGAAACCTATTGAGGCAGCCATGAAAGATGCCAACCTCAAGAAAGGAGACATCCATGAGATCATCCTTGTTGGCGGTTCCACTCGAATCCCGAAAGTTCAGCATATGGTGAAGGATTACTTCAATGGGAAGGAGCCAAGTCGAGGGGTCAATCCTGATGAGGCAGTTGCTTATGGTGCTGCAGTTCAAGCCAGTATTTTCATGGAGGGAGCAAATACTGGGGATCTAGTAATATTAGATGTGTGCCCACTGTCCCTAGGCATTGAACTCCATGGTGGAATCATGTCAGTGGTGATTAAACGAGGGACCACTATCCCAACAAAGAAGTCTCAAGTATTCTCAACTGCTGTGGACAGCCAGAAGATGGTTGAGACCCTTGTGTATGAGGGAGAGCGACCAATGACAAAGGACAATCATCTTCTTGGGAAGTTTGAAACCCATGGAATCCCTCCAGCTCCAAGGGGAATCCCCCAGATTGAAGTGACCTTCCAAATAGATGTCAACAGTATATTGAAAGTCACAGCTAAGGATCTCGGATCAGGATCTGAGGGGAGTATTGTCATACAAAATGACAATTCCCGTTTGTCACCAGAGGACATTGAGCAAATGGTCAAAGATGCTGAAACCTTTGCTGAGCAGGACAAGCAATACCAATTGAGGATAGATGCAAGGAATGACCTAGAAAGCTTTGCTTATTCTGTACGGACACAAATAAACGACAAAGAAAGGCTTGGGGCAAAGCTTTCAAATGAAGACAAGCAGACTATTGACAAGGCAATAAATAAACAACTTCAGTGGCTAGATGATAATCAGGATGCTGATGCAAAAAGCATTGTGGAACACCAAAAGGCCCTTGAAGACATTGTCCAGCCCATTACAACTAAGCTATATGAGGACAGTGGAAGTAAACATCCCAACCACGACGATCTATAATGACAACAAACGTAATAGGCTTTTGCATTCACCGTGTCAGGATTATTTGCATGATTTGTTCGTAGAACTAATGTATAACCAATTGTCTTCCAATGTTTCAAATGTTATTGTTACTGTTGCCTTCCTGGTGGTGGTTTCAGAAGTGTGCCATAAGCATGTGTAGTGACTATGTAGAGACATGTGACTGTCTTGTGCTTAGATCATAGTTCCATATTATTATTTATACTAGGAATACTGAATAAGAACTCACCGTACAACATATCATGTTGATGCAACATTTTAATCAGCATTGTTAAATTATCAAAATGTAACACTTCATGAAGGCTATGGTTATCCAAATATATGTATAAAAGGACTTAGTGATTGATTCATTTTTGAATTCATTCATTGATCAATCTTTATCAATTATCAATAGATAAATAGAAGAGTAGAAGTCAGTTGGATACACTATTCTAGTTAGATACACTCGTCTGGATCCTGCTTGACAAGCATTCAGATATGCCTATTAGAATATGGTATTTTATTTCAAACATGTTATTTATTCCTTTAAGTAATGAAAATTATGATATTATGGTAATATATTGATGTCCCTATGGATGTTATCATGGAAATCTAAAATTACTAGATATGTGCCCTAAATTGATAGGTAGGCAAAGGATATGACATACAGTAAATATATTGAAGTCTGCCTTTAATATCTGGCAGAAAAGTTCGAATGAAAAGCCGTTCTACCGAGAGACAGGCACATTTGTTTAAGATCGGTTTTTATTACTGACAAATAAATTAAGTGCAGAGCACTTGTGTACATTTAAAGTGTCAGAGTGGATATTTTTTTTCTTCATCTACCTTCTTTTATATAAACAATAACAATGGCATAGTATAAAGTATAGTATAAAAAAACAGAGTTATCTGTGAATAACCCCTAACTAGTTCTACTTACTGAAAAGAATGCTTACTTTCTCCAAAGACTAATACATTTGTCAGATCTAAGTTGGTACTAACATCATTCAGTACAAGTGAGGGTAGGATATCTATAAGTTTTACTATTTCTAAAACTATCAATGTTTCTACTTTCTACAGATACTATTCATCAAGACTTACTTAAGAGATGACATTATCTATTGGGCTTAAATCGGACATCATTTGATAAATGAATTTCTACCTGTAATTAGAAAAATAGGAGATATATTACTACTAAAACCACTCTAAATATAGTTAGTGCTGCACATCCACTTTTTTGCTGATGTTTAAACATTTCAAAACTAACAATATTCTTCATCCAATTTGGGAGACTATTCCAAGTGAAATCTTGCCCCTCTATACAAAACACTGCTTCTATATTTCTCATTTCTCTTTTAGTTGAGTAGTGAACACAGTGGCATCATGAGCCCTTGTATATATATTTCTTGTGTTGACAATCTCACCATTACCTTGTTGGTTGAACATGAAATTCCTTAGATGAGCCTCTCTTCTTATACCTAGTTTGCTTATGTGAGCCATTTGATGAATTTGTTCTACTGGTGTCTTATTTTAAGTACTAAGCACCAACCTCAGGGCTCGATTTTGCAGCTTTTGTAATTTATCTAGTCTATCATTTATTTATATGTGACATGTACTGGGAATAGGAACCTTAATGTACCCTGCACTAAGGGCCCTTTTCGCAGATAATGTCACATAATACGAAAAGAAGTGGACCCATTATCGAACCCTGTGGAATGCCACATTTGATAGTTCCCTATCTGATTTGAAGTTATTTGCCAAGGTAACCTGAGTCCTATCCTTTAGATAATTTTTCAACCAGTTTAGAACATTCCCTTTAATACCGAGCTACTCCATTTTTTTTATTAAGAGTTCATAATTTATAGTATCAAAAGCCTTTTTAAGGTCTATGTTTGTGCCCAAGGTATATTTCTTAAAGTTCATGTCCCTAGCTATTTTGTCTGTTAGAAGAGCCACAGTACCAATAGTTGAGTGGTTTGGTCTAAACCCATTTTGTGTTTCATCCAGCAGTTTGTTTCTATTCAAATAGTCATATATCTTATTATGGACAACTTTCTCCAATAGTTTAACCACCATACACAACAATGATACAGGCCTTAGGTTATTGGCTTGAGATTTGTCCCCTTCTTTCTGTAATGATACCACTGTTGCCATTTTCACTCTAGTGGTATTTCACCTTTTTGTAAGGATATAGTGAAAATATTCACAAGTTTGTCAACTCTCACCTTTAGAGTATCCTTCACAACCCGGCTTCTCATGTGTTCTATACTGGAGGCTTTATAAACATTGATCTCATTGATGAGTTTTCTAAGCTGTTCAGCCTCTACTTCACAGTCCTTCAGTTCAGTATTTGCAACCACCCCTTCATATTTCCACTCCTCATTCATATCTTCTGCCAACTTAGGTCCTATATTTAAAAAGAATTCATTAAAAAAAAAATTACCACCCATCACAGTTTCAGCTGTTTTCTCAGGATCAACTAGTTTATCAGAGTATCCTTTAAATTAAATTTAGTGGAAGAAGAACCCTGATTATTGATGACCAGTCTGATATTCTGCCAATATTTTTTGGGATCATCTTTGTTAGCTGCCATTTTCATTTCTAATGTAGTCTCTTATAGCATATTCCTTGTCAGCATGTGCATTGGTTTGTATGGCTTTCCTCCATGCAGTATTTTTTTTCTGACATTAAACCAAACAAGTCATTGTCAAACCAAGGTTCCCTTACCTTCCTAATAACTATATCCTTAATGGGGCACATCTTCTCTAACTCATCTTTGAATATTTTTTTTTCATTATAGTCCATTTGGCCTCCACAGAGTCAGATTCGTTATACTCAGTTTGTTTCAATCACCCTTTCTTTGGAATTCCCCTTCAATATAATTTTTATAGGACCTTCCTCGGAATTCCCTAGATACCATGTCTGCAAGACTCTTTGTCCAGAGGTCTGTATGTCACATAAACTGCTCCTTTCAAAATCTTTCCTTTCAGGGAGATTCAAACGTTAGTTGAAACCCCATGAACAGTGATTCTAGTGATGCTAGACTCTCTCTACACAACACTACCTGACTTTCTGGAGAAGGCTCTATGAATCTACCAGAGAAAACAAAAGTAATACTCTTTCATATGGTATGCACTGTATTTCTTTAGTAAATAAAGATTAACATAAAATAGATCAGACCTGGGTTGTCGTGATTTATTATACTAATTTTGGGAATTTCTTGAGAAAATGTGAAACCTGACTCTCCTAACAGAAACAAGCTGACTTTGGAAAGGATACGAGTGAGCTTGAAATTCACTTTAGGTAAGAGAGTCAATTAGACACTTTTACCATTGTCGGGTAATGTCTGGCTGTAGGAAGAGTTTTTCCCCTGTGTAGCCTTGAGTGCTGTGCGATATTTAAATCGTACAAAAACCCACAGATTTGTCATTTATTTTTGTAGTCTACAGGCTGCTCTGTCGGGTGTAGGTTATGGGAAGTGGCTGCATCTTATGAAAACATTGGATGAATTGGTCATTATTCCTGAGATTGGATCAAATAGAAATGTTTCTTTTAAATGGAATGAATATAAGATACTTAATTTTTCCGAGGCTCTCATTTTTCCGAGGCTCTCACTCTGGCACAGTGTATGTGTTAGACTAGATGTAGGGCTAGCCTAAATGTGGCTAATATTTATGAACATTTTGCAATTGGAAATGCCTGCTGATGTCTCCCAGAAATTCAATGAAGGGTACAAGCTAAGGCCACATAAAAAAATAAAAAAACATAAACAAAAAAAAACTTGTTTCTCATCACATCCTTCTTCAGAAAAATCATTGGGTAGAGTGCACTTTACTAGTCTTTTGGATTCCATAACCCAACATGTGTTGCGACGCCATAGGGTTAGCGTAAGGGTAGGCAAAGGGTTTGCTATGGACCCCTAAAACTGCGCTAGGGTAGTTCCAAGTAGATAAAAATGACGATAAAGTGAACTTTAACATGCAGTCATGTTTGATCAAATTAAAGCTTGAGGTCTCAAAAATATCAATTTGATGATATTGTAGAGGTATTATACTATAACCTATGTACAGGTGCCGTCTGGCGTGGCGGGTGAGTCCAGTCGCTGGGTGAGTCCAGTCGCTGGGTGTTCCTAAGGTTCCGGGTAGGTGGCAGCACCGATCCGGGCCTGTGGGACATCTGGCGACAAACACCAGGGTCCATATATAAAGACCGGGGCTCAGCCGCTACGTCAGAGGCCCTCCAGGCCTCCGAGCCCATAGACGTTTTCTTAATCAAGATTAGCTGCCTCACTATCATCTTCCGGGTAGCCGCTGAGTATCTGAATAAAACCATTGGCATACACTTGCATAACTGCCTTGCTCCTTCTTTCTTAGACTGTAAGGCCCAAACCACCGAACTGGTAAAAACCAAAACCATTACACTGGTGCCGTGACCAGTTAATTCTGGTGTATAGCCCGGACGTAATAATGTCCGAACGGCTAGTACATGGGTTAGACAGACTCATGGAAGCTAACCCTGATGGACAATTAATTGTCCAAGAAAATGGCAATGGGACATTAACTGTCCAAACCCATTCGAACCCACAGGATGTAGATGCTGCATCCTGGAGGGAACCCGGACCTCATTATACTCTGGATAGTGAGGAGAATATACCTGACTCTGTACGGAGAGAGCAATCCATACAGAGAAGGAGTACCTTAATAGGTCAGCAATCACTTGTTGACGAATTAAGCAATTCGATGTTCGAAATTGGTGGTAGCACTAACCAGGAACAACCGGCTCCTATACCAAAAAGGGTAACGTTTGAAAAACTACCATACAGTGTACCCAGACCAGGACTGCCTATTTTGGATTACAGCACCATCGATGGTGATGTAACTTATGCAGTTCCGGAAGATGAAGAAATGAAACAACCGGATGTCCTGTTGTTAAACGAGACCTATTTGACTTTGAATGAGAACTTGAATGTCTTAGTCAAAGCAAAAGATGAAGTGGTTATTGAAAAACTACATCTTGAAGATGATCTTGTTGGTATGCGAGCCGAGTTCGAAACCAGGAAGAAGGAATATATGGTCAATTCTCATGAAATTAGAGCACAGTGCTTGGGAAGGGGAAAATCATGAACTTCTTGTATCATTCCAATTTTCTTTTGGCTAAAAGCTATTGGACAATACGGATTCCTGACAAAACTGGGAACACTAATCTTGTAAATTGAACATTATATGCCATTTCTTATTGTGTTTGAAAGTGGACCTATGTACGGTAATGCATCCTAGGCATGAGCAGACTAAATAATTAGCCTAAGTGTCAAATAATTAGCATGATATTGAATATTATTAGTCAATATAGCCTAAATAATAGTTGACATATGATATCTTTGATTTCTATTGATCATGATTGGTGATATGTTCACTTTGATCATACCCACTCTGGTAAGGGACCTACCCATGGCCATGTACCTACGTACGGTGATGGACCATGGTTTCTGCTTGCCATGAGTAAAATGCTTTAGGGAAGTGATATTTTTTCCTGCACAAATTGAATGACTGGTCATCTGGCTATATTGAAAAAACATTGCACCTTCACCATTTTTATTATTACATCCATTTTTAGCCTGAAATTAATCCATGGTGATGTACCTACGTACGGTGATGTTTCCATAGATTTGCTGTATCAAATGAAGGGAAAGCACCCTTCATGTATAATAATTTGCACATATATTCACAAAACAAGCTACACTTTTGTGCTAAAAATGTTTCAGACTTTCTCTTATAACAGTTTTAGTGGACCTACGTACGGTGATGCCAGTAGGTACACCACATGCTTGTCATTGCTATAGATTATTTATGTGCATGTGTTGGGGAATTTTATGTTTGACTCTATGTTCCCCTTATTAAAACCTACAAAATGAGGTATTCATTTATTCCAAAGGAGTATTTTCCCTGATGTTATATCTAATTTAATGTACCTACGTACGGTGATGCAAAAGTTACACAACTACTTATTTCCTTTCAAACCCCCAAAAATTTATTGAAAAATGAATTTGAAGTCATCAAAATTTTCCTTTTGTGATTCTACAATTGTGCATACAAATGATTTTATTCTCTACCTTGTTTTTATCTTAGATATGACATCTTATGTATTTCATCTTTTTTTTTCTCACCTTGAAACATTTAAAATACACACATTTCACCCTATATGGGCCAAATTTTTGAATATAGTACTTTTACCTCTCACATATCAAAAACAGTGAAACTCAAAATAAGTTAAAACAACTTTATTACATTCAAAGGGGATAGTCTTGGCTCCGTAAAAACACCTGACATACACAGTAACTCCTAGCGGGTCCGTTTTTATAAGCGTTCAAACATAATCTGTTGTAATTTGTGTTACTCCCTGCTCGAAATTCGAAGATCAACTGGGGATACCTCTCAACTATATCATAATGACTCCTAAATCCATTTACAACATCTATTAGTAAGTATGTATCATCATTCCAAAAATGAATAAGTTCCTGCCAAAACTTTTCAAAATATCGCGTATTTAAATTTTGTGATTGACTGATTTTTCTGAGAATTTTTTTCTAAAACACTAATTTTCATCTAGCTATGTCAAAATTGGTCAAATAATCACCAAAATTCATCTACATTAACTTCAATATGCATACTTTAAGATGCAACTACCATCTGTTCCATATCAACCAGTAGTTTGTGATAGTGCTGGTCACAAGTTGCACCACAATTTGGATTTTTGAGCAGGGAGTAACGCGTTAGGCAGCACTCCACCTTGGCCCCTGCCACACGGCCCAGACACCACATAACCTAACAATACTTCATGACTATGTACAAAAGGTGTCTGAGCATTGTATGAACCACTTTGGACTAGTCATTGAACACATTTGAGGTATGTACTATAGCTTTGTAAAAAAAAGTTCAAGTTTTCGCAAAATTTTCTGACCATGAGCGCTCATGTATGAGAATATAACCACTATGTCAGCATCAAAATACCCTTACATGTTGAGCTAAAGATGTTTACTATACATTAGAACAATGAAACACAGCATCCTGTATGTATTGACTGAATAGGAGACCCAGCAGTAAACATCACTTTTCACGGATTTTTGAGCAGGGAGTAACATGTTAGGCAGCAAGTATGTGGCTGGCAATAAGGTATTCATGTCATGTAGCATAAAACTCTATTTAGAGGTAGGAGAATGCTAAAGTTAGATCTGGTGACTGTACCAGGATGTGAGACAATTTAGTCACAACAGGATACAAGAAGGGGATTAACTCCCAATAGGATGTAATGTGATGGCTGACTCATTACAGGACATTGAAACAGGAACTCCTCATACCAGGATGCTGGTGATAACAGGACATTGAGTCATGCCCTTAGCAGGATGCACTTTAGGCAGGATGTAATCAATACCTACGGGAGGCAGAGCCATAAACTTGATCCCATAACAGGATGTAGCCACAGCCTATAAAGCCTAACATCCCTGCCTGATTAAGCAGGGGGAAATTCATTCATGGACACAGTGCTGGCGAAGACTGCTGCGTGATACTGGGTGACTGATTGCCAGTTCTATACGGACTTAGCCCTTTGTGATTACGTGGAGACAGGACAGAGCCATTGGCTGGGTGTTACTGCATATGGGATAGGTGGTTTCCTGGTTGGTTTTGCATGTTGGACAGTAGAGCATTGTGACTTATGAGTCATTAGATGCATTCTACGGACATTACCTCAGGTTGATATGAAATGGTGCATAATGTGTGTTAATCAGTAAATAAAGCCTATGATATATAATTACCTCTTAGAGTGCTCTCTTGGACTATTACTTAGTACAGGCCTTGCCTGGCAACTACTTTGGTATGTGGAGTTGGGAAAGGATTTGTTATTACCACTAACAACAACAGGAATATTTAAGGTGAGCTTTTAGACCTTATGCTACCCCAAATCCCCCCAACAAAGCATCCAGAATACTATGGTAGCAAATGCATCCTGGGCAGTAGTACCGGTCTCCAACACGGGGAACGCTACTATCTACTTGAAAAAGGGACAAGTCTTCGGAAATGTCACACATTCGGAAACAGTAACTGATAGTAATTTGAAGTTACCCAGAGTAACAGATAACGATGATATCTCGGATGACTTAAGTTGTATGAAAAACCTCATTAGAGAATCCGGAACATCGGAAAGAGTTTTATGATTTGCTCCATCAGTATAGGATTGCCTTTGCCAAACCCGGTGAAAAATTGGGTATGACAACTAAGGTAGTACATAAGATAGATACTGGAGAAGCAGAACCGTTTAAAATACCTTATAGACAGTTACCTTTAGCGAAGAAAAGAGTAGCTGAAGAAGAAATAAATAAGATGTTGGAACAAGACGTAATAGTCCCATCCAATAGTCCATGGAGTAGTCCTGTGTCTATGGTAACCAAAAAAGATAGTACTATCCGATTCTGTATAGACTACAGAAAGTTGAATGGAGTAACGAAAAAGAATTCGTATCCATTGCCAAGAATAGATTAAACCATTGACTCTTTAGGAGGCAATAGTTGGTTTTGTACCTAAGATCTACAATCAGGATATTGGCAGGTGGGAATGAATCCACCTGATATGGAAAAAACGGCATTTTCGAGTCACATTGGATTATTCCAGTACAACGTAATGCCTTTCGGCTTGTGCAATGCACCAGCTACATTTGAAGCAATGATGGAAACTCTCCTGAGTGACCTATTGTGGAAAAAGTGTCTTGTATATCTTGACGATGTAATAGTCTTTGGAAAGACATTCGAAGAATGTTCTAATAATCTTAAAATTGTGTTAGAACGAATTATTTCTAATGGTCTCAAACTGAAACCTAAGAAATGTAATATGTTAAGGAAGTCCATATACTATTTGGGCCGTATCATTTCAGATGAAGGGATAAAAGCTGATCCATAGAAAATAGAATCAGTTACGAATTGGAGTAGACCTAACTCACCTAAAGAAGTGAGATCATTCTTCGGCTTCTGTTACTATTACTGGGAATTCATCCCTAATTATTCTAGAGTCAGTTACCTTTTACAAATTTTAGCTAACTGGACTCCAGGAAGTACCAAGGATACATTTCCTTGGACGCATGAACAGGAATCTGCTTTTCAAAAGCTAAAGGATCTGTTCACGAGTACTTCCGTATTGCAATATCCGAATGAAACGGATCATTTCATACTGGATACGGATGCTAGTAATGATAGTATTGGCGCCGCACTTTCACAGGTCCAAAAGGGAAGAGAGGTACCAATAGCTTTTGCTAGCAATACACTGAGTAAAACTCAACGCAACTATTGCATGACTAAACAAGAACTGTTAGGAGATAGAATGCTAAGATTGCACGAACCACTTAGACATGTTAAATTAGCTTCTAATTGGGATGGTCCTTTTACAATAATCCAGGTTATTAGTGATTGTACAGTGATTATCAAATCAGATCTCGGACGACTGTACAAGTTGAACGTGGCTAGACTAAGAAAATGGTCTGGGAGGGAGACCTCCACAGAAATGTATGGTGAAGGATTCGATAAGATTTTGAATCTGAATCGAATAATGAACCAGGAGAAGAACCAGATACCGAAGAGAGGCAGGGGTAGGCCTAGGAAGGTATCTAAATCAGTACCGCCATTGCGAACACAGACTAAGCGCGGTGGTGTTAAAAAAGTCTCAGCAGGTGTAGACAATAAAAAGAGGAAGGGTGTTTCGAAGGCCAAGAAACGCCCAGAAAAGGCTCTTCGAGTTGTCAGGTCCGAAAAGGAACTATCCAAAGCTGGGATAGTCGTCCGCCGCAACCCTCGAATTGCCCAGAGGACTGCAGTGACCTAACCTGTAAACACAACGAGTGTAATGTTTTACATTTAAAATGGAACGGATAACAACTGACCCGAAAGGTCTAATTGTCGTCGCTGTATGATGTACCAGTGGGTAGTGGACGGATAATCCGGTGGATTTGCTTAAGCTTTCCATAAACTCCACTTAAATCCCTAGACGAGTCGACAGCATGACGAGTCGACTGACCTCTCATGACCCCACTCGCAAGCGTGGAAATGATGTCACGGAAGCTGGTGTGTCGCCATATTGTTTTTAGTAGAGATCGAGGCAGACGAGTGATCGTCCGTCTGCAGATTTTCTGCTAAAGAACAGTTCGCCCCACCCACAGAGTCGGTTCCCAGGAAGGCGGCTCCGCTTCTCGTCGGCCCCTGACGCCGTTAAGTTGGGAAAAGGAGTTGTTGGACTACCGTTTAGATTCCTTCATTCATGGCTGAGGAATCTGTAACCGTAGCCAAGATATCCGGTGACCCCGATAAGCTGACTCCAACTGCAGATGCTTTCCCGGAAGCATTATCACCTGATGGAGGTGGATGAATCCGCCGATCGGTCATTCGAGGACAAGCTGGCTTTATTCTCTTTGAATGAGCCAGAGAAGCTGGTTTCACCACTTCCTGCCGAGGGATCTGGAGTTGCTTCAAAGCCAGTAGAAGTACAGCCAGGTGCCACCGGATCCGAAACTACCCAGGTTAACGGATCCAAAAACCACCAAGAGAGGGAGAGGGAACCAATCCAGGATACAAGGTATCTGTACGTCCATCCGGAACTACAGGCACAGACAGTGAACTCTGATGGATCTCCAATTAAATTGGATCCTAAGTTACGAGACGCTATCGAGGATGTGATGCACCCGCTCGAACTCGAGGGGACGCCACTGGAGTGGCTTACGAACTGGACCTGGTTCCAGCGAGGACTCATGGTAGATATTTCCTTCCGAGAGTCGGTTTATGAAGCAGACAAAGCCTTCGAGCAGGGAGCCTATCACAAGCCCGATAGGTCTCAGTGGCACGTAACACGTGAGAATGTTAACTGGGTGGGTTGTGTGTCAGATTCCCGAGGCCAAACATACCCCCACCCTAGAACTGTCCAGCATGACCTTCATACCATGAGGGAGTTCAGAGAAGCCGCTTCCACATTCGAAAAGTGGGACGATGGTTAGTACATAGTAGAAGCCGAAGTTACCCAGGTCAGGAACTCATCCATCCTAGAACTGGATCGTTACACAGCTCTCCATATATGATTATCCAACGTCGTATGGCAGCTGAAGATGAAGCTCGATATAAATCATGAGTTGAGGAGACGGAAATAAAGGTAACCGCTCCTCCGATCCCCGATTTGAAATTAGATGCTAGAGGCTTGGATACTCCTAAATCCGCCTCTAGTGGCTCTACCGGAAAACCTGTGGATCCGGAAACCCCAAGCACCTCGGGTAAGGCTTTTTCCTCTGGAAAGGCTGAACCTGAAGCCAAGGATCAAGATCCGGAAGATTGGCAAGTATCGAAGAATAGGAGGTCTGCCTCACGTCAGCTTAAGAATCTGCCCGATTCTTTTAAAGCCAAACAGAAACCTAGTACCTCGGGTGCCAGCAGTTTGAGTGCCGCCATGTAGGTGGACTCATCTGACGAGGATTCTTTAGACGAATCCTCAGTAGAGTATGATGAGAAAAGTGTCAAATCTACTCAGACGGAAGCAGAGCATTGGTCTAATGCCAAATCTGGTTTTAAGACCCGAGTGCCAACCTGCTTCCGGGACTGTGCGTATGGAATGAAGAAAGACGGCTCCGACCCTATTAATAAAAATGGGGAATCAGATGACGAAGATTGGATGCGTCTTACGGACGAGGATCCCAATCCGAGCAAGGCCTATCATAAGATGTGGCTTATGCTAAATCATGCAGAAGGGTATTACACCTATACCAAGAGGCGGAAACTACGCTGGGCACTTGAGAAGTGGTACAGTGACACTCAAAAGTCCTGTCCCTTCTCTATCTGCCAGGATGCAAGTGATGTTTCAGCCCGGTTCGAGAGACATTTGGTAGAAACCCACTTCCACCATCACCCGGTCTACATCTGTGACCCGAGCAAGAAGGGGAAGAAATGTACTACAAAGGTCACTTACAACCGGCATAGCGATCTGGCAAGACCTCAGAAGAAGGGACATGCCGAAAGTCTCGATACAGCCCGTAAATGGATCATGGAGCTGCATCAGGAACTCATGAAGGAGTTCGACAGTTTGAGCACGGATGCTTGGACAAAGATCCGACCAGGGGACCAAGTCCTCTGTGAGGTTCCGAAATCCAAGGATTCGAAACTTCGAGCTAAGATTGTCCTGACTCCAGGGAAGGGCAAACTGGACATGCATGAGTCTTTGGCAGAAATGCGAAGAGTCGGGGAAAGATGGCAAAAGAGCACAAGAGAGAGTTAGGAGAGACCAGAGCCGGGATGGACCTGGTAATGGTCAGGGTAACCCTAGTACCCAGCCCAGGACAGATGATTGTTCCAGATCCCCCCTGGCATGTCACCCACACGAGCAGAGCCAGAGTACTCTTGTCTTCAAAAAACCTGGCCCTGCCGGCTATGCTCATGCAGCAGCTAAACCGGGGAAACTAGATAAAGATAGTTTCCTGTCAATGTCACAAGGCCCTGGACCTGAAAGTCAGACCTTGGTCATTGGGAAAGGGGGTCGCCTTGTACCTAAAAAGGCCCCAGCACCTGCAGCTGCCGGAGCTCCAGGTGTCGTATCTCCTGAGCAGGTACAGATGTACATGCAGATGGGGTTGAAACAAAACCCCTCCACCCGGTTACTGTGTCCCTATGGCACCTTCGGGTACGTCCGGAAGCCCAACATCTGGAAACGTTGCTCCTGTAGTAGCAACACCCCCCAAAAGTGTTACACTACCCGCCAAACCGAAGGATGCGATTACCATTAAAACCGGTAACGCTGAAATCTGGTTTGAGAAGTCACGCCAAGGGCCCTGCTAGCACTACTCATCCAAATGATGTCTTTTTTACGTAAATAACACGAGTTTTCACGTAAGAATGACGTGAATTGCATGAGTTGTGCTAGCTGGGGGGAGGCTGATGTCCAGAAGGCCATCTACACCCATTGGGAGAAATGTGTTAAGGATAGAGCTACAGAATTCCATCAGTGGGCGCCTGGAATCCGTAATCCAAGATGAGGTAAAATCTCGTGAGGAAGAAGCCATAGCTGTAAAAGAACAGGCAGCTATGGATGTATACATCCTGGAAAAACGCGTGAAAGAGGAGATTACCCGAAACACCAATCTGAACACTAAGTTCATGAGTTTTGGGACGGCACTCCCGAGTCGGCCCTAGACCTTCTCAGGAAGAAACACACTAAGAAATCCACTAAGTGTGTTCCGGGTCTCCCTCATATATTTTTTTTCCTTATTTGACGACCAGACTTAGTGTTTGCAAAAGGTATCTATACCTACCTCCTGATGATTATATATGAATAACACTTAGTCTATTCTATGTGTTCCGGGTTCCTTTATAACCAGATTTAGTCTCATCAGGATATAACTTTTGAAAGCTATCTCCTGATGTATCTGTTTCGGATTGAAAATACCCTATATAATATTTCCGAATAGTAGTTGTGCTGTCACGGATGCTGCTGATGTGGATATACTTACCTGCTACCTGTTCTACTTACCGGATGGACTTACCGATTCATCAATATTGTTGTTACTACACTTCCGAATCTACCTTTTGGACTACCACTTTATTATATACCAAAAATGACTACCACTACTGCATATTGACATACAGACTACCTATTAACACCATCCGGATTATTTCTAAAAACAATAGCACGCCTAGAGGATTATGGGTAGCTGCCCTATTCAACTTCCGTGTATATATATTTCTACAAATAGGATGCAATAGACAATAGCAGTTCCGTCCCGTGGTTAGCTGACCACAAACCTTTTCTACACACCACATCGGACTTCTAGACTATGCACAACGACTCATCAGTATATTGTATAAAAATGTTTTCATGCGAATTGTGTTTGACACTATTCTAATGTTCATATAACTATCATTTATACCTGTATTAACTTAAATGTTATAGTTATCTTACGGTTTCATAAAATAACCAGATCTATCTTTACTTGTAATAATATTTGATATGATCCGATATAAGTTATAATACACCAGATTGTCATAATTGTCTATCTATGACATATCATTGTATAATAATTATCTGGTGCTGGTGATAGCAATTTAGATGCATGAGATTGTTATATATGTGTAATTTTTCAAGTGTATAAAACTAAAATGGTAGCATGTCGAATATTTCTACCATAGAAATATGACTTAACTAAATGTATCATTAGATAGTATGGTTACATTTAAAGTCTTTATCAAGACTAAATACATTTCATGCTTGTTATAATAACAAACTCATTAAGGTATTAATGTGTGGTTTATTAAAAAATTAAACAGATCCGTTTCATACATCTGTTATTATCCACATTGTCGAATTGTATCGACTTTCCTATTCATTATTCGTAACTATTAATACTATCGAGTATGTTAAATATTTCTCATATGATACTTTAAAACTGTTGTTGTTATATCTATGGTTATACCTCTATTATTAGGGTAAGACATAATGTAATGTTATCCCTATATAATATATACTATAACTCCTGCCTAATTTCTGGGGGAGTAGTGTAGAGGTATTATACCATAACCTATGTACAGGTGCCGTCTGGCGTGGGGGGTGAGTCCAGTCACTGGGTGTTCCTAAGGTTCCGGGTAGGTGGCAGCACCGATCCGGGCCTGTGGGTCATCTGGCGACGAACACCAGGGTCCATATATAAAGACCGGGGCTCAGCCGCTACGTCAGAGGCCCTCCAGTCCTCCGAGCCCATAGACGTTTTCTTAATCAAGATTAGCTGCCCCACTATCATCTTCCGGGTAGCCGCTGAGTATCCAAATAAAACCGTTGGCATACACTTGAATAACTGCCTTGCTCCTTCTTTCTTAGACTGTAAGGCCTGAACCACCGAACTGGTAAAAACCATTACAATATTGAAATAATAGTGTGCCCCTGGTTCCACTACCGTACCATAAATAAAAGCGTAATAGCGATATGTCAATATATCGGATCTTAGGAGTAAAGCGGGGTCAATAGTCTATGATTGGATGTCCCTACAGCGTGGACAGTCAAGCGCGGCAAACGTGAAACGCTGGACAGTGCGCGCGGCACGCGAAATGCCCGAGGCTCCTACCCAACGTAATAAGTTGTATCCGGGTTGTATCCTGTGCACAGCACTGCCATCTTGTGTCTAAAAATAGAGGCTGGGAATGTTTGGCGTTGCCACGGGACTAACACTCTACGTCAGATCAAATATTCGTGAGTTTTTCTGTATTTGATGATGCTACACAGGTGTGGCACAGAGAAGTGACGTGTCGGCCGTCAAGGGAACATGTTGTACACGTTGTTAATCTGATTAAGTGGCCAAATTAAAAGCAGCAATGATGAAGTTGGTTTGAGCGATAATAGGGGTTTCTTTGCATACTAGACTAGTAACTAGTGCTGCTTTCATGGGTCCCCTTTCATGTGAAACTATGGTAGGTTAGGGGAACGCTTTTTACCTCAAGAATATGGCCTCCAACCCCTATGTTACATAATGATTAGGCTATGTACGAGCCTAATTAGGTTGATCCCCCCTCCCGTCAGAGACAGAGTCAGAGGCTCTATTAACTTCTAAGACTAAGATAGGCACTTACCTAATATTTCAAGACTTTATCCCATTAAAACTATCTAATGATCAATGGATGGATCTTGAGAAAAGAAGTGGATTTGCTTTTTAAATGAAGTCTCTATGTCAATTTTAAGTGGAATTATGACCGGTCAAAGGTACCAAATCAGACCTAGAATTCTGCCATATGATAGTTAAGAGTTTAATTTGGATCTAATTTTGTGATCAAGCAAGATGAATCCAAGGTATACTAGATCACTAAAATGATTATTTTGGGCAATTTTCTTTTCAGATAAGCAAGATATACCCTCAAGAATGTAAATAATGATACATTTTATCATAATCAAACAATGTAAAAGCAAATTTTTGATGTCATCTTTTCCCTTGAACTGTGCGCTCTGACAGAACCACGGCAGAATATCGTCTTTGACTCAGGATGTTTGAATGATCATAACTTCCATTTAAATTGACATAATAACTTCATCTAAAAAGCAAAACTACTTATTTTTATCACAGCTATCAATTTCTCACCATATAAAATGCATCCAATAAGGTCTTAATTGATAGGTAAGTGCCCAACATTGGGGAGGTTGGGATAAGTGTCCAGAGATAATCTCGCCAAAAAAGTTTGCAGGGTCTGTCAAACATACTGCAGCCCCTTAGAAAAAGAAAATGAAAACATTTTCTAGATCATTTTTAACTATAGAACAGGTGGGAACCATTTATTTTTAGGTGCTCAATGATCTTCTCATAATAAAATGGTTCTAAACTTTTAGTTGAACTTTGATGGGGTCAAAGGCAAAATTCCCTGCATTCAACCTTGTACAAAAAATAATCATTTTAAAGGTCTAGCCAAGCCTGTTAAAATGAGTCCTTGTTTGTAAAGATCCTCCAGTAAATAGTTTCAGAATAAGCTTGCAAAGAAGGGAGAGTTTAACACTACCCAGTTTCAGCTTTATCACAGTTTCACACCTCTCCTGCAGCAGACTCACACAGTGGAGGTATTTCAGTGCCTAACTAAGAGTAAGAATAAGGAACGAGTCATTTATTGCAATTTGAATTGCCCACATATTTAGTTTTGACCACCCCCCCCCCCCATTAAGGGGCTCTTTTTCAAAATGACACCCCCCCCCCCCCATAGCTGACCGCAGACGGGACCGACTGGATCAGCCGATCCTGATGATCAGGAGTGTCTGCAGGGACGTCCGATCCAGTCGGTCAATATCAAAACAAAAACATGTTTGATCTTCCCGATCGGATCGGGATGATACTCCTTAGATATAGATCGAGTCTGGCCTGTCTGCGGTCGCCTTATATCGAACTAGAGACATGATTCATTGAGACGAAAAGTCCCGTAACTACGGCAACGGTCTGATGTTGGCACACCGGATGCCGGGGATAAAGTGGTGCTCTGCGCTTTGCGATCCCTGTCATGTACCATAATAAAGATGCTACACTGGAGCCCTGCACATATTTTAAACACATATTGCGGCCACTATAATGCTCCAATCTCTTATCTATAAATACAGTATCATCATCTCTCCCATTAGATCTTACTGGCTTAATGATAGTATGATGAGTGTGATATATTTGGAGAATTTAGACATTGAATGGTGCTGGCATTGATGAGGCAGACAAAATTGTCCCCTGGACAATATGGCGTGGTCCGTCTGCATGTGACACGTAACCCTGGCGACGTGCTAGGCATCATGGTTCCCACCCGCACGAATGAAGGGGCCAATTCCTTGATCGAACAAGCCTCCCACCTGGCAATAAATAACTCGTCCATAAACTAAAGGGAGTGATTTTTTTTAGCAACAGCCAGGGCAGGGGTTGTTTTTGAGGGGCCATCCATAACTCATTCCCCCCATTAGGGTTAGCTTTCTCGCACCAACTCACGGCCTCTCGAGGCTGTTTGTCCGAGGCTCCGCTGATTTTGTGCTCTTTATCATGTTTACTTTCACCTCAAATATCTTCAATATTCCTCTGCAGAGATGTCAGAGTTTCAGATTTTCTCTGATTTCAGAGTTTCAAAGGTGATACTTTACTACAGAAATAATAAGAAAAAAATTTAAAATGAATATTTTATAATTCTGATAATCCTTAAAGATACACCAAACCCTAAGTGATTAATTTTGAAGGTATTTGTCACTCTGATTAGGGTATAACCCCACTTTTGAAGTGCCCAAAAATAATTTTCAGAGTTTCGCCAAATATCGAACTGACATCTCTGCCTCTGATTTCACCCGGAATCAGGACGATTTTGGATGAAGCAAACCCATATTTATCAAATATCTATTTGGGTTGAAATTTTTTTATTTGTGGAAGAAGCTACAGACGCTCAAAGTAAACATAACAAAGAGGAAAAAGTTGGGGGATCCTCAGACAAACAGTGGCGAGATGGCGAGTTTTGCCATGAGAAACTTTACCCTAATGGGGCTGTGTACAAATGACGTCATGCTTTTTTTGGCCATTTTAGACCCCCCTCCCCCCCTTGTCATGTTTCGTCATACAATGCTTGACCCCCCCCTTAACATGACGTCATGCAGAGATACCCCCCCCCCCAGCCCAAAGTACATGAAGAGAGTATAGCAAATTGAGATGGTTCAAAGGGACATGTATATATACATATTGGGTTAACTTAATGGTGCTGGAAACAGGTGGGGCTTTTTCCACCATCCCTGGTCCAAAACCGTGCTGGGCTAATAATGAGTGTGAATTGGTAAGGCCTAAAAAATATTGTTGTGTTCAGGTAATCGGTCGAAAAAAAAAAATTAGAAGTTTTAGAAGCGCCAACCTAAAAAAAAAACAACCCTACCTACTACCTACCCTAATTTTTTCGACCTTTATTATATCCATGGGGGTAAATGGTTTGGGGTAGATGTCTGGGGGTAAATGTCCATGGGGGTAAATGGTTTGGGGGTAGAAGTCTGGGGGCAAATGTCCAGGGGGTAAAGGTCCTGTTACCTCACATCCTCATGAGAGGTAAAGGAAAGGAAATAAGAGAAGAAATCAGATCTAGCCGACAGTTACAGTGGCTTCACTGAATTACAAGTGTAACATTACAAGTGTGGTAATATGATTACACATATATAATTAAGGTCAAACTTACAAAACAATCATTTTACTGTAAGGCATAATATAAGGCATAACCCCTAGAGTCCCATTCAGAAAAAAAACAGAGAATAAGCTGTTTGTTTCCAAGGGACAGTTTGTGATTTATCAACAGGGGGAGCAGGATGCAGATTAAGGGGGGAAGGAGGAAAAAAATTTTGACACCTCAAAGTGGGGAAGGGGGCAGAGAAAAATGTTATGCCTTTTCTGTGAACTACTGTAGAACAGGAGGGATGACCAGGGCAATCTGTCCGAGGGGGAGGGGGTCATAAAATTTTCAGATTTCTTCACGTCTGTATGGCAATCTACCCCACCCCTCAGGCCTGTTGATGAGTAATGAGCAATCCCTAAATTACCAATGGGTTTTTGAATTGTGAAATTTATCAAATAGAATAGAAGTTGGGTCATTTGAATCTTTCTACTGAATTCTCAATGCCAGGGTACTTCTTACCCACATAGATCAACCTATATATGGGGTCCTTTGGTTAAATGAGTCTAACTATAAGGGTATTTCAAAGTGGTATGGGGCCTGGGTTAGAGGTAGGATAGAGAAGTGGACCAACACTGACACTTATGGCAGTGACAATCATTGAGTGGGATGTCTGAGGAAAGCATGCCTGTATAGGTAATATATATTTCATAACAGATGAATGCATTAAACTTCCCTACCTTTACAAATCATTTTTTTCTTGTCAAAACTGAAGCAACTTGCAGTTTTCTTTCATGACAAGATGTCATGCAGCCCATGACCCCCCCTCCCCCCCTTGTCATGCTTGGTCATGGGGAGTGGGACCCCCCCTCCCCCCCTCCTGCATGACGTCATTTGTACACAGCCCCAATGAGGTGAATTCAAATGATGTCATGCTGGAGGGGGGGGGGGTTAGGCCCGTCATGCAGGCCCGGCATTACAGGATTAATTTTCTGTATAGCCTCAACATTGCAAAGTAAGCAAAAAAAACTACGAGTGGGGAGGGTGATCAAAAATGGTCAAATTTGGCATGAGGTCATTTCTAGATGGCCCTTGAGCAGTTTTAGTACCAATTTAACTTTTTATAATAACCCCGCTAAGGCCACATTGTCAGGTTCAACTTCGCTAATTTCTTTATAAACGTCCATGTTGCCTTTGACAGATGAGGCACCTGTAGATGCCCACAAAACTCGAGATGGACTCGGGACTTCTTCTGGTCGGCTCCAGACCAGGATCTGCTGAACCACCCAGGGGTTTCAACGGCACCTTCCAGGTAAAAACCATCATCAATTTTAGCAAAAATTAGTAATAAAATGCAGAGATGTCAGACCTTCAGATGTCCATCTATTTTCAGATGTTCAAACTTTCCCTAAAAATCAGAAATTTCAGAGGCTTCTTCCAAATTATGGTTATAATTTGGATAGAGAGAATTCCATTAATGTTAGATACCCTTACAACATTTCCTTTCTACTTCTAGGGAACATAAGACAGAGCATGGTTCAGGCTTTAACAGATGGAATCAAGCATGCCTTGTGCTGCCCTCTAGCCTTTTCTAGACAAACCACCTTTCAGAGCTCATTTCAGAGGACATGAATCTAAGCTGGCTGCTGATTGGCTGAATTTTTTATGCATTTTTTTCAAAGGTGACCAACCGTTCCAGAGATAGTTTTAATGGTTTTGACTGAGGGGAACAGGTTGAAATGAAGGCAAGGAGTGTGCTTTGGGGGAATGGGTGCTTTGGGGGAATGGGTGCTTTGCTAACACCCAAATATTTTCAGAGGTTGAGGCTATACCCAACTGACATTTCTGAAAATGAAAAGAAATAAATAAAAATGTCTACCATAAAGGTCAGAGTTACATTAGCACAACGGTCATCTGAAAGAATTGCCGCTGCTGTATGAATAGTAGAGACATTTTACAAGTTGTTTGCAGTTATATGAAGCATGGGTTTTTATTCTGAGCAACATAAAAATAATAAGATGCTGTCTAAAACACTTGAGTTCAAAACCGTAACACAATAATTAATGCTCATTTTAAACATCTGGTTCCTTGGCTCTTTTAGGTGGAGACGCCCGAAACTCCTAAAACCCGGCCGTATATAAGTAAATACCAGGAGCGCCTCTTCTCTGGTCCAGGATCTCAGACTTACTCAAGCCCCAATGTACAGTCTAGTGCACTGATATCAAAAGCTAACAGGTCTCAGTCAGAATCACCGGTCATACAGCGGAGGAAAACAGACACTTCTCCCAGGCCATCCACGCCAAAGCGAGGAAGTCAGAAAACTAATCCGAGTTATGTAGACGAGACATTGTTTGGTGATCGGCCTGTGGAAGCTAGCTTTGCCGCACCATGGGACGATGGCAAAAAGACTGTGTTTGTAATGGATGCAACAGATTACAAACTCCAACAAAAGCTACGAGAACAGCGGGAACGGAGTACCAAAGACAGCCCAGCTAAGCGCTCATCCCCAATGGTGGCTTCCCATACTGTATTAAAATCACAGAAAAACAGACAGAACTCCTCTGGTAAATTTAAACCTAGTCATGTGGATGAATTGCTCTTTGGAAGCGATAACCCTTATGCGAGTAACACTCCGTCCTGGCAAACAGCTCCTTCACCGGGACCAGACCATGACCCGCTAAACACAGGTCGTTTGTCTGTGGGTGGAACCCGAGCACCCAGTCGTGAAGGCCGCCCTCCAAGTCCAGGACGGCCACTCTCTGGTCGCTCCCCTTCTCCAGCCGGCCGTCCCCGTAGTGCCAATAGGAGGGGTGCAGACCGGCATAATGCCTCCTACGTTGATGAAACACTCTTCGGGCCTCGGCCGGTGGAAGCCGACTGGCCGGCACCATGGGAGGACTTGGAAGCAGAAAAAAAGTGTGGCCGTCCGCTATTGTTTGACGGGTCCGACCACAAAGTGACAATTCATCACGGTAACCAGAGACCAAGCAGTGCTAGGTCTAATTCCCAATCAAGGCCTGGATCTGCCAAATCAGGAACATCAAAACCAGCCCCATGGAGATGAAACTAATATGTGAAAAAGGCACCAAAAACAACAGGCTTGTTTAAAATTGGTGAATGATGCCTTTTATGAGGCTTCATGTTCATTTCTCATAGAGCCCTGATGCAATATAAATAACTCACTAGTGTTGCATTGATGCTACATGACAACACTTTGGATGGGTGGTAACAGTCTCAGTAAGCAATATGCTGTAATGCAGAATAAGCGGGTTACTTACCATGACTGTTGCCATATGCCTCAGTGTAGGAGTATGCTGCAGTAAAGTGTAAAGGACAAATGGAATAAAGTTCTACCCAGAATAGTTTACTCAACATGGATATTCATTAACAGGTGTAGAGATTGTTCAGTTCAGTCTTTGTCCTACACTGTTCGTTTGATAATGCAAACAAAACCCTTGCCTTTATACTCCATTACAGATCTGGATATGACGTGAATGCAGAGGTATATTTTTTTTTGTATGTGAATATGAAATCATGTTGAAATGAATGCTAGTTTTTAACTTTGATTTATCCTGACTTCAATGATGTAAAGAATATAAGTTTTATATTACTTTGTAATACATGTGCCTTATAGAATGTCTCTCAGTTAAATACTTCGGTAGGACATTCATTAATTTACATTAGTCATCATAAGAATAGATAATCTATGAATGTACACGGTAAGTCTATCTTGCCGAATGTTACCAAATGAAATCTGCAGAGATGCCACTCAGTGATAGCTAAATATTCGGAAATGATCCTGGATTTTTGAACCTATAATAGGAAATAGCTGTAGGTATTACAGCCAAAAATTCGGAATTCCTCAAAAGTTAGGCATCTCTGAATCTGTGCAAATACTCTGTAGTGTGTCCTGCTAATTTAAGCCGCCATAACCTTGGGATGAAAAGTCCAGATCATTGATGGAAAAATCTATTGGTCCAGTATGTATGCATAATTCGTCTCTATGATTTCTTAAGCCACCACTCTGCCATTGGATTACCAATGACCAATCTACCCCTATGGGTTTATGTCGATAATGTATATTATTCATAAAGTAAGTCGACTAGAAGACAAAAGTAGAAAAATATATCACTTTATTTTTAACACAGAGTGTTCCACTGAAACTAACCCAACAACTCTGAGATGTAAGTTTTTGCTATGTGCAAAATACATGACCCAAATTGGATATATTCATTGATATACCTATCATGCATATTACATTTATCCACAATATTTAGTCTTATATATAACAATGGACAAGAAGAATGGACATACCGGTAATACCTTTTACATATTTCATATATTTATTGGTATGAGTCCAGATAAAGACCTTGCTGATCAGTTAGGCTACAACAGGCTGTATAACGGTGTGTTGGGAGCACACTGACCAACTCGGTCTTTATTAAGTACATGATACTTATCAAAATAAACCTATTTTACCACAAGGTAGATCTTGTTCTTTGTCTCCGAATACTCTTGGTCCAGGGTGAGCCCTAGATTTGGCTCGAGTAAATTTGAGGGATGAGAAACCGCCCCTTGATAATAGAACCTGGAGATACTGGTTTTGGATGATATTGTATAGGCTTTTGCAGCTTGAAAAACTCTGAAATCCAGAGAAGTCCTGAAGACTTTTATCCCTGCAGGTGACTCGATATGAAGCTAACATTCTCAAAAATGAAGACTTCATACTGGCAAGACATAACGTCTCCATGCGATGAATTCATGTAAATATCCTTGTTTCATTAAACAGCATGAGATATAGAAAAGATTTTCATCAACGGCATTCCCAGCAAAATAAATGTGTTTTTTTTCTGTACTTGAGATTTCCTCTCCCAAAAATAAATTGTTGATGCCCTATTGTTTATTTCAAAGAAGTTAAAAATCACCTTGCATGTCTTGTCCCAGAACTTCTCAATAGAACATGCAAACAATCTGTGATTTCAAATGAGAGATTTCTTATCAAATGGACCAAAGGGACTTCTGACGACATACTACGGTAAGCGTTAAACTACTCCCTAGTTTAATATTATGCAATGATTGGGGACAAGTCATTTATTGCCAGGTGGGGGGGGGGCTTATTAGATATAGGGGGGGCATTTTGAAAAAGAGCCCCTTGGTGGGGGGGGGGCCAAAACCCAATAAATATTTACACTGGGGGGGTAGGGTTAAAACTGAACATTCAAATCAAATACCCATTGTGACGTGTCATTCCACAAGCATATCCGATTTGGGGGGGGGGGGGGGTCATTTTGCAAAACCAGTTCTTAGTGGG
Organism: Acholoe squamosa; assembly: GCA_949317995.1. Taxonomy (NCBI): domain Eukaryota; kingdom Metazoa; phylum Annelida; class Polychaeta; order Phyllodocida; family Polynoidae; genus Acholoe; species Acholoe squamosa. Next base: position 38,221,897 of record OX439049.1, read on the forward strand.
GAGGGGTCGCAATCATTTTTGTCAAGAGTGGTGGGGGAGTCGGAAAAAGGTCTGCCAATCCGCCAAAATCCATCTAGCCCCCCCCCCAGCTGGTAATAAATGACTCCCCCTTACCATATTCACCCTTTGAGCGCAGATTTCCGATGTACTTTGGTGAACATCATATATGAAAACACCATAGTTCCTTATCACTGATTACTCAAGCCATATGCCAACCGTATCTTCTATCCAGAATAGCATAAGATACATCATACCGACGATTATGAAGCATTAAGCGGTTCTATAGTCTCATATAAATGTCGGAATTCAGATTCTTATAGATATGTACAGCATTCATGTCTCTCAGTCCATACGTTAAGTTGATCAAACTCTTCTGGCTCAAAATGAATCAATAGTTGCCTTTTCTGTCGTTTTGCATCAATGTCCTGCCAGATCTACAATCTACTCGTCATACCTTTTACCAAAGACACATGAATCAACAACTCCCTCAAGGAACTTCATCATGGTCAACACAAAATTGGTACATACGTATAATTGACAATCACTTGTATTGATTACTCATTTAGCACTGCGGATTATTCCTATTCACTCACGTTATCATATCGCCTAATATGCCTTATATGCGAGCCTAGGTATAGCATAAAGGAATCGCCCCGAGGAATTGCCCAAGTATGGGATGCGGCTTGTAGGCGTATATTTAACCAGATAAAACAGTTATGTACTAAACGTCGTTTCTCAACCCCCAATTGCCGCTTTTAGCTTCTCCCACAGTTGAAAGTGCGGTTTATACACATGAGATAACAGTAGATAACTAAGCACAGTCTGGTTCAAACATCAATCATTCATTTGGCACTGGTAGATCAGAGGCCCTAGAGGCAGTGGCAGTTTCATAGTCTACTTAAACCTGATCCTGATTTTAAGGTATTGGCCATTATCACACACATAAATCACCAGGGAGACAGTCCAGGACACTGACATTCCAGTAATAACTTGGCTTGGAGAAGGTATGCTTTACAGTTGGTAATTGCCGACACTTTAGTTGACTACTATTTCTTCATGGAGGGCCTGGATCTGGGCGATCTTACTCTCATCCAACTTGTGAAGCTCTCTGAAAAAAAAAAGGAAATTGGAATTTTGTCTATACTTTCGATTTTTATAGAAGTTACCTTATAAAATCGTTGAATCCAAAGGGCTCTTGTAAAAGAAAAGCTCTATTTTTTGCACTGGACAATTTTTACATTCTGGTACTACCGTAATCTACCGCGTAGAAGGCGCGCCTTCTACGTGAATCAGATTGGGGGGGTGCGCCTTCTACACAGGTGGTAAATTGCCTTCAGTTAGGGGTGCGCTTTATAGGGGGGGGGGGGTATTTTTACTATAGAGCAGTACTAAACTGACAAAAATCTGCCTGGAGGGGTGCGCCTTCTACATGAAACCACCTTCTCTGATTTGGGGGTGCGCCTTCTATGTGAGCTGCGCCTTCTATGCGGGAGATTACGGTAGTATGTGGAAAGAGGTAGTAAAGATATTCCCATTTTTCAAAGTGCATGAAAGATGACTTACCTAAACCATTCAATTCTGTTTGTTGTATTTTCGAAGTCCTTGGCTTTTTTTGTAGCAACTTTAATAATCTGCAAAATGGAGAAGCAAACGTTTAAGTACATGTATATACGATGACATGTACTTCTGTAAGCAAATACTGAAAACTAAACTCTGAAATAAGTAAGCATCAAGATTTTAATGGACATTTGAATTTGAATTTTACAATATCAGTCTCAGGATGCCTCGATGCGTCATGCGTACCATGCGCTACCACTTAACTGCAGGGTCAGCAGGATAATTCAAATACAATGTGAGGCATGTATCAGTAAAATCTGATTACATTTGTACAGGATGTATAAAATGTATTTGGAACTTCAAAATCAGAGTCAGAGAAAACCTTGAAGAATAAAACGAACAATTAAAAAATGAGGCTAGGAATCGCCCCTCCTCCCACATGCACATGCATCCTTAAAGACATTAAATGCCAGTGTTGAACAACCTACCTCTTCAGGTATGTCTGCAAGACGTGCAGCGTTGAAGCCATAACTCTTGGGGCATGCACCACCGATGAACTTGTAGAGGAAGGTGATGGTTTCCTGACTGGGATCCTCAGAGTTCTCATTCTCTACCATACACGCCTGAAAAAAATGCCAGTCAGCGATACAAGGCAGGATGGGGAAGAGAACATAACCTTGGCTTTAAAAGAACTAGATTGGCTAGATTCTCAGAATATATAAAATATTTCTCAAATAAGCGAGAATTTGTAATAGCAAAGAGAAATCTATGGAAACTGACTTGAAAAGTTTCCTTTTGTGAATTTTTAAAGTTCATATCAAGGGAAATGAGAGTGATTAAATCTATGTGTCCTATGTTAAAGATGCTATCCCAGCTAAAATTTTGTCATTTTTCAGTAAAGCCATTTTATGTATGAGTTTTTCCTTCCTATAAATGCTCCCTGAGTTTTGAGACAACATGCATTATATTTCCCCATGATATATGGGCTTTATAGCTCAGAGTTTTTACTGTAGGTCGACACTAAAACAGCTGGATAACATAGCATTGTTTTGGTTTGTCATGGATGAGTGACCAGCTCTATAGTATGGGTCTCTGCATGGCTCAATAGTGGCACCTTGTGGTCAGGTAGCTCACTGCTTGCCCTTGGATCAACAAGGTAAATGGAACCTCTGTGATAGGCCTCATAGGGTTCCCCTTTGGGATGTTGATCTACACATAGCTAATGTGATAGAGGACAAGCTGGTGGAGCCCCCTATGTGGTAGCTCTTGACTGGTATGGAACTTGACTCATATTTCCCACCATAGGAAAGAGGTATTCTGACTCTAAGTGTCTTCTGTCTCCACATACGGGTGACACTCATATCATGATATGCACTATTCAATATGGGAACAGGTTATATTGATCACAGACTGATTCATTAATCACTTTCCAAAAGGTCGTTTTAGTTGAAATTGCATCTTTAACTGAGACCCCCTGAAAAAAATGTTATTCTTTAAAAGTCAATTGATGTTTTGGGACTCACCATGTGGCCCAGTCGTATGTTAGGGTCGTGTGAGAATTCCTCGACCAGCGAGTGGTAATGCGTTGAGAAGAGGGTGCGGCATCCAATATTCTGTGACACCTCCTGGACAACAGCACAGGCAATGGCTGTCCCGTCATATGTTGCAGTGCCACGTCCTAGAAGGCAAATAAAGCTGTACATATATTTGTATACTTTTTTCTATATCGATAACGACAAAGTAATTACATCTGCTACCGTAAATTCTCTAGTATAAGTCACACCCTTATAAAAGCCGCACCCCCAACCTTAGAATGGCCTGTAAGCTGCACATGAGGCTTGAAAATTGGAGGTTTAGTACTTTTCTATAGTGCCAAATACTCTCCTATAAGCCCCACCCCTCCTATAAGCCGGACTTTAATTTGGGTTCTGGTACTGGCCGCAGCTTATATGTGACTATTTACCATGGGATACATAGAAAATATTGTTGTGTTACAAACCTAATTCGTCCAGAAGAACGAGTGAATGCTTGGTTGCATGTTGGAGAATAGCTGATGTTTCACTAAGTTCCACAAAGAATGTACTCTCCCCTGCCATGATACGGTCGCTTGCTCCAAGACGTGTGAAGATTCTGTCTACCGGAGTAAGGCGACATACCTCCGCTGGTGCATAGCATCCCTGGAAGTATGAACATCATAGCTTATTATGGTACATTTTGTTGATAGAGTCAATGTCTGGCTATTTCTGGCTGCCATTTTTCAAGTTTCTGTTGACCCTTACTTCCTAATGGGGTTATATTTTATAGAACGCCGCCCCCCCACACGTCAAGCAGACTGGCCTTTGAAAGGTCTATTCATTCAGTTCAATGACCTGTCTCAAGAGTGAGTGAGTAATAGATGTTAAACACCATTTCGACAGCTACGGTAATATTCATGGCGAAAACTGTGTCACACAATTTCACAGAGGAATGTTTTGGTACCCACGCATATGTACACCATGCACATCCGAGGGGGTTGGAAAGAGGATATTGACCCTTTTAAGAGGGCCTGTCTCAAGAAGGTGGAATGAAAGCCACTTTATTGCTACCATATATCCCATCTCTTGACTCATTTGATGTGTGATATTGATCTGCTAAGGTCACACCAAAAAAAATAATCTAATCTACAGTTTTGGGTTTTGAAAAAAGATGGTGTGAGCGACCCTTTTTATTTTCTTTTTTAAGAATTTTTTGACAGCCAATGGGTTCCTTGCTGGAAAAGTGAGGCGAGCAAAAAAGATTTATTCAAAATCTTTTTTTGCCAAACATCACAGAGAGTAAAAACCTGTAGAAAGTGAAGTGAGTGAAATCAGTAGACAAGATTTTTTTCAAAGAAAAAAAAAAGTATTTCCGAAAATATGGAGAGGGCGATCCATAAACCAACCTATGTTTTTTTTTGGTGTGGCCTAAAAGTGCTTAAAAAGTGGGAAAAGCTAGCCTTTTAATCAGCTAGCTCTATGATATTATGTTGGAACATAAGTCTAACTCACTAGTTGTGCCAAAGTGATGATGACGCCCACTTGCCGCATCAGGGTAGATTTACCTCCCATGTTGGGTCCCGTCACCAAGACAACCTGACTCGCTGCTGCATCACCGCCATCTTGGGCATCCTGTAAAATAAATACAATGTCTTTCACACATTTTACAGGGATGAAAGTCATAGAGCATGAAAATCCCTGAAATGGGACAATATTGGCCCAAAAACCTGGCTTTTTATAAGAATGTATTCATAGGGCCTGGGAACTTCAAAATCCCTGAAATCAGGGAAATCCCTGAAGAATTCCATCCCTGATTTTAAGAAAATAAAGTGAATTAGATAACCGGTAATCATTTATTTAAATAAAGTATTAGCCTGTCTAACCGGCAAAGGTAGGGATCTCTTGTATATATCAATTGGCGAACATAGAGTGTGGTCTAAACATGAAATATGAGGTATTCCATTTTAATCTTAGTCCTACATGAATGTGTGCCGATGGTCACATATCCCTATCAATGGTACAAATACTTACGTCAATCATTCCAATAACTGTGTCGTTTGGTATGAAGTCACCACCACTGAATGTCCGTGCAATACAAGGGTGTCGGCCTTCTCGGATCTCTAGAACGGGCTGCAAGATGAAATCAAATGCACACATGATGACTTCAATCCTTCTTCTTTGTACTTTATTCAGCAAAATAATCAACTACTTATTCATATCCTAATAATTCTATAAAAAGGAGGGAAAATGTAATGAAAAAATAACCTCACCATAGTGTCATGGTTCGGAGTGATAATTTCAGGACGACACATGACTCCATCTCCGCACCGTGAGAACTGAGACAAACTGATGAGTACGTCCAGGACCGCCAGACACTGGACCCCCGATAACCATGCCATGTGGCTACAACCAAGTAACACATATATTTTAAGACATCAGTTTCCCCCAGTAGTTACCTCTAGCACTTTTAAAGCAGAATAGTACATTTAATCCTTTAAAGGCTGATGGTGCATTTATGCATTACATATCCTCTAGTTGTGTGTCATAATTATAGTCACAAGGTAGTTGATATTGAAAATCCCTCAAGAGAAATATAAATCCTATTAATTAACTACAATGTTGGTAGACTAGCCCTGATCCTGTGCCCATCATTTTTCACATTTCTGTAGGACAACATACATGACAGAGTTTGCCTATTGTCAGTCGTTCACATTACCAACCTTTTGTCAAAAGCGAAGAAGATTCTACGGAGACAGTCCCTTAGAGCGGCATCTCTACGATCCTCAGCATCCATCATTTGAGCGAGTAGGTCTTTGATTTCATCAGTCCAGTAACGACGGAAACCCTTACGTGACGACGTCACTTCATAACTATTGGGGACCTTCTTTGACGCGCTGTCAGGCACTTCTAGTTGGAACCTGTTCTTCGCAGTCCCAAAGTAGGACACACTCTACAAAACAAGATTATAAAATATTTAAGGAAACTCCAGTCTTCAAGGCTATCAAACACGTTATGACATCTGAAACTAATTAGTGGAAGAGACAGTTCTTGTACTTTAACTTATAAATGCTCTTTCAGATAGAATCAGATCCTTTGGATTTAAGGTGTCCGGATTTACATTTAGAAGTAATAACATTTTTTCCAGCCAATGGATTCCCTGGATCAAGAACCAAGAGGATTGAGGACCAGAGGTATTCTCAAAAGAAAAATAGTGACAACCTCAATTCCACAATATGCTTCTTTTTTCTTATATTTTTACATAAAAGCAATATTCATAGACTACCGTAAACTCCCGCATATAAGACGCGTCCTCTACGCCAAACAAAATGCTGGGGAGTCTCATAGCTTTATCTCAAGTTGGGGGTGCGTCTTATACGAGGGGTAATTTTTCTATAGAAATGTACTAATCTTACAAAAATCACCCTTAAAATGTGCGTCTTATACGCAAAAATGCATGTGCTAAGTTTGGGGTGCGTCTTATACGCGCAGTGCGTCTTCTACGCGGGAGATTACGGTAATTATTCTTTTCAGGTAACCTGATGATAAATTTTCTTTCGCTTACTCGGCATTTAAGGAAGTCCCTTTGTTCTTCCAAGTACTCGTCAAGTGCGTTTTTTGTCTTCTTTATGTCGGCCATAGCTTCGTCATACTCTGGGTCGACACCCTTGTTGGGGGTTATGGTACCCTGAGTCTTTGCCTTTTGTTGGTCGAACGCTTTCTGTACAACAATAATGTGCAGTCAGTTCCAGCTCTTTTAAATGTCACCTTGTTTTAAATAAAGAGTTTTAGAGACACGCAGATCAACTCAGTCATAGATATGACCTACCGGTATTTGATAGAATTTGAATTTCTAATTCATGAGATAACAATTTGGTGTCATATTCATATTCTTTACAAATGCAAAAAAAAAAAGAAGTAGTATCGTGAATATGGATTTGTTGAACACTTTGAAAACATAAATTTACACAAGGGAAGTATTTCCTTGTCATGAGGAATTCAGACGAGCAAGTCAAAATTCAGGAAAACCATGCTTTTTGGTATCAATATAGTGTTTGGTAATTCAACTCACAGCAAAGAACTCAAGTTGTTCAGTCAGGTCAGGGAAGCGGCCACCATCGCCTTCCATTAACGTTGTCTGTCGGAGTAACTTGGACCTAGGGGGGCAGTTATGATATGTATTATTGGTTTTCCAAATGCAAGACAAATAGTGGATCCCTATATGGATATGATACAGATATGACGTGTATTATTTGTCTTTTGTCCGAGTGGAGTTTCTGCAGGAATCAGCCCATACAATGTACATGCTTCACACGAAACCTTGGTTCGAAAGTCCCTGGCTTTCAATACCACTAAACTTTCCCTGTTTTCCCTGACCCAAGGGAACCAACACTGACATATTTTATATTTTAGTGCACAAAAAGGAATAATGCTTTTGTAGCCGTTAACACTGGACACTGATTCAATTTCAAAGGAAATGAGAAGTCTTATAACACATACTTAAAATTCTTGGCACTGGCCTTGAACGTACTGATGACATCCTTGGCAGCAGTGAAGCCGCTGAGAGCCGATAGAAGGTCCTCTATTTTCCGCTTACTGTACGTCAGATCCTCAAAGAAGACAGCTCGTCCATCAGGGTGGTCCTTACTGCGGTTAGCAGACCCTAATGTGTGGATCCTGAAGTGGATAGACAATTACATGTAAAAGAAAACCTTGTGTATAATGTGCAATTTATGCATGTATATGCACCCTGAGTTCAAGGGCATGCTGAAATTCTCAAGGGTCAACACCCAAACCCTAAGTACATGACAGTTGATGATGTAAAGTAGTAGATATTAAGGCGATAAGATTATCCTAATCATCACTCACTTGCTGAGAAGGCGCTCCAGGTCTGGTATCTTTTTGAGCACTTCAGTTGCCATGGCAACAGCATCTTGTGCCTCCATGAGGTCCTCAACAGCATCCAGGCGGTCGTTAATGGAGGCCGGCTGACACAGCGGGGAGACGAGCCACTGCTTTAGTAACCGCTTACCTACAAACAGCATGGAAACAAAATGTTACTGACAGAGCCTGGGATGAGGGCGATTGATCACAAAAAATCCAAGAGATGTTCAATAATACAATACGTTTTGTCTAGAAATATCTTTGGAACTAATTAATCTTGGAATTCTGGGTAAAACCTTAAAGACTTCTATTTCTGCAGAGCTCCTCCATAAGGTGACATAAATCCGAAACAGGGATTACTCAATCTAGATATACTCTCAAAAATCTCAAAAATTCAGAATTCAGAAAAGATTAAGAAAAGTGGCATCTCTGATAGATAAGATTGAGAGAAATACACACCAAATGGTGTAACACAGGTGTCAATGCGCTGCAGCAAGGTGCCGTCTAATCCTCCCGTACTGCTGTTCTCCACGATGTCTAAATTGGCGAGTGTCACTCCATCCAGAACCTGGTAATACAACAGTCTTTAAGTGTTAATGTATGTGAACTAAACCATTTTTGACTATCAAATATTATTTACCTTCTATTTTCACTTAAGATAACTTTGGTAGATTCTTTTACCTCTGGAACAAAATACTCCAGACTAAAATCACAAACAAAACTAAAATGAGAGAAAATGACATTTTGACGGTGGTACAGACCATGTGTTGCCTGGCTGTGAAGACATCTGTGGTGCCAGCTGCCTTACGGCGCGCACCGTCACAACTGTTCTGGTCAATCGGCAGGTATTCTGTGAATTTGCGCATAGATAGAAGCTCCTGGTCTAGACAACAGCTCCGTAGGTACCATGTCAGCGCTCCCAGTGAGCGCAAAGCGAGGTCAAAGTCCTCTGCAGCTGTGTGTCCCAGTGGGTCACCTGTAAAAATGCCATACAGGAGAAGCAGAACTTTTAATACCTGAAATTTACAGCAGAATACTCGATGGTATTATTTTGGCTAGTTGTCATCAGTGCTTTAATTGTTGGGCCTAGCTTAAGTAAGTGCCACTCTCACTAAGGGTTACTAAGCCCATGAGATAGCTAATCCTGTTTTCACCATCATATCAACACATCAAATCTCCAATCTCAAACTTTTGAACACTTACTATCAGCCTTCATCTTAGTCAGCACATCTGGCCACTGCGCCCCTGCAGAGGTGTCCTTCTCGTCTAAAAAGTACTCGCTCTCGGACAGCACTTTGAGCGTCTTGCCGCTGTCCCAGAACTCGGTCCCTGGGTGCAGTGCCTCACGGAGCACATTACTCAGGTTATTGTTTAGTAATGTCTTTGTCTTCTCTGATATCTTACCCCGCTCGTGTAGTACCTACGGGCAATGGCACACGGTGCATATAATTTAACCAACTGTTGACATAACAAAATCTGTGGTTGTGAATCTGTTACAGGCAGATTCATATACAGTCAGCCCTCGCTTTCTCTAACCTTTAATTCCTCAGATCCCTCATTACCTCAGACAGGTGATTTACAACTTACTTTATGTTTTTTATCATATTTCGACTTAAATCCTCCAATATTTTGCTTTCTCAGACAAATTTTCCAAATTCGAGGAAGCAAGGGGTGACTGTATATGCATTTAGACTTACTCCCATCCAACTCACCCTTGATCAAACCATGTGCTCCAGTGGCATTTCTTCATTACTGACAACTATAACCATAAGTAGTTTGATCAGGGCCTTACCTCTACTGGTGTGAAATGAGAGATGAGTGTCCGTAGGCGCGAACAGTGGCGATCGTCTTCAAACTGCCCAATCTGAAAATAGGTGCAAGAGTGTTATATTTTAGATCTTTGATAGTTTTTTTTCCTTCATTTTTCTTAATGTGTGGAAACAACATTTCATTCAAATGGGCAAGATAAAGCACTCACATGAAACTCCCCTATTGACGTATCCACAAAGCAAACTCCATAGGTGCTACCAACTCCGGCTCCCTCTATCGGTTCCTGAAATAATTCATAATACTTGCATTATTTTGCCAGCAAACGCAATTCATTGTCTCCAACACTCTAATCCTGAAAGCCGTAATACTTAATTAAATTGACTCTAGTAAAAAAGTTGGGTAAGTTGACAAAACAACCTGATCTACAGGTAAAGTATTGGGTACCTTTTCTGCTATGGCGAGTAGGAAGGCAGCCTGCGCCTCACTTGTATCCCCATCTATAAAACTGTACACGCGCGTGCCCTTAGTCGTCACTCGGCACACCTCTCTCCGTACTACCTTGTCAAACTTGGTAGGTTTATGCACTTTATGATAAGCAAAAAAACAATGTAATTGCATTTCCTGTGGTTTTTCCAAAGCAAACTTTGAAACTGAGGTCTAAGAAGCAAGTACTATCACACCAATATATAAATATAGTTGTTTTCTGCAAATTGTAAATCCCGCATCAGGATAAAATCATACAATAGAGAGCACACAGGCCAATCAAAGTGTTATATACTTACTTTTCTTGCATCTCTCTGCATTGTTTTCTGGTGTTTCAGTCTGTTCTATACGTGCCACCTTGTAACCACGCTGGATAAGTGTGTCGGCATACCGCCCATACGCAATCTCAGGGAAGCCACTATGTGCATGCTCACCCTGGTGAGGAGGATATCAAAATGATTAGAAAAATGTATAGAAATGGCAAAGAATATCAATCATAATGTACTTTAATTGGAATACCGTATTTCCCCGTGTATAGGCTGGGCCCCGTGTACTGGCCTACCCCGTGTATTGGCTGGGTTGAAATACAGAATACATGTATGTGTAAAAAATACACTGTAATCCTTACCCCGTGTATAGGCCTGCCCCGTGTATAGGCCGGGTCAATTTGACAGTTTTGCTTGTATTAGCCCGGGCCTATACACGGGGAAATAGGGTAGAGAGATATTAAGGGCCTGCTGGTCCTTTAATGATATAACCTAATATTATCTTTTTCAGCGAATTCACCATCCTTCTTACCTTCATGTAGACCATACCCAACTCGCGAACAGCGACGTCTGCATCCATGTGAAACATTTCGTAGAATTTCCCCATCTGTAAGTGGGTGGTGGATGAATAAATTTGGTTATATTATTTAGAAGCTTTCTGCACAAACTAACATTGAAGGTCTCGTCAAGGGCAGCAGTTAAACAACTTTCTATCATATTGAGAGATAAATTGAATCGATCCCATAGATTTCAGTAATGCGACTTACCAGACACACATACTTAAATAAAATTGTCTACTTTTGTATTCGTAAGATAGTCTACAAGCAAGATATAATTCACCTACCTTAAAGAAGAAAACAGTATCAAAGTGTTGCGCTTTTAGAACCCACCACTGACGATGAGCCTGAAAGAAAACAGTCAAGTCTTGGTTAACACACATGCGAAAGTTAACAAACACAATACCTCGAAAGATACAGTAATATCCCTTAGATTTCCATCACTTTAGGTTAGTGACAGGATACTCAACAGGTACAGATTTTTAGGTACACATACTGAAACTAAAACAAACTTAAGGGATGTGGGGAATTTGCTGGGGCTGTTAGACTATAAGCAGTGAACATGATTTATAATTTTCTCTTTTTTTCTATCTGTCCTTGTACCCAAAGATACCTGTTACTGATAACTCACCGGAGTTTGCTTATCGAGGAAACCAGCCGGAAGGAGAAGTGTGCGCTTGTCATAGTCAGGGTGATCAGGGCTACGCTTCTGAGCATCTCTGCAAAGATGAGAATGTAAATCATCTACCAAATGTTCATATTGGTTTAATTTACCATTAATTGATTTTGTACAGTTGCATCATGCATTCTTGTTAAGTGTGAGAATTGTTGATTTTTTAAGACCTATTTTCTTATGGGTTCAGAAGATAGTTATTTATCTATCTAGACTTATATTGAATGCCATTTTTGTTAACATTGTCTCGCTTGACTAGCAGAGCTGCAAGGTTAAGTAAGACACAAAGATCAAACTCACTTTATCTTATCAGGTTTCAAGAACTCTAGAGCGGTATGTGTGAAGGTTCTCTCCGTTTCTGCGGCCGGGGCAGTGGGCTGTAAGCACAAGGTAGATTAAGTGAAAGAATAAACTTAACTTAATGACATTAGATGTAAAAAAATAGAACTTCTGTGAATGTACATTTACTGGGATGTGAATTAAAACCATCCAAAGTTGCATCTTGTAACATTTTAAACAATTCAATATTCAAACTGGCATCCCAGAACTTTGCAAAGGGCTAAATTGTTGTAACAATAAGTGATCTTTATGCAAATCTTGTATGACAAAGTCTTACTGTATCTGGTGCAGCAAAGCTTGAGAGTCGTGACTTGGTTTTAGCTGTGACAATTGGTGTACTGGGTGAACTCTTTGGCTTGTCGTCAGCATTCTGTGCCCAAGGAGACGAGCGAACCTCCGGAAGCGCCTCCTCCTCCGAACCACTCTCCAATTTGCGTTTAATCCGAGGGCCTTTTGTTTTAGATGTTGACTCTTTATTTGGCTTAGTTGAGGTAGATCCACGCTTTCTTTTTCTTGAAGGCTTAAATAATGTACCAGGAACAATAGTCATTTTGTTTGGCAAATGTTAAACTTTGGTCACATAACAACGCAAGGTTAGGAACTAATTCGCATTAGAAAGATACTAAAACTGTGGCAGAGCATGAGGTACCTTAACTGGGGAGTCGTTTTCCAGCTCGGAGTAGCTCTCGCTGTCGGACCCAGACCCGCTGGACTCCTCACTCTCAGCGACACCACTGCTAGCACTGTCATCATCACTTCCAGCATTGGACTTGGGCGGTTTGAACTCATCTGCAGATCCAAAATTCAAACATTTCAAATTCATATGCTATCAAAGCTAATATAACTGTCTATCTTATTCTATCTCTTTTTGAATTCTGACTTATGAAAGGTCCATTGACAAAAATGAAATCTCTTATCATTATTTGTTTTTTTTTACATTATCCTTAGAGATATATCTTTTACCAGTGAACTACAGAGAATGCTGGTAGTGTGTCCCATAACATAGAACAAGTGATATTCATAAGAATGACTGACCGGAATCAGAGGCATGGTCTTCTATGATGATCTTTCTCCTTTTAGCTGCCTGTCGAGATGGAAGGCGGCCCTTACGTGGTGACTTACTTGGAGTCTGAAAATAAGTTTTTTTTATGAGAGCAAGTGAGTAATAGATGTTTATCGCCATATCAACAGCTAAGGTCATACTCATGGCGAGACAACTACATTACACAATTTTACAGATGAACGTGTCAATGCCCACGCACATGTACAACACACACCAAGGAGAGGGGAAGGAGAAGATATAGATCATTTTAAGTGGGTTAGGGAAGCCCCATTATTTTATATCAATACTTTAAACGTTGGATCACTTGAACCACTAGACCACTTGAATTTACATTGTATTTTACCATTTTCCTTTAAATACTATCTGTATGAATTAGAATAACAATAGATAGATACCGGTATATCAAAGATTGAAAGATTTCACAATCAATACATGTGCAATCGTTGAGCAGCAAAGTATAATCACCTTTTCGATAACTTTTGATCCAATGTTTTCTTTTGAGTCATCTAGAAATAAATTAGACACTTAATTCAATTCATTTGAAATATTTTAAGTGATACAAGAAGGCATTCCGTAATCAATATCTAGTATCATAATCCAAGTATATAGGCCTATCAGAGATAAAATTCTTATTTTAACTACCATAATTTCTCGTGTATAAGGCCCAGCTCGCCTATAAGGCGCACCCCCAACTAAGGGAGATTTTTTTCACGTATAGGGCGCACCTCTGAGGGCAGATTTTTGTTAGTTTAGTACTGTTCTTTAGTAAAAATACCCCCCCCCCCTATAAGGCGCACCCCAAACTCAAGGCAATGTCACTCCCACATATAAGACTCAGTATCATTTTGTTTGGCGAATAAGACGCGCCTTATACGCGAGAGATTACGGTAAACTATGTACGCTTAAAAAAATTACCAGAGGGATATTACCTAAATCACTGCAAAAGTCGCAAATTAATTTGCATGTCTACAGTCTAATGCAAATGTGCATTACCGGTAGGTTAAAAGTGAATACCATAATCTCTCGCGTATAGGGCGCAGCCCCCGTATAAGGCGCACCCCCAACCCAGAGAGGGCAGGTCCACGTAAAAGGCGCACCCCCTGCCTCTGAATAGGTACCGTAAACTCCCGCGTATAAGACGCGCTGCGCGTATAAGACGCACCCTAAACTCAGCACATGCATTTTCGCGTATAAGACGCACATTTTAAGGCTGAAATTTGTAAGATTAGTACATTTCTATAGTAAAATTACCCCTCGTATAAGACGCACCCCAAACTTGAAAAAATCCTATAAGACCCCCCAGGCATTTGTTTGGCGTAGAGGACGCGTCTTATACGCGGGAGTTTACGGTAATTAGAAAAAAACCAGCGTATAAGGCGCATGCCTAAATGGGGATTACCTTTCCACGTAGGAACCGCACCTTAAACATGGTGTTTGAAAAAGACCTGGCTATGATGCTGGTCATATAATTTTCAGAATGCCAAAAATGAGTAAGCCAGGGGGGAGGGAGTTCTGATGCTACTCCCCTGTGATTGGCTCCCATGAGTTGTGCACTCATCCTGTTGCATCAGCACTCCCTCACCCAGGTTATTGGCACCACCAAGCCACTATTTGCATAACTCCCGCCAAAACTGTGCTATTCACACCACATTGCCAAAAAAGGCAGGAAAGTTGATATATGGATCAACATCCTATACCTTCACCATTGGAGGCAAAAAGTGTCTTATGGCTGCCAACCAACTGACTCTGTAGAATATAGACAATTACTCAAAATTTACAATAGTTGGTACTGCAATACCTTTTCCTGCAAGACCCCTACATCTCCTCCTTTAAGAGTACTACAAGTAATTCTGCCTCTTATATATAAAATTTTCATCTTTTTTTTAAAACTTATTCGCAACACCAAAATGACTGAAAATGAGGGGACCCTAGTCGTCTCCTATAACTCTTTTCGAGTTAAAAACGGTATGGATATGTGCAGGTACACTGCAACAAGACCTACCTTCCATATCCTCCTCTTCGTCTTCGGATTCATCCTCGGTAGAGGGTAAATCCTTGTGATATTTCTCCATACGATCCTCTGCATTCAGCCCAAGTGCTGCGTCAGCCAGCTGAGCCCCCTTGTGGCACTCCACGTCCTTCGTCCAGTAACGACCACCTTTTTGGAAGTCAGGCACATGCGAGCCTGAAAACTGCTCTATGAACCTGCAGCATCAGTAGAAACATACTGGTAATGAGGCTTTGCTCAAGAAGATATGAGTCACAAAAAGCTATAAAGTATGGTAACATTTGCTCAAAAATGTCCCTTTCCAGAAAATCATTTGAGTTATGAAAATCATGCACACATAATAAAGCTGCCAAAAATTATTGGCAAATTTCTTTTACCATAACTATTCTATTATTTTCCCCACGTACACCATCTTCAGATTTTTATATCGCATATACCTGTTTCTCAAACTGCTACTTTATTTGAACTACTATAATATATTTGTGAAGACAACATGCAAACAATGTTGGTAGAAACTTTTACTCAACGCAGGACAAAGTCGACTATTTGAAGAGTTCTTTCTGATTTAGAAAGCTGAGATGTCATGACGGCCTGCATCTTAAGGCCCTACACCGGCCATTAAGATTTTAGGTTGTAAAAAGCTGATGTGCTGATGTCATTTTATCAAAACTATATAGATAACAACCTCTATTTAATTAGGATACAAGTGAGACACAACTTAACTCACATCTCTTTGATCCAAGCACGTGATGGTGGGTTGTCGAAGAACTGGATGTGCACAGAGGGCTTCTTGCCCCTCATGAAGTGGGAGCCAGATGTTGGGTGGTGGGTCACCATACCAGGCCACCACGGGTAGCCGTCCAACTTCGCCCACACCAGGTCTCCCACCGCCCAAACACTCTCTGAAAAAAATGTCAATGTGTTTAAATAATGGGAACTGGCACTGTGAAACTTCACCTCTTTTAAAACCTACCGTAAACTCCCGCGTATAAGATGTGTCCTCTACGCCAAACAAATGCCTTGTGCATCTTATAGGATGTACTGAAATTGGGGGTGCGTCTTATACGAGGGGTAATTTTACTATAGAACAGTACTGGATTGACAAAAATCACCCTTAAATTGTGTGTCTTATACGCGAAAATGGTCCTGCTGAGTTTGGGGTGTGTCCTATACGCGCAATGCGTCTTCTACGCGGGAGATTACGGTACGTATAACATGCATTGCTCAAATTTTCCTTGCTTTACTTTTCTTGGACCACATATTCTGGATCTGCCCTTGCCTTTAAATTACCATAAACTCCCGTTTATAAGCCGCACCTGTATACCGGGATAAGCCATTGCTTGAGTGTTTTGAAGTTGCACTGGATGACCCTACTCACCCAATTAATGATGGGTAACTACTTGAACTTATCGAACGTACTTCCACAAATAAGACCAGCCAATTTTGGATTACCTGTTATTACTATGCCAAGGGAAAAGGATACATAATTGCTAAAAGCAAACCTTGAGGATGTCCAATTTAAGTCTTCAAAAGCACATTAAATGTGGGAATTTATCAAATCCTATGGACGCTAGGTCGGAATAGCCTGGGATCATCACCTGTACCTTTCACTGGATGTGTATTCCACTTTATTGTCCCCTTTGATATAGATAAGAATCTGATTGAACTTGGATGTGTATTCACTCTCAAACTGATTTTAGTGCAGTACAAATTAGTACAGCCTGTGCTGGGAGAACAAGTTCATCAGTGACATCACCTCCGGCATCACCTGCATGGTCCTGGCCGGGGTTCCTGGGCGTCGTAGTCAGAGATCTGAGCCCCTAATCACTGATTAGCCTAATGACACTACGTTTTACACAACAAGACTTAGTATGTGAGTCAGGCACCCATCCAACTAGGGCGTCAATGACAAACCAGAGAAAGGGATGCGGCCAGCCTGAGTAGCAGGAGCATACATGGGGAACGGACAGTTCACCAGCTCTGCGGTTTGACAGGATGATTTTTCATGTGTATTTACACCCTTGGCAGCCCTGGTGGAGATCTCAAAAGTAAATAGAAGTACCACACCAGGGCTTTTGACAGGGCTGCGCAGTGCGCAATACACGCATTTAATGCCTAAATGTCGCATTTAAATGGCTAGAATGGCCATTCATTTACAGAATGGCGCATTGTATTTGCTAAAAAGTGTGCAATTGGCGCATTGCAAAAAATCCTGTCAAAAGCCCTCGCTGCAGTCTAGGTCGGAGCAGGCATACGTCCACTTCCACATACAATTTTTAACATCTATACAAAGTGCACATTCATAATTCTTAGTTCCCCATGTTCCCCTACATCTCAATTATTACTGGTGAAAAGGATATTTTGATCAAGCTACAGGGTTGGGAGAAAATTAGGATTTTATACAGGGTAGTAGATTCCCACACAGAAGCCAGCCACTCACTATCACAGCCTGCCCAGGCCATCCTTCTAAATTCACATAAGATCTTCAATAATTATAAAGATTGGACATTCATCATTCTTAGTTTCCCATGCTCTGCTATATCTCTACTATTAATGGTGAAAATGATATTTTGATCAAGCCAGAGGATTGGGAAAAAATTAGTTCTATACAGAGTAGTAGACTGCCACAGTAACTTGCCTGGAACACTAACTATCCTACTCCTGCCGACCTTGCATGGCCCATTTTTCCCATTCTCCCTCAGAATTTCAAAATTTATAAAATTTATATAAATCGGACATGCATAATTCAGTTTCGCATGCTCCCCTATATCTCCATTTTTGGAGGTGAAAATATTGATCAAGTTCCAGGATTAGGAGAAATTTGTCAATTTCTACAGAGTAGTACTAGTAGATCACCACAGTGCATTCCCTATGGCAGTATGAGTGGGGTGGCCAGTGGCAGATCTCCAACACCATATTGCACTGCAAACTGACGTCACGTGAGAAAGCTATTTGACAGGTTGGTAATGATGTGAAAAACCTTTTAAGCTTTTTAAATATTTATTCTACCATTCTAAACAGGGTAATGACGTACCCTAAAACAGGGCTTTTTTGGCCTGCGGGGGCTATTTTGGCCACCCTCCAAAAAAGTGTTCATATTTCACTTAAAGATGCAGAGATGTCAGTTGGGTATGGGCTCAACCTCTGAAAATGTTTGGGTGTTTTGCTAACACCCATCCTCCCAATGTATTATGCTATAAAAAGCACCCGTTTTGTCTTCCTTTCAACTTATTCCCCTCACTCAAAACATTTAAAACCTCTATGGAGTGGATGGTCATAGAAATACAATTAAAAACACTGCATCAGAATTTCAGCCAATCAGCAGCCAGCTTAGATTCATGTCCTCTGAAATGAGATTTCAGAGATCCTCTGATCTCTGAAAGGTGGTTTGTCTAGAAAAAGCTAGAGGGCAGCACAAGGCATACTTAATTCCACCTGCTGAAGCCTGAATTATGCTCAGCCTTAATAGGTTCCCTAGAAGTAGAAGGGCATGTTGTAAGGGTGTAGCTATGATCTATGTAATTCTCTCTATCCATATTATGATCACAATTTGGAAGAAGCCTCTGAGATCTCTGATTTTTAGGAAAGTTTGAACATCTGAAAATAGACAGACCTCTGAAGATCTGCCATCTCTGAAGATGAAAAATTAAGAAGTGGAGATGAAAATAACTTGATATTTAGTTTTGATATCATATATTCATGCATCTAAGATTGCACTTTGATGTTTTTGAGAAAAATCATCTTTGGGATGCATATCCGAGCATGCAGCCATTTTGAGGTCACATGTCCTCAATATTTATGAAAAATTTCATCATACCTCAAACTTTATCAGTCATGAAATAATGGGTAGAAATGACTTAAATAAGTATAAGTTCCATATAAAGTCATATTCTAAGATATAATAATGAAAAAATATAAAGTATTTGAACTTTGCTAAAAATACTAGGCATTTACTGAAAAAATTGCTCAATTTTAGGTAATACGGGGCTTTTTTGGCCGGTAGCCACTTACAAATATTGGTCACACGATTTCCTTTATAAGTGGAGGTAAAAATTCAGTTTACCTTGGAATAACTACCTTATTCAATTTATACAGTTAATTTCACATAAGAAATGAGATGTTTAGTGAAGATTTGTGAATGAAAAAGTGAAATAAGAAGTGACCAAAAGGTGATGGTCCTGAATATGGTTCAATTTTGTGGTAGGAATCGCCAAATATACCTCATATTGGTGAATTCTGTGCATATCTCACCTCAAAATATGCCGATGGAACAAAGCATGGTGTAGTCTCTGGGAAGCTCGAAATCACTTTTAGATAATCTTAAGCATGCATGAGTATCACTATAATGTCATTTTTCTAACCAATAGATAACAATGACCAAAGGGGGTATATTTGGTATCAAATTGAAGCTTATGATGCAAGGAATGCAGTCAACATGGTCTCATCTACAACCTCAATGTACCCTTGTTATGTTTAGTAGATAATGAATAATGAAAAAATGCCTCATCACTTTTCAAAAAGTCCTGGATGGTAAACTGCAACCTGACTTCCCATGACCTTATGAGAAAATTGCAGTATATTGCAAACAGTGTCAGTGATAAATTGTAGCAAATATCCAAAGAAAACCACAAAAACTGGCCAAAATAGCCCTGTTTAACGATATGAGAATATGACTATGAGCTGCAACTTAGATTTTGCAAAAAAAGAATAAAAAAAAAAATCAAAAACTGGCAAAAGCAGTCAATTTATTTTATCATTTATGCCCCCTGACCTGACCCTGAGGCTGTCTATCAAAATTTATTCAATATTCGCTAACGATATGAATCTGATTCAGGACAGACTTAGTTTTGCTAGACCAGTGTAGATTAATACATCAGGAAGACAGATAACAGGGATGTAAGTGAGGAATAAGCAAAAATCAGGAAGCCATACATTTACTTGATATAAAAGCCCTCTATTTTTTCACAAATAGCCCTCCTTACCACTCATGTAAGGAAAATAAATGTCATTCAAAAATTTCAGAAATCAGGAAATCCTGATAAATCCTGAAGACTTACATCCCTGAGATAATAGGCCTACCTCGTTTGACAGCACTGCCTTTTTTGACAGCACTTGCCGGAGTGGATCCATTTTGTTTTGGTTTGGCCGTCTTGGGAGTCCCCGGACTCTGTGTCGCTGTTTCCTTGTCTTCCTTCCCTGGACTGGATTTGGATTTGCCATCATTGGGTGACTTCTTCGGTGCTAGGACATCGTCTGGCTTTTTAGCGGCCGGTTTGGGGGAAAAATATGAGAAAAGGTTGTTTCCCTTCGGCATGATTATCAGTCCCAGTGGCCTCTGTTGACATCCACACGTGCTCAGATGGACTCGTCCAAAGTAGGGGGGATGGGTTAAATCGAAAATATAAACATTAGTATTTTTAGCAGTTCTAATGTATCAGCCCACTATCTAAGATTATCTTATCTTTAATCTACAAAATTTAGGGTCATGTTAGGATATACCTCTTCGAGTGTAGTGCTATGTCATACTTTTCACCCCAAATTATAATCCTGCCACCCCTCAGTGAGTGTACACGTTCGCGCCATCGTGACGTCACGAGGGCCTCCAAGGGGCGGGAAGCAAACTGTGGGTTAAAGAGCTTGAATTCACCACAAATCTAGCCTTCTTCTTACGAAATTAGTTAAGAAAAGTGATCTGAAAATAATCAACCAGGTGATGCCTACTGACATCTCCAATAAATCAAGAAAAATGCATTTTAATGCTAAGAAGTACCCAGGCATTTATTGTAGGGACCATTAATTATTCATATTAATTTTATTCAGGCATTCTCTAGGGGGTAGAGAAGAACCGGCTACTACTAGTAAAGATATTCACTCTAATGATACTCTAAAACATCTTTCTCTTCGAGGTAATTTATCTCACAAAAGGCGCCTTTCCTAGGCAATGATTGATGGTAATAATTTCGACGATACAATATAATATTTTTATATGTCTAAATTTATGATCCCTTATTACATTTACGGAAATAGAACTCTTCGTCAAGAAGTCACCAAAGTTTACTTCATCCGGACATTCTGAGCAACTTGAGTCGGTGCGACACGTTTACGCTGTTAAAACAACCGTGAATAATTCAACTACTTGTTGTTTCGGCCAAATAAGGATAGTGCCAGACACACAAAAGATGTTTGGCAAAGATGTTCTCAATCGATTACGCCAGTTTGATGCATACCCGAAAACTTTGGAAGATTTTCGGGTGAAGACGTACGGGGGAGCAGTCGGTAAGTTTGGCGCTGGGATACCCGGATAGTCGTGTAAACGGCCCACATAATCATAATGGGGGTCATTTTTTTTTTTTTTTTTTTTTAACAAAGGGGCAGGGGCAACAAATTCAGACCAATCTTGGGTGGAGGGGGCAAAAGATTTTCAACCCTCCTTTAAGTTTAAGGAAAAGTCCTCCGTGGTAGTGGTACTTTAATAGGGAGTGATCAGTGTCAGTGTAGGCCGAAATACCTGCCTGCTTAAGTTACTTACGGGATGATGGGCGTCCAAAATTTTATTTGTCGGTGACCTGATAACAAGGCATACTGTTGGACAGTCTGAGAATTTGTCAATATAATGTTTTTTGAATTGTGAAAATTGAATAACCATAGCCAAAGATATGAAAGTTTTTGAGATAGAAGTATGTGATGTTTTTCTGTCATGTGTTTTCCACCTCAGTGAGCAGAAGTAGGACAATCAGCACCGCGCACACTGCACTGTGGAGGCACAGCAATTTTGACTTTGTCTAACATATTTATTCATTATTTTTCACCACTTCATCACATTAGAAAACCAAATATATCTTATTAAAGAAGACACTTTGCCGTTTTCAGCCATATAGGGTCCATAAAAATCGAACCAGAGGATGTATCTTAAAATATGAGGAAAAGTTGAAATTCATGGTTCTGGAGTAAAATCTTCAGGTCAGCATTTTTTTGATTTTTAGCCAAATTTGCAGTTACTCTTTTGCTTCTAGCACAAAGGCGCTAACAGATAGCCCAAAAACAATTTCAGATTATTAATCAGGACATTTATCCGGTTATTTTAGTGGGGGTTTAAAAAGGTGAGCATAATTTTCAAAATAATAGAAAATTGATTTAGAAAATGGAAAACTCGGAATACTTGGGAAAATTTTAGAATTTTGAATCGTTTTTTATTTCTAAATAATCATCTATATTTCAATAATTGAATTAGTGAAATTCCTTGACATAACCAATTTCCCACCTTCAACTGAAGAGATTTTTATGTCAGCTTTGCCCATTCATGTCCAAAAATGTATAATGTCAGGGAAAATTTTGATTTTTGTCATGGAATTTCAGTGAGAATTTTGTGGGAAC
Source organism: Acholoe squamosa (assembly GCA_949317995.1). Lineage (NCBI taxonomy): Eukaryota > Metazoa > Annelida > Polychaeta > Phyllodocida > Polynoidae > Acholoe > Acholoe squamosa. The sequence continues at coordinate 38,244,382 of OX439049.1, forward strand.
CCTGTTACAAGGATTTCTATTACTAGCCAAATCGAATTGACTGCAGTACAACCCTCACATTGACTTTGAATGCTTCATCTCTGCCTGCAGTGACGGTGGTGAGCGGCATCTTGATGCTGGTCTTGTTCGTCTCAGAGCTAAACTACTACCTTACCAAGGAGATTCACCCAGAGCTGTTCGTTGACACAACTCGAGGACAGAAACTGAAGATCAACGTCGACATGTCTTTTCCCCACCTCGCCTGCACCTGTGAGTAAATGCACTTGTTATCAGGTTTATCAATTGGCTAAATAATAAATCTGTGCATCTTGATACCTCAGATCTGTGTCATATTCTCTGCATCTTTAAGGTTTGAACACAATTTATTGCCAACTCACAAATTATAAGAATACGCAGACCTATATCCTACCAATGTACGATATCTGCATAGGTACGTCTATACATATATATGCTACGTCAGACAATTATCTTTTATTCTTGTTGTCAGTTTTGAGTATAGATGCCATGGACGTATCGGGTGAACAGCAGATTGATATGGACCATAACATCATGAAGCAGCGGTTAGACCAGCTCGGAAGTCCTATTACGGAGGCACCCACTAAGGAAGGTAAGCATGGGGTTATACATAACCTTACAAGATATACCCATATATGTTCCTTTAAGTATCATTCCTTATAAAGCATTCCAGTAATTTGTCTCCTTATTTTCCAATTTATTAACTCCAAAAATTATCTATTAAATCATCACTCGCAATAGGGAAGCCTTACCAAACTATAAGCCGCACATGTGGCTTAGAAATAAATTGGCAGTTTAGTAGTATTCTACGTGAAGTGTCAGTAGACCGTTATAGGTATTGTACTTATCATATTTATTTTTCACCTTGACTCTACCATGTAACCCAGTGTCCGAGTCTACCCACAAGCCAAACCATACCAAAGACCAAAGGCTGGCGGTGTTTGGTTTGGTTTGGTTTGGTTGATTTAACCTCCGCTTATAGTAGTTAAAATTTAGCAGAGAGACTATGTTTCATTTCTTTTCTGTTTTTCCCTATTTACTTATAGGGCATTGCATGATAGGATCAGGCTTCCTTGTTTTTCATATTTTGTCAAAGAGCTTGGCTTCCCGCAGGAAATCAAGAATCTCCTTGTTTCCAGTGCTGTGGAGAACACTGTTCATTGTCGTTGGATTTTTCAGGAATTTCTTCCTGCTTCTCTTGGTTGCCTGACAATGTAGCATGAGATGTTCCACACTCAGCTGAGTGTTGCATGCCTGACATACAGGTGCCACTTCACCTTTCAGAAGGTGACTGTGTGTCAGTTTGGTGTGACCAGTCCTAAGACGGGTCAGTTTCACCTGTTCTGGTCTTGTCAGGTTGTCCTCTATGTATCTTTTGCTGACCGTTGGTCGGATGGTTCGCAGCTTGTTGGCATTTGCAGCGTTCCATCTGCGCTGCCACTTATCCTGAACATGGACTTTAGCCATGGGTAGGACATCTGTGTATGGCATCTGGTCAGCCCCTACGGGCCTCCTCAGAGCATTTTTGGCAGCAGTGTCTGCAGCCTCATTTCCTTCGATTCCTATGTGGCTAGGTACCCAACACATAACCACATCTTTGCTTTTTGTTTTGTTCTCTGTGTATGCTTCCCGGATGGCTCGGATTATAGCATTTTTTGGATATAGGTCACGTGTGGCTTCCAGACATGGGTGCGAGTCTGAGAAGATGACAAAGTTCTTCATCGTTGAGACCTTGGTCCAATTTAAAGCTTGTAACAGAGCATTTCCTTCAGCGGTGAAGATACTACTTTGTTTGTGAAGCGCTTTCTTCAGGTTCCCAAAGCGGGTGTGGACGGCAAATCCGACTCTATTACCATCTTTGGAACCATCAGTGAAGATCGCTTCGTGGTCACTGTACTTGTTCCTGAGTGCTCTGTATTCTTTCTCAAATACATGATCAGGAGTTTCGGCTTTCTTGTTCTTATCAAGGTCGAGGGTCACCTTTGGTGTCTCCTGCTCCCATGGAGGGGTCTTTGCGGGTTCATCTGTCACAATCCGTTTCATAGGAATCCCAGCCTCCCGGAACAGTGCTCTTGTTCTCACTGCCATCGGTTTGACGACATTTGGTTTTTCTCTGTAGATGTTTTTGTTGTTGAAGATCAACTTGTGAGCTGGATTGGTCGGGTTAGCTCGCACACGTATAGCATACTGTAGTGTGAGCTTCTCCCTGCGCAGGTCCAGTGGTGGGATCCCTGCTTCCACATGGAGGCTGGATGCAGGTGTTGTCCGAAATGCCCCAAGACATAGACGGAGTCCCTGATTCTGAATGGGCTTTAGTCCGTCCAGGTAGGACTTTGGGGCAGAGGCATAGACCATTGACCCATAGTCCAGACGTGACTGAATATACATCATGTACAAGGTTAGAAGTGTTTCTTTGTCACATCCCCAGTCTGGATGACTGAGGACCTTTAACAGGTTCATTGCCTTTTGGCATTTTCTTCGGAGGTATTCGACATGGGGCCTGAAAGACAGGATCCGGTCAAATACCAGTCCGAGGAACTTTATTTCCTTCTCGACTGTTAGTCGTTTCTCATGGAGGGTGAGGTGAGGTTCTTCCTTGCATCCCCGTCTGCGACAGAAATGCACAGCACAGGTCTTGCTCTCCGAGAACTTGAACCCGTTCATTTGACTCCATTTCTCCAGCTTAGTCAGTGTCTGCTGGAGGCGGCGTTCTATTGTGGGCATGTGTCTTCCTTTGTAGCAGATGACGAAATCATCTACATACAGGCAGCACTGCACATCATCTTGAAGTTGTTTCGTTATGCTGTTGATCTTAATGCAGAACAGGGTCACAGAGAGGATGCAGCCTTGGGGAACACCCATTTCCTGATCCACTTTCTCTGACAGAACCGACCCCAGTCGTACATTGAAAGTCCTGTCCGACAGGAAGTTCTGAATGAACCCTGTTAGTCTGCCCTTTAATCCAATCTCATGGATGTCTTGCATTATTCCATGCCTCCATGTGGTATCATAGGCCTTCTCCAGATCGAAGAAGATCCCAACCACATGTTCTTTGTTAGCGAACCCATCTCGGATCCAGCTCTCCAGGCTCACTAGGTGGTCTGTCGTGCTGCGTCCTCGACGGAATCCTGATTGGTGGATTGTAAGCCGCCTCCTCCCACTGGAGGATATGCCATCAATCACAATCAACTCGCTGCATTCCTAGCAGACAATGTTTAGACCAACTCCTCCCGCTGGAGGACATGCCCATTGATCATGAGCAGCTCACAGCATACCGGGAATTCCCAGCAGCTATATTTAGAATCATACTGAACTCTGTGGACCCCAGTGCTATGTTTAGGATCCTCCCTACATACCTGCACTGGAGTTCCCAAGTTACTATATTTAGCTCACCTGATACTATTTTTAGGATGAGCTGGGTGAGCGGCTCCTACTATAAATACCTGTAGAGGGAGCAGCTCACTTATCTTTCCACCTTCATACTTCATACCTCACACACTCACGTGAGACCAAGGCCCTTGGCTCAAGGGCTAGGCTTGGACACTGTTGGGCACCTTTATACTGTATCACCATCTATACCTCATGGACTTCTATGAATAAAGTGGATATCAAACTGGATTCCTGATTCGTCTGTATTCATCCTTATTCATCTTTACGGACTCGTTGACAGTAGTGTCAAAACCCCATGAACATGTATAAACAGCCCCCCTGAGTAGAGGAAGACCCCATTTAAGCTGGTTCCCGTATAAGCCTTGGCTTATAGGAATAAAATACAGGCAGTTCAGATCTCCAGTCTGTGGTATTGAGGAAGGTGAGGTTCGAAGAAGTGAGGGTCGATTGTCTATCAAAAGAAAATTGGCCTGGGAAGAAAACACTTTGCCCTTACACAAACATGTATTCTTGATTGAGGGAAATCCATAGAATTCCTACCTACGCCAGATTTAGCATTTGGGCCCGCTCAAAACTTGGCATCTACATCCCATATACTTTATCATGTTACAACATTCCTACACCTTACACACATAACCAACACACATTTCTACCAATTTCCACACAGGACAAGGTTTGAGAGTTTGACATCATTTTTTCTTCTGTTATACATTTTGTAAATTAGAAAGTCCCTTCTACACACGGTCTTTATTTCTCCCAACCACCATCCATCTCACATGATATGATATACACCATAGTGCCTTGCATGAGGCTTGATAGGCTTATAAGTGAAGCTAGCCCAGGCGTGCCTTAAAGATCTATCCTAAGATCTGGGTACGCCTTCTAGGTGGAGTAAAATTACTTTTTCTGTTGAGAACAGAAGAAATCTTTATTTCTTAGGTGAGATTACAAGTTTGACATAGATATTATCGTTATGACCATGTGTATCCATTGAGTTACAGGGTTCCCACATGTCAGGGAAAATCAGGGAGTCAGGGAAAATAAAGTGGTCACGGAAAGTCAGGGGACTTTACAAAATTATACAGTGAGTCAGGGAAATTCTGCCAAAATGCATCACTTGTGTTTGATTTTAGACAAGTCTCCCCTGAGGGCATTCAAATTTTTTTTTTCTCCAAATTTGGCAATTTCATCTCTGAAAGTAAGGTTTTGATTCACTATTGATAATAAAGTAGAATTTATAATTGTTGTTCTAAATTAGACCCTTGGTATAGATTTACAGTTAAATCTTGGTATTTCATATTCTGTGTTGCCATAATCTGGTCAGGGAAAATGATCATTTTTGGTCAGGGCGAGTGAGGGAAAGTCACAGAATTTCAATCTGAGATTCTTGTGGGAACCATAAGTTAGTATCAAATCAATAAGGGAAAAAAATTAAGCCCAAGTGTATCCTATACACTTTGGCCGAAAGTAGGGCGCATCCTGTAGAATGCGAGTGTTATATGCAAGGTACTATGGTAGTGTCCAATGTTCCTGGTGAGACCCGTAGTTCCTTCTTTGCTTACAAAGATGTTTTACACGCATTTTAGTACTAAAGGTTATAATCGCTTCCAAATATTTGGAAATGTGTGCCTTTTCTAGTTTACCAGTAGCATGAAGACTGTACACTATTAAAGTGTGAAGATACAATGAATGATAGAATGTTCACATTTCACGAGTAGCAAAATCTTACATCCATATCTATTGTCAATGTCATCTTAAGCTCATCACATATGAACTCTTATATACGCTTATGTCCTTTAAAAAAGGTCCTACTTTTCTTGAAAGGAAGAAAGGCTGAGGTATGGCTGAACAAAGAGCATACTTTCATGCCGTGGGGACGAATAGAACTTGTTATAGAACTATAAATATGGAATCATTACATTAAAAAAAATGAATTCAGAGCTCTTTGTGGTTTTGATTCTTTTGAAAGCCATCTACTCTGCTGTGGACTACAAATAAAATGTATATATATTATTATATTATCAAAAGATACATTGTCTAACAAAGTCACCTCTTGTCTTTACAGACCTAGGAGATAAATCTCAGGATTTTGTTGAAGTGAGTATGTTGTACCTTTTTTCTTATTATTCCACTAAAAGAAAATCTCTGGGACAGGGTGGAGAGAGGTGGGGGTTACCTTCAAATGAAATATGGACAAATACCGTAATCTCTCGCGTATAAGACGCGTCTTCTAGGCCAAACAAATGCCTGGTGCATCTAATAGGTTTTCCCAAAGAAGGGGGTGCGTCTTATAGGGGGGGGGGTATTTTTACTATAGAACAGTACTGAATTTACAAAAATCACCCCTAAGAGGTGCGTCTTATACATGAAACAGCCATTGGCAAGTTAGGGGTGCGTCTTATGCGTGCACTGCGTCTTATACGCGGGAGATTACGGTAGTGTACATTTATATTCGCCTCGACCCCCCCCCACACACACACACACCAAGTATGAATGGCACATTTAAGTAAAGGAACGTTAAGAAAATTTTAACCAGGTTAGAAGAACGTCACTTTCTGTATATTTTGATTAGAGGAAGTTTTAACTTTTTTTTTCTAAAACATCCCACATGCAAAATCACACAAAAATTCTGATTCAATGTTTCCATTTATTTCAGTCCATCAAAAAAGTAGCGCTGGACCCAGAGCGTTGTGAAAGCTGTTATGGTGCAGAGAACATGCAGATAAAGTAAGCTCTCAAGTCTCCTGTCCCATTCCTAATAGATATTTTATGTGTTATAATACCTTGAAGAAAAGTCAGCCCAAAATAATGAAAAGGTGCACTCTCCTGATTGGCAAGTGGCTGACAAAATTCAGAGCCGCAATAGTTTCTGTATTCCTTTTCTATAAATCAATAGATAGTCTCTCACACTAGTGGGATACCTTTCGTTCGTTTTTCTCCCAATCATTTTTGCCATTGAAGCCAAATTAAACTTTTTGACTGCTGGAAATACAGGAAATACAATTTCGGATTTTTTTTTTCAAGCGCACTGTGTGGTAATTACGTCACATATCATTATGGCATTCACAATTTGGGGGAGGAAGCAAAAATGTACTTCTTGCTAGACTTCATTGGAAACAATGGTAGCTTTAAACTTACCATTTCCAACTGTACTCTAGGTGTTGTAATACATGTGAGGATGTACGGGAAGCATACCGACTGAAGGGCTGGGCCTTTAACAATGCTGAGAGCATTGAGCAGTGTAGCCGCGAGGGCTGGAGCGACCGGATTAAAAACCAGAATAAGGAGGGCTGCAGAGTCTATGGCTACTTGGAGGTTAACAAGGTTTGTAAGATATTACACCTTTAGGCCAAGAATAAAAAGTTGTATGTTTCAGGTAACATCCTGAAAAAAAAGTAGGTAGGGTAGGTCGGAGTTTTTGTTTTGTTAATTTTTTTTAACTGTACAATGACTCACAATGAGTCGTTGAGACACACAATGAGTTATGGTGACTCATGATATGACATAATATTGACTGAAAACGCACCCAAAATTGAATAATTTCTATGAAAATGAAGAAAAACATTCTAGGGTCAGCCCTGTTTTGCTAGGTTGTCGGGTTACCTGAAAAAAAAATAGAGCAATTTTATATCTATAGCATAGGTTTAGTAACAGCTTGTATACTAATAGGGCGTGCTTTAATATTATAGAATGTGTAATAACTGACACATTTTGACTAATTGCTGACAAATAGTGCTGATGCAAATGGTGCTGATTTTTGAAGAAATTTCCGAGAGGGTGATTGAATTCCTCTTCCAGGTGGTATTTGTGAGGTACTGTAGTACTCAGTGTATATGGAGATCTAAGTATAAGGCACACCCCAACCTGATTTCCTATAAGGCGCACCTGGCCCAGAATACATATTTTGCAAAACCCTATGAATAAGGCTCAACCCCAGCCCGGGTGACAGTTGTGTGGGTGAGGTTCCTATCTAAAAGGCCAGAAAATTAATAAAAACCCACCATATACCAGCCTAGCCACGAGGTCACAGTTGCTCAGCATAACAGTTTTGGATAGGTCTTTGGTGAATACTGTGAGCTGGGAGATATTGTCTAAATCACTGGAATAACTATGTATATGACTCAAGTATGTGATTGACATCTAGTAACATGATGCTGTCCTCAAAGTGTTGATATTAAAGTGCAATACTTGTCTAAAAATGATCTTGGTGTTAAAAGTATAAACAGTAATCCTCGTGCTGAGTTGTCCTTAAAGACTTAACAGGTGGGTCAAATTATGGTCTTTTTACATAAGGACTTATGCTGTTAATATAACACATTGCTTCCCTTAAAATGTAAACATAAATGACAACATCCCACCATTAGTTGTCAATTCTGACAAAAGATTTAAATAGGAGTATAATGCAGCCCTGAACGGACTAGTCAATGTTTTAAGACAACTACACTGTGCTATTTGCGGGCTGAATTGATACCATCAACAGGTCGTTCACATTCACCCTAATTGTGGCTTCATTGTTCAGTAAGACTGAGGGCATGTCTACAAGTGTAAATGCCATCAACAGGTCGTTCTCACGTAGGGAAGGAGGGGAGTGTAGAGGATGTCTGTCAAAGCTGACTGCACATTTGATTGGCTGGCCTGTTTGGAGGTGGCAGTCTGTCTGCTATAAAGACCAATAATGTCCTTGTGAAACCTTCTTTTCAACAACCCCTAAACTACTATTTCTGCACTCTTTATAAAAATCAAAAGCAGCATAGAAACTGGTTATCTCTCTAGTATTCACCATTGCAGTGATTAGGCAATATATCAAAGAGAAAAGGTTGATGGAGACGGATATAGAATGTTACATATTCAGGATTTAACTCTGAGGTGAATGTTACTATAACATATAGAGTTATAGTAACAAAAGCATGCCCTAAAAACCTTTAAGGGGGGGGGGGGGCTGGCTACTGAATTCTTAATACTGCTATTTGATATCATCACAACCAAAATGGCATTTCGAGTGCGCATTCAGTGTTATAAGATCTGCTAGGCTCTGATGAAGGGCAATACGTCCGGAAACGTTATCCCAGTAGCCCCTCACTAATAAAGTGTGTATGACAAAAGGATAAATAAAATTGAAACTCTAATCATCGGTGGTTGTCTTGGTTTGTGGTTTTCTACCCAAATCCAAAGATGTATGGTATGAGTAATGCCTTAATTCAAAAATGTCACGGGGATTAGCTCCATCTCCTGTTGGTTTATTTCCCTTCGAACAGTGTCACTGATTCATCACCAAATCAGAATAACGTGTGCGTGCATAGAAAATTCTAGCACGCAAGTGTGATCTAAATAAAGGTTTATTGTTTGCTTTCAGGTTGCTGGTAATTTCCATTTTGCTCCAGGGAAGAGCTTTCAGCAGCATCATGTACATGGTGAGTTTTGAATCACATGCTGCCCATTCATATGCACAATAAAGTCTGTTTAACTGCCTGGCATAATGATAGCCTCAACGCTCTAGCTATTCTAATAAGCGCCAGGGATATGTGCATATTGCAGCGGGGCTCTTGGTCAGCTTTCTGTGTCCCTCAAGGACACAGTATTCACTCATTATGTAGCCTCCTTGAAGGATACAAGCAATCAACCAATCAGGAAGTGGTCCCCATAAAACACTGCTTGTGTCCCTGAGGTACACATCCTCAACCCTTGTGTCCTTCAAGGACACAACACCCTGCGTGTGCCACCTCACTCGGGCTCAGTGAGGTACATATATGTACACTCATTGTCTCCTTGAAGGACACAACTCGCCAGCTTTGTGCCCATTTTGTTTAATTTACATATCTGCCAGTGCCTCAAAGACATAAAACAGACAGTCCTTGTGTCCTTCAGGTACACATCCACACCTCTTGTGTCCTTGAGCGACATAACTCACTTGTGTCCTTGAAGGACACAACACCCTGCTTGTGTCCTTTATATACGCTTCTACACTCCTTGTGTCATTGAAGGACACAACCTATTGGTTCTGTCTCTCAGGTCCACATAAACCCCCTAGGATGAACAACCCCACACATTGTGTCCCTCCAGGACACAACCCCACACATTGGGTCCCTCTAGGACACAACCATGCTCAAACTCATAGAAAAGGAGAGCAGGGCGGTGGTTCATTGGTTGATTCCTTGTATCCTTCAAGGAGACTACGTAATGAGCACACCTTGTGTCCTTGAGGGACACAGATAGCTGACCGTCGGCCCAGCAGCTCTTTGCAGCCACTTTAAAGTTAAAAAGCCCCAGCCTTGTAAAAGTAAATGGTATTTAAATCGTTAGGCACGATGGAGCTTAACCAGACCACTACGCATTTACACTTTCATGTGCACCACTCTAAACAGCAGACGGGCTTCCCTAGCCCACTTAAAAGGGTCTATTTCCTATCCCCTCAGATGTGTGGTGCACATATGCGCGGGCACTGACACGTTCCAATGTGAAAGTGTGTAATGTAGTTCTCGCCATGAATATGACCTTAGCTGTCGAAATGGCATTAAACCTCTATTACTCACTCACCCTAAACAGCAGAAGAAGCTTCAGGGAAATTAAGTAATTTCAGAATTTGATGTTCGGTATTTCCGTTGTTCTTGCAGTTCACGATCTACAGGCTTTCCAGGGACAAAAGGTAAGGCTGTTAATCCTATGTTCTCTTTTATTTTCTCTCCCATACTCGATTTTAGATACTAGTAATCAGTGGGAGCAACCACTCGCCCCCCCCCCCCAACGTGGACACATTGCTTATCTGTGATTCTGATTAATGGATTGGTTTCCATTCCTTGACTAATACTGGTCTGGTTCTGGTTTCAGTTCAATATGACACACAGTATTCAACATTTATCGTTTGGCACGGACTATCCTGGTATCGTCAACCCACTAGACGCCACTGAACAAGTAGCCCACAGGCGTAAGTAACTTCCTTTAAAACCAAAAAAAAAACGCTCATAAGCCGACCTGAGCCTATTTTAAGAAATAGTGAAAGCCGATTTTGGGGCCTAATGTTAACTAAGGGAGAGATCATTTTTTTAACAACAGGTGGGGCTGGTGGGTTTGAGGGGGGGGTCAGAATTTTTTCAACCCCTTGACCAGGGGGTGGCAGAATTTTTTCAACACCTCTGATGGGGGGGGGGGGGAGTCAAAATAAATTCACCTGTTTTCAGTGGAAAACCCCGCGCGTTACTATAGGCTAAAAGGGGACATTCGCGCGCGATTTTCGTCCCTTATGGGGGGGGGTCGAAAAAATTTTACCCTCTCGAGAGGGGGGTTGAAATCTTTTTCGCACGTCCATGTGCAAATCCACCAGCCCCACCCCCACCCTCTTTAATCTGTAGTAAGAATACCGCTGTTATAGGGGAGGTAGAATTTAAAGCCGATTTTATTTCAAAATGGCCAAAAAAAAAAAAAGATTCATCTACATGCGTAAAACACAGCTTTTTGCCACCAATTCTCAGAGATGCAACTTTTCCTGGTTTAACGGGAATTCCTGGGTTTTTTTTGTCTGACATTTCCCGAGGGATAGGGATTTCGAAATTTCAAGTTTTCTTGGGTTGTCGCCCAGTATGTGTTAACTCTTTACTCTGAATGAGTGTTTGAGATAGCAGGCAAAGATTCCTCTAGATGAAATGTTCATTTTGTGAATTTACCCTTATTTTTTTTGTCCAAGAAGTTTCTCATATCAACTTTAAATTATACTTTGACATTTTATTTCCCATAAAATTCCCATAATATCGTGCCTATAGGCAGCTTCAGAGGAAAAAAAACAAAAAAACACTGAGCACAAAATCCCTGACATCCTTGATTAAAACCCCAAATCTGAAAAAATATCAAAATGAATACCCTAGATTTCTATTATTCATCTCTTTATTGTATTAAACTGTACATAATGTGGTCCAAGATAAGTCAATGCATAACAACATAATAGCAATCACAATAGTTTACTTGCAAGTACATAAAGACAGGCTTCGCTAGGTATTGTACGAACAGCCATGTGCCAACTATTATGGAAAGTGCCAACTTGTGCTTCAAAAATTATAATCATGTTCCATGTTTCTCCCGGGACATTCTTCTTTTCCTCTCTATATTATTGAATAGCAACGAAACTTGTAATGGGATGGAAGCAGGATGTCAAGTCTGTTCATGGCACTCGATATTCATGCATTTCAAATATGTCCATAAGAGTGTAGACTCTAGGAATGTGTCAGCATCGAATGCCTGTACCAATAGCCATAAAGGTGCCAAACGTGCCACCACCCTGAACCATAGTCTTTCCTACTGATGTCACCAATTCCCTCCCACGGAAGCCAAATCTGAAATTAGAAGAACATGTAGACATTACAATTTGCCCAAGAACAGGTGCTTTGCAGAAAAGTTTTACTGAGCTCTATGCTATTATCATGCCTTTCGCTCATACCCCATCCATAAACATGAAAGTCTGTAAACCCGTAGCTTAAACACAGGGTTCAGAGGCCTACTCTACTGTAGCTTGTAAACTCTTCCTTAGCTTAGGGTAGGCCCTACAGCTTATATACTCAAGCTTTTGATACTATACAGCAGTACAAACATACCTGCAAACTACAGATGAGAAAAAAAATGAGCCCGTAAAACCCAATCTTTTTTTTTCACAAAGGAGGTGGGAGCATTTGAGTAAAGCCAGCCAGCCCCCGCCCCCCTCCCCCAGGCTCAAAAAAAAAAATTGCAATGCAGTCTGATGGTTTTTGAGGATGTCTGATTCCCTATTTAGAATTTTTCTATTAAGCCTTTAAGGGCCGCTAATATACTAATACTCATCTCCATTGGTCATCATGAAACATCAAAGCTGGCAAGTAACGCGCCAGGGCTACATTCATGCATCATGCCAACCTAATGGGGTTGATACTCCAAGAGGGTCGGCATGAGGCACCAATGAAGTGCTGGCTAGTCTGCTTGGGCATGATGCACTCCTGCCTTGAGGGCTTAAAGACTCCCCCCCCCCCCCAATATAAATGCTATAAAGAGATCTTGTTTTGGATCCCAAGATAGACCTAGGTAGAAGATACTATACAGCAGTACAAACATACCTGCAAACTACAGATGAGAAAAAAAATTGAGCCCGTAAAGCCCAATCTTTTTTTTTCACAAAGGAGGTGGGAGCATTTGAGTAAAGCCAGCCCCCCGCCCCCCTCCCCCAGGCTCAAAAAAAAAATTTGCAATGCAGTCTGATGGTTTTTGAGGATGTCTGATTCCCTATTTAGAATTTTTCTATTAAGCCTTTAAGGGCCGCTAATATACTAATACTCATCTCCATTGGTCATCATGAAACATCAAAGCTGGCAAGTAACGCGCCAGGGCTACATTCATGCATCATGCCAACCTAATGGGGTTGATACTCCAAGAGGGTCGGCATGAGGCACCAATGAAGTGCTGGCAAGTCTGCTTGGGCATGATGCACTCCTGCCTTGAGGGCTTAAAGACTCCCCCCTCCCCCCAATATAAATGCTATAAAGAGATCTTGTTATGGATCCCAAGATAGACCTAGGTAGAAGGTTTTACGGTAGTACTCCTAAATCACTCACCTGAGAGCTGAAAATCCACCAAAGAGTGCACCTGAGGCCATCCCGACACAGAAGCCGATGGTGAATCCCATCTTCATGCGGCTGAAGCAGCTGGGGGCCTGTTGGCCATGTCCTCCGTACGCACTAGGCGGGGGAGCTGGCATCTTGTCACCTGTAATACCAAATTTAGAAGAAAAAAAGGTTCTGGTAATTTTTTGTTTTGTTGTACCCCTTTTTCGTTCCACTAAGGGAGTGGTCACTATTTATCAACAGGGGGTGACTGGTGATTTTTCATGTGGATGTCTGAAAAAATTTTAACCCCTCCTCCCCCATCGACGGGAGTCAAAAAAATTTGTGACTCCCCCTCCACTCGCACCGGAGGCATGGACAATTTTCGCACCCCTCTTTGATCTAAAGTAGCCCGCTGGCTCTTTTGCTAAAAAGAGGGTAAATTGTTTACGCCCTCCTCTCAGGAGGTTGATGAATAATGACCACTCCCTAAATAATGAAAGGGGGAGGGCAGACAAATTTCAGACCCTTTTGGAGGGTACAGAAAATTTTTGTTGGGTACATACAGAATTTCAGCACCTTGCGGTTAAAAAAATCACCACTCCCTATTAAATAGCTTTTATTGACAACAAAAAGTGAGGTCATTGTTGACCTATCGTAATCTCCTGCATGGAAGGCACACCCCCAACTCAGGGAATGCCTTTTCACGTAGAAGGGCCACCCATAAAGGTTGAATTTTGTAAGATTAGTACTTTTCTATAATAAAAAAAAAAAAAACCTGTGTATAAGGTGCACCCCCAACTCAAGGCAATGTTCCTCCCACGTATAAGACCCAGCAGCATTTTGTTTGGCGTAGAAGACACACCTTCTACACGAGAGATTACGGTATGTGTCATACAATAATGAATATGCTCTATGTTCTACAAACTACATGCGTAGTATACAGTACTACAGAACTAAATCTATGAAAACAGATACTTCTGCAAAACACAGATCACTCACACATTCACACAAAAATCTGTACAGAGATACACAAATACAGACACGGTGGGTCAACTGTACCATACCTACAACCATGGAACTATAGTCACGTTAGGGTCTATACTTCCATACTACAACTCATATATTTATATACATTACATTTTATGAATGTGATGATATAATACTAGCTGAATCCGTACAATATACATAGCACCTAGGATAATAGTTGGATTCCACAGAGGGTAGTCTAAAGCTGCTGCTGCCTTTGCTTAAACGCAGTATACACAAAAATTTTGCAAATGCATTTATTACACTAGGGTCATTTTCTTTCATAACTGTAACAAACTTATCCATATTTGACATATCCCGTTATTTACAGATTTTACCATCTATATGATTTTCAAGAGTTGTTCAAGCTGCCTTATGTAGTTCACGTCAGAAAATGCACCTCATCATCAATAGCACCAGTTGACCAGTATAGACATACTTTGTCACATTCAGGTGGGGGGGGGGGGGGGGCTACAATGCCTCTCTATCTCAATACCAAGATTATGGGAACTAAGTCTCTATTGCGCTAATGCAGTCCTGTGATTTTGATTGATAATTTTAAGTAGATAACGTTCAAGCCTGAACTACCTGTTGAATTTTTTTAATGTTCTTCACTTTTTACCCTCCCCAGCAAGCGCAATCTCATTATGATTTTTTCAGAATATTTACTGAAAATTGGTTCAGTTGCACTAGCTATTATGTGAGAGTTATTAGATGTCAACTGGTTTTCCCAAAGCTGACTATATTTTCTACCAAGCGAATATAGCAAACCTTTAATATTTGTACACCAGTTATCCTGTCCTTGCTGGTAAAGATGGTGCAGTTTCACCTCTCATTGAGCCTTCAGAGGCACTACCCGTATATACTGCAGCTGAAGTTGTCTGCTTCCTTACACCAAGGATAGACTTCAGGTATTTAAGATGGATCAGTTCAAAATTATCTAGTTTCCTACCTTTATTCAGGCCCCATAACTCGCATCCTTATTCAAGGCATGGTCGTATTTGGGTGTCAAAGAGCTTAAGGGATAGTCTAGGGTTTGGTTTCCCAATATTCTGATAGCAACACGAGTATGATTGGTAGATGGTTTTCTGGCCTTTATCACAAAGTTGGTCATATTTAAAGTTTCAGAAAATATATCTTTGTTTGGAGTTAATGTAAAGCCTAAGTATTTATATGAATCTTCTGTCTCTAATATTCTATCACCATATTTGAAGGTCACTCTTGAAGTCTTCTATCTTTATCTTTTCCATTGAATATCATTATAGGCTATTATATTTGACTTGACCACCCGCTTGACCATGTTGACTATTAAATATGCAGTCAGACTCAGACTTATTCTACACAGCCTCATAGCCAAGGAACATGTGCCCCATGTGCCCCTGTTTAATAAACCTACTTCAGATGCAGGGGGGCGGGGATGATGACACTTGACATGGGCCTTACGTGACTGAAGTCACTTGTGTGGACATTATAGAACAAAAGTGGCTTCATCACCAATGACATTGCCCAAAAATATCCCCTATTATCGCTCAGAGTGTTTGCCATAACATGAGCATTGCGCACTTTATTTATTAGGAATATGACATACTGACGAAGTTAACACTGTAAACAAGATACAAATCATGCTCAGACGAAATATCGCAAAATAAATCCCTAAACACTGTGTTGGGGGTCGGACCTGTCAGATTGTGACTCACATGTGGACGGGCACGTTTGCCATTAAAAAGCACAAACTAATCTCTGTATCCCATTTTTCTGTGAATTCACATGCGGCAACACATGCACTAACTTTCTCTGGTGATTGTTACAGTATTCGTAGAGTGGCAAATGAAAAAAGGACTAAAAACAACCCCACCCACTTACCTTTCCTTGCCGATCCAGGGGCAAGCTTATCCAGAATGCACTGCGTATTTTGGCAGTCTCATTCAAGTCAGAGTTTCGTAAATGAAGTCACCTATGCTGTTAATTCGTTCAGTGTTTCATATTTATGTCCTGGAATCAATTCTTACCCCATATGATAGGTGGTCGTGCTAGGATTGGTTAGAAATTGAAACAAGAACTTTTATTTGTGGAATAAGGCCTTGGCCACGTGGCGAACTTGATCTATCCAACATTCTGGAGCCCCGATGATCGTTCGGCCAAGTGGTCTAGGGGTATGATTCTCGCTTCGGGTGCGAGAGGTCCCGGGTTCAATTCCCGGCTTGGCCCAAGTTTTCCCCATCCATTTAAACGTTAAATGTAGTCAATATAGCGTAGAGGAGAAAGCAAGTGGGCATTTTGAGAATGTGAAGTCACGGATTCATGATTATTTGCAATCCGAAATTCGTTTTTATCATGTATTGTGTCAAAAAGCTAACGAAGTTAAACGTTTTCGTTGTGGAGTCAAGCACCAGGTGGCAGTGGCGGTAAATTTCAGTGCTGCCATCTGGTGTACAAAATGCACACCAATGATGTTATCCAGTGGTCATATTCAGTAGTTACACCGAAACCCGCTCGAGCGCTGTCAGTGCCTAGTGGCCGCTAGCGCTATATGGCACTGATATCACGTTATTTGGATCCGCCAAAAGTGGCTGGAAGTGGCTTGAGCCTCAAACCCCCTGTTTTGTTCTGTTTTTCAAAAGATGGCTTTCTCTTCCTACTGTTGAGTGGAAATGTATAGGGTTTGGACAAGAAAAAAAAATTAGATATATAATGTATATCATATACCAATATTTAGTAGATTTTATACACAAAGGTTTGAAACTACAGGTGCTCAAATCAAAACAACCCAAAAGCAAGATCGTGGCCAACAGTTTCTCAAGGCCATTCTTGACTGATTTCAAACAACTATTACTCCTTTAAATCTTAAAATTATACAATCATTTCTTGTGTAAGGCTAGATTGTTATCATGGAAGTAGGCTCGTATGGTTCAAATATTGTAGCAGCATCGCTGACATGCCAAAATAGAATGTAAATAAAGGCATTTGTTACGTACGGGGTCGCGGAGGACGCGATCACAGTGCCTTCTGTATCCAGGCGCAGTGGAAGCACGGTCATAATTCAGTAGTGACAGTAGCATTTTGTTTGGCGTAGAGGACGCGTCCTATACACGGGAGTTTACGGTAGTTTCCGCCAATGGTTTGTCAGTTGTTCTATCATTCAGAGATGTCAGACCCTCAGGGGTTGGTCTAATATCAGAGGTTCAGAAGCCCCTCAAATTTTGACTTTATTGCAGTTTCCTATGTTGAGAAATTCCTCCACTTAAAACATGTTCAAGGGCCCTAAAATTTTCAGAGGTTTGACTTTGATCATCACCCAACTGATCATAGTCACCTTGTTCCAACACTCATGGTTCCAGCACTAATATACACAGTTCTGAAGAGTACTCAACAAAACACACCCCTATAAAAGGCAACCGCAGACGGGCCAGACTTGATCGGTATCTAAGGACTTTGGTCCCGATCCAATCTGGAATATCAAACATGTTTGACATTGTCAGACTCGATCGGGCATACGCGCAGACGCTCCTGATCATCAGGATTGGCCGATCAAGTTCAGCCTGTCTGCGGTCCTCTCAAGCAGCACCCCAAACTTAGGCTCATTCTATAATCTACATATTGATTTGGGTTCTGGTACTAGCTGCGGCTCATACGAGAGAATTTACGGTAGCAAGGTTGCATTCATTGGCTTCGCACATAGGTATGGTGGGGGGGGGGCTTTAAACGTGTTTCCGCGGGATAAATAATGTCATGTCCCATATAATATTTCCATGTACCCTGCGTGCAAGGCGCACCCCAAACTATCCTATAAGCCGCACCTGGAGTCTGATTCACATAAAAAGACACCTTATATGCTGGAGATTATGGTACATCTTGCTGCTACAGATAATGCAGGGGGGGGGACTGATAACGATAGCCGTAACCTGTAATTTGAATTCAGTTATGTTTGATTTGTTTTCTTTGTGTATTTTCAGAACAAACTATGTTCCAATACTTTGTCAAAGTAGTACCTACAACATACTCCAAGCTGTCTGGACAGGTAAGCTCGTCTAGCAAAGCAGGATATCAGAAAAAGTAAAGACTAATCCTTTCTATTTGATTATATATCTTTTTATGGGGAGAAAAAGAGATTGAAGCCTTTAGCCAAATAAAGTCTCTTTAGGCCCTCCCAATCACATCGTCAATTATATTCACATGTTTTCATAGATCATATGCTTGATATTAAGGTACAGTTAGCAATCTCAACCATATTCATAAGGTTTTGCGTTGTTATGACCTATAATGTTTTTTTTTTCTTCTTTTTATTTTCAGCTTTTATCCACCAACCAGTATTCAGTCACCAAGCACCAGAAGGTGGTGGCGGATGGGATACTTGGGGAGCAGGGCCTGCCCGGTGTGTTTTTCATGTATGAACTGTCCCCCATGATGGTTAAATACACAGAAAAACAAAGGTAAGTTACCAATTATATTAAAGGAAATTAAATCTACCGGTAAGTGACTGTTTAAAGGTGACAATGCTTGAATATGCTGTAGGGCCTACGCTTTTTGGGAATGACGCACATGACTGCAACACTTGGGATTTTATCAGTTCGGCGACATACATCTACAAATTCCAATTTGTCAATAACTAGAGAAGGTCGGGAGAATATTTTAACACTTAAAAAAAGTCATACATGCAAGTTCTGTAAAAAAAATCTTTCTATTTTTCTAGATCTTTTATGCATTTCCTAACCGGGGTCTGTGCCATCATTGGAGGAATATTCACAGGTGAGTTTGCCAATGAACACAAGTTACAGTTGAAGCAACCGCATTTCAAATCCAGTATCTAAATTCACTAGATGGATCAAAAATGATATGGTGAAAATGATAGTTAAATATAATAGGCCTACTGCTATATTCTTAAGTCCGTTGATTCAGTTTGAACCATATCATAATCTTCCGCGCACCTGGGGCTTGATTTTAAAGATTTCCCATAAATTATCTCGTATAAGCCACACCTGGGAATTTACGGAAGTACCGTTCTATAGTTAGAGTACCCTACCTATAAGAAACACCCACACTATGGGCTGATTCTCTAAGGCACAGGGGTGCCTGAGATTCGCGTATAAGATGTGCCTAATACGCGGGATATTAAAATAGCAAATCCCATTTCAAAATTGAGTTCTTAAATGAATACCGGGTATACAATGAAACTTGGTTGTAGCAAATATGTTAGGAGGTAGGTATCTCTACTATTTCTGTAAAATTCTTACTTTTGCTCTATGAACCTACTTCTATGTTTCTCTTATTGCCTTTCTTGCAGTTGCCGGTCTGATAGACAGCTTCATATACCACTCAGCTAGAGCTATTCAAAAGAAAATAGAGTTGGGCAAGGCCTCCTAGTGATACCAGTGGTGCTTAGATACTTCCTATCTTAGATATCAAAACCTTATTAGGCAATGTGCCCGGGCAATATGTATTAAGCTGTAAAAGGTTGGCTCTAGGGACAACTTGCTGGTGATTACTTGCTCTATCTTCCCAAGATTGTTCACTCTACTAGCCATGGGAATGACCGTTCTAAATTTAAACCCTCTCCTGGTCTCTCCCCTCCCTTGGCCGGCCAGAGGAAGGGACAGGTCAGGTTACATGGCGTCCTTTTGTTTGGGGCGATAGAGCAAATAACCCAAATTTAGGCAAGTGGTGTCTAGAACATATCATCGGTTCAGTGCAAGAAGGTTGTAACTGCATTAGGATCAGCAAGGTAAAAGGTACCTCAGTGAGGCCCCTCATGGAGATACCCTTTACATTGCTGGCCCAGACGGGGTTACAACCGACTTGCACTAAGGTGACGATAGGGTCACCAAGGCAAGAATAACGAAGTTACAATTGAACATAGAGGAGAGTTTACAATTTGAGTCCATGTGAATGTTGTCTTGGAGTGAATTCATTGAGTGCTCGAATTTTACTATTTCTTGTGCTGAGATATATGTACGTTAGTGACTGAACACAAATGTATGTGAGCTCAAATAATTAAATAGAAATTTAAGTACAAACAGTCCATTTTGGTGTGACGGTAAAACCCAATTACTTTGGAAGTTTGGTTATGTGGTCAATATTACATCCAGTCATATAAAATTACACCAAATGTGAGTGAGATATTACGTTTATCAATAGCAAATGCTATAGCAGCGAATTTTCCATTTGATTTAAACATGATCATTCCTCAACCAGCGATGTGATAAGAATTGTGTCTGTTTAGTAGAGCTGATTGTTGCAGGCTGTGTGAGGAAAAAAAAAAAACATATAAGGCCAAACCAAATTAAAAAGTTGGTCTATGGATTTGCCGCACCTTATTTTCTTCAATACAAATTTTATTTTTATTTGAAAAATATCATGTCTATGGATCCCGCCCTCATTATTTTCGAGGAAATAGGCTTTTTTTTTTTTTTGAGAAAGGACTTGAAGGGTCAACCAAAAAAGGTATAGACATCACAGACCACTCATTGGATAGGAAAGATTCTGCAGATATTGATTCTAATACTTATGGTGCACTTAGAAGCTAAAATAGGCATCTGAGCAAAGGGGCAAAAAAGAAAAATGCCCTCTCCACATCTTGGCTATGCAAAATCCATAGACAAACAAATTTTCCTAGAAAAATAAAATAAAAATTTCGCCCTCCCGCTCCATTTTCTAAAATTGATCAACCTTTTAATTTGGTGTGGCCTAATGACTGATATTTTTGAAAAATAACCTACTGTAATCTCCCGCGTAGAAGACGCTCCCCCAACTCACGGCAGGCTGGTTCGCGTAGAGGACGCACCTCTTAGGGGTGATTTTTGTAAATTTGGTACTGTTCTATAGTAAAAATACCCAGCGTATAAGACACACACCCAACTTGAAAAAATTCTATAAGACGCCCCAGGCTTTTGTTTGGCATAGAAGACGCGTCTTATATGCGAGAGATTACGGTAGTCATGCCTGTGTAACTTCTTGATTTGACTAAAATGTGGCATGCATTTACCTAAAGTTTTCCAAGTGAATGATATCTGATTATCAAAAATATTTCTACAAAGTCTCACGAAACATGTCATTACATTGAGTTTTTTTTTATGTTGGTAGCTGATATATAAGCCTACCCAGCCAGCAAGAAACATAGAATTGATTAATTTATGCACTGCTGAAACTTAGGTTCCTGTATATAACAAGGGTATAGTAACTCATGTAATTCTCAAAGCCTGGGCCGCATTCATATGTCAGACCAGCTGAAATGTTGTTGTTGTTGTTTTTTTGTGGTTTTTTTTTTTTTTTTTTTTTGGGGGGGGGGGTAACTCAGATCGAGGTTATGTGCTACTTGGGGAATTTAGCATGACTGTAAATAAAAAAAGATGTATCTGTTTACACCAGTATGTTTAATTATCTTTATAACAATTGTGATTGTTTTCTTCATATTGTTTAAGATGAGCTATCGTCATCTTAGGATAATGTTATTGTTATATGTGACCCTGGTACAGGGTTTGACAAAATATAGATGCACCAATAATATGGAAACAACAAGACACTTACATTAGATTGTATGGGGTTTGCTCCAGTATTACTGTACACCACAACATATATGCTTTCTTTTGATACTGTCACAGCCTCATAGTTCAAACTTTGGCAGAAAAAAAAAATTCAAGATTTTAATTGTGACATTGAAGGGTCAATATTAGCAAACCCATATTGAGTATAACATTTGTAGAGATATCTATATTATGAGAATAGATGGGGTTCCCTTCGGCCATTCAAAAAAGTGAATTCAAGATTTCTTTATTGTAAAGGTCAACAGAAGTTAAGGTAAATTATAGTTAAAACTGTGACTGATTAATAGTGGGAAAACTGATATTATAGTCGATACCCCATCTTAAAGTGTCCTTTAGATGCAAATACAAACTTACACTTTCACTCCAGTGGTATTATACTGAGTGAAAAAAATGTACATGTGTGTTATTTGAACATTTCCTTCATATTCGCCATTATTTAAATGGAGAATGCACACATGGTTTGGAGAACCATTTTCTTAAGATTTGGAACTACCGGTAGGTTGTTTGAAAATAAACACTATGGGGTTTGGTATTTTTTGGTGGCTTGGGGTTTTGAGAATCCAGATTTTGAGGGAAATCGTTGTAAATCGCAATATGATATTTTAAAAGATGATGTAATGTATAGAAAAAAAATGATGTATGTATAATCTTTTTCTTTCTTTTTTTAATTGCAAAGGATATATCTCCCATGTTTATTGTTCATTTGAAATGTTGCTACAAAAGGTGGAGTTGTTCTCTGACTATATTATAGGTTCATACGGCCTCATCCAGCGCTACCCTCTAGGGGTATCTGCGGCCTATCCACTGCATGTGGGCTTTAAAAAGCCCACCATCATGGTCTCATGACTCCTTATTACAATTTCCAAATCTGTTTCGAGACATTTGATTAAGACCTTCCTGATGGGAATTGATTATCTATATTTCTGAAACCTTATATGTGTGTGCAAAATAAAAGATTTTTGCAAATTTTGTTTTTTTGAGTTCATATATACTGTAAAAACCCTGTGTATAAGCCACACCCGCCTGTAAGCCGCACCCCGAGATTTGTGGAATGCTATAAGCCGCACAAGGGGTCTGAAATGGTCAGTCCTTGCTATAGTCTATATAAGTAAAACCCCTGGTATAAGCCACACCCTGAGTTCAGGAAGAGTATAAGCTGCAGTAGGCCTCTGAAATGGTCTATAAGCTGCGGCTTATACACGGGGTTTTACAGTAATTCCAGTTGTGAATCTCAATGGAAACCTGGTACACGTGCACAGTCCATAATGAAACCGATAATTCCCCTCCAACCTACACTACAGGTCAAAACTGCCATAATTTTTTTTGTTTGAATTTACTTTATTTGCTCGTAATTCAAAATTTCATAATACAAACAGTATTTTGATCGTCTTGTATCAAACAGGTGTACATTTGTCAAAGGTTGATATATAATAGTTGGTATTCCTTAGTACAATTTGTAAATTAGATACAAATTCATAGTATAAACAGAATAATAAACTTTTCATTGAGCCAAAAGAAGGAAAAGATCCTCATCCCCACTATTATTAGTGTATGGGTTGATTTTCAGGATCCACCTTACTTTACTAAGTATTTTGAAACACTTGACACAAAGTCATATTAATAATATAAATGAGGGGGTTTCGGGGTCTGTGGAGAGCAAAAAAAAATACACTCACCAGCCCAATCAAGGGATAATTAATATAAGGAGAACATTTCAAGACAAATCCCAATATAACATAACAGTGTTAGATAAGTAAGGGTGGTGTACTATAGCCTACCATAGGGAATAAGAGATGCCAAGTAGCTCCTGGAGTCAGTTTTAAACTGTTCCAGGCTAGGTGCATTTCTTCTTCCCATGGGCAGGGTATTCCAGCTAATGGCACCAAAGTATTCCACGCTCGTAGCATAAGATCTTCCATTTGGTGTTATAACCTTAACAGTAGGTGCATCATGAAGTCTATTTCCTATATTTCGAGAATCGCTGTAGTCATTACATCTAGATCTATTATACATGTAGTTTACAAGGTGAATATATTTTCTATCAGTTAATAGATTAATTTTTGTCATGTTATGAATATCCCTAGTATTGGTTAAATGAGGAATCTTTAAACAGATTTTGATACAACGGTTTTGAGCATGTTGTAAAAGGTCTACATATTTATCAAAGGTACCGTAAACTCCCGCGTAGAAGACGCGCTGCACGTATAAGACGCACCCCAAACTCAGCACATGCATTTTCGCGTATAAGACGCACATTTTAAGGCTGAAATCTGTAAGATTAGTACATTTCTATAATAAAATTACCCCTCGTATAAGACGCACCCCAAACTTGAAAAAATCCTATAAGACCCCCCTGGCATTTGTTTGGCGTAGAGGACGCGTCTTATACGCGGGAGTTTACGGTAGTACAAAAGCATATATCCGCATAGTCCATGTATGGTAATATGGTAGTTTTGTATATTTGTAGTGATAATTTTACATCAAGAAATCTACGAAGTAGACAGAGTTTGTAGGTCTTATATGCTATAGTTTTTACTTGGTTTGATAGATGTATATTATAGTTTAAAAGAGGATCGAGTGTCACACCAAGGTACTTATAGCTCGGTACTACCTGTAATAACTTGTCATTCATATGTATGGCAGCAGTCAAAGTATTAAGTTTCTTAGTGCTAGAGGAAAAGATCATTACCTTTGTTTTCTCAACATTTATAGAAAGCTTATTTTGTATACACCAGGTTACATAGTTTTCAAGATCTTGTAAGAGATTTTTGGCAATTCCAAAATCTGTATGGGATGAGTATATTACGATATCATCAGCATATAATTTCACCTTACATTTACTTATACAGTTTATTACATCATTAATATATATTAAAAATAAAAGAGGACCCAAAATTGAGCCCCGAGGTACACAACATATCACATTTTCTCTATTTGAGAGAATATTGTTAGCACATGTCGTTTGATATCTATCAGACAGATAATTTTTGAACCAATGATAGTTGTTAGATCTAATTCCATAATGATATATTTTTGTAAGTAAGACTGAGTGATCCACTGTATCAAAAGCTTTTCTAAGGTCAATAAATGCAGCCACTGTAGAATTTCCGATTTAAGGTTCCTTTTAATATCATCTGTAAATTTTGCCAAAGTATCAACTGTGCTAAACCCTGATCTGAACCCTCCCTGACGTGGTGTTAGGACATTTTCCGTAATAAAGAAGCCATATGTTCTATTGTGAACAATTTTTTCAATAAGTTTACATGGAAGAGGCAGTAATGAGATGGGTCTATAGTTATTTACCAGCTTAGAATTACCTGCTTTAGGAATAGGTGTTACTTTCGATATTTCCATGGGTTAACTGCTATCAAAAAGAGAGGTAAAATAAACAAAACATGAAGCATCAATTATAAAAGGATTGCAATGTACCTTCCTTGATGTTCATAAGAAAGGAGAATGGACAATTTAGAAAAGATTTCCTTTCATATTGACAGTGACCCTACCTTCCTGCTGTTGTAAAAGCAGAATTGACAAAGGGTTCCGCATGTATCTGTCTACAAACAACACAATTGACAGCTTGAGCTTCAATGAACTTTTAATCAGCACCATGAAAAGATCATAATAATAACAGACACGGACCTTTGGCCAAACCTGGATACTCTTCACACAAGATACATTTGCAAAAATATATTAGGAGTAATATGATACTTTCTCTCTCTCTCTCTTTCTCTCTCTCTCTCTCTCTCTCTCTCTCTCTCTCTCTCTCTCTCTCTCTCTCTCTCTCTCTCTCTCTGCCTCTCCCTCTCTCTTAATTGATTAATGGATTTATATCTTAATTGGATGCTGTTTGCTTCTTGGTGTGCAGGAAGGCCCCCATGGCTCCATACATCCCTCCATTCTTCATAAAATGGAATGCAAAGTCCTGACCCTGAAATAATGGGAAAAATCAAGTACATACATGATACATTTCCATCCTACAAACCTATCTTATTCTTGACAAAGTTTTCTGGAATTGGATCAAGGACTATTCGGCCTGTTCACCTATATAAAATTGTACATGTACTGAAGGGAGAAAATCCTCTCCCTCCTCCAGGGTAGTTGTATTGGTTCCTATAATTTAGTAGCTACTGTAATCTCCCGCGTAGAAGGCGCAGCTTGCGTAGAAGGCGCCCCCCCCCCCAACTCAGAGAATGCCATCAATCAGTCTCCCAATTGAAAGTCAGAAAAACCTGTGTATAAGGCGCACCCCAAACTCAAGGCAATGTCCCTCCCGCGTATAAGACCCAGCAGCATTTTGTTTGACGTAGAAGACGCGCCTTATACGCGGGAGATTATGGTAGATAGATTTGTAACCATTTATAGTTCCCTACTTTACTACATAATTCTTAATGATTAACTGCACTTATCATCAGAGTCTTATTAGTGCTTCTCTTGTTGGTTCCACTTCCAGCTTAAGGAAATTGAAATACTCTCTAATGTAAGATTGCATACCCAGAGCCAGAGAATCTAATTTTAGAAAATAACATCTTATAAACATGTAATGGTGCATATACATGATATATCAGGAGCTTCAAGGGACTGAAAGAGCTCCCTATATTGGGGATCATGGATTATACGGACTTAGCAGGATCATTTATTAGCCAATGAGATAACCCCAACGATTCACTGCGGTCCTCTCGGGGGCCGACTGGTACCCATCTGATAGGTCTTATCAATAGAACTCGCTGATAACAAGCTCCAGTAATGGCGGCGCCCATTGGGTGACCTGCTAAGTCGGAATAGTATTTTAGTATCTAGTGCATCGCAATATGTGTAGGGTACATGGAGGGAATACAATTCAACACTTCACAATATGCAGACTGAACAAACACTTATTAAAGCTGCTACAAAACTTGGAGTATATTGATTTTTCATTTCCTCTATTTCTATCATAAGCGCACTTGTTAGAATGTGGTTAGCTTTAACCCTGCTAATGCCAAGAATACAGGTGTGCAAAAATTAAATGCGTCCAGCATTTTATCCATGTTGACACACACACCTTATTAGACCAGCTCAGTGGCTCCATCTGTTATTAGAAATCAGACTGGTATTCTATGGGTGAGAAGAGCCCTGCATTGGAGACCTGATTACTCTGCCCTGCCACCTGGGGAGATTAGTCAGAACTTTTTAGTTGAGTATTGCCTCTTTCCACCAAAAGAAGAGAGCAGCTGACTCCTAAGTCCTCAGCTTTATGCATTATAGCTCACCTCTCACCTGAATGAATGGCACTGTATTTGAGGAAAATAGCCATAGAATTATCTGAGATAGATGTTAGAGAAGGGTATTCCAACATTTATTGCAGCTTTAAACAATTAGAGAAAATACTCAATATCTTACCCCTGGTAGCATGGCTGACATCTGGCTGATCCTCTTAGCCATGAGGTCTCTCATTATTTGTGTGTTAAAGGTATTACCACAGAAGTAGACTGCTTTGGCCTTGGTGTAACGGACATGGGTACATACATGCTGGGCGTGAATGTGGGCGGTTGTATTAAAGACACTCCACACCAAGTCTCCCTTCTTCATCTTCTCTGTAACATGGAAACATCTTCATGAATCCCATGTCACCTTGTGATAGGCCCCTACATGGCATTCGTTTTATGCATATCATTAGATGTCTCAACAAGTGACCATTCCAAGTTATGGCTATAGATAAATTTACAAGTGGATCAACATGGTAAAAGGTATGCCCGCGCACCCCTTCACGGGTGTGCCTTTTACCGTGTTGATCCACTAAATTATCAATTAATTTACTGCTACTTTTAAGGAGAAAATGATTTCAACAAGTAGTGACCAGCCTCAAAACTAGTGAATAATGTCCATATATATATATTCCCTTGTCCCAGTGTAAAGGGAAAGGCACACCCATTCATATTCACCACCAGGGAAAGGTGCCAGTAATACCCACTACTAATCTGCAAGGGAGTAAGGGATAGGTTCCTACCTACGGGGACAGTAACGCCCTTTCCAAAGGGAAACAATCCTCTATCCTCCATGGTACCCATCTCTTCATAGACATTGTCTCCTTTACCTCTCGGTTTTGCTTTCCCTACCAGGTCAGAACGCCAAGTATCTGTTGTCTTTCCATCAGATTCTGATGCCAACTTCTCAAGTTCTGAAAAGTCCTGTGAAGTAGAAATCGCAACTTCAAACATTTATGTCCCACGAAGCAACATGCACCATGAATTTGATGAAGGCAATTGAACTCACTTGTCATTCTACATCTATTACAGTGATGCCATTTTATGATGAAGAAAAGAAACAGTAGGGAACTAGATAAGGCTGGTGCTTATAACGCTTTCCATCAAGGATTGAATAAGAATTACCATAACTTAGAAATGTCCATCGGTGAGAAAACATACCATTTTAATCTATATTGTAGGAGTCGATGTACATGCTCTAATTAAAATAGCAGCTTTTTTGTGTGTGTGAAACCTGTGTATGAAACACCTAATTATCTTAATTACTATCAAATTTTGAATTAGAATTAAATGGTTGACTGAATATATAATCAATTATAAATATGGGCATATGTAACTATGACAATAAAGATGATTAAAAAATAGTCTTACATTTTCGCCTGCGAGTATAGCAGAGAGGCCATGCATGTAGCGTCCTCCAGTGAAAATACCATCCAACATATTGAATGTACCATCACTATTAATCTGTAACACATGATAAATGCAAGCATTCACTTTGAAACTGGAATACAGCCAGGGTATTATTTCATTATCTTTGATAATAATATAGCCTTCAATCATAAGAAAACCCACTACTCTTTACATCAGCACTGAAACCACTACGACTGCTCTACTAAATCCTATGTGCATGGTTGCATTGGGACTGCCCCTATCTAATATTTGAATCCATTCACATATCGGGTGAGCATTAAAATTGATAGACTCTTTGATATCCATTGGATTACGACTTTTGTTAATAGAAGTTATTACCGTTATTATACCAGTGCCCGACCCAGCAAGTACCAATATACGAGGCCGGTCCTCTTCCTTCACCTTCAAATTTAAATATTTAATGGAATATTAAACAGGATAATTCTGTCTTCAAAGGCCAGTACAATGTAATCAATAATCATTTAGATACTGTATGTTTATTTAACCTATTCAATTAACCTGTACATTAATATACACATGTGACCAGGCAGGCAAAAACACCCTTCTGCAGGGAAATTCAATATCAAAGTTTATCACAAGATCTTTAAAATGAGACATCATTGGGTTAAATATTCCTAGTAGTTATGTCAGAACCCCTCCTTTAACATAGGTTGTTATTCATATCTGAAATTGATGATTAAGCTCTAAATACATTATAAACCATATATAATGTCTAAAAGCATAATAAATCAGCCTTTTTCACTAAAAAAATACATAATAGTATGGTGATTTTATCATAGATTTTGATCTAGAAGGAATTTTTCATTTCTGTTTTCAGTTTTGGGTTTTTGGTGAGTATCCTTGAAACGGTGATTATAGCTAAAGATAGCTCTCAATTACAAAATCTATATTGGGAATTCACTTTATAACACAATTATAAGTGCAATAAGTTATAACATTATAACACCTTATCTCTATGTTCTGTAGACAGCTGTGTCTCTGACATGGCTGCTCCTGCATTCATCATCTTCTTTAATGCTGATTTAAGCTGATCAGCCTCAGCTTTAACTTCTGCTGATGGACGAATGAAGAGCTCCTCCTCCGATAGGACCGTCTCCAGTGCTAAAAGGGCCTTACAGAAACAGTCAGATTCCAAGATAATCTCCACTCTGTTATGTAAAAACAGAACAAACAGTGGGGTTATGGTTATCTCGATATCTACTCACAGAAATATTCAAACTCTGTCACCATGACCATCTTATCTATATAATAAGGAACATTTAAACTCTACTATAATTTTCCTTTTGTTGCATTAGAAATAGAACAGATTGATTTTTTTCGGCATGTGCGCGTGTGTGATTGCTAATCATGTTATCAGAAGATAAGCCATTATAATCTTTTTACCTAAAAAACAACTTAACAACAACCTATTTTATACTAGAAACGCAGAACGCAATATTGCACGTAGTTAACAGATTATGAATGTTTTTTTTTTAAAGAAATATCGTTATGAAAAATAAATCAACGTAAATGTTTGCAGTTGATGCAACTGACTTGCAGTCCAATGCATCTTCTATGCCCTCTCTAAAAGCCACTGCGCCACCACCAGAAAAGTTTACTACGAGGTCCCCTTCTTCATTGGCCTAAACAGAAAAAAAAAATATTACGTACATAGTTTTCATATTTTGGTAACAAATGGAAACACACAATAATGGATTATAGTTTAGGAAAATTTGTCTAAACCTGAATTCTTAGCCAAATGATTAATCGGTTAGGACTATGATGGAAATCATACAGATCACACAGGATATGGTTATTTCAAGCATATTGTAGTTTTAAGCTTCCAATATACGTGTACTCTGTAAATAGTGTATAGAAACTGATCTATGAATTCTGAATCTAAGTATCTGATCATATCTGAACAAAATAATTATGACATTTGCCTTTACCTTGAGATCACAGTTGTCCTTGATGTAGTCCGTCATTCCCTTGATATCTGAACGTGGGAACATGGCAAAGTGAACCTGGCCTTTGAATGCATCACCCTGTCAACGTTTGAAAAAAGAGGATGCAATTAAATTCTAGTTAAAAAGTATATCTTCATAGACTATTCTATTCAATTATTAGATGTGGCACAGGGTAGTTAACAATCTCTAAGCAATAGGTCTATTACATCGAACGTACAGCAGTGGCGGATCCGGGATTTGGAAAAGGAGGGGGCGCGGCCCAAATGGAAGGGGTGCACCCCTTATTTTTGAGGAAATTCTGGGGTCCAAAATATGTAATTAAACTCTTCAGAACTGGGAAAATGGGGGTGCGCGTGCCCCCGCGCCCCCCTCTAAATCCGCCACTGTCATACAAAATGAATTCTTTCCCTGGTAAATTAAGAGAAAAAACACTGCTCATGAATGTCAGCTCTATGTATGCATGTTGGTTTTTTAAGAAAGAAAATGTCAATATAATCTTGCTGGTCTATTATGTTCACACCTTGTTCAATTAGCAGATTGAATATTTTCCTATACTAACCATGCATTTTGGATCAAATTAATCATGGTTTCTATAGTATCTAGGTACTAACACAAACTATTGCCTACTTCTGGGTTGATTGGTTTGCCATCCTTGTACTCCTTGTTTGAGCGGTAGACTATCTTACCTGTTGTCGACCCTAAAATGTATAACACGAGATGTATACATAATACATAGAAATGGGTTCACGTGAGTTTGCTTATTATTTTCGTCTCGTGAGATAACCTTAGTCATACGAAGTCTCGTGAACCTTTGTATTCATCTCATGTTGTTTTTTTTTCAGAGATGCTCAAAATTTTTATTTAGTTGGCATGAAAAGGTATTTAATCAAAGCCTTGGAACCATTTTCGATGTTTAACCTGGCAGTGTAATAGGGGTAGGGTTATCGCACTGGGGTGTGATATGGAGGTTATTGATTAAATCTATAGGCCAGTGGTATTCAACTTGAGATAAATGACAGAAAACGTTTTCTTTTCTTCTGGGTGTGAAACTTTATGGTAAATTTAAAATGTGCCATGGTCACAAATATCTCTGTACTTGTCTTGGACACTTCTCTGGTGTAAAATGGTCCATGAGTAGGAAACTCATTAAGAAAGCCATAAACTATCATGGGGTTGTAAGAATGTATAATGTGTAAGAAACCCACCTATGTCGAGGGCTACACCACAGGATCTTCCTACATCCTCTGCTGGTAGTGGTACCAGTACATCTGATATAAGACCGGCTAAAGGTTTGATTGGCATCTTTATAATCTGGAACATGAAGCGAAATTCTAAGAGAATTTGGCCAATCCAGCATCAGCGAGGGCATGAATACAAATGGATAGGTGAATAGATGGATGAATAGGTGGATGGATGGGCGGGTGGATATTGATCTACTCATTTATACATCCACCCACTCATCCATTTATTCACCCATCCATCCATCCACTCATCGTTAAAATCCATCCACCCACTCCTCCATCCATTCAGCCATCAATCCATCCACACACCCATCCATCCACCAGCCACTCATCCACCCACCCATCCATGGATCCAGCTATCCATCTATTCATCCATCCTTCCATCCATGCATCCACCCGGGTGCATCCACCTATTTATGCATTCATTTACATGTCCATCCACTCATCCAACAACCCATCTATCCATTCATGACATCCATGCATCCACCCATTTGCCCATCCAACCACTAATTGACACATCTATCATCCACCCATCCACCCTTTCCTCCATTCACCTATCCATCAATCCATTCACCCAACCAGTTGGCCACCAATCAACTGATCCACTCACCCACCCAACGTCTCATCCACCTATATCCATGGGCTTCCCTAGCCCATTTAAAAGGGTCCATAATTATCTCCTCTTTTCTATCCCCTCAGGATGCGTGTGGTGCACATATGCATGGGCACTGACACATTCCTCTGTGAAATTGTGTAATGTCGTTCTCGCCATGAATATATGACTTTAGCTGTCGAATTGGCGTTAAACATTCTATTACTCACTCACTCCTATATCCACTCACCCACCCAACAACTCGCCCACCTATCTATCGATTGTCCATACATCCACCGTTCAATCCACAGATCCATCCATCCATTCATCCATCCAACCATCCATCCACTCACCTACCTACCTACCTACCTACCCACCCACCCAACCAACCAACCAACCAACCAACCAACCATCCATCCGTCTATCCTACCACCCCCGGGCTACCACCCAACCATCCCTCCATCCATTCATTCGCCAATCTACCCATCCCTCCATCCTTCCAGCCACCCTCCAGTCCCACCCTCCCACCCACCCAGCCATTCATCCATGAATACACCAACAGATCCATCCAGGCTTCATAATAGTCCAGTATTACCTGTTTAATAATAGAAACTATAAGAGTGCTACTTGTTTTCTGCTCTATGTAACATTGCCTGCTACCTATATATGTCACCTTGTGTAGATAGATGAACGGTAGAGTACATTGGAGTATTGTACAGTGGTATATGGAAATTGCTGACTGCATGACTGTATAAAGAAACAAGGACTTCTACAATATCATATGCTTAATAACAGAGTGAATACCCAGTTCATGGGACTGATTACTGCAGTAATACATGAATACCATCTATGTATATGCATGGATATACAGGTACAACCACTTACCTGGTATGTTGTAAACCAGCTACCTGTCAGTCTATCTAGTTCTGTCTGTGTGGAAGCGTCTGTGTTGTACAAGATCTCTGCTAGGCCTACTTCTACTATGTGTGACCTGGTTGCTTCCCAAATTGGGTCAAGCAGTGGTGGGTAGAGGGGGGAGGGGTCTTCCTATTGATTATACACACAGTTCTATCTAATAATAATACTATATTTCAAATTATTCCACGATTTCTGGGTTACTGGGTGCTTTTTGGTGGCTATTCCCATCCACATATCTGTCGATATTGCACACTCTGTAGGCTCTAACATCAATTTTGTAAGGCGTGCGGTTATCCATGGATAACCTGTGCCCGATGTGGGTTATCCATGGATAACCTGTGCCTGGTGTGGGTTATCCATGTCCCTCCATGTCATATGTTACATGTTAAAACCCACGATATATTCCAGGCCAGGGTAGGGATCGAACCTGCAGTCTCACATCCCAAATCCAACTCCCTATGCATTGCGCCACAGGGACTGACGAGAAATGCCTGGTTCGAACCACGTCTGGATATGATACAAAGCCCGGCAAGGCGATGACTGCGGGCTGTCCGCTACCATAACCGCGGGACACATTTAAATATAGCCAAGCCGAGACGGGTGCTGTAGGAGGAGACACGGTGGTCTAGCGGTTAGCGCTTTGCGCTCAGCCGTCAGAGGTCCGCGGATCGATTCCCGGTCTGGGCGTGCCTTTTTTTGGCCATGTGCGCTGTCCGCTGCTGGGTGAGGAGGTGTATTTTACACAAACATAACCGCGGGAAGCATCTTTTTTTCGCCGTGTGCCGCTGTCGCTGTCCGCTGCCGGGCGAGGAGGTGTATTATACACAAACATAACAGTGAGACGCATCTAAAGCTTTAGCTGTCCGCTGCCGGGCGACGAGGTGTATGTATCGATTGTACACAAACCTAACCACGAGACGCATTCAAAGCAAGCCAAGCCGAGACCGGGGCTGTCGCTGTCCGCTGCCGGGCGCCGAGGTGTATGTACCGATCGTGTACACACAATGGCTGGCATCGAGTCCCGGGGAGGGGGAATAATTTTTGTTTTCAACTTGAATTTATTGATCTTCTATTGATTATTTATTGGTTTCGTGGAATAAAATAAGTAGTCAATGGATAAGTCATGACTCATGTGTGTTAGCAAAGGCTAATAACACTCGGCCTACGGCCTCGTGTCATTATCCTTCACTAACACACACTCGTCATGACTTATCCATTGGTTACTTGTTCAATACATACATGTGGATGACAAAAGAGTATGGGGTCAGAAATAGCCCTGGGCCTAATATAATAATATAAGTGAGGCATTATACTCTGTAAGGCTATATTCTGTGCAATCTATATGTTAGCCGTTGGGACCACCATTCCTTCTTTTTATATTAAATGGAGATGTTAAAATAATTTCGGTAACTGTAATGTATTATAAAATGTGTGGTATTTGAAATATCAAGAATAATCTTTACTAGGCCATTTATTGCATGTTGTTTTTTAATTGTGAGATGTGTTCAAAATTCATTTGGCAAAACGTTATTATTTAATCATAAGTATCTGGCCATTTGGATGTTGCAGACCGTGAAATGCAGGGTAGGGCTCCATGGTTAATAATAAATCTATGGGGTTACTGTATTCCAATTGAGACAACATATCTCACAGTGACGGAACCTATCACTGTAATTCGAATTACGGTGTTTCAAGATGGTGGCAGTTGAGTTCACCTAATTTTTTCTCTATTGAATTGTGAGATATGTATGGCTACTTGAAACATCTTCTTTGGGGAGATTGACTTATTAACAGTAATGCTGAAGACTCTACACTTGGATTTAATCAAGGCATACTATTTTATGCATGAATTGGCTTTTAAACAATCACTCGTATCACTGTAATTTAATGCTATGAATTACAGTGATACCATGTTTTGATAGCAAACTGAATTACAGTGATACCAGACAAAAAATACTGATGCCTCCAACACTAAAACCATAGCACATGGCAGCTAGCATGGCTAAGCTAAGGCTAGGTCTGTTTCTGAATTACTTGTTTGAGGAACATGAACTTACTTGATTCCCTTTTAATGTACTAAATCACAGCCTTTCATTTTGTTTACAAAGTGCTCTGCAGCCATCTTGTAACACCGTAATTTGAATTACAGTGATAGGTTCCGTCACTGTGATATATGGCATGATCATTGAGTGATTGTTTAAGTGAGAGCACCTGATTGAGACGAGGTGGCAGCACTGATTTTGGGCAAGAACCGGATTTTAACGTTGTCAAACGTATGGAAAAGTAATACTGTGCTCTATGATACAGGTGGTATAATACAATAAGTATGATATTTTAAATCTTAGGGAATTGATGATACCACAGTTTGTTTGTCAAAATTAGTAAAAACGTACTCAGTATTATGTTTCTTCACATTATAATGCCAAGACCAACAAATAAAAAAAAGCATTTTTATAGAGTGTGAAAAGGTACTTTATGTTGTACAAGTTTCAACATCTCTTTTCAATAAATATTTGGGAAACATAAGAGCTTGAAAACTACTTTTTTTTGTACATTAGGAAAACATTTTTCTAGCAAAGGGGCTCTACATATAATATGAAATTTGTTAGGGGTCAGTTCCATGACCATGTTGCTATGGCTACTGTAGCAAGTCAGTCCTATGCTATGTGATAATGGCATTAGCCCCAATCTTAGGGAGCAATATCTGATGACAGCAGACAGCCCCAGTAAGATCATATTGAAACAGGTCCCTGGGTGCTGTATAGATTGTTCGAAGTAGTATTCTGTAATGAACCACTGATTACACTGGGAATCAATAATTCTCTTATCGTTTCTCAATTTACAATTCATTCTCTTTGGCAAGGCGCTACTGGAAAACATCGAATTCTACTTGTTTGTGGAAGCCTCGTGGCTATCAATTGCATTTAGATTCACTATTCCAGGCAGGGTCGGATCCAGGATTTTGAAAAGGAGGGGGCGCGCCCCTTATTTAGGCCATACTTTTGGCTAAATTCTAGGGATAATAGAGGTAAATAAACTCTAAAGTACAGGGGAAAAGGAGGGGTAAACCGCCCCCCCCCGTCTAAATCCGCCACTGAATTCCATGTTGTTCTACTCATTACATTTCTTGTCCTTCAGACTGTCACTCACACACTAATTCGCCACTTGAGCAAAAATCACACTTGGGATGCTTAATGGTTGTGACAATGTTTGCTAACCCGAATCAGTATCACGGGACATTAGGGAGTGGTCATTATTTATCAACAGGGGGGGGGTGGTGGGTTTGAGGGGGGGGCGAAAAAAATTCTGACCCCTCCCGAGGGGGGGGCTAAAAAAAATTTGACTCCTCTTGAGGGGGGGGCTAAAGAAATTGACCCTCTTTTTAGCAAAAAAGCCCGCGCGCTACTATAGATCAAAGAGGACGCGAAAATTCTCCGCGCACCTCCGTCGAGGGGGGGGCGCAAAAAATTTTGACCACCGTCGAGGGGGGGCGTAAAAAAATTTCGCGCGTCCGCGCGAAAACCCACCACCCCCCCCTGTTGATAAATAATGACCACTCCCTTAATCCCTAGAAGCTGGATTTCACGGGGTGCCATGAAGCACGTAAGTAGAGCATTGATTAGACTAGAAGATTGCCCTGCAAGTTTCTGATAATCAGTTTAAAACAATTAGGAGCCTAAATAGAAGTTACTTTTTACTTGAGGTTGAGAGACCTCTGCAAAATATACACAGATAAAATGTCCATTTCTGTAGCAGTCCAGTTGTCTTTGCTATACATCCCTTAAATTTCTCTTTCATCCTTTCACCTTTCCCCCTCTATATTCACCACCCTCACCTTTTCCTTCTGTTTGTCTCTCCCAATTCGATTTGATCACACCTACTGGTAAGGTACTCTGACATGAGTAACTATATGCAATATGGATTTTCCTGAAAGGAAAAGAGACATACATAGAGCCATATCAATCTTTGCCTCCAAGGAATGAGGGGAAACGGTCCACCTTTGTGATGTTTGTAAAGTGTTTGGATGAAACAGATGAATGCAAGCTGTGAACATGTAACAAATAGCGGATTTTCACACTGGATATTATTATCTCAGGTGTTCCTAGTGCTTACGGTCGTCATTATCCCTTCCTTCATCTCTCTTTCAACTGCCCTTCCCTAAACGTGTCGGTGTTTCGGCTAATAAATAATTAGCAAATGAGAGGCACAGAGGCCTATCCATGCAGTTGCGAAGGGGAACATGCATTCTGTGAGGGAGATTGATCACCATTTGAATTAAAGAAAAGTTTTGATATTGTGGAATTAGAAGAAGGGAGGAGTACCAATGTACTCAAGACTGGAGTAAAAGTAAACTCTACAGAGACTGCCATGGCTTTAAAACTTGGCTGTTATGTGCAATTTCACGTAAATAATTTGAAATGAAGTATCAACCACCCACTCACCCATCCAACCATCACTAGGGGCGTGCCTCCTCCTTTTTCGCCTCTCCCTCTCCTTCTTTTTAAATTCCTGGATTCTCCCCCTCCCACTCCCTCTGACATGGCAATAAATGACCCATTCGTTCTTCTTATCACAGTAGTGGCAGGTAGGAGGAGGTAACACGGTGCACTGCTAACACCCACACCGTATTGTCACCTGTCCAGGAGTTATCGGCTAAGTTGTCCACCAATAAAAATAATAATCAACGCAAACACAACTTAGTGGTCTTGTCGCTGCAACAATCTTGGTTTCTGTTTTGACTTATTCTATGGATTGTAGAGCATCCAGGGTAGGTTGACCTGGTTGAAGTGTTAGAGTTAGTGAACAAGTAATTAATGGATATGTATTGACGTGTGACTGATATCCAACAATAACATGTTATTGTTGGTTATTACACGATTTCTTGGATTTTGGGTGCTTTTTCTGGATATCCCCATGCTGATACCTGTCGATATTGCACACCATGATGCATGCATCATGACTTTTGTAAGGTGTGCCTGATATCCATGGATAACAGGCACTAGTGCCTGATATCCATGGATATCAGCACACCTTACATGTCATATGTCACATGTTAAAACCCACGAAATGGTCCAGGCCAGGGTAGGGATCGAACCTGCAGTCTCACATCCCAAATCCAACTCCTTATGCACTGCGCCACAAGGACTGACGAGAAATGCTCGGTTCGAACCAAGTCTGGATATGATACAAAGCCGTGTGCGATGAGGTGTATTATACACAAACATAACAGCGAGACGCATTGAATGGAGGAGAC
Source organism: Acholoe squamosa (assembly GCA_949317995.1). Lineage (NCBI taxonomy): Eukaryota > Metazoa > Annelida > Polychaeta > Phyllodocida > Polynoidae > Acholoe > Acholoe squamosa. The sequence continues at coordinate 38,282,530 of OX439049.1, forward strand.
GCGGTGGTCTAGCGGTTAGCACGTCACGCTCAGCCGTGAGAGGTCCTTGGATCGGTTCCCGGCCCGGACGCGTCTTTTTTCGCCGTGTGCACTGTCGCTGTCCGCTGCCGGGCGAGGAGGTGTATTATACACAAACATAACAGCGAGAAGCTTTTTTCGCCGTGTGCCCTGCCGCTGTCCGCTGCCGGGCGAGGAGGTGTATTATACACAAACATAGCCGCGAGAAGCTTTTTTTCACCGTGTGCCCTGCCGCTGTCTGCTGCCGGGCGAGGAGGTGTATTATACACAAACATAGCCGCGAGAAGCTTTTTTCGCCGTGTGCCCTGCCGCTGTCCGCTGCCGGGCGAGGAGGTGTATTATACACAAACATAGCCGCGAGAAGCTTTTTTCGCCGTGTGCCCTGCCGCTGTCCGCTGCCGGGCGAGGAGGTGTATGTACCGATCGTGTACACACAATGGCTGGCTTCGAGTCCCAGGGAAGGATTTTTGTTTTCAACTTGTTTTTATTGATATTCTATTGATTATTTATTGATTTTTTATTGATTAATCGTGTAATAAAGACAGTAAGGAATGGGCTATCGGGCACCTCGTTCAGTGTATCGTAGGATATCGTAACGAGTGGCCTACGGCCACTCGTTACGATATCCTACGATACACTGAATGAGGTGCCCGATAGCCCATTCATTACTCTCTTAATATCAGCAATGCGCTACCCACTAGACCAATGGGGTACACACACCTCGGTGCCCGGCTTGGCTTGGTTTGAACGTGTCCAGCAGTCCTCTATAATTAGAATGCTATTCTAACCTTGTGCATTTGAGAGTTGTTGGGGGGTCACAACCCAGACTGCCAGGGATTTTCACACTTTTAATGTATAGGAATAAATGTGAGTGTCCTCCCTGGGCTTTGTATCATATCAATGACTTGGTTCTAACCAAGCATTTCTTGTCAGTCCCTGTGGCACACTGCATAGGGAGTTGGATTTGGGATCAGGAGACTGCAGGTTTGACCCCTACCCTGGCCATTACAATTTTGTAGGTTTTAACATGTAACATATGACATATAAGGTGTGCATGTTATCCATGGATAACAGCACCGGGTGACTGTTATCCTTGGATAACAGCACACCTGACAAAAGTCATGATGCATGAATCATGCCATGCAATATTGACAGGTATGTGCATGGGAATATCAAAAAAAAAACACCCAAAATCACAGAAGTCGTGTAATAAACATTGGTATGGATATAGGCTATTAGAGATATTGTAAGATGACAAACCACTATTACCAAATTGAAGCTTCTAATGGATACCTCCAATACTGTGAGTTGAGACAACTAAGCAATAAGGCATCTGCCATGAAAGTCATTTATTCACGCCCCTCTATTATTTTTTTTTTCTATTTCAACAACTGGAAATGTGTAAAATGGCAACCTATTAGGGCTGATCCATAAAGTATGTAATGCTGTTTTGAAGTTTATGGACACCCCCCTCACCCTTGTTACAGCTTTACTCTAGAAATGCCGTGTGGCATACTTCATGGATCGACCCTAAAATTACAAAGTCATATCCCAATATGTCACCTTTGATGACAATTCTCATACTTTTTTTCTTGTGGGAATGGGGGTATGTAATGAACTAAAACCCGAATACACCATGATTCCTTTTTAGATATTATTTACATCCACTCTTTACTCTTCAAACCAGAAAATTATTATTATTAAATGGCTGATGTGACAGAAATGATAACCACGGCACTGCCGCAGCAGTCAACTGCATGATGAAGCTGTCGCGTTGGGCCACTAAACTCACCAGCAACGCCATGATCTTGGGAGGAAATGTTAGCGATTACTGACATGCAGATTGAGGAACAGACAATTTTACAATATGATTAAAATTGTCCGTAATTACCAGGAGGTCTTTTCTTGAGGCACTACGATGTAGATACACAGTCCCACGACTTCGAGTATCAATGCTATTCTTATGGGAATTCCAGTACGATTATGCCGATGTATATATATAGTCGTAGTTTGCTAAGAAATACTTTCCCGAGGACACAGACCCTGAGTCTGGCTGTGAACCATTGGATATAGAGCTTGTGTCATGGCTACTCCAGTCAACTAGCAACCCTATTCAGATAGCAGACCATCACATGTTGGATAAGGCTAAGATTGGGATATCACAGTTTTCATGATATTTGCACCAGGAAGTGATTGATGGTTGTGTAAGGTAACGTTGGTATAAAGATAACATTGACGTTCACTAAGGCCAAAAAAAAAGGTTTGTTTCCAGTTACCCGACCGACCCTAGCAAAACAGGGCAGATGATTTTTTTAGCAGAACAATAAGGCCTAATATAGACTACAACCTGTTGTTTTGGGTTTAAATACTTTAGTAATGGTCCGATTTGTAAGCTGTAAAAACCAAAATGTAGCCCAGGTCAGTCCCAATGTTGCAGTCAGGTGGGGTATTTTGATAAAAAAAAAAGAAAAAAGATCCCCACGGTGGAGGGGGGGGGGCAAAACCACAAAAAACTTTGACAGTGGGGATAGGAGGAAAAACTTGAGAGCGTCAATTCAACAACTACCATAAAACCTCACATATAAGTGCAAGTATAATCATCATAAATTACATTCACAGGAGGGGGATGTACGCGCAGATGCGTGGAAATTTTTTATGCTTCCCTTTTAACTGTAGTAGCACAATTTTTTTACGCCCCTCTCTGGAGGGGTCCAAAATTGTTATGTCCCCCCAACTCACCACCCATCCTGTTGATAAATAACTACCACTCCCTTGTATATTTATGGACTATTGTGGCCAATTATCATCTCAGAAGCACCTTGAAATTATATTTCTTTTGATATATAACATGCCTATATTGGACAGGAGGAAGACTACTCTCCCATCCCTCCCACCACCCCCGCCCCCAAAAAAAAATTAGAAAAAGAAATCTGACCAACCGACCCTAACATTGCAGCTCATGTAACTGGAAACACACCTTTTTTTCGGCCTAAGCTATGTAAGGACATGATGGCTAGAGTTTTCATTGATAAAGGTGTCAGTGATACCCAACATGAGATACTTGTACACTAGGAACCATTGGCATCAGACATCTTGGAACTACATGGACCAAAACATCCCTGTCCTAAACATCGTTTTCATTGAAGACATAACTGATAGAACATCACTGTCACTTGGACACAAAATAATCCTGATATTATCGGCATTATTAACGCTTGAGGAAACATAGAAAGTGGTCAGACTTTTAAAAGAAGACGCATCCATTAGTGCTGCTGCTTTGGTGAAACTATGATCCCAAACAAGGCAGACTAATGGTTGTAACTTCTGAATTTTGTTACTCGATCATTATTTGAATTGACTGGTCAATGTATACTGTCAGCAGTTTTTCTCTGACTGACTACCTATTTATAATATCATACTGGTAGCAACCCATGACAACATTTACTTTACCCACAGGTTTACAATGACCTAAGTCCTCTGTAACTAATACAAGAAACACTCTAACTGTGCCACAACTCTGGGGGCTCGAAGGCTTTAATTGGACTTCACAGGGTTGAGTTCCTCAAAGATTTATCAATCTCACAATGCAACAAAATAACAGAACTTTAAGTCAAAGACTTTGCAATCAATAGAAGATATCCATAAAGCAAGAAAAATATCATCATGTGCCTGAAGTTGGGTTTTGCATTGAATCGGCAGTTTTGCCCTAAAAGACTTTTTTAGCACTGTCATGTTTGAGAAAGGTAACCCAGGGGTTGAACCTGTCAAGGCTTGTTCCCCACTAACCTGCGCCATACCAATCCTAGAATTCCCAGGTTGCTACCTTCAGGGGACTTCAATGAGTTCTAGGTGTGTCAATAGGCCCCATTACCCCTATGTATTATCAGGGATAATCCCCTACCCCATTCTCACCCTTCTCCATACTTATACTGGCCAACACTTACATGATAAGCACTTAGGTCAACTTGCCCTGAATTGCCCTTCAGATTCTCATGACCCCTTTCCTCTTAAAGCTCCAAAGGAAAGTGTTTCAGGTTACCCAAATCGGCATTTTAATGCAACAAATGCCACAAGTCCGTTCCACAATAATATATGTTTTGCCTCTTTCGATATGAGCGAATAAAACATAGAAATTGCCTTCAGGACAAAGTAAAAGTGCATTGCAAAGATGCATGTCTAAACCGAATCGTCCATAGCCACCAGCTGTAGAAGGCATGCAATATATGACAGCTTTAACAAAAGAACGAGCACACAAGGTTAAAACACTGGAAACCAGTTTTGAATGTGAGGAAAAGCAGTTCTGAATGTAAGGAAAACGTGTTTTTTTTTTAAACGTGTTTTACCAAAACATTTTCCGATCATTAAAAATGAAACTTTTTTGCCAAGTGAGATACGTATAAGCCTAGCAGAATAGAAGGAACATGATACACATCCCTATATCTATAGCCTTTCATGGAATGCATATTGATTTTGGCTGTTTTAGAAATTCACATGACGTGAATAAGAATTTCTTATGCTAGCATACCAGAACCACTGAGAACAGACTGGGTCACTTTTGAGGCTTTTGAAACCCCTAAAAGCTTGCAAAATATCTATAGGTAACTACAGGTTCCCTTCTACTTGAGCTGGGGTCAATAAACTTGTCCAAAAAAAAAGAAAGGTACTCTGCCCCATTACTCATAAACCTCCCTACACAGTAATCTCACAATTGTAATTTCATAGCACTAATACATAAATGACTGTATTATCCTGAGACGCCACTCTTATTCCTATTTACAATTAGGAACTTTTAGCAATTCAGCGATTTTCATTGACTCATCTGATACGTCAGAGGTTAGTGTTTAATTCAGTCCACTCTTATGTAATCTCAATTAACACGCTGGAACACATATAAATTATTGTAAAGTTACTTCTTCTATATTAAATGTTTAATTGTATAACATTTTACACATGTCTTTCACCAACAGATTCCACTTTGCAAGTCCTGTTTTTTTTTTTATATTGCTTCAGGGTTTTATAGGACCGTTATTTTCACCTGTGGAATAGAATAACAAAACAAGTGTATGCCTGAAGCCTATACCTACCTATGTAAACACGATCCCCCCTACCTCTACCTATACCCTGTGATTCACACATTGGTCAGATTGCAGTAAAGCTAGGCATCGAAACAGCTGTTGTACATGTTAGTGATATACAATAGGTGGTCTTAGAGAACCAAAATAGTGGGGATATTTAATTCTGGTCCTTGATATATTCCTGTTTGGCATTTCCACTGAATTGAAAATGAGGCAATTTTAAGATTTTGTAATTCAATATTTTTTATTTCAATAATCCCTCTTTCTTAAACAGCAGATTTTGATAAGTGAATAGTTTCCAAAGTCTGGCGTGATTGCTATTTATGCATATAATATTATATAGAGTCAGGTCAGAGTGATGTTAGTGGAATTACTTCCCAACTTTCTACAGTTAACAATATCTAACGGGAATCTGATATTCAAAGCTGAAGCTGAATGATCATAAAATACTTGTGACATAGCCCTTAGATATCATTTTCGGGCTAATTATTCTGAATTAACAATTAACCCAACATGATTTTAACCACAGTGTCGTCTTTTTGCTGTTTTTGTGTACCACAGGGACGGATTCCACATCTGCTGTGTCCCCCATTAGCACAACTCTAGTGTAGTGGAGGCTTCCACTGTGGGGACCCCATGCCTTAACTCTACACTCCTAAATACAGCAGTGACTGCTCCCAGAGGAATGCCCCCCCCCCCTGCACCTAAATCAACCCATGTGTGATATATATCGGGGCTAATAGAACACCAATGGAGAAAGCCACAGTCAGGGTTAAGTGACCGCTACTCACAAATACCTGCAAGGATCCGGACAATGGACTTACTACAAAGTTTCATTATTTATTTATGAAACCAGTTTAACCATACCCACTTCCACAGTATATCATATGTACATATACACTTATTCAGCCCCAGGGGCAATTGTTACCCAAGAAACCCACAAGGGTATGTTTAAATTCCAGTGTGCAGATTATCATATTTGACACACAAAGGATCTAGTTTTATTCGGATTATCCATTATTGGGATTATCAACCTCTGATGGTATAAGGGTAAGGTACTTGATTCTGCAACACTCAGAGACCTTTGGAACTGGAAGCCAATCGATTGGCGGGTTCCAAGAGCAGTGATAGCCCCTACACACTACAAAGGAGAGAGTTTGCACTCACCGTTATCAGATAGGACTAGATAAGGCATGTGTACCGGTGGATGCTATATATAAAAGGTTATAGGATTTGGTGATATTTAAGTGGTCAGACTGGACAACTAACTACCTCGATTGAGCTAATATAAAACACAGTATTACCCCACAGAAGGTTGCCGGCCACCTCCCACTGAGCAGCCTCAGGGTTGACAAACTTGTGCAAGGAGCCGCAGAGAGAGCCAGCACTTCCAGACTGTAGGACCAGTGGCTGAAAGCTAATGGCTCTTACTGCTCCTCACTCAGTGCCTGTGATATGACGTTTAGTCCTTCACATTGATTTTATCATAGAGCACATAGACAAAAGTATTTTGGACTTTGACAGTTTGACAGGTTTGTCTGGACTACGTATATATTACAAGGATTACAGAAAACCAACACAGGGGATATAGAAGTCAAATCAAGAGGTACAACAAGGACGTGAGCATGCAGTTTGGAATTATAAAACGTTATCCTCTAGTTTGAAACAGCAAACGGAAGTATACGCTACCAAGTGAGGCATTCTCCTAAAGTCTCCTACTCGCAGTCATCTTAGAACTGAAAATTTTTTACTTTGCCTCTATACCGATACCTAACAATAACTGAAATATACTGCTGTTGGACGAAGCTAACCATGGCGGATGTAGTGTGCCCCCCATTAGGAATCACCGAGCGTGTTCTCCGCAAGGTGGCGCGCCGGAAGGTACCAGCACTACAGAAGGCAGTGCGCATGTCTGAGGCTGACCTTGAGACGCTTGTTGCAACCGGAAGTTTGACACAGGCTGGTCTGGATGCCGTCAAGGTGAGAAATTTATGATGACGGCTAATTCGTCAATTTATTATTCTTCCTGTTAGTTATGTGATAGGAGTTATAATCTATAGGAGGTCAAAGTCCCAGGTAAAAAGATGTCACCCAGTGAACAACAAATGTTTGAAAACGTTTAGAAACGTTCCTATATGGTTTATATGGAAACGTTTGTATCTAGAATGTTTAAAAACATTTTAAAACGTTCTATGCAACCGTTTTCATCTAGGACATTTGAAAACGCTTCTATATGTTTCAGCTCAAAACGTTTATGTCTAAACCATATTGAAACTATAATGTAAACAAAATGTCCACGCTTTACGTTAATCAAACGTTTATTTCCGATTTTTCACAACGTTTTTCAAACCCTAAGAAAACGCCTTTTTTTAAGCTGATTTAACGTTTTTCTGTCTGCTGGGCAGTCTAGCTAGGTGATGGGAGTTTGCAAAATGCTGTAAATCTTGTGCGTCAGGTCCAAAAGGATTTATGTCCAATTAGTGCCAGAGGAGCGAGACACAACAGAAGAAATATAAGTGCCCTCTCTGTCGCTTTCTCTGTCCCTGCCTGTCTGTCTGTCTCTGTCTGTCTGTCCCTTTCTCTGTCTCTCTGTCTCTCTCTCTGTCTCCGTCTCTCTCTGTCTCTCTCTCCCTCTCTCTCTCTCTCTCTCTCTCTCTCTCTCTCTCTCTCTCTTTCTTTCTCTCCTTCCTACCCCTTCATAACTGAGTCCCAGCTTCATAGTGCATTGGTTGTCTGGACCAGTAGACTTCCTTTAGTTTGGAATCCTTTATCCAATCCAAAGTGTACCCATGTACCCATTTAAAGTCCATGCGAAAATTATTCCTACATCGAAGGGTAATTTCATTATACGTATAGAAATGATTAATTGACGGGAATATATGAAGACAAAGCCTAGGGATAGAGTGCGATACTTTTGAGTACATACAGAATCGTTATCTTCTTATTCCTTTCCTTCTTTTTCCACCACTGAAAATTCAAAAGATGGACCACAATTATTGTCGATACTATTTAATGTTTAGGAATGGAATTCGCCGTAATTCTAAGGTTTACCTTCCTTTGATTGCTACTTCCACTCAACCATGATGGACTAGATCCCACTTGACAGAACAATCGTACAACATTTGTACAAAAAGATTTGGGTAAACAACGTTTCTAAAAGACGATTTTCTCACATGAAAATGTTTAGATTAGTTTTTAAAAGTTGATAAACGTTCAGAAAGAAAAGTTTCAAAAACGTTTCAAAAATCGTTAGTTACGATCTCTAGTTTAGAAAGATCATGCTGACATATATATGTTGGGCTATGCCTCTGCGCCAAATGAAACCTACGGACATTAAAGGCACTGTTTGCATTTCCTGTGGTTTTGATAAATGGCGTATAATTTTGTGTGAGTTTTCAATGTCCAAAGGAAGCACAATCCTTCTATATAATGTTGACATGTTCATAGGGAAAGTTTATATGGTGACGACCTTAGAGAATCCCTTTAACCCATAGTTATTTCACTCTTTATGGGAAGTGTAATGCAGTATACATGTACACCCAGGCATCATACATGGGTTATGACCTGTTCTTGCTAACCACAAAGGATCAAACTAGACTGAGCTACCAAAGCATGATGACTATCACACCAGACATTTGTGTCATAGTATATCACATGTATAATTAGAATAGCATGGTAGACCCTACTATTCAACCTACATGGTATTTTAGAAAGATGCATGGAAAGTTGGGTAGTATAACACATAGAGGGACTTGACATGGACGCTTCATAGGTTAAGATCATGTGACATGGGTACTGCTGCCATGTGACATGAATATGCTTAAATTCGACATGAGACATCAAGATTATTTTTGTAGCGAAACAGACATAATTATATGAGACATTAGCTATTCTTAACACCAACATAATAGAAGACATGTTAAAGGGACCTCCTTTCCAGCCCCCCCTTACATATAACAAGTTATTCAACTGTTCTGACGTCAATGCTTAAACTTAAAGCGACCAATACCAGCGTGTCAATGTTGACCATTGAGTTGTCAAACAAAGATCCTGTTTACCTTCCACCCTGTAAACCTTGAAATAAATGCCTACTGGGCGCTGTGCTATGCATGTATAAAATGGTATGTCAATATTTGCATTTTGATTGCCCTTGACGCTGTTTCCAAATTTAGGCTGTCTGGGAGCCATTTCTATCTTTAGATTGGATACCAATATAAGGGAGTGATAATTTTTTAACAACAGGGGGGGCTGGTGGGTTTGCGCGCAGACACGCAAAAAAAAATGCAACCCCCCTCTCAAGGGGTAAAATTGTTTTGACCCCCATAAGGGACATTTTTTTCGACCCCCCCATAAGGGACAAAAATCATGTGCGAACGTCCTCTTTTAGCCTATAGTAACACACAGGTTTTTCCACTGAAAACAGGTGAAATTATTTTGACCCCCCCATCAGAGGTGTTGAAAAAATTCTGACCCCCCCCCCCGGTCAAGAGATTGAAAAAATTCTGACCCCCCTCAAACCCACCAGCCCCCCCTGTTGTTAAAAAATGATCACTCCCTTGAAAATCTACAAAACTGATAGACCTGCCTTGCAATAAAATGGTTAAATGATGTATTAGTCATCCTTAGATGCAGTTGATTTATAAAAGGCAACGTATGTGAACATTAAGATAACTTTAAATCTCTCTCACCTTTTCAATTACTATTTCAGAAATTGAAAGAGGCAGACAGGATGTCACAGCTGGTGGATAACCTCGTTTTGGAGACAGATGAAGAACGACAGCAGTTCCTGGATCTGGTGGCGTCCCAGTCGCCATGGTTACAGGAGGAAATGGTGGTGGAGATCCAGGCAGAAACCGGAAGTCTACCCATCGATGAGGCAGAGGTAGAAGATGCATCTTTCATTGTGCACCGCCATTTTGGAACCAGTCGGCGTTTCTCAGAGCAGGATAAAAAGATGATGACATCGTTGGTGGCCACCAAGGCACAGGTAACTAAGGAGGTGTGGACAAGGCGTATGGAAGGAGCGAAGAGGGAACTCGAGAAACTACAGCGCGAAATTACCGAGAAGGAGAAACTTATCCGCTCCACCAACGACACATTAAAGACCTTTGTGAAGCGGAATGAGATGGGTCTGTATGACTTCTCAGGGGATACCAAATCCACAACTGAAATCTTGATGTCCTCAAAAGAGAAAAAGGATGATGCCATGATAAACGATCTAATCAAGAGGACAAATTTCATCCTGAAGAAGTTTGCGGGTATTCTGCTTGACCGACAGAACCTCACAGAGCAGCGAGAAGAATGCATGGCCATCTTGAAGGTTGAAGATCAGAGAACTCCTCTACATATGCTTATAAAGGACACGATTAAACACCTCTCAAAGGAGAACAACTCAACTCGCGAGCAGCTCAAGTCAATGAAGGTCAAGGTTGTGAATCTAGAAGAACAGCTCAATGAGCGTGACCTTTTGGTGGATCAACTTCAGGCAGAAGTCACCGAACTTAGATCACGTGTCCCAAAGTCCCAGCAGCCAATCAAAACTGGTGAAGCAAAATCAAAGTCAGCTTTATCAACCAGACCAAGTTCAATGCTTGCAACAAGGTCTGTCACATCAAAGAAAGTTAATTCTACAATAGAAGATGAGGATTGTGTGGATGCCCCTAGAGGCCTGTCTACACCATCAGAGACTCTGTCTATATCCCCCATCCCCAGCAGGCCTACCACTACCACCCCAGGCCTGTCCCATCACACCAGGACCTCCACTCCTTATAGTACCACCAGAAGGCCATCGTCTACACATGGAGTGCCCCATCCTCCCCCTCAGAAGGTGACACCGTCTACAGCCAAGACAACCTTGGTTCCATTACAGAAGACGACCCGAAGCCGCACTGTGGCCATGTGGCCCAACGCACGGGATGGCAAAGCAAAAGGCTGCTTGCTCGATGCTTAAAGCTTTCAGGATGCTCGAGACTTTTCAAACATTGTGATCAGAAAATACATCAATCAGAAGTGCATACGTGTGAGATTAATTAAAATAATAGCTGTTGATTACCATCCTAATTAATGCTAATGTATATATTGGTCTGGATAGAATTAGTGTATACATGTATGCTGACGGAACTATTGGTAGGAAAACTATTTAAAAGCAACCTTTTCGGGGATGGCAAAAAAAGGTGATCCCATCGTTCGAATATCACCAAAATATGCTTGGTACGTCCACCCAGGCAACTTCTTAGTGTTATGCTAGCCTACATAAAAGTATATAAATTTCAAGCACATAGCACATCTACTAATTCACATATTTCATCCATTGGTCCCTAGAGCTTTGCTTTACATAAGAATGTGCCGAATTATTGGTACTTTCTCTACAACTACTGGAATAGTGTGTCAAGTGTGGTCAGTGTAGCTTTGTTAAGAAAGGCTGAAGTATCCATTTTCGCTTTAGTGCAGCAATCTTTCGGAATGTACTAGTATGCTGCAACTGTAACTAGTTCATGGGAGTGCCTTCAGGCTACTTCAGGCAAGTGATTCGGGTTCTGATCATGGAACCAAACTGCTACCTGGCATGTCCAGGACTGGTAATGTCCTGCCAAACTGGAGAACAATATCCTGCAGCTTGGTCATCTCGCGAGATGAGTGACTAGATGGGTGACATACTGAGGATCCGAATTCCTCGTTGTTATAGGACATGAATTCTTGATTTACTTTGATTCAGTGATTCTGATGTAGCCTATGGTAGGCCTCCCACTGAACAAGATCTCGAGAATTACTCAGGAATTTCTCGAGTCCTGACTTGTGAATACAACAAGAATAGAGAATGTGATTTTCCCTGGAAATTTGGACATGCCATAACATCTTATACTCGAGAAAGTTCTATAGGCCTAGTCTAGATCTCGAGAATGGCTCGGGAATTTCTTGGGAAAGACTCAGGATATTCCCAGGAAAGACTTGGGATATTCCCAGGAACTGGACATGTGTTTTTTCTCGAGTATAAGAATCTGATGTTCTGGTGTGTCCACATTTTCAGGGAAAATTATGTTTTCCTTGGCCAAGTTGTGTATGTTCCCAACTCGAGTCCTGTTCAGTGGGCTATGATTTACGACAGGCGTACAGTGACGGCTTTGGTTTACATACAAATTTCATGTCAATGATCACAGGTGAAAAAGGTCCAGTGAAATATAGGTCTCAGTGGGTGAATCGCATGCTCTTCAATATGCAGAGGTCATTTTTATATAAGTTATTTGATATAAGGTTAGCTGTTAACTTTGAATTACAAGTGCGATCTGAAAAAAACAGTCTGTCTTTCATCTGTGTTTTAGTTTATTGAAATCATTGATAGCATTATTTGCCAAGCAGTATTTCTTGACAATTGTATGATGAGCTTTACCTCGTTTCCAACTTGAAATAAACTGAGGTCAATGAATAGTTAGAGGATTGCATTGAAATTATAACCATGCTTACTTTTACATATAACTTACGTAATAGGGACTTGTGAATTATCCATCTAGATGTGAATCAATATCTGGCACGTGTAATTTCAGTCCAGAATGTGATAGAGATGCGTTTCTAATTACCGGGGGTCTCCTAGTTATAGGGACTGAACTTGTACATTATAGCCATTTCACAATGTGAATTTTCTTCTATTTACATAGGGGTCTTAATATTTTACCTAGTCAGCAGGCTCTCATGGGCCCCAGTTGGGTTACACCTCTGCTACAGATTGTCTTGCCCAATTCTCAAAAGCGTTCTGAAAAGACCTTACCAATGCCATTCAGAACTGCCATATATATATATATATATATATATATATTTGGGAGTAGATTTAAAGGTGGCCTCGATTAGAGGTCCAGATGAATCTTGCATCAATAGATTTTTAATACATTGTAAATTATCATTGTACAATACACATTATCAATCCTATATTATGACTGCGCTATAAATACACATGCTCCGGGGGTTCAAAACCAGTGACAATATGCGTAGTTATTTGCAACTGGCACTTAATTTGTCTTACTGAATGATGTTTAGGAGACTTTCTAATGTATACATGTGTCAAGTGTGCATGCAACACTAGAGAATAGGGTCTAAACAAGCAATATAGAAGTAAGCCTGGATAGGACCAACTAGAAGTCCACTAGCAATTATACTATACCCAAAGACTAAACTAAAGACATGTGGGGCCTATGCAGAATCTGTTCGTGACAGTGGAAGGGTGCTTATAATGTGATACATGCTGTTGAACGATATATAACAGGGGATGGTTTGAATTAACATGACTACAAGGTAAGTGCACTGCAAATGTATTTATTTCATGCGATATTTTATTCACAATATACACATTTCAATTCCGTCCAAATGGAGAAAAAGAAAAGATTTTAAGTATGATGATATTTTACACATTCCATGTATACACACATTTATCCATACAGTCTTGTAGTGTTATTTTGACATTTTTAATTGGATATCACAGCCAATGTTATAAAGAAAACATCATGTATAAGGATTATGATTAAATCTTAAGTAATGTCAATTAAGTGCATGTGTTCAGAGTCTGTTTTGTACACGCCTCCATAGGTACGCGGTAGCATGCGCAATTTATTGAAACTAATAGGGCAAAGAAAAGACTACTCATGTATCTTTAATATGGAACAGACTCCCTCTTTCTTTATTGATAACCCTTTCCGAGACCTTAATCTATTTCTTGTTTGCACAGGACACACTTACTTATGAGGTAACAATGGGGCATACAAAGGCTAAACATGTATTCTTAATTTGAAACAGGTTCCCCTTCTGTCTTTATTCACCAAAATAACCTACAGCTATACCTCTATGGGGCCATGCACATATGAAGTCATCAATTCTTAGCCATTTTTCAAGACCCCTGCCCCCCTTGTTATCATTTTGTCATCGATTCCATCATGCCCCCCTAGATATTATGTCATTTACCTCTTGCCACCTCCCCCAACCCGATAAACCATAAAACTGGGGTTCAAAACTTAATATGGACAATTCAAATACTCATAGTGATCTTTTTTTTATTTCATGTCGTGTTTTTTTTTGTTATTATTGATGTTTTTTTTTGTATTTTTCTTGGGGGGGGATGTTATTTTCAAAATCAGTTCTTAATGAGGGGGTGTCGTTGAGATATATTGAAACCTCCATAATGTTAATCATCATCACATATATATTTCCCCAGTATAGGCCTATATATTAAACCTCACTGTACCATGTAATATACAGATGCCTAGGCTGCACCCTAGTTACTCTTACCAATAGCAGGGGGCGTACCCTACACTCACTATATATAGGCCTACACACTGCATGTTACATATGGTGAGACCAGCATACACTGCACTACTACCATCATCTACTACTCAGGGAGTGATCATTTTTTAACAACAGGGGGAAGATGTAGTGGGTTTGCGCTTGGATGCGCAAAAAGATTCTCGTCCCTCTCTCGAGGGGTCAAAATTTTGTTGACCCCCGACGGACTGAAAATCGTGTGCCAATGCACCCTTTTAAGCTATAGTAACATGCGGCTTTTACGCTGAAAACAGGTGAAATTATTTAGTATTCTAGTGCTCCCTGCAAACTGGCGCACTTGCCGCCCCCCCCTTCCCCCCAAAAAAAAGATAAGGAAAAGAAAATTGCTTCCCTGACCCTCCGTTATATAGGGGGTTTAGGCTGCTGGTTTCCCAGTCCTTGAAATTAGAGGAAGTAAATTAGTTAAAGAAAGTGTCATCAAACATTAGTCATCCCCCTTATATATATATATATATATATATATATATATATATATATATATATATATATATATATATATATATATATGTCGTGATCATCAAAAGCCAAGCACCCCTGCACCCACTAGCGATGACGTCATATGAGCATGGCCACTTATAGGTCGGACCTCACATGGAGAAAAATGGCTCAAATATCTTTTCAAATGCCTTTTGTCATCTATACCCTTTGGGATATTTTGCCTTTATTGATGTTTAACATCTCTAACCATTATAATGTATTATGGTCTCCGGCCTAAAATCGCAAAAGAGTGTTTGTGTTCTATACACCCTACTGTAGTTATATCCGTTGCTAATTTGGGGTAGGTCCCAAAATATCAACAGCTTCAAAAATATTTGAGCCATTTTTCGCCATGTGGGTTTCGACCTTATTTCTGTTTTTTTCTACAGCCGCCATAGAGCAAATACTTGATGCACACTCTTAACATGGAGGTGATGGTTTCAGACTTTCTGAAAGCAACCTGTTGTTAAATGAGAAATGATTACTCAATTCGCCACAACTTACTTGAGAAGTACTAACAATGTAATGGCGTCGTTCATGTAGTGTCACAATGTATACCCTGATACCTCGCATATAAGGCAAGACCCAAGACGCACCCTAACTTCATAGAAAGCTATACTACTGATCTATTGTATAGTAGCTTCACCTATAATGCGCAACTGGACCATTTGCTGATCAATGAGACACTAGGGTTCTATCGTATGCGGCACCTTATACATAGGGTTTTAAGGTGATTTGAAATGAGCAACACACAGAAAGAATAACCCAAATGACACTGAGCTGATCATCCTTTCTCCTTGGCTGATCATATTTGAAATAAGAGAAACCAGTTTAGGACAGACAAAGAAGCACATTAATTTCTCCACAGTCCCCCACCACACCCCAATTGCCTCCAATAGGGGAGTCTGCTGAGTTACCGACAATACTATAAGGGTGCTTATAATTATAGAGGTATTTTTCTCCCGAATAGCTGGTAATGACTTATAAATAAGTAATAGGAGGTATGCAATGTGTTTAGAACACAAGCACTCTTTTGCGATTTTAGCCCTTTTGATGTATAATTCACAGAGATAAACATCAACAAAGGCAATACATCCCAAAGGGTAGATAAACAAACGCAACAGTGTCCTTGTGTTCTATACACCCTATAGGTCGAATCCCACATGGCGATTTAGGCCTCTTATATCTCTAGGTCGAATCCCACATGGCGAAAAATGCCTCAAACATCTCTGCGAATTTGGATCTGTTGCGAATTTTGTACCTACCCCAAATTCACAAGAATCATAATACACTAGGGTACATAGAACACAAGGACACTGTGGTGCTTTATTCTGAAGCATGTGCAATATATCGTCATAGTTAAGGGGTATATCTGTGTCTGACATGTTTGATATCCTAAAATCGCAAGGATATAAAACAATAGCACAGTTTGCATTGGTACTTTGATATTACACAATGTAAATAGCACTCCTTGCGACTTAGTGCAGCAGGAACCCCATAAAATGCAACTGACAAAATCGCAGAGATATTTTAGGCATTTTTCGCCATGTGGGATTCGACCTTCTGCGATTTTGTCTGTTGTGTTATATTACCCATGCTGAGGCCATAAAACACAAGGGTTACAGCATGTTAGCGCTTAGCCTACTGTTGGATTCAGTATAAGTTGATCAATCCTTGCATTTTATGGGCTCAGTAATGGTCATAAAACAAAACAGACAAAATCGCAGAGATATTGGAGGCCAAAATCGCCATGTGGGATTCGACCTTATACTGTAGTTATAACCCTTGCGAATTTGTGGTAGGTCCCAAAAATGCATCGGATTCAAAATTGCAGAGATAATTGAGGCAATTTTTGCCATGTTGCGTTAGACCTTATGCTATGAAGGTCGAATCCCACATGGCGAAAAATGCCTCAAATATCTCTACCATTTTGTCAGTTGCAAGTTATGGCCTTCCTTGTGTCCTAAAGCGCAAGGAGTGTTAGGGAGTTATGTAATATCAAAGTCCCACTGCAGACTTTGCTAAGGTTTTATATCCTTGTGATTTTGGGATAGGAAACATAGCAGACACAGATATACCCAGTAACCAGGACAATATCTAGCAAATGCTTTACAATAAAACACAACAGTGCCCTTGTGTTCTATGTACCCTATTGTAGTTGTGTTCCTTGCGAATTTGGGGTAGACCCCAAAATTGCAACAGATTCAAAATCGCAGAGATATTTGAGGCATTTTTCGCCAAGTGGGATTCGACCTTGCGCATTTATCTTATGGGTGCCCAACATCCATTAATAAAAAAGTATAAGCCCAATTACATTATCAAATAACAATACTGATGGAAAATGCTAAATAACCTCTAAGGATAAAACTGCATTAACCTTTATGTGCCCAGAATTATTTGATGATTTTTTATTTATTTCACATGTACATCCCCCCAGTGATAAAGTACATATATATTTCTGAACAGGTATTTGATATGGAATTCACATTATGCACCTCGCTCTTTTTTACTTAAACCTTCAGTTAAGAGAGAAATTTCTGACTGAGTGTGGTTACCATAGCAACCAAAATGTTCCTTTTGTTGTTATTCACTAGTACATAGCCTCTTTAGTGCTGTCCTGCTCTAATCTTATATAGTGTGTGATATTTGCATAACTATACTCAACTGGTTCTGCCTGTGTGTACTACCAGGGTGCAAAATGTCCTGGTCACAGTTCATGACATCATTTACATGGATATGAACAATTCCTATGAATAGATTAGTTGTAAGGTTGGCAAGGCTATCAAAAGTGTGGCAATAGGGGACAAATCATCCAGCATCACCTTGCTATCATGCTAGATCCTATTTCCTTGGCCGATCGCTCTTCCAAAGAGTCATATGTATGACAAATAATTTTCAGGTTTTGACTCACTGTGTCTGAGTTAATGGTGATACAGTCAAATGGATGGTCTCATTGGAATAAGGGGGTCATGGCCATTCTAAAAAGGGGTATAACTGTGCAGAAGGTCAAATTCCACATGGCGAAAAACGCCTGAAATATCTCTGCGATTATGTCAGTTGCATTTTATGGGGTTCCTGCTGCCCTAACTCGCAAGGAGTGCTATTTACATTGTGTAATATCAAAGTACCAATACACACTGTTCTATTGTTTGATATCCTTGTGGTTTTAGGATATCAAACATGTCAGACACAGGTAAACCCATTAACTAGAACGATATATTACATATGCTTTACAATAAAACACAACTGTGTCCTTGTGTTCTATGTACCCTAGTGTATTATGATCCTTGCGAATTTGGGGAAGGTCCCGAAATCGCAACAGATACAAATTCACAGAGGTGTTTGAGGCATTTTTCGCCATGTGGGATTCAACCTTTAAGCCAATATTCCCTAGTTTGATATCCAATCCATTGAAGCTAAATCCTTCAAAAATCTTTGGCTTATCAGTCAGCTCATTCATCTTGTGGTTGCAGTTGCAGTCAATATTATTATTTTCATCTGTCCGTCAGTCAAAAATGTCAGCAGTGCATAATCCCGACCCTTTTGCAGCATATCAATCCAACATGCAGTTACACTGTTTACAGGAGGCCCCTGACCAGACATGCTCTAGGTATGCCTTACATCAACCACCACCCTTTATTACAGAAAATCTTCTCAATTTATCAGTGATGCTGATGGCAGGTCTCCCTACACTCTAAGAAATGACTGCTGAATCTACAGGCATCCCTTGAAGACTGCATGGAGATTCACCATAATTGTTATACAACAACGCAGCGTGATTTCTACACTGAAGCTGCAGGAAAACCATCGTTATTTTGAGAGCATTTTTAAAGTGTGTTTTAGTTGATAATGAACAACCATAATATTATAGTTGTAGTATGTAATCTGTTCATGAATAAAAACTACAAAAAAAGAATAGTTCCTAATGACATCATGTTTAGGAATAACCTCTTTGTAATTCGACATTTCATGACTCCACCTTCGCCTCTGACACCAAACTTTGCATCTTAGCCGCAAAACGTTATCCTACTGCCTTGTCACGATCTGAACGTCCTTAATGCCATGTGCCACCAACACCTGTTGTTAAAGAGAATGGGAGAATCTATAAATCTTCTAGGTTAAAATAGTGTGAATTTGATACAACTATTTTGCAATACAATTTCTGAAACATTTTCTTCCTCAGTTTATTTTACCCAAAACCTCTTTTTAAACTTTCCTAAATGATATAACTGTGTCTGTGTTAAAGGGATTATGACATACGTTTGGGTTCTTTCTCATCCTTCTTCTTACGAGGCACACCATGACGTGTGGCGACCATGTAGCGACTCTCCGAAATGGGTGGTGTTGTGTTTGATGACATCACACAGTCTGAGCGTGTGACAACCCCGCTAGACCTAGCACCATTCTTTGCTGGCTGCTTCTTCTCCTTTATGTCAGTCAAAGAAATATCATCACCATCTTCCACCAACATTTTGTGGAAGGCATCTTCATCTTTGACGTTTCTGCGGTTGCGGTCTTCCCAATCACTCATTCTCCAGTGCTGTGTTGGCTTGCGGCGATAGTTATAGCTGTTAACATCATAGTACTGCTTGTCATATGAACCTTGGTAGTACCCAATCCGCCTAGTTCGCTCGATTTGATTGTAACGCTTCTGCCATCGAGAGAGCTCCTCCTGGGACCGATCGATATGCTCTTGTAGACTCATCTCCTTCCTCTGCAACTCTGCTATTGTACCAGCTTTAGCAATGATGTCTGATTCTAGTTTCAAAGTCTGCTCTTCCTTACCAGCAAGCATCCTGTCTGTTTCTGCCTTCAGATTATTGAATCGTTCCTCCATTGACTTTGCGAGCTTGTTACTAACATCAGCTTCTCTCCTTGCTTGAGTGAACATTTCTTCATAGTTCTTGATGACTTCTTCAAGCATGTAGTCAATATGGAACACCGGCTTTTCTTCTTCAGTTCCGAGTTCTTTCATCAAAATCTCTATGCACTTTCTTCGTTCTGTACCATTCACTTCCTTCTCATAGAGCTCTCTGGACAGAATATCAAAGAGTCCTTCAAGTGCATGGTTCAAGACCTCTGTGTAGTCCTTTATATTTGCATCATTCATCTCTGGATCACTTGCAATGACATCAAGCGCATCTTCAATACCATGAGCTGTGTCATCAAGCCTATCCTGTTCGACTCGTAGGTATGCATGAATCCGCTGAACTAGCCCTTTCATTTTATCAGCCTCCAATGACTTGAAATTGAGAGCCTCATCTAGTTTTTGCTGGATGTCTGCATTAAAATGATGTTCAAATGTATTAGCAAGAGTAAGAGGTTAAATACCACGAAGAAAGTCAGGAAAAATTAAAGGAGGTTGAGGCTGAAGTAGTCTGGATGTAGTGCTTTATGCACTCTGTGCCGGAAATTGAGAGTATTTATGTGCTTCTTTCATCACTAACATCTTTTGAGATATATTCAAACATAGTTAATAGAAATTAAGACAAACAACTGCATGATCGACACCCTAATCCAACCCAGCAAATTGTCGTCATCTGTCACCATGATTGGTCATCAATGGTGACTCCTTTTTGAGTGATAACTCATTCCGTCATCTTTCACCACTGTGTGTTAGACTCATGTGGCATAGCAATTGCTATTCCTGGTAATCTTGTGCTATAACGACGTCGTGTTCCATCTAGCGACATGTGTGAGCCACTTCACACAGGTTGACGAGGACTCATGACAATTTGCTGGGAAAGATGCCAAAGTATCCAACAATAGATCTATCTTATTAATTCAGGATGCAGGAAAGGTATTTTGAAATGGGAATCCAAAATAATACCTCTGTTCAAATATAATTCTTACTTTTAACAAATCAAAGAAAATGATTATTTTCTCATTCTTTAAATAACCATATCTGATACCTACATACAAGTAGTATATAGGTGCAAACTCAGCGCATAGGATCAGCTACTGAAATCGGTTTGACCTACTTCCAAACCAGAAGTGACCTACTTTTGAAACCGGAAGTGACCATTATATGGGCACGTGACCTACTTTCTTGAGCTCTGATTGGCTGAGAGCTATGACATCATCATGTGATCATCATGTGATCACAACAAAAAACGTAAACAAAAATATGTGGTCTACCACATGGTTGTCATAGCAGAAAACGTAAACAAAAATAAACAGAGCTTGCCCAAGGTAAACAATGCCTGCTGCTGTAGCTTGTTTATTTCTATAGTCGCCATGGGGTGTGGTTGCACCATATGTTTTGCACCTACATCATTTCTACTATGTTGCTAATACATGTGAAAAAATAACTTGAAGGCTTTTTTTTTCATTTTTCTCACTTTTATTTTCACTACAAAAAAAGGGTTACACACACACACATTCTACAGCTATATGCTAATAGAGTTTTTAGTACAGTTCCAAGAACATCCCGATTTTCTTGCTGCTGGTGTTTATTGTGGTGTTTCATATTCTAACACACACATTTTTTCCTCCAATGTGGTCACCTTGTTCACCAACTTGTCTATGAGTTCCAGGAATAGTTCCACTACCACTTTTATTTGTTGCACGTCGTTGCCCATGTCCGTGTCACCGATCCTTACACATGTGAGATGCCCCATGCAAAATACGGCCACTGTGGGTAGTTCCATCAGCGTCTACCACTTCCAATTCCAGGTACAGTTCGGGTTCACTCAGGTCTGTGTACAGGGCGGTGGCTTCGAACGTAAAGTTGAAACTTTCCGTGTGTGTAGTGAGCACATTGTTTGGGGCTTTGGTGACGGTTTGATTTTTGATGATGTCCTTCTGAGTAATAGGCAGAGCGTGAAGGTCCAACTCTCCCAGGGCACACACCCGGCTCTTAGGGTGTATGAAACTCATCTTTTCTCTCTATTCAACACAGAGTACCGCATCCCTTTTGCTGCTTTCTCCTCATTGGCGCACGTCCTTTACCTGTAGACGCTGGTCACACGTCGTTTGGCTAGAGTCGGCAGAGAAAGCGTATTTATGTACCCCTTGGCTGTTGTGTTGGCCCTCTTCAGAAATTGTTGACCTGTCACTTTGCTCCTGTCTGTGATGCTTTTCTTAAAGTTCTTTCCTACTATGATGTCGGACAGTACTTCCGTTCCAGTGGTCAAAAGAGCTTTTCCGGCTGTCTTGGCGGCAGAGCGACCGACAGACAACAACAGGGGATCAGCACTTAGAAAAAGTCCCGATATGACTTGGTGACTTGGTGTAGTACTGAGCGTACTGCCCTCTGGGTGCTTTGTAAGGCGTCGGTCTGTAGTAGTGATGCATGACAGTTTCAAGCTTGTAGAGGTTGGAAAGCAAGTACCATTGCACTTGTCCGCGTTCGAATGGGATGGGTTGCCCAGTGTTGTCCCTTAACTCTTCCTTTACCGATTATGCATTTATGCATAGTTTGGGCCGTTTTTGGCTGATTTTTGACTGATTTTGAGTACTCCCTCAAAATCCATTGAAACTCCAAGATTTTTTTACCAGTCCCAGGCGGAGTTGGGTCCTCCACAGAGCCCAAAGAATTAGTCTTTAACTTTGCTACTTATTATATGGCATTCATGCAAACTTGAGACAAAAATTAATATTACCCTAAAGGTTTTCCATGGATTTAATCAACATTTAAGCTAAAAATCACTGAAAACTTCAAAAAACACTATTTTTTCGGTGAAAATTAGTTTTGTACATTTTTTCATGCTTAACAAAATGATATAAAAATTTTCAGTGTATTTTGATGCATTTCTGGTCATTTGGGTTGGTTACCATGGCAAGAGATATACTAAAATCCTGAATTTGCATAGTTTTGGTTGCCATGGTAACCAAAAAGAACTTTTTGTAAATTTCCTCATTTAGCACAATTCCAGGAATACTTCATATTTCCTACAATATGCACTTTATTTCATTACAATTGATACAGGGAGGATTGAGATATTACGCTTTGAAATTTGGTTGAACGATGAAATGTGTATAGCCAAGCGGAAAGGGTCGTGCAGGGGGAATAGTCAACTTTTAAATTCAGGCCATGAACTTTCCAATGATATATTACATGACAAAATATCTCTGCTAGTTTTAGAGTTTCGGCTCTATGAATTTAGATGGTTACCAACCTATCCAAATCCCAAATAAGGTCTCACTTGTATATTTCACGAGATATCTCAGATGATATGTATGATTAAGCATAATTCTGGAAATTAGGGAAATTGACATAATTTTTCACATTCTTTTTCTCATAAAATTTGCTCTGATAATCGGATTTTTACCATTTTTTCAACACTTTAATCCTTGTGGGTGTGGCTAAAGATAGGCTTTGTGTTTCTTCAATTTTTAGTGAAAAAATTATTTCTATGGCAACCAATATCAACAAAAGCACTGATTCCTGCCCCCAAATGCCCAAAAAAATGTTCTATTTACATTCCAATTTTGGGAGGTTTTCCTCAAAAATGGCAGTTTCCCTTTAGGACTATTGTAATCTACATAAAAAAGTAGTATATAACTATGTTTGGTATATTTTCCCTCTTTTTAGGTGGCCATAATTGGTACTAATCCCCCCTGGATTGTCCTTTCAACTTGCCTCCTCACAAATTTTATCATCAGAACACCACATTTGTCAGACATTTCTCAGCAATGCAATGTAGATAAAGAAAATGTGGGTATTGCACTTTCCGATCAACTAGCCTGGCTTAATCCATCTCAATTTCCTTTCTAATTGGAATATTCACACAATTCCAACAGTATTTGGGAGGTCACACCACATACTACAGGCCAAAATTTGCCCTAAAATACTCTGTTAAAGGAAGAGTTAAGTACATTCCTATTTGCTTGAAGGTCCACTTGTTGTGTGACTTGACTGACAAACGATCTTGGTCGGTGAGGAGAGGGCGTTCGCCATATGCATTTAGGTTCTCGAAGCGAGTGACTTTTTCACTCCTCAAGGCTTTTCCTCGCTGGCTGGGTGTTTTTTTTTTGTTTCCCTCATTTTTTTCCCCCTTGCTCTTCTTTGCCTCCTTCTCACTAGGTGGGGTAGCAGCATTTTCCACAGGGCGAGAGGGAGGCAGCAAGTCATGTTGCATAGCAGGGTACCTGGGTAAGACGACCCCTTGCCTGAGACAGTTCCAGAGGGTGATGATATTCGAACTATTGGAATCTTTGTCGAAAACCCTTTGATGTCTTTTCCCTCCTTGTGAAAAGAAGAAGGGTGTTCGTTTGTTCAAGACTTGCACGGTCGACTTGAGGGAAACATTCGGGTAGTCGCCTTGGATGAGGAGCAAAGTTTCTTACAACACATTGTACCAAATAGTGGGACAGGATACTTCTTGAAGTGCACACTCCAAGGGTGAAGGTGTATGGACGTATTCGGCCAGCAAAATATTGTACATGGTCAGAGTTTTGTCTGGAATCACGCTCATAGACGAGTTGCTGGGTAGGGGCAAGGTGAACGTCATGCCCGTACGTTCTTGGCCAGCTCCCAGGTGTTGATCTCTGTATCCCTTCCACTTGATCAGCGCCTCTCTCTTTTTGCCTTTGCCCCTGTATTTCGGCACCTTCTCGATGGCTTACCTTCTGCCAGGACAATCAACCACCTTCTGAACTTTGGGTTGGTAAAAGCGACTTCTTTTTTGTTCTCTTAGGAGGTCCTTGAGGATGTAGCCTCTCGAAGACAGTTTGGCCACTTCGTACATTTCCTCCATCCAGTTGGATTTATAGCCTCTGTTGAAGGTGTTTTCTTTCCTCAACATGTGCTTTTCTTTTTAAGCTTTAAAGCTGGAACTTCTTTGTCCCTAGGTTGTTTATACAACCTGTAGAACAACACCTTGGAGTTAGAGGGGTTAATGTCGGCGGGAGCAGCTCCCAACGTTTTGTGGTGAGTTTTATTGTAAGACTCCACCAAGACTGGCAACAAGTCCAACCATTTGTAGTTGTTGTAATATGTGAAAGCTCACCATATCTTACCTTGGAGAGTTGAGTTAAAGCGTCTTGCTAGAGCACATTTCAAGTCGTCGTTTGCGTCTGTGAAAAAAGAGATGCCTTCCTCTTCGCAGTGTTTCTTGAAGGCTTTGTTCACGAATTCTTTTCCCTTGTCGGTCTGGACCCAAGTCTTTGTTGGGTCATTTTCCTGAAGGCGGCCAAGCCAGTACGTCTTCAGCTCTTTTGCTCTTGACGGGTTGGAAAAAGATGTCTATCCCAACTAAAATGTACTGATGACCTTTGTTCTCCTTGGCGTTTTCTCGCATATCTGTCAGGTCAAGTTGCCATCGTTTATCTATTCCCCACGTCTGTGTCTTGTGTCTGGGAAAGCTAGATCCTACAGTGAACAGCTTTGTTACAGTGGGAACGTATTCTAGGGTTTGTGACTGGTGTAAGATTCTACTCCCTCTAAGACTTGTTCTATGTTTTTCCTTTGGGTTTTCTTGAAGTGTTGGCATTGTAGTTTAGACACACTCGTGAAACTTGCTGGTTGTTTAGGATCAGTGTACAACTTGAGTAGTTTTTTTCTTCTATTCCCCCTGATCCTTCTTGATCTACGTCTATGTTTGTTATCCCCCTTTTTTAGACAAAGGCGACTGTAAGTTGTGTCTAAGCCTTGTTGACCTAGCTCCTGGGCCCTCTGCGAAAAGTTTCTTGTTTCTGACGTATTTCATTGACTGATTTACTCTCTTCATGGCTTTGACAAACAGTTTTTTGCCGGTCAGAGATTTCTATCGGCTAGCGTCAGATAAAAGTTCTGTTATGCTGCTACCACGAACGGATACCCTACCTACATGTATTTTACCGTTTCAGTCCCAGTTAAGCACCTCTGCATTTTCTCTCACGTGAGGAGTTGTGTGCACAGTTTCGCAAGGGAAAAGATTGGTTTTTGCATTCCCTCCTCCTCCTCCTCCTCCTTGTCTTCCTTCCCCTTGCGATCGGAATCCCATTCGTAGTCAGCCGAGGGGGGACGATCGGTGGCGTTGGCAAATTCACCATCGTCAGTGTCGTCGTCACTGTTGTCATTCTACTGGTCCTGCTCGTTATCGTCTTCATTCTGACTTGACATTCGAGGTCTCGTTCTTCTTATAGCGAACGTTGCAAATTTTTTACCTGTGGCCTTAGTTTTTTTCATGAGAATAGAGGACTTCATCATGAGTTGGTTGTATCTCCGCAGTCTCTCTTTAGCTTTAAGGTTAGAGTCTTGGAGAACCTCTTGCGCCTTTCTCTGAAGGTGCGTCAATACCTCTAAGAATCCCACCTTTGGTTGAAGACGTTCTTTCAAGAGTCGCTTTTCATAGTATCGATCTTGGATTGTATTAGGCGGTGGAGCGGCGGGGGCAGCAGGAGCAGTGGTGGCGGGAGGCGAATTGATGTCGGGTGGTAACAAGTCTGCTCTCACCAGAGCCAGCCTAGCATAAGACATCCTTCAGCGACAGGTGGTGGCAGAAACTATGACAGAAATCAAAGGTATGGCTAAACCTAAAAGGGTACCTAGAAATCCCCCTTCTTGCTCAAACACTGTGCTCTTTTGTTTCAAGGGTGTTAGGTTTAGCGACAGCTTTTAGTTGTTTCTTGTATGGTGATTAAAGTTTGACTGCCTCCTCTCCGTCTTGCAGTAGGTTTTTGTTCATCATGTTGATGCAAATTTGACTCATACTCATCACCCTGATCACCTCATCGCTTAACCCTTTGATGAGGTGAGTGCAGTGGGACGTGGAACAATCAGAAATGTGCTTCAACAAGGGGTAGTGTTTTCTCAGGAGCGCTACACCACTTCTTTTAGACCGGTTAGCACTGCTCATTTTCGGTTGTTCTTGAGGTCCTTATTGGGTATGACAACTAAGGTTTTCCAAGGTGTGGTCATGCTGTTTCTCACTCTGAGAGCATCAGGTGTAGCTTGCTTAAAGTCCAGGACTCTGTATGAATGTTTTTCTTGTGTCTCAGCATTATATAAGTCAGAAAAGATTTCTGCCTGGGAAAGGCCTGTTTGCTGATGTAGGATATTTGACTTATATCGCGAGGGGTCTTGAAAACCACTAGATAGTGGGCATTTAAGCTCAATGTCCTGTAAGCCGGGTTATTGAAGAAGAGATTTGCGTGATAAATATCACGCTCAGGTTTCTATGGTGAGATCCTATAGTGAACAGCTTCGTTACAGTGGGACCATATTCTAAATCCATCAAATCATCGATGATGACCATGTCCTTGTTTTCGAACGTACTTCCGGAGTTTGATATTCCTCAATAGGTTAAAAACTAAGTGACTTTTTCCACAGGAGGTGGGACCTGCTATTATCATGGTGAAAGGTCCTTGAAGTCTAGGGTCAAAATCAAGTGTTTCCACTGCTTTCTGTGGGTTCTCCATTTCCGTCGAAGATTGAAAACAAAGTGTCTATGAGGGTAAACTTTATTCTTTCTTTATAGTTAAAAGAAAAAGGTAAAAAACAGGTGGGTGGCTAGGTAGATAAGGTAAGGTAAGGTAGAGTAGGGTAAAGTAGGATAGGAAAAAATAGGAAAGTTAAATTATGTGTGCACGGCATGTGTGTACCCCCCCTTTTTATACTAAATTGGTGCCCCCTACCCAATAAACCAATTTTACCTACCTACCCCTTTTACTACCTTACCCTACCCTACCCTACCTTACCTTACCCAACCTACCTACCTACCTACCTACCTACCTACCTACCTAACTAACTAACTACATAGCAACAAATGTTGTAATCCCTGGTGTGCCATTTGTTACAGACCAGAGGCAGGGTGAACGTATACAAAACAAACAGGGGGAGGGAAAGGGGT
The DNA here is from genome assembly GCA_949317995.1 of Acholoe squamosa. Taxonomy (NCBI): domain Eukaryota; kingdom Metazoa; phylum Annelida; class Polychaeta; order Phyllodocida; family Polynoidae; genus Acholoe; species Acholoe squamosa. Next base: position 38,310,200 of record OX439049.1, read on the forward strand.
AGAATAAGCAGCTAAGCAGTGAGCAGCTGTGAGTAAACTCAATGGTAAGCCTACCATAGACAAACACAGGCATTGGGATAAAAGAGGGGTGTATGTGGGAGGGGAGTTGCAGAAGTGTTCTGTGAAATGTTTGCTCAAATAATAGGGTGGAAGGTTTATAATGAGTGCTTAGCTGCTAAGTGAACATCACTATCACACTCTACCCAACAGTAGCGGCTGCTGCTGCTACTACTACTACTACCACCACTAATGCCGTTGCTACTGATGCTACTGCTCACGCTACTGCTGCTGTGCCTACTGATACTGTTGCTGCTGCTGCTCCTGTCACAACTTTAAAAAAAAGACGTCGGACCAACTCAAATCTGCCAAGGACAACAACAAAAACAGCTACAGCAACAAGAATGAGTTGATCTTGCCAAGAACACTCTCCCTTACAATCGACCTTGTACACCAGAGATTGACCTTATGGAAGTGAGAAAAACTACAGTGGTCAGCTTACAGGGTGACTTGGTCAAGTTTTTTTTGCAACAAAAAAGGAAATGGCTCCGAGAAAAAAAAAAAACTTACACAGTCAACTGTCCTAGGTGTAACACACCTAGACCACCGCAACTTTTGACAGTGTAAAACAGCAGAAAAACTTTATGTCGCTCACCCACCTGTGTTCGAGAAGAACACTTCTGTTCCTGAAGTGATAGACAAAGACCCGTCTTACAGAGAAACATACAAGGACAACTTTAAATCTATAGCGGGGGGATTAGCAGTCTTAAGAACAGTGAAAAGCATTTTCAACGTCTGATTCATCTCTACGGAAAGCGATCCGTCGTTGGAAGAAGTCATAGAATGCCTCAGGGCTATGCATGAGAATCAAGTGTATGCCTACAGAGTGGCTGTTTCTTTCGGTAGACTTTTATGCAGCGTAGAAGAGGGGGAACCCCCAAAGTTATGTACTTTCACACCTCTGCCAATAACACTTCCTTGTTCTATGACATCGACCACCATCGAGACCACTACTTTCTTGTGAGAAACGAGCGAGACTTTGAGGACTGCGTGGAACACCTAAGGAGTCAAGTCAGAGAGGACACGCCTCAGCCCTCTACCAAATGGCGTGTTGACTCCAATGTCAATGCCAACATCACCTTCTTGAGAGCTTCAGCGGGGGAACTCTTACTGGGTAAATTAAACTTGATCTGTCCAGGTTTAAGACAGAGAGCCATGTTACACTTTCACAGAGAGCCATAGAGTAAAAGATCTTTCAATGCCTCTCCTATCACAAGTATCGCTCTCTGAAACACGCTGAAGCACTTTTCTACAAAGCCTATCCAGAGGCGAACGAGAAAACCTTCAAAGGCGTAAGCTTAACCAACTTTGACAGACTAGAGAATCTTTTCGAGGTCGACATAAGAATGTTTTCTCTTAGATGGTCGGGAAAGTAAAAAAGAGAACCGTCCAAGTGAAGAGAAGCAAACTGTGTTCTAGCAGAAACGTCATAAACCTCTATCTTTACAATTCTCACGTCAGCCTCATAACAGACATGGGTCTGTATGGTCAAATTTACCCCTGTGAGCTATGCCATAAGATGTTCACTAGCATTTACTCTCTCAAGAGGGACAGGGGTGTAAAAAAATTGCATCAGATTGAGTTTCAGGTACAAAGGGGGCATCTATAAACCCGCCAAATCTGTTTTTCAACTCTTGGAGGAGTTGGGCATAAAAAAAACCCTTGGAGTATACCTGTATAAAATAGTCTTGGACTTTGAAAGTTTCTTCGTTCAAGGAAAGGAAGCCAACAACACTGTCATTGAAAAAGATCATGTTCCCCTTTCAGCCAGTGTTGCTTCAGATTTCCCCGGTTACACCGCACCAGTGTGTTTTGTGCGACGCTCTAACAGACAAGATGATCCCCTGTTGCAGTCAGTGCTAGAACATATAAACAATTTAGGCCGAAACATAGGCGTTGCAGTGAAAGACGCGCTCGGTCACGAATCATAGAAAGTGTGCATATGGGGCCTTACATGTCATTCGCCCAGACATGTGCCCAGAAAAAGAATTCTTCTTTTACAATAGCAACACATCTGACATAAATGATAATGTGATTTTCTTAATCTACAGGTCAGAATAATCTGGACCTGATATTTTCATGGAGGTATGAAGATTGTTTCTGCCAGAAATTAAGCCCTCAACATGGCTTGTAACTCAAATGTCATTCTACCAGACACAATTTTGGGCACATTTTACCCCCCCTGGAGCCCAAAATGAAAACACTTCTCCTAATGCCGCACTGTATGTTCTATTGGAGGTGCAAGAAAAGGATGTGCACGACTTGCTGAGAAAAAACCTCATCGGAGGTCCTTCTATCATATTTCACAGACACCACAAGAGTGGACAAACTCGAATGAGGGAGCGAAAAATACGGGGCGGAAAGCAAGGTGTGCAGACACATCTTGGGCGTGGACGCCAACAGCCTCTATCTAAAGTGTATAGGGGAAACGCACTGCTCAGGCTACTATGTGGTATGCCGCAGAGCAGTCTGCAGCCAACAGGTCAGCTATCCCGTCATGGAATGGTTGCGCTACCGATCCCTTGTCGAGGACAAGAAAATACTGCACCATAACAATCACGGCGAGGTGAGCATCGGGAGGAAACTCGTCAGAGTAGATGGCTTCTCACCCGCAGACAAGACCGTTTATCAATTCCATGGTTGTTGTTGGCATGGTCACTTGTGATGATTGACCAAGTCTACTCTTAAATCTCCCGATGGGCAAGCATGGTTGGAAAAAAAGGCTAAGAACACAGCTCAAGTCACTGCCTACCTCAAGTCGTTAGGGTACAAAGTCGTGGAAAAGTATGAATGTCAATGGCTGAAAAAAAGAGAGAGCGAAGAGTTCAAGGCAAAACAGGAGCAGTGGGTCATAAAAGACCACCTTGTTCGGGTAGAAAAAGCAAAGTTGAGATTCTCAGAGGTGTGATGAACGGTTCCATTTTCGGACTGATTTAGGTCGACATAGAAACACCGGAGGCGTTGAAAGAAGAATTTGAGGAAATGACTCTCATTTTCAAAAACTGTTTGGTGAAAATGGAAGACATGGGCAATCACATGTGGCGCTTCTTAGTAGCCACGGGTAAGTTGAAACAACCTCAATGACAGCTCATAGGAAGTTATCATGCTCAGAAAATCCTCTTTGGCACGCCTCTCTTAAAGTGCTACTGGAATTCAAAGACGAAAGAAACTTTGAAATGTGTGAAATGGACACTGACAGTTTCTATTTTGCGTTAAGCACAAAAAGTCTAGAGGAAGCTGTCAAACCTGAGAGACAAAGAGATTTCTTCAGAGAGCATCATAAATGGTTGTTACATCACTTATCACTGGGAAAGCTACATAGAATGTAAAACCCTGGGGTTCCCTCTGCCGTGTTGTAAACAACGTCTGGCATTCGACAAGAGAACTTTAGGTCTTTTCAAAGTGGAGTGGGAAGGAGACTAGATGACAGCCTTATACTCTCAATGTTACATAGGAAGTGGGGAAGGGGTAGAAAAGAAAAGAGCTGCAAAGGAGTAATTCAAAAACAAAACGAATTAACAGCTGAAGACTATAAAAAGGTTTTGCAAACTGAAAAAAGCACTATGGTGACCAACAAAGGCTTCAGAATGGTAAACCATCAAGTCAGTACTTATTCGCAGAAGAAACAGGGATTAAGTTTAAAAGAAATATCTCTTTTCTCTTTTTTCTGTGGCACACAGTGAAATCTTGTGTGTAAAAGTAACATTTTTTGTAAAATTTCCATAACAGTTTGTTAAATTGGTAAAATTTTGCGAAAAATTTTGTAACATTAATGTGGACAGTTGAGGGAAAAGGGTCCTCCAAGGTAAAATGTGATATTTAAAATTGATGTCATTGGCTTTAAAATGAGGTATAACTCTTGCAGATAGCCCCTCTGGTCTCTGAGATATTGCTTCATGAAAATGGAATGACATAACTATACCAATAAAGCCAATAAGCTCTATCATTCCTTGTTTTAATTAAACCAGGCATCTAATTAGCATTTAATAATGGTTTAAATAATCAATTAAAAGATTGCCAACCCTTTCCATACATTTGGGCATAACTTTGGATCTAGAAATGATATCTCAATGCTTTTTTCAGCATATGAATCTACATGAATCCTTCTATCAATTGACAATAATATTTTTTTCTATTTGGAATATTTTTTGGTTGTTATGGCAACCTGAGAATGCTTATTTAGGCCTTGATTTGAATTCAAAATGTTCCATTTACACTCCAAATACACAGGAAGTGCCAGCAAATAGAACGTTATTGAGAAAACCATCTTTTTCTGTATTAAAATTTACTTAATAGTAATTTTTGGTCTACTTTTCATGTTTTTAGCCTCTGTAGCTCCCCTAGTGGCCAAATCCAGTAATAAAATCCAGCAAGGAAGGCCCTTTCCCCTCATTTGCCCACATTTTCGTAAAATGTTACATTTCTTTCATTTTGTGAAAGAAATACATAGGTTAAAACCGTGTTTCAAGGTGAAATCTTGTGTGTAAAAAGTAGAACTTCTGTAACATTTAGGTAAATTTGTAAAATTTTTGCTAAAATATGGAAAATCTTGTGTGTAAAAAGTAGAATTTTTGTAAAATTAAGGTAAATTTGTGACATTTTGCTAAAATGTTAGATTTTTGTCATTTTGTAGAAAGAATACCTAGGTTAAAGGTGTGTGTGTGTGTGTGTGTGTGTAGTGAAAATAAACGTGAAAAAAATCACTAAAAAAAACCTTTAAGTTGCTTTTCACATGACAACAATGGTATTTTGTTAGCAACGTAGTAGAAACAGGTGCAACCAGGTCCCTTTGATTATCTATTTTCTTTTGCTGTAGCAGACATCCATGATGACTATAAAAAAATAAACGAGGGTTCTTAATGTTGCACACCGACCACAGGGTGTTTATGTTTTCTGTTGTGATCACATGATCATCATGTGATGATGTCATAGCTCTCAGCCAATCAGAGCGCGAGAAAGTAGGTCACATGCCCATATATGATCACTTCCGGTTTCAAAAGTAGATCACTTCCGGTTCGTAAGTAGGTCAAACAGATTTCAGTAGCTTTTCTTATGCGCCGAGTTTGCACCTATATACTACTCCTACCCTTGACTTGTCGGGTGTAGGCCTCCTTGGATGTTTGATACCGGTCTGCCAGCAGTTTCTGGATCTCCCTCTTATCAACTTCAGATATTCTCTTACTGCGGCCATAGTGCTTGTGGACAAGAAGACCTAAAAGATTAAAGAGGATATAACTATAGAAAACATTTTTTGAAATATGCATTCCATATTCCATATGAATCTTGCTATTGATTTATTATTATCAGGTCCCTATACATCAAACAAAGATGAATGCCATCGAATCCCTGAAAACTAAGTTTGAATGCTTCAGTAATATAAAGCCCCTCAATTACAATAAGCAAAGATTGGTGGAATGTATTATGAGGGACAACCTGATGATTCCCCAATACAGTTCATAAACATAAGTATTATGCTTCTGCGGATGTAATGAGACGTATGATGTGCAAATCTGATGGAAAACATTTCAAAGACAGTAAGCTGATGAGATTTGTGAGATACAGCCTCTCTGCATTTTGGGTGAATTATTACCCTCCTTTTATTCATCAACTAAGTCCTGGAGGTCATTACTTAATGGACTTTGATCATTCGCTGGACCCCTGCTTGACACATCAAGTGCTAAATAAAGGCCAGTGATGCCTGGCCAGCCAGTCAGCCAGATTTTGGCCTATCAATCAAACAGTTTAACGACTGCAGGTAGCAGATTGTATAGGCCAAGCTAGGCCAGAGCCTCGCCAGGTACTGGCACAGCATTACTAACAGAAAGATGCCCGTTCCCGGCGGCGGCACCTGCATGCTGACATCAGCTACTTCCGGACCTGGTCTTGCAACTACATAGATCTGTTCCTGGCATGTCTTTCTATTTGCAAGGCTAGTACCTACATGGCAAGAACTACATTACACAATTTCACAGGGGAATGTGTCGGTGCCCGCACATATGTGCATAACACACATCCCGAGGGGATAGGAAAGAGGAGAAATAGACCCCTTTAAGTGGGCTAGGGAAGCCCGTCCAGTTACACATATCAAATAAATGTAGCAGTTTTGATTACTGACCTGCCTCTCTGAAAACATATTCCTCTATGTGTAGCTGTCCCTGTTCACACTCTAGATCTGCATACAGTTCGTATGATAACCAGGAATAGCCCCGAGTTGTTAGCAGTGCTGCCAACTTGGCAAAAGCCTCATTACCACACATTGGCACCAACTCCAGCCACTTGAACACCCGGGAAAACTCTGTCTTCTCATTCTATATGGAGAACAAAAGGCAGTAGAGTTAGACTCATTCAAAGTGTAAAAGAAAGCAATTTTCTGGACTGATATGCCATAGCCATACACTATACAACTGTGGTGGTTCTACTCTTGTGTGGATGACAAACGAGTTGACAAGAAGATAATTCGGGTGTATGCGAACAGGTTTATTTCGTTTTACACAGGTATGGCTACCCGGAGGTAGCCAGGATAGCACTCGGCATGTACCGGATACTCTCAGTGGTTTCCAGAGATCTTCACTTGGAGGTGGTCAAGCCAACTCTGATGCGGCGGCTGAGCCCTGTCCCCCTTACACGTAGAGAGAGTGGCGCCACACCGTGCCTCCCTCTCACCTCCCGGATAGATGCTGCCACCTAGCCGACAAGTGGAGGGCGAAGCCCGGCTGGCTGACTCACCCACCGCGCCAAAGGACCATAACGTTATTATGTACATATACCTCTACACTACCCCCACTAGATAAAACTAGGGGGATGAATAAACTATTTAGAACCAACAATGGGGTTATATTATAGTTATATCTATCGATAATAATAAAGGTGTAATGGTTCTTCTCTCTACTTTAGTGACAAACAAGCCAACAAGAAGAGGATTCGGGTGTATGCGAACAGGTTTTATTTTGTTCCGTATGACACAAGCACGGCTACCTGGAGGTAGCTCGGGTAGTTCTCAACAGATACCGGATTTTCTGGTTAGCCTCTAGAGATCTCTATACGGAGGTGGTCTAGTTAACTCTGACGCGGCGACTGAGCCCTGTCCTCCTTTTATAGGTAAGGACACTGGCGCCACACCGTGCCTCTCTCACACCTCCCGTACAGATGCTGCCACCTATCCAGCAAGTGGAGGGAGAAGCCCGGGTGGCTGACTCACCCACCGTGCCAAAGGACCATAACGTTATTAACATGTATATGTACATACCTCTACACTACTGGGGGTAGTGTAGAGGTATGTACATATACATGTTAATAACGTTATGGTCCTCTGACACGACGACTGAGCCCTGTCCTCCTTTTATAGGTAAGGACAGTGGCGCCACACCGTGCCTCTCTCACACCGTGCCTCTCTCACACCTCCCGAACAGATGCTGCCACCTATCCGGCAAGTGGAGGGCGAAGCCCGGGTGGCTGACTCACCCACCGCGCCAAAGGACCATAACGGTATTAACATTTATCTCACGATTTTGGCTTGGACAGTGCTTTTTTGCTCATAACCCCCGTGCATTATCAAGCCATAACCCTACTCTAACACCTTTTGGACATCTTCAAGAGGCTGCTAGTTTCAATCCGGACATGTTTAATAAATTGGAGAAGTATACAATGTCAACTCCTCCATATGTTTTCCATTTAAAACCGTTTAGGGTTCAACGGGGAATCGATCCACGGCCGCTGGGGCAGGAGGCGAGCTCGCTGTCCACTATACCAAGCCGACCGTGGTAGAACATAATACACATGGAAGATATGAAAAATTTGTCTGACATACCTGATGTTTACAGACCTCGTTAGCATAGATTCCAATGGTGCCAGGTGGAGTTATTCACAGGAAAACATCCTTAGATATCCTTTATGAACATGCCATGCCTAACTTCTCCATTTTCTTCGAAATAAATAAGAATCCATTGATTTTCCATAGCGATACGCGACTGACCCGGCTGACCTCCTTGCCGGAAGTGGGTTCAGCCGAAAGTAGGTCAGGTACATCCGGGCACCTATCTGCTTTGTCAACAAGACGAAATGGCCGTGTACCGGGCCGTGTGCGTTGGATCGTTATGGAAAATCAATGGATTCTTATTTATTTATAAGAAAATGGATACAAAATGTATGCAAACACCAACTAGAGATTGTATATTTGACGGTGCTAGAATAACAGGGCTTGACATCCTTGGATTATACCCGAAAAATCGTTGGAAAGATGAGGGTGTGACGGGTGGAGTAAAAACAATGGCTACGATGGATTGGCAAACCGAGCGGATTGCATGCACTTACAAAATGTCTTCTCCCGGATTAATTCTTGGGTTATAATTAGAAATTAATACAAAATGGAGGAATCTATGAGATAAATGCCTTAATGCATGTTATGGGAACGCACTCGTGTATTTACGGGTTAATAATCCACTCCCCCTACGGGGTCGTGGATTATTAACCCGTAAATCCACTCGTGCGTTCCCATAACATACATTAAACGCATAGTATATGTACATACCTCTAAACTACCCCCACTAGATAAAACTCGGGGGATAAATAAACTATTTAGAACCAACAATGGGGTTATGTTATAGTTATATCTATCCATAATAATAGAGGTTTAACATTATGGTTGTATGTATCCTTAACAATAATATATCCGACCGGAAGGAGTGATATTAATACATATTCGTACAACATCATAAAGAATATCACAGGATAATTGTTGACATGCATCCGGAATAGAAGATATATTATATCATAACATGTAATCGTCATACACCCTTTGGGTTTTTTGTTTTTTCTTACAAACATACTACAAATATATCAACAACAACAAAATGACACAGTCATTATAGCCCATGAACATAATGTTATATACTCATCCGGATCACAGATCCGTAGCGATGAGGAACAAGGAATAACAGATTAACACATTCCGTGTGTTTAAACCCAAACAGTTCGAATAAAAATATATATATATATATATATATATCTATATCATTGTTATAATAATAGAACATTGTCCATTCCTGAGGTGTGGAACTTGTATTGGTAATCCTTGTGGTTTTAACAGGTACAATATATATAGTATGTGAGATGATAGGGCAGCTACCCTAATCCTCTGTGGTGTGCTACAGTCTTGTAAATTTAAATAATGTGAAGTTTTTAAGGTAACATAACGACAATATCCATGGTTCTGTCGTATGTTCCTTTTCCATTATAGTTACTAGTCCGGGTTAAAATATCAGGAGTGAAGTAATATAGGATAACATAACGACACTATCCACGGTTGTGCCTTATGTATCCTCACAAATGTATAGTATATTCCGGTTAGAATTTGGGTACTGGCCATCTGTGTACACCGCAGTCCTTCCCATAGTCCTGGTTAATATCAGGGTGTAGACATCATGCGGAGAACATCGCACCCGGACGGGTTGGTGGTCCAATCGGGGTCCCTCTGGAATCATCTCGCGGATCATCCGGTATTTTAATCCGGGTGGATAAATAACACTATACGGCCTATAGGATTAAATGCCCATAGACTAATCAGGTCCTCACTTCTAGGGGGGGGAACTGCGGATACTTTTTACCGTACTTGTCCTTTAGTAACCGCAGAGAGTGCTCCTTAGTGCCATCCCACTCATCGAGATCGACACCGAAAACCGTCATCAACTTGCTGTGAAGTTGGACGTTTTTCATCTCTTCCACGTCCAATTTCTTTTTAAGGACGTGGACAGCACAATCCGATTTTTTCTGTGCTTTCTCGGCGAGGTCTTCCTGATACTTCAAATCATCCTTGACCTGTTTCTCTACACGTTCCTTTTCGGCTTCGTGCAGCTCTCTGAAGCACATCAGAGAGTGCTCCTTAGTGCCATCCCACTCATCGAGATCGACACCGAAAACCGTCATCAACTTGCTGTGAAGTTGGACGTTTTTCATCTCTTCCACGTCCACGTGGAATGTTATGGCCCTCTGACGTTGAAGTCCTTCCCACGCCTGATAAATCGTGTTTGGACATCAGTTTTCCCCGGGTCGATACTGTCAAACCAGGTGTCCGCCCTACCACAACAAACGACAATTTTGTCCTTCGGTGCTTCAGGCGGTTCCTTCCTTCTGGTCCCATATGGACATAGGGCACACCATCCGGAGTAGGGGGGAGGTGCACCTCCATTCCTAACTTCAGGTAGTGCTGAATTTGCTGTCACTGGTTAGGGGTTTATAAGTGCCTCCAGCGGTAGGACTGCTTGCTGCCGCGGACGGCTTCCGGTGTAGTTTACCCTTGTTACCAGGTGTCACTACTTGGCTTTCCGGACCATGTCCTCCCAAGTTGAGGAACTGGCTGGGGTCAAGCTTGCCAGGTGTGGCTTCAGCAGCGGCCTTATATGAGCTTGCCCTGCCGGAAGCACCTCGTAACACCTGTTTCGGGTGTTTGATGGTTATTTCTGTGGAGGTTTTCTCCGCATCGTGATGGACGAGGGGTGACCTCGATCGGTCCACCCGGCTCTGGGTGCCATCCGGATGTCTTGGGGATCCCTCCCGTCTGACAACTTTCCTGCTTCGTCCGGATTGAACTGGCTTCCTCCCGGAGTTACAGCACTTGTTCCATTCTTCGTCGTGGAGGTCTAGTTTGCACCGGCCTTTGGTGAGAACAATCCTCACCACGAGTTTCTTGCCGTGTGTGGTGTCAGTGGTGCCGAATGATTGATCACTCGGCTTCATGTTCGCCAAACGCTCGTTATCCATTTTTTGGAACTCTACCATGAGTTCTTTATGCAGTGCCATAAATTGGTCGCGGGCCTTGTTAAGTCCGTCGGCGTGTGTTGATTTCCCATGCACTTGGCGACATAAGTCATCCCGGCTTTTATAATTGACACGCCTAGTGCATTTAGCACTCTTTTTACCCTCATCTGGGTTACAAGAGTACTCGGGGTGGTGGTGCATGTGCTCCTCCACCAGGTGGCATTGGAACCGTATCTGGGTGTCCGAGACGCGTTCCTGCTCCATGTCACTCTTATCCATACAGATGGAGAAGGGGCATGTCTTCCGGGTTCTGGAGTACCATTTATCCAAGGCCCACCGCAGCTTCTTTTTCTGTACCGGACTGTAGTATGTGTCGGCACAATTGTTCAACAAGAGCCAGATACTCTGGTACATCTTGTTCAGGATTGGATCACTGTTGGTTAGACGCATCCAGTCTTTATCGTCGGAGTTACCATCCTTGTTGTACCGTTTGGGGCAGGCATATTTTACTGTTCCCTTTTTGGTAACACCAGTGACGCAGTCCTCCATGCAAGTGGGGATGCGGTCTTTAAATCCACCCTTTGCATTGGCCCATCTGTCCGCATCGGATAGAGTCGGTGGGACTGTGTTGTCATTCGACTCATCCGAGACATTCGACTTGGAAATAGATTCCTCTACTTCCATAGTTTCTACGGGTTCGGCTGCTCTGCTGCGCTGCTCTATTAAGGCTGAATCCGGAAGGTTTTTAAGCTTCCGGAGTTCCACCTTCCGCTGAGGTTCCGACTGGGTTTTAGTCCAGCTCCCGTCGTCAGTGTCTGCGGGTGTTTCTGACTCTCTGGGCTTAGGAGTCGATTTCCCCGCACGAGGGCTCTTGGTTGAGGAGTCCTCCTGTTTGCCGGTGACGACAATCTTCTTAATCGGAGGAGCTACAGCGGCTTCGTCATCCAGACGTTTCCTCTCGCTCTCCTCATGCTGTGCTTTGGCTGCTGCTCGCTCATCCTCTATTTGTTCCCGGATGAGGCGGCGGATAAGATCAGATCGAGTCCATGTTAATAGACTAGACTTCCGAGTCTTTTCGATGTCTGATTCCTGGACGGTATAACCAATAGACCAGGAATCAAATTCAGTTGCTGCTTTCCGGTACTCGGTAAGGTTCACTAAGGAAACTTCATGAGTATCCGGATTCGGATAACGGTGGCTTTCAAACCGTACGAAAAGCCTGATCCAATCTACCTGCTTAAGGTCATCTATACCCCATGTACTACGATGTGGTCGTGGTATGAGGTCTAGCTCCAATGTCATGGCAGCGTCATATACTGCCTTCCGGAATTCGTGGTGGACCATGAGTCCCCGCTGAAGCCATCCGTAATCCGTCAGCCATTCCTGAGGGATTTCTGAGTATATGTGGTTTGGTATAACCTCCAAAATACTCCGTCGATCCGAATGTGACGCCCGTCTGCGTCTGTCCTCATCAAGTTCGGGTGAACGAAGAGGTATCGGCCATCAAAGGATCGATAATGTTCCTCGCTCACTCTGTGGTCGAAATCCGTCGTCCGGGTTTCTACTGCAGTCATCTGCACCACTGCTAGTAAGTGGGTCACCGGTGGCTTCACTGGATTTCCCCATCGTCTTGGGAGACGAATCCGGTACAGGAGGGCGATCCCCCCCTGCACTGTTGTCGCTTGGAGAAGACGGCAATGGTGAAACCGGTGTACTCTCCTTCCCCAAGTTGAAGTTCTCGAGATCATCGTCGAACTCCATCAACTCCTCTTCCCGCTGGGTGACTGGGGACAAAGGCCGTGCACCCTGCTGTAGTTCGGCATCCGGAAGGATGCTCTTGGGAGTCAAGTGACCCGGCTCGCCAGACCGCTTGAACTCCGCCACGGTTTTCTCAGCCATAAAGCCGAGAAGACAACTTCTGGGAGTAGTGTTTTTTGTCTCCCTCCGAACACTCACCTACTCGGTGTTCATCTCGCTCACAATACTGTTGTAAGCTGCTTCTTGTATTAAAAAAACAATGAAGAGAAAGAAAAACGCACCACTATGTCCAGCTCTCTTTTTCCCGCTCAATCCAAAATGGCCGAATTCTCGTAGCTGACGTCACTATCCCGCAGCTAGGCGGGGTCACGAGAGGTCATGCGCGAGTAGCCAATGTGACGTCACACAACCATGTGCGGTACATATAAACAAATAACAATCCGTACAGTTCTGCCATTATCGCTCGTCTGCGGGAGACTCTCAAGGGATTCACATGAAGTTTATGGGTAGTACTCACTTACCCACCGAATCATTCGTCCAATACCAACTAGTACATCTCCCGGGGCTTACAATAGCAACCTGTTGCGGGTTGTTAAATGAAGCACAACATGAAACGGATTACAGGACAATACACTCGTTGTGTAGCAGGTTAGGTCACTGCAGCCCTGGCAAGTCGTGGACTGTGACGGAGTACTACATTTTCCCCAGCTCCCTTATTCGACCTGGCCGGGTTCCGAGCTTTCTCCCCTTCCTCTTTAGTCCACCTGCACCTGTCGAGACTTTTTTTACTATACCACGCCGAGGTGATGTTGGCGTTGGCATTTCAGTTTTACTCGGTACCTTTCTCAGTCTTCCAGGACCTCTACTTGGCAATTTCTCTAATCGGTGTACCCTATCCATATTCGATATGGGTTTGGAACCTTCCCCATATTTCTCGTCAGAGGTCTCTCTCCCTAACCAAGGACGTAGTCTATCTACATTGGATTTATACATCTGTAGGGGTTCGTTCCCCCGTCGGGTGCGCAGAGCCTTCAGAGGGACTGTTCACTTGGTTGTGTCACTCCCCCTATGTATACCATACCAATCCAGGGTAGTTGGAAGGTGGAAATGTCAGTGGGGCCGTGTTGGTGACAGGGTATGTCAGGCCAGGGGATGTAGCTCAGTGGTAGAGCACTCGACTTGCAAGCGAAAGACCCGGGTTCGAATTCCGGTGTCTCCAGAAGACGTTTCCACTGACCACTACACATCCTTCCTATATCCGATTGTATTAATACTGTACAGTCACTAATCACAGTACTTACCGTAAACGGACCATCCCAGTTGGATGCCAATTTGACATGTCTGAGGGGTTCATGCAATCGTAGAACACGATCCCCGGGTTTAAAGTGTCTAATCTTCAAACCCGTATCATATCCGGCTTTTTGCCAGCGAGCATTTTTATTTAATTCTAGACGAACTGTTTCAGATGCTTTTTTAAACCTATCCCGTAATGCTTCCACAAAAACTACCTGGCAGGGTAATTCGGGATTCATTCCTACAACACCAAACACCAAACCTGCTGGCATTATTAAATCTTCTCCAAATACTAGTAAATTTGGGGAGCAGTTAGTACTCAAATGAACAGTGCCGTTGTAAGCATGAGTTACAAAGTCGCATTGTTCATCCCAATCATCCATATTGTCATTCACGAGTGACTTTAGGACTTGTATAAGGGTTCTATTGAACCTTTCTACTAGTCCATCACTTTGTGGACGATACGGATTGGTCCTTGTTTTACAGATAGCGAGATATTTGCACATACTCTGCCAGAGATTGGATTCGAATTCTCTTCCCTGGTCACTGTGAAGCATTAGGGGCACCCCAAAGGTTAGTACCCAACCTTTCACAAAAGCTTCCGCACAAGTGACGGCTTTATGATCTGGTAGTGGGAAGACTTTAGTATACTTAGTGTAATAGTCACACACCACCATCATGCACGTATTATCATTCGGGGTTTTATTTAATCCGCTAATGATATCAACTCCTATCCAGGTGAACCTTACCCCGAATAATTCTTGGGATAAGGGCAACTTACCGGGTCCGTGTCCGGGTTTATTTTTACAACAATCCGGACAACTAGCTACCCATCGGAGTAAGTCCTGCGACATACCCGGCCAGTAGTATCTTTTGGAGAGGCGAGCTAGAGATTGTTTCTTCCCGAAGTGACCACTTGTTCTGTGTCCGTGACAATAGTACATGATGTCTCTACGCATGGCAGCTGGGATGACAACTTGTATCTGTTTTCCACCATCATTACATGGTTTCCAACGGTACAGTATTCCTTTCTTGACTTCTAACTCTGTCCATTGGGCTAGAAATCTTCTCATTTCCCTATTCTCCAGCGACGCTATAGGCCTGGCTGGACATATACCCTTCGGTACTAATTGAAGGAGCCTAGCAGTAACCATTTCAGCTTCCTGGAAGTTCCTGGTGGTATGAAATGCCCATCCTCAGATGGATATTGCAGTACTGGAGTACTCGTGAAAAAGGCTTTTAATTTCCTGAAAGCTTGCTCTTGTTCGGTTCCCCACGGGAACTTATCCTTTTTACTTCCAGGGGTCCATGTCGTTAAGATTTGTAAGGGATAACTCACCCGAGAATAATTCGGTATAAAGTCTCTGTAATATGAACAGAATCCCAAAAATGACCTTACTTCCTTTGGATTTTTTGGTACACCCCAGTCCGTTACTGCCTGGATTTTTTCAGGATCAGCTTTTATTCCATCATCAGATATTATTCGGCCCAAATAATTAATGGACGTTTTAAATAAATTACATTTCTTTGGTTTAAGTTTTAAACCGTTAGATATTATTCTCTCTAAAACTAGCTTGAGGTTGTGTAAGCATTCATCAAAAGTTTTACCGAATACTATAACCTCATCAAGGTAAACGAGGCACCTTTTCCATAATAGATCGCTTAAGAGTGTCTCCATCATAGCCTCAAAGGTTGCCGGAGCATTACATAAGCCAAAAGGCATAACATTATACTGGAACAAACCTACATGACTTGAAAAAGCTGTCTTTTCCATATCATCCGGGTTCATTCCTACTTGCCAGTATCCGGACTGTAAGTCCAGGGTACAAAACCATTTATTACCTCCCAAGGAATCGATGGTTTCATCAATCCTTGGCAATGGGTACGAATTTTTCTTCATTAAACCATTTAGTTTCCTATAGTCTATGCAGAATCGGATAGACCCATCCTTTTTAGTTACCATACATACCGGACTACTCCAATTACTGTTAGAGGGAATTATTACATTCCGTTCCAACATCTTAGCTATTTCGGCTTCTGCTACCCTTTTCTTAGGTAGGGGTAGTCTTCGATACGGGATCTTGAAGGGCAGTGCCTCTCCTGTGTCAATGGTATGTAATACCTTCGTGGTCTTACCAAGTGGTTCACCTGGTGCGGCAAACGCGTATCCTTATACATTTTCTTCAAGTCTTCGGTCCATCCCTGTTCATCTGATTCAACCGGAAGGTTCAGAGAAAAACTAATCACTATTTCTGCCAATGTAACGTTACCAAAAATGGATCCCTTTTCCAAATATAATGTCCTGTTACCTGGGTTGGAAACCGGTATGACTGACCAAGCCCCATTGGCTACTATCGTGTCTACTGATTCCAGTCCTATAGCAGCCAGAATAACTGTATCCGGCTCAATTACTGCATCCTGGTTCTTTAACTCGGAATTACTCCGAACCAGAACGTCGCATGCTACTCCCGCAGTAATCTTTTCAGTCTGGGCGACAGATGCCACACTGCTGACTTGTTTTAACACACATTGTACTTTCACTGGATAAGGATGTTTCACACTCAACTCACCCGTTCGCGGGTCCAATACTGCCCCATACAGTGCCACGAAGTCCAATCCTAATATCCCTTCATCCGCTATGCCAGGAATCGTGGTGGTTATCACATATTCGTGAGTACCCTCCAATTGCAATTTCACACACGTCCTACCATATGTTTGCATCTTACTACCGTCGGCCGTTTGGGCGTTTCCTCCCAATAAGAGAGTATCGTGCACATCCGGTATAAGATCCGCTATCTTCCGAGAGACACAGGAATGGCTAGCTCCCGTATCAACTAGGAATTCAGCGGATCTTCCATTGATATTAAGTGAAACATACCACCGCCTTCCATTCAACATGGAAGGTATATCAGTAATTACAGAATCCTCATTATTCGCATGTGGGTCCCGTCCACATCCTTTTAGGTATTCCAGACAAGGATGGCCCAGGGGTAGGTGAGCACTACCAACTCTGGCCAACAAACGACCTCCTACCTCTAGTCCGGTACCGGGTTTCCCCTGTGCTCCCTGGGCACTTGTTATACCGGATTCCCCAATCTTCTGAGTGGGATCCCTTACCACCTCAGTATTGGGCGAGTGTGTTACTCCATTCGGTTCTGCACCACTGCTGGTGATATCATGGCAAGTGACTTTTCTGGGACCCTGTTGCTTGCCTGAAACAGAATCCCTTTCTAGTTTTCCTTATCCTCTTTGGTAGAAAAACTCATCCTCGTCCTATACACCGGTTTCTCTGCTACACATTCAGCAGCGAGATGTCCTAGCTCCTGGCACCGGTAGCACCGCCTCTGGGATTTATCTACCCTGGGGCAATGCAGAGCATCCGTTAGCCGGGTAACCAGATTCTCCATGAAATCACCCTGAGCAGTCGACACTGCTACCTGAGGAGTAGAGAATGTGGGTAACTGCGGTACCGGTAGTTGTGTTACCAGTTTCTGCGGCACCGGTAGCTGAGGTGCTGCTGGTGATGCGTCGCCAATAGGTTTCTGGAAGTTTGTTTTCTTCTTTAAACCTCCCTTTCAGTACCTTTTCTGCCGATAATATTTACCGGCAATTTGTAAAGATCCGATATATTCTCCATTCTCATCAGAGATATATTCATAATCAGAGTCCATGGGACTGGACTCAACCGCAGCAGTATATTCCGGTATGGGCGGATCACTTTTAACTGCCGAAGCTCTCGCAAGGGGTGCGTTTGCTCCCAGCAACCGCTTCTTCCTATCATAATTCTCGATAGCCGTGAACAGATCGTTGAGAGAAGTATCGTCCTTCCATTCATCCCAGGCCACTGTCTTATGTTCCGAATCACGGAGTCCGGCAATGAATTGAGTGAATAACTCCTGTATCCAACATTCATCGTCGTATTCCCAATTAGGCCTAGCTTTACTAAGCAGGTCCTGTAATTCTAGCCCAAAGACTTTGTGTGATTCTCTGGGTTTCTGTGTCCGTCTTTTAAATGTGATCCAAGGATCTTCCCGGACAATAGAACCGAATAGGTAGCAGGCACACTCTAACAACTCGTCATAGGTACCTTCAATTCCATATACTTTTCTCCACCTGTTCAGGGCCACTTTACCTCCCTTACTAAGCCAGCAGACTAAATACGGTAATGCTTCGTCTTTAGTCCATCCGACAATTTACCTCGTCACGAAGATTTGGTAACTGTCTTTCCAAGGTTCATTCGGATCGTATGGTGGAGGTATCTGAGTCATACGACGCGCAGGATTGGGACAGCCTTTAAGCTGATTGGCTTCTTTCAAACTACAGTCCATTACTTCGATACCATCAGCTCCTTTACGATAGCAATCGATTCCTAATCCCTGAATGCATTTACTATTATCAAAAATTTCCTGCATCCCGGGAGACATAGAAGAACGCCTGTTCAATTTCTTAGGCCTTCTTCCGTCTCCTTGGCTCGCACCATCTGGGGTATTACCTCTACCCCCTGGTCCTCCCGGTGGATATCCTCCACCTCCGGATCCTCCTGATGGATAACCTCCACCTCCGGATCCTCCTGATGGATATCTACCACCTCCGGATCCTCCCGGTGGATATCTACCACCTCCAGATGCTCCTGATGGGTAACCTCCACCCCCGGATCCTCCTGATGGATAACCTCCACCCCCGGATCCTCCTGATGGGTAACCTCCACCTCCGGATCCTCCTTATGGGTAACCTCCACCCCCGGATCCTCCTGATGGGTATCTACCACCTCCGGATCCTCCCGATGGATAACCTCAACCTCCGCTATAGCCTTGGCCAGCACCTTGCCCAAAATAATTTGAATGTTGGGTATAGGTATAGCCGGTATTAATACCGTCATAGCCGTAGCTATTCGCTTGGTTTCCTTGGAAACCATTTGAGTCATTTGATGGAGGTTGACCACCACCGGCATACATCACTGGATATGGGCTGTTCATATTTTGTACTTGAGGATTACCTACATAAGTTGGATGAGATGGGGCATTCCGAGAATACGTATCCGGCATTGTATTCCTTGTAGGGGGACGTGGAGTACTTGCTCCGGGACCAGGATTTGAAGGTCCCGGGGCGGGTTTGGGTGGGTCTGGTTGTTTCGGGTTCTTCTGCCTATATCTATCCTGTCTACCCGAACCATCGTTTTTTTGATCTGAAGGATCCCCTGCTCGACCAGCAGCTGACGTTATATTCGTCAAAAAGGGCAATTGGGGTATGGGTGGGGCTTTAGTTTGTCTCTCATTTTCAAACTCATTTCTCATATCTCAGATATTTTCTAAAATATCCTCTTTCTCCTCCAACGCTTCATCTTTAGCTCTTGCTATCAGGTTTAGCGTTTCATTCATAGCCAGGTATTGCTGGTTCATTTCATCCATTTCCCGATTATATTTATCATGATCTGGAACGGTGAAAGTTACATTCCCAGTGGTTATAGCACTACAGTCAAGTGGTGATAATCGCCCTAGGACATAGTAAGGAAGTTCACCAAAGGTTACCTTCCTCGGCATAGGAGCAGGATGATTCGGATCATGACTTCCTCCTGTTTCAAACAAAGAATCTGCTAATTCCAAATTAACAGAATAATGTTGATTGACACGTTCAACCCTGTGCTTCACCACGATTGAATCCTGGACATTATCCTCACTATCCACATAGTGAGGTTTTGTATCCCTCCATTGCTGGTCCCCGGAGGGCGCATGTATTTGCGCCGAATCCTCCCGGGACTCATTCGGATTGGCACCATACACCAATCTTAGATTCCTCTACTTCCATCATCTCCACTGGTTCAGCTGCTCTGTTATGCTGCTGTATTAAAGTAGAATCCGGAAGGTTTTTAAGCTTCAGGAGTTCTGCCTTCCTTTGATGTTCCGACTGGGTTTTAATCCAGCCTTCGTCAGCGGTTGCGGCAGGTTTTTCCGGCTCCTTAAATTTGGTCGTAGAAGCCGGTTTCCCTGCACGAGGACTTTTGGTAGAGGGGTCCTCCCGTTTGCCCGTAACGACAATCTTTTTGATCGGGGGAGCTACAGCGGCTTCGTCATCTAGACGTTTCCTCTCGCTCTCCTCGTGTCTTGCTTTTGCAGCGGCCCTCTCCTCCTGGATTTGCTCCTGGATGAGGCGGCGAACAAGCTCGGCTCGGGTCCATGTCAATAGACTGTTTATCTGAGCAGTTTCAATTTCAGATTCATGGTTGTAAAACCAGTGGCCCAGGAATCAAAGTCAGTTGCCGCTTTCCGGTACTCTGAAAGGTTCACTAGGGAACATTCCTGAGCATCCGGATTCGGATAACGGTGGCTCTCAAACCGTATGAAAAGCCCAGCCCAGTTCACTTGCGTGAGATCGTCTATACCCCATGTGCTACGATCTGGTCGTGGCATGAGGTCTAGCTCCAGCGTCATGGCAGCGTCTAAACTGCCTTCTGGAATTCGTAGTGGACCATGAGTCCCCTCTGAAGCCATCCGTAATCCGTCAGCCATTCCTGAGGGATTTCCGAGTATATGTGGTCAGGTATAACCTCTAATATGCCCCGTCGGACCTCCTGGTCGATCCGAATGTGACGCTCATTCGTGTCCAGCTTCATTAGGTTCGGGTGAACGAAGAGGTATTGGCCAACAAATGACAGATAATAGTCCTCGCTCACTCTGTGGTGCCCAAGGGATCGAAATCCGTCGTCCGGGTTTCTGGTGCTAGAAGCGGTACCAGTGGTGGTAAATAGGTCACCGGTGGCGTCACCGGATTCCTCAATCGTCTTGGGAGACGAATCCGGTACAGGAGGGCGATCCCCCCTGCACTGTCGCCACTTGGAGAAGACGGCAATGGCAAAACCAGTGCACTCTCCTTCCCCAAGTTGAAGTTCTCGAGGTAATCGTTGAACTCCATCAACTCTTCTTCCTGTTGGGTGACTGGGGACAAAGGCCATGCACCCTGCTGCAATTCGGCACCCGGAAGGATGCTTTCGGGACTCAAGTGACCTGGCTCGCCGGACCGCTTGGCCTCCACCATAAAGCCATAGAGCCGAGAAGACAAGTTCTTGAGAGTATGTGTGTAGACTCTCACAGAACACTCACCTACACGGCGCTCATTCTCGCAAGGATACTGCTGCAAACTTGTCCTCCAATAAAAAAAAAACAGGCAGAGAGAAAAAAAAAACGTAACCAGGTCCGGCTCTCTCTACCACTGTTTTCAAGATGGCCGAATTCTCGTTGTTGACGTCACTATCCCGCCGCTAGGAGGGGTCATGAGAGGTCATACGCGAATAGCCAGTGTGACGTCACACGAGTATGTGCGATACATATAAACAAATAACAATCCGGACAGTTCCGCCATTATCGCTCATCAACGGGAGACTCTTAAGGGATTCACATGAAGTTTATAGGTAGTACTCACTTACCCACCGAGTCATTCGTTCAATACCAACTGGTACATCTCCCGGGGCTCACAATAGCAACCTGTTGTGGATTGTTAAAAGAAGTACAACATAAAACGGATTACGGGACAATACACTCGTTGTGTAACGGGTTAGGTTACTGCAGCCCTGGTAAGTCGTGGACTGCATACCCGGCTCCCTTATTCGACCTGGCAGACTTCAGAGCTTTCTCTAGGGATTTCGTAGCCACCAATCTCCCCTTCCTCTTCCCTCCACCTTCACCCGTCGAGACTTTTTTTACTATACCACGCCCAGATGGTTTTGGCGTTGGCATTACAGCTTTATTCGCTACCTTTCTCGGTCTCCCAGGACCCCTCTTTGGCAACTTCTCTAATCGGGGTACCCTATCCACATTCAATATGGATTGGAACCTTCCCCATACTTTTCACTGGAGGTCTCCCTCCCAAACCAAGGATGTAGCCTATCTTCATTGGATTTATACATCCTTCCTATATCTGATTGTATCAATACAATCACTAATTACAGTATTTACTGGGAACAGTTAGTACTCGAATGAACAGTGCTATTGTAAGCATGAGTTTCAAAGTCACATTGTTCATCCCAATCATCCATATTTTCATTCATGAGTGATTTTAGGACTTGTATAAGGGTTCTATTGAACCTTTCTACCAGTCCATCAACTTTGTGGACGATATGGATTGGTCCTTGTCTTACAGATAGCGAGATATTCGCACATACTTTGTCAGAGATTGGATTCGAATTCCCTTCCCTGATCACTGTGAAGCATTAGGGGTACCCCAAAGGTTAGTACCCAACCCTTCACAAAAGCTTCCGCACAGGTGACGGCTTTATGATCTGGTAGTGGGAAGACTTTAGTATACTTTGTATAATAGTCACACACTACCATCATGACCCAGAAATCTCCAGTGACACAATCGGCCTAGCTGGACATAAACCCTTTGGTACTAATTGAAGGAGTTTAGCAGTAACCGAGTCAGCTTCCTGGAAGTTCCTTATACTTTCTAAGGACCAATCCAGGACACTGCCTATAAGTGTTTCGAAAGGAATTCGAATCGAGGCTGTTACTGCTCTATGTATCCCATAATCAGTACAATTCGGTTTATCGTATTTCTGAATTGGTATTCGGGATAAGGCATCAGCATTTATGTGTTTATTCCCAGCACGATGCTGTATCTGACTATTGTCTAGTCCGAATTCGACAGATGGGCTAACCATCTCCCTAGCATTCCTTCGGCATCCTGGAAGTTTAATAACCATCTTAAAGAGGAATGATCCATACGTAATGTAAAGTTGGTTCCCCATAAAAAATGTTTAAACTTCTTGGTATACACCACGACAGCAAATAATTCACGTTTAGTGGTGCAATAATTTTGCTGCGTTTTACTCAGTGTATTGCTAGCAAATGCTATCAGGACCTCCACTCCACCTTGGACTTGGGAGAGGGCTGCCCCGATACTTTCATTACTAGCATCTGTATCCAGTATGAAATGCCCATCCTCGGATGGATATTGCAATACTGAAGTGCTCGTGAACAAGGCTTTTAGTTTTTCAAAAGCTTGTTCTTGTTCGGTTCCCCATGGGAACTTATCCTTTCTGCTACCAGGGGTCCATGTTGTTAAGATTTGTAAGGGATAACTCACCCGAGAATAATTCGGTATAAAGTCTCTGTAATATGAACGGAATCCCAAAAATGACCTTACTTCCTTTGGATTCTTGGGTATCCCCCCGTCCGTTACTGCCTGGATTTTTTCAGGATCAGCATTTATTCCATTATCAGATATTATTCGGCCCAAATAATTTATGGACTTTTTAAACAAATTACATTTCTTTGGTTTTAATTTTAAACCTTTAGATATTATTCTTTCTAAAACTAGCTTGAGGTTGTGTAGGCATTCTTCAAAATTTTTTTCCGAATACTATAACGTCATCAAGATATGCTAGACACCTTTTCCATAACAGATCACTTAAAAGCGTCCCCATCAGGGCTTCAAAGGTTGCCGGAGCATTACATAAGCCAAAAGCCATAACATAACTGGAACAAACCTATATGACTAGAAAAGGCTGTCTTTTCCATATCATCTGGGTTCATTCCAATTTGCCAGTACCTGGATTGTAGATCCAAGGTACAAAACCATTTATTTCCTCCTAAAGAATCGATTGTTTCATCAATCCTCGGCAATGAATACGAATTTTTCTTCGTCAAACCATTTAATTTCCTATAGTCTATGCAAAATCGGATAGACCCATCCTTTTTAGTCACCGTACATACCGGACTACTCCAAGGACTGTTAGAGGGAATTATAACATCCCGTTCCAACATCTTAGTTATTTCGGCTTCGGCTACCCTTTTCTTTGGCAGGGGGAACCTCCAATACGGGATCTTGAAGGGAGCTGCATCTCCCGTATCAATGGTATGGAATACCTTCGTGGTCTTACCGAGTGGTTCACCTGGTGCGGCAAACGCTTTTTGATATTTCACTAATAACTCCTTAAGCGCTTGCTTCTTCGAAGGATCCTCTAGGCTAGTATCCTCGTACATTTTCTTCAACTCGTCAGTCTGTTCCTGATCATTCCCTGTGACCGGAAGGCTTAGGGAACAACTCATTACTGTCTCAGACAATGTAATGTTACCAAAAATGGATCCTTTCTCCAAATATATTGTCTTGGTACCTGGGTTGGAAACCGGTGTGACTGACCAAGCACCATTGGCTACTATTGTGTCAACCGATTCCAATCCTATAGCAGCCAGCATAACTGTATCCGGCTCAATTACTGCATCCTGATTTTTTAACTCGGAGTTACTCCGAATCAGAACGTCACATGCTACTCCCACAGGACTCTTTACAGTCTGGGCGACAGACGTCACACTGCTGACTTGCCTTAATACACACTGTACTCTAACTAAATAAGGATGCTTTTCACTCAACACACCTGTCCGTGGGTCTAACACTGCTCCATACAGTGATGCAAAGTCCAATCCTAATATCCCTTCATCCGCTATGCCGGCAATAGTGGTGGTTATCATATATTCGTGAGTATCCTCCAATTGCAATTTTACACACGTCCTACCATATGTCTGCATCTTACTGCCGTTGGCCGTTTGGGCGTTTCCTCCCATTAAGAGAGTATCACGCACATCTGGAATTAGATCTGCTACCTTCCAAGAGACACAGGAGTGGCTAGCTCCCGTATCTACTAGGAATTCAGCGGGTCTTCCATTGATAGTAAGTGAAACATACCACCGCCTTTCCTGTAACATGGAAGGTATATCAGTAACTACAGAAGCCTCATTGTTCACACCCGGGTCACATCCACATCCTTTTAGGTATTCCAGACAAGGATGACCCGGGGGTAGGTGAGCACTACCAACTCTAATCTGGTACTTGGTTTCCCCTGTGCTCCCTGGGCACCTGTTATACTGGATTCCCCAATCTTCTGAGTGGGCTCCCTAACCACCTCAGTATTGGGCGAATGTGTTACTTCATTCGGTTCTGTACCACTGTTGGTGATATCATGGCAAGTGACATTCCTGGGATCCTGTTGCTTGCCCGTAACAGAATCCCCTCCTAGTTTTCCTTATCTTCTATTGTAGAAAAACTCATCCGCGACCTATATACCGGCTTCTCTGCCGTACATTCGGCAGCGAAATGACCAAATTCCTGACATCGGTAGCACTGCCTCTGGGATTTATCTACCGGTGGGCGTCTCAGAGCATCCGTTAACCGGGCAACCAAATTCTCCATAAAATCACCCTGAGCAGTCAATACTGCTACTTGAGGAGTAGAGAAGGTGGGTAACTGCGGTACCGGTAGTTGTGATACCGGTTTCTGTGGCACCGGTAGCTGGGGTGCTGCTGGTGGGGCATTCCGTTAGGTTTGTTGAAGTTAGTTTTCTTCTTCAAGCCTACCTTTTGGTATCTTTTCTGCCGAAAGTACTTACCGGCAATCTGTACTATATATTCTCCGTTCTCATCAGAGACATATTCATGATCAGAATCCAATGATTCGGGTTCAACTGCAGCGGTATATTCAGGTGCGGGTGAACACTTTTATCTGCTGAAGCTCTTGCAGGGGGTGCATTAGCACCTAACAATCCCTTCTTTCTATCGTAATTTTCTATAGCCAGGAACAGATCATTGAAAGAAGTATCATCTTTCCATTCATCCCAGGCTATTGTCTTGTGCTCCAAGTCCGGCGATGAATTGAGTGAATAGCTCCTGTATCCAACATTCATCGTCGTATTCCCAATTCGGTCTAGCTTTACTAAGCAAGTCCTGTAATTCTAACCCGAAGACCTTGTGTAATTCTTTGGGTTTCTGGGTCCGTCTCTTGAATGTAATCCAAGGATCTTCCTGGACAATAGAACCGAACAGGTAGAAGGCACACTCCAACAACTCGTCATAGGTGCCATCAATTCCATATTCTTTCCTCCACCGGTTCAGGGCTACTTTACCTCCCTTACTCAGCCAGCAGACTAAATACGGCAATGCTTCATCTTTAGTCCATCGGCTACAGTTTACCTCGTCTACAAAGATTTGGTTATTGTCCTTCCAGGGTTCATTTGGATCGTATATTGGAGGTATTCGAGCCATACGACGCGCAGGGTTGGAGCAGCCTTTAAGGCGGTTGTCTTCTCTCAAGCTCCAATCCATTACTTCGATACCATCGGCACCCAATCCCTGGATGCATTTACTTTTATCAAAATTTCCTGCATCCCGGGAGACATGGACGGACGCCTATTCAGTTTCTTAGGCCTTCCTCCGTCTCCTTGACTCGCACCATCCGGTGTATTACCTCTACTCCCTGATCCTCCTGGTGGGTATCCACCGCCTCTGGATCCTCCCAGTGGGTAACCACCACCCCCGGATCCTCCTGATGGATAGCCACCACCTCCTAATCCTCCTGGTGGATATCTACCACCTCCGGATCCTCCTGATGGATAGCCACCACCTCTGGATCCTCCCGGTGGATAGCCACCACCTTCGGATCCTCCCGATGGATATCTACCACCTCCGGATCCTCCCGGTGGGTAACCACCACCTCTGGATCCTCCTGATGGATAGCCACCACCTCCGGATCCTCCCGGTCGGTAACCACCACCTCTGGATACTCCTGATGGATATCTACCACCTCCGGATCCTCCTGATGGATAGCCACCACCTCTGGATCCTCCCGGTGGATAGCCACCACCTTCGGATCCTCCCGATGGATATCTACCACCTCCGGATCCTCCCGGTGGGTAACCACCACCTCTGGATCCTCCTGATGGATAGCCACCACCTCCGGATCCTCCCGGTCGGTAACCACCACCTCTGGATACTCCTGATGGATATCTACCACCTCCGGATCCTCCTGATGGATAGCCACCACCTCTGGATCCTCCCGGTGGATAGCCACCACCTTCGGATCCTCCCGATGGATATCTACCACCTCCGGATCCTCCCGGTGGGTAACCACCACCTCCAGATCCTCCTGATGGATAGCCACCACCTCCGGATCCTCCCGGTGGGTAACCACCACCTCTGGATACTCCTGATGGATATCTACCACCTCCGGATCCTCCTGATGGATAATCATGGCTGTAGCCTTGGTTAACTCCTGGCCCAAAATAATTTGAATTTCGGGTGAAGGAATATCCAGTATTTCTACCGTCATAGCCATAGCTATTTGCTTGGTTTCTATTGAAACTACGGGAGTCAGACCTTGGTGGCTGACTACCATTGGCATATATGAAAATGGAGGTGGGCTATATACATATTGCGATCCTGTTTGCGGATTACTTGTATAAACCAGGCGTGGTGGGGCATTATGAGAAGATGCATTTGGCATGGCGTTCTTTGTAGGAGGCCGTGGGGTACTTGCTCCAGGACAAGGGTTTGGAGGTCCCTGGATGGATTTGGGTGGATCCGGTTGTTTTCGTTCTTAAGCCTGATGTCTATCCGGACCACCCGAATCATCATCGTTTGGATCTCTGGGATCCCCGGCTCCACCGGTAGCTGACTTCTTATTTGTCAAAAAAGTCAGGTTTGGTACTGGTGGTGCCCTTGCAGTGTCTATGGGTGGGGTTACTTGGGGACTACTTGCGGGGGGTGCCGTTGCACCAACAGATATTGTTGGTGAGCCATCTCTAATGGGGGGCATACCCGGTTTATAAATCCCTCCTAGTACGTGTTTATCAGCCCCGTTGGTTACAATAGGGTTATACCGAGTAGGGCCAGCCGCAGGTGCCGCATTCTGCATATTACTAGCAGTATCATCTCCTATGGCGGCACTAGTCTGCAGACGATTAGCCAATTGTATGATGACTGTATCGTCCAGTGGGCCAATTGCCTGTTAGATTTGTTCCACATAGTCACCCAACGCTGCTGCAGTATTTTGTAAATCCTGCAGTTCGAGTAGGTAATCATCCCGATCACTCATTAGTTGCTCGTTATATCGGAGAATACCTATCCGGACAGTCTCATTGTCCTCGGCCTGTTTGACACAACATTGTTTCAGGCGCTCATATTCAGTCTGTAGCGATTGCTTTGCAAGTTGGAATTGAGTTTCTTTCTCATGCAAAAGCTCTCTTAGGATATTTTCTTTCTCCTCTTCGGCTTCATCCTTAGCCCTTGCTATTAGATTTAGCGTTGCGTTCATAGCCAGATATTGCTGGTTCATTTCATTCATTTCCCGATTATATTTATCTTGATCCAGAACGGTGAAAGTTACATTCCCAGTTGTTATAGCACTACAGTCTAGTGGTGGTAATTGTCCTGGGACATCGTCCTGGGACATCATAAGGAAGTTCACCAAAGGTTACCTTCCTTGGCATAGGAGCTAGATGATTCGGATCATGGCTCCCTCCTGTCTCAAACAATGAATCTGCTAATTCCAAATTAACAGAATAATGTTGGTTACCTCGTTCAACCCTATGCTTTACTAGGATTGAATCCGGGACATTCTCCTCACTATCCGCATAGTGAGGTTTTGTGTCCCTCCATTGCTGGTCCCCGGAGGGGGTGCCATTTTGTGCCGCATTCTCCTGGGATCCAGTCGGATTGGCTTTATACGCCAATCTTGTACCTGCCTGTTTGGACACTACGTGTCTGGGCTATACATTCTACCGAAACCACTGGTCACGGCACCAGTGTGGTGGTTCTACTCTTGTGTGGATGACAAACGAGTCAACAAGAAGATAATTCGGGTGTATGCGAACAGGTTTATTTTGTTTTACACAGGTATGGCTACCCGGAGGTAGCTAGGATAGCTCTCGGCATGTACCGGATACTCTCAGTGGTTTCCAGAGATCTTCACATGGAGGTGGTCAAGCCAACTCTGACGCGGCGGCTGAGCCCTGTCCCCCTTACAGGTAGAGACAGTGGCGCCACACCGTGCCTCCCTCTCACCTCCCGGATAGATGCTGCCACCTAGCCGACAAGTGGAGGGCAAAGCCCGGCTGGCTGACTCACCCACCGCGCCAAAGCACCATAAAGTTATTATGTACATATACCTCTACACAACCAATGAATTTTGACAAAAAGGTAAAATTTAGTAACTCCATTTGACAATAAATCATGTTTATGAATGGGAAAAGGTATAGGAAACCTCCTTTAAGGTCAACAAGTGCATTTCTCTGACTCATGTGCAAAAAATTCAGAACTTTCTCACTGATGTACAGGTTAGGGAGTGGTCATTATTTATCAGGGTGGTCGGTTTCCGCGCAGACACGCGAAAATTTTTTACGCCCCCGCCTCGACGCAGAGAGTTTTTGCACCCCTCTTTGATCTATAGTAGCGCACAGGCTTTTTTTGCTAAAAAGAGGGTGAATTTTTTTAGCCCCCCTCAAGAGGGGTCAACATTTTTTTAGCCCTCCCCCTCTCAAACCCACCAACCCCCCTGTTGATAAATAATGACCACTCCCTTAGACAGGTCTTTCTGACTGGTGTGCAGGAAAGACAGATCTTTCTGACTGATGTGTGCGGGAAAGACTTAATTGATTATTGTCCATGTAAATACTATGGACTTACCTTGATATCATTGAGCATCTCATCTATCAAAAGTCCACGGTCTCTGTACTCCTTCTGGGAGGCAAAGCTGCAAGCAAAGGAAATGTTATCAATTCCATACCCATGATATTACTTGTATTTTTTTCCAGACTCTTGTTTACTGTCATACTTACAAAGTTTCGCTGAAGAACAAGACAAAGAAAAACGTGCACTGTTTGTCGCCTCAGTGCAACAAGGTGCATCTGGGTCAACATCTGGGGCTACGACTGGAGATGGGCCAAATCTTACCAGCTGATCTTAGGATTTTGGCCATAGTGACCAAATAGCTGGCTACATTACTGGGTGATCATACTGCCTTCTGGCTAAATAGCCACCAGAGCAGTGACCCAATAAGGGGTGCTTTTATGATAGCCCTCTATGTGAATAATTAGTGGGTAGTCTTAGCTGCTGCCTTCTGCACTCCTTTCCTCAAAATTAATGTAGCCAATCTGTGTTGTTTGCTTTGTAATCATGATAAAAGGGAGTGTTCAACAATTACATCACTGCTTACGGAGTGGGGGGAGGATCTTTGGGTTCCTCTATGTTACATACAAAAACAGTGACAAGGGGGTGGGTGGGTCCTGAAAAATCCCCAAATACCGGTCACATAATTGTTGAATGCTACCTAAGTATTCTCTATATATAGACTAATGATTCACAGAGGTCAAGGGGCCTTCCTATATATAGCATCCCTAGCCTCAATCATCCTGTGAGAGATTGTGGGATCATAACATCTATAGATACATTTTTGATCTAGCCTGTGCATTGGTTTTGCAAGATTATTCCAATTAATTGTGTTGTACATTATATATATGGTTTCCTAAAAAAAAAATAAGCATTATGCAGAATCATGACCATTGACCTTATTTAAAACTGTGATAAATTTTCATGAGAATTGACCATCAGTGTGACCGTGTCTGGCCCCCCCCCCCCCACCCCAGTGTGAAGGTTTATTAGGTTTTGCCCCCCGCCGCCAAGGGAGTCTTTTTCAAAATGACCCCCCCCCCTATATTTAACAAGCCTCCCACCACCTGGCAATAAACGACTCATTTCTTACTGCAGCCCTATGCTCATTTGAACACAGGAGTGCATACTAGACCATGAAGGAGGTATGACTGGTCACTATGTTGCCAATAGTGGCTCCTATGACTGGGTGCTATGACTTCATAGTGGTGGGTATTGAGTCAGTAGTTGAATAAATAGCAGCTCCTATTTTGGGGCCTGTATACTGTAGCTCACTATGTAGTCTCTGGTATGGAGTCATATCTTATATCCCCTACTACGATTTGAGGCCATCCTGTCGTGGAAACTATTGAAACATGATCCTGAGGCAACAAGTTATTTTATTCTCAATTGTGTGAGAATGCCCAATAATCATTGATTTAAATCCCCTAATGATTGACTCTGCATTACTGAACATGTTTTAGTCGCATGCAATATCGCACAGTGAAACGTAATGCAACGGAAACTGACCTAAACCTAACTGAACTAAGCAAAGTAACCACTTACTCAAAAAAAAAAAAAAAAAAAAAACGGTGAGTGAAACCTTCAAAACTTAGTACAAAAGAGTATCCCCTCCAAGACCTTTTATTTTGAACATCTAAATTCTGACGTAGGATTTCCTGTGTTGGTTGTGGTGTTAGGCTCTATATCTCATTATGATTCCGATCATTCAATTTCATATCAAAGCTTTCACACATGTATAAGGCTATTATAGAAAACTACATAAGCTGGCCAAGTCACCTAAAATCAAGTAAGTCAGACATTATTGGGCGCTTCCGGCGCATTACCTCCCTCTGCTGGCGATCCATGAAACTATTTTTAATGCACCCAACTCTCACCAAGTGTTGCTCTGCAAAAGAAAAGTTGGGATCTTTAATGGCTTTTTAAGGTTCAGGTCACAAGCTTTAAAATGAAATATCTTAAACTAAGATATCCCTGGTAGTTTTGTTGTAACTGCTTGTTGGTATATACAACTAAAAACGGCAATTAAGCATTGTATTCTATTACAAACACTAATAATGCAAAATATGTGGAAAAAATAACTAAAGAAATGTGATAAAAATGGTTCTAGAGGGAATTTTCGAGCTCTGTTTTCAGTTCTGAGTTCCTGAAGGTATTTCCAACAAAGGTTGTGCCGAAAATTCCCATTTGGGAATAGTAGCATGGTTTCCATGGCAACCAGAAATTACCACATATGCCTATTTTCCATGTTTCAATGGCAGTAAATATGCCTATTGCCTTCCCAAAATAGAAGGTTTTCAGTAGAGGTGGAATAATTCTAAGCATACCACTGGATTTCCAATCAAAAACTGGTCTAAAGCATTTTTCGGCATATTTTTCAATGTTTTATCCATATACTGCCCCCTGCACCAAAAGGAGTCACCAACGCCATCAGTTAATTAAAGTCTCAGATGTTCTTCAATGGCATTAGAAGGTAATCTCCTATGTCATTAATTCACTCATAAAGTTTCCATTGTGTCACTCACCTTCAATGAACTTGCTTTTTGTTAGTGTAATGCCTGGAAATTCAGAGAGAGAGAGAGGCCAATTGCTATCTCACATCACCAACCCTGTGTAATGCAGGAAATATGCACTAGCAGGGCTACCACGGTTACTGTATAAATATACTATGGTTTATTGTATAACTGACATTAAAAGAGGAGGAGGTTTTACCCAGCTTTCATTCACCTGCTGTCCGGGGGCATTCGGAAATCAAACAACTTATTTTACTCTTAATAATGCCTGTATGTTGATTAAACAATCCAATTTTCTAGTTTCCAGAAAAGACTCGACCATCCTCAATGCATCAAAATAACCCCGCTTTGAACAACTGGATAGAGAAGGCAATCATTTTATTCTGGCAAAAGATTAAGGAATGATATGACACTATTTTCTATGATTGCATAAAATCCGAAAGTGCCCCCGGCATCATGAATAGATTAGTGACACTGTCTCCAAAGTGGATCTCTAAATATTTTATTGTTTATAATGACTACCACTTTGCGCTTACTCAGGCGTGACTGGAGACGTGTTGTTATTCCGCTTCCGAGTCCTTCACTTTCCTACTGCAAAAGTAGTAACTCTGCCACAACCTAAAACTTTGGGACACACGTATACGTGTCATACATATAACAGGCTTATCACTCCTGAGTGAAGTTTACGTATATGTGGCGGAAGGAATCAGTTTCTGATAAATGTGGATCAACACGGTAAAAGGTACGCCCGTGAGGGGATGCACGGAGGTACCTTTTACCATGTTGATCCACAAATATTCCATTTCTACCTTACATTTATAATACAGTACCCATGTTGCACTATCCAATTATCGTTTGCACTTCCTTTCCTGAGACTTGTTACTATTCTCACCGAATTGTCTGCATATTTGATTTTTTTTTTTTGCATTCGGTAACCATTTCCTCGTTTATAAACAGGTTATTTTCTTCTCAAAGAGAGCTTCTTTTCTATGGTAAACTATTGGTTTCTTTGTGCTTCATGTCAGAGGTTTGAGTTGAGTTTGAGAAAATATTTCATTTGCGAAAAAGAGCTAGGTCCATATCATTGTTCATATGTCACAAAAGAACGGAAGAAAGAGGTAATATCAATACATAACCTCAAATGGACGAAAACAGCATAGCACAATACTTTACAAACTGTACCACAAAGGCCGGACACCACACTTTAAGTAGGTAGTGAAGTGGAAACCTCCATCAAAAATTAATCAGTGTATAGGATTCACCAGAACAACAACAAAAACTGTTTTCTATCTATACATTACAAACAACAGACATACAAGCTATGGCATACTACTACCAGTGCCACTTTAAATCACCGTTTCATCATTTTGCTACAAATTTGGCTTTCATCTCAGCCCTATGAGCGTATCTTTTTGTAGTATAGCACACACTCTTAGAGTCATATGTTATCTTCTATGTCATAGATCTTTTAAAAGGTCAAAATCTTAAATAACTCTTAAAGGGGCTCTACTAGTTGATGACATAGGGTGCACCAGCTGTGCACTCATGGATGTAAATATTTTCACTAAAACTATGCCATTATATAACGCTATTAGAACAAAGAAGCTGATTCCTTGCCATTTTCCTCTGCACTGATTCAGCAAGTATCAAATCTAGCCGAAAATATCGCCCTCTGCCCGAAAATACCCTCAAAAACACCACAATTTTCCATATAATATGAAAACTAACTACTGTCCCTCATTTTGTCAATGAAACCATGCCTCTTCCCGAAATTTTTGATAATGCCCCCCCCCCCCTCTAAAATATAAATTTGATATTTATACGCTCTGAATTACTATTGACTCATGGTCAAAGCTTAAGTGGCCGAAAATCCTCGCCTTGCTGCTTAGTGGACCCGTGCTATCCCCGGCGTTTATTTGAGAACCTGCAGTTATTGGTTTGAACATAGTTACCGTATTGGCCTGTTAAATTAAGCGCAGGGGTTCCAAATAGAACCACTAGAGCATATAAATACTTATGTTCTGTTGGTTACTCTAAAGCTAATAGCAATCCTACATGGTTACTCTAAAGCTAACAGCAATCCTACATGGTTACTCTATAAAGCTAATAGCAATCCTACATGGTTACTCTATAAAGCTAATAGCAATCCTATATGGTTACTCTAAAGCTAATAGCAATCCTACATCTTATATCCACTGTACCCCACTGAACACGTATCTATGCACCCAGTGATATCAAAATGGCTGAAAACACTGGGGTCGTACACACAGCTTATATCTGTTATGATTATATCCTTAAAGACATGGACACTGGTATTGCTAGGTTATGTTGTCAACACAGTCTCCAGTTACCCCTCATTAGTAAGGTTGCCATCTTCGTATTTAGTCTTAGTATTTCAGGAACCAAATGGAAGGCCAAACGTTTATTTTATGTATTATGTATATAAATACTAATCTTGTATAAAAGAAACAAATTATGATGGAACAATGTGATAAAGCCAGTTCGAGTATGCAACAATGCAATACATGTACTCAACTCATACTATTTTCATGGGGGGGGGGGTGAAAATTATCTAATGTTCTTGCATGAAATTTTATGATGACTTGGCACACAGCCCCCCATGATATTCATACCTCTTCATATCAATATCTCCTTACAAGTTGGTAACAGGTGGCCCCTCAGAGTCTCCAATTACAGACCATTAGTATTTCTGTGCATATTAGGATCCAAGGCCACTACTTACAGTAGATTCCTCAGGAAAGCAAGGTAAGTTGGCATTCTGCTGCATGATAGTCGTATTTTTTTCAAATACTCAATTGGTTTCTAATTTATCTACGTTTGTTTGCACTTCAAATTTGTCATCTATCATCTCATTAACTAAATTGATATTCTCAGCCAAAAGGAAAGAGCAAAATGACTGGTTAGGTAAATTATGTACATAGGATTAAGGTAATCACTTTGGTGGCCTCTGTCAGAAGTCGAGTAAATTCTAAATCTACACCGTATCTGATATATTGAGTCACTTTGAATTAGGATCAGTTATGAAATAAACCTTCATTGTTGTCTTATTACAACACTTTCCTGTTTTCCTCCAGCACAGGCGACTTGAGAGGAGTTCGTCACAATGTCAGAGTTATGGTCAAATAAGTTCATAAGAACATTAACAGGGAGTTTGATTTTACAACTCTTTCTGATTTCCCCAAACACTGCTGCCAGTAAGTATAGTGAATAAAATCTAATATGCCTTAAAGGAAATGGCAGTGAAATGGCTTATACTTAAAAGGTACACCTTAAGCTTAAACCCACCAGGGAGGTCATTTCTTAAGGTACTAAAATCCCACACAGCCCTACAATTGCAAATGCTAATGATACTTCTTTGCATATCTTATAACAATTAACTTAAATGGTACAGCCGTAGTCTTTCAGAGAAGTTGTCAATAAAGTTTTTGGAGCTTTCCCAAGGAAATCTATTGAGAATGCAAGCTTTCCTTGTAAGGCCTGCCATGTAATACCCATTATTTGAAAGATAATTGTCTTGTGAATCCCTCAGTGTAAGTCATTCTGCACACGTGGTCAGTAAAAGCAAATTTTATAGTGCATCATATATTATGATTATGATGGCAGTATGTATACTATACTAGCAGTATGTAGCACAGTGTTAGTACATGGTATACTATACTTGTAGTATATAGCACATTGTTGGTACATGGTATACAATACTTGTAGTATATAGCACATGGTTGGTACATGGTATACAATACTTGTATATAGCACATTGTTGGTACATTGTATACTATACTAGCAGTATATAGCACATTGTTGGTACATGGTATACAATACTTGTAGTATATAGCACATTGTTGGTACATTGTATACTATACTAGCAGTATATGT
The DNA here is from genome assembly GCA_949317995.1 of Acholoe squamosa. Lineage (NCBI taxonomy): Eukaryota > Metazoa > Annelida > Polychaeta > Phyllodocida > Polynoidae > Acholoe > Acholoe squamosa. The sequence goes on from OX439049.1 coordinate 38,345,895, forward strand.
GGATCAACACGGTAAAAGGTACGCCCAGTAGGGGGTGCGCGGGCATACCTTTTACCATGTTGATCCACATATAGCACATTGTTGGTACATGGTATACTATACTTGCAGTATATAGCACATTGTTGGTACATGGTATACTATACTAGCAGTATGTAGCACATTGTTGGTACATGGTATACAATACTTGTAGTATATAGCACATTGTTGGTACATGGTATACTATACTTGTAGTATATAGCACATTGTTGGTACATGGTATACTATACTAGCAGTATGTAGCACATTGTTGGTACATGGTATACTATACTAGCAGTATATAGCACATTGTTGGTACATGGTATACAATACTTGTATATAGCACATTGTTGGTACATTGTATACTATACTAGCAGTATATAGCATATTGTTGGTACATGGTATACTATACTTGTAGTACATAGCACATTGTTGGTACATGGTATACTATACTAGCAGTATGTAGCACATTGTTGGTACATTGTATACTATACTAGCAGTATGTAGCACATTGTTGGTACATTGTATACTATACTAGCAGTATGTAGCACATTGTTGGTACATGGTATACAATACTTGTAGTATATAGCACATTGTTGGTACATGGTATACTATACTAGCAGTATATAGCACACTGTTGGTACATGGTATACAATACTTGTATATAGCACATTGTTGGTACATTGTATACTATACTAGCAGTATGTAGCACATTGTTGGTACATTGTATACTATACTAGCAGTATAAAGCACATTGTTGGTACATGGTATACAATACTTGCAGTATGTAGCACATTGTTGGTATGTTGTATACTATACTAGCAGTATGTAGCACATTGTTGGTACATGGTATACTATACTAGCAGTATATAGCACATTGTTGGTACATGGTATACAATACTTGCAGTATATAGCACATTGTTGGTATGTTGTATACTATACTAGCAGTATATAGCACATTGTTGGTACATGGTATACAATACTTGCAGTATATAGCACATTGTTGGTATGTTGTATACTATACTAGCAGTATGTAGCACATTGTTGGTACATGGTATACTATACTTGCAGTATATAGCACATTTTTGGTACATGGTATACTATACTTGCAGTATATAGCACATTTTTGGTACATTGTATACAATACTTGCAGTATATAGCACAATGGTATACTATATACATATACTATATACATATGGTATGTACTATACTTGCAGTATGTAAAACATTGTTGGTGCATGGCAACCCTTATCCATATACACTGCCCAGTCATCAGGGAGTCTACACCCTTCAGGAAGGTGTTAGGACCGGGCAGCCATGGTGGAAACAGATAGATGGACCCGGAGCAGTGGAGGGCAGATCCGGACAATGGAGAGTTAAAGATGCAGTAAGATATAGACCATCATAAGTTGATAGTCAACAAATTAAGGGCTGCTTACTAATCATTGTGGTACATGTGATCTTGTATCTTTGTTAGGGAGTGGTCATTTTTTGACAACAGGGGGGTTGGTGAAATTGCATCTGTGCACATCGAAATTTTTCTGCCCCCCCCCCTTGGAGGGGTCTGAATCTTTTTCCGTTCCCCCCGCCTTTTATTCTTTAGTGGCGTGCAGACTTTTTTGCTCAATATGGGCAAAAATCTTTTTGCCCCCCCCCTAAGAGGTACTGACTTTTTTTTGTCCCCCCCCCCAACCCACCACCCCCCACCTGTTGTTAAAAAATTACCTCTCCCTTACCAAAGTGGACAAAGGAAAGGTTTACATGTATTGTACATATCTAGTAATTAAGAGTATAAATTGGGCCTCAAAATCAGGATTGTTTGGTTATTCCTAGTCTTAAATGTGACTAAAAGAGGGAATGTGCATCATAAGAGTATGTATGCTAGAATCATCGAATACACATAATAGTCTATCATTAACAGGATAGCTATACATTTGTGGCCAGTGGTGTCCGAGCATCAGCAGATGAAGTGTACCCTTACCAACTGACAACCACATGGGCAGTCAGGACACCCACCTCTGGGTACAGTGGTGCACCTCTTGAAGAATTCAAGGTTGAATGTGAAGGTAGGCATACTATTCTAAGATAACCTTCATTAATTTCACTTTCAACCGATTTGATGGCAAATGACATCAAAACACTTTTTATACAAATAATGAAAGACAGGGAATTGGCAAAATTGGCAAAACAATATAAGCCTACATCTAAATGTATCTGGTTCCAAAAACATTATTCAGATGTAAATTACTAGGTGGATTCATCTTCCCAATTAGGCAGGGATATCTTTAAAAGTTTAAATGTACAATTTTACAAGCACATTGAGTACCTCACTGTTACTCAATATTCCTATTTCCTGGAAATCATTTTACCCAGAGGGAATAATCTGTAAATTCCGGTTTCAATTTAAAACTAGAATCAGTATTTAGAAAGCATTTCTCAATAATGTCAGCATTTGGAGAAATGAGAGCTCTTATCCTAATCTGTTTTCAGTGAATTTTATATTTTCTTGTCTTACCATTACCCAGAGGCCAGGGGAGAATTTTGGCGTCTGGATGGTATTTGCGAGGAGCTGGGTGAGAAAGAAGACACTATAGTTCCAGTGGATCCATATCCCAGAATTCCAAGGAACACACCACGGCGACGTCTACTGGTGAGCAGAGATAAAATCTGCAATGTTGGAACTCAGCAATCTAAGGATGAACCATCTAAGGATGGACCATCTATCTGCTTCATCCGTTTTATGTATCATTGCTTTCTATGGGGAAGAACGGATGAAGGGTGAAGGATGGTCCATCCGTGGCACGTGGGTCCATCCGTGGCACGTGTATACTGTCCTTTAGCGAGATCTTATCCTTCAAATAATGCTCTTGAGTGAAAACACATTAAATCACCATTAAAATGTAAGGGGTAACTAGGAACCCTACAACCCCAGACCTATTCTAAACTATCGCAGCCTTGTGACAATCAGGTCTTTTTTGAATGATTAAATATGTTTGAGGGGTGATGACGTTTGAGAGGTTAGAGAGACGTAAACTTTTGACCTTCCTGAGGGGGGTCATATAAACTTTTGACCCCTCTTGAGGGGGGGGGCATAAATAATTCACCCTTCTTTTGGCAAAAAAAGGTATACACACTGCTATAGATCAAAGAAGGGTGGCAAGTTTTTACAGCGTCCATGTGAAAACCCACTCCCTTAGAGCATTTTTGCTCAAGAGCCATGTTTGATAGAATCAATCATGTGGTAGCTCTTTTTACCCTGCCCCACAAAATAGTGGCGAAGCCACCCTTCAACAGTTACCCGTTTGGATAAGAGAGATTTGTACAATGGGAGCCCCAAAGAATTATACAAACAAACAAAATCAGAAGAATGGTATTAAGGTTTACCCTGCCTCCTTAAATTAATGACTGATTTTAATGTGTATTACCTAAGCTATAGCTTCTTCACCTTGCTTGCAGACGACAGATTTAGAGGAGACCTACGTGTCCCAGGCGGCCTGTCTACAGAAGTGTAAGGCTGACCCCACCTGCACTACCTTCTCTGTCTCAAGGTAGGCCTAAACACAATCATCACCACATTCAATGGAGTGGTTTGGCTGGCTACCTGCCCGTATATTAGGGACATGTATACAAGCAGGCCATGCCTAAGCAGTTACCAGTCAATCATCTCCTGTTTTCATACTTACTCATCCTTTCACCCCAAAGGTCCGTATGTCTTTCCTATACATATATTTGGCATATAGACTGTGATCAGAGATCTAAAACTGCCATCTAGTGGAGTTCAACTGAACTACTCAACAGAATCTGGGGAAAGACGCCATAAGGCATGGCCTGTGTGTATATGCCCACAATACCCGCAGGGTGCCAGCGTATGGAGTGGTCATTGTTTAACAACAATAGGTGGTTGGTTTATGCAAGTTAACGAGGGATTCATCCTTTTTTACCTTTGAATACCTATGACCTACGGATTCTCATGACAGGACAGGACAGTGACTAGTACTAAGTTAGACATAGGAAAGTGATCAGTATCATTACATGTACATGCGGGCTATATTCAGTGATTATCTTTTTTAATTCAATTAGGATAGGCATTCCACATACATTTCCTCTGTGCACTGAAAATCAATTACTATTTGAAAGTAGTCATTGCAGACAAGTCCTGGTAGTCAATGCCCGTTGAAGACCTAAGGTTGTCATATTGACAAAAGCAAGTGCGAAAAGGGACCTTATTTCTGTGGGAATATTAAGGACCCTATCCCCAGTATATGCCAGAGATGTTACTAAACAATCACTTGTCCTAGCAACAAACCGAGTGTCTCAATGTAGGGAGGTAGGATAGAGTAAAACCATTCCTTGAGCAATATCTATGCATTCAGAGAAAGAGTTTTTGTGTATTTGGTATTTTCTAATACTTGAATTAACAGGGACCTTTCTTTTATGATTTTATAAACAAATCATTTCAGAGCCATTCAGCTGTAAAAATCGATTTTGTTTCACTTCTTGATTGTGTACCCCTATTTTGCATAAAATGACTGGACAATAGGGCATTCAGTGCAGTCACTTGAGGCGCTATGATTTCTTAAAACTGTCTTTATTACAGGTATGGATGTAGTCTTTCCTCTACTTTGTGTTCAACTCGATTTATGATATCGGCCGCGGGATTTACCTATACCAAAGGGTTAAGTAAGTGTACTCTCTTGTTTTGTCAAACTTTCTTCACTAGTAAACGTGTTAAATAGTTCAAACACTACCACGTTCCTTATATATTTCTTGAAATATCATTACTGAGCCTCTGCTCTCAAATGTTTGGTTTTTTTTCCAATAAATTCCTCTGTTACAGTGGGTGTATCATTCTATGCCCATTGGGAATACCCAGCATGTACATACTGAATAATTATGCTGAGGTTCTGTGAAATAGATAGCTTGTCGAACACAGCCCCATGACATAGCAACTTTCGTATATACTTGCATTGAACTATACAAACACAATGTGTAGTACACCCATGGGGAAGGATTTGAGATATCTCCGTTCAACAAATATAGGCAAATGTGCCGATTGGATAATTAGCATGGACATCCCTGATCGAAAATCATAAATTCACTCATCAAGAAAAGTAGAGGACCAGAGGAAACTTAGTATACTGAATTTTAAAGTTGGCACTCGATGTGAAAATTGCTTAAATATCTGTAGGGGCCAGTTCTAGCTGTAAGTCCATGGTGGTAGCCCACTTGGCATAAAAACGTGTTTTTTTTACGTTAAAAACGTTTTTATTGGTTTCTCTATTGGTTATTTGGTTGAGAATTTGTCAAGTGGGTGGCCATCTGCCCTGTTTCGATTGCACTGGTGTCCAGCCCTGAGGGGCTTGTCAGCCCGTGTAAGCTGCCCCTTGTGTATCATACCGATCAAGGTGTCGGTGAAAGGTAGGAAACGTCAGCTCAGTGTAGAACATTTTCTTGCAAGTTGAGAGACCCAGGTTCGAATCCTGGTGTTTCCAAAGACCTCTACATGACTCTCGATCTATGTGGAATATCATATAAGTCCAATTAAACTCCACTTGTCAAAAACGAGTGCACGTGTTACATGCATCCTTTGTTCTCTTTGTTTACATTACGTGTTCCTAGTGGAGTTCCGGAAGGCGTTTCTCAAGATGTTGTGACTAGAACCCTTAAATTCCTAGTGGGATAACTCAGCTTAATGCTTTTACAGCGCTGCGACTACTGGGCACTAATAATTGGATTGGTGTGACTGCCCTAACAAACCCTATGTAATTAGTACATTAAGTGCTGATAGTACATAACACACATTGTATGCTTTACCTATATGATCGCCACTCTTATTTTGAGGTTTTCACATCGAAGTGGCTGTGTCCAGTCGTACCACATTGGTTGAATGCATCATGGTTTCTCTCATCTCCCGCACAGGTAGCACTATACAGCTTAACAAGACAGTGTACCAGAGCTCCATAGACACTACATGGGATGGGCGGCCTGAACATGCCATAGATGGCAACCTAGGCACTACTATGGTGGCAGGCATAGCCCAGACTCTACTGGAGGTTAACCCGTGGTGGGCAGTGGACCTGGGGGAACCCTACCTTATAGAGGCCGTGGTTGTTACTAACAGGGGAGACTGCTGCTGTAAGTGTACTCCTGTGTGTTAATATTGTTAGGGAATGGTTAAAAAAAGGTTTTGGGAACATCTAAACATTTGTGTAAGATGTTAAATCCTTACGTCCAAAAGCATCTTAAAAACTTCGTACGTTGGAAAATGCTAGGAGAGGAAACGTTTCAAAGTCTTTTTTTTTTTTTAAAAAAAAGCTCTCGGTTATACTCTTTCTGTATCAAGAATGCCTTATAAACATGGCAATATGAACACTCATTTAAATGTCTGAATGTTTTTTTGACACTTTGAGCCTATTGAAACAGTAGGCCTATTCTACAAAGGTAGTAGAATGACCATTCCGCATAACATAGATTTATAGATAATCAATCATCCAACTATTGTCTGTCGATCGCACTGCAGTTTCTCTGGACCATTGCTAACAAATTAAAACGTACCAGATTCCTGAACTAGCCTATGGACAGAATAGTGAAATGTAAAGAAATACATGTTCTTAATTGTTACTTTGTGGAATTACCACTCTTGTCATGCTTTTAAACCTATACCGAGGTTGACTTAGGGGGTGATCACTTTTTTAACAACAGGGAGGGGGGAGCTGGTGGGTTTGAGAGGGGGGGGTCAAAATAATTTCACCTGTTTTCAGCAAAAACGTCAGCCAGCTGCTATAGGTTAAAAGGGCGCTTTCGCATGCGGTTTTCGGGTTTTTGGGGGGTCAAAAAAACTTTGACCCTTGAGAGGGGGAGGTCAGAATTTTTTCGTGCATCCACACACAAACCAACCAGCCCCCTTGTTAAAATATGATCACTCCTTTACTAAACCCGAACACCCCAAAGCTGATTTTATATGCCATTTAATTATTGTTTTTGATACGTCTGCCAATAGCTGATCGCCTGCTGAACACCATGATATCTGTAGGACGGGACACAGACGCCAACAAGGCACTTGCAGGCTTGTCTGGAGGTAGGTGTATTCATGAATCTAGATGTTGTGTATGAGCAGCCATAACAAATCAGCCAACCTAATGTCTTTTTTGATAATATATGGCAAAAAAAGTGTGTGTTTCCAGTTACATGAGCTGAAATGCTAGGGTCGGTAGGTCGTTTTTTTTTATTATTGATTTTTAGCTCACATTGTAGCTCGAGGTACTTATGACCTTCATCATCTATACCTAAGAATACGTCTCCATACTTGAGCTGTCTAGATTCGTGGTCCAATATAGACATGTTGTATATCAATAGAATCATACTTTCAAGGCGAATTTGAGAGGATATGTGGACACAATAATCCCACAAATTACTAAGGGAGTGCTCATTATTTATTAACAGGGGGTGGTGGGTTTTCGCATGGATGCGCAGAGATCTTTTCGCGCCCCCCTCTTTGGCAGTCAGAATTTTTTGCACCCCCACACCATCTTTTTTTGGACCCCCCCCCCCACCACTATGAAAAAAATCGCACCCCCCCAAGCATGCACATCCTCAGAGGGTACACTCAATCTCGAGCCATGCTTTTATTATTTTTTTTTGGCCCTTCTACCTTTTCTCATACATCACCTATCTTTTCTTATACTAGTGTCATTCATTTGATACGGGATATCGGGAAACTTTATGTGATGTATATATGTTAATGTGGAACAGTACCCACAGGAATCGCCTCATGCATTGAATATGCAATGAGCGAAGTGTATGATGGTCTCTTATACCGGTATAATATACCTGGTAACCACCAACTTTTGTTAGAGCCCATTGTGCTGGGCTTTTGGATGCAGAAAAGCTATACAGGATAATCTATGGGAATTAAAACCACTGACCTGACCGCTTTTGTATTTTCGTAAAGGAAAATATTTATTTAGCCTATCACCGATCATTGTACAGATTATGATATAATATGCTAAATATTCGGAAATGATCCTGGATTTCTGAACCTATAATAGGAAATAGCTGTAGGTATTAAAGCCAAAAATTCGGAATTCCTCAAAGGTTAGGAAAAGTGGCATCTCTGAATTGTGTTGATAAGTTTTGTTGTTGTTGTTGTTGTTGCTGTTGTTTTAACCCATGACTCAAATAAATCAAAAAGTGTAGTATGAACATTGGCACATTGGTCAACAGATAGAGCTCTTTCCAAAAGGTGGTCTGTCATTTTTGTACCCCTATTAGTATTGTTACTATGGTCCTGTAAAAAAAAAAAAACATACCATTTTTGTTGGCCTATTGCGGGAAGCAACAATGCAGGTAACATATCCCAAGAGGTTGGCACCGCTTGAGCTCGGCACGTTGATCTGCACATAGGCCCTGGTAAAGATTGCCATCCACTTGGCAAAATAGTTGTTTTTCTTTTTGCAAACGTATGGATTTTAGGTCGGAGTAGAGGATTTTTCTGAGAAAATGTTTTTCTTATGTTGGAAAATGTTTTTCAATATCTTTTTTGGCGTGTATGGACGTTTAATTCGACGTTTGTTAATCACGATTTCCAAGTCAAAATTACGTCTTGTAATATTGAAATGCCTAATAGAAATTTAAAAAGAAAAGATTTTTGAGTACACGATTTGACGTTTTTTCACATTTAAAACAAAATAATATTTATTGATCTGACGAACCTGAAATTTTACAATCATACGAGACTAACCTCTCTCCTAAGTTGAAGTAGAATTTTAGTTATTCTGAGGGAACCCGTGGGGTTCAGGGGATTTTGACGTAGAAAACGGTGTATATACCAAGTGGGCATACCTGCAGTAGATCACTTTATAGAATAAGGTTTCTTTCCCAAATAGCAAACAACGGGTATTTTATACCTGTAAACTACCAGGCCACATAAATAAAATGTAGTTAGGTATAGGCTGCTGTGGATAGTATTTTGGAACATGATACCATATTTATATTATTTCCTTACTCTAAAACAAAATGACACCAGGTGAGCTGGGAGGAGTGACATTGTGTGCCATAGTGGGGGAACTGGGGGGCCGGCTCCGTGAGGCGTACACCTGTGGGGTGCCCATAGCAGGACAGGTGGTCATCCTACACAAGCTCTCCTTACCTGGACAACAGGATGTTCTACAGATCGGAGAGGTGGAAGTCTGGTGGCAGCCAAGTAAGTTTCTTGCAAAGGTCTTTCATACTCAGGGGTAGACACCGACACTCGCCGATAGCCAATGGCCAGTAGTTCTGACTTCGAGCCAGTGTTTATTGCTCTTATATTTCCCTTGAAACTGACCAGTAAAATTTTGGCTAGTAAAATATTTGAAAATACCTTGCTATATATACATGTATTATACTGTTGACCCATGACTCGAAATCCTCGGTCTAGCAGTGATCCTTTTTAGCAATGATAATTTTTGCACCCATTGTATAATGATAATAGTGCGTTTTGGTGATTGTCAATCGAAAAGTCATGCTTGGAATCACTTATCATGTTTTTAACCTAATTTTGCAAGCTTGTAACAAAGTTTTGGAATGCTCAAGTCGAAATAACTGTGGCCCAACGGGCAAAAACGCGCCTCGGGGGGCGGGGGGGATTTTAAGTACTGGTTTTGGCCACCAGGGGGTAGTATCTGGGTAAAATGCTGACAAATATGCAAAAAAAAGTTTTAGACTAATTTTGTATAAGGAATCCAGTGGTATGCTTAAAATTATCTCCATTGAAAATGTTCCATTTTTGGAACTTTGGTTGCCATGGGAACATAGAAAATTGGTAGATAAGACAAATTCTTGTTGCCATGGAAAGCACTCCCCTATTCCAATTGGAAATGGTTGCCACAAACCTTTTGGGAAATTCCTTCAGGTACCCTGTAACGAAAACAGAACTCGAAAAATTCCATCTAGAACCAATTTTATGACAAAAACATCACATTTCGTTGGTTATTTTAAAAAAAATGTATTTTTTTGCATTAATAGTGTTTATGATAGGATATAATGCATTTAGACCTTATTTCCGCTTTTCAATTGTACACATCAACCTAGGTTTGACAAGCAATTACAGAAAAACGACTGGTGATATTTTAGCTCAAGATATCTCATTTTAAAGCCCATGACTTAAACCTTAAAAGCCATCCCCCCAGGGGCATGTTTTCCCTCACCTGCACTGAAAACCTGGAAAGTCTGAAACTAGTCAGCGGTGACGACTTTAGGTCCTCAGGTTGACAATACCTAAAACTACAACTTTACACTGAAAACATGGAAGATCCGAATGTAGTCAGCGGTGACCACTTTAGGTCCTCAAGTTGACGATACCTAAAACTACAACTATAGGTAGTCAAAATGACGACTCTAGGTCGTCATCCTGACGACCTGAGTCGTCAATATGACGACTCTGTACTGTCAGTATTATCATCCTAAAGTTGTAGTTTTAAATATTGTCAACCTGAGGACCTAAAGTCGTCACCGTTGGCTAGTTTCAGATCTGCCAGGTTTTCAGTGTGGCCACATTGAAGATACTTTCAGAAACCGTGGATGTTGTAAGGTTTACGTCACTAAAGATGTCTTAAAAATGAAACGTCTCTCTATAGTATCCAGTTTTGATAGATTATAATTATTGGCCAAAGTAGAAGAAATATAATGGGGGGGGGGGTCTGCAGTGCCAACATTTAGATTGATAAATGAACATTTTTTAGGTCCTAGGTTCCAGTACCTAAACTACCATTCACCCCTGGGTATTACCCCTACTGAGATGGAAGCACAATGTAATGCCACCTTCCTATCTGGTGTACCCCTGGAGCTGTCAGACCGGGAGAAGGAAGAGGTGGCACTGGAGGGGGTGGATGGTGATAATGGAATATGGGTGGGTCAGAACCCCAGCTACAGACCTACCAGGTACACTGATAACACTGTCACAGGTGGGTGATATGATTGTATCGTGTGTAGACATGATCTAAACTGCCTTTACCAAAAAGATGATATTAATGTACATCTCAGGCGCAATTAACCAGAACTCACTGAGGAATTATTGTTATGGGTGGATGTGCCCATGGAATTATTTGACCATAACCTCTTTTGAAAGCAACTGTTCTTCTTTGAAACACTTTTTGAAATAAACTGTAACACATGCGTATTGTTTTTATGACAAATTAGATATCATAGGTAACTTACTGTTTACTATTCCACCCATCATAGCCATCAGTAAACCAAGAAAATGAGTCTGAAGGCAAGAATGTGCTATAGAATTTTGTAACAGTTTTATTCAAACATGATGATGGCCATTATGGATAGCAATGGTGTTTGTAGCTTTTCCACCTCTGGAACTGTTTTCACTATGAGAGCCCATGGATCACTTTACTGTGGGACTAGGGGGCTAGCATTCTGTGAGTTTGCTGAGATAATGTAGGGAACTTTCTCCTGGAGCATAGTTCACTATGAGAGGTTTCGTCAGCTTCAAAGAGCAGGAGAGTGAGGGAGAAAACTTTGGTTCTCTGGCTGTAAGCACTCCTAGAGTGATGGAAGAGAACACCATGGGCAGACTCTCTGACTTAGGCTCAGACTGCTCTATATAATTATAATAAGGCAGAAAGTGTGGCTGAAACAGGGAAATGATGCAGTTAGGGATTGCCACCCAGAGTTGCTACCTTTTGGGCTGAAAAGGGGGTTTCAGGCTGGAAAGAGCAGGAGCCTAGTCGAAAGAGAGGTGTGTGGATTGGGGGTCCCCCATGTCACATGTCGATTTTAAGAAATGGTCATGTCACATGTCACTTAAATCCCAATGTCCCATCTAAGAGCCCATCTTGTCCCATGTTGAATTTAAGAAAGCACCTATGTGATGTCAGTAATTTTTTGTCTCATGCCACTAAGGCCCATGTCACATGTCGATTTTAGGAAATGGGCATGCCAACAAGTTGAATTTAGTGGTCCACACCCATAAAGTGGCTTTTCAGTCCGTGATGGAGTGGGCTGGCACCACTTCTCAGCAGTATCAACAAGTATTATATATGTTGAATATACATATGCATCTATGCAACCTTAAGGGTTCATGTAGTCTGTCATTTCAGGAGGGCAGTTCTTAACAATATTTATCAACATTGTTAATATATGCCCTCCAGCTCATATCGTATATCTTACCTTTTTTAACGGTTCTAGGAGATTTCTCCCCTGGAATTCCCCCCCCCGGAATTCTCCCCCCGGAAATCCCCCTGGAAATCTCCCACCCTGGAAATTTCCCCATGGAAATCCCCCCCATAACTTCTATGTGTCCCTGTCTCTAACCCTATCACTAACCCTAACCCATTCACTAACCCTAACCCTATCACTAACCTTAACCCTAACCCTATCCCTATCTCTAACCCTATCACTAACCCTCACCCTAACCCTAACCCTAACTAACCTGACCCATAATCTTATCCCTGGCCGTATCCCTAACCCTAACCCTACCCTTAACCCCATCCCTCACTAATTCAACCCGATCCCTCTACAAACTTGGGGGAGGGTATTTTCCAGAGGGGAAATTTCCTAGGGGGGAATTTTCCAGGGGGGGAATTTCCGGGTGGGAGAATTCTGGGGGGAATTTTCCAGGGGGGTAATCTCCTGGCACTTTTTTGAACAGGTCGGTTGTTTAACATAATAAAGCAGTCCTCTGAATCAGCCACCTGTACGTCATCTGGTACCACCACAGGAGGTGACTGTACTAATGCCTATGACGCTAGTGATGCCACAGGCTGGTACCCAATACAGCCACCAGAGGGTGCCACTCTACAGGTAAGCATCCACTTCCTGTTTTGTATCTGTTCTGCTCCTTTTTAAATTAGGGAGTGCTCATTTTTTCACAACAGGAGGGGTTGGTGGGTCGGGGGTCAGATTTTTTTTCAGGGGGGTCAAAATAATTTCACCTGTTTTCAGTGAAAAGCCCCATGCGCTACTAAAGGTTGAAAGGGCGCATTTCATGCAATTTTTGCCCCCTATGGGCTCAAAAAATGTCCGCGCATCCATGCATGCGCAAACCCACCAACCCAAAATGATCACTCCCTTAAAAAGGGACTACAGCTGTCAAAGAACTTGCAATTCCAATTATACACATAGTCCTTAAGGTTTGAAACACTTGCCGATCATGGCGAATGTGCAATTCTGGTTAAGTACACTCCTAGCCAAAAGGGATAGTCAAGGTTATCTTAATGTACACAGGGCCGCACCCAGACTTCTCTGTGGGAGGGTGCTCAAGTCATGGAGGTGGACCTTTTTGAGCACCGTGAAGCTGTTTAGCTGTTTAAATGGCATTAGATGACCATTAAGACTGCTATCTGAGCCTACTCACAAATGAGGAGAATCAAAAGAGGGAAATGCTAACATTATGTCACTAGAGATTCAATGTTTGGCCTCTGATTCATGCAGCGGATCTGTAATCCAAGTTATTTTAATCAAATGGCCTTAGGTGAAAGAAAATGTTACAAAAGTTTCCTTGGCTAATACAGCTGTCTGGCTAGTGAATATTCATGTAAATATTGGGCTCTGTGTGTGTACCTTATAATATTTAGATTATGGAGGTATATGTATCATTGTAGGTTTTCCTTTAGGCCAATTGTTATCAGAGAAGTAGTGAAGATGTACCTGCTATCACAGGAAGGCGGCAATTTTTGGGCACAATGGTAAAGCATATGGATATCCCTTTTTCCTGCCCTTTTGTTGGTTGATGTACAGTTATGTGAACACATGACTGGAGGTCCACCCAACTAAGTCCCTTCAACTGTATGATTTCTACTCTTCAGTATCCTCCCCCTACCCATTATGTTCCACCCTTCAGCACTATCCACTGGAGGCCCCTCCTCCAACAATGCCCCCCTTGGAGTCTCTGACAAAGTCTCCCTCCCAAGGAAGGTCCATCCAACTAAGTCCCGTTATAGGTTGTAGGATTTCTACTCTTCAGCACCCTACCACCACTATCATGTTTCCCCCTTCAGCACCATCCACAGGAGCTTCCTCCCCCCTCCTTTTACAAAGTCCCCCTTCGTGTACCCTAACAAAATCCCCATCCAACCAGAGTTCCACTCAACAAAGTCCCATCCCACAAGTTCCACTCTTCAGTAGCCCCCTCCCCTCACAGTCCCATAGTTCCAAGTCCAGTCATAGAAGTTCTACTCTTCAGCATCCCCCCCCCCCGCATCATGTTCAGACCTGTAGTAACATCAATAGGAGTCCTCCCTTATACAAAGTCTGCTCCAGAGTTCCACCCAACCAAGTCCTGTCCCACAATTTCCATACTTCAGCACCACCCCTCCTCCACCCTTCGAAACCTTCCGTGAGAATTCCCAATGACAAATTCCTATGCTTTAAGTTCTGTCTTTTGGGTCCTCCCACTGGAGTTTTACCCACCCAAGTCCCAAAAAGGTGCACCCTTTCTTTACTTTGCTTGGGTGGGGGGGGGGGGTGCTTAAGCACCCCAAGAACCCCCCCCCCCGGGTACGGCCCTGAGTACATATTTACAAAAGTTTTACTTATGTTCATTTAAAAGATGTTATCAAAATCATTCAAGATCTTCATATGATGGGAACATGGCCACTATAGCATGGACATGGCCTATTGGTTGGATTACTGTTATCGACTGTATGAGTTCGTTTCCTTTCTTTTTCTTTCAAAGATTAACTTCGCCTTGACATACCTGGTCCACAACGTGCACATCAAACAGCCCTACAATAAGGATGGTAGTATAGAGAACATTACCCTACACTTCTCAGACGGCTCTACTCTTAATGTAAGTTGGCCCTCTTTACTAAATGCGCATACCAAGATTGGTGGGAACTTGGTTTGTGGATTTTTAATGTCTTTACCCGGAAAATCAGCACAGTAAATTCGTTAAGGGTCCAAATCACTGAAGGTTGAAAGAGCGAGCCTAATCGCTAATCGAACATGCTTTCACCTAGTAACCCCCTTTTTTTGGTGGGTGGGGGGAGGTCGACCTAATCAGCTGGATTATCCAGGAGGCCAATTCTTCAGGTGCTACGACTACACACGGTCCCTACAATTTGAAACGCTCAAAATCAGGTTGGGGAATAGTATAGGCAATAAACCATGCCTGCCTTTTACGATTGGCACTTATTCAAAAATCACATGGGATTCGGTAGATCAGTGACCATTGATTTGATTTAGGGATGTAAATTATATTGGTCATGAATTGAGATGTGGTAGCCGTAAGAAATGCCTACCTGAGCATCTTCTGTGAGATATACTTCGCCATTTTGATGCGTTTATTTTTTGGATGAAGGCTACACTGAAACAACGTCAGGGCACAGACGCAACCGACTCATCTTTGGGCAATGAGTGGGAAGACATCATAATCAACCCAGCACAACCATCCAGTTACATCAAGGTTGAGGTCATCTCTGTGTATGGTACCAATGGGAACGGAATCCTAGAGCTTCAGGTCTATGGTGAATTAGGTGAGTGCTACCGAAGCCCACATGGACCACTGTAGACCACATTAAAAATATACATGAAATTCTAATGAGAGTTTCCTCCAAATCAATGTAACTCACCACCAAAAAATGCCCACCCCCCTAAATCCACCACTGGTTTTAATTGGAGGGATGAGTGCCCTTGTGAGGATATTCTAGGGATGAAATCTTCTTCAGTTAATCTCCAGTTAGAACAATAGTATTACATTTTAAACATCATGATCAGGACTACACCAATATATAACGTGGTCCCTCTGTTTAGTAGTATATCTGTACAAGAGTTTTGAAAGCCAGAAGACCCCCTCCCCCATCTATCAGATTCTGTACTACCTTTCATTTCCTGCAGACGTTGGCGTGGAGCCCCATGAAGGGGGGTGTTCAGGTTCCCCTGTTGTAGCCTCCATGTCTGGTAGCCTCTCAGCCTGTCAGAGAGCCTGTTTCGACCATAACAACTGCTCATCTTTCACCTGGTACTTCCAGGTAAGCTAACTGTCTAAGGGCTGGATCATTTATTGTTTACTGCCAGCACACACCCCTGCTAAGAACCGAAAAAAAAGAAGAAAATCTCCATATTTAGTTAGGGAGTGATCATTTTTTGCCAACAGGGGCGGGCTGGTGGGTTTGCCCGCGGACGCGCGAAAAAAATTCCAGCCCCCCCTCTCGATGGGTCAAAATTTTTTCGACCCCCCCCTCGGGAGGCGAAAATCGCGTGCGAATGCGCCCTTTTAATCTATAGTAACATGCGGGCTTTAGCGCTGAAAACAGATGAAATTATTTTGACCCCCCCTAGTCAAAGGGGCAAAAAAATTCTGACCCCCCCTTGTCGAGGGGTTGAAAAATTTCTGACCCCCCCTCAAACCCACCAGCCCCCCCCCTGTTGTTAAAAAATGATCACTCCCTTATTGACTTCCCAGTATGAAGGTTTACTGACCCACGGTTAGAGAGATTTTGGTTGGTTTGGTTACAAGATGCCCCTTTTGGAGTAGATTTTGTCAAACATTGAAGCAGGAGATGACCCGTGCTTAGGTGGGTTTCTTGGGGAAATATCTTCTGCTGAAGGGAAATTTCTTTTAATTAAAAAAAACACAAAAAACAAACACGCACACATGTGTATGTCTAACACATAAGGTGCACCCCCTTGCCGAGAGTCAACATTGATATAACAGATAGTGGTTAGACAAAATATAAATTGTCGTAATTATCATAGATATCTAGAGTATATTATATACCGACAGGGTATCAAAGAAGAGGACTGCGAGCTGATGAGTGAACCTTGCACGACATTTACTGAAAATGCTGATGCACTAACACTCAACGTTATAGGTAAGGTGTATGCACTTCCGAAGTAAACCAGGTATTTAACCATTTCTTAGCAACAGGTCAGCACACTTCTGAGGGCTTTTTCACTGAAAAGAGGTGACATTTTATTTGCAACCCCGTCACCCTGGTGTTAAAAATGACCACTCCCTAAGGGTATTTATTGCACATACATCCTACTCAGAACTGATTTTTCAAAATGACCCTAAAAAGTCAGATTTTCATATGGAATGACGCGTCATGTCGAGTAACAGAGTCACCTATATATTTTAGTTTTGTCTCTCCTCCCGAGTGTGTTAGGTTGATTGGGTATCCCCCCCCCTCCAATAAAGAGGATCTTTTCCCCCTATATCCAGCAATTAACTCGATCCCTACAGCATTTAATGGCCCTAAATAATAACTATAATATGCATTTGTTGTAGATTATCTAGGTACCTATAGGCATCGCTACTTTAATGTAATATAATATTATTATAAATCTCCTTGTCAACCATGAATCAGAATGGACCTTTATTGTACACAATATACCCCATGTTATGCCACATAGCGGATTCTCCCACCGGTGGTTTTTACGTCACTGATGACGAATGTGAGAATAGGTATCAGGACATCACACGTCTTGATGACGCCACAGTGACAGAGTGCGCCGCCAGGTGCCGTGCCTACACCGCCTGCTTCCGGTTTATCTACTGCACCAAGACGACGCCTGGTTGTGGCTCCAAGGGGTAGTAAGTCTTGTTTTAGATTATTTTTGTTTTACCTTATACCTTTCTTTCTTTTTATTTTGTTTCCAATCATTAGAGAAATAAATTAAATTAGACAAGTATCGGCCTAACCTTGTTTTATTTACATTAATCCCTGGACACGTCTAACTTAGCTTATCTTTGATAAGTACATGTTGTACCATAACTCTGATGTCTTCCTTTATCTACTGTATATTGGCCTGTATTTATGTATAAGTGCTGTACCTGTAAAGGAGCACTGGATCGAGGACCTTATTCAGAGCACCGATTCAGAGCTCCTTTATTAAATAAACACTAGTCTTGAATAAGCACCGGGTACTTAGATTTGGTGTCCAATGTGAATAAGACTAGTGTTGGTCTTAGATAATGTTCCTGGTAGTCTATTTGAAATCAATGAACACGCCAGCGCTTACATAGGGAAATAGAGTGCTCCCCACATATATATATATATATATATATATATATATATATATATATATATATATATATATATATCCTTATTTACACAAAACACACCATTCAGTCAAGAAGTTTAGATACTATAGGAGGGGACACTGAGAGTATAGTCTATGGGTAGAGTGTGATAGGCTACCCCCCTCTACCCCCCCCCATGAAACTAGGTGCCCTTGTGTCTTCATTGTTGATTTCTATAGAGGATTAGGTGGTTTATGGAGCTGTGGTATTCCTTTATCAGGGTGATACTAAAGGGGAAGAAGGAACCACCCCAGGCTCGCCCTCTCCAGCCTGTCACACTACAGGCTGGCTTCAGACCTTATCCTGAGTGGTTCGCCGCCGCAGCGACGAAGCTCCACTCTCCAAGCAGATGCAGCATTTGTGCAGTCACCCAACCTCAGGTTGGAGAGTGAATACACATCCCACATGAATCAGATTCTTATCTAGATCAAAGGGGGCAATAAAACAATAAAATGGAATACACATCAAGTTGAATATAGAGATGCTCCCAGGCTATTGAACTGAGTATCAATAGACGCTGGCCGAGGCTGGAACCACCCAGACCAGAAAATTCTGCTGAATCCATATTTTGTGATAATGATTCTCAGAAATTGACTAAAAGTACCCAAAAATGAGGTTTGATGAGGAAAATATTTTAAAGATGTACAAAAATGATATTCAAAATGATGAGAAGTCTTTACAGACACAACATGTAAACCTGAGTACCACAATACACATATCCAAATGTCTGCCTATCTCCTAATCTGACAAGTATTTTATCTGTGCATTACTCTGCCTATCTCACATACTGCCTGTCCCTTAGTCTACCTATCACTCATACTGCCTATCTCCTTAATACAAAGCATCTTGAGTTAAGTAAATCTCCCAAAAGGCCTAAATACTAAAGCTTACTCCTCACTTTACCTAATCTTCTCTGGTCCTAGTTTCCCATAGTTTACCTATCCTCAATCTGCATATCATTCATTTTACCTATCCCTCATGGTGACTATCCCTTAGATTATTATGTTTAAACTGTATTGTTCATCCCTTTATTTAGGCATTTATGGTTAAAAGTACATTGCTTATCATATCGACTATTTTGATTCTACCTATCCTTAACGATGCCTATCCTAAAGCCTACCTATCCTTCATTACACCTATCCTCCAACTCTGCATATCCCTCATATTTGACTTGCACATCTGTCCCTAGCACCCATGTTTTTCTTTTTTTACATTTGCTCATCTTACAAGGTTCTCCATGTGCCTATCCCTCAAACTGGATATTGTTCATACTACCTATCCCCCTTGCTACCAATCCCTTTAAATGCCTATCCCTCATGTCCTCCATATGGCTTTCTCACCATCTCAGCTCAGTAAGTCTAACCCACTCTCTCTATACACATCTCAGTTTCTGTTCAATTTCTTCCATGTGTCTATGACTGTGAAATATACCTATCCCCCATTATGGCTATCCTCTATTCATATCATTATATAGGTAAACAGATATGCAGCATGAATGATAGGTAGATGTATGAATAAGGTGGACTGTAAGCATTATGTTAGATGATAGGTTGACTAAGAAATAGTCATCATAATGAAGGTTGGTTGTGACATAGGTAGGTTAAGAGAGTTGAAATGGGTAAGAGAGCTATATAGAGAGCAAGGGGGATAGGTAAGGATGGGTAGCAAGGGGGATAGGTAGTATAAACAATTAGCAATTTGAGAAATAGTCATAGTGTACCTTGTAAGATGAGAAAACGTTAAAAAAAACATGGGTACTAGGGACAGATATGCAAGTCAGATATGAGGGATGTGCAGAGTTGGGGGAAAGGCACAATGAGGGATAGGTAGGCTTCATGATGGGCATTAATAGGGATAGGTAAAATTGAAATAGTAGACATGATAAGAAATGTACTGTTAACCAATAAAGGCTGATATGGCAGAAAAACAGTGCAGATTAAGCATGATGGTCTGAGGGATAGTCACCATGAGGGATAGGTAAAATGAATGATAGGCAGATTGAGGATAGGTAGACTAAAGGAAAGAAGGAACAAATAAGATAAGGTAAGATGAGGGGTAAGCATTATAAGTTAAGCCTTTTAAGATATAATCAGATTTAACTGTAGATGTTTTGGATTGAAGAGATAGGCAGGATGAGTGATAGGTACACAATTGATATGCTGTATGTGGGATAGGCTGAGTAATGCAAAGGCACAGTACTTGTCTGACTGAGAGATATGCAGACATTTGGGTATGTGGATTTAGGTATTAAAATCTGATTTACATGTTCTATATTTAAAGATTTCCAGTCATTTTTAATATCATTTTTGTACATTTTCAAAAGATTTCCCTTGTCAAACCTCAATATTTGGTACTTTTAGTCAAAGTCTGAGAATAAAGACCATATTTTTTGGATTTAGCAGGATTTTTTGGTTTAGATGGTCCCTTCATTTCATTTGGTATCCCTTTCATGAAGATACAAGATAGCTCCATTAACCCCCTTATCCTACATAGGGCCCAATACTGAACACACAATGTCACCTAGTTTCATGGGGGGGGGGTAGAGGGGGGTTGGCCTTCACTATAGGACTGTATGGAGTAACCTATCCTATACTGTACCATCCTTGATTCAGTGTAAAACCATGTCACCTAATCATTTTTCAGTTGCTGGCTGATGTACGAGAGATGCCCTCAGACGAGCATAAATAAAAGAGACCCTGCCGCTGTTATCTTCAATCTCAAGGGTAGGTGTACAACCCCGATCTGTGGATTGAGCCTGTATTTGTAGTGCTCTACTGCAATACCTCACGTGTTAGGCATTCCTCGCACTTGAATTGGGTCAGTGTAGTTCTAATTTAATGTATATGATTTTTGCCTCCAAAAGGCGCACGCTAACTTTGGCTGCTTCTATAAGGCGCAGTTTGGTAAAATCGTCAAAGGGACAAGGTCACCTAAAACGGACAAGGTGCATGGGGTTTGGTGACAAGGGACAATGCCACTTCTCAGAATTCGACAAGGGAACAATGCCATTTCCTTTAAATTTAATAAGAGGACAAGGTCACTCCTTAAAATAATAGAATATTAAGAAATACACATAGTACTTTCCCTTTGTTGATCCAGAACCAGCATCAAAGAGGGTACCAAGTTACTTAGGATGTTCATCACAATTCCCAGAGGCCAGCATCCATGCTCAAACATCCAGTATCGGCCTCTATGGGTTGTCACCGGATGGATGCAGGGAGTACTGCCACAATAAAGAGTACAAATATGCTCTGGTATCAGTGAGTAATATAACCTTGTCACTTCTTTCTGAACATGTGACTAAAGTGCATAAATCTAACCATTATGCTGATCTTGATCAAATGTTCTTACAGATAAGTGTGTACAGGTTATTGGAGCATTAGGTTAATTTAGGGAGAGACATGCAGAGGGTGACTTTGAATTACATTTATGCATGAGTTTCCTCATGGACATGCTGAAATTTTTACGCGCCTCCCCCCCCCCCAACTGGAGGCGCGGAGAATTTTCGCATCCCTCTTAGATCTATAGTGTTGCGCTGCTTTTTATTGCTTAAAAGAGGGTCATTTTTGTAACCCCCCCCCCCCCTCAGGAGGGGTCAAAAGTTTTTGAAACTATCACCCCATCCTGTTGATTAATAATACCACTCCCTAATAATGATAAAAGTTACCTGTAGAATGTCTGTACTACGTCCCAGGTAATGATCGAAAGAGAAAATCCTTTAGTTAAAGTGTGGATGGGTGGGAAAAAAAGTTTGTAATTGACTTACTGACCCAGGTGAAGGTGAAGGTAGTGAGTGAGGCTGATGACTGGTATGGTAGGACCAAGGTAAACATATAGGTCACCTACCATGCATTAAATTAGGGTATACATATTTTTAATTAGCTCATAACTGACTTGTTTCTATCTTGTGCGCAGATTTCGAGCTGTGCGTGCAGTAATGTGCTCAACGCCCCAGATCTGAACAATGCCTACAGATACAGGGATGATAGGGATGACTGTTACAGGAAATGTGCTGATTATCAAGACCTCAACTGTGGCTACTATGGTAGATACAGCATTTATACCACAGCTTCAGGTAATTTCTTTTGTCACTGGGGTCTTGCTTAATGACCCCTACTGCCCGGGTATCCACTTGCCATTTTTATAATCTCTTAATTAATCTGTAATGTTTTATGGGCTATGGCCTGAATAATCCTTGAATTAATTCTCTGGAGATGCACATACAACACTGAACCAAAATGGCCATGGGAAAACTCTAGTTATTTATTCATGATGGCATATGACTTGCATACTGGTCTGTGATTGGCTGATGGTTCAACACGACACAATCTGTGGTCTTATCAGATCAACTACTAATTTCATGTGTATACGAACCTGTAAGGGACTGTACATACAGTCAATTACACGTTCTTACTTATATTATTTACTTATTTCTCATGTATAACAGAGCCTGTATAAGTGACTGCCTTATCTCCTTATTTCTCATGCATAGCACAGCCTGTAATGAACCTTATCATTTCCATAATTTGCATGTATAACAGAGCCTGTAGGGGACTACCTTACCTCCTTATTTCCCGTGTATAACACAACTTTAGGTGGTCAAAATGACGACTTATTCTCATCATTCTGACAACCTAAGTCGTCAGTTTGACAATACTGACAACACAGAGTTGTCATACTGATGACTAAGGTTGTCAGGAATATAACCTAAAGTCATCATTTTGACCACCTAAAGTTGTAGTTTTAGGTATTGTCAACCTGAGGACCTAAAGTCGTCACCACTGACTAGTTTCAGATCTGCCAGGTTTTCAATGTGTAAGAGACTATATGTGGATTAACACAGGAAAAGGGACCCTTGGGAGACCCCTCTCAGAGGTCCTTTTACCTGTGTTCATCCGCATATTATTACTTCTGTAAAACTGCCCTGACGCTAATAGATTTGGCGTGGTTATCACCCCGCCGCTTATCTTGCAGTCTATTTCTAATGCTTAAATATTTCAACACCCCATTCCTCTCCTATCATTTATTTGAGACCGGCGGCTATTCAAAACCTGGCACTTAAACGCAGCAATAGGCCTACAGTATTTCCTTATGCCTTGTGAATAACAATTAACAGAGCCTGTGAGGGACTGTCTTATTTCAGTACTACCTATGTATAACAGAGCCTGTGAGAGATTGCCTTATTTCCTTATCATACTCATGTAAAACAGAGTCTGTGAGGCAGTTTAATTTCATCATTACTCATTTATAAGAGAGCCTGTGAGGGACTGCCTTATTTCCTTATTACTCATGTATTACAGAGCCTGTGACGGACTGCCTTATTTCCTTATTACTCATGTACAACAGAGCCTGTGAGGGAGCATCTTATTTCCTTATTACTCATGTATTACATAGCCTGTGAGGGACTGTCTTATTTCATCATTACTCATTAATAACAGAGCCTGTGAGGGACTGCCTCTTTCTGACCACTCAGGGCCACCAACCTATCACAAAATGGCGTCTAGTAGAGACCGTGTGTGACGTCATACTCAATAAAGCTATCTGTGAGAGACCTTATGGTAAGTTCGGCAAAGACGGTCATATACTTTAAGCAATTGCTTTATGCTTTTAAAGCCTGCACACAGTACTCAAATGCACCTGAGCCATCATGGCTATAGTTTATACTAACCAGTGCTGAAGACATGCATCATGCTACTCTATGGGGTTGATGCAGTTCTAAATGGTGGTCATATCACAATGCAGCTAGCCGGACAATTACCTTGCCAGCACTCGGTATGTTCGACCCCTGGCCAAACTGACGTGCGTAAGTTACTTGAGTAACCTGCCGGGTTATCAGATTGGCTACCAGTCTGTGACATCATAAATGGGTCAGGGCAGGTTGTTGAGTAAGTTACAGAGCCTCAGACCTCTGTTTGTATCCCACAGTGCACCATTCCTATGCTACAAACAGATGTCACATGACTTCCTGTGATACATGTGTCTGGGTCTGGCCTTACTCAAGTAAACCCAGTTGGTAATTGGAGCGGAACTCAGTAAGTTACAAAGCCAGGGGTCGAACGTACCGAGCGTATACTCTCTAAATAAAGGCAGATGCATGTGGACCTGGACAGATCCTGTGGTCATTGCAGTCACAGCATGCATTCATTTAAGTTCACTCACTTTGCAAAACGAAAGCATTTCTTTGGTTTAGCCCTCCCTCAGGCAATAGAGGGAAAAAGGTCATATTCTAAGACAGCATACTCCAAACACAGACTTGCTCAAACATATATCACTGAATCACTGAACATTTGGGTTACAGATTACTGCTCAAACAGGCCATGTGTGTATGGAGAGTGTGAGGGACATGCCAACAGTTTTAGCTGTAACTGCCTACCTGGGTACACAGGGACCCTCTGTCAGACAGGTCAGCTACTAATTAACTAGTCATGTCCATTTTGGTAATAATTCAACTTAGGACTACTGTTAATCAATTTCAGTAAGAGTTGTCACAATGTTTGTTTGTCTTTGAAAGGTATGTTTAATTCTGTCCTCATATGACTCAGATCTGTTATTTGCTGAATATAATTATTGCTACCAGCCCGTTTCTATCTTAATTTCCTTTTGATCGATTGTTATGAGTATATAATGTTAACAGGACAATTACTGCATGTTTATCGGTCAATTTCTGCGTGGTATATCTCGTTTGCTGAACAATTTATCATACAATGTGTTATTACCAATTATCAACCAGCTGTCCTTTTCTGCATGCTTCTGATAACAGTGGGAAACCTTTTCTGTTTTTAAAGACATGGATGATTGCTCAGGTAACCCGTGTAGTATCCATGGTTCCTGTGTGGATGGTGTCCAGTCTTATACATGTAATTGTGCAGCTGGTTACACAGGCCAACACTGCCAAACAGGTAAAGAACCACTCAAATAATCCTAATCCCTTTATTTACAGATAATATTACTGAATATCACCAATTGGTCGCCATGGTGCATGAATGAAGCCCAGTCATGCATGCATCACGACCACCATTATGGTGACCAATGGGCACGATACACTCCTTGATTGGCGACCCTTAAATTAACACCCCTTACACTATAAAAGAGAGAGAGAGAGAGAGAGAGAGAGAGAGAGAGAGAGAGAGAGAGAGAGAGAAGGATGGGGGAAGTGAAGGGGGTGGAGGAGGGGGGAGGAGTGTCATAGAGAAGAAAGCAATAGGAAGGGGCTAACAAAACGAGATGATAACCATGATAAAAGGCAGAGGAAAGTTTTGGTGAATATGGAGGTAACTGGAGGGTGTAACAGGGCTAGTGGCAATGGAAAGGCAATGGCAAGAATGTATCTATTATCAGAAGGAATAAAGGGAAATAGCATGAAATGGATAGCCTTGGGCAATGGATAGAATGTATTGAACAATAGGGTAATTATAAAAGGTTATCGGAGATGGAGACAAAACTCTGTGAGAGAGGAGTATATACTGCTGCAGCATGAGGGCCCCCAAGGGATGAACACCCATCACCAAGAAAAAAACATTATACACCATACACCATTGGAAAGCTCTAAATTTGTAGGTTTCAGATATGGTAGGTGTAATAAAATAAAAAAAACAGTATTTTTGGTGAATTAGATCCTAAGAAAAAAAGTTTTTAATAATTTTTAATTCAAATTGAATCATGTAATTTTCAGAAAAATTGTTTTACCACAAAAATAATGCCTCTACCTTTGTGTCCTATGATTTAAAATATAAAAGGCATCATAATCATCAATGTGACATCTCAGATTAATTAGGTCAGTAGGTCAAAGGTCAAGATGCAAATATCTGTATATACCATATTTAATCTAATAAGTGGCCAGGGCCCTGAATTTTTTTTACTTCCGCATCATAACTAAGAGCAACTTAGTCATGGAACATGGACCAATCAACTTCTTCCAGAGATAAAATATTTGAGTCTAATTAGGTCAGTATGTTGACTTTAATATCAGAAATATAGGTCAACTTATAGGGAATCAGTACCCTATTTTCATGATGGCGTTTTTTGATAGGATTTATATAAATTGAAAAGAGTGTGCTAGTGAGGTCGTCCTCCTAGAGCAATGCACCAGACTTATCTGATGCATTTGATGACATCATCATACTATGGTGTCACTCAGTACTCAGTTATTATGCAAGGTTCTGTTCTATCAAATGGAGAGTTTCAACTATCTGGGTGTAATTATCGATAGCAACTTAAATTTTAAGATGCCCTGTAAAAAGGTTGAGCCGATATATATATCAAAGTTGAAACAATTGCGTAATATTGTAAAATATTTGAATCATGAAAATGCTCTATGTATCTACAAACAAATGGTTTTGCCCATACTAGAATAATGTAGTTTTGTTCTAGACTCTGGTCCACAAACCCTGGTAGATCATATAGACATTGTACAAAACCACTGCCTTAGAGCTTGCATAAGGGTGAAAAATGCCCAGTATGTGGTGTAAAGTGGACTCCCTAAGTATAAGAAGGAAAGTGGACTCCCTAAGTATAAGAAGGAAAAAAGCACTAGCATGTATAATGTACCGTTATTCACAAGATGACGATAATATTATAATCCCTAGTCATGAACTAAGAAGGAATGGGAAGAGAAAATTGAAAGTAAACAGACCAAAAACAGAATCTTAGAGGGGTAGTCCTCTATAAAGAGGCATCCAAACATGGGAAGTGTTGTATGCTGATATACAACTGAAACCTACCATGAGTGCCTTTAAATCGTGTCTGAGATGTACTTGTGACACTGGGTAGATTGTGATTATTGTAAAGATCTGTATGTTAATAACATAGAAAATCTTACGATAACTTCATGGAAACCACTTGGTACTATAGAAAACTCAACCTATGATTATGACTTTGGTGGTGAATATTCATAACTTATCAGGCGACTGATTGTAACACCTCCATTTGGGGTGTTTTCTTTAGCCAATAAACAATGTTAAAACTTCAAACTTCGATTGGGCAAAATGCATCTCTGTACTACTTGCACAGCATTGATAGGATGCAATCAGATGCTGTCTGTATCTTTTTTTCCTGTGATTTACTTATACATCAGACAAGTGGCACTAAATATAGAGGATGTTGGCAGAAAATACATTTTTCTGATATTTCACATTTACTACTATTTAAACTTTCAGACCATTGCAGATATTTAGATTGCTGACAGAAAATTTTGAATAAGGGAGTTCCAGACTTTTTTTCTATTTTTTTTTGTTACCCCCTCAGTCTCTAATTTTGACAGGTGCAGTGAGGGCTACCACATTGAGTCACAATCACACACAGGGTCATACCCACTCAGCTTTGATGGAAGGCGCGGGTGAGCTCCCGGGGTTGAGCTCTATAGCCCTGGTCCCAAATAGACTAATATAAGGTACACATCATGTCTATGCGCAAAAATGCACTATACTTAGTGCAGATCTATGAATGGGATTCTTACAACCTATACTGGAGGTACATCCTGTGTTAATTCTGATTGTATTGGTGGCAATTTAATTAGTGACAGAACATCAAAGTTGGGCTACTTGAGTATTGTATTGTACCATGTGGTCGTCTCAAAATATTCATATGAATGCAAAGATCATAGTTTTTCTGTCAACCCATGTAATATCATCCATATATAACAGCATTAGGCCCTTATTTTACCTCAGGATGCATCCCATATCTCTGCACTGCACTAAAACACAGTGCACACACTGCAGGCATTGTCACCTGCATCAAAATATAAATAGGATAATGAATGAATTGTAAATAAATCTTGAAGAATACTTTACACCATACATTAAAGAGTGATACTGTATGTTCCTTATAAGGTATTACACATATATTGGTCTTTACAAAGAAACAGCCCATAAGGAGCCATGTGCAGCAAAACGCCTTCTTTTACCCCTTCAAACCTTAGTAAACAGTAATGCCTTTAGTTTTAGGCTGTAAAACCCTTAATAATTGCAATCCTTGAAACCCAAAATGTAGCAAAGGTCCCAAGATAATAGCCAGACATTTGATCCCACAGTCTGGTCATTTCTGCAGGCCCGGCAGCGATGGCCTCGGTCCCACGAGTTTTCGTATTGACTGGTTTGCGTCTGCTGACTGAACTTCTGGTGTATATTGCATGGAGTAAGGAGACCTATTAACCCATCGAATTATCAACATGATTGTATTTTCCAATATCATTTGAGTTACTTGTGTGCAAAGGTCAAATTGTAATTTGACCATTAACTAAGAAACTAAGTTTTGAGTTTCAACTCAGATTCGATCTGACTGAGGGTTATCTCACTTGGCTTCACCTTGTAAGACAACCCTTTGTCAGATCCAACCCTCGTGAACCTTTGTCTATTTATTGAAAGATGCAAATATACAATGATGGTTGCCATGATGTTCAAGACATTTTTGCATACACTTTTCAAATGCATCAAAATTAATAAATATTTGCAATAAATCGCAATATTGAGAGAAAAATTGTGATAATTGCCATAGGAAAAAGGTTGATGTCAATGACATCCCTACTTGTTGCCAATGCTGCATCAATAAGAATTACCAGTACAGGTTTGCACCCCTAATAGAACTCAGGATAGACCTGTCACAAGGTCTAAAGTACATACATATAGTAAGCAGAAGATGACCTATTTTAGGACTCTGACCTTTGACCTACTGACCTAATTCATCTTAAATTATGATCCCCATGTTAAACACATGTTTTTACACTGATTCAATTATACATAGTTGCATTATTTGATGAAAATGTTGTCAATCCTAGGATTTGACGAATTAATTTGAATTAAAATGACTTAATTATTTTTTTTTCATAAAATTGAATTTTATTACACCTGGCATATCTGTAATCCTGAGATTCTAAGCTTTAATTTGGTGTATAGCATGTTTTGTTTTTCTTTGGTGATGGGTACAACTTGAAAAAGAGCTCGTAGCTCAGCCATGCTGCAGCAGTAATAGTGATATTAATAAAGGACATCTTGAGATGTGCTGCAATTCTTGGGCGCCAGGGGAGGAGGAATTGCAAAGAAGCAAATGAAGGGAAAGTAAGTGAGATTTATAGGCAAATAAGAAGTTGGCTATGAGAAAAGGGCAACATGGATGTAACATCAGGGAGGCAATAACTGTAATGATTATGGTCAGATGGAATAGGCACACATACAATTAGTGTACTCCTGAAAGCTATGGCTTCACTCAACGACAGCAATGGAGATGCATCACTGATGATTTGATTAGGAAGAGGCAACAACAGTGGCAGAAGTGAAGTGAGAAAATAGAGATGATGAATTATTTGCTGACAATTAAACGACAGTGAGAAGAGATAATGAGCAAAGGATGAGAATTTCAAGGAGGCATGCATTGGGAAGGGAGACAACTCAGTACAATGGTGCTGAAGAGGAGGGAATGATACAGGACAATAGAGGCAATGGGAGATACAGAGATATTAGGGAAGGTAGTGTGCAATGTAGGGCTAAGAATGGAAGTTATGTCATGGCTGATACGAACGTCACTATAGATTAGTACTAGAACCGCCGTATTCAATGGGGGGCATTGAATACAATGTGTCCGTATTCAATGGGTGTCCACCATCTTGGTTTATCAACATATCTGAGCAGTTTTTTTTTTTATCTAAAAGCAAAATAAGCCCCTAGGCCATGACATAAATGCAAATGTCCACTCCAGTGAATAATTTTTCATCGCCTTCACCTTGCTGAGGCCTGTCAGTATTCAACTCTGCCTATAAGGCATTGTTGAATACTGACAGCCTCACCTCAGTGAATACGATGCAAAATTATTCACTGGTCGTGGACATTTGCTTATGTATTTTAGAAGTAAACAGGGCGGGGCATGAAGATCATTATGGATGAGAAGGACATTGAGAGTGAAAATGGAAAATGGACGCAATGTGAGGGGTTGCATTTTATTATATATATATATATATATATATATATATATATATATATATCTACATTTTGACAATGTTCCAGAGGTAAATGAATGTGAGTTGGCTGACTGCTACAACAACGCTACCTGTAGAGATATGGTGGCCGACTACCAATGCGCATGTCCATCTGGGTATACCGGAAGTCACTGTGAAACAGGTTAGAGCAGCATATTAACAGAGTAAATCATCACAAATGTCCTTTGAATTATAGAGTGTATGATAATTATTGATAGGGGTAATAGTAATATATACCACGTCAAGTAGTCTACCAATGAGAACTACACTGTATCTACGTATATAATGTAATTGAGCACAGCAGGGCACTTCAAAATGCATCTACAGCTTTCATTTTCAGATGCCCTCCAGGTCTCATTTTATTTGAGTGCATGGTTAAGATCAAAACCTGAACATTACATCTTTTTGTGTCCGATTTTACGAAAGAGCATTGTGCAGTTCTCATATTATATAACATATTCTCCTTGCCTCTACACATTTTCAGACGTATCAGAATGTGTGAGTGAGCCATGTCAGAATGGGGGCCGATGTGTTGACGGCCCTGGTCAGTTTTTCTGTGTTTGCACCCATGCCTACGAAGGAGATACCTGCCAGACTGGTAGGTATCATATATACCTTATGTTTCTACATGTTCCTCACGACATGGATCCTAGAATTGTATGGCCTAATATTAACAGTTTTACCACACTCCCCACTCTTGTGCATTGGAGCATATTCAGTGTACTATTGGTACTCCCACATGGGCCACTTTTTGCACCACCCTCACAGATATTCCCTTCAAATACTGTCACCTGGGGTTTCTACATGATGTCATAGTTTATCATAATTATTTTTGCCAGTGAGATAAGGTCTCTGGCATCATTTTGTTATACTTGCTTTTGAGGGGAATTTAACCAAAACTGAGCTATAAAATATAGTAATCAGAGAATGTCAGATTTCTTTAAATTGCTCAGAAACTTCTGCTTGAGGCCTCCTTCTGCAATATTCATGTGAATATATATATATATATATATATATATATATATATATATATATATATATATATATATATATATATATATCAATAGTTTTTACCTTTTATAAAGGTTGTTTATGTAAGTTGCTATTAACCCTTGTGGCTTTGCAAGTGTTTGTAGAAAATGTTTGCCCATAGGTAACCACCCTGTGATATAGATATATTTAGTGCTCCACTGCAGGAAGGGGTCCATGTATGGGAAGCCTCCTAGGGGGCTTTTCCTCCAATACATGACACATTCTTAAGGTCAATGATCTTTAACAATTTTGGTTCTAGTTGGGATATAGACAGAATTCCAATGGTTTTACTATCCCTGTAATGTGGGGCATCAACACAAAGAGGTATAAAAAAGTTGTGATGCATCTGGAAATTCGGTGTGGCAATGCTACTATTATTGTCTCTCTATTAATTTTATCAACATTAAAGCTGATTAAAGAAGGTGTATTATAAGTAACATTATTCCAATATTGGTCACAACTAGGCATTATATATAAAGAAAAACCTACCTAGCTTTCAGGAGTTCCCTACCTGCAAAGGACAATAGATCGAAGGGATTCGATACAGTGATCATCCTAGGGCTATTTCTCAAGATTCTGTGACGCTACCCTTTAAAACGATGCCAAGACACCAAAGACAAATTTATACAATGGGTGTTACCAGCGGTAGTAGTCGTAATGATCCGTAGCAGGCGTAGAAGCTTCAGAAATAACCCCCTGCTTTACCAATACCTTGTGATTTCAGTTCAGTTCAGATTTATTTATTTCAGTTGCTGCAGTATAGGAAGAAAACTTTCTGTAATTGTGACCAGATGGGGGGAAAACCTGCATGCGGGGGGAAATAGCTTTTTGAAGCTGAAGTCATATGCTTTAAAATGAAATAACTTGAGCTAGAATATTCCAGGTAGTTCTTTGTAATAGTTTTTCAAACCTAGGCCAGTGTTGTTTAGGTCAGAATTTATTCTGGCAACTATATCAGGGGTTGGGATGCTGTAGGAGATGTATAGCGCTGTGTCATCAACATAGGATTTTAAATAATTCAGTGGTGTACTTAAGTCATTGATGTAAACCAGAAACAGGAGAGGTCCAAAGATGGACCCTTGGGGGACACCACAGGTGATTGGGCTGGGTTGGGATGCTTTTGTTATTTGGTAAGAGAGGATTTAAACCAGGAAACTGCACTTTGGCTAAGAACAATTTTTTTTTAATTTTAGTCATAGTAGACTGTGGGTTATAGTATCAAATGCCTTGGCAAAATCCAGGTTTATTACCATGGTAACATGTCCTTGCTCAATTGCTGTATAATGTGGTCAGTAAGTACAGTTAGGCTAGACAAGGTGGAGTGTTTGGAACCATGTTGATTTTCATTCAGAATATTATTACTTTGTAAATAGTCCAGACGTTGGGAGTGTATAAGCTTGTTACAGAGTTTTGAAATCAGGGGGAGTATCGAAATAGGTCTATAATTACTAACGCTTGATGTATCACCACCTTTGGGTATTGGGGTGACAAGGGTTTCTTTCCAGGTATCAGGGAAATAACCTTTTGAGATAGATAAGTTGATTATATGCATTAGGTGGTAGGGAAAAACTGAAAGGGCATCTTTCAATACAACTGCTGTAAGATTTTTAATACCCGATCCTTTATTGGTTTTGATATCATTGATAACCTTCGTCGTTTCTTGTAAAGTAACTGGCCTCAGTTCGAACTGGTTTACATGTGTATAACCGGAGTAGTCCAAGGGAATATTCATGTCTGCAGCTAGCTTAGGTCTTATGTTAGCAAAGAACTCATTGATAAAATCAGCTGTCTTTTCTGGGGGGGGATTGGAATGTTTGTATCATTGTCAACTAGATTAACACTGGAGATTTCTGTAGTTGGATTAACCAGGATACATATTGATTTCATGCTAATGACGGTATGAATTCATTTCGGTCTAATTTCATATAATCATGTCAGAAAAAAAATCAAAAGTAAAAAAAAAAAGCATGAATGTCATTTCAGAGCTAGATGAATGTTCATCTTCCCCGTGCAAGCACAATGCTACATGCAGAGACCTGATAGGACGGTACGAGTGTGAGTGCGTGGGCGGATATGTGGGCGACCACTGTCAGATAGGTAATGAGGACTCATTTCTACGGGTATGCCTCGTGTATAAGGCACCTCACGCATATCCTGAGTTGAAGGAAATGCTACAAGACGTGCCTTTTGATTTTGAACAGTTTATACGGATTTAATGTAAATTCATCCCAACTATAAAACACATCCTGAAGGATCTGTAAAGTTCACCTAGGGTTGACCATCGCTAGAAACCGCGTCTTATGCATGATATACTATGATATAATATTCAAGTGGACATTCTTTTGATATGGTAATAATTTCATAAAGATACATTGTTATTGATTGAAAAAGAAAATGACCCCTAGGCAACATGGAACAAACACTGGTCCAACTTTATATAATGCTCTGCACAACCAGGATTATTGCTGGCGTATGGTTGGATTTCAAAAGTGCAACAATTATTCACACTCTGACCATGATTACATCTACAATGAATCAATTGGAAAATGTCGACCAAGATTTCCTAGAATATATCACATTGTACGAATGTTGCACCGATGTTTGTTATTCCAAAACTAATTACTGATAACATAATTTACTAAACATTGTGATGTATATTATTCATTGTATATTGGGATAATAAATTAATCATTGGTATAATTAACATGTTACAGAACTGGATGAGTGTAGTGCCGCCCCGTGCAGAAATAACGCCACATGTGAGGACCTCACGGACACCTTCCGCTGTGTTTGTCCCCCCGGGGTCACCGGCACACTCTGTGAAATAGGTAATTATAAACCCTAATCAGCCACTAATGTGTCAAAGCATCATCCCCATTGGTCGTCATACATGTGGCCATGTAAGACAACGTATACATGTACTCAATTCACATCATACTTCCGCACACAAACGACAAGGGAAGTAAGGGAGTGATCATTTTTTAACAACAGGGGGGGGGGGGCTGGTGGGTTTGAGGGGGGGGGATCAGAATTTTTTTAACCCCTTGACCGGGGGGGGGGGGGGGTCAGAATTTTTTCAACACCTC
Source organism: Acholoe squamosa (assembly GCA_949317995.1). Classification (NCBI taxonomy): domain Eukaryota; kingdom Metazoa; phylum Annelida; class Polychaeta; order Phyllodocida; family Polynoidae; genus Acholoe; species Acholoe squamosa. Next base: position 38,380,006 of record OX439049.1, read on the forward strand.
TGATGGGGGGGGGGTCAAAATAATTTCACCTGTTTTCAGTGGAAAACCCCATGCGTTACTATAGGCTAAAAGGGGACGTTCGCGTGCGAATTTTGTCCCTTATGGGGGGTGGGTCGACAAGTAATTCACTCAGAGGGGTGAATCCACCGATGCCCTGTGGTCATTTTTATCACCTCCAGGGTCCTCTTTTCACCATAAATGAGGTCTGCAAACCTGTGATCTTAAATTGTGTCAGTCAAAGGAGTGTGTGCTGCTCCTAAATGGCTATTGCAACGAGATATTTAAATGGTGTGAGGTGATGGTATCTGATTTTAACAAGATAGGCCTCATATTAGGGGATTATGACCGCCCAGTGGGAGGGTTTGCAAATTTCTTAGGTCTTGACTATAGCAGATCGTATTTAGAACTTTATACATATTTACAAATTTATGTTATTTTATACTATCTCTTCTTTCGAAAACCACTGTAGGCTTTTGCACGACCAAATATGTTCTATAATACTGCAGGTAATATTAAGATGTGTAAATTGAATGATATTACAACTTCTCACCCCATTATTTACTTTATTTCCAGATATTGACGAGTGTGCCGTGTCTCCATGTGAGAACTATGGCACCTGCCATGACCAGGTGAATGGGTACACATGTGACTGCCTGGCAGGGTTTGGGTGTGACTCCTGCCAGTGTTGTAAGTACCCTATGGCTTCATGTCTTTCACTTATTTCACTGGTAAAATGACGTTATAAAAACCTAGTTCAGTCTGAACCCTGTCAGTTGTGCCCTGTCTGTGTGTAAGTAGTATACTGACATGCTTGTTTTACCCAGTGTGTGTAAGTAGTATACTGACATGTTTGTTTTACCCTGTGTGTAAGTAGTATACTGACATGCTTGTTTTACCCAGTGTGTGTAAGTAGTATACTGACATGTTTGTTTTACCCAGTGTGTGTAAGTAGTACACTGACATGTTTGTTTTACCCAGTGTGTGTAAGTAGTATACTGACATGCTTGTTTTACCCAGTGTGTGTAAGTAGTACACTGACATGTTTGTTTTACCCAGTGTGTGTAAGTAGTACACTGACATGTTTGTTTTACCCAGTGTGTGTAAGTAGTACACTGACATGTTTGTTTTACCCAGTGTGTGTAAGTAGTATACTGACATGCTTGTTTTACCCAGTGGGTGCACCGTGAGTACTATACTGACATGTTAGTTTTACCCTGTCTGTGTAGGTCGAATCCCACATGGCGAAAAATGATGCAAATATCTCCACGATTTTGAATCTGTTTCATTTTTGGAACCTATCCCAAATTCGCAAGGGCTTCAACTACAGCAGGGTGCATAGAACACAAGCAATCTTTTGCGATTTTAGGCTAGGGGATATATAATATAAACATCAATAAAGGCAAAATATCCCAAAGAGTATATGATAAAGCACAACAGTGTCCTTGTGTTCTATGTACCCTAGTGTATTATGATCTTTGCGACTTTGAGGAAGGTCCCAAAATCGCAACAGATCCAAATTCACAGAGATGTTTGGTGCATTTTTCGCCATGTGGGATTCGGCCTTTTGCTAGTAGTATACTGACATGTCAGTTTTACCCAGTATGTATGTGAGTAGTATACCGACATGTATGTTAGTTTTACCCTGTGCGTGAGTAGTATACTGACATGTTAGTTTTACCCAGTGTGTGTGTGAATAGTATACTGACATGTTTATTTTACCCAGTGTGTGAGTAGTATACTAGTAAACTGACATGTTAGTTTTACCCTGTGCGTGAGTAGTATACTGACATGTTAGTTTTACCCAGTGTGTGTGTGAATAGTATACTGACATGTTTATTTTACCCAGTGTGTGAGTAGTATACTAGTAAACTGACATGTTAGTTTTACCCTGTGTGTGAGTAGTATACTGACATGTTAGTTTTACCCAGTGTGTGTGTGTGAATAGTATACTGACATGTTTATTTTACCCAGTGTGTGAGTAGTATACTAGTAAACTGACATGTTTGTTTTACCCTGTGTGTGAGTAGTATACTGACATGTTAGTTTTACCCTGTGCGTGAGTAGTATACTGACATGTTAGTTTTACCCTGTGCGTGAATAGTATACTGACATGTTTGTTTTACCCAGTGTGTGAGTAGTATACTAGTATACTGACATGTTAGTTTTACCCTGTGTGTAAGTAGTATACTGACATGTTAGTTTTACCCTCTGTGTGTGTGAGAAGTATACTGACATGTCAGTTTTACCCTGTGCGTGAGTAGTATACTGACATGTTAGTTTTACCCAGTGTGTGTGTGAATAGTATACTGACATGTTTGTTTTACCCAGTGTGTGAGTAGTATACTAGTATACTGACATGTTAGTTTTACCCTGTGTGTAAGTAGTATACTGACATGCTAGTTTTACCCTCTGTGTGTGTGAGAAGTATACTGACATGTCAGTTTAAACCTGTGTGTGAGTAGTATACTGACATGCTAGTTTTACCCTCTGTGCGTGTGAGAAGTATACTGACATGTCAGTTTAAACCTGTGTGTGAGTAGTATACTGACATGTCAGTTTTACCCAGTCTGTGTGTGAGTAGCATACTAACATGTTAGTTTTACTCAGACTACCCTCTACTCTCCCAGTGCCTTATTCTATACTGTTTTATTTCAGATCTTGGTAATCCTGGTAACTGGTCAGAGTGGTCGGCATGGGACACATGCTCAGTGACTTGTGGGTGGGGTTCAAGGTTAAGGTCACGTGACTGTCTTCCTCAATTCCCAGAGCTGGGTGAAGGTTATTGCGCCACAGGGGTCAGCAGCCAGGAGGAGACGTGTGAGCTGAGGACGTGCCCTCCAGGTGGGTGCAGGCCTTAATGGCACTTTAAACGTAAATGGGCCTAGTCCCTTCACAATCGACAGGGTGAATTAGTCTATTCTTAAAATCGACATGTGAGTTTGGGCCTAATGAAAAGGAAAGTCGGTAGGTAACATTGGGACCTCTATCTAGACCCCCCTCCCACACTTTATGAACCTTCGTTTTTTTTTTGTTTTTTTTTTAACTTAGAATGCTGTTTCCTTTGTTCTGAGATAACCTTTTGTATAATTTATTTTCATATAGGCTAGATATCTAAATTTCGCTCTGAATTCCAACACTGAAATCCCATTTAATTAGGTAGACAAGTATTTATACACCTTCTCTGATCAAAATTCTGGATTTCCATCCAAAGTGACCCAATTGAAGTAGTCACGAGTTATATAGAAGTATCATATTACATGAGTGTTATTTTGATTGCAGTTGACGGTGGTTGGGGGAGCTGGTACCCCGTGTCAGCCTGTAGTACAACCTGTGGACCTGGTCTCTGGAGGGTGGAGAGACGCTGTGACACTCCAGCACCACAAAATGGCGGCCTGCCTTGCCCTGATGGCCAAAGTGATGGCTGGAGGGTCTGCCACCTACAACCCTGCACTGATGGTAAAGTTGTCCTGAGATTTACACAATTGTCATTTTATTACTGATGATCACGCCTCTGGTTGATTTGAGTAGTTTTACAATCTTTTCACAAAAGACTACGCCTATCAAAGATGAAAAATAAAATAAATGTAATGATATTATCTTGATATTATGACAAAATAGTTTTATTTTGACATAATGGTAATCTTATCATCTTCATAACATCTTTGTATTTATTCCACAGTAATCCCAGCGATAAGCTATGGCGATTACTACAGCTAAGTCGCCAATCAACTGATAAATGTCACTTAATTCACCCTGACAGAAAATCTGCGTGTGCTAATACAACAGAATGTGGCCTCAACACAAGATATTTACCACTTCCCTCCATGTACCCACAGCTAAATTCATAGAAACAAAAAAAAATGAGTGTATAGTTTTACCACAATCCTCTCTACACTACCCTCTGTCTATTTCTAGGTCCTGTGAGTACTGAGGCCTGTTCATCATGGACCATGTGGTCTGCCTGTAGCTCCACCTGTGGGTGGGGGCACAGGACGCGGACACGTCAGTGCCAAATGTCGTCTGCTAACAACCAAACAACTGCTGACCCTGACAGGGAGATGTGCTACCCCAAAGGCTGTCCACAAACAGGTACATTACAGATGAAGCTCTGTTATTTCATTTTCTTTTCATAGAAAATATGTCCATTATTTTTGTAGGACAAAAAATAAAGTGTTGTCTGACATCAGCGCAACCCATATGTATACCCCAATTTTCTGTATTTTGTGAACAGTTTTGTAATCCAGAGTAGAAAAATCAGATTTGGAGGAACCTATATCGATATCCACACAACTCATAAAGATAGTCCTATGACATTAAAGGACACTTTCCCAAAACTGATAAACCATGAGAACAATAATACACATAACAATGCCCAACGATTTGTCAAGTGATGGTGTCATAATGCAGCAAAGAAGTGCTGGTAAGGCTGCTCGCCACATTTTATAGGTGTCTCATTTTGACCCTCTGGGAGTGTATCTATCTGGAATGGTCGGTATGAAGATTCACCAATGGGCATGGTACATCACTGTGCTATCGCTGATAGAACTCTGAATCTGGATAAAACATATTTGTACCTTCGGCAGGTACAGTTTGCAACCAGTGTGAGGCTACCTATTCCCCCACCTCCCTGACCCTGATGGGATGTCAGGGTGAAATAACCTGTCCATCTGATAAACCCTTCTGCTCTGCTATCGTTAGCAAACAAGGAAAGGATGTCTTCCAATTAAAGAAGGGGTGAGTGTTTTCTTTACACTTATAGGTCTAAACTCCTTTATCTACTGCCCATATTACTAGCCTCACTTATTATAATATTAATTGCCAAACAACGTTCCTAGGCTAGATGTTCTATCACTTTTGAATCTTGCCCTGATGAGCTTTATTTGGCTTCGACAAAATTTCTCAAAATTGTTTTTCATATGAAATTCTGCAATAAAGGGTCATGTCAGCTGGGATTTCCTCTGTTTTAAAGGTGTTATCTTCCATTTCAGCTGTTCCAGTACAGAAGTCTGTGATAGCCGTCTCTCTCAGTCCCAATCCTACCCCTGTGTGGACATGTTTCTGACACAGTATGCTGTGTAAGTGTGATATTTACTCATAATAAATATTATTGTTCTACTTCAGAGAGTGGTATTTTTTTTCAACAACAGAGGGGAGGGGGTTTGTGATTATTTTTTTTTTTTTTGGGGGGGGGGCAGAAAATTTCATCATCCCATTTGAGGGATAAGGCCCGTATGCTACTAAAAATAAAGGGGGACAGACAAACTTTAGACCCGTTGAAAGGGGGACGGAAAAAATTAGGTCAGCACAATGTACACTGACCTTTTAGGTTCATAGGGTTGATTATATTGACAGCGTCTCTTGATAATATCGTATATATTGAAAAAGAAATCCATTGCTAGCTACTTTGTCTCTCTTCTTGAGACGCAGTATTCCCCAACCTGATGCTAGCCCATTTTCGTTTACCATGTTTTGATACTTAAGTTATATCAGCTTTGATATAATTTATTGCAGGGTCGTAGATGATGACGTCATAAGAACATGGCGTGACGTCAATACCAGCTGCACTATTTGTTGTCGCGGAGACTTGTGCAACCTGGAACTACTTCCAAGACGCATGACTGCGTATGGATACACAAGTCTCGCTATGAGGCATATGACAGCCATGAGCCCACTTATTCTATGTGTGATACTCGTCGTTCTAATTTGAAAATGTAATTTCACGGTATAATCACCAATTGGCACAGTTCAATAATGGGTTGATTTAGAGTGTCACATGATGTCGCCAGGTCATTTGAGTTCACCATTACATTGATGAGTTTAGTTTTAATAGTTGTTAGGGAGTGGTCATTATTTATCAACAGGGGAGGGGGGTGGTCGGTTTTCGCGCGGATGCGCAAACATTTTTTGTGCCCCCCCTCGATGACAGTAAAAAAATTTTGTGCACCCCCCTCGCGCCGGAGGCGCAGAGAGTTTTTGCACCCCTCTTTGATCTATAGTAGCGCACGGGCTTTTTTTTGCTAAAAAAAGAGGGTGCATTTTTTTAGCCCCCCCCCTCAGGAGGGGGTCAAAATCTTTTTAGCCCCCCCTCGGGAGGGGTCTGAAAATTTTATGCCCTCCCCCTCAAACCCACCCACCCCCCCCATGTTGATAAATAATGACCACTCCCTTATTCACCCTTCACTACAGTGGTCTACAGTATGGTCCCCTTAATATTAATTGGAGTGACCAAGAATATGTACATAGATCCATTAAATACAATTGTATAATGTATGAAGAGCAACACCAATTGACCAAAGTGTGTGTGATCAACATGGCTCATGAAATATATCATTCAAGAAAAAAAAAATTCAATACAAATATACTAGCTTCATGCTTCTTCAATAAACGTTATCATTTCGCTTGATATTATGACAGAATAATTCCATTTTCTCACTCTCTGGTAAATATAGAACAGTCCAATTCTATAGCAGTCCATGCTACTATAAGTGTATTATATCAAAACTGTGGGTGTGTATGTCCATCATAATAAGCTAAAGTCTTATTAGGAGAGGAATTAATACCACACACGAATATCCCTTTTTACCTGATACAATTTGAATCAATTTGATCATATTCTCTACACTATGCATAGCCCCTACACATCATAATAGTGTTTCACAAGGCACCAACTTGTACATAGAACAATAGAACATTAACAATAAAACTATTGTTAAGAACAATACATTTGCAACCACTGCATGACTATAGCAAAATGACATATCTACACTGTGGCAATGTATCAAATTGATTCTGTTATTGATGCCCTTTGAGGCACTATGAGGATGTGTAGGGGCTATATGAATAGTGAGGAGATTATGATGAAATCGATTCTGTTACTGGGGCCTTATAAAGGCAAAGAACGAGTTCCTCATCAAGTACCCCACTGTACATCTTATGGGATTATGTAAGCCCTTCAGGGTTGTTATATGGCCTGGATATTGGGCAATTAGTGCCCCCCCCCCTCGCACTGGATAATCCTATTCACCCAGTTTATAAGGCAAACTACTTGAACCTATTGCCCCTACTTACACTAATACGAGCCACCACTCTGTCTAGGACATTTGGATTGCGTCTGCCCATTTGAATAAGCTTTTGGGGAATATGTTCAAGGAAAAGGATACACCATTGATAAAGTAAAACCTTGAGAATGTCAATTTTAACAGTCTTCAAAAACACATTTCAATTGAAAATTCATAATAATCTATAACTGTCCCTTACAGAACCATTCAATGACATCACATATATGGAGAAAAATATAACAAAAAATGAGAACTGTGAGCTGTAAAGCACTTAGAAAAAGCGGACATGATTTAACTATAGAAGTGACTGGCAAAAGTATGGCGATAAATGGTGTAATGAGGAAAACTTTAGGCAAATTTGTCCCAAAAACCATGAAAATACTGGTCTATAATTGTATTTCATTGCATCCACTTAGATATAATGCCATAGGACACTGTAGTAAAAGAATGGAACCAAAATGGTATATAATGACTTAGATAGAGAAGGAAATCAAAAGATGAGGACCTGTAATTACTAAACTGCTCGTGCTTCAATACTACAGCTCCATAGCAAAATAACCCAACGCACTCACAGAATAAACCGTAATTCATGTAGAACATAATCATTCAAAAATAGTGTCAATAAATCGAGCTATGATATTGGTCAGTGGGCTGGCAAGGGGTCACTCATCCGAACCTTTTGGTAGTGCATGGATAAAATACTGGCGAGTTACTAACAAGAAACCACATCCATGCATCATTCAGAGATGACATTCACTGGCCGACAAAAACCAGGAAAACCTACGATCATGGACACCTTTTCCCAGGAAATTAACAAGATTCAATAGCAGATTAATCTCTACATGAAAACAAGGAATTCCAGGTAAACAGGAGAGTGGCACCTCTGAGATTCATGACGATTCAAGAGTAAGTCCTTATAGGCCGGGAGTTGATAGGGCCCACCATGCACCCCCGCCAACATCCCAAGATGACGGGTATTTTTTCGATCCTCAGCCCTAATACATGTTTTTAAGTTCAGATTTGAGTGTACTAGACAGTCGGGAAGACGGAAGATTGAAATTACAAAGTTCCTTTCTTTTACTGAAAATCTTAAATGCGCTCCAGATACATGTATAAAACTTGCCCTTAATTCTCCTGATTCTTATGCTAAAAAGAGTGCTTATTAAGAATATGCATGTTTCTACTTTTAATTTAATGACAAGGCTGTATATGGCAACATACTCCCCTGATGTAAACTTGTATAAAACTCTTCTGTGACTTCCGTCATAGACTAGGAATATAGGTGATAAAAGGTTGCTAGGTTGTGTGGTGGCCTAGCAATAGCAGTTTTGCATAGCAACAATGCCTAGATTCATACCTGTAGGCATATACTATGGCTTGTGCAGTCTACCCTCAAGGACATAGTTCACTGATGTGGACCTGACTGGAAACCCACCATTTGCCCAACTTAAAACCATAGTAGTATTCTGCCCGCTTTGAACCAGCTTATCTGAGCTAAAACTGAATTGGCCCTAAGCGGGCTTGCTACATGGGTGTGCTTCTATTCTGAGATGTCGACAGGGGAGCTATACATACAAGTTATTGAGGCGAGACCATACACTTATCTGTGACTATCTGCATAGATCTGGACATGGGGTTCTATGTAAAGCTGCAGTTGCTAGGCAACCACATGACATAGCAACCATTTCTACTGTGTGGTGTGCACAAGGGAGCTATATGTAATTTGAAATCAGTGAACTATGTCTTTGAGGCGCAAGCCATAGTATATGCCTACAGGTATGAATCTAGGCATTGTTGCTATGCAAATATGCTATTGCTAGGCCACCACACAACCTAGCAACCTTTTATCACCAATATTCCTAGTCTATGATGGAAGTCACAGAAGAGTTATATACAAGTCACATCAGGGGAGTATGTTGCTGAAAGGAAACCATGCAGATAATCATTCAAGCATATTTTCAGGCTTGGTTGCTATGCAAAGCTGATGTTGCTAGGCAACCACATCACTTAGCAACAAAACAAAAGCTGCACTGTATTCTACTAACCTGATTTATAAGGGGTAGGACCCATCAGATACTTTCTAGACTGCACATTTATGTAATTCAAAGTGACATCTGAATCTATTGTCGGCCATTTTGAATTTCAGCCATATACAGCCTAGCCATTATATTAATAGTAGAAACATGCATATTCTTAATCAGCACTCTTTTTAGCATAAGAATCAGGATAATTGATAAAGATTTAGCATGGAAAAACATCCATTTACATAAAGAGGGAGATTATTGAAATGGAACAGCATCGTATTGGCTCAAGGTAGTGTCTTTGTGTCCAAGGCAATCTTCCGTGTTCCCAACTGTCTGGTACACTCAAATCTTAACTTAAAAACAAGTATTATGGCTTAATGAAAAGCTTATTATGTCAACAAGACCAATAGCTTCAGGATCCAGACAAGGTAAGATAAGTCTTAGAGCTTGGGGATTGAGCATACCCCTTGAATAACATGGTACAAAAATTGACCCAAAAGTGGTCTGAACCCGCACATGGATAATGAGCCAAAACCGGTAGTGCATCCCAAGATAATCAATGTTATTATATTAGGGCACTGTGTTACCATTAGAGGGTAAATGTGAAATACATAAATGTATTAACAACAAAGACAATATTCTCTTCAGAATCTGCCGCTTTTATTCATATAGATTGCATAAAAAATAATTGGGCATTTATCGTTCTTTTAACAATTGAATTTCTATACTTGGTTGTACTTTCAACATTTAAGTCTCCTCCTTTTCATAAATATTAGCTCTTCAGCATTGCACTTCCACATTGTTCAAACTTCAGCAATATATGAATATCATTTGTAAGATATCTGTGTAGAACTAGAGTTGAATAGATTGATCATTGAATAGCTAACTAGAATTGCACAGCTATAGCAGCTACCAATGCTAGCCCTGATGTATGCTACACAATGCTTTTGAGTATAGCATCTCTTTAACAATAGTGTATTTTCTCAATATTGAGAAATCTAGCAGATAGTAGAGAATTTTGTGGCCTGAGACATCAGAAAGAAGTAGGCATTTGGCATTTAGGCTATCCTAAAAATATTAGATTCAATTCTTTTTATATGGAAGTGAAACATTGCTTTAGTGCAGATTTAAAAGTTTGAAAAAAAAGTTGAAGTAGGAAAGACTGTGGAGACTAGACATAGAAGGCACATTTGTCATCAATTGGGAGACCCTAGTGTCCTTAATTCATGATAAATCACTAAATAAAGCAGCCAAAGGTAGGAAAGCTATACTTTGGATTTCCGGATATCGGGTGAAAAGCTCAATACAACAGTAACTTTGTACAACTCAAAATAGCAATCAATAACAATCATGTGTCAGTTAAATAATTACTGATCAGAAAAAAAGTGTGATCATGTGACAATCTTACTTTATACATTGTGATGAATAAATAACAAATATCTGTACAAAAAGACTAGTTGTGGCAGTGTATTATATACATGGGGCAGCAAGGGAGGCATGTGACTTAATCAAGTTAAATACGCTGAATATGACCAAAGCAGGCTTTAACACTATGCACTGTTATCACTGGTGTAAGGAATATTCAAGTTTAGTTATTTAAATTTTAGAAATCACCAAGAGTAAAGGACTATTTTTATGTATTCATACCTCACACCCACCTATGAATTTATACATGTTTGTCTTTGACAATATTCCCAACTGTTGTCATTCATCATTTATAAACATTAATTATATATTAAATGATTCAACCTTTTAAATGTGCTTGTATCAACCTGTTACATCGTACATCTTAATGTATTTCTATGTCTACACCTGGAATGTGGATGTGGGGAAACTCAGTAGTTTTCTTCTCAACTCCTCGAACTAGAACCCGGCTGAAAATACAATACCAGCTCAATGAAACGAACCGGGTATGTAGTGTAAAGATTTACTCTGCCCAGTGTGCATGGACGGCTGCTTTACTAAAACCTTTCATATTAAAGCATAGGATTTTAATGTTTAGACCACTTAGGCTTATAGATTTATCTAAAATAGGGGGTTGGTCCATATGGGAGATTTATATTCCATTTACCATAGATTAAAATCATTTTGCATTGGTCAAAAGCTGGTTTATTATCTCCTTTCAAGTTGGGGAGTACCGTAATCTCCCGTGTATAAGGCGCGCCTTATACGCCAAACAAAATGCTGCTGAGTCTTATACGTGGGAGGGACATTGCCTTGAGTTTGGGGTGCGCCTTATAGGGGGAGTATTTTTACTATAGAACAGTACTAAATTAGCAAAAATCTGCCCTTAGAGGTGCGCCTTATACATGGACTTGCATTCTCTGAGTTGTGGGTGCGCCTTATACGCGAGCTGCGCCTTATACGTGGGAGATTACGGTAGGCATCTGTGAGAAACTTTTACTTTATAATAGTAGACTAATAGTGTCTGAATTGCTGATATGATTTCATGACATACTTTTTCTTTCTTAAACACCCGCATGGTTTCAGAGCTGTAACCTTCCTTATTACTTTTTCGATAATGTACATATCAATATCAGTCCTTTTTATGTTTAGTCTAGCTTTTTGGTCTTTGAAACTAAATAAATTACCGTGTAACTTACAGTCAGGGTAGCACAAAGTTTGGATACTCTATTCATGATACAATAGCAAGGTCCTCTTTAGTGAAAAAAAAAGAATAAAAAAAAGCTGCTAATGCACACCCTAAAGGGTTCATAAACTACCAGGGGCTTCACCAACGATGCACTCCCCAGCACTGTATTGGTGCCGCTAATGCCCGATAATGAATGAACACAACGCGTTTGGGCAACAGTCTGCTTTTACAGCGACAGGTATATCGTATTTGACAGCAGCGATAGCAGAGGAGACAGAGACATGGACGTTAGGTAGTGAGGCACTTGGATAGGCTTCACATCTCTACTATACTGTGTCAGCTACTGTAGACTACTGTAGTGCTGCCCCCTTATTGCATTTCTGTACACTATAAAGGTGCAGTGCTGCCCCTCAGTGGCAGTTCTGTACACTATTTACATCTTTGGTTCTATTGATGCAAGTCATCACTTTATACTCAGAATACCCATGCTGGGAAAGTGTTCAGCTGATTCTTCATTTGAAATTATGCAAGTTGTGTAAGCACAAGAAAATATCTATACCATCAGTTATCAATGACTGGACAGTTTTACTTCATTCTTCTACAATTTTCTTTGGGAGGTATTTCACTATATGATAATCTCTTTAATACTCTGGGGATTTTGACAGGAGAAGAAAATATATTCTTAATCAGTTCCATTTAAATACGCCAATATTGCTTTGGAAACTTATTTTTTTTGCAAAATTTACATGTAGTTATAATGGTAATTTTATCAAGTGAGTTAGAAAAGTGCAACAGTAGCTATAATAGAAAAAAAAAATGTCTGGAAAAAAATGTTGTTTTTTCTTCTTCTTAAACTTGCTGACTTGGCTAATGTAAATTGCCCTGGTCTCACAACAGTTTCTTGATGTTGGACCTTTCTCTGTTTAAGACACGTTCAACTGCTAACTGATTTTTTTAGCCTCAGCACCTAACCCGTAGTTTGAAGATTGGTGTCACATTGAATACAATCTCTATTAAATCACCTTGAAGTAACTGGTCAGACTAGTCGCATCAAGTATAGGTGTCAATGCATACAAATCTAGCATTTGTATATACCCCTTAAAACGTTTTGCTTGTCAATACACTTATTTCTTTGGATTTATACACAGAGAGAAAGATTCTACCAGTACAGTCATACTGCCTTTCATAAATTAAGCTACACCTCATATTTTCTTACTCTCCTCCCATTCCTAACATCTTCTAAGCACTGATTCCTCTTGAGATTCGAGGCACGCTACTTTATAATCATACACAGACACATACCATTTTATTATTGGGTTTCTTAATTTCGTATACATTATGTAATCACAGCTTTAGATCTACTTAACACCAACAAGTCATGTATTTATAGATTAACCTTCAAGAGTGTTCAAACATAGCTTCTGACATCATGATATACCGATAGTGTAGATTTTAAACCAATGGCAATATAAACATGCACCATTCATAAACTCATTCATCATAATTCTGCGTTCATGAATAAAAATAGACCAAATGTACAAAATAAGCAGACTGGAACATTAACTTATGGAAGATCAAGGAGTCTGATTCATTTACTAACAACTTAGCACCTATTAGTAGCCTTACTCATAGATAGCTCTGTGTAAATACTATCTTCAGGTTAATTTGTAAAGTAAAAGAAGCTACCAGATCATTACATCTTAAGGAGACATGACAGAATCAGTGGCCTCATAATTGTACAGCTTGTGAGAATTCTTCACTGTCCAATTTTCTTTCTTGAAAAGATTTTACCACGTATAAAGGACACTAATTGCCTATGGCTCGCAATGCACAATACTGTTAATCCAGTATTTCGTCATGGGGAATGAATATAGAATTTGGGTGAACAGCATTATGCTAAGGTTACATCTAAGATAACAAGCCAATCAATAATCTTTCCTCAACCTTCACTTTTCCCATAAGCCGACCATAATTCTGAATGGGACACCTTTTTTTTCAAAGCATCACTTGATAAAAAGTTCAGAGGACGATTTCTGGATGATTATGCAGAACACTAAATGATGTGTATTAATTCTACCGGGTATGGTATATCCAGTAGACAAGCATGATATGTTCTTTAGTAGCTAAAGGTAGATAGTAGTTGGGTGAAGAAAACTACAGTCCATACTTTGCAGCCTTTATCATCTCCGATATATATTCATTGTCAATAGAGAATAATCATTCTGAACTTGTCTTTTGTTCATAATTAGCACCTATGAAAAAGAAAAATCAACTGTCAGTACCAGGTACTATATAATCAATGCTAAACGTGAAGGGGTTATTGGATGTAGCCTTTGGGAAATTTCAAGAAACGTTTTTGGTACCTATGTACAGGCTATAAATAAATCCATTTTGCAAAATCACATCGGAAAAATGAACACAAATCAATTCAGATCAAGTAGAACTATGAACACTATTCATATCTTTCAACTAAAATTTCGCCAGCATTGAAGTGAATATCAAATTGAAACCTTGACGCTTATTGCTATATACCTGGGACTTTGGAAGGCATTTCAGCTGTGGCTGTCTGCTCTATGTTTAAAGTGTATGTATTTAGTGTAATCAAATCTTAACATCCATGTGCCAAGTACCGTAATCTCCCGCGTATAAGACACGTCCTCTACGCCAAACAAATGCCTGGTGCGTCTTATAGGATTTTTTCAAGTTGGGTGTGCGTCTTATACAAGGGGTACTTTTACTATAGAAATGTACTAATCTTACAAATTTCAGCCTTAAAATGTGCGTCTTATACGCAAAAATGCCTCTGCTGAGTTTGGGGTGTGTCCTATACGCGCAGCGCGTCTTCTACGCGGGAGAATACGGTAGTGATATTGCAGCAGTCGAACAATAAAACATCTTGTATAATTGATTTGCACAATCTTGTAATGAACGTCAAGTTTTCACCTCATATTGTTTACAATATATGTAATCCGAGTCCTCACTATGAACTTCTGGTAACAGACAATTCCAATTCTGCTTGACAACTCTCTGTGATTCTTGTTCCCCCTCAAAAAGTTCTATTCTCCAGAATATACGTCTTTGTTCCTTTCTCCCTAAAGTTTATATTTCTTTTCAAACTTCCTGGCAGCTTTCAATATTCCCAAATCGTATTCTCCCGTTCATGCTATTTCGACTGTAAGTTTCAAACTGTGGGCTTGCTTCATCGGCACTGTAGGTGATAGTTTGGGCATTAAGCATTATTAGCGTTTGCAACCCTCCCGGTCGCAAAAATATACATATGTACACCAGCTACGACAATCACCTCTTTAGGATCCTCACTGAATGACGACGTCAGTGTGACGTCACGGGATGAGTGATGACGTCACAGGCAAAACCAATGACGTCACTTGATGACAGAGATGACATCAGACCAGGGACTTTGACAAGATGAGCATTAGAGCCGAGTTGTTGATCTCTGGATTCGGATGACGGTGAATGATGAGTTTGGATGTTGTGATGTGATGTATTTGTGACGATGATGTCCATTCCATGACATCAGTGACTATGATGTAATGATGTCAACTGAAGTGATGACTCAATGATGTATCATGCATTCTGAAAATTTCACTCATGTCAGGGATGTAATATGTGCTCGTGATGTAAGCGATGTAATGATGTTGGCGATATATGATGTCCACGATGTATGTTGTGTAACGACATTAATGAGTCATGAAGATGTGAGCCCCCGGCGGTGACGTCATCCATGGACTGATGCTTACGTCAGCAGATGGCGGAGAACGATGACGTCATCATACAAAATCCTCCTGGGTGTTCTCGTGTCAGAAGCGCGTGTTGCGTTTCCCGTCGCCCCACGTGTTGGTGAAGACCATGAACTCCAGGCTGTTAAGGTACGCATCATTGTCCAGTGATATCATCTCATCCTGAGCATCCTAAGGACAGATAATAACATGGTTTGTTAAATATGGTATTGTAACACAAGGCTTCATGTGCATTTCTGGTTGTGACATGCTTGGGCAGCATTGCACGATTGGGCATGCATGCAGAGAATTAATGATTGTCTGACATTCAACATTCCCTTTAATCTGGTCTTAGAATCGTAACATATGACAACTTATAGCTCCTTAAAAGATTTTAACAGATCGCAGATTAAGGTCACAATCCCTTTTGATCCACTAGTGCAATCATACATCATGCTGACCATACAGGGTTTATATAGGTTTCCATGAAGGGTCCGCACAAATCAAGACGATGCAAAAATGCAATAGCTGCCCTTACAGGGTTAAACACATAAAATATATTAAAGTTCCAACTTACTTTTTGAAAGAAGTCAAAGTGGTTATTGATGTAGCTGAGTGTGACATTATCGTCCCACAACCCGGTGTAGTGGTTGGTTTGTGTCTTGGTTGTGTCGAGTTTACGTGACCGGTGTCGGTGGTACAAGATTGCCAGCCCCACCAGCACCCCTGAAACACCAACAGAGAATCATTTATAGTTGTTGGTGATGTTAATTCTTCCTGGGTCTAGGAGCAGGAAATAAGTCTTGACATTCATTTTCATTTGATGTATTACACTTCTCCCTAACCTCCCTAACCCAGAAGTGAACAGTCTATTCTAAATGCAGGAAATATTATTTTTGGTAAGATCGATTTAAAAGTTTAACTTAAACTTAAATAGGGCTATCGTGAGCACACCGAATACTTACCATCCCTTGTGGATATTGAATAACGGTACTTTTAATGCAGATGTAAAAGGTTTAATGCCTTTATTTCATGACTATTCTGAATTTCCACTACGGACCACATGCAAATCCTGTGTCCTGGCACCATGTGTTTCAAGCATTATTATTTTCTTTTTACGAGCTGTTAAATATCACGGAATTTAGAAAAAGAAGAGATAAATCAGTTTGACAAACATTCTAGAGTTGTTTTCCTGTGCTAACTTGTGTCACAGCTGGGCAAGAGAAGCCTCTGTCATGTGACCTTTGACCTGTCATGTCAGGTACCCCCCCCACCTCACCACAACCCAACCCACTTACACAGCAATGTAGGCCGAAACAAGTTAGCACAAGGGGTTGTTTTTGGTACATGAATTTACTCCTAATGAATAGAGTAAGATACTTTTATACAGGTCTCTTTACTACCTCACATCATTTGTTTCACGTGATATGTATCTATTCTTTCCTATTGCATGCGGTGAATTCACCATAAATGTGGTATGGAACATGACCCACATTCATATCCAACGAATCTAGGCCCTTCAGGTAGCGTTTCTCGAAGCAAATCTCTCAGTGTGAGAGCCTCCAGTCTCTTTTTGCAAAGCTTACTTCAATTAGAGATTCATTGAGTATTTCATACTATTGTAAGGGAGTAATCATTTTTTAACAACAGGAGGGGGGGGGGCTGGTGGGTTTGAGGGGGGGTGTCAGAATTTTTTCAATCCCTCAGATGGGGGGGGGGGGTCAAAATAATTTCACCTGTTTTCAGTGGAAAACCCCGCACCAATCTGGCCCCAGCTCGACCACTAGCATGAGTCGTCTCTGGCGACCAGCGTTTATGGGTAAAAGTGAGTGAGTAATATATGTTTAACGCCATTTTGACAGCTAAGGTCATATTCACGGTGAGAACTACATTACACAATTTCAGAGGAGTGTGTCAGTGCCCGCACATATGTGCACCACACACATCCTGAGGGGATAGGAAAGAAAAGATATAGACACTTTTAAGTGGGCTAGGGAAGCCCGGATGGGTAAAAGTAGTTCTGGCCGCTGGTTGCTGTAGTGGTAAAGTGTAGGCAGGTATAATGCGTAGTAATATTCCCAAGAATATGGAGACCCACAATCCGCAAACACGAGAGAGGGAGTTCCCTGAATCTCGTCTGGACGAGACTGACCCCGCGTGTTACTATAGGTTAAAAGGGCACGTTTGCGCGCGTTTTAGTCCCTTATGGGGGGGGGGTCAAAAATTTTTCTACCCTCAAGAGGGGGGGTCGGAAATTTTTTCCCGCGTCTGCATGCAAACCAACCAGTCCCCCCTGTTGTTAACAAATGATCACTCCCTAAAAGCCATTCCGCCATTACCCTCTTGTACAAGACGCCCCCTGAGATGAAAGAAAAACTATAAAGTGCACATGGCACTTGATTTTGGGCAGATTAGCACTAATCTAATGTAAAGACGCACCCCGTCATTTGGGATTCCAAATAAGACCTATTGCAACTCCCATACCCGGTACTCGAGATATCAGGTCAGGTGTTGGATCAGTCTACCTTCCAAACAGAACCACTGGTATATCAGAATTTTGGAATAGCGAAAAATAGTGTGGTATCATAGGTATCGGTAACAATTGACATTTTGAATATTGCTTAACCTACTTACCTGATACAACGACCAGAACGCATGCAACTGAGATGCCGACTGTGGCGCCAACACTCAAACCTTCATCTTCACCATCATCACCGGGGGGCAGCACTGATGTCTGGTTCCACATCTCCCCACTAGGTGTCACCATGTCACTAAATGTGAAGTTATGTCCCTCTCCGCCCGTCACAGTGACATCAACATGCACAATATTATGCGTCATGTTGGGTGGCAGGGCCGGTGTTGGGCCAATGTTCGATGAATTTGTGTGCAATACTTCCATGGTTATATTAGTTTGACTAGTAGTAGAATTTGGTTCACTTATGACTGAGGGAGTCGTGATCTGCACCTCCCCTAGTTCGTCCTCTTGCAGGAGCAACGTTGATGTCGCTGATGGAGGAGGGACATCAGCTACTGAGGTGGTTTGGAGACTAGAAAAAGTCAAAGCGCCATCTTCAGTCGATGATGGTGATATGTCTGATAATTTTGAGTCATAAATAATTTCACTTGCTATCGTAGAAGTCAATAATGAAGTTGATGAAACTGGGGGTGTCGTCTGATGAGATGTGGAGTATGACGGGGTTACTTCTGGCAAGGATGATGTTGGTGAAGATGACGTAAATGACGATGATGGCAGAATGGTGGCTCCCTCTGATGGGAAAAGATGAATCTCAATTGGTGATACCGACACATGAGTATGACTATCACTATCCGCAATACCTGTTTCAGTCAGAGATGGCTCTATAGATGTGTTACTTTGTAATCCCACCGCACCATCCCTACTAGAGTCTAAAACAGTGACTGGGTGGGGAGTTGGTGACTGCTGAGCATCGCCAGCTATATGTCCACCACTACCGACAGACCACTGGGTGGCTCTTGTCGCACTGGTGCCGATTGTGACTGGTGTTGGGTCGACTGTGACTCTGCCCACTCCAGACGCTGACGAGGACAGCGGCGGATGATCCTGACACGCAACGATGTGCAGTAGCCATAGTAACACGACAGAGACTGCAATGAAAGGCATAAGGTGGTATATTAGTTTTAAACTGAAAGTTGTTGTACAGGGAAGTGGTAACAGATTGTTTTAACAGATTCTACCTATACATAGATGAAACATATGAAAAATGGACCAGCTGCTATTTTAATCACTTACCATGAGGTCAGACACTTGTAGTTTACACATTTCATACCTTTTTAAAACTGAATAACTTTTGCAATTTTATAGCGTCTAATAATTTACTCATATACAGGAGTATGGTTTCTGTAAAGTTAATCTATGAATTCTCCTTCTGGAAGAACCCAAATTTCCTCTTGGAAAAACAAAGAAAACAGGCAGCCACTATGGCTGATACCAAGAAAGCAGTCAATCAATTTACTTCAGAGTGAGGTGAGTCAACAGTGCAAGCAACACAGAAACTTTATTCAGAATTTGTTAGGCTAATTAAACATTCATTACAGAGTAACTGTGCTTCACTTATCATACATAAAAGATGTGTTCATAATACACACGTCACAGTGACACACTATACTTTTTTTCTGATGGTGAACTCAGAGACAGATAATTTTCACTTATTTTCAGTCTACATCAATTCCTCACAAGCCACGTAATTAAAGTCATATTCAGGCATTGATTGTGACAGCATAATTCTGTCAAAATATTTATCAACCCTCTAAGGCTCAATATGGGTTTCAGAACAAGTATAGATCATGTACTCAGACCACCACTGTCTGGCTGGCCCCATCCAGGGAGTTTATAACCTCATCTTAGGTGGGGCTGCCAAATACTGTACCAGGTAATGCCTCGTGTATAAGGCGCACCCTGCGTATAAGGCGCAACCTATCATATGGGGCTCACTTGATTTGGATCAGTTTAGGACTAATTTAATGTAGAATATATACGCGCCCATACAGTGCACCCCTAACCTCTCCTGCTATTAATTACAGTAATTAAGAGGCACACAAAGAATCCATACTTGCGTATAACCCGCGATTTTTACGAAAGAGGTATTACAGTAACTGCCCCCACTACCTCCCCCACCTGCTGCTGGGTCGGCACCAGACAGGGGAGAAGGGAGGCAAAAATGGCAGAAAAAAAGAAAGAAGAGAGAATAGCATGCCCACTGGTGTGGTAAATCAGAATCATCACCAAATATATACAAATCGTGGTCTCTGTTACCATAGTTAGCATTCTGTCACGAGGCATGAGGTGGCAGCAAGGTCAGAAGTAAAGTACCCTAATCTCTCGCGTAGAAGGCGCGTCTTCTACGCCAAACAAAATGCTGCTGGGTCTTATATGTGGGAGGGACATTGCCTTGAGTTGGGGGTTCGCCTTAAGGCCCTTGCACACTGCACTAATATCGACACGACAAGTTTGGACTGCACGACATTGTGTCGGCGTCATTCCAATTTTGTCGCCCTGCCAATGCACACTGACAACGACAGTAGAGTGAACCAAAAGTGAGACTAATTGGGCACCTGTCATTTCGCGATCAATTACATCGTAATCTAGGTCATAAAAAGAGAATTTAAGCATTTATCTAACTCACAACTGTCAACGCGGGTTTCTTTTATTATAGAAAAGTACTAATCATACAAAATTCAACCTTTATGGGTGCGCCTTCTACGTGAAAAGGCCTTCTCTGAGTTGGGGGTGCGCCTTCTACGCGAGCTGCGCCTTCTACGCGGGAGATTACAGTAGTACCCCGCTTTTACTATAAACTCAACATACATTGAACAAAATTGGGCGTTGTGCATTGAAGCACAAAAGGCTCAGGGTAGGTACCGTAAAACCCTCTATCAACCCTGTAGCGTCACAGGAATCAGCACTTGCGAAATATTGACTAATTACTTACAAATAGAGACTATTATCTATACATGTACTGCCACCAGTCTGGCATAATCTTCTCTTACTGAAACTCTTGGCACGCTGGCCCCCTGGCCCCCCACACACCTGGTCCCTGTACACCTGGCCTCTGGAGACTTGGCCCCTGGACACCTGACCCCCTGGAAACCTGGCCCCCCTGGTGACCTAGCCTCCTTGCCCCCAAATCTCCCTCCCTCATAAAACTATTCATTTAAGCAAGTCAAATGTCGATTCACCTGGAGTTAGTGACAAGCATCTGAAAATATGGATTGGTTTACGCATGCGCAACTCAAAGTAAGTCGATGACTTTTTGTGTACTTTTTTGAACAGCAAGCCTAGCGTCTCACATTTAGACGCTTTTGTTCAATCATATATGATTAAAGAGAGAAAGGCCGCGAGAAAAGTCAGAAATATATGAACTAATCATTTATAACAATTTTATTAATGTATAACTTCTATTTCCTATAGAAAATGTAAAATGAAAAATGGACTTTCGCTTATTTTTAAATGCCACCGCCAACCTGGCGGTATAGGACTCAGGGGGACCCTGAGCCAATTATAGGACCAACCTAAAGGAAGGGTGCAGGTAATGCTGCATTCTAGCACCACAGCACAGAGTGCCCACATAACAAACCTCTATAGAACTCCCTCTCACATAATGACCACAGAAGGTGCTACAAAATGTCCTCAAAGAACATTTTGTCTGCAAAAACCCTCACATATTTTCCACGAGGTTGTCTTGTACCCTGTGGCTAAAATGTAGTGTTACACATTCATGCGCCTTGTTTTCAGCTCCCCGTTTTTGTATTATCATGACCGTGTTCATTGGAAGTGATGTCATTTTTTTTTTTTATTGGCCTAAATTTGCAATCAGGTGAATGTATATAATACTGGCGTATTCATAAGTGCACTGTCCCGTCTACATCTCTGTCCAATCAAGATAAGTACATTTATATATCTGTTTGATTTCAGTGTCCTGATAAAGCGCTGATAGGTCAAAGAAAGAATAGATACCGTAAAGTTCCACGTATAGGCCGCCCCACAACTTTGATATATTGTCCTAATGTATAACATGCCATTATTTCAGTTCAATTGATGGATTTTCACAACTTGAAAAGTTGTGGGTTCTTAAGGGCAGACTTGTTCCTGGACTTCAAACTTGGAGTGTAGGGATCCCAATAATATAAGATTTCTGAACTATCCCCTGGAGCCCTCCCCCTCCACCTTCCTGGGGTTTGAAATATTCTGTACGCAGCAGCGTACACATGGAGTTAATGTACATCAAAACCAGATTATATTAAGCTTCAATTCTATCCTGTACATGCATTGTAATGAACACTCATTTTTGTCGCTACATTCCAGGTGAAGCCACCATGAAGTAGCGACCAACCTATATCAAAAGCACTTGTGTCATGCCTTGGGCCATTTAGAATTTGAGTCTTCTTTATATGCCAATTATACGCCAATATTACCTAACTACCTGTCTCCTCCCCCCCCACCCCCATAAACTATGCTGTCATTATTCATGTGACCGTAGCCACAGGTTGTTACCAACAGCAATATCTAAGTTTACAATGTGCATTCTTTGGACGAAAACAATGTTAGACATTATGCCGAGAGAAACCACATTGGGCCATTCTGTTACGGCACATACCGAGTAGCCTTTATGGTTTTCAAACATTCTGCCACTACTACAGTTATTTGATTCTTTTCTCTTCCTTTTGCCCGGTAAGGGGCACCTGACCCCCACCCCTTCCATTTACCCGATAGCCCCCTGAATGTCCATGACTTCATATAAAATGGCCTTTTTGCATCTTATAAACACATCATTGATTGAGACACAGCTCTAGGTGTAATAGTACACTGTCCAGGACACATATAACTACCCTCATAGTACAGCTACATTCGGATTCAGCATAAGCAAATCAAACCAATTTAGAATCAGAAATCTTAACCCTTTACCACCAGCGTAGCTGTAATGCTCTATATCAGTATGCCAAATTGATGCGGCAATGCATGCGCAGGTATCCCAACCATGGGCATATGATCGATGTCAGCCATACACTAATGATAGGTTGGCATGATGCTCAAATGCACTGTGTTGATGCATCATGACTACAAATGGAGATAAGGGGCCATCCACCAATGACGTCACGCTGGAGGGGGGGGGGGGGTCAGGCTTGGTGTGACAGAATTAATTTTCCATATACCATCAGCATTGCAAATTTGGCAAAAAAAAAAAAACGTGACGGGGGGGGGGTCAAAAATGGTCAAATTTTGTGTGACGTCATTTATGGATGGCCCCTAAAGCCTTGAGGTATGATACAACCCCTTAAGGGATAAACACTATGCACTGAGTTACCCCCAGATGGTTACTACCCACGCCCCAGGAGGACCCGTCTGGTACCATGGGGCCGTCTCACATGGTTTCAACATGGGCCATATGGTAACAAGTGTGCTGAGGCATCTGTGATAAAAAAGACCACAGTGAGTGAGAGACTGAGTGTATTATTCTAAGCTATTGTCCAAATCTATTGCTGCCCTAAGTCTAGAGACTGAATAAGGGACTATATGATAATCGTTTTACCGATTCTCATTTTAAATCTCTAATGCTGGCAATTTAATTCACAACCCCTTTATATCTATATCAAATTTATAAATGTAGCACATAAAAAGAATTCTGATTCAGAATAAGCAGTGGCTCATACGCGAGGTTTTACAATAATTGAATTTCTATATAGGCCAGACAGGGAAGTAATTATCAGTGTATTTATCAGCTCTATAAATCACCATGGCAATGGTTCAAACTCACTCTTTAAAAGCTTTATGTTGTTGTCTAGTTCCTAAATCCAAACCTGCAGATAACCTACAAGGGGGATGCTATGGATGCGGCCTGGAGATAAAATCAAACAAGCGTATGCATATAAATGGGATTGTAAGTGAATTCTTTGTTTTCTAATTTTCCCTGTTTTTCTATTTTTTTCCCTATTATTTTTGAATAAATTTCCTTCTTTCATTGTAGTCTGTTTGCCCTAGTACTAACTGAGTGCTACCTGCAGGCGGCAGTGACTAACGATAGGGGTGAGTTCACCATGACATTCCACACCAAAGGGAGCCAAGTACTGGAGCTCTAACTCAGTAAGAACCTATTGTAAGTAGGAAATAATGTAAATACCCATACCAGGAAACCTGGATGGATATCAAGTGTGTTTCTGATTTCATTTTGGCTATAAGATAGGGTGATACGATCAGGACCCAGGGTGTTGCCTATAGATTTTGGAGTTAAGATGAAAACCACTAGCTCGGTGTGCTACTGAAAAGATCACAAGAAGTCACTTCTCCTAAAGCTAATGTTGACATTTGGTGACCCTGACATGACTTGACCTTTGACCTGTAATGACCTTTGACTTACCCTCTTTTAACCTTCCCTTGCCCCTGTGGTGAGAATGTAACATATTGATTCTATCTGACTTCATTCCTACCAGCTGTTTCAATACCCCTTTCCCCCCAAAGTTCTGTGAATACTTTTAAAACTTTGGCTCTGGGAATTTTTTGACGAAAATGACCCACAGCAATCTCCCGCGTTTAAGGCGCATTGATTTGAAAGAAATGCTATAAGGCACAGCTGGGGCTTGATTTGTGAAGGTTTAGAAAGTTTAGAACTTATCTCTAGTAAAAGAAACCCGCCTATAAGGCGCAACCAGACTTTGGGCTGATGATATAAGGCACAGGAGGCCTCAGGTTGGCATATAAGATGCGTCTTATACGCAGGAGATTACCGTTATATAACTGAAACATAAGATTTACTATTTCACTTTTCTCTCACATTGCTCTGGCCTTTTGATTAATTAATCTACAGCGTAAACCTTGTGAACATGCCGCATCCTCACACCCTCGTAAGGCTTCACCCTGATTTATCAAATTATGGAGGGAAACTATGAGCCACACCTTGGGTTTGAAAATGAACAATTGTGCACAGTTCTACACTGTCCAAAATCCCTAATGAAGCCGCTGAGTTCAGTACAAGGCTATTACCGTAGGTGCAACTCTAAGTTAGTTCACACATTAGCTGTGGATTACAGGCAGAACTTAATGAAAGAAAAAGGGAAAGTTTTTTTTCCAAAATAACGTGACATGGACAGTCGCTTTGACATTTGCCTCCATCCATCATTCCCCTATAATCTACAGTTACCATAATATCAGAGAGTTTTGCCTCCTCCCCTATATGACTGTTTTAATATCTAAACCTCTTTTATCACGATAATCGTTCCCATTGCTGTCACGACTCTACCCTCCAGGATCATTTATTTACTACGGTACTTTTCATATTTCTCACGACTTATCACTGCATGTATCTTTATATGTAAGCAATATTGCGTGATAGTTCATATTTTTGTTTCAGTCTACAACAGCAGAATAAGGTTTTAAAAAGCGAAAGGAAAAAACATATACTAAAGCACGTTACTAGTTATCCTAGATATGGAAAGAAATTTGAGAATACTTTGCCTTTTTATCAAATCATGCCAAGCACCTGGAGCAATTTGAGTTTTAATATCTGCTGAGTGCCAAACATAAAATGACATATTTTTTTTAATTCTTTTATTTCATAGCGTGTATCATAGCTGAAAGCTAATTTTAAAATACCTTTTCCCCATATGAATCAGACTGTCCTGACCATAGAAAGTAAATTGTCAGTTATTACCTCTGATATCAGAGATAATAACTACATGGCATACTAACCTCACCACTAGGCCCATGTCTTATTATTATACTACACCGGTCTGCCAGCTATGTGTGGTATGGGGGACCAACAAGCTTGGCACTGGACACACATCTCTGCCAGGGTACTCAAAGGCCAAAAGGAATAAGCTCTTTCCCATAACCAAATCAATATGACCTTAACAGGATCGACCAAAGCATTTTATTTTTATTTTGCTCAAATATTTTGCAATATCTCAAAATCTTTTCTGAGCTCCCTCGAAGACTGACAACAACTTTTTTTTCAGATTTGCGGAAATATTTGGAAATAAAATATTTCTAAATTTTTTTCTGACCTTTTCTATCGATCCTCTTTTTCAACTTGTCAAGAGATATTCTAGTGCATAGTACCGGCATATTAAACATTAAAGTTACAAACATTTTAAAATGCCTCAACTAAAGTGTGTGGTTTACAGGGTGACAGAAACATTTTTTTCTGCTTTTTTCCACTCATTTCTTTTTCTCTTTACTAATATATGGTAAGTGGGGTTCACAGTACATTGATTCGTATGTCACCATAAGGTAATCTCTATGTATACACTGATAACGTGTGCATGGTGTCCTCTTATTGGCTTGGAGGAGGCAGGTGGGTTAGCATAGGCTATATATGGATATACAATATCTACCTAAATCTCTGGGCAGTCTACAGTATAGAATGACCAAATATCCTATTCCTTAAACAGGCACCATAAACTGTTCTTATTGTAACCTGCTGTTACACACCTCGTGTGTAAGACACACTCTAAGTTGAAGCGAATATACTATAACGCACACCTGTGCTTGCTTTTGAAGGTTTAGTAGTCTTCTATAATAAGAGTACCCCGCCTATGGGACGGGAGTTTCTGTAAGGCGCAGTATGCCTACAAAAATACCTACAGTATAGAATAAGTCAGTACCCTATAGAGTAAGTCAGATGGCCAAATAATATATCGTATGCCTTAAACAGGTACCATAGATTGTGCTTAGTTAATTATCTAGCTGGTGACAGAGATTTGAACACATACAAAATCAGGATACAATTTGTGAGCAACAGATACTAATAAGAAGTTTTCCTTAAATTAGTGTTGAAACTTTTTATCATACTATTCAGATAACTGTAATGTTATACATAGCCCTACGTCCTCTCACATGGTGTGGAACAAATTTACATGGTGATCATGTGTTTCAAAAGGGTATATGATTTCTGTACATAATTGCACTGTTCCTGACAAGCAAAATATCAACACTGCAGTTTTGTGAGAAGCACTCAATAAGATATCACACCAAGAGACAGTTTCACACTTACTTATAATTATAATACATCAAAGTTATATGTAACACAAAGAACAGAAGCACACATTGAACTCACCATCCCAGGCCTATCAGGAACACAAGAAAAGGTTGTTGGAAAACTTGACACCAACATTGGGTATAAATCATGCAGACTATGAAAACAATGCACGATCCTGTCTCTCAATGTACCAGATAGTCACAAAAAGGCAGGAGCACATCTAGAGTCAAATTCTTTTTTCATTATGGTGTCCAATACAATATCAAAATATGCAATATGAGAGACCCACTAGGTCCGAATTTCGTCACCCCGCTGCAACAAGGTTGTAACTGCATCTGGCCTGGTCATCTGGGCCAACAAGGTAAAAGGAACCTCTATGAGGAGCCTTACGATGCTGTAATGACCCCTAAAGGGTTAAACATAAGGATGCTGCCTTTAAACCTTTAAATACTTCTTCTTTTATGCAAAGGTCAATACACATGTCTGACCGTGGTCTGTAGCCTTACCTTGGGTGAGAACGTGTCGCGGTTCTCCTCTAATCTGGCATTGCATACTTTCCACTCGCTGCCCGAGAACCTTTCAGCATCTGCTTCCCTACAACAGAAATAAGGTTGCTCATTTTTTTTTAATAACAAATAATACTATGTGTAAACTTGCAAATTATGCAGGGAATGCTGAGACGTGTGTGGAATTTTATCTGAGGTTGATCTGTACTGAGTATGGTATGCAGTAGAGTGGTAGTTATAGCAGAGACCTTAGTGAAAGCTCTGACTTGTGCCAGAACAAGGCTACTACATTAACTAGCCCCAACAAAGCATACCTACTGCCAGTCTGCCAAGTCCCTGGGCAATGCTCATATCATTCCAGCGTAACACAAAATATGATGGAGATTCTGACACTTGTAAACACACATACTAATAACCTACTCCCATCAGATAAGATGTTTGGTGAGTGCTGTATATGCCAATGGAGGAGAGTGTAGGGGATGTCAGACAAGGGGCTCAGGTTACATGGACCACCTGTGCTATCCCGACCTTATACCTCAACACAGGGTTAATACACCCATCAACAGGAGCCCAGTGTAAGTACGTCAGGGTGGAGTCTGCGCTTGTCATTTGGTATATTCTCACCATGAGGGCGACAGGTGGCGCCAGTGGAGCTGGTTATTATTATCTACATTGAGGGAGGGTGGGGGGGGGGGGAGTAAACTGCATTGGGGTGGGAGTGGGCAAGAGAGATAGGACATGTTATTTATTTACTGCCTGGGATATTTCTTTTCTATATCCTTATCCATTTCTTTCATTCTATATTTTATTTTTTTGAGTGTGGACGTATCCCTTAGATGCTGGGTGGGGGTAAAATATTGTAAATATGGAATGGAGATAACAACTATGAACCTGCTGTGGGTAAGGCCATAGATATAGACAAAACAGTTTTCTTCTCTTTCTCTTATTTTATTATTTTTTTTATGGCAGCGCTCTCTATGACCTAGGTCACATACATAACATACTGAGAGGTCTGTCTCTCCCCTATGCCCCCCTCCATATACCTCACCCACGATAATCTTTAGATCACCAACAACTTGACCCTCCAGGCCCACTCTTACCTACACAAATCCTCTTATCCTTTTTGTTGAGGAAAGTTTTATCTTCATGGTCCATTTGTATCTAAAGGATCACTCATGGTTCATACAGTCCTTTCTTTTCTATTTTCACCAGTCTTCAATCCCCAACCACTCCCCACGAACCGTAAACCCTAAAGTATAAGCCGATGGTGTAGGACTCATTCTGAATCAGTGAATTGCTGGCTTTGAAATAATCCAGTTTTTGTCTGAAAAGGGTTACCATTCCTTCAATACTGAACAACCTACCCATGTAAAACCCCATGTATAAGCCATACACTGAGGTCCTAGGAACCCTATAAATATCCCCCTGAAATGGTCTAAAAGCGCTGGCTTTTACGCAGTGTTTTACGGTACATGTATTACACCTTTGCACACCCACAGCCCCCGCACACAGCCCCTATCTTACCTCACCCCTTGTACAGCCCGACACTCTGTGTGAGACACTTGTGTGTGTGTGTGAGGGACGAGTGTCGTACTGACATAAAAAAGCCACATTGTGTACTGTACTGATATCACAACAGGTGACCTGTCCTTCTCTCTCCACCTTCTACTAATTTTATTCTACCCTCTCTCTTTGTAAGATTTTATACCTGAACAATGATTTATTGACGCAACGTCTCTGAGGGGTCCCTGTGGCAATAGAACCCATTGATTTATGATTTATTAACAAATTTCTTTGTGGGGAGGGGGGCTAAAGGTATAGATTGGAATTACTTCTAAGTGGTATTTTATGGTACATGATATGTTATCATATAAAATAATGTTGTAATAACACTAAAATGATGTTGTAAAGCATCCCTTTGTTGTGCAAATTGTTTTTTTTTTTTAATTTGTGATAATGCGTTCTAATATGTCAGTCCATAATCTATTGTTCAAAGCCTTAACCATGTCAGATTTGGAACATTAAACCATTGAGGGGCTCATTTGGTAATTGGTCAGCCTAAAACTATTAAGGCAACACCATGCCCTCACATCGATGTTTTAGAATTTTCTCAATGGATATGGTTGGGAAACCACAAGGGAGACGTTTTCATTCAATGGTAACGTCAACATTTGATGATTTCAGGAAACTGAAATTGTATCTCGTGAATGAATACTTCCCCAACACGACCATGTAATGATGAGATTATAGGCTTATGCAGTTGTATGACGATTCTGTATGGATGACAATTCTATGTAAGAATTGTGTGATTATTGTACATAGCCATGTATTCAAACATTATCTTATGACAAATAAGCCTTCACTATCAGCCCATCCCATAACTCTATGAATTCGCTAAGGTCTTATGTCATGAGCATATTCTAGGTAACACGCTGAAGAAAGATGCTGTGGTAGGTAAGTTAATGTACCCATTACTTTATCTATTTCAACTCCTTTTATATTTCTGATAAAAGTGTTTTATCCTATGACCTTGTGCTACCCCGTAGTGCCCCCCCCCCCACCCCTTCCCCAGCACACACGGTCCAATGCTCCCAGCACCCTCCTCCAACTAAAATCATTTCTTTCTGTGGACTACCACACTCAAAAATCCAAGGTTAATCTATTCTTCAATTTCTTGCATCATAATTACACCAAAGTATGTGCAGATTACCCCCCCCCCCCTCTTCTCAAGTGTTTGATCTCATGTCCACTTGACGTTGAGTGCTTCCTGATTTCCTCCTGCTACATCCTGACCCGACACATGCTGTTTCCGGTTCACGAGTCCATACTTCCTAATCCTACATACCTTGTAAACACTAAGTAACAGCTCATCTTAAGCCCAAACCCCACTGCAAAAGTAGGCCAGTTAAGGCCTTATGGATTATAGGCTTAAGCAAGACTTGAACGCTGTTTATTTGAAATGTATGGCATATCTATTGGTTCATAATTGGGTATACATACTATGGCATGATATCATTACACTATACACCTCGCTTTTATCAAATTGGAAACTACGGAAAAAAGGAGGGGGAGGGGCAGAGTGACTACTGCAGTAGTTAAATGCTTTTCTAATATTGGAATGAGAAAACAATGCACCGACATCAACTTGATCAAATATGTCATGGATATTTTGAATATTTTCAGATTTTGTAATGCATTTTACCATAGATTGTCTTGATCTTTTCTGATAAGGGGTTTAAGACCTTTTTTTAGTACATTTCCTATGCGTTTTAACCCTTTTGGAGGACTATTTACTTTGGGGAGATAAGACTGATAAGGGCCGCCCTGGTTGCTGGGACACCAATGCTGCACCCAACAATGCTGCTCATTAACCTGGCTCGCCTGGCGAGTGTCGCAGAGCGTATACTCAGTAGTGTAGGTACAAACAGAGGCAGCTAGTCAGCCTAGCTGCTCGTATGCTGCATTCCCTTTATCTGGGGGGACCTCAGACAGCGCCAAATTAGGCGGTAAACAAGGACATCTGATCAGATCGGACCAGGAATATCAAACATGTTTGATATTGGCCAACTGGATTGGACATGTCCCACAGACGCCTCCCACATCACGATCAGCTGACCCAGTCGGGCCTGTCTGTGGTCACCTTTAGCCTTGGGTTTAGGGGACTTCTGATCCGATCTGATCTGGAGAATCAAACACATTTGATATTGCTGATCACTCGGATCAGAGTGGTTGTCCTCCGCAGACAGACTGATGACCTTTGCCGGTGTCTCTTGTCAACTGTGGTGGATCCCAGGCTTAATTCAGTAAAATTCAAATATGTACCAGTACTCTCCTTGATCTTTAAGGCTAGCTTAGAAAACTAAGCTCTCATCTCTGTACCGCCTTGAGAGTTTAGAAAAACTGCTCTTCCCCAGTGGGAGAACGGCCGTGTATCCTGATCAAAACCGCACTTTTTCGGCCATTTAGAATCGGAATCTTTTAAAAATTCCTAGTTCCCTGAATAGGCTGATGTGTTGACTACAAACTCACCGATTTTTTAAATCAAATGGCTTATAATAAAGATTTGAGAGCAGATTTCCTGCACAGACCTCTTGTTATTCTACCACCTTCTTGGCTGAGCGGGAGAATGGTGGAGGTATAAATAGACCTGAAAGTAGGTTAGAAACTCTGTGCTTCCTCCCCTCCACACTGGAGAGCTCTTTGTCCATCTGTAAACATCCGCTTTCCTAAACTCTCACGGCGGTACAGAGATGAGCGTTTAGTTTTCTTAGTCTGACGCAGCCCCCATTCCGTCCCTCCAATGGAGGTACGGAATGAGTTGCAAGCTGTAACTAAGTTTTCTAAGCTATTTATAAAGGCTAGCTTGCTTTGCTGAGACTTCCTTTTCTTTGTATCTTTGTATCTACAGAGTAACAGACTACACTTCGCCTTGGCTTGGGTGATGGGCAAAGTGATAGTGTACTCACTCATTGACTATTCTCACTTTTGTGACTACACTACACTGACGCTCTACACTACACTACAGTACAGGCTGTAGACCCCCCCCCCCCCACCTACACTATACTATAGTCTATTCGTGCGGACGGTAACCACGATGCCTAGCACGTCGCCAGGGTTACGTGTTACGTGCACACGGACCGCGCCATATTGGGCGGGGGACAGATTTGTGTGCGTCAGCACTACGTCCACTATTAAAAGTTCAAATTCCTCTTGTATGTTAAGACTCAAAGGACATTCAATAGCAGTATAGAAAACAATTGCAGAGAAGAGAATCATCCCACAATAAAGAAGGGATTGGGGCATTCTTATGGCCGTGGTACCCATTTGAAATATGAGCAGGGCTCCAGTGTAGCATTTTAGTGTGGTACATAAAGTGGAGTGCCAAGCGCAGAGCACCAGTTTGTCCCCGGCATCCGGTGTGCCGACGTCGGCACGTTACCAAGGTTACTGGACTTTTCGTCTCAATGAATACGGTACGTACCCCGAACTACAGTACAGCTACTCCGTAGACGCTCTGAGGGAACCTCAGAGACCAAGTGTGTCTGTTGTAGTCTGTTTGGTCAGCCAATCTGGCAGAGTGGCCAATTCTCACAGAAGTACTTACTGTTCAGGTCCAATGCTTCCACCAACACTTCCTTCAATGTATATCCAAAGATTCACAATACACAAATCACTTGAAATACTTGTAATAATTAATAATCCAGGTGATTTTCAAATCTCCCTCCCTAACTCCAAATCATTGTCGGCCATCTTGAAGGGCAGGTGAAGCCACCTAGTGCCAAAAAGACTACACTATTCTTGGTTGGTTAGCCCTATGTTTCAAGAGTAGTCTAACACCAGGTGGCATCCCCAGCATGTTGACAATGGAGGCCATTGAGGTAGTGATATCTAAGCTCAAGATAAACATGTCAGATTTATTGGATGTATCTCATGCTTCAGTTATTATAAGCTGATGTACATGAAAACTACATGTTTGTGAATAGGAGGGACAATTTCCAGGAACTGAAAGTGAGTACTTAGTTCAGACTAGCCATGTGTTTGTGCCACTATAGACTTGTATACATCTTGGATCCTGCCTGTGAGCAGGCAGGTATTTCGGCCTACAGTACAGCTGGCTGAGCATTTTTCTGCACTGAATCAGTGAATGTGAATCGACTGATACAGAGAAGCACTTCGTCCTTCTACTTGACACAGTCAGCGGGGAAGTGGTTTCCTTTCACATTCATTTACGATGACGAACAACCAACAACACCTGAGATAAGCAGCGGCACCTACAATAGGCACTTGCATAAACCACTGCCGCGTCCGCGCTGCGTGTAGCGCCGTTACTGTTATCAAAACAACTTTCCATGCTGCTACATTACAAGCAGCAGATAATAGGGGCTGGAGGGCTTAATATTTGGGCTAGAATAAAAGTTAATATACCAAATTGAAGCTTAGAATTAGGCGATTACAATGAGAGGTGTATATTTGATGTCCATAGAATATTTCTGTATTGTCGTAGTTTTTGAATTTATTTTTTATTTTAAAATGACCAAAATTAAGAAAAAAAAAGGTTCGCCAAAGTTCACCTACATAGTTGTGTTCCTACATATCCTAAGTATATTCCCTGCAAATTTCAAGTCTGAAGGAATAAGCCCAACGAAGCCCCAGCCATAACAGTTTACCCTTGTCAATGCAGCTTCAGTGCAGGCAACCTAGACACTGGGACTATAGCATAGTATAGGGACTGAGCCATTCTATGGGCATAAGATAAAGTGTATATTATAGATATATTAACATTCCTTTGATGTTGTTTTAAAAGAAATGGTGCTTATGATGCCTTCACACCCACTCACACTTCTGAGGGGTGTGAACACATCTAAGAGAAATGCTCACTTTGATGCCTTCACACCCTCTCACACTTCTGAGGGGTGTAAAACACATCTAAGGGAAATGCTGTTATCTTTTACATTTGTTCTATTATGCTGTAGTGTATTAGTAAAGCATGTCTCCCCTTCGAATTCTGGGGGATTAATTATTGAGTGGCTCCTATGGAGCCCCTCTATTCAACATGGTAGTATCAAAATGAAAGCCGTACTATACTGGCCCACAGTAATAATTGACCTTCTCTTCTAGGTCAAATTTATTCAGAAATGGACATATACTTCTAGGTCAAAGGTCAATGTACACAAACACATTGACTTTTGACAAAGACATTTATTAGTCCAGACCCTTGTAAAGAAGTTATCTACAATGTACCTTTCCCTGGTAATCCGCATTTCGACGTGCCCTATTTCAACTAGGTTGACTATTTATGAACTGACCTTATTTTACTAGGTCAAAGGTCAATACACACAAACTTGATAGGTATCAAAATATGTACCTTTTGCTGTTGGTGCTTCATGCAAAAATTCAGTGTTATATCTGCAATTTCCTATGAATTGCGAGAAAACAATGTGATTAATTAGGTCATGCATGGATTAATCAGGTCAAAGGTCAAATTTAAGGTCAAGATATATAACATGCATGAGAATTCTGATAAATGAGAATACATTAGGGAGCATACAGATTCTCATCTCAACAGGTCCATTGTGTTCAGGTACTTAGCTATGTTTTGGCTTCATAGCCTGACCTTGAAGGTCAAAGGTCAATTATAGGTTCATAGAGGTTGACCTTAATATCATACATTATCTAGGCACTTACCTAATATTTCAAGACTTTATCCCATTAAAACTATCTAATGATCAATGGATGGATCTTGAGAAAAGAAGTGGATTTGCTTTTTAAATGAAGTCTCTATGTCAATTTTAAGTGGAATTATGACCGGTCAAAGGTACCAAATCAGACCCAGAATTCTGCCATAGTTAAGAGTTTAATTTGGATCTAATTTTGTGATCAAGCAAGATGAATCCAAGGTATACTAGATCACTAAAATGATTATTTTGGGCAATTTTCTTTTCAGATAAGCAAGATATACCCTCAAGAATGTAAATAATGATACATTTTATCATAATCAAACAATGTAAAAGCAAATTTTTGATGTCATCTTTTCCCTTGAACTGTGCGCTCTGACAGAACCACGGCAGAATATCGTCTTTGACTCAGGACGTTTGAATGATCATAACTTCCATTTAAATTGACATAATAACTTCATCTAAAAAACAAAACTACTTATTTTTATCATAGCTATCAATTTCCTACCATATAAAATACATACAATAAGGTCTTAATTGATAGGTAAGTGCCCAACATTGGGGAGGTTGGGATAAGTGTCCAGAGATAATCTCGCCAAAAAAGTTTGCAGGGTCTGTCAAACATACTGCAGCCCCTTAGAAAAAGAAAATGAAAACATTTTCTAGATCATTTTTAACCATAGAACAGGTGGGAACCATTTATTTTTAGGTGCTCAATGATCTTCTCATAATAAAATGGTTCTAAACTTTTAGTTGAACTTTGATGGGGTCAAAGGCAAAATTCCCTGCATTAAACCTTTTCCAAAAAATAATCATTTTAAAGGTCTAGCCAAGCCTGTTAAAATGAGCCCTTGTTTGTAAAGATCCTCCAGTAAATAGTTTCAGAATAAGCTTGCAAAGAAAGGAGAGTTTAACACAACCCAGTTTCAGCTTTATCACAGTTTCACACCTCTCCTGCAGCAGACTCACACAGTGGAGGTATTTCAGTGCCTACATTATCATTTATCAGTAGGATAAATGTTAATTCTGATGGCAAGTACACAAATTATAAGAAACCTCTGGTAGTTATCATAGTTTGAACAAATTAACCTAGTTAATTAGGTCAAAGGTCAATCATAAGTATAGGTCACAGGTCAAATGGGCATAGAGGAACAAGGGCATGATATCTGAATAATATATACTGAAAATTTCATGCAAAAATATGAATTATTGACTGAGTTATGTTAAAAAAACCTCTTTCCTCTGTCTATTCTGGCCCTATCTGGATTCCATTTTGATAACAGTCCTGATATCAGCTTAACCATTGTGTCAATGGGGATCAAGTGTCCATCAATTTTGGATCTTAGATTAAGATTGCTCGGGAAATATATACAGTAGAAAGACAATCTAAACAGATCTGAAAAGCTGGCAATGAGCTCTACAGGACAGGGCCCATAATCAAATGTTTCAAACAATTAAAAAAATTTATGCAAGTCCCTACCTACAAGGCTACATGGCCCACCTACTAGGCCAGACGATGACAGCCTCTCGCTCCTGCTAACGGCTGACAGCAAAGTTGGCTGGCCTCATAGACAACAAATAACTCAAGCAAAAATACATTTTTCTCTCAACCTCCTTCTTCAAACTTCTCATATGCCTAATGTAACATATGATTCTGCTTTTGCAATACTTAATCTTAACTTTTATTGTCTTGATGATCCATATTTTAATAAAATTTAGAAATTTGAGGCCATGATCTTAAACTTGGCACAGTGCCAAGCAAAGGCTTTTGCTGCAGCCAGCAGATATAAAAAAGAGGACTGTAAGTCAATAAAAGCTTCTATCTTTCCATCCAAGCACATGTGGCAAGTAAAATTTATCTCAAGTTGAATACGAGAGCCCCATAGGCTTAACCAAGAAACTCTGTATCACACCCCACAGTGTGATAACCCTTCCCCGTATCACACTCCCTGGGAAAACATCCAAAACGGTCAAATAACTGATGATAAAATCACTTCTAATGCCGAATCAATCGAATTTTGAACATATCTGACTAAAATAACTTGAGATAAATAGACAAAGGTGCACGAGAATTGGTCAGCACTGAGGGTTATCACACGAGGCGAAGCCTCGTGTGATAACCCTCAAAGCCTCGTGTGATAACCCTCAGTGCTGACCAATTCTCGTGCACCTTTGTCTATGTATCATAGTTGTA
This sequence comes from Acholoe squamosa, assembly GCA_949317995.1. NCBI lineage: Eukaryota > Metazoa > Annelida > Polychaeta > Phyllodocida > Polynoidae > Acholoe > Acholoe squamosa. The sequence continues at coordinate 38,416,800 of OX439049.1, forward strand.
TGGCTAAAGTTTGGAAACCATACATTAAGGGGATGTTTGTTAAAATTCATTAGGTACCAATGGTACCTAATATTAAACTGCAACAAAGGCCTTTGCTCTCTGCCGCTCCCGGTAGGAAGAGTCGGCAGGGAGCTCGGCCTAGCCACCTACATGCCGCCGCCACTCCGATTCCGAACTTGGTAAACCCCCACGCACCTGCCTGCCAGTGCCAGTTTCTAGCGCGAAATGTCAAAAATAAACCCCACTGTTTTTGAAGTGTTTGAGAAGATTCAAACGCTAAAACCATAAAAACATGAATCTTACCTTAGAAGTCACCAAGTCTACATTGTGGTGAATCTGTCAGTTCGAAATCCAAGGAGTATTCGTTGAAGAAAGATTGCGGTTTGGAAAATCGTGTCTTTCCTCGCGAGCATTTGTTTTCGCTCTTTGCGGCGGAACAATGCGTACTGACGAGAAACTCGCATGTGATTGGTGAATAACTAACATTTTTTATCTCCTAAGAAAATGAAAGTAGACACACAAGTAAAATACGATCAGATTGAAACAGTATATTTTTAATAGTTACAGCAAAATAGTAAGCTTTATTCTCAATATTGAAGTTGTTTTGTAATTTGTTATGTAAAGGATTATTAACTGCGGATAAATTTCGGCTTCCGGCAGAGCGGCCGACAGATTTTCGCAGGATGGCATCTCTCATGAAGTTAGGACCAAGTCTTCGGGCCTCCCTTGGTAAGATTTATTAGACTTTGTGTGTAATACGAATTCCCGATGATGCCACTAGATGTTTGCCTACCAATTTTTTTTGTTTCAGGATCATAGCATTGTCTACAGTACATTTGTTTACGCCATGACCTTCACTCATCTGTCACTGTTGTGACTTGTGTTGATGTGCTACTGCTACTAAACTATAGTGCTAGCCTACTGAGTGAGTGACAGACACTCACTGCGTCACCCTCCTTCAGTCCTTGGCTTGTAGTTGAGTGTGGTCAAATGACATATTGGTTTCTTTGCAATTCATTGCCCCAGGTCCTCCTGGGTCATTGGCGGCGCCTTTTCAGTCAAAAACTGATGATCATGAATTGGAACTTAAGATTGGAATTGCTCATCGAAATTGGGGGATAATCATGGAAACATGTTCCTGTAGGGTCTAGTCTTTCATTGTACGTGCACAATTCTCCAAAGGGAATTTTTTTTTTACCTATGAAAAAGGGTCAAGAAAAAAACTGACATGTTTGACCTACTATCTGATGAAAACGAGGCTCCATAGGATTGCATTGGGCAGTCGACAGGGGGTCGAAATAACACATTGACTCCTATGGGAATTAGGCAATTAAGACGTTTTTTTTTTCAGCAGGTGAGGTGGAATTCTTTGTACAGGAGGGGTTAAGACCATTGGTATATGAGTGTGTAAATTGGACCACCATTTTTTTGTTATGTTGACTGCCGCACTTCTGGTATGGAGACTTGACATAGTGGCATGTGCACATAGTGACTGGTCGTCAGATTTTATTTTATAATAACAGTAAATAGATAGGGTGTATTTGATTCAATTCAATTAATATTGCCAAACATGCATGGATTATATTCAAAAAGCCATTAGTTTCAAGTTAAATCGATAGAATCTATCATTTCTCCATCGAAAATGCTACTTCCGGCAAGGAGGCGGGTCACGCATGCACACAGAACATCAAAATCCAAAATGGCGGACAGTGAGACGATCGACTCATGGTGACATCGAAACTCAGGGCTCGACAAATCCCTGTGCCCAATGCCCGTGACTCAATAAAAAAAAACACTGGGCACAACAAAATTTTCAGATTGTACCCAATGGGCACAGCTGTCCAAAAGCTACTAAAGCCATCTTAAAACTATATGTGTTCCATTTATCTAAATATGTTATTTTTAGTATAGAAAGCAAAGGTGTTGGGCACCGACCTTGCCTATTGGGCACAACTTTTTTTTGCCCTTGTGCCCAGTGGGCACACAGTCTCCAAACTGATTTGTCGGGGCCTGAAACTGCTTGATTATAGTCAGACAAAATGGAGGAGAATTACAGTGTCTCATGCCTTTCTATGGTTAATATGGATCCTTATGCAAGACCTGGTGATATTGTGCAATGCTTAACTCGCAAGGAGAGGAGTTATTCGCCAATGAAAAATGCGAGCGATAATGGGTGCATTCTCCATAGCCTTAAGCATTGACAACTCTGACACACTGTCACTATTGTAGTGGTCAGTGAAAACGTCTCTGGAGACACCGGGATTCGAACCCGGTCTCGCTTGCAAGTCGAGCGCTCTACCGCTGAGCTACATCCCCTGGCCTGACATACCCTGTCACCAACACGGCCCCACTGACATTTCCACCTTCCAACTACCCTGGATCGGTATGGTATACATAGGGGGAGTGACACAACCAAGTGAACAGTCCCTCTGAAGGCTCTGCGCACCCGACGGGGGAACGAACCCCTACACTATATTGACAGTCCCCTACGGTAGGTAGTGGAAGACCTGGGCCAGTCGTGCATTGCATGCATTAAATCTTTCTCAGCATTTATTCTGCAGAATATATTCTTATCGATTAGCAGGAATCTAATCAACAGCCTCATATCTTTAATGCAACCTCATTATGGGTTTGTAATTCAGAGTTATTCACTCAGTTTCAGTTATGTCTTATGATTCCTAACTGATATGAGCTGTTGACTGTCGTATAGCGTTATGTAATTTTACTGGTACAAGGATAGTAAAATACGGGGTCTATTAGGCTAAAGGCCAATCCTTAGTCTACATGCTTTACAGGCTGCACCCATGGCCTCATTGAATTTAATCTAGTTTAAACAGACAAACTTGCGTATTGCACCCTGGCCACCCAGGGTATGGCAGACAACCCCCCCCCCCCACATCACACAGACACAGTAAAAGGGACCACAGACAGGGCCAACTCGAGGCTGAGGGTAGGGACAATACTTAATACAGATCCACCTTCACAAATATTCTCATCTATAGCAAATTCGATCATAAATCTTCACTTTTAGTTATAAGACGTGTCTTTAAGGTGGGAATTATATCACCTGTGTCCTGTAGAATATGGCCCAACTCAGTGACAGGGTGCGTCTTTAATGCGGGGATTTTACATTAAATTGTAGTTCTAAAATGACCAAAATATTGTAGCGGGGAGACTGGCTGACCAAGTGGCTGCTGTGCGCTCGCTCGCAGGGCAGCACCACATTCTTGGGAACGGTCCGCTGGGACACTGCACAAAAGGCAGTGTCTCGGTGCAGAGTTATATAAAAAGGATGAAATGTTTCGCCGAGGGTCAGATCCAGTGGACAGCCTGAAGCGAGCAGACATCCTCTGTTCCCCAGGGGTGATGTGATAACCATAACTAATATAAGATACAAGTTCCCAGATGGGCTTGTAGATGGTGTGGCCAAGAGTGCTAGACAGTAAAGAGTCACAGTTGTATTTTACTTGCCTGGTTGAGTTCTTTGATCATTGACAACATTCGGAAACATTACAATATGTTGCTAGGTGCATGCTATAGGATTTAGCTCAGGGTGCGTCCCATATACGAGGTGCATCCTGTAAGGTTACGTGAGTGAATTGTAGTATGACCGAGATAAAAGTGTTTCTTTTTTTTCAGAGATCTAGATCTATTCCATACATTTGAAATTTAGCATTTGAGCAATACTTCAGTGTTTACAATTCCAATAAGCCTGTTGCATCTATTACAGTGGGGTCCCGTGGTCAGGCTCTTACCGCAGTCAGACACAACACGACACAGGCAGAGGAGAAGAAGCCAGAAAAGGTGAGAAATTAAGAGAATGAATACTGGATTTGACTTGCAAGAATATGATAGACACTATCAATGCATCGCGCCGTCATCCAGACTGAAAAAAGAAAGGGCTGAATGTCCTGAAAAAAACAACAACAAAAAAAAACACTATTACTCTGCTTACTTTTAATTACAATTAGTGGGGGTCAAATCAATCAAAGTAAAGTAAAGCAAATGAAATCCAGAAATCCTTTTTCTTGTTATAAGATATCATTTTCATAGCTTATGGATATTGTCATTGAATTTCAGACTAAGTTTGGACCGATGAAGGATGAGGACAGAATCTTCACAAACCTTTACGGTCGTCACGACTGGACCATCAAGGGTGCTATGGCCAGGGTGAGAAGTTATTTTATCAACCTATCTCCAATCCTTCTTTTTATTTTATCTCCATAAGAAATATATATTGAAAAACTCTCCCTATAGATGTAAATAACAATTCCCTCTTTTATGATACAGGGTGACTGGTTCAAGACCAAGGAGATCATCCTGAAGGGTCATGAGTGGGCACAGAAGGAGATCGTCAAGTCAGGTCTGCGGGGTCGGGGTGGCGCTGGCTTCCCAACAGGCATGAAGTGGAGCTTTATGAACAAGCCTGATGATGGCAGGTAAGGCACAAGTATACGGCTTAACTAGGCATTTTTAACCCTGTATGGCTTCATAATTCACCAGGGATTTCTTTATGTTACTTTGCTGCAACGATGCACCATTGCAGTGCTAGCAAGTAAATCACCGACCCTTTGGGATGCAGCACTGGTGCGTTAATTAACATTAAATGGTTACTAGAGTTTTAATGAGGAGTGAACTAAAAAAGGGGTAACCAGACTGCTTCATGATATATCATCTTATTTTATAAATTGCATTTATATATACATGGTATATTTTCTAACTGCTAGTTTCTATGAAAAAAAGCCAGCTCAAAGACGTGATTTCTTTTACAGCTATGCCAACATGTGAGCACTTGTTGAAATTGAACTTTGTTGATACTTTAAAGATATTTGTGGTTGAATTATTTGATAAAAGAAATGTTCAAGTTGGCATTGAGGGATACATTTATATCTTACTGCACTGTTATTCCTATAGTGCTAAATACCTTTATACAAATTGTTAAAGAGGAGATTTATCTTTGTGAAAATAACATTTGTACACATACAAAATTTCGACGTAGGTGAGAAAATATAAACATTAAAACATTGTGATCTTATGATAATTGTTACATTGACAGACCTAAGTACTTGGTAGTAAATGCTGATGAGGGAGAGCCTGGTACATGTAAGGATAGAGAGATCATGCGGCACGACCCCCACAAGCTGGTCGAGGGCTGCCTGGTATCCGGAGCGGCCATGGGTGCACGGGCTGCCTACATCTACATCAGAGGAGAATTCTACAATGAAGCCTCCAACATGCAGGTTGCCATTAACGAGGTGAGTGATTAAATAGGATGGACTGAAAAAGGTAACACAACATTGGCATCACTTAGAACTACTATCCCCAATGCAATATTGGTCCCACCAATAGTGGAGGGAAGTCGAGTGAATGTGTTTGCAAATCTGAACTTGGCAAGAAGTGACTTGGAGGTTTTTGCCAATGATCTGGTTTCATGGTAAAATGTGATGGGTTATATTTGGTATAGTATAGCAGTTTAACGAAATAAAATTTGTAGACTTTTGATAACGGAAACGACTATAGCAAAAACATACAACTAATATCAAAAGTACATAAAATGCCCAAGCTCTCTCTACATTGAAACACCTTACGCCCCAAGACCCTAGGGAAAACAACATTTGAGAATTTTAAGAGAAAGGAAAAAAGGTATTACATGTTTATTGTGAATGTCATAATTAATATCATGGTTTGTTTAACAGGCTTACAAGGCTGGTTTCCTGGGTAAGAATGCCTGCGGTTCCGGCTACGACTTTGATGTCTACATGCACCGTGGTGCTGGTGCCTATGTCTGTGGTGAGGAAACGGTGAGTTAACGCTGAATGTACGGCCAAGGGTCAGATAGCATACATTGAACTTGGCATAATGGTTAGCCATGATAGGATTTGAATGACAATCTATGTGTAGCTTAAGCAGCCAGGAGTCTCATTATGCCAGTGGTAGAAATGTGCCAACTCACCCAGACTCCGATCAGAATCAGTCATTTCATATACATACGCAGAGGTTTTGTAGCCAGATGAGATTGTTTACTCGGCAGCGATAGTAAAAAATATCCATGTATACTGGCCTGTTGAACGATGACATTTGTTAATTGATACTTTACCTGTGATATATTTACCTGCAGTCACTGATTGAGTCCCTAGAGGGTAAGGCTGGAAAGCCCCGTCTGAAGCCCCCATTCCCTGCTGATGTGGGTGTCTTTGGCTGCCCGACAACAGTCAACAATGTAGAGACAATTGCTGTTGCCCCGACCATTCTGCGGCGTGGCGGGGATTGGTTTGCCAGCATGGGACGTGAACGTAACAGGGGAACCAAGGTGAGAACTCGGAAGAGTCAGAGAAATAAAGTAAATTAAGTCTAAAACAGTTGCACTCTGTATAATTCACACTTTTGTGAGAAATCGATCAGCGACACCTGGGATTTGAAATTTTGCAATTTGTTTGGGTTGACTATACTTGAATGAAAAACCTTGCATATATGATGTACCTAGACATTGGGAAGGTCATGAAAGCATCAATGTCTGAGTATTTGATTTATATATAAACCATGGTTTTACAATAGGTCCTGGTCGTGGAAAGTGACTATCATTCTCATTATAGCAACAAACTAAGTGTAGACCCCACTGATTTGAGCCTGCCGTTCAAACCTCTTTGTACCTGATCCTTTTTAGAACTTTTCACAGAAAAGTGGAAACATTAATTCAATGTTACAATGACTGTTTTTCAGCTGTTCAACATCTCAGGCCAGGTGGTGAACCCATGTACCTTTGAGGAGGAGATGTCGATGCCACTCAAAGAGATGATCGAGCGCCATGCAGGCGGTGTTATTGGAGGTTGGGACAACCTTCTTGCAGTTATCCCCGGAGGCTCCTCCACACCAGTCATCCCAAAAGAGTGAGTAGTGACTTGATGTAGTTAAATAAAAACATGAAATAATGGTAGTAAAAGATGCATGTGCCCTAAATACCGGATGATATATACGTCCACATGGATGTTCTTAGCTGACTTGCTATGGAATATTTGTTTCATGCCCTACCCTAAAAAACCCTCATTTACACGTCTTCTAGAAGACTGTATTTTCAACATCAATTTATTATCATAAATACTCTTTATATCCCATTGTTTTTCATGACCCAATAAAACACTTTAAAAAATTGAACAATCGAATACAATGTAGTAACGGTACTTAGGAACCTTTATCTTGTGAATGCCTTAAAGATTATAAAATTCTCTCTATGACCTATTATAGTGTATGTGACACGGTGCTGATGGACTTTGACGATCTTGTGAAACACCAGACCGCTCTAGGTACGGCAGCTGTCATCGTTATGAACAAACAGGCAGATGTAGTCAAAATGATCAGTCGGCTCATGGACTTCTACCACCACGAGAGCTGCGGACAGGTAAATGACTACTGCCTTTAGTCTAAAGTCATGGACCCTGCAACGATTGATAGAGGTCATTTAATGAAAATGTCATCTTCATTTCCAAATCACTCTACTTGTATAGTTCCTGAGCCTCATCTAGGGTTAACAGTTTGAGTATCTGTCACTGACTAACATATTGAATATGTCAAATATCTCGGTATCAGCCACAGTCAGACCTTTTCAAGCTCATAGAAATTTATTTTGGGTCTGATTTGATTGAAAAATGTAGGTTTAGTTTAAAGGACCTTCAAAGAGTTGGAACGTTCCTTACTCAAATTCAGACTTATTGAGCAAGACCACCCTTGTAAAGCCAACTGCTTTGAGAAAAAAAATACATGTACTGAAGTTTATCTAGACATGAACCCACTAAAATTATGTGTCCATTCAAGTTCCAGGTATCAATACAACAATATATTCTTCTTTTTTTTTCAGTGCACACCATGCCGGGAGGGAATCACATGGTTGGCTAAGATCATGCATCGCATGGGTGAGTATTACAAATAATCTTGATGAAGTGGTTGAGGAAACCGGGTAGCTTCTCAAAGGGTAGTAAAATACGGGGTAATTGTTATTTCATTGTCGACTCAACTGGAAAACCTATGAAAACTGATTATATATGAACCTATTAAAATGTAAATAGTTCACAGTTTTTTTTCAAATTACCCAGTAGCAATTGTTATGGAACCTTGGTATGTCTCAATGCGTCCAAAATCGTGAATATTTATCCAAAAGGTTCCAATATAGGGCTGTGCTTAGTATGATAAACATACTAAAGATCTGCCAAAGATTGGGATGCGCCTCTTAAGTGAGGATTTTATACTGTGGAACAGTGTCAAAATGACTCAAATTTGACACTAGATGTGCCTTGTAGGATCCGCCTGATTTGGGAGATGCTTCTTACGTTTGTGGTGTGCCTTATATATGCGAGTTATCACGATACACATATATACCATTTGCGTCTAAAAAAGAATTAGTGATAAAAATTCTTAGAACAACCTTCCCTAATTCCATGCTGTTCCTTGCCACATGTTTCAGTAACGGGTAACGCGCGTCCAGCAGAGATTGACCAGATGTATGAACTGAGTAAGCAGGTTGAGGGACACACCATCTGCGCGCTCGGTGACGGAGCAGCATGGCCCGTACAGGTACGTCAAAATGTATAATCAGGCATTCCGGACCACCTAGACTCAAAGCTTTAATTTCCAATCTACATTTAACATAAGCTCCTTAGAATGCTATTATGTAAGCGGTTATCTCCTCAAAGACTTCTAATTCCCCCAAAAGACTTTCAATTCATAAACTCTCATTTTTAAGTGGAGCTCTTTAAATTTCCTTGAATCTTTGGACTTGCCTGATCAGAGCATTAGACGGTTGACTTCGAGTAGTAGAATGTTTAGATATTCACCATCATACATGTATTTACAATAATGTGAAAGATTATAACCTCAAACGTTTCTCCATTCAGGGACTTGTACGTCACTTCAGACCCGAACTAGAGGCACGTATTAAGGCCTATTCAGAGAAGCACGGCCCACAAGAGGCACATGCATAGACTATTATGTAATTCACAAACACTATGTACTGATGAGAACACACAAAAAGACGAAAGAGTGTGAAAAGGGGACAGCCACGTTTTGCTTTGAATCCTTTCAAATCGCTGTTCAGCGATAGAATATTTTAAGAGTCGGAGTGATGTATGGCTGGCATTGGGAGCCGCATGGAGAGGCAAAGCAGCCTTGTAAATATATGAAAGTTAAAATAAAGGAAAAAAAAAGACATGGATAATTGTGCTGTTTGTTGATCTGAGCTCCCTGGCACATCTGGTGGTACCTACTCTCCTGGGTACACCTCCTAGTAGTATTGTAATATAGTTGTGTAATAAACAAATGAGAAATGTGGCATTGGAACTTGGATTTTTTTTTGTTATATCAATAAAGGATAGGCTGTGCTTCACATGTTCATATCGTCGCCCTAGTGCAAGAAGGCTGTAACTGACATTAAAACTTCCTTCTGTTTTAACATCTATTGACCTGCAACTATGAAAGTACTGAAGCTCAGTCTATAGATATGTGTGCCTACAGGACCCAGAGAACAGTAGTTAAGGCCACACCAAAAAAACAAGTTGGTCTACGGATTTTGGTTTTGCAAAAATGGTGCGAGCGAGCGAATTTTTTTCTTTTTTTCAAGAATTCTTTTGCGTCCCAAACATCACAAAGAGAAAACTTGTAGAAACTGAAGCGTATATATATACATGGGTTGGTCGGGCTTCCCTAGCCCACTTAAAAGGGTCTATGTCTTCTCTTTTCTATCCCCTCGGATGTGTGTGGTGCACATATGCGCGGGCACCAACACATTTCCCTGAAATAGTAATGCAGTTCTCGCCTTGAATATGACCTTAGCTGTCGAAATGGCGTTAAACACCTATTACTCACTCACATGGGTTGGTCAAAAGCTTTTTATTTTGATTGAAATTTCTACCTGTCATTGCAATTAAAAGAAAGTATCATATAGTGTCCAAACTAATGGAATGGCAATTTGGAGCAACTAGAACTTGGATTTGCAATTTACAATCAACAAGGGATTGGTATTGAACTGCATAGTACATTGTCCAGGTCTATGGTAATAACTTAATTGACTTATCTCTCACTTTAAAGCCATAGTATATGCATAATTATTCTTTTTAAGTTTTACCATAAATCACCGATTCGGACCCAGTTAGAATTGCTAATAAACTTTCCAAGGACTGACCCCATTCACAAATTCCACTACCCCATTCGTTGAAAATCTTAAAACTTGGTAAGTAAAAGGGTAGGCTGGTCCCCGGCCCCACCTCCCTCGCTCTGTTTACCGAGCGAGGGAGGTGGGGCCGGGAACCAGCCAAGTAATAGGGTAGATGGTTGATATAATGCTTAGTGTGTGCCACATTGATTCTCTATGTGCAAAGTGACAAAACCCATAATGCACCTACGAGAAGTTAGGCAATTCACACTCCTCGGCCTGTCAAATCACTTTTCTCTGTGATATGAACACTTGTACGGTTATTTCTCTCACTGGCCTGCAGGTGTCCCCACATCAGAACACTTTCACCACACTCAGTAACACAAGCCTTCACAGACTAAAGGGCCATAAGAAAAACGCCGTACAGCACTTGACATAGCAAGCACCCACTCCCTAGAAAGTGCCCTCCTCATTGGGGATCCTCTTAGGTTAGAAATGGACAAAATTATCTACGATTTTGGAGACCCAAGATACCTTTGAGTTGAAGTTTGGCATAAGGTACCAATTTAACATTTCTGTGTAGGCACGAATGATGGACGCCTTTCGCATCTAAAAAGGTTTGACGGCTCATTCAGTTATGAAAACTGAAGGTTACTGATAAAAATCATGAAGGTTCTTTTTTTATGTTTTACTCCTCATTTTGCGGTGGTATTCCTGACATTTATACAATTGCCTTTCTTTTGATACCTGACATTTCTTTTCAGAGGTATTTCACACCTCTCTAGCTACAAACAAAAGATCTCAACTTAATGCGACATACAGAAACTGACACAAATCTGATTTTAATTGATTTTATTTCGGAATGATCACATTCTCATCTGACACCATACGCTTCGTGTTGAATAACATTTTACCCTTTCTACACTCAATCCAACCATACTATACTGTCGTCACGTGACCAGCTTCGGTCGTATCTCATCGGTTACGGAAATACCCGAAGTATTCCCGAGGTAAAACTATACAATCTGTTGCACACATGTAAAAAAAGACTTTGGGAAATTTTAAGTTGAATATCTCCATGACTATAATAAGTATCTCCGTGTCTTTACCCCTGTCTTCACCATGAGACTAGTTCCACTTATAAAATCTCCTTTGATAACTGCTCACAGTATTACAACCTTTTGTAACAGCATGAGTCTAAATACACATGATGTTTTAAAACATTATGTATTAAAACAAGCCAGCACTTCAGTCGAAATTTCGTTATCCCAACCTTTCACCAGTGAAAGGTTGGGATAACGAAGTTGATACAAATATATCGCGTTTCTTGGTTAACTCCCACAACGCAGTTGAACTTGACTTAGAAAAACTTAAAATCACTGAAAAAGAAAAACAAAAGAAAATAACACCTTTCATATAAAAAGGTAGCGCTAGCAGCGACTATAGTTTGTATAGGAATGGCATATAGGTCTGTCTTTCTAGGAACTATACTTTCTGGCTACTCCCATGGCCAGATAACTCATGTGGCCACTGCCCTTAAAGGGCTACCGGTGTAGAGTGCCCTGAGACCAAGTGCATCATACGAGGTGTGACTTGCTTTGATGTATAAGTTACACCCTTAATGCAGGGTACTTCGCTAGTATAAAAATGTGCCATACATAATCTAGCAAAAACTTTTTTTTTTTATTTATTTTTGTGTGGTGAGGACGTGCCAACTAGCCCTGTCAGAATTAATCTAGCAAAAACCGTGGCTTCTGTTGAAAAAGAAAAAAATATATATTGGCGTCCTCATAATAGCATTTGCATACATCATACGAAGTATTTATTTTACAAACACACAAAAAAGAGTGAGCTTTTGATATTTCCTCCATACTCTCTCAAATTATTATGTCCAAACAAAGCAATATTTCACTGTGCAATATACAAAGGCATCGTATAAAGCCAAATGTGGGAAAAAAAAACCATGATACAACATACACTTGCTAATCAAGGAAAGGTTATCAGATATTTGGACACTTTGTTGTCAATACACTTTCTTTATATTAGCAATAGTTAGGTTATTAATTCACTTAATACGGCTTTGGCAAGAAACAGCACCTGTTATAATGAACGACAATATACACAGGCTTTATTTGCTTAACCATATGTTGTAACCGTTTTGTGTTATAAAACTTGTATGTATACATATCTGTGCCAATAGATTAATATATGTTTATTTTCACTCAACCGCGATGGGAGCTAGGTACTAGGAGTACAAGTGTTAAAAACGCCTATCAATATTTTGTAGAGGTTGATTTGATTGTTGGAGCTAATGCTGTGAAACTCTGTGAAAAGTGCTATTGAAATATGTACGAAAAACAATAACATACAAATCAAAACACATATACCACCATATGAAGCTCAAAAAGTTCTGATCTTACACACTGATAACACTCACATTCTTGAATTAAAGATGCAATTTCAACTAAAGCGGCTTTTTGGAAAGTGATCAATCAATCAATCTGTGGTCAATGTGTCCCTATTGAATGGCACTTACCACTTTGGTATTAGTGTCCCCTGTATGTGTAAAGAGAAGACACTTAGATGCAGAATACCTCTTTCCTATGGCGGGAAATGTGAGTCAAATTCCTGACCAGTCTGGGACTAGAACATAAGGAGGCTCCACCAGCTTGTCCTCTATCATAATAGCTATGTATATATCAACAACCCAAAGGAAAACTCCATGAGACCTATTACAAAGGTTCCATTTACCTTGTTGATATACTAAGTGCAACTCTTGACCACAAGGTGCCACTATTGAGCCATGTAGGTACCTATACTAAAGAGCTGACCACTCATCCATGACACACCAAAACAGTGCTATGTTATCCACCTGTTTTAGTGTTGACCTACACTAAAACTTTTATGTAATCAGGTGCATATTTCATGCTGAAATACATAGCACATTGTTTCAAAACTATGGGAGGCTTTATAGAAAGGCACAACTCATACAAATATGGGATAACTGATAAATAACAGAATTTTAGTTGGGATACGATCTTTAAATACATACTGAAAATCGATACATAACGAATTTGCTCACCATTTTCATTATTTTTATCATATTGCAAGGGACATAAACCTGCGCAATACACGGGGTAAAGCGAAATGCTTGCGTAGTGTAATGCCCAAAGTCAATATAATGTAAATAATGAAAAATATGAGTTAACAATCTAATACTTGTCTCACCCTGCAAATACTATTATCACACACAGCTACTGGTACTCACTCACTAATAGGGGATATATACCGATACGTAACACAGCAGTCCCCGCACATCACAGACCACTCATTACTATTTTACCGTCTTTACCTCTGTAAGGTTCTCCACACACTGAAACCACACGTGTGTCACCAGCGTACTTTTCACTGCCTATAGTGTTTAACTTACTAAACTGTTACTGAAATGGTTGATATTTTGGAGGCATTTTTAAAGTTTTAATTTTTATGTCAGGTCCCCTGTTTTTGTCGGGTGGCTCCCTGCATCAAGTTAAGACCAGAATCGCTAGACTAATTCAATATGTACATGTATGTGTACATTCCTTCTATATGAAATTCTTGACATCTCAGGGCTGCAGCCCTGGTATTTCTCAGTCTGTGGAGAACCCTGATTTTACTACCGTGTCTGCTACTTAGTCTCAGAATCCCCCAGAACTAGGGCCTTTCCTTTTCAAGCGCTCATTTCAGGCATTCAGTATGGGAATGACAGAATCCATATTGACCTGACTTTTGGGGTCCCCTATTCCAATTCTGGAGGATCCTGATAACTATATCGCTATATTCTACCCTCCCCATACCTTGTGATATTATGGCTATCTGCTCCCTGTTACTTCGGCTACCTCCAGCCAGTGAAAAGGGCATGTACCATATTCTCATAGACTACAAAGGTGATGCAACACGCGGGCACCACCCGCAGCAGACTCGGGGCCAGGCCTTTGTAAAAGCCTCTCACTCCTTCCAGCCTACAATAAACAAAGACAAGACAGCCTAATTAGACCAGCAGCCAACCGACAACCAAGACAGCATGGTAGGGGTGGGAAGTTTACATGTAAAGATGCTAACAGATGAGGGTTTCCAAGCATTCAGAGAGATGCCAATCTAGGATTTTGTCTGTCCATAAAACCTGGAGATTAGAACTATCATGGCTGTCCTTCTCTTTAGTATAGTTAGTGTTTTGAATCAATTGAGGAGCGATAATTGACCTCGACCTAGTGATGTGACCTTGTTTCCCCAACACTGATTCGCCCGTGCTAAGAAAACACCAGGCGACACAATCTGGGGATAAAAGTTGATAATGAATTACCAAAGTAAAAACTTAGTTTTCTTCTAAAGTTCGATAAAATCAAAAACTGAACTCAGTATATGGTCAGACAAAATATTCATCTACTTACTGGTCACTGCTCTCCAAATTTGACTTGTATAACACTATATTGGTAAACTACCATTGTGACCCCTTACGTATAAAATCAAATCATTCCTTTACTGCTTTCCAAAAGTGAATGGCATACCTGTACTGGCATTAAGTTTCTTTAAGGGGAGGGAGGTGTGAGGTAGGTTTCTTAATACAATCTAAAAGAGTTCTGCAGACAAAACCAGCTTATTCTATGGCATGATCCTATAGCTGACAGATAGGAAACACCTTAAGTACTAAACACTATTTTTAGAAATACATTTTGAATCCAATGAAAACAATCTCCTACTCTATGTGAATATGTGCACGATAAGGAAAACTAAAAGAGATTCTAGGAATTCTAGGATTCAAGGCACCCACCGATATACATTTTTTGTATGCAGAAATGACTATACCGGTATTATATATTTAAGACCACTGATTAGGGCATATCCCTGTGTCCCCTCATCAATTCTTTATAGCATATAAGGTTTCGATGACTATGCGCCATTTTGTCGGATACAGTGCGACAAACTAGAGTTACCATAGCGCTAATACTCGCCATCATAATTTGACAAACACTCTAAGTGTCCATGATGACACATTTACATTGCAAAAAAGATTTAGATCTATATTTCGATTCCCCTTTCAAAAATTGGCATACGCAAAGACAAAATCGGAGAGGAATTTCTTATAAATATGGAAGCACTTTGGCACGTTGTAAGTAGTAAATAACAAGAATCCAATGGAATGTTTCCCCTTATACTCCTGGGCAGGTCATGTAGTCTTTTACCTGGAAAGCTCAAGACTTTAACCAGGTTAATACATCCGATTTGAGTGAACAAACAATAAGTGACCTCGGCTTAAGTTAATGATTGAGTTCATTGCTTTTGCTTAATACTTCAAAGCGTTTTGATAAAACCTTGAAGCATGAAAAGCAAACTGTGTAAAGCAATGAACTGGTCTATAAAAGTAAGTACCGTAATATCTCGCGTATAAGACGCGTCTTATATGCCAAACAAAAGGCTTGTGCGTCTTATAGCTTTCTCTCAAGTTGGGGGTGCGTCTCATACGCGGGGTATTTTTACTATAGAACAGTACTAAACTTACAAAAGTCTGACCTTAAAGGTGCGTCTTATACGTGAATTAGTCTTCCCTGTGTTGGGGGTGCATCTTATACGCGCACCGCGTCTTCTACGAGAGAGATTACGGTAACTATCATACCCTTATCATATACATCCTATACATCTTGGATAATGTTGACCCTTAAAATACACTCTTCATGAAAGAATTAAGTGGTTTGTCACAGCTTTTTAAAAACTACAAGTAAAACAATCCACAACCTTTTAAATCAATACAAGAAAACAGAGACATAAGAAGACTCTTAGAAAGCCAACACCGGAGATCTGAATGATGTGTGCGAGGGAATGGTCATACAATCAAGAAAAAGCTGAGTTTCCAAATCTTGAGTGCCGAAGAGAATAACTTCACAAGTCTTACTGTACTGCACCCAAGAGACAAGAAAATGGATATACCCATAGAGATTTGGCAAGTAGATCTCGGTATAAATAGAAAGCCTTATAAATCTATAACTTCATTCATTTAAAATTGCTAATAGAAATATGATAGAAAGCATTAACACTATACAAGGTTCAGCCAGGCATCTTTTGGCGTCTTCATTGCATGAGCCATAATATGAATGTAACAGCCGCTTTGCGTTATTCACAGCAGGAAAGGGTTTTAACGCGTTAACTGAATATGTACAACAGCTTTTATCCACCCACTCGTTTTTACCCTTGAACAATATGATTGTATTATTTTTTTTTTGTAACTGTGGTCTATACAACGTTTTTCAAACGTCAATTTCATGTCAAGAAAGACATTATTGATATGATATCATTGTCATAATGACGTTTGATATTACATCTGATGACATTTTTACCATACATATCCTCTGATTTCTGACAACCTAAATCAGTTGATAGACAACCACGTGAAAGTAAAGACGAAGGTATATATTCATCTCCTCTGACAACAAATAAATAGCTAACAGGGCTCCCACTACTTTGCAGTTAAAGGTTTCCCTGAAAATCAGATAAAAATCAAGGGGGAGGGCAAATTTTCACAAACTTGATGCATGGATGCGTGATGTTTTTTTGTGCATTTGCATAAAACCTCAAACCCCGCTCTTTATTGAATTATATGCAACTGCTTAATTAGTGAAGATCTCTTTTATCTGAATTTCAACCGACCAGTAGGAACCCTGAGGTCATCCCCCTCCCCTGAAACCAACGAGGCCAATGAAACACCATCTAAAAACCCTGCTCATAAAAGCTTTCCAATGTTGTCGTGCTACTAGAAACCCTGGTCAGTGCAAATTGTCTAATGATACAACATCAAGTTTCAATCAATTACCGGTGAGTCATAGAAGTAGTACTTCAGACGCCAACAGCAAATAGTACTTCAAACGCCAACAGCAATAAAAATTATATTTTGTAGCAACGACTCAGGAGTAAATGATCAAATTTGGGTTATTTACATAGAAGCTTGTGTGGGGCAAATTTAATGCCATAGCTTTTGCAATATATCAAAATGAGTCATTATACGTCTTTGACGCTCTAATACTGCGACTATTGACATTCCCTAGATATCTATAAATACTACACTATGCCGTATCCTCGTCATAATTCTGCAGAGCCCTGCTCTGATGTCATGTTGGTCTTTTTGCCTGAGACTGTTCTGTCAGCGACTAGGTCAGACGTTCCATGGACTCGGAGGAGCTGTTGTCGCTCTTCCTCCTCCTGACGGAGTCGGCGTCGGAGTCCGACTGTGTGTGTGACGTGCTCATAGACCAGAAAGACTATGCAAATGTTGGGTGTGACATGTAACAGGTAGGGACTGAGGCCCTTGAAGAAACCCCGCCACTTCTCTCTCCTAAACATAGGGGAAAACACAGCGCAATCAAAACCTCACCCTACTCCCAGTAACAAAACAGATACAAAATAACATGCGTCTAACCAAGCGTATTCAGATCTTTGGATGCCAGATGGATATAATTTTGCCCGGCTTAAAGATCTTGAAATTTCTAATGGGTGCAGAAAAATAGTACAAATGCAAAACATAATGCACGTTTATCCCGTGAATGAGAAAAAATTATTATTTTTTTCCTGAAAATCGATAATAAGTAACTATTAATAGATAACATTGTTTGTCCAAACTAAGAAGAGCTCGGACATGGCCAGATTTGAGATTTATGACTAATTAGTACCATAACAATGTTCATCGCTTCCATAGCCTACCTGTATCTAACAAATAATTCAGTGGTACCTTTCTTAAAACAAAAGCTCAATCTAAGACTGACACCTTACAAATCAGTCCACGGGTAAGATTTGAACAATCTGTGACGAGAAACTAGGTGGCGATTGGTAATACCCGGGTACGATAGTCCCTGTATAGAGGTATTTACCCTCGCTGTTTGTTCCATTCTGCTCCTCTAACCCCCTACCCCCCTGTTTTTTTTCTCAAGTATAAACTCATTCATCTCTATTGTCAGCGTTAATCCATACGAGGCCAATCTCTTTCATAATCTTAGAATTAAATTTTCTAATAGAATCTACACAGAAGACTGATTTCTACAAGTTTGGTATACCTTTCCATTCCATGAAAAGCTGGCTTTAGAAACCTGGAAACAATCCAGTTACTTAACACAGTGCAGAGGTCTTCTAAGGTTGGACAAACTGTGGTGTTTTTTTTCTGACAAGAGTAGTAGGAGATTGTTTTCATTTTGTTGATACAGAGTAGAATACTTTACCAAAGCACTCAAAGTGGTAACATTATTGCACAGGGTATTCTAGGTGATGATATATATGTGACATGTACTGGGAATAGGGACCTTAATACACCCTGCACTAAGGGCCTTTTTCGAAGATCCTGTCACACACCAGAAATGCATTAGCCTCCAATTGGAAGATTAAATTAAATGTTGATCAGCCATTCCTTTTTTTCTTTCAATATTCCAAGTAAAAGAGCTTGATTGCTGACTTGCTACAAAACATTTGAAATTTTACCCTGTACTGCAGTAATGTTACCGTTATCAGTACTTCTTGTTTCATATCTAACTACAACAAACCTGTAAGTCTGGATAATGACGTCAGTGACACCCGTATATGCCCGGTGTTGATCCTGGAGTCGAGAACGCACCACTTGGTACGGGTATGTGATTGACGCCGCAAACACTTTCGAGAGAGCGGCAAAACTGAGGTACTCAAATGTGTTCTGAAACACAAGTGTACAAACATAGCAGTGGCAATTAAACTCAGCGTTTGGACACATAAATCTTTAAATAAACTATTTGGCCATGACATAAATTCTGATACAGGCAATTCTCTTTGAAAAATCGCCTGCTATCCGTAATTCTCTTACTCTACATGTTTACAGGAGTACCAGTTTTAGAATAAAATCTCGGCGGTGTATTTAACGGCATAAGCTTCAAACCTTAAATAACAAACAATGTAACTTGGGCTAAAATCCTATAAAAAATAAATGAATAAAAAGATATGTAAGACAGCAAAAAACACATAGAATTTTAAAAGTAGTTACAATTCTAGACTACCGTAACCTCCTGCATATAAGGTGCATCTGGAGCTTGATTTTTGGTGGTTTAATACTGTTCTATAGTAAAAGTAGCCTGCCTATAATACGCACCCTGACTTAAGGTTGTTTTTATAAGTCACAGGAGGCCTCAGATTGGTGCATAAGATGCGCCTTATATGCAAGAGATTACGGTATGTTCAGAGTGATTCCGGTAGCGGTGGTTACTTACAAAGCGGGTGTCTAGAGGGACTTTGCGGTAAGCGTTATACATCTTCTTGAGCTCCTCATATGCCATGAACTGAAGTGCTCCGTGACTCACACCAAACATGCCCGGGAGGAAGCCCTGAAAGAAGTGAGACCTTCATTTAGTGTGCTTCAGGAGGCAAAAGAATGTCTTTTTAGGTATATACAAGTTCACTATGGTACAAGTGCATGTTTTCAAGTTTGCTGCCCAGATACTGGAGTGCCATCACAGAAGGGTGTGTTGATATTTCTAATCAAAAGTTGGAGTCATTGCTAACTTGACTTTGGGCAGTTTCAGACGGCACGTAGTTACTGCTAGTTAACAGCCTCTATTAAAATCGTGAAAATATTGACATTTTTTTTTTAAGTTTGGGGGTATTAAACGGCTTATTACATGTATGATACACTGATTAGAGAAAATGATGGCATTATTCCCAAACATACCTTGTAGAGCCCTCTCATTCCTTCTACTCTGTATGTTTTCCTAAAGCAGTCAATGAGTCCGGTGTAGTAAGTGTTTGATGACTTCGCGGGTACAGTCGACTGTGGGGCGCTATGCACGCGGTCGTACTGTAGACAAAGTCTCGTCTTAATAACCCAGATGGGGTTGGTAAGAACTAGTGTCATCACTCCCGCCTCTGCTGCGGCCACCATGTGTTGACCAGAGGACAGAACCTGGGGCCCATCTGCTGGCATGCTCCACGACTTCAGGGCATTATAGCTGTGCAGAAAATAAGAGTGTTGGACTGTGGTTAGAAATCTGTGATGGACAGTGGTTAGAAATATGGGGCAATGTCTATGGAGAGAATAGTCTTAATATAGATTTTTTTAAATGACATAGATCTCTCGATACAGTATAGGCAAAGAACTGTTTCAACCGACATGATACCACCCTAAAGCTCATTTCCCAGAGCAGGGACCGCAAGGAACTAGAGCCAACATCTACATTGGGCTTGGTTCTTCCATGACTGTTCTCTCCATGACTTCTCAACACAGTACTTACAAGAGAAAGTAGAGTCCCCAGGAGGCACCAGCTCCCCACACGTTAGGGAGGACGCCCTGGTAGAGACCACGTATCCCATTCTGCCGCTGGATGGTGGAAAGCGCATGGTAGATACCCTGGTACTGGGGGCGGTTTGTAGCCACTGTCACTCCCTCATTTACTGAAACAGACAATAAAATATTTGAAGATACTTGAATTATACATTACTTCGTCAGAACTTAACAGAGGGGGATGTGTGCAATATCAATAATTTTGTGAATACTCATAAAATGTGTAAGGATAGGGCATTGCCCTAAAATGATCTATGGGCAACTGTGTTCTATGTGCTATGCTAAACTATACTTTAACTAATTGCTGACAAAAAGTGAGGCCCTTACTGGCATTCTCCCACTTTAAGTCGCTAAAGAATAGATTAAGTCATGATAACTCTTGAAAACTAAAGAAAATTAGATGGTGAATGAAAAAGAAGGAATCTAAATGAAGGAAATGGAATGGCTTGTTCTGTGTATTCCTCTTTAATGTGAATGTGATAGTGGTAGAAGGGCATTCTTAACTGAATAAGGGTCATCTTGACTATTGTAAATAGTTACTGAATAAGGGTCATTACCCTTATTCAGTAAATGTTTGTAATCATGAAGATGACCCTTATTCAGTAACTAAAAACCCATGATCTAGTTCTATTTGAAACATTTTTTCTCATCCTTATTGAGTTGCACATATAAGATAGAATGGAAGCTTGCCTCGCAGGGCTATCAAAATGGTATAGAATAGAAGCTTGCCCCGCAGGGCTATCAATATGGTATAGAATAGAAGCTTGCCCCGCAGGGCTACTAATATGGAATAGAAAAGAAGTTGCCCCGCAGGGCTACTAATATGGAATAGAAAAGAAGCTTGCCCCGCAGGGCTATTGAATTTGAATGACTAGCCCTGCGAGGCAAAATTCTATTCTATTCCATTAAAGTAGCCCTGCGGGGCAAGCTTCTTTTCTATTCCATATTAGTAGCCCTGCGGGGCAAGCTTCTATGCTAATCTATTCTTCTGTTTAAGTTTCTTTCTTTCTGAAGGGTCTATCAATATGGTATAGAATAGAAGCTTGCCCTGAAGGGCTACTAATATGGAATAGAAAAGAAGCTTGCCCCGCAGGGCTATTGAATTTGAATGACTAGCCCTGCGGGGCAAAATTCTATTCTATTCCATTAAAGTAGCCCTGCGGGGCAAGCTTCTTTTCAATTCCATATTAGTAGCCCTGCGGGGCAAGCTTCTATGCTAATCTATTCTTCTGTTTAAGTTTCTTTCTTTCTTTCCTATATATTACTCCTGTTTAAGGTCGCTATTAAATAGGTCGCTTTGTGTATTTGAACCTCTACATTTGCCATGGGTAGAACTTTTAAGTCGCTATATACACAAGGGGTCTACATAGGTCTAGCATTTTTCCAGTTGTGCAAAACACATTCCTTATTTTCCATAGCGACCTAAAACAGGATTAGGCAACAAACCACAGAAAAAAATCAACCGAGAAGCCAATTTTTACGGTAACTGCTACATGGGTAAAGGCCCATCACCCCCTCATGAAGAAAAGCTCATACCTGTGAACTCCTGTAATCATGAAGATGACCCTTATTCAGTAACTAAAAACCCATGATCTAGTTCTATTTGAAACATTTTTTATCATCCTTATTGAGTTGCACATATAAGATAGAATGGAAGCTTGCCTCGCAGGGCTATCAAAATGGTATAGAATAGAAGCTTGCCCCGCAGGGCTATCAATATGGTATAGAATTGAAGCTTGCCCCGCAGGGCTACTAATATGGAATAGAAAAGAAGCTTGCCCCGCAGGGCTACTAATATGGAATAGAAAAGAAGCTTGCCCCGCAGGGCTATTGAATTTGAATGACTAGCCCTGCGGGGCAAAATTCTATTCTTTTCCATTAAAGTAGCCCTGCGGGGCAAGCTTTTTTTCTATTCCATAATAGTAGCCCTGCGGGGGCAATATGGTATAGAATAGAAGCTTGCCCCGCAGGGCTATCAATATGGTATAGAATAGAAGCTTGCCCCGCAGGGCTACTAATATGGAATAGAAAAGAAGCTTGCCCCGCAGGGCTATTGAATTTGAATGACTAGCCCTGCGAGGCAAAATTCTATTCTATTCCATTAAAGTAGCCCTGCGGGGCAAGCTTCTTTTCTATTCCATATTAGTAGCCCTGCGGGGCAAGCTTCTATGCTAATCTATTCTTCTGTTTAAGTTTCTTTCTTTCTGAAGGGTCTATCAATATGGTTTAGAATAGAAGCTTGCCCTGAAGGGCTACTAATATGGAATAGAAAAGAAGCTTGCCCCGCAGGGCTATTGAATTTGAATGACTAGCCCTGCGGGGCAAAATTCAATTCTATTCCATTAAAGTAGCCCTGCGGGGCAAGCTTCTTTTCTATTCCATATTAGTAGCCCTGCGGGGCAAGCTTCTATGGTAATCTATTCTTCTGTTTAAGTTTCTTTCTTTCTTTCCTATATATTACTCCTGTTTTAGGTCGCTATTAAATAGGTCACTTTGTGTATTTGAACCTCTACATTTGCCATGGGTAGAACTTTTAAGTCGCTATATACACAAGGGGTCTACATAGGTCTAGCATTTTTCCAGTTGTGCAAAACACATTCCTTATTTTCCATAGCGACCTAAAACAGGATTAGGCCAAGAACAAACCACAGAAAAAAATCAACCGAGAAGCCAATTTTTACGGTAACTGCTACATGGGTAAAGGCCCATCACCCCCTCGTGAAGAAAAGCTCATACCTGTGAACTCCTGTAATCATGAAGATGACCCTTATTCAGTAACTAAAAA
Source organism: Acholoe squamosa (assembly GCA_949317995.1). Lineage (NCBI taxonomy): Eukaryota > Metazoa > Annelida > Polychaeta > Phyllodocida > Polynoidae > Acholoe > Acholoe squamosa. Next base: position 38,440,041 of record OX439049.1, read on the forward strand.
CCCATGATCTAGTTCTATTTGAAACATTTTTTATCATCCTTATTGAGTTGCACATATAAGATAGAATGGAAGCTTGCCTCGCAGGGCTATCAAAATGGTATAGAATAGAAGCTTGCCCCGCAGGGCTATCAATATGGTATAGAATTGAAGCTTGCCCCGCAGGGCTACTAATATGGAATAGAAAAGAAGCTTGCCCCGCAGGGCTACTAATATGGAATAGAAAAGAAGCTTGCCCCGCAGGGCTATTGAATTTGAATGACTAGCCCTGCGGGGCAAAATTCTATTCTTTTCCATTAAAGTAGCCCTGCGGGGCAAGCTTCTTTTCTATTCCATAATAGTAGCCCTGCGGGGGCAATATGGTATAGAATAGAAGCTTGCCCCGCAGGGCTATCAATATGGTATAGAATAGAAGCTTGCCCCGCAGGGCTACTAATATGGAATAGAAAAGAAGCTTGCCCCGCAGGGCTATTGAATTTGAATGACTAGCCCTGCGGGGCAAAATTCTATTCTTTTCCATTAAAGTAGCCCTGCGGGGCAAGCTTCTTTTCTATTCCATATTAGTAGCCCTGCGGGGCAAGCTTCTATGGTAATCTATTCTTCTGTTTAAGTTTCTTTCTTTCTTTCCTATATATTACTCCTGTTTTAGGTCGCTATTAAATAGGTCGCTTTGTGTATTTGAACCTCTACATTTGCCATGGGTAGAACTTTTAAGTCGCTATATACACAAGGGGTCTACATAGGTCTAGCATTTTTCCAGTTGTGCAAAACACATTCCTTATTTTCCATAGCGACCTAAAACAGGATTAGGCCTAATTACTGACATATATTGAATAGTTGCTCACAAATACTGCATTATTACCGACATAGGAGGAGGTACTGGCATATATTGACTGAATGCTGACAAAAAGTGAGTAAATACTGACATATATTGACTAATTGATGACAAATTGTATGTAAATAATTGACATGTGTTGACTAATTTCTGATATCTAGTGACTAAGTACTGACATATCCTGAATTATTGCTGACAAAGAGTGAGTAATTACTGACATATATTGACTATTTCTGATAAGTAGTGAATAATTACTGACATATATTGACTAATTGCTGAAAACGAGTGACTAATTACTGACATATATTGACTAATTTCTGACAAATTGTGAGCAATTACTGACATATATTGACTAATTGCTGACAAAAAGTGAGTAATTACTAATATAAATTGAATGATTGCTGACAAATAGTGAACAATTACTGACATATAGACTAATTGCTGACAAATAGTGAGCAGTTACTAACATATATTGACTAAATGCTGATAAGATGTAAGTAACTACTACCATGTATTGACTAATTGCTAACAAATAGTGAATAATTACTAATATAAATTGAATGATTGCTGACAAATAGTGAACAATTACTGACATATAGACTAATTGCTGACAAATAGTGAGCAGTTACTAACATATATTGACTAAATGCTGATAAGATGTAAGTAACTACTACCATGTATTGACTAATTGCTAACAAATAGTGAATAATTACTAACATAATTATATTAACTAATTGCTGACAAATAGTCCATACCGTAATCTCCCGCGTATAAGGCGCGTCTTATACGAGGGGTTTTAGTTCTTCCTGGATCCACAAGGGGGACACCAAGAGCTTTATTTTGATATGTTACACTCCCCCTAACTCAAAAAATAACATAGGGGGATTCAAGGGGGTGTGGGGGGCCCTAGCTACACATAGCTTTTTGAATTTTAAAAATCCATTCAGTAGAACCAAAGTTATGATTTTTTGATTTTTTTGACAATATTCTTCAACTCTAGGTGCACCTTATACGCGAGGTGCGCCTTATACGCGAGAGATTACGGTAGATACTGACATATTTTGACACATACCAGTCAAGGCAGGATGCACAATTGAATCAATGGTTATTTCTCTGTTATATATTGACTAAATGCTGACAGATTGTGAGTAAATACTGACATATATTGACAAATTGCTGACAAATAGTGAACAATTACTAAAATATATTAACTAATTGCTGACAAATAGTCCATATAGTTACTGACATATTTTTACTAATATCTGACAAATTGTGAGAAAGGGAGAATGCATAATTGAATCAATGGCTATTCGTTGGTTATATATTGACTAATTGCTGACAGATTGTGAGTAAATACTGACATGTATTGATAATTGCTGATATAGAGTGATTAAGTACTGATGTATATTGACTAATTGCTGACAAATTGTGAGTAAATACTGACATATTTCCACTAATTACTAACAAATGGTGAGTAATTACTAACATATATTGACTTATTGCTGATAAATAGTGAGTAATTACTGACATATATTGACTAATATCTGATAAATTTTGAGTAATTTACTGACATATGTGTATTAAGTGTTGTTATATAATGACTAAGAACTGGCATATATTGACAAATAGTGAGTAAATACTGACGTATATTGACTAATTGCTGACAAATAGTGAGTAATTACTAATATATATTGAATAATTGGTCACTAACATCCATCTGATAGCTTTTGAAGATCAAAATTCACCATATATGGCCTGGATCCCTGTGTTTCCGAAAACCAAGATGACCGACACACATGGAAAACAATAGATTTGGGTAGTTTAGGTGTCCCTATAGTCACTAACATCCATCTCATAACTTTTGAAGATCAAAATTCACCATATGGCTCTGTATCATGAGTTTGATGCAACTTTTGGATCCATAGGGATCGGGAAGGGGTCAGACCTAAATCTCTAGTAGGCTTAAATCCTTCTATATGAGTAAACTATATTTATTGATGGAAGACCATACAAGGTTGGTTTTTCTTAAATATGTGAACTCCCCCCATGGCACCTCTTCAGACATATGGTACCCCATTCTGTCCCGTTCCCAACCACTTTTATTTTTTCCTCATAGATAGTCTTTCATATCCAAACCTTCTATACATTTTCTGTGGAAGATTATTTGGTCATGAACATACTTCATAGCTGTAACATCCTTTCCACTTACCGTAATCTCCCGCGTATAAGGCGCGTCTTAAACGGGGGGTTTTAGTTCTCATTGGATCCACAAGGGGGACACCAAGACCTTTCTTTTGATATCTTACATGCCCCCTTGGTCAAAATGGGACAAAATGGGGCCCAGGAGGGCCCAAGGTGGCCCAAGCTACCCATAGATTTTTGAATTTTGAAAATTCATTCAATAGAACCAAAGTTATGAATTTTTCATTTTTTTTGAGAATTTTCCAAAACTCTAGGTGCGCCTTATACGCGGGCTGCGCCTTATACGCGGGAGATTACGGTATCTCATTAGGGATTTAGGACCCCAGCCTCCCTAAATTTGAATTTTCACCCCCTTTTTTGCAAGAATTTATACTAAACTTTGAAATTTTGTACAAGGTAAACAAATAGGGCCAGAGTAATACTTTTGGTCCCAGGGGTACTGCAAAACCTTACCCTTAAGTTGTTATCCTGGGTGAGAACCATATCCATAAAGATGTTTTCATAATTTTCAATATACTCAATCATGTCAAGTGGTTGGGATCGGGACAAAGGTGATTGGAAGCAGGATATGATCAGTATATACATATGTAGGTGAAATGACATGTAAGGCCCTATATGCACACTTTCTATGATTAGTGACCGAAGGTATAGTCTGGTAATTAACCCAGGGTAATTAACCTGTATAGAATGAGACTCGATCTAGTGTGTATAACAGAAGGGGTAACTATAAAGCTTCATCTACAGAAATATTATTTGACGATGTGTTAATCAGAGCGAGTTATTATATGTTACATTCTGTACTAGGCTGTAGTTAAGTACATGATGTGACTATGTTTACTGCACCTCTATATTGACCTGGCTGTTCATCTTTCACTTTCAGTATCTCAACATTTATGTAATGACAAAAACTGAGTAATGTTACTTTTCTTTAAAGAAGTGGTTGGGAACAGGACATAAGTGGTTGGGAATGGGACATGAGTAATGGGGAACAAAATATAATCATTACAGTGACTAGGAGTAATTCAATAAATTGACATGCAATCAGTGGATGGGGGGACAGTAGCCACGGGATTGGTGCTGGTGATTGAGGTGTACAACTGAATGTCACTTTCAAGAATAAAGTGGTTGGGAACGGGACACAGAAAGTGGTTTGGAAAGAGATGCTATCATTACAGTGACTGTGATTTACTTCATTATACTGAGACAATACTATGTCATGAGTAAATGGGACGACCGAGGTGAAGGGATAGGTAATTGCGATTGAGTCTCACAAGAGTTATGATTGAATAATATTACATTTGAAAAAAGAAAAATGGTTGGGAACAGGACACAAGTGGTTGGGAACAGCACATTATCATTACAATGACTGGCATTTTCTTTATTTTTATGTTATGAGTGGATGGGAGAACAAAGGGGAGGGAATATGTGCCTTAGAGTGAGTTTCATGCATTGTAGAACTGAACAATGGTGTGTTATAAGAAGTGTTTGGGAACAGGACAAAAGTGGTTGGGACCAGGACACATGTGGTGACTGATGAAGGGTTGCAGAGAAATGAATGACCAGAAAAGCTCTATATTAAATTTTCTTTCAGGGCTCAAATAGGGCTAAATTGTGCACATTATGCAGACAGTTAAATATGAAAACTATGGAGATACTACTATCTTAATTTTTTGTGGTTGGGAACGGGACATAAGCACCATGGTAAGTTTGGAAGATCCTGAGAATGGGTAAATAAGGAGACAGAGGCTAGGAAAGATTGGGCATTGCTTCAGAGACATATGGATTTCACTTATAGTACAACTATTGTAGCTTCAGGAAAATCATTATTAGAAATATGGTAGGAAGCATTCATTTTTAAAGACTCTTTTAAAAAGTGGTTGGGAACGGGACTTTGCTATTTTCTCATATATACCTATACCATGTCGACCAGATTGCTTAGTAAAATATGCCCATAGGTGAAAATGATAGCCAATGGTATAGACATAAATATGAACACAAAAACACTTACATATAGTGGATTAACATTTGTTTTCTATATCACTGAAAAGAGGAATATGATGAAAAACATGGAATTTGAGACATGTATTGCCCCCTTTTAACAAAAGAATAACAAAGCAATAGGGTAAATCATACATTTTCTGAAAGGGCACAACTAACACGACCTCCTGGGCCAATAAAAACCTAGGATATTAAAATTTATCGTGATATGGAGTAGTCCAAATGTAAAAGTGGTTGGGAACGGGACAAACTCAAAAGTTGCATTGAACTCATGATACATAGCCATATATGACCTGGATCCCTGTGTTTCTGAAAACCAAGATGGCCGACCACATGGAAAACAATAGAATTGGGTAGTTGAGGTGTCCCTATGGTCACTAACATCCATCTCATAACTTTTGAAGATCAAAATTGACCATATTATGGCCTGGATTTCTGTGTTTCCGAAAACCAAGATGGCCGACACACATGGAAAAAAATTGAATTGGGTAGTTGAGGTTTCCCAATGGTCACTAACATCAATCTGATAACTTTTGAAGATCAAAATTCGCCATATATGGCCTGGATCCCTGTGTTACTTATAATAACTAAGTACTGACGTATGTTGACTAATTGCTAACAAATGGTGATTAATTACTAACATATATTGATTAACCGCTGACAAATAGTGAGTAATTACTATCATACCATAGCACTGATACTAACCTGTTATAGCCTTAAACTCAATACATGTACCGTAAAAACACAGATTAAAACACAGAATGGCGTCAACATTTTCAATCAAACACCAGAGAATGGAGAAATGGAAATCCATCCATTCAGCAATGACACACATCTATATATATGGAAAAGTACCAAGATACTGCATAATTTTGCTAATTATGCAAATAATATGCGCAGATATGGAATGTTTGGTATCAATCTGGGATGTTTTGTCCCCCTAAAGAACATGCCCCCCCTAAAAAATTTGTTTCAGAAAAGAATAAGCGAAATAATTTTTTTGACTAGCGGCCTTTTCGGCCTGAGCCAGTCCACCTGCGCCCTACCTCCAGCCAAAACCTATCTGTTTTAAGTGTCACCGGCGCAAAAGGGCAGGTTTGAGGAAGGAATGGATCGAAATATAGGCTTTTTTGGGACGCGGGGGCAGACGCCAGTCCAGGCACTGGCAGAGAGGTCCAAGAACTGGCAGTTTTACAAAATAAATTGTATCTCCCTTAATAATAGGAGTTTCCCATAGTGTGACCTATAGATAAAGGGTAGCTCGAGCTGGCGAACGTCATGGCGGTCTTTATTTTCAAATATGCACAATGGGAACAAAGTTATCACCAACTTAGCGATCTTTTAAGGACAAATAAATGCATTGGTGCATCACACTGACCTTATGGAATAAAACGACAGGTGGTCTAAGGGTCTCTCAGCTAATAAAAATGTGAAGAGTCTATTATACCAACCTAGCGATATTTTAGGCCTATTTAGCGATCTTTTAAGGACAAATAATTTATTTCATGGCCAAATACAATGCTGTACCTCTATCTGGAGTGATATGGGTACTAAACTGTGTGAGATGGTTAGGGTTCAGTAGAACAGCTTCAGAGGAGTCTATTGGTGTTGTACAGGTACTAAACTGTGTGGGGTGGTTAGGGCTCAGTAGAACGGCTTCAGAGGGGTCTATTGGCGTTGTACAGGTACTAAACTGTGTGGGGTGGATAGGGCTCAGTAGAACTTTCATAGATAGTGGCCATAGGGAAGTATGTGCGGCCCCTGGACAGCCTGCTAATCCTGTAAGGATCACAGTGTGAATCAATGCATCATAAACCCTATGCACTGCCCTATTTATACCCCTATAGAAACAGACACCAGTGCATTAAAGGGTTAAAATGGGTTTTCACAGCTATATCCAGGGTGAGTAGACTTTCTTTGTCCAAGCACTAACAGCCAATATTAAAAGGTTAGGTTGGTCCCTGTGCAACCCTATGTGTAATCCTATGAGTAAAAAAGGGCAATATGTGGCTAGGCTATAGATTTGACTTAGCAAGTCTACACTAGAAGGGCGATTCAACATCGGTGAACATGGTTCTTGTAACTATTCTTTGGGCAGTCTATGCCCAAAGAATAACAAGGCAGAAAAAATGGGGTTATCAGTTAGATTTACAAAGTGAAAGTTACAGCCATAGCGTTGATTATACCACGATTTCTTGGTTACTCAGTGCTTTTTGGTGTCTATTCCCATCCACATATCTGTCGATATTGCACACCCTGTATACTTTAGCATCAATCTAAGGCGTGCGGTTATCCATGGATAACCCGCACCCTGTGCGGTTATCCATGGATAACCGCACGCCTCTTATGTCCCTCCATGTCATATGTTACATGTTAAAACCCATGATAGACTTGACCAGGGCAGGGCTCGAACCTGCAGCCTCAGATCCCTAGTCCAACCCCCTATGCAGTGCGCCACAGGGACTGACGATAAGTGGTTGGCTAGAACTAAACCAAACAAAGGAATCCTATCCAGGCGCCGAGGCGTGTGTACCGATCGTGTATCATACACAAACATAACAGCGAGACGCGTCTTTTTTCGCTGTGTGCACTGTCACTGTCTGCTGCCGGGCACAGAAGGAGACACGGTGGCCTAGCGGTTAGCGCCTTTCGCTCAGAGAGGTCCGCGGATCGCGTCCCGGTCTGGGTGCAAGTTTTTTTTCGCCGTTTGCGCTGTCGCTGTCTGCTGCCGGGCGACGAGGTGTATTATACACAAACATAACAGTGAGACGCGTCTTTTTTCGCCGTGTGCGCTGCCGCCGTCCGCTGCCGGGCGACGAGGTGTGTGTACACTATTTTTCGCCGTGTGCCGCTGCCAAGCCTAGCCGAGACGGGGGCTGTGGCTGTCCGCTGCCGGGCAAGGAGGTGTATGTACCGATCATGTACACACAATAGCTAGCATCGAGTCCCGGGGAGGGGGAATAATTTTTGTTTTCAACTTGAATTTATTGGTATTATATTGATTATTTATCCTTCACTAACACACACTCGTCATGAGTTATCCATTGGTTACTTGTTCACTAATTGAAAAGACAACATGGAAATAACCGAAGAAGATACTCGTATATCTAAGAAGGTTCCAAAATCCTTCCTCCATGTGTATTTGAGATGCAATGTATGGGATACATGTGAGTCCCTTCAAGAGTCTAAGAACACTAACCTCCTGGGGGCCCTTTTATATCAAGAGTGTAAGACCATCAATTCTCCCTGTCGGATAGTGATTCCCGTGAGCTACGCTGGGCCCCTGCACCTTCTTACTAGTCTGTGAGCAGAGCAGCAGTACCACAGGCGAGTAGGGGCATGTTCACCATTGCCGCCTATGGATTGTTTAAATGTTTGATTTCTTCAAATATACCAAAGATAGGGCTTTGCTGCCCACTTATGTTTGAGAACACATATACAAGTTTAACATGTGTTAATTTAAACCCATTTTGATGGATACTTTGCTTGCTATGGGGTGTTAAAGTTGGAGCAGGAGGCCAGTGTAGGTTCCTCACTATGCTTCATACAGCAGAGCAAACAGCACTGAGACCAGTGTTTGCAGCAACATCCTGGCATTTTCTTGTGTATTGGAGGTGGCGACCTCTATAAACAGTAGCCATTTCCGACAGGGAGAATCCCCTGGGCTCGTTTCATACCAGCAGCCTAAGACCACCAATCCCCTAGGCCCTTTTATATCAAGAGTCTAAGACCACCAATCCCCTGGGCTCGTTTAACAGGGGTAGACACTAACTTTTCCAGCCATTGGCCACCCGGGCCTATAGCTTTAGAAATCTATGGGCCTGGAGCTAAAACTGTGGGCCCAGAAGAGCCACTATATATTTTTAAAAAGAGAAATTATAGGAATCTTTCATAAATTCACAACATAACCTAACAAGGATGGCTAGATTCCTGCTGATTTTCTCTTTTCAATGATATACTCATATGAATTTACTTTTACAGATGTCACTCTGTAAGTTTCTGTGGGCCATCCCCGGCCCACAGGAAGGTCATTCTTGGGAAAGCTATGGGCCCACAGCCCAAACTGCGGGCCATTGGCTCCCGGGCCAGCGTTAGTGTCTACCCCTGTTTAATATTAGATTGTTTTCTCAATAGACCTAAGGAACTCACGAGAATGACCTATTTCACCTTCAAAAAATTATGTCCAAGTATTTCTATATGCATGTACCCGGGGAAAAAGCCGATGCTTGAGCTTCAAGATCAACATTCGTATAAAAATTGAATTAGGGCTGGCAAATGCACAATAGATATTGTGCTGGTTTTTGCACTTACACATCAACATTTATCATTGACCTGCTTAAAGTTTACGTGTAAACCATGTTATTTTCTTATCTTCAATGTTACAACTTATTTAAAAAGTGCCACAGTACTTATCATGGCGCCCTTATCATCATGACTAGCTGAATAGTACTGACAGTAGAATGTGTGAATAGCTACCACTAATGAGGCCACGGTATATTATGGTTACACACAGATATTTTAAAGCCCTGACTGACTCAGATCTCCAGAAATTGTTTCTGTGAACACGCTGCTACATATCGAGGTACCCCGAGAAATAGTATACATATTGTCCCTATTGTGGACTCATACATAACTAAAGCTGGTGCAGGCAAGATAAGCATTGAGAAGAGCCATCAAGCTGGGTAGCAGTCACCCCCTTAGAATTCTGCAGTACATTAGCTGGTTATAGCTGGTTGACATGATAAAAAAAAGGTAGGGTAGTAAGGACTCTTAAAAATCGGGGGTTGCAATGGTATGGAGTTCGCTAAGATGATTCCCCCGCCCCCTCCACATACTGAAGAAAAAGAGAAGAGTCATTCTGTTATAGTAGGTTATATAATGTTAGAATAGGTTATGTTGTACGGTAGTGTTTAGATCACAATTACATACTGGTACACAACAGGCCAGATGCGGATACTCTCAGCAAGAACTATCTGTACCGTAATATCCCTTGTACAAGGAGCACCTCGAGTATAAGGTGCATCCCCATCTTAAGGGAATGATACAGGGCGCACCTGGGGCTCGATTAGGACGAGTTTAGATTCAAATAAATGTATATCATCCCTGCGTATAAGCCGCACCCCAATCTTTGACAGCTTCTATAAGGCGCATCAGAGGTTTACCCTCGCTCATAAGCTGTGCCTTACACGTGAGGTATTAGGGTATTTGTCTTTTCAAAGGGGACGTAGAGAGATAACATATCACTTCCGTCACTTGGCTTATCACTTTAGGAACAGCCACTGATAAGAACCGGATAAAACTACTGTATCTGTATAGATCTAGATAAGAATAATTCAAGTGGGTGGTGATCCTTGTGCATTCCTTTGTCATCATGGGGAAAGGGATAATAACATATCTTATATGTTGAGATCATCAGAAATCCTTGTATATAAAAGTTTGATCTGCACATCTATAAGCCACGCCACACCTTTGTGGCGGCTATGTTAATTAGCTAGGTTATGATACAAATCGGCCCTTAGTAGTGTAAGTACTGAAAAGATTACAATTCCTTGCAGTTTACTATAGTTGATATATATACAAGACCCAGCATCTAAATAGGCTGCCGATGGTATAATATAGTCTGTTTGTGGATACCACCAACACCCCTACCCTCTGATAAAAAAACGAGGGGTGTGTCTCTACCGGTAACATCATGAGCCGTGACCAGTAAGAGACGTGTTAAAAGCTATTTCAGCTTAGTGTTGATTCCCTCACACCTACGACCCGTTGGGGCTGAGATGGTGGAATGGTGAAGGCTGAAATAAGTTGCAGTTTTTGGAAATAAAAATGTTTATAACAACATCTATTTAAAGAGCTAAGGCTACCATTACTTATCTGTTCATGACAGCCACTGGGTTATTGTATATGTAACAAAGGCCACAAATGCGTATAGACATGTATAGGGGTAAAATATATTGTTATGTGACTAAAGACCCCTCCCCTCCCCAATCCTTGTTTGGACCCCTATGAAATTGCTCGGGATAGGCCACTTTGGTTGATACAGAACTATCGGGTATTGCATATATGGCTATAGTGGTGGGTTCAATACCACACCTGAAGTCTAATGCAAACCTCCAGGGGTGTTGACGACAATGTGAGTGCTCTCACAATTGTCTAAATTGAATCATGAGAGTAAACTACCGGTTGTCCTACTTTGCTTGGCCAACGCCAAGCATAGACATAGTTCCATTCTAATGATTGTCATACATTGTAGACATTACTTTCATTTTCACTTTTAAGCTTATAAGATTCCGCTGAACTCAGGATGCGGCGAATCACCTGGAACTTGCATGTGAATATGTCTACCGTAAATCCCCGGTCACAAGCCGGCCCAGGTCATACGCCGGGGGGCGAGTTCAGCAGAAATATAGAAGCTGGTTTTGGTCCATTTTAGACTTTTGCAAAAACCCTGGTCATAAGCCGGGGGATGAGTTTAGCCCCTTGACCCCCCTTACCCCCCCCCCCTAAAACTAAAAAATCTCACCAATTTTTGAGGGAAATTAGCCATATTTTTATCAATATTTTATTGATTTCTTATAGAAAACACATTGAAATGAACTTGTATGGTAAAAATCGTACATATTAAAGTAATGGAGGGTCTCTGGTTTTTAAGCTGTTATTTTCTATTGATTTCTATTGAAATTTGGTTAAAAATAACTTAAAATTTAAAAAAAAAACCCGGTCATAAGCCGGGGGGACTTTGGGAAAAATTTAGAAGCCGGTTTGGGCCCAAAATACAAAAAAAAAATCCGGCTTATGACTGGGGATTTACGATAATAACAGCAATATAACAAAAATTATCCAGCACTTTCTACGACAATCATAAATGAGACGGTTGAATTCTGATTCTATTTGACAATATCTACGACAGGTCTTGCATGTTCTTTTGTATGTTGATATGCATAAGAGTTTCTGTCTGGGGGTTCTGTACAGGAACAATACCCATGTTCATGCCAGTATCATTTCTCAGAATAATCCTACCATTTCACTGTTACATCGAGGCCATTACATGGCATTATTCAGCCAATACATACCTGTGTTGGTACTACATGTGTGGCATGGACTGCAAGAAGGGGTCTTAGGGCCCCCTGCATTAAGACCCCTTTTCGCAGATCGTGTCACATGTACTGTTAAAGAATAAAGGCAAACAAATTCACACCCTTCCCATGCCATGGGAAGAGCCAGAAAAAATGTTGACATCTACAAGCGAAAATCTACTACCCCTCCCCTATTATTGAAAAATGAACATTTCCTTAAGGGAGTGATCATTTTTTACCACGGGGGGGGGGAGGATGATGGATTTGATTGGGGGGGGGGGGGGTCAGAATCTGTTCAACCCTTTGACCAGGGGGATCAAAATATTTTCACCTGTTTATAGCGAAACAGCCTGTGAGTTACTATAGCATAGGTTAAAAGGGCATATTCGCACACAATTTTTGGCCCTTCGGAAGGGTTACAGAAATGTTGACCCCTCGACTAGAGAGTGGAGGGGGCAGAATTTTTTTCACGTGTCTGCATACAAATGCACCAGCCCCCCCCCCCCGAGCTTTAATGTGTATGCTGAGTGAAGTAGTCAGTACACTGTAGACCTGTGGGTGTTCCGTACCTCCACAATACCCACACTGCCACAGCCTGGCACAGGGAACAGAGTCTGCATGTGGGTCACTCACCGACGGATCGACAGGATGGGTGTTCCGTACCTCCACAATACCTTGTGGGTGTTCCAAACCTCCACTATACCCACAGAGAACAGAGTCTGCATGTGGGTCACTGACAAACAGGAGACTGGGTTGTGTATTCCAACTAATACTTTAATTACCCCCTTTGATGTAGATAAGAATCTGATTGAAGTGAGATGTGTATTGGAGCCACATACAGGGATGGGCCCTACCCCCCTCCCCTCACAGATAAGGATCTCATTGAAGTTGAATGTGTATTGGCTTTCCCTGGGCCCAGTCTCCCGTCAATCTGTCGGTTGGTTTGTAGGCAAAAGACTCATGCATGTTTGGGGGGTAGAGGGTTGATTGATTGATTTGTTTAACGTCCTAAGGCCGTAGGCCTCATGGGGGAAAATGTTCTGTTAAATGGGGAAGTTCAGAAACTGAAGCGGAGGGGAAAGGCATATAAGTGCGTTATCTCCTACTAGAGTCCTGATGAAGATCTTCAACATGCCGAAGACAATGAGGTGCCAGTAACAGAGATTGTAGTGGACTTGGTATGTGGGGAGTTAACTGTGCTATGAAGAGGCAATGATGCGTTGAATCAATATTTAGTGTAATCAACTTTGATATGCTGATGAAATGGATGTTTTGATAGAAAATGACAAAGGTCATGAAAGTGTTTTCAAGGTCATTTAAGGTTATCTATAGGTCAGAGTATGACCCTGGTGTTGTCGTTAGTTTGATAGAAAGTGTAATATCATCTTAATTAACTTTGTTGTGCTGATGAAACGAATATTGTGATTGATGAATTGTTGTGCTGATGAAATGAATATCGCGATTGATGAATTGTTGCGCTGATGAAATGAATATCGTGATTGATGAATGTTTATTCAACCATGAATACATACAAATCGATTTATCGAAAGGTCAAAGGTCATGACCTAGTTAAGAAGGTCACATTGTGTTAATCTAGATATTGGTAAAACTGACTCCATTATTAGACTTAATGTTGATCAATGGAAGGTTTGATATGTTGTGGTTGACCATGTTAAAGATTACCAAATGATGGGTTTTAGCTCCCAAACACCATCTCAAGGTCAAAGGTCATGACCTATTTCTGAAGGTCACCTTGATTTGATCTAGAAATTAATTTAAGTGACTTTAATTATGAGGCTTTGTGCTGATGAATTCAAGGTTTGATATGCTCTGGCTGACCATTCCTGATATGAGAGTCTATACCAAATGAATGGCTGTTGCTCCCGTAAAGCAATTTCAAGATCAACCAAAGGTCACTGCAAGGTCACCAAAAGGTCAAATCAACACATGCATTGTTTATTGTATAGGGCTGACTACCATGCAGTTGTCCTAAAAATTTCAAGTCAATACATTAAGAAATAAAGAAGTTATTGTTGAAACACTACTTAATTAGAGGATATTATTGGTTAATCACATCACAAAATTCGAAACCTTTGTTCTACCATTTCTATAGTGTCACTATGCTAATTATTTTGGACAGTAATTTCCCAATAGATCTGGTTCAAGAAATGACATAGACTTAATTCCAAAGATTTAAAATGCCATGATGAGCTTATTAAATCATATGCACACCATATTTCCCTTTTAAGTTCCATCCCCATTTTTTTTTTATCGAAGTGCCTACCATAGGTCTACAGTGTAAGTAGTCAGCGGCTCAGCCTCAGGCTTAGCCAGAAGTCTTACTTAACACTTTTAAAGACTTAACTAGTCTTAAAGGGGCCCTGACATGGTAATGCATGCCTGCATTACAAAGTCACATGATCACCCCTTGACCAATCAGGGCGTCGCGATTTTTCCGCTGGTTCCCGCGATTTTATGATCGCTGTTTGAATCGGTACCCATGTTGTTAGTTTTCCATGCCAGCCCCCCTTTAAGCACTGTGACTTTCTTAGTTTCTAATTTCTTGCATAGAATCAGAGATATAAAGGTACACAGAGATAAGATACTAAGCCAGCAGGCTGTCCATCCTTGACATGGCACCCTGCTGCCACCTGGTGTTGAGTTATGCAAATATGCACCAGGTGGCAGCACTCAATAGAATTGATTTTTATTTTCCAAAAATGCCTCCCTATGAACTTTTTGATAATTCAGTTAAATACTAAAGAGCTAGAGCCTTCATATGCTTTTTGAATCAACTTGCTGTGACCATTATAAGTGGGCCAAAACTTTTTTCCCAGTTGATCATTACATTAATTGTCAGAGAACATCAAACCAGTCTGTGTGCCGAGGGGGACAGTTTTTCTTTGCCACTTACAATTTTCGTATCAAAACCATTCAAAAAGGGTCAGAGAGCCCTTGTTTTGTACTTTGGAACCGAAATGGTTTCTAATTGATAACTGATAGTACCAATTTTAATACAGGGGGTTTGCAATTCTCTTGAAATTTTTCTAAATATCAGAAAATTTTAGGGCCCATTTCCAAAAATCCTCCCCTTTAAATTTTGTGATAATGAAGATTCAGTTAAATACGACAGGTCTAGAGCTTTCATATGCTTGTTGAATCAAATTGCTGTGACAATCATAAGTGTGTCAAAATAATTTTCTCCATACAGTCATTTAGAGGACACTTTGGAGTAGTTCCATTGATCTGATGCTCACGACACCAGGTGATCCATGTCACAGAAATCAGACTGCAATGTCGTATCTCTGTTATCTTTGTTTATGTCTCTGATAGAATACATATACTTTTGCAGAAGTTACATCCTTTCATATAAGATTATATATTTCCTTCGTCATTGAGGAGCCCTACCCAGATACACCCATACTCCATTATGAAAACTGGCTTCTTACCTTGAAACCTAACTTTTATAAGATCCAGTGGATGCAAAACCAGTGTCGACAACACTCCGCCCGTCACTCCTGCAGCGCAGTGTTCCCACTTCACTTGCGAAAGCAGGGACCTTTGTGGTGCTTTTGTTGACGCTGCCATAGTCTAAAGATGCACTATGTGCTTTGACAAACAAAATTTGTAATGTTACTGTGGAATCCAGAGAGAATTAGTGCCATATCTTCGTCCTTAGGCTTAGCACATTTCAACGACTCTGTCGTGTGCGCGCCGTGATGACCTTGACCTTGCCCGGTTGAACACTAAAATGCAGGTGCCCCTGAAATCTAATATTTCCTTAGAAAGGGGACAATGCAAACGACGACCATCAAACCACAGGTTTACATTACACTAGTAATCAACACTAGTCATTAACTAAAATTGATATGCAGAATTTATAACCAAGTATTATGTTTGAAATAACCACATTCTCAAGCTAATTTTCTTTTTTTTTGTTTTACTGAAGGCTATCACTGTTCACATGACTTTGGTCACATGACAGCTGACGGTCAGCTCTGTAAATCTGTCAAGTTGTGGCAAGAAATTTGTCAAAAATGTCGGGATTTGGGCCTCGTTTAGATGCAGTTATATCACGGATCGATGATATCGAGAAAGCAGGTATGAGGAAACATAAGAATCATCTCTTTTCCCTTAGGAAATCGTACATTGGCATGATTTTGTGGCAACAGAAATCCAAAACATTGGATCATTCATTATTATGGTTTATTACCAGCGCCTTCGGTAGCGAAGTCAGCCTAAAATTTGGACCTGGGCAAAAAAACGCAATTTACATATCAAATGAATGAGCTTGAAATTTGCAATTCATTGCTTTTTTAATTAAGTTGATACACCTACTAGAAGCGTTTTTATACCTATTTATAGTTAAGAGATGTAAAAATCTTTCTGCCATTCCCCGCCCTATATTTTTACTCAAATAACCAGATAAGACCGACCATTAAACATGCACTGTGTGTGGTGTATTAGGCCATCACCCTAATCAATCACTGATAAAATTTGACTGGAAAGGCCCATCTTCTAAGCTAGGTACATCACATGAAAATTAAGATAAGGAGTAAGAGCTAAACCCCTGTGTCTTAGCTGTGCAGGAGAGTTCAAGGATTTCAAATCTTTTGGAATCATGTTGATATCTCAATTCGTTATCACAGAATCACAGAATTAGTATCTAGAAATCTGACATTTTTGTCCTAAGTATTCAGGTAATTTGTTGTGACCTTCTGGATCCCAATAATGGGCCAATTAGCCATAATAAATGAAGAAATAAAAGGGAGGTAAGTTAGTAAAATGTCAATTCAATTAGAATGAACCACAATATCAGCATGAAATAAAAAGCTATCTGACCCAGATGTTTACCTGTACGAAATTTTACCTTGACCTAATTTTCCTGTGACCTATATATCTGCCCTACATTAGTTCTGACCTAGATTCTGATATCAAATATATAGGAACATATGCTGTAAAATATGAAGAAGTAGACATTCTGATAACCTAACCACTGGTATTTGACCCTAACATTAACATCTAATGGGTTTCCTATTGACCTAGTTTCAGGCCACCCTATATGTTTGACTAATATTAGCTCATGACCTAGATTTTGATGACACGATCAAATAATTTTTTCCTGTGTGGTAGCAAGTTCACATGGTCGGGAAATCGTAAAAAATCAGTTAATTGCTCCCAAAGTCGGGGAGCCTGTGAAACAAGTTTATCTTAGCAGGTATTGTAAGTGTCACACCTGTATGATGTACATGGGTCATGCAGTGACGGTTTTAAAACTGCCAAATCACCATTTCGCACCTTCACACAGGAAAATGTGATTTTTCGAATTTCTTTTGCAGTCACCAGCTGTACTATTCAGTCCACATGCACAAACTAGACCTTATATGAAATGCCATGAAACATACTATTACTTTCTTTTAGTTTCATTCTACTTTTTCATTTTGGACAACTTGATTTAGATGACCTTTTCAGTCATCCACTTCAGAAATCTACAAAAATGTCTAGAAATGCACCAATATCCCCGAAAAATTTTCATATAGGTAAAATAAGCCATGAAATACCAAGATAATTTCTTATATGTGTTCATTAATTCTTTGTTCTGTAAGAATATGCCAATTTCAGTGCAGTTTAATTTCCAGTGCAGCAATTTGTTGGGTCACAAAAAATGCGTCACAAATGATGGACACTCCCAGAGGAGTGGTGCAGGCATTGTGTGATGTACCTATCTAAGCAAAGACACCACCTTAAAGCTGAGAAATAGGAGATTAACATATCTAAGTAGCAATTAAATACTAGCAGCAGAAATGATCTAAATATCAAGCTAAAATCTGAAATTGTAATTATTTTTCTTCAATGTTTTGGTAGTATGCATTCAGCAGATTCAAAATCGCAGAAAATCGCAGCACTGTAGGTGTATAAACTGCATTTATCTTTCACTTAAAGATAAAATATTAAGAAGTAGAGATGAAAATAACTGGATATTTAGTTTTGATATAAAATATTCATGCATCTAAGATTGCATTTTGATGTTTTTGAGAAAAATCATCTTTGGGGTGCATATCCGAGCATGTGCCCATTTTGAGGTCACATGACCTCAAGATTTATGAAAAAATTCATCATACCTCGAACTTTATCACAGATAGTCATGAAATAATGGGTAGAAACGACTTAAATAAGTAAAAGTTCCATATAAAGTCATGTTTTAAGATATAATAATTAAAAAATATAAAGTATTTGTATTTTGCTAAAAAAAAAAAAAAAGCATTTACTGAAAAAATTGCTCAATTTTAGGCAATACGAGGCTATTTTGGCCGGTAGCTGCTTACAAATATTGGTCACATGATTTCCTTTATAAGTGGAGGTAAAAATTCATTTTACCTTGGAATAACTACCTTAATCAATTTCTACAGTTAATTTCACATAAGAAATGAGATGTTTAGTGAAGATTTGTGAATGAAAAAGTGAAATAAGAGGTGACCAAAAGGTGATGGTCTTAATTATGGTTCAATTTTGTGGTAGGCGTTTCCACTGTGCTAAATACAAAATGGTCTGATGGATTTGAAAATTTTATTCACATACCTATCACTAGGGCTACGAGAGTGTCTATATGAATCCCAGCTAGGCTATTAATAGTATTATTAAAGGGAGTGATCTTTCTTTTTTAACAACAGGGATGGGTTTGAGGGGGGTCAAAGAGAATTTTTTCAACCCCTTGACCGGGGGGTTTGTCAAAATATTTTCAACCCCTCTGACAGGGGAGGGTCGAGATAAGGGATGGCCGGGAGGGGGGTAAGCAAATGGAGGGGGGTGGCAGATATCTGGGGGGGTATTCTGATGGGGGGGGCACTTTTTTTTTAACCTATTCTGAGGAGGGGGGGCAATTTTTTTTCATGGTATTATCTCTGTCGCAAAATGCGTTGTGATATAACTATCGATCAGCTAGTTGGGCAAAAAAATTTATATAAACTTCCCTGAAAACCTGGTGCTGACATAAGTGTACCTGTGCATTAGTCAATAAAGCAATCTTAAAACTACAGTGATACACTCTCTAGTTAGGAAAAACAGCTCTCACCACCTACCACTCCCTTGCCCAGACCTGTTGATTTTCATATTTGGCGTGAGTCTCACACATTTGTGGGAATCCAGATGTAGCAAGAGTTGGCAGTGAGCTTGTCCTAATTTGGGGGTCATCTCACGCTATTACACATGACACAGGGCAGTGTTCTCCGTGATCTTTGAAAATTCTGAGCACTTTGGGCAAAGTCTCACTTCTTGGCTTAACCAAAACTTGAGAGCTTTGGTGACGATTAGGTTATTAAGGAGGTAAAATTAGCATAAATCCCTGTGTATAAGCCACAACTTACAGACCATTTCATACTCTAGGGGCATTTCATAGGATATTCATCTAAAAACAGCATGTGGCTTATAAACAGGGTTTAATCTCATAAAACAGTGTACTCGGTATTTTTTTAAGCCCTAGATTCGGCTTATTGCTTCTTCCAAAGTTGGGGGTGCAGCTTATAATATTATGTGGGTGTGGCTAGTATTAACCATTGTTTTACGTTACATTAGTAGAACCCTGCATCATGTAGTTCTGAGTACTGATTCATGGAGCTTGTGGTGGTAGTGGATAAAATGAAGCAGACTATCTAGATCGTGTGGCACCCAAGCTAGGTGTATGAACATGGTGTTTAACTTCCTCTACCACATCATATGACACCTGAGGAAATTACATTTACACAACGGTTGATGAGAATTGGTCTGACTGAGGATCATCATGCAAATTTATTGCCACATGGTATAATCCTCAGTCAGTCAATTTAATGCATTGAACCATTGCATCTACAGTATCTCACAAGATGTTCCAAATTCAATCCAGTTGGCATGGAAAAAGACAATATGTAGCCATTCAGGATGCTATGACTGGGTGTGAGATACAGAGTAGGGTTATCAATATTTTCGACAGGGCTACGATGCGATGTCCTTCAGGCACAATGCGACCACTCCAAACGACAGTTGGGATCAAAATCTGTGATGTCATCAGGAACACCGTTGCTAGGCAACAGCCACTTGTGACAATTCTCCATGGAGAGCTGTACATAGTATCCATGGTTGCATGGCAACCATAGAAACAACCAACAACTTTGAGTTTTTATGGTTTATAAGAGCAGTTTCATCCTATAGGGACTCATCAGGCATTTGTTTATGCAAATAACGTGGCAAATTTTTTTTAAAAATTAAAAAAAAAAAAAAATTCAGGGTAGGGTTATCACATGGGTGTATGTAACAGAGTGTCCCTTTGCTAAACCTATCAGGTTACTGTTTCCAACACCATCACCATGAATTATGAAGCATTGCAGGATGACAGTGTTTACTAGTTCATGTCAAGGCAGTGTCTTCACTCCAGTTTACAGACGGTTCCATCCCAGGTTTGATGAAGGAAGGTATGAGTTTTAGGCAGTGGTTTTGATATGCGTTACAAGTAGTTGAACCTGTTGCTTAAAATAATATGGTTGTTGCAGGAAAGTCCATGCTGATCGGCTCCAGTGCCAATGCATGAACTTCAGTCAAAATGACCATGGACAAAGTTGGCATCAGACCATATAATGTTAAGTGTGTAATTTGACCCTAAAGGTTACCTACGAAGGTCTAGGATTTATGCTTTTTTTTACACCAGACATTTCCTGTGGACTCAGCTTTCTTTAAGAGATAATCCTCAAACTGGGGGGCACTTTTTTTTAAACCTATTCCAAGAGGGGGGGGGGCACTTTTTTTTAAACCCATTCTGAGGGGGGGAGGCATTTTTTTTTTCTTTTGGGGTATTCATTTTGCCAAATGTTCGCCCCTCTCCCGGTCATAAATAATGAACGGAGGGGGGGGGGCAAAAAATTATGACCCTCAAGAGGGGGGAGGTCACAAATTTTTCTTTCAGGATTCCGCATGCAAACCCACATACCCCCTCCCCTGTTGCTAAAAAATGAGAACTCCCTAATGCCAAGACTTAGCTCCGTAATTAGCCTAAGGAATAGAGTAGTTGTGGGGGGGGGGACATAAAAAAAACTTCTGATGCCCCCCTTTGCACCTGTCTGAAGAAATTTATATCTTGAAGCAGCCTAAAAATCCTTGTGATACCAGCACTAACCATAAGCTATACTCTTTGCCTCAGGTGTACATGTTGCAACGAGTCCACTTCAGCAACGTGCTCATGAAGTTCGTGCCAATCGAGTGAACTGGCAGTCGTACCTCCAGTAAGTATTACCGTACACAGTCTTACTAGATTATAGGGACTGTTGTTAGAAATCAGGTTTACGTATAAGCCACAAAAAATGAATGAGAAGTTCCAATATCAACATCTAATCTTTTTTACATTAATACCTGTTTCATTCATTTGAATTTAAAAGGAATGGTGAATAAAGTATTATCCACACAAGAGCAGAAAAATGTTTGCCGGTAGTATTATTTCATTTAAACATAAAATGCCACATTATAGATAACAATTCTGTATTGCAGAGGGCACATGATATAAGTTTTTTTTTATTTATGATATCTATGAATAAATGCAGCATACATGTAACATGAATAACTTCACATTAATTACATCAATACTCTGTGGTGTATAGGGGTCAGATGATTTCACAGGAGGACTATGACTTTATCACTCACCTGGACAACTCGACCCCAGAGCAACGGGCCCACTTACTGCGTGAGCGCTCTCATCAGTGCGCAAAGACGTTCCTCAACCTGATGGGACACATCGCTAAGGACCAGACTGTGCAATACATCCTCACCATGATTGATGACATGCTGCAGGTTGGTCAACTCATACTTTATCATTAAACAGTAATCAGCTGTTTCCTTTTGGAGTGAGAACCCGGTGGTGATAGTGTTGAGATTTAATTAAAGTCACTCCTCAAATCAGTGTGAAGTGATTGTCATGAGTGGTCCACTCTTATCTTCTTATAGGAATTGGACACTAAAGATAAGGATTTTTTACAGCCAGTCAGGTGTATGTGGCTCGCTTGAAATGATAGGCTGCTGATTCTGATGAATTAGAAAAAAAGAGCATACTGATAATAAAACTTAACTAAAAGATCACCAGTATTGATTATCATGTGCTGTTAGTGGTACCAAGATGACAACCTGATCGTCTCCTGGAAAAAAATGCTAGGAAAAATGGTCACTCTTCGTAGGTATAACAGAGACCATTTTCTTTTGTAGGAGGACAAGTCGCGCGTAGAGATCTTCCGTGATTATGCACGCAAGCATAAGGAGTCAGTATGGACACCCTTCTTGAACATGCTGAACCGACCTGACCCGTTCATAGAAAATCAGGTATGAATGTTTTATTCAAGGTGAGGGAGTGGCCTGTTCGTAATATGTGGAAGAAAAGTGACCAATAATCAAATTCACCCATAAAGCCAGAGTGGTACATTTAAGATACATAATCAAGGGGGCAGTGGATGTGAGTAGTGAGTATAGTGCTTTTAAACCAATACCTCACTGTGTCTAGATACTAGGTATTAAGAAATTCACGATATTCTATAGCCTTAATTCTGGTTATTTTAGACGGGGCGTATATTGGCTAAGATCGCGTGCTGGAGTAAGGAGCCGATGGAAGGCGCAGACCTGCAGTACTACCTCACCTGGCTTAAGGACCAACTCAAGTCTCCGGTAATTTACATGGGCGTTTTCTCTGTAATTCTGCAATATTCTTAAATGTACTAGATGTCCCCCTCCAAAACAGAGCACTTTCAAATATTGACAAGCAATGTTAGAAATGGTATGAATCGATATTTCGTGTAGTGACACAGTTATTTAGCTAAATGTCTTTGTGTTCTTTATACATGTACTGATCCTCAATTATGAGTCCGTCCAAATGGATTTATAATAGAGACACCTGTATGAGCCTAGCATATATGGAATACACTGAATATTGTAAGAACTCGTGTCAAACTATGTGTCATAGAAAACCTACCCTGGGTCGTATAATGTAAGTTTGACTTGTGTGTCTAGAGGTGTCGGAATTCTGGTCACTCAGAAAGCATTGTTCTACCACTAATATGTAATCCCTGAAGCCACATGATTCCACTAGATAAAGCCCGCGATTTGCAAACCGGTCTATATCGTAATAGTATATGCTTCCGACCATAAGTTGCCAGGGAAGAATTTTTAGCCTACTGTAGACACATTTATAATAAGATAGGAAATGATAGTCCAATAATGAACTGGTGGTAAAAC
Source organism: Acholoe squamosa (assembly GCA_949317995.1). Taxonomy (NCBI): domain Eukaryota; kingdom Metazoa; phylum Annelida; class Polychaeta; order Phyllodocida; family Polynoidae; genus Acholoe; species Acholoe squamosa. The sequence goes on from OX439049.1 coordinate 38,463,387, forward strand.
AGTGGTTTCCTGGTGCCCCACTATGTGTGTTGTACATATATCTTATCGTCGCTGGTCTACATCGTCTCAGTTTGAGGTGCCTTCTACTGACGTAACACCGGCCCCTGTAAGTAGCCAACTTGTCACCCACCCACGACTCCAAACTGAACTATGCCAAACTAGCTGATTGTACTATAACTAAGGTAACAGCATGGTAGGAGATGTGCTACTGTGCCTAACCATGTGGTAACCATGCTGATAATACATTGGGGGGGGGGTGCATATGTCTATGGATCTATAGTATGACATAAAAGAAAGTGTCCAGCTGTCATTGCCATGATATGGTAGGAGATGTGTGTCTTCCCATGGTTACCATGGTAACAACATGGTAGTGTGTGTCAGAGATGCCACTGTTCCTGGTTTACCAGGAATTCCTGGTTTTGATTCTAAGAGTTCTGTATCAAATCATGTTGAATTACTGGGAAAATGTGTCCAACGTCCAGTTTTCCTGGTTTTTGTCGGCCAGTGAGTGGCATCTCTGGTGTGTGCCTACCCATGGTTTCTATGGGAAGATCATGGTAGTGTGTGTGCCTACCCATGGTTTCTATGGGAAGATCATGGTGGTGTGTGTGCCTACCCATGGTTTCTATGGGAACATCATGGTAGTGTGTGTGCCTACCCATGGTTTAAATGGGAACATCATGGTGGTGTGTGTGTGTGCCTACCCATGTTTACTATGGGAGTGAGTGAGTGAGTGAGTAATAGATGTTTAACGCCATTTCAACATCTAAGGTCATATTCATGGCAAGAACGACATTACACAATTTCACAGAGGAATGTGTTAGTGCCCGCGCATTTGTGCACCACACACATCCTGAGTGGATAGGAAAGAAGAGATATAGACCCTTTTTAGTGGGCTAGGGAAGCCCGTTTACTACGGGAACATCATGGTAGTGTGTGTGCCTACCCATGGTTACTATGGTAAGAACATGGTAGTGTGTGTGCCTACCCCTAGTTACTATAGTAACAACATGGGGTGTGTGCCCACCCATGGTTCCTATGGTAACCCCATGGTAGTGTGTCTGCCTACAGATGGTTACCATGGGAACAGAATGGTAGGCTAACATGTACCTAGCCATGGTATGAGATGTAGGCCTACTGCCTGCCTGTGGTTATTGGGATTGTGTGGATCTGAGTGCACATGGTTGCAATAGTAAAGATATGGTAAGGGAGGTGTTACTCTGCATGTCCATAGTTACTGGGGTGATACATTATGAATAATGAAACATACTACTCCAGCCGGAGTCACCCAGGCACTATGGGCTTTGAAGTAGCCTTGCACGGTCTATCATAAACACATCTGTAAAGTCATACATAGGGTACATTAGAGTCTAAACATAATGAGTGAGGATGAAGAATAGAGTAAGCTGACAAGGCACACAAAGAGGGAGCACTTACCATCAGTTTATCTTCGGTTTATTTTATTATGTAGTTGTTTCTTCCTTACCATTTACATTGGGTTTGGCTCTGCACGATGGCTGTCACATCAGGCGTCTTTAGTAGCTCATGTTACCCAGTACCGTACTGTTAGTCACTATAGATCTTAGCACCACTCTTGCTTTCATGAAAAATGTAGGGGACATAGAAAATATATCACTCAGCATTTTAAGTGCACTCGCTTGTAGAGTGTAATTCTATCATAAACGAACTACCATGGTCGGTAATTACACCCATATCCTTCTTTTTATCTTTTCTTTTTTTCTCTTTAAATCAAAAATCTGTTTGTACAGTTTGGCGATTACCGTAATCTCCCGCGTAGAAGGCGCAGCTCGCGTAGAAGGCGCACCCCCAACTCAGAGAATGGCTTTTCACGTAGAAGGCGCACGTACCTCTTCTGGATCAATTCCTGGAAAAACCCTCGTATAAGGCGCCCCCCCAATTAACAGGGGGGCTGTTTCGCGTAGAAGGCGCCCCCCTCCCCACCCCCCCCCCCCCCACCCTCACTATTGTACACCTCCCGGTCTGCCGCGGTGCTGGCGCTATGAGTTCAAGCTGTCATCGGCACACGGTCGGCTTGAACCCGCCGAGCGCCCAGTCGACACCTCCCGGTCTGCCGCCCTGCTGGCTATATGAGTTCAAGCTGTCATCGGCACACGGTGTGACGGTCGGCGTCAAACCCGCCGAGCAAATCTACACCGACTGGGCTGCCGCGCTGCTGGCCATATGAGTTCAAGCTGTCATCGGCACACGGTGTGACGGTCGGCGTCAAACCCGCCGAGCAAATCTACACCGACCGGGCTGCCGCACTGCTGGCTATATGAGTTCAAGCTGTCATCGGCACACGGTGTGACGGTCGGCGTCGAACCCGCCGAGCAAATCTACACCGACCGGGCTGCCGCGCTGCTGGCTATATGAGTCCAAGCTGTCATCGGCACACGGTCGGCGTCAAACCTGCCGAGCAAATCTACACCGACCGGGCTGCCGCGCTGCTGGCTATATGAGTTCAAGCTGTCATCGGCGCATGGTGGGCCTTATCCCCGGCGAGCGCGTCGACACCTCCCGGTCTGCCGCGGTGCTGGCGCTATGAGTTCAAGCTGTCATCGGCGCATTTTCCCAAATGAGATGTTGGAAAAACCCGCGTATAAGGCGCACCCCCAACTCAAGGCAATTACCCTCCCGCGTATAAGACCCAGCAGCATTTTGTTTGGCGTAGAAGACGCGCCTTCTACGCGGGAGATTACGGTAATCTCTGAGCCAAACAGAGGGACAAGAAGAGGTTATGAATTTTTCCTCCTACATTTTTGGACATAACTGCATTTTGATTCAGATATTCATATCAAAAGTGCTACCTTAGTTCCATATAAGTTAGATGGACATGGAATTCCTCAGTTATTCAAAAGTTTTCTATCCAGCATGAATCAGGCCTGTTGTGATTAACAACTTGAATGTAATTTGGTTTTGTGTATACTCTTTATTTCCTCCTGCTGAAATCCTCATGTGTGAACCGTGTTCTCCTAACTTGAGTTGTGTCTTGGTTGTGTTTGTATAATTTGAATTCCACACACTTATCGAACGGCAATATATACTTTCAGTTTCGGGGTCCATTATTTTTTATCATATTAATGATAACCTGAAGGTGGTATCTGCAGATATCTTTTTGATTAATGGACTTGATATATAATAAAATAACCCTGCATTTTTTAAATCATTTATCTTCAGTCTACTTGTTAAAATTGCTTAAATTGAGTTTGCAGAGATGCCACTTGTCCTGCTTTACCAGGAATTCCAGGTTTTGATTCCAAGATTTCTGTATCAGATTATGTTAAATTCCTGGGAAAATGTGTCTTAAATTCCGGTTTTCCTGGTTTTTATTGTCCAGTGAGTGGCATCTCTGAGTTTGTAATCCAGGCGGCAAAAAATGGGCAATTTTATGCCGCTGTAATAATATATTAACCTGTCGGTATACCACTAGATTCACAGTGAGTCTAGATATAAAACCTACTCTTTGTGTGACCTTAATTCTGATTTATTTATAGAATAACGAGTACCTCCAGACGGTGGCACGGTGCCTGCAGATGATGCTGCGCATTGACAAGTACCGTCACGCTTTCCTCAGGGTCGATGGAATCAGCACGTTAGTAGTCAAATAATACCTCAAATTGCAGCTAAATTTGACTACCTAATATAAATAATTATGATTTATATTTTCCCTGCAAATCCATTATGGATGCTAATTATCAAATGATATTTTCCATATTCCCCTTGATGAAGAAAATGACTGTTATTAATTTCCACTTTGTCACTTCCATGTGTCTGTAAATATCCTCCTGGCAAATATTCCATTTTGATCCTAAACGTGTGGCATATTGTTATGGTTATACTCATAAACAATGGGTATAACCTATTACCTATTCATCCCCTAATGCTGATATTCTGTTTGCTGGTTGCAGTGTTATCTCGGTGCTAGCAGGTAAGGTGGGCTTCCAGATCCAGTACCAGCTGACCTTCTGCCTCTGGTGTATGACCTTCAACCCGGAACTCACACAGCGCATGAACAAGTAGGTCATACCTCTACTTCCTTAAAAAAAAAAAGCCCCCATTTTGAACCCTTTCTTCTTGAATGAACAGTTTCTATTTCTATTTGAAGGAAATTCTATATATATTTAGCAAATGGTAATATTCATAACTGTAAATGTTTATGTTAGCCCACACCAAAAAAAATAAGTTGGTCTATGGATTTCCCTCTCCATATTTTCGGAAATACAAAAATTTTTTTCTTTGAAAAAAATCTCGTCTACGGATTTCGCTCGCTTCACTTTCTACAAGTTTTCTCTTTGTGATGTTTGGCAATTTTTTTTTTTAAAATAAAATCTTTTCGCTCGCTTCACTTTTCCAGCAAGGAATCCATTGGACATAAAAAAATTCTTTAAAAAAAAAAAAGAAATTCGCTCGCTCGCACCTTTTTTTTCAAAACCAAAATCTGTAGACCAACTTATTTTTTTGGTGTGGCCTTATGTTCCTTGTAACAATTTTTTTCTATGATATTCAGTACAACGGTTTAATACCAGGTCAACCATGTATCAAGATAATGTTAGGTGAATGATATGTGTGTAAGTATATGTATGTTTGTTATGGTGGTTAATATGTAAACTTCCATTTCAGGTACAATGTCATCCCGATATTGGCTGACATTCTCAGCGAGTCAGCGAAGGAGAAAGTCACACGTATTATCCTTGCTACATTCAGGGTAAGTCCCTATCTCCCCCAATCCAAAAGAAGGAGAAAGAAGCAACCTAAACAACATATATAACAATGTTAATAGATAAATTAAAGAGATGCGATTGTGTCTCGCAGTTAATTGTCCTACCGTGTATAGGACGTGGCTTATACACCAGAATTACAACACGTGAGTTCTATATTTTTACACTATAGAACAGTACTAAAATGACCAAAAATTGACCCCAGTCGTATCATATAGGATTTACCCTAAATTAGGGTGTGTCCTGTGCGGGAGGAGTTACGTTAGTATACATTGTATTGCAGTATGCTCAATCTTTTTTTTTTGTTTCAGAATCTGTTAGAGAAGCCTACAGAGGTGGAGATCACCCAGGACCACGCGTTGTCCATGGTGCAGTGTAAGGTGCTCAAACAGCTGCAGCTACTGGAGGGCAGGAAGTTTGAGGATGAGGACATCACAGAGGACATTAAGTACCTCAGTGAGACCCTACAGGCCAGTGTACAGGATCTCAGGTAGGGGGACTTTTCTTATCTACCGTAATCTCCCGCGTATAAGGCGCAGCCTGCGTATAAGGCGCACCCCAACTCAGGGAGGCCTGTTCCACGTATAAGGCGCACCTCTTAGAGCAGATTTTTGTTAATTAAGTACTGTTCTATAATAAAAATACCCCCCTTATAAGGCGCACCCCAAACTCAAGGCAATGTCCCTCCCACGTATAAGACTGTTTGGCGTATAAGACGCGCCTTATACGCGGGAGATTACGGTACTGTAGAACCCTGAGTATAAGCTAGATGTTGAACAATATATTATAAGAGTAGCAGTAGACAGGGCTTCTTCACCCTGCCCTAATGTTGATACCACAGGAACTAGCGGCACACATGAGACTTTGGATGTGAAGAGACGTGTGTAGAAGGTGGAGAAATTATCTGGGATCACTGGGAATCGAACCTGAATCTTTGACTTGCCAGTCCAACATGGAACTAGATGTTATCCAAGGAAAGGTGTGAGTCTTGTATGGTTATTACTTGTTTTTCAGTTCATTTGATGAGTACTCGTCCGAGGTGAAGTCAGGCCGCCTGGAATGGAGCCCCGTGCACAAGGCTGACCGCTTTTGGAGGGAAAATGCACCACGTCTGAATGAAAAGAACTATGAACTTCTCAAGTAAGTTTACCTTTCCATTGGCTAAACATCTCACTTGCACGATGATTAAGGGAAGCAAAGTTAAAATTTATACCTATTTTCTAACCTTTTTGAGACCTTGCAGTTGGTAGAAAAGATGGAATACCACATAGATATAAGGGACAGAAATGAGTGATTTATCCCCTTTTTTGTCTTATTTCAATACCATATAGAAACGATATGGGAAGTGAACTCGTCAGCACTGTTACACCTTAGTGAGATGATCTTAAAATGATATCCTACTCCAATTTCTTGTTTTCCTTCTCAGAATTCTAATTAAGCTGTTGGAAACTAGTCGTGACCCGCTGATTCTGTCTGTGGCAAACCATGACATCGGGGAGTATGTGCGGCACTACCCGCGTGGCAAACAGTAAGTACTAAATGAAACATACAGTTTTTTTTTTTTCAGATTTCAAATATTCAAAGATAACCAGTGGTAACACAGTCCTCCTTATGTCTGTGTGAATAGAAAGGCATATAGGAAACCACTAAATGCTTCCCCTAGATTTGAAATTTGAGAATTTTGAAGACAGTTATGGGAATTTGCATTACATGGGGTATTGCTCTAGGCCTAGAGTGGATGTAGCGTCAATAGGATGTTCTGCTCGGAAATACCAGGGGGCAGTTGCAGTCTAGTATGCAGGAGATGACGTCATCGCTTGGCGCCAGTTCTGATGACTATGTGCAAGGAGCTAGACGCATCGTAGCTAACTGACAACAAATTGGTGAGTAAATATCCTTAATTTACTCTTTTTAGTCATCATTATGACCCATTTTGATGATTTGATACACCTGTGTTCGTCATATTGATGATTGAAGCTAAAATTCATCACTTTCTTTACGTTTCTGACTCGATGCGGGCTATGCCTTCATTTCGCTTAGATCGCTTTGACGCACAATGTTTTCAATCGTCTTCTACTCGTCAACACTAGGCCTAGACGATTGCTTTTCGTCATTGATGACCTATCCCCTCCAGATCTTGGTGGATTGACAAGTTTTAACTTGTTTTCGACTTTATTTGAAAACTTTTCAATTTTACGACAGCAACAATGGTTAGAACCGGTTGACTGCACTTTTACGACATTCCAATCTCCCCTAGAACCGATTTTCGGCAAACAAGATGGCAGCGCCCACGCGGGACGCGCATCGAGCCGAGAATTATTTATTCTGAGACTGGATATGTATGTATTAACCTTTTAATAGAAGTTTACTGTTTCTATTACATTTTGATGTTCTGTTTAACTGTTTTATGGCCATTTGGCTACTCTCACTGTTTGTTTGTGAGTGATATCAAGTTTATCTAACTTGAACAGAGGCAGATGCTGTTACTATAGTGACACATCTACTAAGGTGAGTCCTTCTAGTTCCACTGAGAAGGTTTCTCTTATCAAATAGATTGTAATGTCACTACTATTCTTCCTTATGGAATTAAGGTAGTTGACCAAACCAGCTTGCTTTGGGTTTCAATCTTAGATATTAGGGAGCTTCTCTAAGCCCGGTATATAAAAGTCTTCACCTATAGGCCAAGGGGCAAGGTTAGACTCTGCTATGCTTTCTTATGAAATCCAGGCAGTTATTCATATTTCTTATCATGCCAAGTGAGTAAGTGAGTAATAGATGTTTAACGCCATTTCGACTGCTTAGGTCATATTCATGGCGAGAACTACATTACACAATTTCACAGAGGAATGTGTCAGTGCCCGTGCATATGTGCACCACACACATCCTGAGGGGATAGGAAAGATGAGAAGTAGACCCTTTTAAGTGGGCTAGGGAAGCCCGCTTATCATGCCAAGCTGGATGATAGAAATCACTGATAGTGTACAGGAAGTTTACTTACACACTGTGGCATATGGCACAGATATCACTGTTATTAATTTAACAGTTACCTCCAAGTGACATTTCCAGACCTGCGGTTGGACTTGCAAACTTGTGGTCATTGACCTATAGAGGGAGTGTACAGTGACAAGACACTAAAAAGCACTAGATACTTCTGCTTTGTAAGCCCTAGCAGTTATTCCGAGTCCTCCGTTTAACCATTTATAGGCAAACGATAGAACTTGTTGACTCTCCCAAGCAAGGGGGATGAAGTCTTAGAAAGTGTCAAGGTTGGTTTTAGCTAAGACTGTGAATAGAAAAAACAGCTATTACCTATACCTTATGCCGAAAATTTCTTCAGATACACCTATTTTGGTTCTTAAGCGAAAACACCGAAAACCCACAATTTATGCAGAAATTCTTTGAATTTGAATAAGAAAAAATGTAAGAAAGTGTGAAGATCACTACATGTGTGGGACTTATGTACCGATAGCTGTGATAGCTGATGCCCTAAAATGCACATGTATGTATACTGAGATGCTTATGTTGTACAACTTGTCTATGAAACATAGACCTTAGAGGTTTTATACCTGTCCAGCTGTCATAAACTATTAGGAGATACAGCTAGCACTTATGCTTGCTAGTCTTGATTATACTGCACAGCTTGTGTATGCAATACACAATTAACAGTCACTCCTGCTTATGTTGTACAATATGCTTTCAAACTTACTTAGCTATTTAGCTCTTCTGTTGGAAGCAGTCAGATACTACTACTCTGACAAATAGTCTAGCAGTTTAGATTGCTAAACTGGTGCACATAACTTTATTAAGCAAGTAGCTTAATTTGTTAAAAGTTATGTATGTTTCACACAATAGAGCAGTTAGTTGTTCTTATAGTGTACAGTGTGTATGCACACAGATATCACCAGTTAATAGCCTAGATTTTACTGATTGAGTTGCACACTTGCCAGGCATGGGGTTAGGCTGGACTTCACTATGTTCCTAATAATCTCAGACAGTCACTTATATATCTCATCATGCTAAGCTGGATGATAGAAATCGGTATTAGAGTATAAAAGGTTATTTACACTTTAAAAGGCTGTGGCTAGCTGCACAAATACCTCTGTTATTAATAACAGTTGCCTCCAATAGACATTTCCAGACCTGAGGTTGGATTTGCAGACGTGTGGTCTATTAAATCTATAGAGGGAGTGTACAATGAAAAGACACTAAAAAGCACTAGATGTTCTGCTTTATAAAGCCTTAATAGCTACTCCGAGTTCTCCGTTTCACTTTTTATGAGCAAATGTTAGAACGTGGGGGATTGAGTCCTAGAGAAGTGTCAAGGTTGGTTTTAGTGAAGACTTTGAATAGGAAAACAGCTACTACCTATACCTTATGCCGAGGGGGGAAAAAGCCTTAGGCTAGATCTATGTTGATTGTTTTCCCAAAAAAACACCAAATACCAACAATTTATGCCTAAAAACTCTTTGAGTTGCATATATATAAAAACAAGTGTGTAGGTGAGAAGACTTGTGTGGGAAGGTAACTGACTTATGTGCCAATAGCTGTGATAGCTGATGATAAAAACTGCACATATATACTGTTTGTATAACAGTCTGAGGGGCTTATTGTTGTACAAATGTTTATGAACCTAAGACCTAAGAGGTCTTATTCTTGCCCAGCAGACCTAGTCTTGCTTGAGATATAGTTTACATGTATACTGCAAGTGTGGTTTATACTGCACTTCTGTGTAGAAACAGACAGGTAAAAGTGACTGCTGTTTATGTTGTACAATATGCCTGTCTAACTTACCTGGCATTTTAGTGGTTTATGTTGAAAAACAATCAGTTACTAGCCTGACTCACAGTTTAGAGGCTTAGATTGCAAAACTGGTGCACATAAAATTGTTTAGCAAAGCTGTTAAAATTGTTGAAGTTATCTATATTTCACATACAGTGATACTTGTGCACAGTCACTAGCAATTTAGTTGTTAAGACTTTCTGCTTGAGTTCTACACTCATTTGACCAAAGGGATAGGCTGAACTCTTCTATGTCTATTATGATTTCTGTCAGTTATTTACTTTTTTATCATGCTAAGCTGGATGATAGAAAGCAATGATAGTGTACAGGCAGGTTATTTATACAATAAAAGGCTGTGGCTGGCTGCACAGACACCTCTGTAAAATTTTAACATTTGCCTCCCAAGTGAAATTTCCAGACCAGAGGTTGGATTTGCAGACTTGTGGGCTATTAGACCCATAGGGGGAGTGTACAGTGACATGCAAAAAAGTACTTGGTGCTTATGATTAGTAAGCCTTAACAGTTTACTTCAAGTTTCCATTTTGTCATTTATGGACAAACGATAGAGCTTGTTGACTCTCCTAAGGTGGATTGAGTCTAAGAGAAGTGTCAAGAATGGTTTAGCCAAGACTGTGAATAGAAAAACAGTTTTTACCTATACCTTATGCTGAAAATTTCTTTGGTTAGACCTATGGAGGTTAATTTCTTAGAAAGGCCAATTTCCCACTTTTTATGCCAAACTTTCTAAGTTTGCATAACAAGTAAGAAGGTGCGGAAAATTATACTTTTGTGGGAAGATAACTGAATGTGTTAATACCTGTGATAGTTGATGTCTAAAGATGTACATGTTTACTGTCTGGGTAACAGTCTGAGCTGTTTATGTTGTATAACTTTCTATGAAACATAGACCTTGGAGGCCTTACGTTTTGCCCAGCAGTCATATTCATGCTTGAGACACCTCTAGTATGTATAATTACTTTTGTAGTACCGTAATCTCCCGCGTAGAAGGCGCGTCTTCTACGCCAAACAAAATGCTGCTTGGTCTTATACGCGGGAGGTAAATTGCCTTGAGTTTGGGGTGCGCCTTATACGCGGGTTTTTCCAACATCTCATTTGGGAAAATGCGCCGATGACAGCTTGAACTCATAGCGCCAGCACGGCGGCAGACCGGGAGGTGTCGACGCGCTCGCCGGGGCCCACCATGCGCCAATGACAGCTTGAACTCATAGCGCCTGCACCACGGCAGCCCGGTCGGTGTAGATTTGCTCGGCGGGTTAGACACCGACCGTCACACCGTGTGCCGATGACAGCTTGAACTCATATAGCCAGCACCGAGGCAGACCGGGAGGTGTTGACGGGCGCTTGGCGGGTTTGACGCCGACCGTGTACCGCTGACAGCTTGAACTCATAGAGCCTGCGACGCGGCAGACCGGGAGGTGTTGATGGGCGCTCGGCGGGTTTGACGCCGACCGTGTACCGCTGACAGCTTGAACTCATATAGCCAGCACCGCGGCAGACCGAGAGGTGTTGATGGGCGCTCGGCGGGTTTGACGCCGATCGTGTGCCGATGACAGCTTGAACTCATATAGCCAGCACCACGGCAGACCGGGAGGTGTCAACGGGCGCTCGGCGGGTTTGACGCCGACCGTGTGCCGATGACAGCTTGAACTCATAGAGCCTGCACCGCGGCAGACCGGTCACTGTAGAATAGGGGGTGGGGAGGGGGGGGGGCGCCTTCTACGCGAAACAGCCCCCCTGTGAGTTGGGGGGGCGCCTTATACGCGGGTTTTTTTGGAAATCGATCCAGAAGAGGTACGTGCGCCTTCTACGTGAAAAGGCCTTCTCTGAGTTGGGGGGGCGCCTTCTACGCGAGCTGCGCCTTCTACGCGGGAGATTACGGTATATACTGTACTGTCTGTGTATGTAACACACAGTTAACAGTCACTGTAGTCAGATACTAATCTGACTAACAGTCTAGCTGCCTTGATAACAATACTGGTGCACATAACTTTGTTTAGCAAGCTACTTAAATTATTAAAGTGATGCATGCTTCTTACAATATGACAGTTACAGAAACTTTATTTGTATATTTGAATGCACACAGTTACTAGCAGTTTGGTTGCTTAAGACTATACTGCATGACTTCTACAGTCGCCAGGCTAAGAGGCTAGACTGGACTCTGCCATGTTATTAATTAAGTCCGGTATTTGAATTCTTATCATGCCAAGTTGGTGATGAAAATTACTGGTAGTAAATATGAAAGTTACTTACACAAAAAGGTTGTGGCTGGCTGCACAAATACCTCTGTTATTTATTAACAGTTGCCTCCAAGAGACATTTCCAGACCTGAGGTTGGACATGCAGACTTGTGGTCTATTAGACCTCCAGAGGGAGTGTACAATGACAAGACACTAAAAAGCACTAGATGTTCTGCTTTATACAGCCTTAGTAGCTACTCCGAGTTCTCCGTTTCACTTTTTATGAGCAAACGTTAGAACTTGTTGACTCTTCCAAGGGGGATTGAGTCCTAGAGAAGTGTCAAGGTTGGTTTTAGTGACATTTCCAGACCTGAAGTTGGATTTGCAGACTTGTGGTCCACCAGACCTATAGAGGAAGAGTACAGTGACAAGACACTTAAAACACACCAGATGTTTCTGCTTTGATCGATATAGTATGCCAAATTCTCAGTGTTACTTAAAGGTGCTCTAAATCGAGAACCTACGTCCGCCGACGTTAGCACTGTGGCTGATTCAGAGCTCCTTTAAATTTGACAAAGATAGAATTAGATAACCTTCTACAGGGGGATTAAATATTGGAAAAGTGTCAAAAGGCCTTAGTAAAGGAAAACTGTGACCAGATTTTCAATGAACTATACTTCATGCTGGAGTATTCACTGTTTTGGCTGGTTGTACCATAAATGCCCTCTAATAGGCTAAGAGGCAAAACCACTTTGTACACTGTACAACTTGGATTCTACCTTACAAGGTTAGCAGTCTTAGCTGCTCTTGTTGTACACTATATTTGCTGCCATGCTTGTATAGCAACAACAGCTGTTAATCTTGAGTAACAGTTTCAAATCTGGAGGGAGTTATCACTCGAGATGGGTGTAGGATGACCCTCACACTACCAGAGGTGTAGACCTCAGGGAAAACACTAGGAAGCTAATCTCTTAATCAGCAATAATAATGTACCTAGTGTATTCTTATATCTATGGAGCTTATAAGTTACTGCTTATGTGTATTTGACTCACACATCAGTTTAATTGGACTTCTGTAACAACTATAGCTAATACTGCTAATACATAAAATGGTAGTCCACACTAGTACAAAAGAATACTTAGGGTTTGAGTCGGACATAGCTACTATTGTTATACAAAGAGCACATCGAGAAAGAGATCCCCCGCATAATTTAAAGTGCACATACAACACTTACTTAAATACGTTTGGTAATTTGCTGGGCTAGTTGGATTACCAACTTTGTGCTACATACATATGTACTTTGCTAGAAGTAGCAGTCTTAGCTGCTTTTGTAGTACAAAGAATATAAGGTATATTATACTTTTTTGTCTACCCATCTTAAGGGAGTTTCCATAACATACATGCTGTATTGTTTGTGTAGGAAACATCTGAATACACCACAAATGTGAAATAGTCAGAGCTATTTAGTGAATGTGAGCTATTACCAATATTATGTATTAACCTGCTTCAGCTCACATTATAAATGTAGATGCTGCTGTCTACATTGCAAATGTAGTCGCTGTTTCTAGCAGCTAAGTCATAAATAAAACCTTTCAACACCCATTTATACAATATATGTTTAGTATCATGGCTGCCTACATTGTACAATTTGGGTTTGTACCTTACAAGGATAGCAGTCATAGCTGCTTATGTTGTAAAATATAAGTGTCCTGCCTGTATAGCATCTACAGCCGTATATGTGGAGTAGCAGTGGGAGACTTATCCACACATCTAGGAGCTAACTGCTTATATTGCACAACATAGGTATTCGGCAGAGCTGTAAATGTTGAATAACTTGTCTTTGTGCCTATGACCACATAATGTTATGCTGGTCAGTATGTTTACATATACTAGGAGGCTACTACTCTAGCACAAATTTTCTGTAGAAAGATTGGATAGCAGTCATGATTGCTTATTTTGCCCAAGCAACCATATATGAGTTGTAATTTGTATAAATAAAATTGCTATATGTTATACAGATTGTGAGTACTTATCATACTTGTTTGTGCTGGCCACTACTATAGATTTACACTTGATCTGAGGTCATCAGCTTATGAGTTTATACTTTCCTAGAAATTCATGTGTGAGGTACGGCAATACCAGAATACTTTTTGTTGACTATTACAAATGTGATGACATTTGTATCATAATCTGACAACTGTTGGACTCATAAATTTATATATCTTGGCATAAATTTATGTGCAAAGTCACAGTTGTGAAAGCGAGCTGGGATAATTGTAAAATTATCTAGATAAAATCCAAAGTCACAGTTGATGTGGCATTGGATCAGACAGTGAATCTACTTAACTTTGAAGTTTCTGTGTACTAGACTGCAACTGCCCCCTGGTGTTTCCGAGCAGAATATAAAATTAATTGAGTACTTACTTGTAAGTGTGAAGATTAATTGTTGTTCTGCGAGTCAACACCAGGGGCGTTGCAGAGTACACAGACCCTCCTATCCTCCCTATGATGAATAGATTACTACAGGTGCATAATCTTTAATCTACAAATAATGAAACACAACTATATGTATAAGGTATGTTTTCCTGTGTACTTTTATTTTTCAGTACGATTCACTGTCCGCATACTACGAACTGGCGCCAAGTGATGACGTCATCTCCTGTGTACTCTGCAACACCCCTGGTGTTGCCTCACAGAACAACAATTAATCTTCACACTTACAAGTAAGTACTCGATTAATTTTATATTGTACTTTGTGTCCCTAAACCAACATGTGAAGAGACAACGTAATACAGACCGGTATATAACCACAAAAATCCCTGAAACATTTAAAAAGAGGGCTCTGACATACAGTTTATGCAAGGATCCTGGGCCAAATCCTGAAATCCAGGAAAAAATCTGGAGACCTTCATCACTGACTATTGTCTTATCTGTGTGTTTGTTCCCGCAGTGTGATAGAACAGCTGGGAGGCAAACAGCTGGTGATGCAGCACCTGTCTCACGAGGACCCCAATGTGCGCTACGAGGCGCTTCTTGCCGTGCAGAAACTCATGGTCCACAACTGGTGAGTTGAGACTGCTTGTGATATTTCTGATTGAAAATTTTGTATTTCTATTCTCTTGAAGTACTTTTTCTCTAGAAGTATAGTCCAAATTAATTACGGAGAGTCTACTAGCTGTTGTATCCAAGGCACAGCCTGCAAAATCCCATGTATAAGACCAATGTAGTATGACACATCCATACAAATATATGAGGCATATTTGATACTTGCCCTCTGTGGTTTTAGTACCCTACTATACCTGTTAATACCTTGACGTAAGATGCAACCAGATTTTGGGAAGAAGCTGTAAGCCGCATCATGCAATTGATTCACATCTTAATCACGGCTTATATATGTGGCTTTAGTGAAGTAGCAATGTTTAGTAACAGTCTTACGTTATAACATATATGTAGCCATGTACCACATTGTATACCACTATGTACATCTTCTTCACTTTAGGGAATACCTGGGAAAGGCACTAGTCGCTGACCGGACACATAAGGAAGGAAGTGTGGGCACAGCGAAGGCATAAATAAAGTGATTGAAATTAGTGACTGTAGTATGCAATGTTGTTAGATATTAGAATCAATTACAAACTAATATCACAAAGTTACACCAATAACTCCTTGATAGGTAAAATGTAGGATAGGCTGAAGGTATGTACAGTCATATCAATCTGTTTACATGTATGGATAATAGAAACCAATTGTTGAAATGGTTTCAACTGAAGTCCACTAGTGGAATAAGTGTACATCAACTCTTTAATTACCTCTGAGGTAACCATTAAGATTGGCGTAGTCCAATTGCAAGAAAGAGGAGGGTCTTAAAAATTATAATACACATTTCAAAACTAGTAGGAAGCGGCCTAGTCAAAGTTCACTGTACGATATTAAGAACAAAGAAACACTTTAGTGTGTAGACCGATGTATAATATAATAACCCAAAAGAGATGGGATTGTTGGTAATGTATGAAGTGTAGATTTAGAGGATATAACCTGGAATATTTATGACAACTGGTATAGAAGTGTGGATGTCTCACTGAATTGAAAATTAATTGGGATTATTTGTGTGAGTAGGCCCTGAGTCCCAGAAGAGACTGTGTTCATTTGTTAATTGAGTACTCTTTTAAGGAATCTTCTTCAGCTTTGTCTAATGGCTAACCAAAATTCTTCAGAATGTCTATTGTTTTAGACTTGAAATAACATCTTAGTGTTACCCTTAATCTATCACATAGACTCTGTAGCAGGGTTATTGTCTGTACTTTGTATGGGCTAGGACGCATTTCATGCCCCTTTGTTAATTTCTAACATTGGTTGTAAAAGTGATATATAATTTTCATTATTAAAACTCTGTATATGTTCTGAGGAAAGATCGATTTATCAAAATATAGCGTTTTTTTTCTCTTTTATGATTTACATTTGCTTGCGTTAGTTGTCTCATGATGAAGTACCATGGTATTCTTCCTCTATGGCCTACTGTGTAAATTGTACCTTAGAATGTGGAGTGATAATGGACAAAGGCATGGACACCCTATCTGTCTGACTCGTATATAAATGACATGTAGTTGGTGTTGCAAAGATAATCATATCCTGAAGATACCAACAAGTCAATAGTTGTATGCAGTCTACAGTTTGGGGCTTCTGGGGTCTCTATAGAACAAATGCTACCAAAACATAAGGCCCTGTTCTGTGTTAATGACAAGATATACTCTCTGTGTCCTGTAATGACCCATGTTCTTTGGGTCTTATTCAGGATGAAATGGTAGCTTATGATACCTTTAATTCCAGCCCTACATAATGAATGATTATAAAGAAAGATCCATTATGCATTCCAATGTTATCCATGTGGTGACATCATGTAATATGTATTTCTATATATAATGAATGTAGTCCTGATTGTTTCAAGCATGTAAAGAGAGCCTGCAGTATGTTGACTGGCATGGGGTGCTGTCCTCTATAATCTATGTTATATTGCCGGTGGCAGGCATCTTAGTTTAAAGTATACAATTGTAAATTGTGAGCAACCAGCAGTATATCATCTGTAAATAAACTAGTTATTGTCTGTTACAAATTGTCTTTTCTTGGTTTTAAAATAATCAATTCACAATATGACCTTTACAGGGGGACTTGTTAAAGGTAATGTTGGTGCGTGAACAGTTAATCTGGATCTAGCAAGAACATCTCTAAAATCACTTTTCAGGATTGATTTAGTTTGATATATGTTGATGCCAGAGAAGCAAAAAGAAACAAATACAGCGGTAAAACTGCGGTTACAACAACACTTAGCAGCCAACCATCAAACTGCTACCGTAATCTCCCGCGTAGAAGACGTGCTGCGCGTATAAGACGCACCCCAAACCCATTACATGCATGTTCGCGTATAAGACGCACCTCTTAGGGGTGATTTTTGTCAATCCAGTACTGTTCTATAGTAAAATTACCCCTCGTATAAGACGCACACCCAACTTGAAAAAATCCTATAAGAAGCACCAGGCATTTGTTTGGCGTAGAGGACGTGTCTTATACGCGGGAGATTACGGTAACTGTAATAAAAAAATTGCCATGTGTTACAAGCATCCAACTGCTATGTGTAACAATTGCTGCTAACTGTCAAAACTTTGCTCGTGAAGGGACTTGGAATTCCCATCTTTTACAATAAATGGTATCTGTAACACCAAAGAAATCTTCAGTAGTGGATGCCATAGGGCGCCATATAGACATGCCCATGTCCCTTAGGGCTCCTGGACATACCATACATAATACAAACCACAGACATAGCGACTATTAAGTTATGAGGGATTCTAGGCAAGTGTAAAAAACTCCATTATTGGAGAATGTGACAGGTATCATTTAAGCTTGGAATGGTAGCCTGGTCATTGGAAGGAGGGTAGAAGCCAGGGGTATTACAGAGGTGTAGGGGATAAGAGGAAGTGGAGAAGCACAGGTCATTAGGGGAATAAGGGAGTGTAGAAGTGGACTAGGTTGGAAAATGAAGGAGTAGGCTATAGGACAGTTTAGGTATAAGGGAGTGTACGAGTACGGGAATAAGGGGGTGGTGAACAGAAAAGTAAGGGATAAGAGAGTGCATGAGGGGAGGAGGTTGAATTAGTCAGGCAGCCAAGGGGATATACCTTGCACTAAAGTAGGGCAAAGGTTTTTTGATTGATTTTGGACAATTAGGGTATGGCAATTCAAAATCTGCGACATGACAACGGGCATAAAGCATGCACAAATAATGAAGGTAATCATTCCTACCCCCCCCCCCAACCCATGCCAGACATTCCATTGCTGCCAATGGCCTGTTGATAGGAACCTCAT
This sequence comes from Acholoe squamosa, assembly GCA_949317995.1. Lineage (NCBI taxonomy): Eukaryota > Metazoa > Annelida > Polychaeta > Phyllodocida > Polynoidae > Acholoe > Acholoe squamosa. Next base: position 38,481,460 of record OX439049.1, read on the forward strand.
GTTGCCTAACAACAAGGAATATTTAATGTTTTTGCTTAGCAACAGCATGTTTTTGCTTAGCAACAACATGGTTTTGCATAGCAACAGCATGTTTTTGCATAGCAATCACAATTTAAATGCAAACTTTTCAAGTCTTTGAGTATTTTTACAGTTTCTTTCATTTTATCATGTAATATGTATCACAAAGCTTTCATTTCTGTTGACATTGCAAGGGAAAACAAAAATAATGTTGGTTCCCTAGCAACATCAAATACATTCCTAAAATATTCTAAGAGGCTCTGTTAAAGGCATTGTCAATAACAGTCTAATGCGTCTTAATTGTCTTCCTTACTGTCAAGTGTATGTCAGGTTGCCTTGCCGACCAAGTTCTCACAACGGAGAAGGAGTCACATGATATCATCCCATAATGCATCAGTTCAGCACGCGATCCTGCAGCAGCTACACGCACATCCCAGCATAGGATTATTTGCATCAATTTCTTCCAGAAATCTACATTATCTACAAACTTTCAATGACTGTTGGTTAGGTCCCACCAGTCCAGTTACTGTTGGCACAAACAGATTTTGCTATGCTGCTTCATAAGACCAAAACTACCGAGTGCTCTCAAGCCGGTCCGTGTCGGTCACCACGACCAGTCGGCCAACATGTGCAACGACCAGCAATGGCGGCACCACTGACCAAGGCACTGACCAGGGGGAAACCTCTACCACCACTAAAACAAAGGCAGTGTTACTGTCTGATGAGCAAATGACTCAGATTATGTCTATGTTGAAGGGAACTATTCATTCAACAGTCAAGACTGGTTAAAGATGTGGTTGGGAAGCGCAAATAAGACAACCACAGTAGCGATGACAATGACCAAGATGGAGATGGTCAAGGCACTGACCACAACACTAGTCAAGATGGCGATGACCTAAATTCCGGGGACGACCTGGATGCTTACTGAAAGAGTGTTAGAAGCAGGGGATCCCACAAGCGAAGGTCTTCTGGAGAGATTCATTGGCATCTTCAAAAAGACTTGATCTCTTTTGATCTCAGTATCATTAAAGAAAAGAGGGATAATTTCCACAGATCGGCAAACGCGCCAGAGTTAAGAGTGCCCCAGCTGAACCACTCTCTAAAGCGCGCTGCTTCAGCGAATGGACGCGCGCTGGACAAACGCATGGTGGAACTCCAGACCAATATGTCGGCCACCATGACAGCCATGGCTAGGCAAGCTGCCGCCATGGAAGAGTTTAAATTGTGGGCTAAGCAGAACACTGAACCTGCTAACATTGTCATGACCAGAACCATGTCAGACATGACAAACATGAGACGTGACATCCAAAAGTTAGGACTGTCAGAAAAGGTAGGCAACCTGCTCACTGATGAAAATCCTCAGTGGCTGGGCGGCGAAGATATAATATCAGCCATGGATAAGCTTGAAAAAGAGGACTAAAATGTCAACAAGTTGAAAAAGCATGTTCCCAGTGACTGGAGGAACAGGCACTCACATGCTGGGGAGTACCGGTACTCGTCCAACACATACAAAAAGGACAAGCAGCACAAGCCCAAACACAAGCCCAAACACCACAAGAAAAAACCCAAAACTTCAGGTTTTCTGAAGGGGGGGTCTCACTAGACCAGGTGAGTGTTAATAATGCTTTGCATGAAAACAAAATACCCCCCAAAGTGCCAATAGCCCCTAATGAAAAAGTAGGGTTTGGTACATTTGTGCCAGGTGGCACTAAAAATCATGTAAACCAATGGTTAAAGTTAAAGATCGTATCCCAACTAAAATTCTGTCATTTTTCAGTTATCCCATATTTGAATGAATTGTGCCTTTCTATAAAGCGTCCCTAAGTTTTGAAACAATGTGCTTTGTATTTCAGCATGAAATATGCACCTGATTACATAAAAGTTTTACTGTAGGTCGACACTAAAACAGCTGGATAACATAGCACTGTTTGGTTTGTCATGGATGAGTGGTCAGCTCTTTAGTATAGGTACCTACATAGCTCAATAGTGGCACCTTGTGGTCAAGGGTTGCACTTAGTATATCAACAAGGTAAATGGAACCTTTGTGATAGGTCTCATGGAGTTTCCCTTTGGGTTGTTGATATACACATAGCTATTATGATAGAGGACAAGCTTATGTTGTAGTCCCAGACTGTTCAGGAATTTGACTCACATTTCCCGCCATAGGAAAGAGGTATTCTGCATCTAAGTCTCTTCTTTTTACACATAGACTAATACCAAAGTGGTATGTGCTATTCAATAGGGAAATATGCAACATTGACCACAGATTGATTGATTGATCACTTTCCAAAAAGCCGCTTCAGTTGAAGTTGCATCTTTAACACATGATCCCTTCATCATAGAATCTGTTCAAGGGGTGAAGGTTGACTTGCAGGAATCTCCCATGCAAGAGACAGCTCCTAGGCCCTACTTAGTGCCTGAGGAAAACAGAAAAATTACTGACCTAGTTGTACAAGAACACCTGGAGAAAGGCATAATAGAAAAATGCCAACCAGAGAAAGGACAGTTTATTTCAAACATTTTCCTCAGGCCTAAACCAAATGGCAAACACAGACTAATTTCAGATCTGTCAGAACTGAATTCTTCAGTAGTTTATAGACATTTCAAAATGACAAGTCTACAGACAGCTATAGACATGGTGCAGAAAGATGCCTTTTTAGGGTCTTTGGCTCTTTCTGATGCTTATTACAGCGTACCTATATCAGATACCGAAAAAAGTTACTTAGGTTCTAATGGGGAGGGGCTTTATATCAATATACATGCCTGCCGAATGGACTAGCACAAGCAGCAAGAACCTTCACTAAGGTCTTAAAACCGCCTATTGCAGAATTGCAAAAACAAAGCCATTCTTGTTTTAGGTACATAGATGACACATTCATTATGGGAGAAACAGCACAACAATGTGCTGACACCATAGCCAAACTACAATCTTTGTTGGTAAGCCTGGGGTTCAAAATTCATCCAAACAAGAGTGTAGTCACACCAACCAAAAAGCTCACTTTCCTCGGGTACATCATAGATACCACCACTATGAGGGTCAAACCTACTGAAGAAAAAAGACCTAGCACAACAACTTTTGAATAAAAGGAAGGTTGTAATCAGGGAGATAGCAAGGATAGTGGGTCTAATGGTAGACTACTCTAAAGGCCTAGATTATGGGGAAGCCCACTACAGACATCTTGAGTCAGACAAGACTAGAGCGCTAGCCAGAAAAAGAGGTAACTTTGAGGCAAAGATGAAAATCTCCCATGAGGGGGAAGAAGACATCTTCTTGTGGTTAGAAAGACTAGGCACAGGGTGTAGAAAAATTAGATATGGGAATTCTTCGTATGCAGAGACCTATGGGTAAATGCTGCACACATTCCAGGGAAAGAGAATGAAGAGGCAGACAGGGAGTCTAGAACTGCAGGGCACACTGAGTGGGAAATACCTGACTCATCCTTTGAACAGATTCAAATGAAATGGGGACATCACAGTATTGACCTATTTGCTTCAAGACTAACATTCAAACTAGATTACTATTACAGCTGGCTACCTGACCCAGGGGCAGCTGATACAGATGCACTGTCTTTGCCTTGGCCTAATGACTATTATGCTTTCCCTCCTTTCTGCCTGAACCTGAGAGTCGTACAGAAGGCCCTAGCAGAGGGCGTGGATGGAACAATTGTGACGCCCAACTGGGCTGCACAAACTTGGTACGGCCTCCTGAACAAGACTCCCCAAGACACCGCTGAGGAACCCACTCACAGGGGATTTGTGGTACCTAGACCTTGTTCCATGGAGGATCTAGAGCGAGCACTACAGGCTCAGGATGCCATGCCCACTACCATTCGGCTATACATGGAAGCATTTATGGGCAAACGATAGAACTTGTTGACTCTCCCAAGGGGGATGAAGTCTTAGAAAGTGTCAAGGTTGGTTTTAGCTAAGACTGTGAATAGAAAAAACAGCTATTACCTATACCTTATGCCAAAAATTTCTTCGGATACACCTATTTTGGTTGTTAAGCGAAAACACCAAAAACCCATAATTTATGCAAAAGATTTTTGAATTTGCATAGGAAAACAAGTAAGAAAGTGTGAAGATCACTACTTGTGTGGGAAGGTAACTGACTCATGTGCCGATAGCTGTGATAGCTGATGCCCTAAAATGCACATATATGTATACTGTTTGTATAACAGTCTGAGATGCTTATGTTGTACAACTTGTCTATGAAACTTAGACCTTAGAGGTTTTATACCTGTCCAGCTGTCATAAACTATCAGGAGATACAGCTCACACTTATGCTTTGTAGTCTTGATTATGCTGCACTGCTTGTGTATGCAATACACAATTAACAGTCACTCCTGCTCATGTTTTACAATATGCTTTTAAACTTACTTAGCTATTTAGCTCTTTTGTTGAAAGGAATCAGATGCTACTACTCTGACAAATAGTCTAGCAGTTTAGATTGCTAAACTGGAGCACATAACTTTATTAAGCAAGTAGCTTAATTTGGTAAAAGTTATGTATGTTTCACACAATAGAGCAGTTAGTTGTTCTTATAGTGTACAGTGTGTATGCACACAGATACCACCAGTTAATTGCCTAGATTTTACTGATTGAGTTCCACACTCGCCAGGCATGGGGTTAGGCTAGACTTCGCTATGTTCCTAATAATCTCAGACAGTCACTTATATTTCTTATCATGCTAAGCTGGATTATAGAAATCACTATTAGAGTATAAAAGGTTATTTACACTTTAAAAGGCTGTGACTAGCTGCACAGGTACCTCTGTTATTAATAACATGTGCCTCCAAGAGACATTTCCAGACCTGAGGTTGGATTTGCAGACTTGTGGTCTATTAGACCTATAGAGGGAGTGTACAATGACAAGACACTAAAAAGCAGTAGATGTTCTGCTTTATAAAGCCTTAGTAGCTACTCCGAGTTCTCTGTTTCACTTTTTATGAGCAAACGTTAGAATTTGTTGACTCTCCCAAATGGGAATGAGTCCTAGAGAAGTGTCAAGATTGGTTTTAGCGAAGACTTTGAATAGGAAAACAGCTACTACCTATACCTTATGCCGTGGGGGGAAAAACCCTTAGGCTAGATCTATATTGATTGTTTTCCCAAAAAACACCAAATACCCACAATTTATGCCTAAAAACTGCATATGTGTGTAGGTGAGAAGACTTGTGTGGGAAGGTAACTGACTTATGTGCCAATAGCTTTGATAGCTGATGTCAAAAGCTGCACATATATACTATTTATATAACAGTCTGAGGGGCTTATTGTTGTACAACTGTTTATGAACCTAAGACCTAAGAGGTCTTATTCTTGCCCAGAAGACCTAGTCTTGCTTGAGATACAGCTTACATGTATACTGCAATTGTGGTTTATACTGCACTTCTGTGTAGAAACAGACAGGTAAAAGTGACTGCTGTTTATGTTGTACAATATGCCTGTCTAACTTACCTGGCATTTTAGTGGTTTATGTTGAAAAACAATCAGTTACTAGCCTGACTCACAGTTTAGAGGCTTAGATTGCAAAACTGGTGCACATAAATTTGTTTAGCAAAGCTGCTAAAATTGTTGAAGTTATCTATATTTCACATACAGTGATACTTGTGCACAGTCACTAGCAATTTAGTTGTTAAGACTTTCTGCTTGAGTTCTACACCCATTGGACCAAAGGGATAGGCTTAACTCTTCTATGTCTATTATGATTTCTGTCAGTTATTTACTTTCTTATCATGACAAGCTGGATGATAGAAAGCAATGATAATATACAGGCAGGTTATTTATACAATAAAAGGCTGAAGCTGGCTGGACAGACACCTCTGTAAAATTTTAACATTTGCCTCCCAAGTGAAATTTCCAGACCTGAGGCTGGATTTGCAGACTTGTGGGCGATTAGACCCATAGAGGGAGTGTACAGTGACATGCAAAAAAGTACTTGAAGAGTTTGGTTCCAAAATGCAATAAACGCCATTTTGAAAAAAGAGGCAAATACTTTAAAGGTCTACAGATTAGAAATAGTTAAATGTAGTACAGAAACTATTTCCTTTGAAAAATATATTTCATGACTGTCCAGAGTCTACATAGTGAAGAGTTTATGCTAAAAACACTAAGATTTACTTCAGGAGAGCACCTCAAAAATATGTATATGCTGAAAATCTGCCCTTGCATGGCCTGCATCATCAGGGAACGGAAGAACTGTGACATCATAGCACCCGTGTCTACGTTCTGGAACATAGAAGACAAGTCCACACCCCCTCCCTGGGCAGAGGCACGTTGGGTGGTTGCCTGCTGGTTCTGTGTGGAAGATGTAGAACCTTGGGCCTCTGACCCTGCATCATTCATTGTGTGCGTACTTCTGGTTCTTTTTGTAGGCCTAGCTTTAGATGTATTGTTGGCCATCTTCTTTCCTGGAAACAGGAAAAAGAAAATCCAATTAACTCCACATTCACACTATTGCCAAAGAACTATAAGTTAAAGTTAAAGGCGAAATTAACAGTCTTTAAAAACTAGTAGAAACAATGGCCCTAAACAGGTACGCTCTCATATACATAAGATTCAAGTCATTTCCAGCAGAATAATTTTCATTCCAATCTCTGCAAAATCCATCCTCAGTAGTGGGGGTATGATAGGGCTCAGCATGTCGAAGATCCCCGAAAGCCATTGTTGACAAAACACCGAAACGCGTGCCCCCAGCAGGATTCGAAGCCTCGTCGTTGTACGAAGAAACACATCCAGACCAAACAGGCACCGACAGGATTCAAACCCATTGTCTCCAGTTGACGATGAAACGCGTCCGGTCCGCGAAGGCACCAACAGGATTTGAACCCGCAATCTCCTGATGTACAGTGGCGCCAGCCTGCCACGCGGCGTTTGGCGGAACTAACCCAGCGGTTTAGTCCGCTCAGCCACCGAGTGGAGGGTCTGGCCCGGCAAGGCGTAAGGCATGTCGCTCTGGTATAGGCTGTCGGCGGATGAGGTTTACCGAGCGATACATGAGTGAATTGTGAGCGAATGCCAGTTTAAGAGCAAAAAACTCAAGAAACCCTGGTCTGTTAGGTGCCAGGGGACAACAGATCGACCAGGGAAGGCCTAAAACATCCAAAATCTGAACATTTTAGCACCAGGGGTGCAGATGAGTCCAGACCTGGAGGGCCTTGGGAGAGGGACGCCACCGTGACCTAGTTCCCGGCGTCGATCCAGGACTAAGGCAGGCAGCCTAAAACTCCCAAATAACTACAATCTGCGTAAAAAGGGGTGTCTCCGGGGGAGACACAGTTGCAGAATTTGATTCATAAGGGTCCCCATGGAAGGGGACAGAGGTTAACACAATAAAACAGTACTTACCAGGCAATTTTGCTGCTGTAAAATTTAGGTCTGACTGTGTTTACCACATGGGAATCCTTGACTGACTGAGCATGCGCGTATCCACCTCTCGTCGATTCCCTGCAACCCCGAGGGTTCCCGAGGAATAACTGTCTGTTTTGTCTCCCTCTAGTGCCAACTTAAGGCAACCATGAAAATACCCAGATGTAGAGATCATAAGTTACAGTAGGTGACCATGGGAACAGACGACTTTAAGTGCACAGGTTGACAATACCTAACACTTCAGCTTTACGTCTTCAAGATGACGACCTTGGGTAGTCATCCCGACCACCTAAGTCATCAGTATGACAACTTTGTATTGTCAGTATGACGAGTTTAGGTCGTCATTTGAGCTTGACTATCCTAAACACTAGGCGGCGGCATGTTTTCTGGGGCAGTATCATTGTCACACCCAGTGTATAAACTATATTCCCATCATCACTCTTCATGACAAAACCACACTTATGGCCCACCCAACCTTTTAGTATGGGAAAAATTAATAATATATATAGTCCCATTATGAATATAATAAATTGAAACTGCTGATACATATAAACACAATAACTATATTCAATGGTATTCAATAGTTAGCTTCTATTACAGTACATATCAACAATATAAAAAAGACACCAATCCGAGAGCACTTTGAAACAAAACATAATCTCTTAAGCTCTAAGTCCACACACATGACACTTGCTTCAGTGAAACTCAAAGGCTTTCCATTCCAGCAAAGATGCATCCATTCTGCATGCATTTATTTCTTGCCCATTTTGTGTACAAAATTCCAGTTCACATTATGTTGATATGGAACTTTAGTCTGGATATGGCTCATAAGTTCATGTAACAGTATTTGTTATTAAGATATTTTACTGTAGAATCAAAGCGAACTCTTTATTTGAGAGAAGCACTGAAGTATCTACAGTGGCCCACAAGGGTCAAATTGAAGTTGAAGCAAAGAGTTGACTTTCACAAAAAAGTTAGAGTCCAAAACCAAAATCAATGTTCAAAGTCAATTTCATTTCATTGCTGTCAACCTGTCAAGGTGTCAACTCATGAAAACCAAGTTGTGACAGGTATCTTTTAGCATTGCATGGTGCACTCTATGTCTTTCTATATGAACAAAGTTTATACCAGCAACTACTGGGTAGCTATCGGTTCCCTCACACAATAACTGATGGTTCCACACCAAGTAGTTGCTGGTTCCAGCATCCTGTAACTGGTGGTTCCCACCCACTGTAACTGCAGTTCCACACCTATCCGCTACTGGTACTGGATCCCATACCAAGTAGCAGGCACTGTATTTGTGAACCAGCAGGTAGTGGGTGCAGGAACCAGCACCTAATGGATGTGGGAACCACTACCAGCTACTCTATGTGGAAGCCAGCAGGTACTGGGTGCAAGAACCAGCAAGGGTGTGGGATCCAGCAACTACATGGGTTAGGAACCAGTTTATATGGAAACCAGCAGCTACTGGATGTGGGAAGCAGTAGCTACTGTATGTGGGAACCAGCATGTACTGGGTACAAGAACCAGCAACTTATGTGTATGGGACTACCAAGTGCTGGGTGTGGGAACCAGCAGCTACTTGGTATGGAATCCAGTACCAGTAGCGGATAGGTGTGGAACCACCAGTTACAGTAGGTGGGAACCACCAGTTATGGGATGCTGGAACCAGCAGCTACTTGGTGTGGAACCATCAGTTATTGTGTGAGGGAACCAATAGCTACCCAGTAGTTGCTGGTATAGACATATAGAAAGACATAGAGTGCACCATGCAATGCTAAAAGATACCTGTCACAAGTTGGTTTGCATGAGTTGACACCTTGACAGCTTGACAGCAATGAAATGAAATTGACTTTGAACATTGATTTTGGTTTTGGACTTTAATTTTTTTTTGTGAAAGTCAACTCTTTGCTCCAACTTTAATTTGACCCTTGTGGGCCACTGTAATTATCACATCATGTTGTTTACTTGTTTACACCTCCATCCCGTAACTATTTAGATTTAGCTGACCCCAGCACTCCCCCCCCCCCCACCCTCCTATTACATACAGCCGGAACCAAGCTGCCACCCCCTCAATCTCATCCCACCAGTCTTTGCATTGCTTCATTTTCCCTAACCCCAGCCCAGCCTGCCTGTGCCCCTCCTGCCCTGCAGCAGAAAACCCCCAACCCATTGTCACATTGAGTATTGATCCCACACCTCCCGGGGCGGAATCTTACATCCACTTGTCAACCTGCATGCACTCAGCCAAAGGCCAAGCAAAGAGAAATACAAGCATGAACATGTCCCATCCCACAGCTCCAAACCATTCAATCCTCAATTGAAGTTAATGTCTCAGAACAGATCTTTAATTAACAGATACTAAAGACAGGAATGTGGCATCCCAAATATTTGGCAAAACATGGGAAAACCTAATATTACGGGGATGTAGTGCTATTTTATTGCCACCATGGGTGCAACCAGTGCTGTAGATGGTATACCCTCACATATTGTCAAGGAACTTTCTCCCCCTTCCCCTTGAATGATCCTTTAGACCTCTTCATTGCAATGAAAGTATGGTTTAATTGGTTTGTCTAATATATTTTGGTCAACTGTGTACTTAAACCTGATAGATATACATGAACTAAGAATATCATACTTTCCGTCAACCTGCAAAGATAATATCCAAGTTGGGTATGCTCATTTGTCTAATAAAAGAGGCCTCTGCCCATTACTCAGGGTCTCTGGTCGTCCAAATATGTGGGATAACCTGTAAAAAGTATTTTGATAGGTGACAGTAGACATGTATTTCATACCTTCTTGTTCTTTCTGGCTGTGCCATTTAGAGGTTGTGAATAGCACTAAATCCCCGTAATATAAGGTTTTCCCACGTTTTTTCACATAAATTGTTACCTGTGAGGATTTTAATGCTAACATAACCAACCAATCTAAATTTAAAGGAGTTTGGTGTTGGTATCTCCCTGAATTCCCAACCCATATAAAGACATTAATTCTAATTAGATACAGGCTCAGCATCAGCTGAACTGAAGCCCTCAGCGCATGTATATACATAGTGTCAATGGACTATTCTATGTATTATAATTATCAGCGACATATTCAAACCAACCTGACCAAGCTTCCCCCTGTAGAACCCAAGGCTACCCTATATTTAACCTGACAGGGTGAGTGACTCACTCACACCCGTCCTCCTCCATTGAGTACCCCTAGGTCCCACCTGCGGATCCCCACTGGAAGACATGATATCATACACTATTTGTAACTTCACCTGCCCAGGTGACTCACTCCTGAGAGCAGCTCCCTCCTCCTACTCTAGATTAGAGAGGAACTGAGCTGCTCATCCTCCGAACTGAGCCACCATGCACTGCTAGAAATAGCACATGAGTAACACTGAGTTGGACTCCCTTTATAAACAGGCAGAACCCACTCAGGGTATCTTATTCTCCTCCAAACCTAGACCCTACGACACTCAGGTGCCTTGGCCCCAGGGCTTGGTCAGACTGGTGAGTACCATACTGCCACACTGTATTGAGTTCTCATCAACTGAATTGTCTGGACTCCTGTTACCGGCTCAAGCACTGTCAAGCTCATGAGTTTGCAACAAATAAAAGTGAAAAATTCATTAAAAACTAATCTTTTCTTTTTATTAATTTCTCGATTGGAATCATGCAAATAAAATTTTATGATATAGCTATGGTTCTTTCTTGGGTTTTCATTATCATGAAAATACCTTGTAAAATCCTTTTTTTTTCCTCCTTGCCACTAGAATTGGTTTATTTTCAAATAAAATGGCTCATTGCTAAGCAACCACTCAGAATAGAACAAAATGGATAGCACCATTGGATTCCTTGGTGTCAAATTAGGGCGATAGGTCAGCTTGAATTTTTCATAGGACAATTATTGCTGAAGCTATGGACCACCAAATATTAAAAGCTCCTACTGGACTTCCAGGTCCAGATGACCCCAAATGACCCCAAATAGCGTAACATACGCGTAACATACGCTTAACGTACGCGTAACGGATGCCCTTAACATGGTCGTTTTGTGACATTGACTTTAAAACATTGGAAAAATGCAGAAAATGCATAATTTCAGGCCCTAAAAATGTTAATTCACATCTACAGAAAGTCTCCAATTGGCCCATGATATTGTAAAGCATGTCCCTACCTAATTCGTATTTTTTAAATAATTTTCTTAGAAAAAAAGTAATGGATAATTAGTCCATTTAAATTTGCAAAGGAATTTTCTGGAAAACACAGAAAAGTAGAAAAATACCATAAAAGCTCTTCAATTACGTCTTTGGAATGGTAATAACAGCAATATTGTTTAGTATATGAATCTGTTTTACAAAATCACTTATTTTCTTTGCATTTTCAAAAAATATTTTAGTTGTCCTTTTTTATTTTTATAGCAAAGCTTTATTGATCGATCCAATACATGATGTAGTGATAATAGATGACGATCAACATCCTATTGTGTATAGTCTGTGGCATCCTCATGAGCTTCACCCTACCTCACTTAATGACATGAAACGATCCATTGACAATCCAGACCCACATCAGCCCACCAAAACAGCTGACTCGTCACTTAATGCCTTTCTGTTGGATCCTATCCTGCCAGCATCATTATTAACACCTAAACCTACACCTGTGAGTAGGAACAAAGCCTTCTCATTAACTATAGTTGATAGTAAAATCTGTACACAGACCAGCACACCTAGTACATCACAGGCACCGGGCCTTAATTTGACTTTACCTGGTTTCTCAGATGCTGAGTCCCCAGCCTTAAGACTTCTGGTCTACCAAGTGAAGTACTATCTACACCTGTAATTAACTCTCTGAGTTACCCGTATTGAGACTCACATCTAGAGCCCAGGTCTCCTCAGCTACAGGCTGCTTTGCGAAACATACCAACATCCATCCAGCAGCCTATTACCGGTACACACACCACCTCCCCTCAGGCAGGTTTATACACCTAGACCCCTCTGAGCTCACTTGGGATAATTTTATAGCCCCAGGCTCTACTGCCAATACACCAGCTAATTCTGATCTCTGGAGACAAAGAGTAAGATCAGCCATCGCCAGGTGGAGATCAGCAAACGCAAACAATACTGACAGAGCTCAGCAGGCACCTACCTGCAATTTTGAAAACAGGCAGTGTGGTGAAAGCCTTTCAGCCTTTTTAGGTTGTATCAATAGGATTTTGGAGGAACAGTGGCCTGATGCTACTACATTCAGTGACACCTTCAGGTCATACCAAGATCCTTCCACCCCTGAGGCAACCCCACCACCACCCAACACCTTTTCCCCCATCCCCGGGTCTGGATTTTCCTGATCTGAGTATACACCTATAGCTAGCCTCAGGAGAAGAGTACAGTTCATCTCACCTCATAGGAGACAAACACCTCTTTATTATAGACTGCTGAGAAGTGTAGACTCAGCAACAGGTGGAGGTAATATAGCAGCTATCATTCAATTCTTCAACAGAAGGTCAACTGCTCCCAACTTCACCTCAGAGCCCAGGTAGCAAAGGTGGTGTGGCCCTACTGTGGCCCACACTTTATTTGGTGTGGCTTCCGATGTGGGCCGCAATGGGCTAACCGATGGGCTGCTGACAGTTTCTGTCCTCAGTGAGGTGTCTGGGCTAACTAATATGAGGACAGATCAGTGTCAGAGTGGGTTTGGGTTCAACATGGGTTTTTGGTGTGGCTGAAAGTGGGCTGACCACTTTGATCACATGCCGCCATCTGGTCAAAATTTATCATTTTGGGGTCAACATTGGGTTTTGGTGTGGCTGAAAGTGGGCTGACCACTTTAATCAGGTGGCACCATCTGGGATAGATATTATAGAAAATCTATTTTTTCCTCATTTTCTAAAACTTTGAACCCTGAAAATGCTCTGCTAGCCTCCAGGTGCTAGCCCCTTCCCTTGGCCTCCATAGTTGGAGGGAGACTAAACATACTGTTTTACTCTCCGCACCATCATAATACAGTAGAACCATTAATTCAAACTTAGTTGGCCAAGGCATGTCAACCAGACCTAGTCCAGTAACATGCTAGCCTTCAAGTTCATAGCGCCTCCCAATGGGTAGCATACTTCAATATAAAATGATTACCACAGGAATGGTGTAGTCACATTAAAAACTGCTGACATCACCTAACTTGGCACATTTCAAATGTATTTTGCCAGTAGATCCAAACTCTGAGAAACTTTGTGTACTGTTATGATTTATATGATTCATTAGCCTATTTCTGTTATATCATACTAAAGAAAATCAATACTGACATGGGGGGAAAGCTGTACATCAGACATAGTGGGGTCATCTAGTGTCAAAGTTCAGAACTCCCAGCTCAGTATGCCTTGTGAAAACCAATCCTCAACCCTGTCTGGGGAATTATCTTTGGAACTGAGCTATGCCTGATTCGGGGTGCCAACCTTGAAACCAATCTGTGCCCAAAGTGTTTGCCTAGTTTGTTTTTCAGTTTGCCCTACTAGGACAACTCAATGTGGCCCTGACTGGAAACCCACCATTTGCCCAACCTAAAACCATGAATAGTATTCTCTACCCTCTTTGAACCAGCTTATCTGAGCTAAAACTGAATTGGCCCTAAGCAGCCTTGCTACATGGGAGGACAGAGTCACTTCTGAAGAGGATACTGAAATCTACTTCCCCCACCTTAACAGGTACAGGACAGACAGCAGTATGGCATCTGGAGCTCCACCAAGGTACGACCTGCCCAGAAACCTGGTAAGGGAATGCACACAGGCAGTCAGTGATTCTTCATCTAACTTGCTAACTGGCTAAATTAATCTCCTGTCTGCTGAGATTAAAAGAGTAGGCCAGGAACATACCAGCCAACTGTCTAGAGTCAATGACAGACTGGATAACATGGAGAGCTCAAATGGAGCGTGACATAAAAAACACACAGAGGAGAGCCGCTGAAGATAATGCTGATGTTTTAAGAAAATCTGAGATATTAGCAGCAGATATATCTGAAAGAATAAACCGAAATATGGATGATATTAGAAGGGATATTTGCATAGCCTATGACAACAGGGCACCTCCAACTTATGCCCCTTGTTACTCTGCCAGCGGGCACAGGGTTAACGCACACCACTCAGACCCCGAGTGCACCTCCTGCAGCCTCCATCCTACCACAAGGCATCTGCGATAAAAACTGACATGTTAGGTGTTGGATCCTTGAAGAAACCTTTTCAATAAGCCAAGATATAGGGCTATCAATAAAATATAATGTTATTAAGAAATGCTGAGTTCATGATCCAGGCCCCCCATGTGCAGTAATTTTTGGAATGAGCCATATACTACCCTCACTCTGTGTTATGCAAGGTGCCATACACCACTACACCTTGAACAACATAGTCAAATACATGTGACCTATATATTTCAGCCAATAGGAGCAGAGCACAGGTGGCAGTTAGCTGTTTGAATCAGTTAGAAATTGGAGCTACACTGAGGCACAGGGTAAGTGCATGTAGCTATATGGTTGTTCATTTTTAAATTCATTTTTAAATTACTATATATTATAGGCCTATGTATCATAGTCATTTTACTCACTGACCACTCTTCACTCATCATTTCTCATTGTATACTTATGCATGTTTTTATTTTATTTACAGCTAGGACACAACCTGCAGCTGGCTGATGAAGAAATCAGAATCACAAAGGGGGCCATGGTCCATTCTCCGATACACACCACCTACCTCTCCTCCCGTGTCCAAGCACCCAGAGTCCGCCCCTACACCTCCCTACCCACTCCTCCTACCTCTCCTCCCGTTTCCAAGCACCCGGAGACCACCCCTACCTCCTTACCCACTCCTTCCACCTCGGCTCCCGTATCCAAGCACCCAGAGGCTGCCCCTATCTCACTTCCCACTCCTCCTACCTCTCCTCCCGTGTCCAAGCACCCAGAGACCGCCCCTACCTCACTACCCACTCCTTCTACCTCTCCTCCCATGTCCAAGCACCCAGAGACCGCCCCTATCTCACTACCCACTCCTTCTACTTCTCCTTCTGTGTGCAAAGCACCCAGAGGCTGCCCCTACCGCACTACCCACTCCTCCTACCTCTCCTCCCGTACCCAAGTCTTCAGGGACCACCCCTACCTCCCTACCAACTTCTCCTACCTCTCCTCTCGTATCTAGGTCTCCAGAGACCACCCATATATTAGGGATATAGCAGCTAAAAACGGAATTGTGATGTATTGTAGGGTATGCTGCTAGTGATGGTGGCAATTATAACTATACTATAATTATAATTGAGAATGTATATGAATTATGGCTGTTATCATCATAATGACACTTGTGGATATTTGTCAAATATCAAAATTAACTATAAGTCAAGAGTAATCAAGTGTCACATGTCAGAAAGCTAGCTTTTGGGGTGTAGTGCACAGTCAGCCAAAGAGGTGTGAAATCCTGCTGTCACAGCTCACTGTTGGGGCACTACGTATACCCCTGTATCCCTGACACTGACACACTCCTCATCCAACAATCTTCTAGACAACACTGGAGTAAGGTCTTTGACCTCTCCCACCATTACCCACACCCACACTCTGGAGGACTGAGGCCAGGCGGGCCTGTGGCCTGGGTGTGCATCAGGAGTATATCATAAAGACTCTGTATTAGGACTGTGTTATTGTGGTAGGAACCACTATAAGGTACTGTGCCATTATATTACATGTGTTGATTGCCTTGTATCAGTTGTCATTTGATATTTGTGTTGCCATGAATAAGCTCTACGGAGTATCCTGAATAAATGCATCCTATATGTCCCAATGACTAGTCAGTGTTCGCTGCATTATAGATCCCAGTTATAGATATAGAGTAATTGTCAAGGGGAATGGATTTCTAACTATTATTAACATTGTCAAACTACAGCTAACTGAATTACCCATAATTCAATTAGAAGCTAGCTTCCCAAGCAAACATCCTTCCTCCCCTTAACATTTGGCTGGTGGAGAACCCGGGTACTTTATTCAGGTATCATGGCAACCATAAGGCAACTCAGTGACACTTTAGAGTCCAAATTCCAAGAACTGTATAATGGTTTTGCCCAGTTGTTAGAGGAGAAAACTCAAACAATGCAGGCAAATCAAACCCAGGAGGGGCAGAGAACTTTAGACACTTTTACAGAGAGGCTGAATGCAGCTGTGCAAAATGTAGGTGTGGGACAAAATAATGGTGTTCAGCAGGTGGTGATACAGGATGAGGATGTTAGGGGCCGGTCTATTCGGGCCAGACCTCCCCCTAATTTCAGAGACAGTAAATTATCAGATCCTGCAATATGGGTTAAGAGCTTTGAGAGGTATATAGACCTGCAGGGCCCACACAGGGATACAGATAAGACCACAAGACAGGTCTTTCCTTCATTCCTTGAGGGACCTGCAGAGGACTGGTACCACACAGACCAGAAAGAAGGGTTGAATACCTGGAGAGAAGTAAAAACAGCCTTCACAGATCGATTTGGGAAACTCACCCCTAAAGACTATGACAGGTTAAGCAAGTTGGTTATGGACCCTAGTCAGACAATAGAAGACTTTATAATTGAGGCCACCAGGGCATATAGGAGGTTGGGACTGAGTGATGCTAGGATGTTACATTCGTTCTCAATGGCTGTGACAGGGCCATACCAATCCAAAATTAGGGATCGCAACCCTAGCTGCTTCAAGGATGCAATTAAAATCTGCCGTGACGCAGATGAAGACTTTGCTATCTATAAAGCCCAAATGGACCATAGCCAGAATCAACAGGTGCTGGCTATCATGCAAAAACAATGGATGTGAGTAAAACACATAATACCTCTCTCTCTAAGCTAGAACTGGAGCTGCAGACACTGCGAAATCAATGTGCAGCACAGCAAGCCCAGATGGCAGCACTTGAAACCCAACAAGTGTTTGTAAATGCTGTGGAAGCAGTCACTGAACCTGTCAGTGAGGTTGACAAACTAAGAAGGGAGCTTGCCTCTTTTAAAGAGAGTTTCAATGTTGCAGCCATGGACCATATTGCCAGAAATATGGACATATGGCAAGGGGATTTCCTGCTCCAAAGAGAAATAATGGTGGTCAGGGTCAAGGTCAAGGTCGTGGTCGCAGGGGGAAGCCGTGGCCGTGGTGGCTTCCACCATAACCAGAGGAACAACAACAGCGGCTACAAATATAATAATGGTTACAACAACAGCAGTGGTCCCAGTGGTGGTAACCATCATTCCAGCAACTTAGGATCCAAGGAGGGCAGCTTCGGAGCGGTAGCTGATCGGCTGGCGCGGTTGGAGGAGATGCTGCAGAAGTCAACCAGACAGCGGTCAAAGTCCCCATCCCACTATAAGAACAGCAACCAAGGTGGCAAGAACCAGGGAAACTAGAGTCTCCCCCTTCCTATGGGGAAAGAGAGGGGGAAGGTTCTAGTATGGGTAGGGTAACCCATAGTGGCACAAGTGTATCGGTTGTGTCAGATAAAGATAATAATGGTAGGAAACTAAAGGATCCTTTGTGTAATGATAGTAGATTAAGTGAGATACAGGATCCTAATGTTTCTGAGGTTGATGTAACTCAAAGGTATAGTTTCTTCTACAAGAAAGATCCTCTTACAGACAAGGTGTATTATAGAGATGATGAACATCCTAGATAATTGTTGCGCAAATTGTTTAAATGATGGAGATTTTTGTTCCAGTCGGGAGTGTGCATGGGGAATGTACCTTATGAGGATCCAAAGGGTAAACAGGGCCTGTCGCTGGAAGTATAGACGGACGTTAGTGGATCTCAATTCCATCACACACGACTCAAGATAGCATCAATATGCGAATGCCAGAGTAAGGTTCATCAGAAAGGTAAGGCCTACATGGCTTCACATCTCTTGACAGAGGATAATTGTGTTTAGGTGTGCATTGGTCAGACATGTGCACAGGCATTGGTCGATACTGGGGCAGATCGGTGCTGTGTAAGTCTTAACTATTACAACTGGGTAAAACAGGCTAACAATGAGATTGTTGAGTATCCTTCACGTGTATTTGTCACTTTTGCAGGAGGACAGGTTGTGGATGCTCATTGTGATATGCGGGGCATACTCACAATTGAGGATTCCACATATGATGTATTGTTTCATGTCATCCCAGGCCTTAGGCTAGATGTTGTACTAGGGCGGGATTTCCTGAAACAGTATGGTATGAATATCATGTATTCAACTCAAGACACACCGCCTGACAAAAAGCAGTGTGTGGTAAGGTCTAACAGTGTACTGACTATACCAGCACATACTGAAATGTTGTTCAGTCTCCCAGTGGATTCTGCTTTGAAAGAAGGTACGTTCTTTAATTATGTAGGGTTCAAGGTTACAAGACAGAGTTGTGGACAGCAAGGTGCTGTGTATGAGTGCATAAAGGCACTGTACCTGTTAGATTTGTTAACCTTTCAGATCATGAGGTCGAGATAGGGCAGGGTACAGCCCTGGGAACATTGAGGCAACTCACAGGTGATGAGTGTGTCCACATATCTTCAGTAGGTATATTTGATCCACAGGTTGGAGACAAGGAAAGGACAGAACCAATACCCAACTTTACACCCAAGGTTCACTATTCCAAATCAAAGTTGACAGAAGGACAGAGAGCAAGAATGGGTACTCTCTTGAGAGATAACTGTGGGGCCTTTGTAGGTCCAGATGGTAAAAAGGGATGCACTGATTGGATTGAACATGAAATTGAGGTGATCCCAGGTGCAAAACCAGTCAAGCAGATGCCCTTTAGGGTGTCTCCCAAGATGCGTGAAAATCTTAAGAAAGAGGTTGATGAACAAGTACGTCTAGGTATTGTCGAACCCAGTTACGATGGTTCATAGGCTAGTCCAGCTTTTCTGGTATCTATGTCTTTAGGAGGACAGAGACTTGTTTGCGATCATCGCAATTTGAATAAAGTTACAGTGCCACAATATCTAGCTATCTACAGAATAGATGATACACTTGATGCTGTAGGACAGATACAGCCAAATTACATTTCGGCACTGGATTTAATGATGGCTTTCCACCAGATACCTATCTCTGAGAAGAGCAGGGACTACACAGGGTTCCTCACACCATTCGGCAAGTTCAGATACAAAAGACTCAGTATGGGATTGAGAAATGCAGCTCGTAGTTGTCAGATTGTTGTGGACCTTGTTCTACAAGGGTTACAGTTTAAAAACTGTATATGCTATATCGATGACATCCTCATGTTTTGAACAACACCTGGTAGATTTAGGTGAGGTGTTACACAGGATACAAAGTTCAGGGCTCAGACTGAAACCAGCAAAATGTATTATTGCTGCACCAGAGGTTCCATTTCTGGGACACATACTCAACAAAGAAGGGATCTGCCCAAACCCTGCCAAAGTACAAGCTATAAGTGACATCAAACCACCAAAGAATCAAACTCAAATTCATACCAAACTATGCTACAAGAGCAAGATGTCAATACGAATTAACGAAAAAGAAAAGAGAGTGGAATTGGGGCTCAGAACAAATGGAAGCCTTTGAAGATCTTAAGGAAGCTCTGACATCAGACTGTCTACTCATGTACCCTAATTTCAATAAGGAGTTCATTGTAACAACAGATGCCTCGGACTACGGGATAGGTGGTATCTGAGCCAGTACAATGAAGAGAAGAATCTTAGACCCATTGCATATAAAGCCAAGCTGCTTAGCCCAGCCCAAAGAAACTATTCCACACTTGACAGAGAACTTGCAGGCATTGTCTATGCATGCCTGCACTGGAGAGTGTACCTTGAAGGGAAGAAATTCCTGATAAGAACGGATCATGCTCCACTCCAGTATATACTGAACCCTCGGAGTAAGCTATCCCCTAGACAGATTAGGTGGGCAGCTGAGACAATTTCAGTATACTGTTGAGCATGTAAAAGGGAAGGAGAATGTGGTACCTGATAGCCTGAGTAGGCTTGAAGGCAAACCTTATTAGAGAGATGGCTTTGAGGAAATGATGGAGTCATTCCCAGCTCTTTGTAGTATCAGTATAAATGAGGTACAAACATCAAAGCCCGCATCAACACATCGTATACCAAAGAGAGAAGGACGATTGAACAGGTTGGCAAAGAAACAAAGTGGTAAGAAGAGTGTGCATTTCAGCACTCATGTGGAGGTAACATATTATACTAGGTCACAAGAAGAGCAGGAATATTACAGTCCAGACCCAGTAGAACTCGCAGCATCAGTGCAGAGCCTATTACAGGTAGAGAAGCCAAGAGAAGGAAGTACACTTCACAAATCAGAAAGCACTCAACATTTCCCACTGTTAGGTATCTCAAGAGAAGAGATGAATCAAGAACAGGAAGGTGATGATTTTTGTGCAGGTGTGATAGACCTAAATAATGGCCGATTACCACATGATGCTATACAAGCCAGGGCACTGATACTTTGTGAGGCTCATTACACCATAGTCGATAGAATACTCTATTTCATGGATGTTACTATGGGGCCTTAGGCTGAGGTTAGCGCATTAATTGTTGTACCTCAAGGGGAGATGAGACTACGGGTCTTACAGGCACATCATGATGATCCCCTAGGAGGCCATTTAGGAGTTAGCAAGATGCTAGGGGCAAAGAGATCAAGATATTTTTGGCCAAAAATGTCCAAGGATGTGACTGACTACTGAGCCTCATGTGAGGACTGTGCTCAGAACAAAAGAATGACAAGGCCAATAAAGCCACCCCTCATCATTCGAGACCCTAGTCCCAGACCCTTTGATACTTGGAATCTAGATGCTCTAGAGAGACTGCCCATCACACTCTCCATGAATGAACATAATAATAGTACTAGTGGACTACTATTCACAATTTGTGATATGTTTTGCCGTTCCAAATCTTCAGGCAACTACAGTATCGAGAGCATTCTACAACAAAGTCATCTGTAGGTTTGGTACACCAAGGAGATTGGTGATGGATAATGGAAAATCCTTTGCAAGTAAGGTGTTTGAATCAGTTTGTGGCACCTACAACATACAACAGCAGTTCAATTCAGTACTTCATCCACAGGCCTTCATCCACAGGCCTGGTTGAACGAACAAATCGCTCTATTCTAGGTGTCATCAGAAATTATGTAAGTAAAAACCAGAAGGACTGGGACAAGCATTTGGAAGCAGTAGAATTCAGCTTGAATTCTACACCAGCATATGCCATGGGGCAGACAGCTTTCATGCTTTGTCATGGGATTGGACCACTCTTTCCAACAGAAAACCAGCTTAAGATTGGTGCAAAAGAAGCCAAGTCTGTAAATGAACATCTTGCAGACATAATACAATCCCAGGAGAAAGCCGCTGAGTGTGCAGGAAGACATATGAGACATGTTCAAGAACAAATGAAAAAGAGATATGACCGTGGGGCCTATGATCCGAATATGAAAGAAGAAGATATCTGTTGGCTGTATTGGCTAAGGATCAAAGATCCGAAAACCAAACTCAAGTTAGCAAGGGTCTCTCTGGACCCTACCTACTTGTGAAATATCACACAGAAACCACAGTCTTCTTGAAACAAGACAGGGAAGTTTATGAATAGGCCAGTCACAATCATGAGGCTTAAGAAGGGATTATCTAGGAAAGAGGCTGAGAAGAGATGGCTTGGTGTCATGGAGAAAGAACAAAATATTCAAGATCTACCTACATCTTAAAGCTAAACACCATCTATCTAAACACCTTCTAAAGCTAAACACTATGTATCTAAACACTTCACAAAGCTTAACACCACATACCTAAACGTTTTTAGCCTAAAAATGTGTTTAGAAAAGTGGGACAAGAATGTGTTTAGCTATGTGTTCAGATCCTAAACACTGGTGTTTGGTTGCTAAACACCAAATTAACAGTGTAGATAGATGAAATGCGCATTGTTTTAAAACACCTCAGTAAAGTCCAGATGAAAAGGCATTACCAATAAAAGTTGAAAAAGTTGAATTATACTCACTCAGTACCTCCAACTAACATAGTTCAGATAGGTATAACCATATCCTGAAGCCAAAAGATATATACTATATGGTACCCCACCGCCTATTTGAATTGAAATAAAGTGGATGTCTGTAGGCTATACACTATACTAGATGATACCGCTACTTCCTTTAGCTTTTAGCTGAATGAGGAAGGGGTACATAAATCCATGGGTGTATCATCACATGCATATAAACCAGTCTCACAGAACGTAACTGTTTTAAATGTCCTACAGTTATGGCTTTTGAAATATGATGAATGCATCCTGAAGCCACTTATTGATGATTCATGCACTTATTGGGGTCAGTTAGGGCATTAGGTGAGGCTCCATCACGCGATTTTTGCAGATAATTACAGCTATTCTCACAAAATGGGACACAAACATAGACTAAAGAGTAGTATTTGTTATCATTGCAAGGTAGAAATTGTATGTTTAGGAAGCTATTTGTTTATTTGCAGATTTCATTGTGTACGATCTCAGGCATGCTTGTGTTGTCAAAAAGATATTTTTGTTTAGTAACCCAAGCTGACTTTCAGGGTCTCTGCAAATTGATATCAGCCAGGTTTGATTTTTACAGTGCAAGACGCTGAAATTTAAGGTTTTGTTAAACTGTTATGTGTTCTTTTTTATATAGCAGAAGAAGGTTGCCAACACCTACTGGATCAGTGTGAGGTCTCAATCTAAGGGTTAGAGTAAATGTAGACAGAACACTAGGTAAACACACTCCCTGTTGTTACAAGTCACCCCTTAAATCCCATGTTTACGATTTTAAACCTCATGTCTACAGTTTATGACTGTCAACAGCCTATATACATTAGACAATGTCTGGGTAACAATACATGAATAAATCGCGTAGTGAAGCCTCCACTATATATGTAACCCCAGGTAGCAAGGAAGGGCCTGTACATTAATGGAATATAGCATAAATATGGCAGCACAAGGGTGATATATTGACGAATATTGCACGAGGCCGTTAGTGATTAATGGAGTGACGCTTCATCCTTCCAGTATGGCATCCTAAAGATTTTGAACACCCATGTGTTAACACAAAGAACAGTTGGTATACTTTTTATGTAAAGAGAAACCGGTGGTCAAACTGGTGTAGATTGATCTAATGTAAGATGGTAAGAGGAAAGTGGTGCACTGCTTTCAAATAACGTTTCGAACAAGTTGAAGCATAGATAGGAAATGGGTCTCGAGTTCCAACAGAAATGTTGAATCATGTCCATACAATATTATACATGTACTCTGGTGCACAGTAACCACACGAACATTAGGTACCATGCAGTTACAACATTAAATTATCCTGACCGGAATGTCTTCATCTGCTGATGGTCACCTGACCAGAAATAGCCAATCAGAAGAAATATTGTAGAGTGATACACAGGCAGTTGAGTGAAGGGGTCAGCAGTGGTCAGTCATTGGTCAATAAAATAGTATCTTCCTATCCTCTCGTGACTGTCTGTCTGTCTGCATATCGGACTGTCTCTGCATCTGTCGCTCATTGCCCCTGTTTGTCTATATCTTTGCCTCTGTCCCCCTGTCTTTGCATCTGTATCTGTCTCCGTTTTTCTCAGTCTGTCCGTCTGTCTGTCAGGCTCTCCATCTGTCTGTCTGTCAGGCAGTCTGTCTGCCTGTCTCTCTGTCTCTCGGGCTGTCTGTCTCTCGGGCTGTCTGTCAGGCTGTCTGTCTGTCTGTTTCTCTCCCTCTGCCCCCCCCCCTCTCTCTCTGGATCTGCCATCATCTATCCATTCTATCTTTCCAGTGTACTGTCCTCCTTCACTACCTCTACATTTAGGTTATAGATTCACATCAAGTCGAGCACATGCCTAGAAACAGTCATATCTAGCCAGAGCTAGAGCACAGAAATCGTATGGGACTAAATGAGCGATGCCAACTACATGTATTAGAATCAATGAGCACTATTCAAGAAATTGGAAATTTCAATTAAGTATTGGAGTGACGTTTTGAGTGACGTTTTGAGTCAGTCCCATGATGGAGTGTCCGACTTGAGGTGAATCTTCTGTAGACTGTATGTATCAGCTCTGCATCTGCTCTCCTGCTGCCCCCTCTCTGACCTGGCTCTCCAGGGGTGGTCTGGTGGTCACGCCATCTGGATCCGGTTACTCTCAGTCCAGCTGGGAAGATTACCCCCAATATGTGCCCTTTTTTTCAAAACAAGTCATGCTCTCCTTCACCATTTAACCATTCAACTCACCACATTAGTCTGCAAAGTCACCTGCCTTGTTTAAAATAGAGAGAGCTGCACTATCTGGAGGGTGTTGCTCCTATAGTAAAAGGAAGAGCCGTCTAAAAATGCCCTCATTTCCAGTCCTTTCTTTTCATGTGGCTATAGCTTGTCCCTTTTGTTGCTCACAAGTGGTCATTCAAGTACAGTGCTCAAAAAGGGGGGATTTGAGTAGGTACCTAGTTGGGAGAAGTCAGTCAGTATAATAAACTATAGAGCGTGTGACATGAGTAGGTACCTGGTAGTGCAGCTCTCTCTATTTTAACCCTTAGATGCCCAAGCGCGCATTTAAGCGCGGTTTTGGGCTTAAATGCATGTATATTGAAAGAAATTGTCATTCACAAACTTCTACTGATCCTATCTGCAAAGTTAGACCCTCTTCAGAATGGTCCTGACCTCCCAATTACGATACAACCATCCATTTTGCTCTATCTCTACTATATCCAGCACAGGAAGTCAAAACTTGAAAATGAGCTGTTATGTTATGTGATTCTATAGAGGGAGCTAATATCTGACATGATACCAAAATGATCTTGGATCTTATGCACCAAATTCTCCGAACTCTAATTAGATTTTACCAGAACTGTTTATATCCATAAAAAAACAAGCCATGCAACAATTGGTACTAACACATTATGTTTCCTTAGTGCAGTACACATGCAGGGAGAATCAGCTTTGAATGTGCTGTAAGGCTCAGGATTGCAGGGAATATGGACAAAAAAATAGCCCAATAGAGACCAAATACTAACAAATGACAACAAATGGAATGTTTTGGTAACTATGGTTACCAGACCTGACCAGAAATGGCACATCCTTGACTGAAAGTCATTATTGAGTTATAACTATTCAGAAAATACAATGCAGAGCCCATATCAAAAGAGAAGATCAAAACAACACATTTTCTTATCAACAATGTGATACAATTGTGAAATAATGTAAAATCTTCAAATAATTCTGGGCACAAAAAGGTTAAACAAGGCAGGTGACTTTTCAGACTTATGTGGTGAGTGCAAGTACTTAGGTGAAGCAGTGCACCAGGTCTTTTTACAATAGGAGCAACACCCTCCAGGTACCTACTTGTGTCACACACTCTATACTATACTGACTGACTTCTCCAGATTAGGTACCTACTCAAATCACCCTGTTTTGTAGCACCATACTAGCATAAGTTACCTTGTATCATTTCAATCTGTAGTGAGTTGCAATTGGCAATTGGCTTGGCTCAGTTTCATGTCTTTCATGGTCAAATATGTGTTTGTCCTATAATATCACTTCTTATGTGGATGGAGTCTGTGAGTGTGTAGTGTACTGAAATTCAAACTGAAAAACTTAGGGCTAATATTGCTTAGTCTACCTCCAATCTTCATTGATCCTTTCTCGAATGTTCCCTGTAGATTTTCTGAATGAAGTCATGTTGAAATTTTGTACACAATCATGTAAAATAATAATTTGTTTTAATCAGTATTTTTATCACTGATGGGCAATTTCTCCAAATTGCATTATTTTTGCAAATTTTCATGTTGATTAGCAAGTACTATCAAGGTACAAGCTATACTTTGATAATTCTTTTGTGTTTTGTATTTTCTTGTACTAATTTCCAAGTACTATATATTATATATCTATATTAGGACTGCCACATAGCAGCCTACCTGCCTTTGATGTGTATAATCTCATCTTTATGTTACAAGTTATATCAATCAGGATGGGACTGTCATGTCTTTATATACACATAATAACAGGTGAAACTAAGCCAAAATTATTTGATCGCAATATTATCACCTCCTTTGCATAGTGGAGCAATCAATTAATACGTTTATAAAAATGACCACCTGTGAGAAACACAAGAGAAAAGTTACCACTACATTGAAAGCCTGTTCTGCTAAAGAAGCACTTCTTAGCCAGTACTACACTTTCCCATAGGAGCAACACCCTCCAGGGAAACAAAATATATTATGGTGATACCAATTGGTCAATAATATGAGTCTGTGTCTTTAAGGCCTCCCATAGGTGCACACTATTTACACTCTTT
Source organism: Acholoe squamosa (assembly GCA_949317995.1). NCBI lineage: Eukaryota > Metazoa > Annelida > Polychaeta > Phyllodocida > Polynoidae > Acholoe > Acholoe squamosa. The sequence continues at coordinate 38,508,095 of OX439049.1, forward strand.
AACTTAAAAAGTGCACTAAAAGGGAGAACACCAAGGGAATTAAGTAGACATTCATTCAAGAAAGGGGAGAACCCGACTTAGGATGCCCATACTTGGAGGCCGTACAAATTCCCTCTTTGAGACAACTAAGTGTGAATTCAGTATGAGGAGCCACTCAGCTGCTCTAGATAAACCTTATGAGTAAGTAAACCTTGAGCAGCTCTTATGACACTTTTTCAGGCCTCGTCACATACCTCCCGATATCTGCAACTTCTCATTCTGATCTCAAAGGTTGGGGATGGGAATATCGTGTTGGGAGACACCAGGATCGTAGTACAACAGTCTGATTTTAGTCTGCACTACGATTCTGATACTATGCACAGTCTTAGGATGTACGTTCGAGGCGTTTGGGCAGCGGTTTTCTAATCATATGCAGTGCATTATGGGTGGGGGTGACCTCGAACGCTAACTACACAACCTTAGCTTGTTTCCTCCACCCCTTTCCACCCCAGCCAGGTCTGGCTAGGTACCAGTCCCTAACTATGCTTGGGAGGGTAGTAAGTTGACTTGGGGATCAACATTGACCCACATGGGGAGGACCAATAGGGGATGGCCTTACAAACCAGCATTGATCCCTTGGTCGATCCACGAACGCCTCGTGTGATCTTAGCACCCTTGTGTGTGCACTGGACCATGACATTCATCTCTACAGGTGTATGGGCCAATCAGAGCCCTGGTCACTGGACCATGACACCTACCTGTGCATACATTATTGTGGTCAAAGGTGGGATGGTGAAACCACTCCATCATTTGATACTTCACATTAAATCATACATTACTGGCCGATGATATACGAACGAGGGACTTGTGCATATAGTGGCACTATACGCACGAGGAAAAGGAGGTCACAGGACAACCTGGCAATGGGGTGGTTGCAGGACAGCACAAGGAAAAGGTGGTCACAGGACTACATCCTTTATGGGGTGGTTACAGGACAGCACAAGGAAAAGGTGGTCACAGGACTTCATCCTTATGGGGTGGTCACAGGACAGCGCGAGGAAAAGGTGGTCACAGGACTGCATGAGGAAAAGATGGTCACAGGACAACCTGAGGGTGTCTATGTCCTGTGACCACCCCTCCTTGTGTGTCCTGTAACCACCCCTCCTTTTTGTGTCATGTAACTACCCCTTTCCTTGTGTGTCCTGTAACCACCCCTCTCCATGTGTGTCTTGTAACCACCCCTCTCCTTGTGTGTCCTGTAACCACCCCTCTTTTTGTGTCCTGTAACCACCCCTCTCCTTGTGTGTCCTGTAACCACCCCTCCTTGTGTGTCCTGTAACCATCCCTCCCATTGTGTCTTGTAACCACCCCTCATTGTGTGTCCTGTTCCCATCCGTGTATGTCCTGTAACCACCCACGCCCTTTATCCTGTCACCACCCTTCTTTATGTTGTCCTGTGACCTCCTTTTCCTTGTGCGTATATTGCTGGGCACATTTACTCCCTTATTAAATAGTACTTAGCTAAAATGAAAATGCCAGTTTGTAGGCATTTATCTATTCTTCAATCTTGTGGGTTCATATTTATTAGCAAATTAAACAAAAAATAACGAATCAATTTTAGTGTAGCAAGACTGGGGGGAAGATTGTAAATATAGCTATTTCTCAGAAAATATTCCAATTTTAGTTCTGTAAAAAAATGGTATACCGGTATGTAAAATATAGACATTTAATAAGAAAGTTAGAGAAATTTGAAAATAAACAAGGGTACTAAGTTCTTAGTACACACCATGATCCAGGGACCATCATTCAATCTCAGGGCGTACTAAGAAACAGGTTAGTGCTGAACCTGTCTCATGCTTCTTTTTTTTAAATGTTTAATGGTCTATAGTTAAATACCAGAATTTGGTCTGGCCATCCTGCCATCTGGGCCCATATTTCAGCCTCCTATGTTGACAATCGGTACGGCAGCGAGTAATGAGGGATGAAGGGAGATTGGAAATGTGGAAGGAGTTTAGTATAATGGCATAGTGTGATATTTTACATCCTGAAGTATAATTCCTGCAGCTCCAGTACACTCTGGTTTGGCTCGAACAGTACCAGAAAATTCCACATCTATATATGGTCAATTGCAGCCAGTTGGGGTCACAGGGATCAAATTCAGTGAAAAAATAAAAATACTTGGATTGTTCCAAAAATTTGTGTGAACAAAACTGATGCATAGAAGGGCTCAACCTGAACATTGGGAACACTAATATGAATAATTGTCAATTTCAGGTGCAAATCATTCATATTGCATTGAATCCTATGGGATTCTGGTCAAAATAGCATCATTTTTAGGAGCAGAGTTTGCCCATCTTAAACTGACCATATCGGTACCAAATCCATGATTCATGATGGTAGCCATTGTCACTTAACACAAGTAACCTGTAATAGACATTCTTACATCAAATTCAAGATTTAAAAGACATTATAGTTTGTGTGGCACGTATGGTTCCATGTGGCACGTATGGTTCCCTGTCACATTTCAGTGTCTTTGATCAAGAGCAACTGGTAGAGTTCTGTTTTTATTTCAGTTATCAAACCCCTATATAGGTACAATAGTTTGATAACAATATAAGTTTATACCATGCAATATTAAATTTTTGGGGATCTGGGATATGTGGCACGTATGGTTCCTCCAAAACTACCCCAATCTTACTTTAATTCATACCTATCAGAATAGTAGGTTACATGACTGATACTTGGATTTCCTTCATTGACCATCCTGAACTAAACATATAAGAGATTCTTTTTACCTACTTATGACCTATCTATACTGTTTTCTTTATGTATTCTAATACAATGAAAATTGTGGCACGTATGGTTCCACTTTACCTACACCACAAGGCTTTTAGCAATAACTCCAGGCAGATAAGGGGAATAGTTCTTGAAGTGGTTATATATAATGCTAAATATTGGGGGCTAGTGGAAATATAAAAAAAATATACATATCAAATGCATTTTCTCTTTACTTTGCCCCAAACCAGTGGGAGCACTATGAAAAAACGTTCAAAATACCCCATAAAAAGCCCTTATTTTGTAGTCTGCTGCTTTAGATACTAATGATACATGGGCAAAACCATGGTTTCCAAGAAAGATCCCGACCTTACCCACCTAATCGAAATGAAAAATATCCAAAACCTTCAATCTTTAGTCACATTTACCCCCTTCCCATGGTGAAAAATGGGTTTGTCCCAATCTCAGTGCAATTGACCATATATGGTATTTTGAAAAATAAGATAAATATAGTGCAAAGATATGTAAGTGTGCATAGTATGAACATCTGGCATAGTAGTAAATACTACATTGCCAAAAACCTCTTATTATAGGAGAAAAGCCCATATCAATCTCGAGCGTAAATGTCAGTTAACCATAATGACTGTGGTAATACCACATGTCATACCCTAAACTGAAAATAGAATGCAGTATTAAGGACATAGACATAAATATGGAGAAACAGTAAAACAGTGATAATATCATAGACAATACAGCATGAAAAGACATAAATAATGACACAATGAGCAGTGGTAAATACCAGCTGCTACAGTGGCAAATTATTATAAGATTATTATCTAGAAGTGGTAATGCCAGCTACTAGACTTACCTGAACCAGTCTGTATCAATTGCTATAATAAAACAATTTGGAAAATCTTTTTGGATTGTGTTTTTGAATGATTCTTTCTCCAGAATATTAGTGTATTTTACACAAAGGCTATTCCAGCAGTTTATCGCTCTAAATTTGGCTGATTTACCATATACAGGATGTTTGATGCGAGTGTAACAGTACCTCGTACCGTCAAAATGCCTGGTTGGTAAATCCCTATTGTCAAAGAGATCAACATTAATTTTTAGATCATAGGCATAGTAAAATGAATATACCTTCTCTCTCTCAGACCTTTGACATTGACCCTCTCATGAGTTTGTCTTGTGGTCATGCTTGGGTTAGGTCCAAGACTGACATTATATACTATTCTCAATGCTTTGTTTTGAAGGAGCTGCAAGTCGGTCCTTACAATTATCATCATAGATTACATCACAATAATTATAATGAGGAAGAATGGTGCTGGTATAGATATTCAGAGCAGTATTAACATCTGTATACTTTCTTATTCTAGCTAACTGTATAACCTTGGAGTTTACCCTATCACATACAGTACTAATATGCTTATTGTGGATAGGTTATTATCTAAGATCACACCCAAACATTTGAAGGCTTGTACTTCTTCCAGTTGTACTCCCCTAATATAGAATTTGGGATGTATGGCTGGTGGTGGGCCAATGAACATCCATTGTGTTTTTTTTCTGATTTATCGTAAGACTGTTCATGATACACCAACTTCACAACTTGTTTAAAGCAACTTGTAGCTCTCTCAGATCAGTGGAAGAAATCACAGCATCATCAGCATAAAGAACTATATTACAGTTTCCTACCTGCTTCACCAGGTCATTTATATAGATAATGAACAAAGTAGGACCTGCTGTTGAGCCTTGTGGCACTCCATACGTTATAGGCAAGGTCTTAGAAAATTTGTTATTCACACCAACTTCCTGAGTCCTATTTGTAAGGTAGGACTTAAACCAATCACATGTATTGTCACTAAGTCCATAATCAGATAATTTTTGTATTAGTATAGGGCGGGAAACAGTATCAAATGCCTTTTTATAGTCAATAAAGATAGAGAAGGTAGTTTTCCTATTGTTAAAGTTTTCATAGACCATATCCAAGTAAGCACTGACAGCAGATAATGTAGAGTGATTTTTTCTGAAACCATGTTGGGCACATGTGATATAATTTTTGCCTTCCATACAATTCTTAAGCCTTGTAATAACTAATTTTTCAAGAATTTTGCCAGGTAGTGGGAGTTGGCTTATGGGTCTTAGATCATTCACAGATTTTCTATTGGGTTTCTTTGGTATGGGGGTGACAATGGCATGTTTTCACACATCAGGAAAACTTGCATCTAATAGTGATTTATTAAAGATCATCCTAAGCTTGCTACAGTCTCGAAGTAATAACTGCTTAATGACAGAGGATTTCACATTCGTGATAGCAGATGACTTAGTGACATCAATTTCAACAATAGCTTTTTTGATCGCATCTTCACCAAATAGAGTAAACAGTAGGTCATGCTTTATACATATTTGGGGTATATTGCTCCTATATAATACCTTGGGTAAAACATCTGCAAGTTTTTTACCAATTTTAGTGAAAAATTCATTGATATAATCAGGGATTTGAGCAGGAGCATATTTGTACCCAGTCTCATCATGGAGTTGATTTATACAGTCACCTTTATATTTGGGGAGTAATTTATAACACCTCTCCAGAATTCACGAGGATCATTTTTATGCTTGTCCAGCAGCTTGCTCAGGGTATTCTTTTTATTAACAGCAATAGCAATGTCAACTTTCTTGGCAAATGTATTAGCGACAGTCCAATCACCTGGGTTATTGTACAGCTTGGCTTGTTTATAAGCATTGTCACGGAGCCTCATTGCACCTATGATCTCATTTGTTAACCATTCTGGTTTATCTATTGACACACATATCCTCCTCAAGGGGGCTGTAACACTTAATGCTTTAAGGAAATTAGCCATATAGATCGAACATAGCCCATTAACATCTTGGTGATAATTATAGTGAACCCAATTGCTATTACAGAAGTCATGGTGAAAGACATTAATATCAAAATTTATGTACACCCTAATGGTTTTTAATTCCTTAGGAATTTTGTTTCTTTCATGTTTTAAGATTAGAAACACCAGCATGTGATCACTTAGGCGGATATTAACTGTACCATGGTGACTTACATAATCACAGTTTGTATACATATGGTCAATAAGGGTTTTGGATATACCTTTTACTCTTGTTGGGATCGTAATATACTGCTTAAGACCATTGACATTAGTTATTCTCTTAACACGTTTTTGATCTATGTCAGACAGTGTAAGTAAATCAATATTAAAATCTCCCATAATTACAATCTTTCGAGTGGGTACAGTTTTATCAAGTAGATTAATCAAGTAGTCAATAACATGTTGATTTCCTACCTCAAGGGGCTTGTTGACTAGAATAACCTTATATATATAGCTTTATGGATCTCAAGGTCAATAGTCAACACTTCATAATTTGGAGTTATTGCTGACTCAAGTGGACATTCAGTTATGATAATATCCTCTTTGACATAGAAAAGTAATCCACCACAGTCTTTATCAACATACGGGCGTCGATCCAGCCTTACAATATTATAGCCAGGGTATGATATCATTGATGTATCATGATGTTTGCCTAACCATGTCTCACAGACACCATTACGTCGGCATATGGAAGAATGTATGAGATTTTAATAGTTTCCCATATAGACTGCATATGTTACAACAAATAAACTTCAACCCTTTATATTGACCAAAATCATTTACCTCGAAGCATTCACTCATCAGGGCCATTTATGCCATTCTGGCAGATAAGACCATATCTGTCTCTTGTAAGTGAACAATGGTTATGATGAAAAATGAAAACACATAGGGGGGAGGGGGGGAAATAAATCATTCGCATGGTATGTTGCTTATAACTATAGCTATGGGACCACAAAGTTGTGATATAATCAGTGTGTGTGTGAGACTACACACAAGCGTTCCCCAAGAAAAACAATGACTCAGTGTCAGGCTGGCATCTTTGTGCAAGATTAGTATAGCCTGCTTATACCCATGGACTCTAACATTGACTATATGGGTAAAAAAAAGCTCTGGAAAGTATAAGACTTTTTTCTTCGCGCTCGCCTGACCTTAATATGAAGTTCCATGGCCTAGGAATTCACACAGAGCATCATAAGAACCCCCTAATCTGTGTATGTTTTCGTATTTCCCAAATTCAATCACATTTCTATGAATTGGATAATGTTTATGGGGGTTATTACACACAGGAAAATACCTCGTAATGGAGACTTTTTCATCAGTGAATGGTCTAGACAATATGATTACTCATCATGTTGATTTCAGCATAGCTTGAAATTGGCACTTAATTGGTCTAGACATGTTATTGATAACAGACTGTTGGTCATTGAAATCAACATAACCAGAGGAAAAACGACATTTCTGGCCATAACTCTCAGCTCGCCCCACTAAGAGTACAGCTGTTACTAGATCTAAGCAATATCAGAACTCTCATAACCAAGCGCACACATCATCCTGAAGCCTCGCTCTGTTATAAGCTGAAAAATATTTTGTAGATAGTAAGACCTATGCATATTAAGGGAGAGATGCACCATCTGTCATGATCACCGAAACCTCTTTTTTTTCTTCTTAGCCAAATACTAGAACAAGTCTGGTGACTGTACATGTTTAGCACAGCAGGGAAGGAAATATGACGTGAAGAATTTTATATTGCTAACAGCAATCTATAGCTGACACAGCAAGTAACTTGACTATTTTTCTATACCTACTTAGTTAATTATCTACCACCCTGCTACACAATGATACACTTTATGAATTCTGAATATAGCCTACACTTGGCTGCTTATCAATCTCAATCAGATTACCCTTGGTCATTATGTGAGACAGGTCTATGATGTGTATGCTTTTATCACTGCCATTGTGTCCTGTGGCAATATCTCATTGAGGCATTTAATTGAAGAACTCCCACTTATGATGAGGCCTCTGGGGCAGAAGGTAGCTTGTTTTTGTTCGAGAAAGTGTAAATAAACACATGCATAACAAGGGCATCATATGTCTCATAAAGATATACAAAGTACATTTTCGTTCATTCAGACAAATCTTGCTATTATAACTACAAAAGATTGGTCCCAGAGCACACATATACTAATATTAATTTCATACCACTAGTTAGATGCAGATCAGCTTCAGGTCCTAGCCACCATGCACTGAAAACCCTGCAGATCTTTAAACTCATCAGATTGAGGACCTAGAGTCATCAGAAGAGGTATGGACAGGGGGCAGCACCTTACAGGTAGTGAATTCCCTCAGTATACCTCTCCCCAGTATGAGTCTATGGCATTCTGTTGACAATATGTAACATACTCCCAAGGTGGCAGGTATGTGCCACTCATGTTTGATGATCAGGCCTTCAGTCTTCAACTGAAGGTCTTCACCGCTGAGGACTTTAGGTGCTCAAGTTGACGATACCCAAATCTACAGCTTTAGGTACTCAGATTGAGGACCCAAGGTAGTCAGCACCAAGGTTGTCACTCTAACAAACTTATGTAATCAGTTTGACTACCTTGGGTGAGTGTCTTCACCTAAACCCATTAGGTTGACTACCCTGGGTGCTCAATCTGAGTACCTAAGGTTGTAGTTTTGGGTATCGTCAGTCTGACGACCTTGGTGCTTTCAGTGTGTAGTCATGTTATCTCAACTAAAACAGGTAGAGAATTAATGGGACTGCTTATCATTGCCATTCAATTGTGATTAATGCTATGTAAGTAGAATATTACCAATATCCACACAAAACCAGACACGTTGATTTCAAGTTGATTTCTTTTATTGGGGTTTTATATACATCGAGATTGGGGGTAATGGATTTTTAGATGCAACGTTTCGAGCAACTTTAGTGCTCTTCTTCAGGCAGGTTGTATGTAAGTATTCTTATTTTTCTTAAGAACAGGGGGCTGTGAGTTTGAGGGGGAAGAAACATTGTTGTTGAACCCTAAGCATGGTGGCCCAACCTTTTACCTGCTTTCGGGGGGAAAATACATGTTCACTACAGTAGACTAAAATTATGTGTCAACAACAGAGAGGGTGGAAAATTTTACCATCAATATATATATATATATATATATATATATATATATATATATATATATATATATATATACCATAATTTATACAGGAATATGAAAAACATCAAATGAAAACCCAAACCCCTCTCCCCTGTCTCTGCTTGACTCCATTAATGAATTCAGCAAAACATTTTATATCTTGATACAGGTTATACAGTTAGGCATCCTTCATCTGCTTGAGCAGTGATACTGTTGTGCTTCTTCCTCTGCCTACAATCCAAGTTGGCAGGCCTCATGGGGCAGTAAATGTTTATATGTGATCTGATTGAAAGATAATTTATTATGTTAGGAGGCAGGCTGATATACACCAGAGGGGTGTCATTATGGAGTAGGAACAATCAGGCAATCTATGGACTAATGCAATGGAAGGAGCCCAAGGCTATATTCCATTCTGTCTATATAGAGCCAATCTAAAAAATGATCATTTGACAACATCTAGAGGGGAGTTGCCTGGCACCAGTGTCCTACCCTTGGGATTCTATTCAGGCTATATTAATGCCTTTGTGAAATTATACAAGGATATGGGCAGTATATTTCTGTGGGCGCATGGGCTTAAGTATAAATGTTACTTGATGTGTAAACTGCAGTTTTGAACAATTGAAAATGATTGTACTCAAATTATTATCTTTGCTGGCTCCTACTAGGGGTTTCACTTACCACTGCCTAGGGAAAAGTGGTCTCTGATCCACTTTCAAAATTGTGAAACCTTCATTAAGTCTTATATGTATCAAGAATGCTTTTGTGCAGTAAAAAAGTATTGACAAATTTAACATATCCTAACTTCTGAACTTCTGGTAAGTAAGGTGTAAAGGTATGGATTATCAAGTCTCATATCTGCTCAAATTTTCATGTCATTCCCAAAACACTCTCCCTATGTATGCTTTATGTATACACAAAATAATGCTAAAAAGTGGGAGATAATTTCTATCAAACTCAAACTTCAGTAGTTGTTAAGTGGTAACTGCCACCTGGAGGGAAGTACCAACATCAACTTGCAGGTACTTACAATGTAAGCCTACCTGCACTTACCCTACATACATGTCATTACCCATAACCCCCTTCTCATTCCATTACCACATACCTTCCATTCATATATTGTTGATTCCTTCTCCATTACTCCAATACCCCATGCCATACATACATTTCCTCCCACCCACCCTCACCTCATTTTTATTCATTTCAATTAGATATACATGTATATGTGTCTCAAACATTTATTTAATGTTATTTATTCATCATAAGATTAACAACAATTAACGTGATGTTGTTCACATTTAGGGTTTTATAATGCATTCATGTGTACCATGCACACAAAAAAATCATTCTACTTAAATGATTTTATTAACCCCATACATTGCTTCTCTCGGGAGAGGGGGCGGGGGGCAGGACTCAGTAAAGATCACAAAGAACTCTGTTTGTGTGTGATGTAGTGGTTGTCCCACTGAGGGTGATGTTGTAAGATGCCCAAGGGCACAATAAGAGGACCTTTGGTGAATGAACAAAGTCCCTAAGATCCTTTCTGTACATACCCTATCGACATAGGTCTCAGCACCATGAAATTGTATCTCAACAATAGTAGACAAAATAATTTCCCCTGGGTCACCTCTGTTGAGTGGGCAGGTCTGTAAAAAAAAAATAGAAATCAAACACTTTAGTATTGAGCATTAAAGGTAGATCCATAGAAGGGTTCAGTGCAAACGGGCATGTGCTAATACGGTATTATCGACAATCGGTACATAGGAAAATGTTAACTCGAATTGGATCTGAATGAGGATAAGCTCATGGGCAAAAGCTGGGTCAAATAGGTAACCCTCAGTCAGATACAATTTGATTGAGGCGTTGCATTTATTTCATGTCATATTGGTAAGAAATGCTCAAAACCCTTTTCAAATGGCGTATAGTACTGATAATTTACACATTTGATTAGGTGGTGCTATCATTAAAGAAAAAGTCTACCCAATTTTCATGATAGTGATGCATCATATAAACCTGCAGCTTTCCTCTATAGCAACACATGATCATTTCAATCACTATGACAGAATCCTTTTATTAATATAAAGGTCATCAAAATATGCATGGAAATAGGGTAGGGGTTTTCTTTAATCTTTCTCCAAATTAAGGTATCTGCAGCCTTTCAACTCAAAACTGTTTATGCAATGTACGATTTGTATGGGATCATGCTAACTCATTCTAGCAAGTTTGTGATGTTGAAATTTTTTCTCAACATGTTAAGATTATATTGATGATTGACACTTGAAGCAAACCATACAGGATTGTTTTCTATTGTAATTATTGAATTACCAAAAAGCTAAATAAAAGTCCATACTCCAAAAATAACTCTTCCCTAGTGGCAATTATATCCATGTACACAGCATAGGAATATGCATCACCATGTGAGTCTTCCATATTATTTACGTCTGCTTGTGTAGATCTAGGCTCAAACAAAATTTAACCCCCCTTCTTCAAAACCATCTCTCATGAACCAAGTTCACTCTCGAAATGGACTGATCTAGCTAGTTTCAGTTCTCTGCAAAATCAAAAGACGGTCTTGGCACCCAATGTTTACTTCTTGCTGTGGGCAATCATAGTAAATTGAGAAACCACATACTGGGCCATTCAAGTGAAAAGGGAAGGACAACGAAATGGTTTACTTATCAGGACACAATATATTATATCAAAAAGCTCAACCTTCAAAGACATAGCAACAGGTTCCTCCAACCTTCCCCACAGGCATCGCTTTGTGGCTCTGGGAATATCCTGTACACCAAACAACACTTGTCTCTACTGGGTTGTCTTTGCATTGTCTACCTACTGTCATAAGGTTGGGTCAAGCAAACAGGTTCGGTTCACCTCTGCCTTTTATGATAGATTCTGATTTCCACTCCTGATAATTCACCAAAGGGCGAAGCTTGAGGGAAGGCTCAGAGGGATGGATGGATAACCATGTATCTCAGGGGGTTCATCTCTGTATTTATTTCATGTTAGAGTGCTGATAAAACAGAGTAGTAGTGCATTGCTTACAATCACCCACTGGGTTCCAAATCAAAATGGCCGTGCTCAGTCGTACCATTTATGACATGCCTTCCAGGAGTGGGGATTGAGAAAAGTTACAGCATGGGGGTGTGTACATCGGCACAGTAGTGTTTTGCTATGGAGAGTTACTATCAGCATGAAATAAAATTATGTTGTACCTCACATTGGTACATTCGGGTCACAAATCTGGAATATTTTAGGGAGATGTCTGAAATGCCAGTAAAGCCTCCTAAAGCTGATGATGATTGATTGGCTTTCTTTTTGAGGAACAATGTCTCCTACAGTGTGGAGTGTTTCAATAATATATTACAGTGATCTACACTTAAAACCCCATGCCTGATATTACTAACTCGCATCATCCTTGTAAACGTGACAAATGTGTAAAAAACTTATTGATGTCTGGTTTTGTGTGAAAGGTTCACAGAGAAAAGAACATTGATCGCTTTGACGCATACTGCACAGGTCAAAATTTGTCTCCTACATGACATGTATGAAGGCATGTCGAATGAGGTTGACCCTCTTATATTTGGTTTCTCAACTCCACTTGACATGCGTAATGAAGACACATCACACATTTCTGATCCATTCACCTGAGTGCTAGGTAATACTGTGAGACAATTATGTAAGGGTCAAGAGCAGTCAATAGCTATGTACTAATGGTTCAATCAAGGCAGGCCTATAATAGAAGGCAGGGGATATCATAGTCCCACAGGCCTGCACACCAAGGCACTTTTTCCTATCTACAGAACTTCTACTTGACTGAGGACCTCTATGCAGTCTGTAAGACAAGGGCATGGAGGTGCATGGCAATGCCATCTGTCTTCATGCAATGAAGATACTGAAATTATAGACTGTGGGTTAGCATACAATCTTTTGGTATTTTCACTGACCCACACACAAGGTGTCTAACCTCTCCAGTTGAAGAATTCAGGATTGTGGATGTCTATTTTGTTATTCAATAACAAGTGCAAATTTAACAATGAAATAGAATTCACTACCATTCGTTGATAGTATTTACAGACCTTAGTGATCTATTCTTCATGAAAACAAAATGACACAGATACATCAAATGTCTCAAGTGTTGGTAATACCTCTTGGTAGTGATTAATCCTGGTACCAAAATGGTTGTTTGCCCCATCTAGTGGAATATCCTAGAACAATGATGTATGTCAAACCATCACATGTCAAGAGCCTTCGACATGACTGTAACCCTAGTCAACTCACAGATGACGTGGCATTTAAAGGCATGTCAAATCATATGAGGATTACTGTGTGCTACAGTTGTCATGGTGACATATGTGCACATGTCCTAATGACGTGTGCTCTCTGTGTCAAATCAAGTTGACATGGGTATACATGTCACTTTGTCAGGAAGACTTTTTTCAGTGTTATTCTTGGTACTTGTCAAAGTTTGTAGTACCAGTTCAAGTCAGGAAATGGAGATCATTAGCAGCCATGGAAACAAATTTATATAAACAGCTGAACAGGTTTCATGAGCAAGTACTAACCTGTGAAATTTCAAAAGAAGAGCTATTTTAAAAAGTGTTTACTTCATTGGTCCTCACCTGTGTGACAACAACACATCTACACAGTTCCCCCACCCCCCCCCCAAAAAAAAAAAAAGAAAAAGAAAAAAGAAAACTAATTTTTTGGAGGACCAGAATCAAAATCAGCTAATCCTGCAGGCATGTAGGTTGATACATTTACAGCTCACATCAGGCATCTCTGTCTGTATACGTACATTAAGCCCTCCTTGGTCTACAAATTTGTCCAATGTTATATAATGCATCATTTAATGAGATCTCCCAATAAGTGCCACAGGACCAAATTTAGGATTTTTTTTTTAGAACAATTTTTAAAAAAACTTTATTTGAACACACATATCATACATAGAATAATGCAGGAATAAAGGCGATCCTTAGGGATACATATCATATACTGGTCAACAAAGTTAATGATAGCACCATCAGTAAACTGTTGGGACGATGCTATCATAGATATATATATATATATATATATATATATATATGGAACTATATACACTCGTGTATATTTGTATAATTAGCCGCAGACGGTTAGGGACTATTTGCAGCGCGCATTGGTATCTATGATGTCATAGCATGACGTCATGGTAAACACTCCTCCAGTATATCAGGAGGAGTTTTCAATGTAACCGTCAATTGGCTCGATTCACCTGTACAGGTAACACCACGCTGGGTGTTTCCTTGATTTTTAACGGTTTTCTTGGTTGATATTTGATTTTTCGAATCAAGATGGGGAGAAAATCAACTAGAGGTGCCAAAGCGGCTATTACTGCTAAAAAATCGGCTAAATCGGCAAAGAAAACGGTGGATTCAGGATTTGCGAGTGAGCTAGATTCTTCTGGAGTGGATCAGAGATCCATCTCACCCAACCACGTTAAGGGTTTAGGAGGGGAACAGCTCATTGACCAGACGGAGAGATTGGAGTCGTTGGAAGACGAATTGTGCAGTATCAAAGGCTTGCTGCAGGAGCTGGTGGCTGGAAAGGACAAGAAAGACGAGACGATATCTACCAAGGGGGCGTGGCAGCATGCACATGCGAATGTTTGTCAATGACCAGTGACGTCATATCACCGAGGGCGCAGCCGCTTATCCAGGCAGCGGTCTCCCAGCGTCCTTAGCGACGGTTCTAAGTGGGACGATGTCGGGCATCGTGGTCGTCGCAGAAGATCGTTTTCCGCTCGTCACAGACCTCGTTCGTCGTCAAGAGGGTCGTCAATGGATTCCTCTACATCCAAGCTTCACACCAATACCAAATGTGGTGAGTTTGACCATGAAATATATGTAAAAAAACGGGAAAAGATCGACACCGTTGAGAAATTGATGCTAGTCAACTTGAATTTTGTCTTGGATTATTACAAAGATAACAGTGATGTAGAAGGCATGTTAAAACATCTCCAAGTTCTGGTTGAAAAGGCTGGGACAAGAATGTATACAGTAGCAGCCCTATTGGCTTACGATAAATCGGTTAGAACCAGGGCAAATAAGGATGGGATAGAAGCTTTTGGGGTTATAGACAACTCTGACATTCTTAGACACCTATCCTATGATGGTACTGTTCAGGCACAGAAGGCATACACCACCAAGACTAGGAATGGTACCAAACAAAAAATCTCAAATAACTCTTGCTATGCTTTTAATAGAGCAGAAGGTTGTGTAAGGGACCCCTGTAAGTACAAACATGTTTGCAGTGGTTGCAGTTCCTCTGGACATGGTAAAACTGAATGCCAAAAATCCAGGAATGAATAGGAAACTGCAGGTGGTCGATGTCCCATAGCTGGTAATGATTTTTGTTTGATGCTTGACCAAGTTATGGTAGGTGTGGTAGATGTCGACTTGCCTTCACAAACTCCAGTACAGGAGGTGAATGATACGGAGATGGTTAAGGATTGTATTCTTTCGACTGGGTCCGTAGTAGAACAAAATATTTTCCAAGAATTTAATTCTTTAGGAAATGATATAGATGTTACTTGTAATAGTCTAATACAGGTTGGTAATGAACCCCTTTTTACTGTTAGTGTCAGAGATTTGCCCAGCATCAGGGTATATGATGACTGTATAAAAGGTGTATGTATGTGTGTTCATTACATTGGTGGTGAGAGAGCTCAAGTTTTACCATGTAGAGTAGCTTCTTTCCTTCAACAAAAAGGTCTCATTGATATTAGTGGTACAGAGGCTGATTTTCTATGGCATGGTATTGTTCAAGGGTTTAAAATTGTGGATCCGGACTGTCAAACTACTTATGATTGTAAAAATTATAAATCAATCCTCGAGGGGAGATTCTATAATGAATATTGTGGTATATTATTAGACGAGTTGGAAGCGGGTCTAGTCTCAAAGAGTGATAGTAAACCTCGTTGTATCCATGCTCTAGGTGGTGTAGAAAAATCAAATGGCAAGTTAAGACCCATAACTGACTGCAGTATGCCTGATAAAATATCTATTAACAATTTTATGGATACCACTAGCTCAACTTTTTCTTATAATAATATTAGCATGGTGATTGCTCAGTTGAATAAGAACGATTTCATGAGTGTGGTAGATTTAAAGTCAGCGTATAGGTCTATAAATGTGTAGGCACCTCACACGACCATGCAAGGTTTCAGATGGGATTTTGGGCATGGTGAGGATTATTATGTGAGCAACAGGTTAACTTTTGGTCTGAAATGTGCTCCGTATATTTTTAATAGGATCTCTGATTTTATTGTGGAGGTAGCAAAATTCTACGGTGTAGAAAGAATTGTAAATTATCTAGATGATTTTATAATAATAGCAAATTCTTATGAAGAGTGCCTCAGACAGAGAAATTTACTAACAGAATGTATGGAATACATGGGTTTTGTCATCTCCAAGGAGAAGGTAACCGATCCAGCACAGGAGTGCAAAATTTTAGGTATTCTGATTAATTCTGTTGAACTACAGTTAACTCTACCTAAGGATAAAATAGACAAAATGAAAGGCATTTTATTAGACAATGTCGATAGGAAATTTATTTCCAAGAAGAACCTGGAGAGGATTGGAGGTCTCATGTCCTTTTGCTCACAGGTGGTAAAGGGTGGTAGAACGTTCAGCAGGAGAGTCTTTGATTTGTGTGCACAAGCTAAGCCTAGGGGCTATATAAAAATTTCTGAATGTACCAAACGAGACATTCAGTGGTGGTTGGACCTTTGTGACACTTTTAATGGTAAAAGTTTAATCCTTAACGATCTGGTTAATACCCCAATGTACTCTGACTCCTCTATTAAGGGATTTGGAGCATGGATGGGTAAGGATTTTCTATATGGTGACTGGACATCTCTGGATAAATTTGATCTTGGTGTAGACCATTTTACTGTTCCTCCAATTTTGGACAATCTAAAAAACCATCATCGTAATATCAATGTATATGAATTATACCCTGTTATGATGGGCTTAAAACGCTGGATTTCTGGTTGTAAAAACAAAAGAATACATTGTTTAACAGATAATATGCAAGTGCTAGCAATGATAAATACGGGTAGATCCAGAAACAAGTTATGTATGGAGTGGTTAAGGGAAATTTTTTGGCTGTGTTTCATTAACAATGTGGAAATATACGCAACCTATATTAAGTCGGAGGACAATATCTTGGCCGACCAACTATCTAGACTTACCTATAAGGGTATGCCGAGCAAATGTATAGCCTCTCTCCATGATAATAATATGTGTTGCTTTAATTCCAGAGTGGGAGAGATTACTAAACAGAAAAAGGTTACTTTTAGCCCAGGGGGTGTCAGAAAATACGAGGAGGACAAGGAACCAACAGCTTAGAAGGTATAAAAAATTTTGTAAAAAATTTTGTTTACAAACTTTTCCTTGTTCTCCCTCTCAAGGTTCCATTTATGCTGTGTATTTATCAGATTTTATGAAGCCATCGTCTGTAAGGAATTACCTGTCTGCGGTTTGGTATTTTCAAAAACTTAAGGGCTATCCTGATTATAGTAGTAATTTCATGTTTAAAAAGACCCTAGAGGGCATTGACAGGCTTTCCACCTGTTCTACTAAAGAAATTTATTCTTTAACTCCAAAAGACATGTTGAGGTTAAGATCGAATTTGGATCTAACCAACAGGGCAGACTTGAAGTTTTGGATGGCAATTTTAACATGCTATAGGGGTGTACTACGAGTGGGACATGTAGTTAAGTCTCCACATTCCTTAAAAGTTGGTGATATTAAATTTCATCAGGATTATTTGTCTATATGTATCAGGACATCTAAGACTGATCAACTTGGTAAAAACCCTTTTAATATCTATTTATCAAAGGATGTCAATTCTCCACTATGTCCTTATCGTGGTTTGAAAGAGTTGTGCATGGGTAGGAATAATAGAGACCACTTGTTTAAATCAAATGGTAGTCCGTTACAGTATCAGTATGTCAACTCTAGGTTAAAGTCTTTATCAATTCATTCTAGTATCCAAGGCCTTGTTTCTACCCATTCCTTAAGGCACGGTGGTGCTACGTTATTAAAAGATGCTGGACTCAGTATAGAGTCTATCAAAAAGAGGGTCAATTGGAAATCCAACTCTGTTTTTAAATACTTACATAATTACAAAGATGAATTATTGGAGTTGGATAGAGTGTGTCAATCTCATTTGCAATGCTGATTGATATGTGTTTTTCACATGTGTTTGGCGTGTTTTTGTGTGTTTTTGGCATGTATGGTGCTGATAGCCCCAAGGTCAGTAACCCACCAAACTCATGTGTTCTGTGATAGATCATTTATTACTTGTATATTATATTAATACCTTTTATTACCGGTACACCCTGGTATCTATTATTATCTTATCCATTTATTACCGGTATAATTATTCCCTGGTAGCGAGATAACTTATGGAACTATATATACTCGTGTATATTTATATAATTAGCCGCGGACGGTTAGGGACTATTTGCAGCGCGCATTGGTATCTATGATGTCATAGCATGACGTCATGGTAAACACTCCTCCAGTATATAAGGAGGAGTTTTCAATGTAACCGTCAATTGGCTCGATTCACCTGTACAGGTAACACCACGCTGGGTGTTTCCTTGATTTTTAAAATTTTACTATTGTTATTACTATTGTTGTTACTATACTATTGTTATTATAATATGCATTTTACTGACTATGCTTATTGTCAACTAATTATTATAGTTGTTTTAATAAAGGCATGTATGGTGCTGATAGCCCCAAGGTCAGTAACCCACCAAAATGTGTTCTGTGATAGATCATTTATTACTTGTATATTATATTAATACCTTTTATTACCGGTACACCCTGGTATCTATTATTATCTTATCCATTTATTACCGCTATAATTATTCCCTGGTAGCGAGATAACTTATATATATATATATATATATATATATATATATATATATATATATATATATAGAAGGCAGTGATGAAACAAGGTACATAAATAACAATTAACGCTGAGAAAAACGGCAATGGTAAACATCATTAAACAGTTAACATAAGTTTGACATCCCTACAAAGAAAAAAAATCTGATTAGAGAAGAATTCTTTTCAATTGCATGCACATGAGGCAGATTTGATTAGGTATTGAAACCATCATAAGTGCTTTAGCAGTACTCTTGAAAACATTGTAATCTTCAATATTTCTTAAAAGTACACTTAATGAGTTCCATGCTTGGGCACTTGGTGAATTTACAAACACTGTACATTTGGGAATAGGATAATGTAATACTGGTGCTTGATTTAATCTGGTGGGTCTGACAACTGGTTTGACATATTGGTCAAGTTTGGATCTCTTATACCCAAAGGTTTTGTATGAAACAATCTTCTCATTTTGAGGGTGGGGAGAGAGGCATCTTTATGGATTTGGGCTGTTGGAGTAAGGATAAGAAGAGATAGACAGGTTTTAATGCATTTGTTTTGCATGCGTTGCAATTCTTCTAAGTTAGTATTACTTGCACCCATATATAATATGTCACAATAGGCAATAACAGGTAGCATATAACTTTTGTAAATCTTCAACCTGACATCTTCAGACATGTACCTTCTGGTTTTATATAATAAGAAAGCCTTGTGACGTAATCTGTTTCTAACATACATGTTAAAGTTCAGCTCCTGATCAAGGATGACACCAAGTTATTCATAAGAAATGACATGCTTTAAGGTTTTGCCATTAAATTTGATTTTGAGTTTTGTAATTTTTCTTTTCAGTTTTTTCTTTGATGCAAATATCATGACTTTGGTTTTTGATTCATTGATTGAGTCATGAATGTTAATAGGCAGTTTAGACCAGGGTAGCCTGTAGGTTATTTGGGATTTTTTCTTCCTTATCAAACTCATCATACTCTTCAAGATCTCCCTTATCTCCATATTCGGCATTCTCAGAATCATTCTCATCGGGATAATCTTCCTCCATCTCTGTCGTAGGCTGCGAGCTGTTTAGTTCTTATCCTTTCCAGGATTTTTCCAAGGAGATTTTTGGCCTTTAAACTTCCTTGATAGCAGTACCTAGCGTGCCCTAGGTGGTAGCCACACGACCACACGGGATGGAATGATGTCTCATATAAGTGGCCTTCGGTTTTCTGCAATGCATCTCTACAAATGGGTACACTGAATTTGGCTTTATTAATACTATACATTATGCCTTCAGCATTTCTGGTCCAATCTGCCTTCTGTTGGACATGTTTGCCCAGCTCCATCCTGGTGTAGGGACACGAGGTACTCATAAAGGGCTCCTCCAGATCTCTCCTTCCCTTCTGCCTTGCTTTTGAGGCCTGAAAAGCCTGGTCTGACGAGTTGTAGAATACCCCGTCCACCTTAAACACTACAGGAAATAGGTTGGATTAGCGATTATGTTGGGACCTAAACATAAAGCCAGCGTCAGTGATTTCTGTTCTGGCGTTTTCAAGATTGATGTCTAGAAGTGGAATTTTGTTGAGCATGGCATGTGTGTAAGATTTTCCCTCTATTATGACATATCTCTGGCGGAGCTGGCTGTTGTAATTAAGGGACCATGCCAAAAAATGGATGGATCTTAAGTCCATGAAATTGCATTGTCCCTCTGCATTCAGCTCAACACCTACTGACACAGACCTCCATATATTATTATTCTTGAGATTTTTGAGCAGAGACGTCACTTTGTGTTTGGTGGTAATTTTGTGAAAAATCACTTTGATAGGGTGAATGGTAGGCTTCCTTACTATGCCATCCTGGCCTTCTGTGGGTGCTTAGCCCTCCCTAAACACCGAATCAATAGTGTCAATACCAAAATCGGCCCTGATATCTCTGAATAACTGTGCCATTACTTGGGGTAAATCAGAATATTTCTCCTTTACTCCCTTGATGACCAGAACCTTCTTATTGTAGTCAGCTTGTAACATCTCGAATTTTGAAGAGTGATCGGCGAGGACCCGAGTCTGGGCCTGTGCTACTACAGTCAGGTGTTTCATAGTTTTTTCTGTCCTGGATAATGTAGCTGTCATGCCTGTTAGGGTACCCTCTGTATCTTTAATGCGTGTTTCAATACTAGTTAAAGTCTTTGTAGAATTTTTACAAGTTTTCTCCAGTTTAGCCATAGTTTACTGTACCTGTTCTGGGGTTGTAAGTATTTCATTTGCTTTCTCCTCCGTGTTGCTGACGCGATGCCCCAATCCATTGACAGCATTGATAATGGCCACCATGCCTGCGTCCGGTGGTAGTAAGTCATTTCGTCTCCCTCCTCTTGTCTGACCTCTTCCTCTTGTCATCTTGGTTTATTAAACCTTTGTACTACTAGAATAACACAATATAACTCCCGGTCATCAGGTTGACTATGGTTATTGGACGATTTATGTGGAGCCTGCTCTGACCATCTACTCGTTGGTTGCCGCCATTTTCACCCTGCATATCACTTATAATGCTCTTTTGGGTTGTGTAGTGTGGAAATGCTGGCACCATGTGTCATGCTTAATCTGATGTGTGCATTGCTGAGGCAAGCGAAAGTGTGTCCGAACTCCCGTCCAAGATCACACGCTCAGCACGTTACCAAAATATAAACAATGATGCAATGAGAGGCTGGCAACATTTGTACAACAAATTATGAGATAGAAACTGTCAAGGCCACCGACACACATCACCATCGTTCCATGGGAGGGAGTGGTCATTTTTTATCAACAGGGGGGTGGTGGGTTTTCCAAGGGACTCGCAGAAATCTTTTACGCCCCCATTGACGACAGTCTAAGTTGTTTGCACCTCCCCCGCGCCAATGCTGCATATAAACCTGACAATCATCTGTCTTCAGTAATTCCCCCTAAGAATTGATGTAAGTAAAATATGATTACAATATTCCTGGAAGTACTTGTAGAGAGGTTCAAAACTTCAAGCCTTAAAGTACTATAGGCCAACTGGTAGGTTGGGTAGGTTGGGATTCCCCCATGTTACCTATAGCGTTACACGTTGCAGTAGCCGTACACGTCGACATCTTAAACCCCCTACTAGTATCTATCCATTTTGCTGAATTTTATTATCTCCAGAGAGCACAGAAATCAGTATAAGACTGAATGAGCAATGCGAACTATATATTTAAATCAATGCTATTCAACATGTTGGCAATTTCAATTCAGTATTGGAGTGATGTTTTGAGTCAGCCACTCTCATGAGGGGGTGGCCAACTTCAGGTGAATCTATCATAGACTGTGTGTATCAGCTCTGCATCTGCTCTCCTGCTGTCCCCTTTCTGACCTGGCTCTCCAGGGGTGGTCCAGTGGTCACGCCATCTGGATCTGGTTACTCTGAGTCAAGCTGGGAAAATTACCCCAATACAAAATCCCACATACCCCCAGCTCCAACAATTACCCTTTAACCCCCTATATGCCAATCCAACCCTGCACCTTATACACACAACACTACACATACCAACCAGTACAGCTTTCCCCTAACTTTGTTAGTAGTATATGGAAATGGAAAGTATGCACAGGTGATTGGGATTCTGATAAAGGGTAACCACGGCTTCGTATGTATAATCATATCCTGTTTTTTTTTTTAGATCAGGGATACCTAACTGAAGTAGGGCCATGGCACTTACCATAAATCCTCACGTATAAGACGCAGCCTATACACCTAAATTACACTCTCTGCGTCCTGTGAGATTTATCCCATCTAAGGGTGCGTCCTATATGCAAGGGATTTATACTATACAACAGTACTAAATGACCAAAATATGACCCCAGATGCGTCCTATATGATTTTACCAAAGTCAGGGTGCGTCCTATATGTAAGGGGCGTCCTATACGCAAGGATTTACGGTAGAACTAGAGCTGTACAATGTCAAAACGTGTGTACAGCGTCCATATGAATACATGCAATGTACGTGTATATGGTACCATCCTTTTTAACTTAGTGAAATTTAATAATCTAGCAATTCTGATGATATGAGGCCACTACGATGGATGCCTTTTAGAAGCCAAGCTATACCCCTGTATTCCTAGCAGTGCTTTCATTTGCTTATACTATAATCAAATAAAAAAGAGTAGGTCTTAAGTTAGAAACTAGCAAAATAGGATTACAATAGAGAATACTGTCCTTTCCTCTTATCCCGTAAAAGCTAACAGTTTTTTTTGTTTGTTTTTTTTTAATGAAAAAAATGATTTGAATAAACGATTCTCAGAATAACATCATTAATAGCTCAGAATAATTCTCAGAATCATCTGTGGAATCTACTGCTAAACATCACATTGCCCAGAAGAGTTGGGTTTGGGGTAGGGTGTGACTGGTGCCTTTAGATCCTATTATAAGGTACTCACCCTGTTAACTCTATATAATAATACCTGCAGCTTCAAATAGAGACAGTACACACCTAGCACCATCTGGTGTTACACCCTTGTTCCACACAACCCCCAACTCAATCACAACTTCAAATATGCTGTGACAGCAGCACTGCCCAGGGGTAACACCCCCTCCTTACTTCACACAGGTCCTCAGTGGCACTGGAGCATGACTAGACACTCACCCCTGGGATCTACAAATAACCCTCCTGTCTCATTCACACGAAAACTGGAAGTGCTACCAAATAAATCCCTAAGACCTGTCAAGAGACTACATTTAACCAGTATTCTCATGCCATTTATAATTCATATAATATAGATGCCTATTGTTCAGATTTGACCAGAACAAAGGATTAAATTTTGTGTCACAGTGAGCTCCGCTGACCATATTGTGTCAGTGGAGCTCTTGGTAAAGACAGTGAGGGCTATCGGACAATTAACTCATTTGTGCTGTATTAATGTCAGAGAAGCATAAGGCATTATGGTGATAACTATTGGTCAGTAATATGAGTCACTGTCCTCAAGGCCTCCCGTAAATGTGCAGTCTTAACGCCCTTCAACCCTTTGAGGGCTAGCATCGACTATAGTCGACACCATGGTAGGCCTAGCATCGACTATAGTCAACACCATGGTGGGCCTAGCTTCAACTATAGTCGACGCCCATTATATAGGATTTGTATAGGAATTGAAAATAGGCTCATCCTCTAGGAACTATACTTTTTTCAGGGGCCGTCCCCATGGTCAGGACAACGATTTTGGCTCTGCCCTCAAAGGGTTAACTTAACATGTTATTCTGAAGGAGGAGAACACCAAAGGCATTTAGACATTCACTCAAGATATGACAGAACCTGACTGTAGTATCTGTGTACTAGATGGCTGTGCAAATTCCCTCTTAGAGACTACTAAAATACTGGTAGTGTGAATTCAGTATGAGGAGCCACTCAGCTGTTCTAGATAAACATCATGAACAAGTAAAGATTGAGCAGCTCTTATTTGAAGACATTCTGGTTCTGATCTCATGCTGCAGCTTGTTTCCCCGCAATGTCAACAATTACACAGTGTCAGGCTGGCACCTTCCATGCAAGATCATAACTGTCATAACAAAGCCCACATATCATCCTGAATCCTCGTTATATTATAGGGAGTAAAATTATAATTTACTAATGGTAAGTCCTATGAATATCATGGGAGACATGCACAGTCTGGCATGATCACTGAATCTTTTATTTTTTTCTTAGATCTTTTTAGCCAAATAATAGAAGTCTGGTGCCTGTGCATGTCTAGCACTGCAGGGAAGAACATATAACATGAACAATTTTACATTGCTAACAGTACTCTATAGCTGACACAGCAAGTATTTAGCTATTTTTCTATACCTACTGAGTTAACCATCTACCATCCTGCTACACAATGATACACTTGCATGGCATCTGAATATACACCTGCATGTTTATCAATCTCAATACCAGAGTATCCTTGGTCATTATCTGAGACAGGTGCTTATTTGAGTCAGGTATATGATGTGTATGCTTTTATCACTGCCAATGTGGCCTCTTGTATTATCTCCTTGATGCATTTAATTGAAGAACTCCGACTTTTGGCCCAACAAATGTGGTTCTATCGGCTTGTGGACACACTGCTTATGAGTGTTCTTAGTTTTTTTAATAACAAGGGGCTGTGAGTTTGAGGGATAAGTAACATTTTGTTACGGTGGCCTAAGGGGCACTAATAATTTACCTGTTTGTTAGTTTTCAGTTTTGATACCATAGACTGAAATCATGTCAACCACTATTTCCCACCTCTCCCCAAGAGAGGGTGGGGAAATTTGACCATCAAAGCAGTGATACTCTTGTTCCTACTTCCTCTGCCTGCAATCCAAGATGGCAGGCCTCATGGGACAGTTAATGTTTATATGTGATATGATTGGAGGATATTATGTTGGCAAGCAGGTTGATATACACCAGAGGCGTGTCATTATGGAGTATGTACAATCAGGCAATCTGTTGACTAATGCAATGGCAGGATCCCAAGGCTATATTCCATTCCATCCATATAGAGCCAATCTAAGAAAATACATGTCATCATTTGACAATATCTAAAGAGATACAAATATAATGTTTTCCCTAAGGCAGTATGTTTCTGTGGGCCCAGAATCAATGAGCTTTCATTATTCTGAATCAAGTAAACTGAATAGGGGGCTTCAATGGTGGAAGCAAAGTTCTTTCCTGAACCGCCCCCCCCCCACCCACCCACCTATAGTAAAGGTAAAGTATTTATGAACAGCAAAACCAATTTTCATATGGCATGCATGCACGGGAAAAGGCCTGCATAAGAAGCTGAGATGCAGGCCATTTTGAAGACAAGTTTCAAACTAGGGTAAGTCAAACCATTGAATTGTACCTTAACATTAGTAGACAAAATAATTTCCCCTGGGTCACCTCTGTTATGTGGCAGGTCTGTCAAAAAATATAATAGAAATCATCTACCCACTATGAAAGTATTGAAGCTTTGTCTATGATATGTGCGCCTACAGGCCCCAGTGAAATAAGGTTATGTACACTTGGTGCTATAGTAATTGTAGCACTTTGTTTGCCTCTCCTGCCTCATTCTAGCAAGTTTGTGATGTTGTAATTTTTCTCGACATGTTACGATTATATTGACGATTGACACTTTAAGCATGCCATACAGGGTTGTTTTCTATTCTAATTATTGAATTGCCAAAAAGCTTGTGTGGTCTAGGCTTAAACAAAATTTAATCCCCCTTCTTCAAAACCATCTCTCATGACCCAAGTTCAGTCTTAAAATGGACTGATCTAGTTTCAGTTCTCTGCAGAATCAAACGCGATCTTGGCATCAAACGTCTACTTCTTGCTGTGGTCAATCACAAAACATTGAGAAATCACATCCTGGGGTATTCAAGTGAGAATAGAAAGACAAAGAAACGCTTCACTCATCAGGACACAATAATATATCAAAAAGTTCAGAATTCAAAGACATAGCAACAGGTTTCTTCAACCTTCCCCCACAGGCATCACTTTGTGGTTCTAGGAATAGCTTGTTCACCAAACAACACTTGTCTATACCTATGGTCATCAGGTTGGATCCAGGAAAGGATTCACCTTTGCCTTTTATGATAGATTCTGATTTCTGCTCCTGATAATCCATCCTTGAAGCAGACTTGTTATAAAACAGTATCCAGTATACTACACCTCATATAGACATTAGGTGAACGACTGTGGGATATGTGGTTATCAATCCTCCCCAACGTAGCTCTCCCAAGGGTGAAGCTTGAGGGGTGACAGTCTCCCAAGGGATGGATTGATAACTATGTATCTCAGGGAGTTATTCTCTGTATTCATTTCATGTTAGATTAAAAAAAGTGCTGATCATACAGAGTTGTAGTGCATTGATTGCGATTACCCATTGGGTTTCGCATCGTAATGGTCGTGCTCAGTCGTACAATCTAGAGATATACCCTCCAGGAGGATGTTGATCCTATGGGAAAAGGTAGTACTGCCTAAGAAGTGCCTCTTCTGCAGAACTCGCTTTCCATGTAGTGGTAACCTTTCACTTGTGTTGCTCACAGGTGCTCATGCTAGTACAGTGCTAGAAAAGGATGATTTGAGTAGGTACCTATTCGGGAGAAGTCAGCCAATATAATATAGTATAGAGTGTGTGACACAAGTAGGTACCTGATAGTGCAGCTCTCTCTATTTTAAACAAGGCTGGTGACTTTTCAGACTAATGTGATGAGTACAAGTTGAATGGTGAAGCAGAGCATGACTTGTTTTGAAAAGAGGGCATATACTGACAGCTCTATTTACCATAGGAGCAACACCCTCCAGGAGTGGGGATTTCGAAAGGTTACAGCATGGGGGGGGGTGTGCATCAACACTGTAGTGTTATTGCTATGGAGTGTTAATATCAGCATGAAATAAAATTATGTTGTACCTCAAGTTGGTGTATACATTCAGGTCACAAATCTGGAATGCTTTAGGGGAATGTCTGAAATGTCAGAAAAGCCTCCTAAAGCTGATGATGATGGATTGGCATGCATTTGAGTAGCAATGTCTCCTACAGTGTAGAGCCTTTCAATAATATCATATTACAGCAATCTGCATTAAATACCCAATGCCTGATATTACTAACTAGCATTATCTTGTAAACCTGGTAAATGTGTAAGAAGCTGTGTAAGAAGTTGGTGTCTGGTTTTGTGCAAAAGGTCCTTCTTGGTACAAGTCAAAGTTTGCAGTACCAGTCCAATGTAATATAAGAAAATGGAGATCATTAGCAGCCATGTGAACAGATTTATCTAAACAGCCGAACAGACACAGCTGAGCAAGTGCTAACCTGTGAAATTTCAAATGAAGAGCTACTTTGGTAAGTGTTTACTTCATTGGTCCTCACCCTAGTGACATCTACTTTATGTCCCACCCAGTATTGTCTTTTTCAAAGGTTGATACATTTACAGCTCACTTTCAGGCATATCTGTCTGTATACATACATGTATGCATACTAATCTATGCAATGCTTAAAGACATTGAATCCCTCCTAAGGTCTACGAATTTGTCAATGTATTATTTAAGTGCCACAGTAACAAATTTCTAATCTATCACCTATAATGCTCTCTCGGGTTGTGTAGTGTGGAAACATCGGTACCAGGTCTTATGCCTTTAGATTCTGATGTATGCATTGCTGAGGCAAGTGAAATTGTGTCCAAACTCTCGTCCAAGGTCACACATTCAGCGTGTTCCCGAAATGTAAACACAGTGAGAGGAAGACAACTTTTGCACAACAAATTACGGGATAGGAACTGCTATGACCACTGACACACATCATCACCATCATCCAATGTTAGGGAGTGGTCATTATCTATCAACAGGGGGTTAATTGATTTTTGCAGGGACACGCGGAAATCTTTTCGCCACCTTTGATGACAGTCAAAAACGGTTTGCACCTCCCCTGCGCCAGAGGCGTGGAGAATGTTTGTGCCCCTCTTTTTGATCTATAGTAGCACACAGGCTTATTGCTAAAAGGAGAGTAAATTTGTTACGCCCCCCCCCCCCCTCAAGAGGAGTTAAGAGTTTGTGGGGTCTGAAATTGTTGATAAATAATGACCACTCCCTTATCATAATATAATCAGCTTCAGGGGGTTCTCAGAAAAGGTGTGAAAGTGGACAGGTGTGGTAACAATGAGATACAGATTGGCCATTCATTGTGTAAATACATCACTGCTATACCTCACACCCTCCTGATAACCTCCACACACATGTCAATATGGCCTTAGTATACCACAGCTGTAGGTAAATAGACACATAATCACCATTATTCTACCTCAGGATGTAGCTCCTATAAGGTTACCACTTTTAGCACTTACTTGTTTGGTAAGTTCCCCCAGAGACGACCACATAGCTTGAAAAGTCCATCCCAAGTATAAGCCATAGAAATCATCTTTGGGCTACATCAGTAGAGACATCTGCTATAATTATGCATTATGCTTTGTTGGTTCTGCAGAAAAAACACGATTTTTGAGGTCAAAAAGTGCACACCTCAAAGTATGTGGAGTAGTCACTGTCAGAATCAATATCTCCCCGTTTCCCTTTGTGAGACGATGATTATTATGTGAATACTGAAATTCTTTGTTCATGTGTTTTTTTTTAATCCAGCGTAGTGTAAGATTTGTAGCAATGTTGTTGTGATTCTGAGCACTATTTCAACCTATACCGCAGCTGTTAGATACATTGTAAAGCTCTAGTATTCAGTTGTACTATTCGACCTTTCATGCTGACAAAAGAGTTACTTATAAAGGCAAGGTTGATTTGTCATTATCATTATGTCCTATGCCTTAGGCTACCATTCTGATGGCTCAGGGTCACAGCTAGGCTTTGATATTATGGATGAGACAGTTTGGTTATCTACAGTGAAGACTTTTCTGCGGACTATGGTTTTCAGTGTGGGATTACGTAAAGGTTCCATGTCTCTGGCACAGCCCAATCATGAATGGATTAAAGCCAAGGTTAACTGTGCACTCGCGTCAATAGGGCCAATTATTCCATGCATGCCCTTGTCTAAAATGACAAATCCATACTCAGCCATTCCTGTATTGTTAAAGATCGTATCCCAACTAAAATTCTGTCATTTTTCAGTTATCCCATATTTGTATGAGTTGTGCCTTTCTATAAAGCCTCCCTAAGTTTTGAAACAATGTGCTTTGTATTTCAGCATGAAATATGCACCTGATTACATAAAAGTTTTAGTGTAGGTCGACACTAAAACAAGTGGATAACATAGCACTGTTTTGGTTTGTCATGGATGAGTGGTCAGCTCTTTAGTATAGGTACCTACATGGCTCAATAGTGGCACCTTGTGGTCAAGGGTTGCACATAGTATATGTTGATCAACAAGGTAAACGGAACCTTTGTGATAGGCCTCATAGAGTTTCCCTTTGGGTTGTTGATATACACATAGCTATTATGATAGAGGACAAGCTGGTGGAGCCCCCTTATGTTCTAGTCCCAGACTGGTCAGGAATTTGACTCACAATTCCCGCCATAGGAAAGAGGTATTCTGCATCTAAGTGTCTTCTCTTACCACATACAGGGGACACTAATACCAAAGTGGTAAGTGTCATTTAATAGGGAAATATGTAACATGGACCACAGATTGATTGATTGATCACTTTCCAAAAAGCCGTTTTAGTTGAAATTTCATCTTAAAACATGCTGCCTTCTGCAGCATGGTAGAAACCTGCACGCTAGGTGAATTCCATTGTACTATTTACAGGACACCCGGAGAGAGGGAGATTCATAAGAACTGAGGATATATGAAATCCTGTCTGTGGGTAAGAGCCAAAGTCATTGACAGACTTTAAAGTAGGTTGACGGTTGTCCTTTTTATAAGTTTTCAAATTGCAATTCTGCATAATATCTAACACAGGATGTGCTTGTCATTTCAAATCATGATATGTTACTTTCTGATATGTTTGTTTCTAAATGCATTACCCAGATGATATAAGCCTCCATTAATTCAAACTTAGTATTCTTGTCATGCGGACTTCTACTCTGAACGGCTGTTAGCTGGTTAGAATGTAAAAAGAAAAAGTGTATTGAAAAATATAAAATCCTCGATCATCCCATTTCCCATGTTTTTTGTTTTTTTTAGAAAACGTTTGTGGATACAAAATAAAGGGGTGGGGGGGGGGGTAATGCCATGAGCTTTTGTTCAGGAAACCATGCTTCAGGAATGTAACCACATCGACGCTCCCTTTCACGACATTTAACAGTTTTTTCTCATCCAGTTTCAATGTTTACATGGCGGTGGTCGATGGCCTTAGGGTGAGCATTCATGTCATGAACCGACGCCACAACTGACCTTGGTGTTTGGGGAATACCAAGAACAAGAGAACTTAAGACAATAGGGGGAGGGAGGGTTGGGTATAGTAGTGGTTTGAGCAGAAACCTTCCTATCTGATCAACACACTGATTTATATACACCCACAACCACCCACCCACCCTCAACCTCCCCCACCCCCCCTCCCACACACAATCGGGACACCCACGCACATGTCAACCTATACCAACAATCCCTTTACTCATCCCCCACCCAACTTATTTTCACCCCAACCTAGCTCTCTTTACACACCAGTCCCCCACATTATTCTCCCTACCAATTAGTTTTAGAATGGTCTCATATTGTGTATAATAATGTCTGCTTTGCCTCCCTCCCCCTCCCCCTCCATATCGTAGTTGCAGAAGCTTTGCCCCCTAACTGTTCAAGAGCCATTATAAAACGGCTGGCAGTGCTCTGCTTAGAGAATAGACGACGATATTCTTCATGTTGAGACTCACTGTTGAACTATAATGCACGATGGTCGAGGGCCTTCATAAGGCCCGAGACCAGAGTGTGTTATAGTCCAACAGAGAGTCAAGACATGAAGAATGAGTTGTCTATTGTCTTTATAAAACATGTTAGCACATTGATTAAAAGTCCAAAGCCTCTGATATCCCACAGGAATGATAGACAAGCTGTGCACTCCTTCTTCGCATCTTGACTGCCTGCTGTCCTATGATGCACTCAGATGCATTCATGCATTATAGGAAGATCATTGTCTATTCTCTAATTAATGTATTATAGCAATATACCCGTTGTGCTTGGTCATCATGGTGCCCCTATGCATCTTGCCAGCACTACATTGCTGTACTATGCCGACTCTTAGAAACTACCAATATCAACCCCCGGGGCTGGCATGATGTATGAACATAGCACTTATGGGGAGACTCAACCCAGGTAGCAAGGATACATTTGGCCAATGTCGGCTTTTATTGGTCCAAGCATGGACAAGCATGTCCCAATGTTCCATTGCTGATTGGGAAATGGGCTGCATCCATACACCATGAAGACCAATGGGCATAATATGTGATTCACTAGCGGTCCTTAAAATTGGTAATGACAATGTTTGACTTTCTATGTCAATATGTTCACCCTCTTCCCCTTATTTCCTCTGATGGAAATGACCTTCCCCTAAAGATCATATCAGTTGCAATGTGTGCCATGATTCAAGAGACGACCCTCCTGCTCCCAGTGCTTAGTTCTGGCGCTGGCAGCTAGGTGGCGTATGGGAGCTTGTAGTGGGTGGGGCGTGGTTAAGGCGTGGAGGAGGACAGAGTAGGACACATCACAGAGCAGCAGCCTCCACACACTTCTACAGGGAGGTGTGAGTAGTGCACAAAGTGTCAGCAGACACAGGCTACCACTACCACAGAGCTCTAGTGCCACCATAGGGGCAACAGCAGCAGCAGGAGGTGTAGAAGTAGTATAGGGAAAGTAGGGTGCAGCCCTGGGTACTATTTGAGTGTAGTGAGAGGAGGTGAGGGACTCTACAGGGAGACAGAACAGTGAAGTGCATTAAGACATAAGTGAGATTTGCTTTTACAAGAAGATTGCAGTAGAGGTGGAACTACTCCACCAAAGGCATTAGAGGGATTGTCCTGAGAAGGGACACACAGGATCTCGTGGAAGGGCACACATAGAAGAGAAGGCACACATTCTGGGAGTGAAACAGAGAGAGAAACATGGTTTACAGCTGGATTGGTGTGAATCTGCTGCTATTGGCACTACTAACTGGGGTAAGTCAGTTCATCTCACATTCCCCTCTATTCTCTATCATATATAGCCATTGATACTCTTAGAATTCTCTATTCACAAGTGATATAAATATTCAAAAGCCGTATGTAGAGCTCTAATGGTTAGTGCCATTAACTGGAGTGTGTTTATTAGAATAGGTTGGTGTCTTTCTATGGAACCACTGTTTTTCTGTATAGAGAGAATGATCATCTTAGCGATTTAGGTATTATTTACACACTCAGACCACATACATCCTTTTATATTGCTTCGCATATGTTCCATGACTTCTTTTGCTTTCGCAATGTTAGTTTGAACGATATATTTTTTGTTAACTGGAGGGGGTTCTTTCTGATTAATGACTAGTTATGCCATTAAACAAGAAGAGTGTCTAAACATAAATGTTCATTGTCGATCAAACATTTTGGAAGAACATAACAATGGTCCATACCCCAGGTGGCCTGTCACATTTTACTTTTATGTTTGCCATCTTTTTGTCATTGGGGACTCAGACTCCTCCGATCTTAGAACTATATAAAAACGCGTCCCTCAGGTGCTTACATAACTAACAATTTTCTTCTCGTGTGTTTTGCTGTGTTTTACGATTTGTGTTTGTGTGAGTGTTTTATGAATCCATTTTCTAAGATGGCTAGTCTTAAAGCCCACAGTTTATGCTGTAAAAAGAAAAAGATACTATGTAGACCGTATTGATCTGAGTTCTGCGGTTTTGCAAGAGCAGCTACAATGTGGCAAATGTGGTAAAATACTGAACACATATCAACTGTAATAATATAATTAAACAAAAGTCATGCAAATCTGTCTAACCTAAACTTGTTTAGCTTGGCAAAAAATTGGATGCATGCTAGTTTTGATATCATATCTGCATCACATTGGAGACAATTCTTTTTCAGATTACTCAGATAGGACTTATTCAGCCCTTTAAAGCCTACTATAGTACTACGCTGCCTTGTATAAAGAACACAGAGAGGATGCCTGAATAAAATTAATGGATACCTATAATTCCTATGAGCATCGCAAACATAATTTTCACGGACTATATGGCTATAATTTATATAACCAAACAGCCAACCCCCAACATTGCATAATCATCGTTTTTTTTTTTCTTTTTTTTTTTTGCTGGCGATTTTGAATGAGGGGCCCCTCGTAACTTGTATCCGGTGGGTAAACGCGGGCATTTCAATTATTAGAGGGACAATTAACATATAAACTTGTGATTGAAATTTTCATCTTACCTGGGAAAATTATGACTGGTGCTCTGAACTCTATGATCATCACTATTATGCAGGTACCAGAAAACGTCATATAACTCCAATTTCAAAATCAAACACAGTACGATACACGAGGTAGATGACCAAAGTGTTAATTAGAGTGTGTTAATACAATCACAGAAGCAAAATCAGCAAGATCTTAGAAGTACTTTAATTTCCATTGTCACTATCATGTTTGCCATCAGCTGGTCATGTGAACAGACCATAGGAAATTCCTTTAAGAACAACCCCTTGGAAATGTGAACCAGATCAATCATAAACTAGATATAACATGGCTCTATACCTGATTATGTATTGATAATAGGGCTGGTATCAGTGGCTGTTTAACTACTGCCAAGTGGCCAGGTAGTTATTGCACCCTAGTCCCCCTGAGAGACAGAACAGGTGGCAGGAAATACCCTCAGCCAATAGCAGTATTTGTCATGTACTTTCGTTATTCACATTAGTCTACCTTTGGGAAAGGGCCCCCCAGAGCAGAGGCCTACCACTGGTAATCGATGCTGAAGAGAGCCAGTGGATCTTGGAATTTCCATGCTGAATTATATCAAAGAAATGGATCTTATGTTATGCACTACATGTATTTGTTACCTTTTGTTTTCTTAAGGTTTCAATGTTGTATCCAATAACCCCCGAAGGCTGATAAATGTCCACGAGTCTTTGGAAGTACCTCCTGAGTATGACTGGCGGGAAAGAATGGAGAAGCGAAAGTGATGAAGCAGCATGACTTAGAGGCGTATCACTGCATTGCAGAAATAAGCCCATTTGGCAAATTATCTGCTCAGTATATCCCTACCCTCCATTGCCCTGATATAGGATAGGTCGGACTGTCAATCATCAGTGTACCATAGATTTACAAATTTGGTGCAGTGCAGAACTGCATTGCACCAAATAACTAATTGAGGAATTACAATACGATGCACAACACCCTACAACTGAACAGCCTCAAATTATTGCGAGTCCCATAGTATGAGGGTAACAACCTACATTACCGACTACAGTGCTGCGACAGGTCTACCAAATACTATATAACATAGGGGTAGTTCCTCTATAAGCTGCTGAGCACTATGGTTTATGGGTTTACAAATCGTAGTGGATATGAGCTGTCGTAGCATGTCATGAAATAGCCCCCACGAGCTTATAAATTTAACAATATAACTGACGATTTCAAATTTCATCTTGCTGGAGCTCGATACCGTCGTCAGAGATTCTTCTTTAAGATAAGTCTCTATGTAATCATGCAGATATATGATCTCTCAGAACGATCGTTGAGGTTTCAGTCCTATTGTACGACTAAGAGTCTTCTGATAGTTTAAGGCTACCTTGTCGTCAGAGATATTAATATAAACCCTAGGACCAGTGGTATAGTACACCCTTTAGGCGGTAATGATGCGTCCTTCCATCACTATGTTTGGGGGTGCCGTTATTGCCGACTCATTGCCATGTTATCAGTCTTACCAGGGTCCTAATAGTAACTAAGGGAGTGATCATTTTTTAACAACAGGGGGGGCTGGTGATTTTGCGCGCGGACGCGCGAAAAAAATTTCGACCCCCCCTCACGAGGGGGTAAAATTTTTTCAACCCCCCCATAAGGGACAAAAATCACCTGCGAACGTCCCCTTTTAGCCTATAGTAACGCGCGGGGGTTTCCACTGAAAACAGGTGAAATTATTTTGACCCCCCTATCAGAGGGGTTGAAAAAATTCTGACCCCCCCCAAGTCAAGGGGTTGAAAAGATTCTGAACCCCCCCTCAAACCCAGCAGCCCCCCCCCCTGTTGTTAAAAAATGATCACTCCCTAAGTAATGTATGGGCTTACAGGCACCGAATTGCTTGTATCATAACGAGTGGCTGTAGGCCACGAGTTACGATATCCTACGATAGAGTTACGATATCCTACAAAACAAGCAATGATGTGCCTGTTAGCTCATACCTTACTGAGTTTATTACACGATTAATCAATAAAAAATCAATAAATAATCAATAGAATAGCAATAAAAACAAGTTAAAAACAAAAATCCTTCCTCGGTACTCGAAGCCTGCCATGGTGTTTGTACACAATCAGTACACATACCCCAGCGCCCAGCAGCCGTTGGTTTGGTTTGGACACAAACAAAAAAAAGATTCCCCCGGACCGGGACTCGTCCCGCCTACCTGTAGCAGCTAAGCGCAATGCGCTAACCACCAGTCCACCAGGCTGCACACCTCTGCGTCTGGCTTGGGTTGGTTTGAACGCGTCCAGCAGTACCGTATATCCTCGTGTAAAGGCCTGGTCAATTTGCCACTTTGTAAGGAGGTTTAGGTAGTAGACAGTACTAATACAAGCCTGGGCGTATAAACGGGGAAATATGGTATGTAGCTATGGGACAGGCAGCTCTGACGACTGTGGTGTAATTCTAACTTAATTCTACTATCAGCACACACACCTCGGTGCCCGGCAGCCGGTTTGGTACTGTGCGCGACTGGCCTGGTTATGGGTCAAGGTGCTGGACGCGTTCACACTACACTACTGCTGGGTGGCTTTATATCATAGAGACATGGTTCAACCAAGCTTCTCTTGTCAGTCCCTGTGGCCCTTTGGCAATGGAATTCTCGTAGGGTTCTCATGGTTTTAAATGCAAAATTAGACATTAAACTGTGCTGATATCCACCCCAAACCGTGCTGATATCCACCCCAAACCGTGCTGATATGCAGGAATAACAGCACGGGATATCCACAAAAAAGCACCCAAAATCACAGAAGTCGTGTAATAATTCATGCTACAGTATGATGTCCTTCCATGACTAGAGAAAGGTCATGCGGCACCTGGCCCTGGAAGATATTTCTCAATGATATCATTCAGCACTATTGAGAAATGCCCTCCTGTTCTGGCCCCTTCCATGACAATATGAGTGGGTGCTAAATAAGAACTGGGAAAGCTATAGATAATTATGGATACATCACAGTCAGTTTATAAATGGTGAGCAGATGATCAAACCGGCGACCTTGTGAGACTAATTATTGTCAATCTATTAATTGATTCCATTATGCTGGCCTAGTGATGGGGTCACTTGCTTTGCAACCGTGTTTGGTTGGTGATTTGACCCCATCCCCCTCAGCGTTACCCCAGTATTATCAATATAAAGGATATTTCCATTGTGTAACCCTATATGGCCGTTGTACCCTACAGACCATTCACCAATAGCTGTAAAGGATAACCCGATGTAGGAATGGACAGGTTTAAGATAACAGCTGAGGGTTGAGATGAGTGGGTAGAGGAACTCGTTCAGGCACTGGGCTAGATCCAAATAATGAGATCCTCAAGTTGGTGCCAGAAAACCCAGTTAGTGGCGCGCCTAATGCAAGTTTCCGCCCTAATCATGCTGGCTGCTGAACTAACATACTCCATAATCATCTCTCATTCCTGTACCCACAAGTCCCCCCTCCCTGCCTTTCCCCAGTACACCTAGCCTACGGCATGTTAGGGCATATCTTAGAGATGCCTCACAGACACAGGGGAAAGTAGGACTGTCATGCGCTGTGATGCCTTGTCAGAGTAAATGTTACCAGAATGTGTTCCTTCCAAGCCTTAGTTGGACACATGCATGATAATAGAGAAGGGACATAACAGCAGGTTGTGAGTGAGTGAGTAATAGATGGTTAATGCCATTTCGACAACTAAGGTCATATTCATGGTGAGAACTACATTATTTCACAGGGGAATGTGCCCGCGCATATGTGCACCACACACATTCCGAGAGGATAGGAAAGAGGAGAAATAGACCCATTTAAGTGGGCTAGGGAAGCCCGACAGCAGGTTGTGGACAGCCATCTTTGGAATTAGAGGTCATCA
Source organism: Acholoe squamosa (assembly GCA_949317995.1). NCBI lineage: Eukaryota > Metazoa > Annelida > Polychaeta > Phyllodocida > Polynoidae > Acholoe > Acholoe squamosa. The sequence continues at coordinate 38,545,498 of OX439049.1, forward strand.
GGAGTCCATCAATCAATGACTTCTTTCTGACGAGCATTGTTTCCATATTCTAAACAAAAAGTCCAGTATTGATCATGAGTGTTAGGGGCTCTCGTGTTCGTGACCCTCTTCTAACAATTCTGAGAAGAGGGTAACTGGTAACCTCTTTTCTCTGTAAGTACTCTGTCGTAATACCCATGTAGGGTAGATTAACCTAAAGGCGACCATTCCTGTGCAGGCCTTCAATGAGGGTTTTGTAGTGGGTAATATCTCTGAAAGTTTAAGGTCCTCAGACTTCCAAAAGACACTGAATGAAAGATAATTGTTTAGGTTTTTTACCTGCCATATCTTGAAAATCCATGTGTATAATATATATCTAGTTTATCACCCTTACTAAGAACATTCCATTTAGTTCATTTTCACCTTGAGATGACCACTTTGCACCTTGAGACGACCACCTGATACACAGCCTTTGAATGGAGCCATTTTCATTAAGCCATAGTTCCAAAAAAGTGTCTTACATAAATATACAATATAATGTTACTGTTGATGGTGCTGTATTGTAATGAAAATGTATGTTTTGCAGCAGCTAAATTTGAAGGGATATTTCAGTAAAGATTATGTTCATCGTAGTTGCCATTCCCATCCACATAGAGGTAATAATCCTAGCCCTGCATTAAAAAGGCTTTGTTTTATGATTATCTATCAATATCCACCAGAGTAACCTTTTGTTTGACTTAGCATTTATGTTCTTGATGTCATATGGTTCCTTTACATAATACCCATAATAGGAAAACAGCAACGTTTGAAACCCATACATAGAGATATCATCTAGGGAATGCAATGTCCCAAGATATTATGAATATGAATCTTTTGATGTAATCCTACATAATCAGTGGTTTCTACTCAATTAAGGGCATAACTCTCTCTGTGAGTGGTGGTCGACTCAAGGTGAAATGGTGGTCATCTCAAGGTGAAATTGGCATGCCTGGGAAGATGAGTCCTAAACTGAAAGTATTTAACATTTCTGAACATTTGTTTATGTCATCATTTACTTATGATATATATCTATATCTAGAATCAATATTTGGTATATGTGAACAATCTCAATGTTCAGAATCTGCAACCAAAGTTAAAGATTTCTGGAGAAATGGCCAGTTGGCTATGATAATAACCAGTCAAACATGGGTACTTTGGTGTATTATTATTATTATACAATGATAACTACTCAACATATCATAGGTGGCCAGTCCATGGGATACTATAACACCTCTATTTCAGGAATATTAGAGGTACAGCCCCATACAGTAGATGTAAAAGTGATAAAAACAAGGTGGCAGTTGGTCAACTCAAGGTATGTGGTCGTCTTTAGGTTAACCTACCCTATAAGGTGACCCTGTGTGTTAGACATGCCCTGAGGTTGTGGATTTGTCCAGAAAAAAAGATGAAATTACATGCATTCTGTTTTTCGAAATTTTCGAAATACAAAAAGAAACTGTGTTGCCCCCCCTTATTCTTGGAGCTCCCACTGGTTAATAGTAAGTGTAATGTTTAATGAGAACTGAACCCCCACGTATAAGCCAAACCTTATACACAGGTTACTACCGATTCTTTAGGACTATCACAGCTATTGTCAACACCAGCTGATTTCAGGCTAGAAGATATCTATACCAGTTCATTGATTGGAGAGCAATCTAACATATCAGGTCAAGGCTATGGCTATGTTGGCACTTTTCCATTGATACCCGGGGGCAACCAGAAAACTGAGGTAATCTACTTGACAATAGCTAGCAAACATCTTTGCTTTTATACTAATGCAATTGTTTTGCACAGACGGTCATACAATGGTTAGAGAGTGAAGGTCTGCTTTGATGGGTGGAGAGTTGGACGTGCATGTTGGTTGCCATAATCTAGTGGTGCACAAAACACCCAAGTGTCGGTTTGAGTCAACAGGACAGGGGACACATTACACTAATAACACATCCCATAACGACATCTTCATGTCTATGAGCAGAGTATGTTTACCATGTAGCAGATCAAGGAGGGGAAATTGCCAATTATATAGTGTACATAAGCGCACCCTCTACGTACTAGCAAATGATTTGTGTGAACAGTCAAATTAAACAGAAATTGGCTTGGCATATAGTCAAAATAGGCTGCAATATATTCTCCTGTTTGTGTATTCCCCTTATTATTAGATGGTGTAGGCCTGTTTATTTTGAGTCTTTCAGTTTAAATAGTGAAAAGGGGGTTTCTTCATCCTCTTATTTGATGTTTGATGAAAGGTGTGTCCAGATATAGAGGACACATCGATTTGATTGGACATTAGTTATCGATTAAGACAATAACATATTTGTTCAAAGGCTGTGATTTAAAAGTTTTCATTTTAAAACCATACCGAGTGACGCACGAGTGGATATTGCTAGTTTGGCGGAGGGAACATCCTGCTCTCAACAAGAGCAAACCAGTTTTATTCCTACATAACGATCTCAATCTGATCCGTATTTGAATTAAATAGCCATCAATGACAAACATAATTTATTTTTGTCGACAAACCATGGATACATATATAGGGTAATATAGCCCTAGCTGGGGAGTTTATTACTGCGTAATAGGTTCCGTCTTCTTTTTTTTGTCCTTAAACGGGAGCTTTGCATGCAGCTGCTCTTTAGGAACAAGCATTAACAGACCTCTGCGAATTGTGTATGAAAACCACAACGGTAAATCATTTTTTCTACAATGATTATTTCTTGATCTTTGTTATGACCAGGGCAGTTATATAAACATTATAAACATAAATGATGCAGACTACTGGTAAACCATGCACATCGAATTTTTTGGAGTACAAGTCATAGTGGTGGCTGATATGTTGGGAGCTAAGTATAAAGTATTACTGTTGCACAGTGTTGTACAATCAGGAGTTTCTTACAATCAGCATAGATCACTATCTGCATATTGATTGGATGTAACCTGAATGTTGATATACCTAGCTATACTGTCTATAGGGTACAACGTGAATGTAGGCTAAGCCTCAACTTAAGGGAGTCCTAGAGTGCAAGCTAGGACATGACTTGGACCAGATTAGGGCAAATGTTATGCGGAATATTTGAGGCACATCCCCTTATTTTACCGATTCTATAAGGTGCACACAGGGTTCATCATCACACCTACTGCACTATACATTACTACAGTAGTCGGTATCTGCTTAATGTGTGTCAATGAACCTGCTGGTGAATAATTCCCCATAATAGGGTGAGGACAATGCTGATTACTGTAATCTACTATGTTGCACAGTATTAATTTTAAAGCAACATTGATAAACGTATCTGATGTTGTAAAAGCTCTATTAAGCCAATGTACTCTTCAGTGTATACAATGTTATGATTCATTGAGGTAATGTCCTGCCTATATATAGTCATGAGCATTGATAATAGTAATATCTTGCAGCAGTTGTGGGGTGCGTGGTGGTGGTTGTTTATTTGTAAAATAACACTGGAGGCATAGAACTAAATACAATAGGCTTTAATTATTAACACAGTCATGTTGTATGTAGGGTGAGGCCAATGCCTAAGAAGACATGTTCAATACTGATGGTACCTAAATCTGAAATCTAAGTCAGACTCGTCAACGCCTGCTATTTAGAGTGTCGTGTAGGGTGTAATGTGTAAGGGTATGGGTAGAGGATGCTGACTTGGGGTACACCGTGTAAAAGAAAAATTAATGTTAAAATAAAAACACACCTTTGGAACAAAGCTTTCATAGATAATTTCATTCAGATTTGTTGTAACATAGTGTATTACTATACGGCTCTTTTGGGCTTTGAAGAACCGACTCCATATACGCTGATACCTACAGAATCATACTCAACAACCTTGACATTGGTTGATAATCTAATTACTTTTCAGGCAAGCAGAAAGACCCCTCTGCAGGGAAATTCATTATCAAAGTTCATCTCAAGATCTTTAAAATGAGACGTCATTGGCTTAAATATTCCTAGTAGTCATGTCAGAACCCCTCTTTGAACATAGGTCATTATTCATATCTGAAATTGAGGATTAAGCTCTAAATACGTTATCAATCGTAATAATGTCTAAAATCACAATAAGTCAGCCTTTTTCATACAAAATACATAACAATACAGTGATTTTTATCATAGATTTTGACTTAGAAGGAATTCTCCATTTCCGTTTTCAGTTTTGGGTTTTTGGTGAGTATGATTTTAGAGTAAATTTGCCCCTCAAATGCCCCCTGGTGGCCAAATGGGGAATCAAAAATCCCCCACGGAGGGGTGTTCTACCTTGATGGGTCACATTTATTATCAGTCTAATCCAACGTCATAAGTCAAGGGAGCAGCAACCAAAATATAGATATGTGTGGCTCATTGGGAATGATGGGAGATATGAAAACAGTCATGTGCACAGGCTTCAATAAAATTAAATGCTGACTGAAATAGATTCAGAGAAATATTCATTAAAAAGGCAGACAGCTCTTTGAAAGGCAATGGCCATCATGTCTACTAGGATACTTGGTGGAGGGGGTCTTTGCTAAGAATTGACATATTTTACGCTTGTAGGTGTTCCGTACCTCCACGATACCTACAGAATCATACTCAACAACCTTGACATTGGTTGATAATCTAATTACTTTTAATTATCCTCTCTGATCTAGATGAGAATCTGTTTGAAGGTGAATACTGTGTATTCCCCCACCTCCCCACTCCCCCTCCCACCTATATAGGACTCCTCCCCACCTCCCATCACATGGCATCTATGTGTATAATACACATAACGCTGATGTGCATCTCCTGTGCCAATTTCCCTGCGTATCTGACCAATGAGCTTCACACGGCCATCCTACTAAGAGCCCAGCCATATGTATTGATATGGATTGTTGTGCAGTATAGGCGACATCTGTTGGTATAGAAGCCCGTACAGTAGAGGTACCCAACACTAGTAGGCCTTTACCTTAAGGATTAGGGTATCAGAGAATATGTAGGACAATAGCCTACTTTAAGGGCACCAAAGATGAGAGTGCTAACAGTGAAAATAGCAGAATAATTGGAGCAGAAATGGGGGTTCCTGCGGGAATTAGTACCTGTTTGAGCCACCAGGGGGCACCACTATGGGCTAGAATAAGAAAAATATGCCTAAAACTGTTATAGGGTACTTTTTTTTATGGAGAATTCAATGATTTTAGATAAAACGTTCTATTTTTGGTGGAAAGGTTCCAAATTAGGCATGTAAAAAGAACATTTTTGGGCCTTTGGGCATTTTTGTTAATGTCTGTTGCCATGGAAACATGATTTTCATTCTAAATAGGAAAATCAATAATTCCATTTGAGAGAAGCTTTCACGGTGAAAACAGAACGAAAATACCATTTTTAGATCAAGAGTTATAGGCAAAAGAATAAAAAATGATGCTAATTTAGCTTATTAGCATAAATTATGCTAATTATAGATGTATCTCATGATTAGGCATAGAGCTAATTGCCATTGAGGAAATGGTCACACCTACCTACGTTTAGCAAGCCATTCCTCTAAAACAAACAGGAGTATCTTCTCTTGCAATATATCACTGAAAAGCCAGTGATCTGAATTTTAAAGTTGACTTTTAGCACGGAGCCCCCTTTCTCCTTGCCTCTACACACATCTGCACAAACTTTCTCATGTCATGATCCAACTCTGGAGCTGACCATCTTTAAATAAACTTCATCTGACACCCAGTGAACTTCTGTCCCAGGACGGCAGAGTCGAGACTACTGACATGTCTCAAGGGAAGTTTAAATTTAGATATTCATGTTCAGCTCGTGGTATGACTTTGAACAATGTTCAGGATCCGACAGAAATACTCATGTCTTTTGTAATGGAAATATGTTGAAATGCAAATTGTCAAAGGTGCTTTGTTCTGCCCCTGAATGCAATACTAACTCGCAGTGCAGATAACCTAATGCAATAGGAGGGTTATCATCTTGGATGTTTCCATGGTAACAACCATGAAAATCATAGCTCCTCCTCGCCCTTCTCTACTAGTTGTTTTACCCAAAAGAATTTAACTCTCAGGGAAGACCTTTTGTGCATGGGGGAATGAACATGGGTTCCAAAGTAAGGACAATATACTTGTGCACTATGATATGCCTCCCCACCTTCTTTGGTGAGTCTCGCATCTCAAACTATTGACTTTATAGCGGATGATGGCCGGTCGTAGAAGTAAGAGATACATCATAAGGAATCAAATCAAATGCCTTTATTTTAGGCTGTGCTAGGCAAATAGGCAAAACCGTTGTATCAACCCAGGAGGTCTGAGAAGAATATCATTTATCAGGTTTGATAAATCAGACTTAAAACAGCACAAAGTCAAAGATGTTACAGCGTCACTGGAAAGGTCAGCCTGACTTTCTGTCTGGATGTTATCTACGTGGTTGACCAAAGTCTTGTGTTGACTCCCCATGCAGACCCGGGATAATTTCACCATTCTTAGCGACCGACCCCTGGCACCAGCCCAGTCACGACTTTGATCTCTGCCAAATGAGATTATGTAAAATGTGACCTTAACTGACTAGGGACTGCTCCAAGATGACAGGATCTGGGTTGGTAAATCAACAAGGAGAGTGCCAAAGTAGCCCACAACCTTAATCTGACTCACCACTGCCATTATAATGTCATCCACAAAACCTTCTGTTTCCCATTTGGGTTGCATCGTAACTCATCCTCTCTGAATTGTGATAATCTGATAGGTTCCAAAATACCATTGATATTTGAGAGGATATATCATTAACACTATGACTGGGCTACTTATGTGAGGTTTCCTATCTGCCCTAGCTGCTCTGCTTGTCAATTTTCCTCTCATGTGGGTTTGTCCGCGCCTGCGCAGGGCACAAGTTACTACTCTGGCCAACCTCAACGCTATGAGGGGCAGAATTATGTCGAGGTTGTTGGAAAAGGGACACAAGGAATTTTTTATGTCCCAAAAACAGAGAAAAGATAGAATCAGGCAGTTCCTGTCCGTCTTTTATATACATTGTTAGTTTCTTTTAGCTAGACCAGTTAAAATTGTTTGAACTGTGAGAATTAAAAGGAAATTGCCTCGCCAACATAGAATTGTCTCCAACCCCTCCTCTAGTGAAGGAAACAGGAAACCATGAAGGTGATCTGGGCTGGTCAATATCAGTTCGAGCAAACACTGACAAGCCATTTCCAATTACTGATTTCTCAAGCATTATTTGCACAAATGGCGGTACAATTCGATAAGGAAACTTGCCCCTTAGTAGGACTTACCCTATCCAGGACCTATAGGGCAGTAGTTAGACTGCCTTGTCTGCCAGGCTGCACTGAAAGGCTTAACTAGCCCATTCTTATTGCTCCACAATGTCATTACAACTACTCCTCCATACAGGACTAATGTACCCCAGGAGGTCATTGGTTAAGGTGCTTCGACTGAGAACAACCAATAGGATTTGTAACTCTCCATATTGCAGTGGATAATTGATCAGTGGCTGTGGCATACAACTGCTCTGTACTTACTTGTATCAAATCGGTTTGTCAAATCAGTGGAAGCATTAGTTACCTCTATTTCTTTGGCTGTAAAGAATTAGAGTGGTTCTCCCACAACAATTTGACGAGGGTCAGTCATAGACCATTAAGCAGTTAAAAGGACAGCATAGACCTAACATGTGTTCTTGTGACAGCATAGATTTATGAACAGAGAATCAGAATAAGTCAATGGTATATTCATTTATCAATTGTAGGGGAGACAACAATTTGTCTGAGCAATGCAGCGATGCAGTGATGGCAAGTCGCTCACCCGCCATATATGGTGCATCATAACAACAAAGGAATATGAATGCTGAGGTTTCATGCTAAAAGGGTTATCGGTCATTGAAAATCATACTGCCAGCTCCCTAGGATAAGAGTGACTATATTGTTCGATGCTTACTATTGCTATAAGACAACATTGCCTACCTGAATTGGATGAATGCCTTAACTAGTCCTATTCTACTGTGGCACAATGACATTTCAGCTGTCTATCAGCCACAGTGACTACACATCTCTCCCTGCATAATGTGTGCAGAGGGCCACTCTCCACACAAATCTCCCTGGTGGCTGTTGCTAAACCATTGGAAGTCACTTCTGTCGGAGGTGTACTTCCAAAAATGGAAGGCACTCATGTTTGTTAGTCTCTTCTCTATTGCATTGCCAAATGGACTTCCCAAAAGAAGTGGTCCAGAAGTGGTTAGTAACAACCCCTCAACTGGAAGTTGTTTCCTACACTCTGTCGCATAAGTATATAGGAGGGGGCAGTCTGGGAAGCACTCTGGTGTGACCAATTTTGCAACACAGTTTGATTTGTGGGAAAGTGACTACTTCTGGACTACAGTGTCGGAAGTGATTCCGAGTGGTTAAGTAGAGGAGGGATGTGGGAAGTGAGGTACCTACCCTGAAAAGCAACAACTCAATCTTTTCACAACAGCCTCCTGGTCACTCTAAGGTCCACTGTACCTCTGGAGGTTATTTCTTAGCAGGCTACAAATACAGGCAGTCATTACGATTTGAGACTGCTTTTATTGTACTGGGTGATCACAGGTGACTATTTGTACACTCTATGATGAGCACTTCATAATGTAAATTTATCACATTGGTTTAGTACACTATAAAGAAAATTGTTTTCGGAATAACGGTGAAATCCTTTTTCAAAGTTGCCAGAGATCCCTTGTTTTTTGGTGTTTTTTTTTCACAAAGATTCATTGCACTACCACCTGGGGCTTCTTGTAGAAACTACTCTGGTTCATTGCAATACAATTATGGTGGTTCACTGTTACGTTTTACAAAGAGCACTGGTAGATTCAACATGCAGTTATTTTTAACAGTGTAGTGCAGTCCTGGGACTACAAGCTGGTACTGGGACACTAATGTAGAGATGTAATGCCAGTACCGGTATATGAAAATGTTCCCACTATGACTTGAAGCGGAAGCAGTCCTAGCATCTAAAGAAATGACCTACTGACCAATATTATCAGTTTTGTATGGCCCAATCAGTTGAGGGAACCCAGTTGAGAAATGCCTTGTTAGTCCAGACCGGTCCATTATTGCAGGGATGTGCACACAGGTTGACCCAATCCATCAGGACATTGAAATCAACAGTCACTATTTCTATCATTCTGATATTCTGGATGCCGTAGATGGCACCTACTGCTTTGGGTTCCTACAAAGGTTTCCAATGTCGTTATGACAGAGTTTATGCCACACACGCACTGTCTGTGTTTGGGCAGTAGGCCTACCACCCTAAATCCGGGGTGCGGACTGAAAAATAGACGTGGATAAAATACAATGTTGTCCAACTTAGATATAACATTTCAAACTTACAGCTTAGCACAGCACAACAAATCTTTTAGGAGTTGCCTGGCGCGTAGCACCACAGTGATGTTGCACAGCAACATCACTGGGCAACTCCTATTATGGTTTCAGTTTTGCTGATGGGCAGCGCCATGGTTTGTGACATCACGATCATCGTGTGACGTAATGTATAATGTCACCGCCGATGACCTGTAGCTGGTTGGGTAACTTATGTAACTGCAGACAAAAAAAAATCTGCGACCAAAACAAAAGCAAACACGGCGATGTTGGAAGGGGTTGGGAGCTTCTCAGCAATGTTGTAAGCCTACTACACATTGACTGAGCATCGTCTGTGTCACGGTACTGTCATGCTCTGCCTACGGAGTGCACGGTAACCATGGAACGTAGCAAGTTCCCAAGGTAACCTGTCAATTTTGTCATGTGCACGTGAAGGGTGCCATTTTGCCCGGGGGTCAGATTTGTATGCTTCAGCACTGTACGCACCATTCAATGTCCAAATTCTCAATATTAATTTTATGAGTTTATCAGTCTTCCCATCAAAGTAGTACAACATAGTTATAGAGATGATGCATGGAAACAAGCAGCCACTCAGTCCATGGCACCCTCGCCGGCCTTGGCACGGCCATCAGACCCTCAGCATGGTTACCGGTACTTACTTTTCTTCTCAACCGTATAGGGTTAAAATGTCGCCAAGAACACGTTGCCATGGTGACGCAACGTTATAGATCTAGAAGTGACCATTGGACGCTGTGTCATCCACTTTTCCCGCACTCAGTGACAGTAGTAAAGATCATTGCATGGTTTGTAGCTATAGGGTGTGTGGGTAAGGGGGTAGCTAAAAATTACTGATTTACATGTGGGAGACGTGACATCTCACTAAAGCTGCTTGTACCCTAGCGGTGTACATCTATGTGTGTATGGGGGCGAGGGGGAGGGGTCATCGACCTAGATCTATGTGGGATTGGGGCAGTGGGTCTGCAATGATAACCTGAACATGTTAACCCTAGAAGTAGAACCGAATAATGATTTTTTTTTATTAGGTTAACTAATTAACCAGGTCTATAGGACTATTTTTTATTTGGGGTGGGGTGGGGGAGGTTAAAAAAAGACCCTTCAAAGGAGGGGCCATCTAGGCCTATAGAAATTCCATCCTATTTCAGCAAAGAAACTTCTGAATTACTTTAGAAAAAAGGGGTTGGCAGTGAAACATTTTGTATAACTGCTTGACTGGGGAACTACCAACTGTGATATCGATGGACTCCCCCCGAGTGGTCAAGAAAAATGAGGCTTGGACCACAGATGGGAGTGGCAACTCTTATCTGTGGTCCTTGCCACATTTTTCTTGTTCCTGTTGAAATGGAAAGAAATGTGTCATAGGTCCAAAATGAAATAAAAGTTCGGGCTTGATTATTTTGTAAAATGCCCATGTAGCCACTGCACTGATTTTGAGCAGTGAGATGTGACTAGTGTATGAATACTATGCCCTTTTCAGCCCCCCCCACTCCACCTCCCCTTTCTCTTGATGTCAACAGAATATCAAACCTAACCTTTAGTTCTAAGAGCACCTGCTCACGATTCCAATACCAAATAATTATGGGTTTAAGTCTTAATCTCGCTACCAATGGTCCAAATTTCCTGAAATAACAAAATGTCTCAGGGACTATTCTACCAGGAAGTGGCTGAATTAGGGCGGCGTCACCTTGAGGAATGGGTAACCACAGTCAGAGAGGTGGTGCTGAGAGTGGACCATTCAATGTAATTTGTTGAGCAAGTTCTGCCAAGGTCAACCCATTTATTGCTTTCCCCCAATAGATACATCACAGACTGGTACTTCCATAGGGTTAGCATCCTACATGAATGTATACATTACCCATAGAAAGATTTGCAAGGAAAAGAAACAAATATAAAGAAGGAAGTTTGAGAGATGTCGGTTGGGTCCCAACACACACTCTAGTGAATTTACCCCAACTGTTTTTGTTTTATTTTATTAAAATAAAAAAAAAATATTGTCTCAGGCATAAGGGAAATTTGTATATAACTCGAGCCTTCATGGAATGAGTAGGAAAAATAAAATTGTAAATATAAAGGAGGAATTACTTGTGGGCTGGGCCGATAGGAGGCAGAAAGGGAAAGTAGGCAACTAAACGAGAGCAATATTTTACAGGTGGCGTGTAGTCAAAACTGTGAGAGGCAAATTCATTGGGTTCTTTCATTTAGTTAGGGCAAGGGATGGCACCCCATTTCCATAATACTTAATACCTCAAACAATCTGTGCACCAATTACCCACGTTTAAAATTCTAACAGTTCCAATTTGTGGTGATAAAAAGTGGCTGGATTAGGGAGGTTGAAATGCTAACCAAATTGCTGATGCTGTTGACTACATCTGCATGTGAAATGTCTGTGGGGGGGGGGGAGCTTAGAGTACTGTAGTGAATGTCAGCCAAATGTTTGTCCTAGCCTACAGATATTCGTTCGTCAGGGATTCGTTTTTCCCTTCTGCTTTAGGCAACCATGTATGTTGTGGACTGGAGGTATAATTAGACTGTATTGATTTCATATAAATGAAATCAAGAAATAAATTTGCACTAAAGAGTCACAAAATGAAACTTCCTGTGTGCACTTCACAATGGACTTTGAATTTATTTTCTTGCTGCTTTTACATTAAGTGGCAATCCACACTCTGCCAAGGGCTGGAACTGAATTTACAGACAGCATGTATAAAATACGCTTGTAAGATCTGGACCAATATTCTGCCATTTGTCAGACATACTCCTTAAAAGAAAACGGTATATCACATTTTTCATATCCGAGGATGACATCTACTAAACATGTGTCATTTTATCATCTGGAATGAATGATTGACGCGGTTGCTGATAAAAATATTCTGTTATTACAAATTCTATCACCCTGCGGACACCCTACTGAAAGGTCATCTTTTCAGGTGAATGTCTCAAGGGTTGTTAACCACCCTAGCTCCAAAGGCTACTCAGTGGTCTTCCCCTTTCTTACAAAGAAGCTCTCAGTCCCAGAAATCCCACTGTGGACTTTGTATCAGGGGCAACGAAAATGTGTTAATACTGAAAATTATTGAATTACTCGTTGAGTCAGCAGCAGCCTTGCATGTGTGTAGTACATTACCGCACCTACAACCTATAGTTGTGAGGACTCATAATGGACCAAGGATGGGCATTTTTACGCTCCACCAAAAGGAGCAAACGGCACAAAAACACATTGCGCTGAGAAATCGACTTTGATCACCTTAGCCAAAAGACAGGAAGGAAAAGGGTAAAAAGTGGAGATTACTTGAAATTGCTGAGGGCTGTTTTTAATGGTTTGGAGTGGAATCTTTCATCTTTTAACCTGAGGCTGAGTTTCTGTCAGTACTGTGGAGGAATAGTTTCACTGCAAAATGTCCCTTAGCTTCATGGTATATGAATTCAGTACCAATTACTGCACTGGTGATGCTATTTATGCAGCATGGTTTCAATTATTCGGCTGATGTTATTCACACGAGATCCTTGTGCGAATAAGACCTGCTATTCACATGCGATTTCATAATATACAGGACATATAATATACAGGACAATACAAGGAATGGTAAGATACAGGACATGTAAGATATAGGACATCCAAAGTAATGGTAAGATATAGAATGTGTAAGATAGAGGACCACACAAGTAAAAAATTATCCATGTGCTTATAAGACCTGCCTATAGGGTCTGAGAGGGGTTCATACCTGGGTACCTCAGACTGGAAGGCAGGCTCCTTATCCATTAGGGCACAAGGCTGGTTGGAGAATTGCAGTGAGGAAGCCTATCTATATGCTGGGATATGTAATGGGTCCTGTACATGTCTTGTATTATCAGTAAATCATATACAAAACATGTCCTGTATCTTACTAAAAAAGGTCCTGTATCTTACTAAAATAGGTCCTGTATCTTACTGAAATGTGTCATGTATCTTATAAAATCTCGTGCCAATAGGAGGGCTTATTCGCACGAGAATCTTGTGCGGATATCACCCAATTATTCCCAATTATTAGTCTTCATAATGCATAATAACGGTTAGATATAGTGATGATTCATTGTAGATGCCATCATGATGGAATAAATGAACACGATAGAAATGACTGTTGAAACTACTGGTTAGCCATTGAAGTAAGCTGTGCATTGAAGCACCATTACTGTTATGGAACGAAGCAGTGTGATTTCAATGAAGAAGCCTCACAAAACAGAGTAGTATTATGAGGAATCTAATGATGAAAGCATTGACCCAAAGTTACATGATTTGAAACACAATTTTAGATAAGGTATGTTCTCCTCACCACATCTGCCTCCATGAATGCTATTGATTCCCTGGTTATGGTGGACAGTATGTGTGGAGAGGATAGAACTGCCATAAACAGCTGGTCCCCTCATACATGAAGCCCCTTTAATTTCTCTACTGTAAACGTTCCATTCTGTCAGCACTATACCAGCACCATACATGTATCTTATATCCAGGTATCATGATCAATTGGTTTTCACATCTAATAACTTTTTATATATATATTTCCTCTAAAGGTATCCTTTTTTCGTTTTATCAGTTCCGAGGACAGATCCATTCAGAACAAATTCAGTCTAGATCCACAAACTCTATTGTCAATAGAATTCTAAATAAAAAGGGAAAATAGAATGCTAGGTCACCCTCCTCATAGCTTAGCCCTTTTCAGCTATCAGGTATACCTAATGTATTATACACATAATGAAATCTAACCTATGAACCCCTGACATATGGGGTCTGAAACCTTTTAAATTTCATCCAGAAATACCGTTGAGGTACACTTTAGAATTCGATAGCAATTACCTTGATACAGCTGGTTCTGGCATATTTCACGAGTCTTATTTAGGTGCCACATTTAATATGGCTGCTTTTAACTACTCTACAAATGGAGGTAGTCCTTATACAATAAACCCTGACAGCAGGTTTTGCATCACCAAAGCTGACCCTGATGCAGTGGACAAACGACCATGGTGAAGATTGTGATAACTCCCTCAGGCATATTATATCAACTTTGGCATCCTATAAGTATAGAAATATACAAACTAAACGAGACAGAGAGGAATATGAGATTATATGTCGGGTTGGCTAATGGCAGAAGGCATCTGTGCTTGACAGGCAGAGAGAGGAGAGGATAGGTGAACATTATACAAAAGTATATCAGGCCTTATCTAATTAAATTAGTAAAAGTCTTCTTTGTTCAAAGTCCCGCAGTATGCCCTTTTATCAAGAACCGGGATTCAGAATTCTCACAATAGAGTATTACATATGCCAACTAACTAATTAATTGAAATGATGAATTTCTGAATGGCATTATTCTCTACTCGTGTTCCTAAATTGCCAATAATTTAAAATGTATATGGCCATGTCCTTGCAACAGAAGAAAGGTTTAAAATGATTAGAATCAAAATGATAACAATATACCATTACAACAATTGATGAGAATTTAATATTCTTAATGGGAATAATGAAATTAGGGCACCTATTATGTTAGTAACCATTCCTAGATACGAGCTCTAATTGAAAGTCCAACATTTACCAGAGGTTCCCAAATCCAATTACCGGGGTAATGATTAAGTAAATGATAAACCCTGCGTCTACTTGACATTCTATTAAGGCATGTCAAACCAAACTGAAGCAGCATCATTATAGCTTATGGTTGACATAGCTCAGCAGGTAGGCCTACATTTTAATATAAAAAAGGAACAAGGATGACATTACCAGACAGCACTACCCCTCTCAGGGCCCCCTGTTATGTAAAGGAACTAGATCAAGCATACAAGTCTTATTTCTGTGTTCACACTTGCCATGATATATGACATGCACCGAAGGAGAGGATAGGTGAATATATACACAAGTATATCAGGCTTCATATAATTAAATTAGTAAAGGTGTTATTTGTTTAAAGTCCCACAGTATGTCCATGTTCCAAGAACCGAGATTCAGAATGCTCACACTAGAGTATTACATATATGTCAAACAAGTCATATTCCTGTGTTCATATTCACCATGATATTATGTCGCACTCGATACTACCACCTCCATGGGTTACCGCCCTCCAGGGCTTCTCTCTGTGCCTTAACAGATAACCCTCATAATTATCCTATTGAGTTTTGATTGATTCATTTTTTTTATGGCTAATAAGAAGTCTCAACATGAATAGCTTTTCATCATAACCAAGCCAGAACAGGAAGTGAGTCATTAAATTATAGGGAAGAAAAATATTAATTAATTTTATCGAATAGTGTCGCGATTTAATTCACAATTCAGAGTTTTGATTTCATCATTGGCAGGAATTTAGCAAAATAGTCTGACTTCTGAGTCCTTGCATCACTCAGCTCAGTTCATATCCACATTAATATTGCTACATAAGAATGTATACCCTATGTCTAAAATAATGAATTTCTATGTAACGTTAACATGCATAACTAGTGGCAATTCCAATGCGCAGGGGTCCAATATATGACGCTTAATTGTACAAATAAAGGGAATCTCTTTAACAGAGGTAGAGAGACGGCCCCCTGGGCACGTTGATATAGACAGGGTATTCAATTCAATTCAATTTTTCAATTTAAGTGTTTATTATACTGAACAACATTTTATGTAAACAAATACAGTTATCAATAATGCGCTCAGTGTGAGGACATCAAGAAAGTAATAAATCGGTCCTAAACTTACAATTAGTTGGTCTTATATCATATTGACTACTTTTTCTTTGCTCTTTTTTAATACAATTATGTGAGTAAAGACTCAATGATATTACTGATTGATGAAACTAATGATGATGCAGATGAAATGAACGAATAAAGTATTATGAAGTAGCTTTGTCATATACCATTTATACGAATAATAAATTGATAAAATGATTTAACGATACAAGAAACTGTAAAAAATATAACTCCTATAAATCAAAAAAGTGATAGTACTTTCATATACATTTGCTAGCACTCATACTATTACATACCAAAAACAAATGATAATGATTAAACCTACTTAACACAATTTGTTATACAACAAAATTTGCTAAGTGGTTTACACAATTCATCCACCATCTGCGCTGAGTAGGCTTTCCAGCATGCGCCATTACATGCGAGCCATATCTATCAGCTGGGATAAATTTCAGACCAATGGAATAATTCCTTTTATTCACTATTGAATTCTTAGGGTGAAGTGGGTACCCATCGTGCATGATGGCTCTTATCAGTCATTATAGTTTTAGGGTCTGGTGATAGTGTAGGGGCCAGCTCTGGCTGTAAGTCCATGGCGGTAGGCCATCTGCCCCGTTCCGGTTGCACCACCCCTCAGGGGCTGGTCAGCCGGTATAAGCTGACCCCCCTTGTGTATTATACCGATCGAGATGTAGTTGGAAGGTAGAGAATGTCAGACGGGGAAGTAGCTCAGTGGTAGAGTTTCCGCCTGCAGGTTGGAGGGTCCCGGGTTCGACTCCCGGTTTCTTCAGGACGTTTTCTGCCAACCTCTACAATAATAATTATCATAGTATGGAGTGGAGCAAAATGTATCAGAATTGTTTGACTAAAATGAATGTTTGGATGTTGTACTGATGTCGGCATGTTTTTCTCAGGTAGGATAGATAGAAACAATCAGCCACAATTCCTAATTCCCCCTGAGTGTAAATTATCAATCATAGCATGGTCTGATCAGGAGGCTGTTGCAAAAAGAAATTGATCTTCCAATTCTCTGCTCTTCCCCATCCTAAGAATCGACTTTCCCAGAGAATTGGTTCCAGCTTGAGAATTACGCCCCGACTCTGGACCACTCATATACCACTCCTCTGACTGATTCCCTTTTGGCAACACACAAGGGAATCAATTCCCTGAGGTGAGTGAGTTCCGTTTTGGGAATAGCACCTCTGACAGAATCACTTCCAAATCTTTTCACAATGGCCTCCAAACTCCTTACTGTAAAAGTTCCAAGTACCAGAGGCTATGTACACTGGCAATTTGCCTGCTAGTGCTATGTTCGTGCATTATACTGTGCTTAACAAGAAAAATGTGGCAAGAACCATGGATAGGAGTTGCCACCCCTATCTGTGGTCCAAGCCATGCTAACTATGTTGCTATGCAACATCGCAGAGTTGTGTGATGCGGAGTTGTGTGATGTCACTGGGGCTGTGTGATGTCACTACTGATGTCATAGGCGCCCAGGGGCAAAACCGAAAACATTATGGAGTTGCTATGGTCGCTACACTCCCGGCCACTTCGCGGCAAGCAACTCCAAAAAAGGTTGCACTGCATGGTAAAGACTGCCCTACCAACCCCTAGATGTAATAACTAATAAGTGATGATCGTACAGAGACTGTGCACAGTCGTATAACTTAAGAAATGGCCTACAGGTATACCACTGTTACTCTTAATGGAGTATTTTACAGTGTCAACAGGCAGCACTGTATGCCAACTGCTGCCTTCTCATGGGCCTCTAGTAACTGAGCTTTGTCCTTAGAGTCTGTTGGCACTGACTTGTGTAGGCAGTACAATGCATTTGGATGCCCAAATAAATAAGCAAATGTCAACGACCATTGAATATTTTTGGATCATATTCCCCAGGCTTGGGAAAAGGTAATACAATGCCGACAGTGGACTAGGGAAAAACGTTGGCCATATCTCCACCAATATACCTGTATGTGGAGGAGCCTGGGCCACTGTTGGACCACTCTCCACTGGTGGACACTGGCCCTCAGTGAGTATCCTTATCTCCTGGTTACCATAGTGATGGCTGAAAAGGATCAGTGCAGGTGTTGGACCATCCTCCAACAGTGGGAGTAATGCAGGTGGGGAGGTGAGGGAGGGGGTATGGAGTCTACAGAAAATGCATGATTTGATATTATTTTGATACAGTAAATGCAGGATATCTCTCCTTATTACACAACTTCTGTGATTTTGGGTGCTTTTTTTCTGGATATTCCCATGCACATACCTGTCGATATTGCATGGCATGATCCGTGCTAAATGATAAATGTTCTAATAACCACACCTGCTTTGAGTTTTAGACTCTATATCAGGATTTTGACAAAAACAGAACTTCTTCATTTAAGAAGCATGTTCGCAAATGCCTCAAATTATTTTCATTTACAACCCGTTAAATAAAAAGAGATTACAATAGGTGAACAGTCAAAGTGTTAAATAAAAAACCTCTTGTTATTTGGGTACCGTAAGTGCTCTGTAACTTTTGCTTCTTGTAAATTGGGTAAAGTATATTACATGACCATTTTCCATCATTGTTAAATAAAGAAATACGGTACCCACTTCTTGTAAATTCATTGAACTTACGAGAGGCTAAAACATGTTAAATAAAGACCATTTATCTCCCCCAAAAATGAAAAACATAAATAAGAAAAAAAAATATAAAACAGAAAAGACACGGGTGGTGTTTGGGGTATTGGATGGACACTGTATTCACCAAATTGTGTAGGCCTATTTTGAATATTATGATTTATATGAAGGTTTATAGGTCATTTTTGGACTTTTTCATGCCTCTTGTAGATATTTTCTATTCCCTCTTTGTGATGTTTAATGCAACGTTGGAGAACTAACAATGAGGATAATGTGTCTATTGAATATCCACACAAAAGGTGTTTCCACCTTTCTTCCTTCTTCCTTCAATAACTTCATTATGTCAGGTGAATTTTATATCAGGTAGAATTGCATAAGACTTTATAAGTCAAAGTTCATTGAAAATCACCATTATTTTGACATCCATATACTATTCTATGTTGTGCACCTACCAGAAAGATTCTCATACAAACTGCACTGCCACCTGGTGTGAAAAATAAATACTAACCCTTAGACAAAACTACTAACCTTAGAAAAGTTACTAACGTTTTACTAATTTTCTGTCTCTACTTAGTCAAGCTAGCTGACCTGAATAGGTTAGTCAATGTTACTAAGCACCTGGCCATTGTTAGTAAAATGTTAGTCCTGTGTTAGTCATATGTGCTAACTAAGGTAAGTTAGGGGTTTTGACTAACTTAAATTATATCCATTTTTTTCAGTGTAGAACAGTTGGAACCCTACTATGAACTCAAATATGAGTACCGAAATCCTCACATATAGGACGCACCTCACATATAAGACCTGGAGGTTAATTCAAAACATCCTGGGATCGCAACCCCAGTGATCTTAGGAATTATTGTACCTTATCCTATTAAGCAATCTTAGCAAGATTAGACTGCGTTCACATAATAAAGGAATAGCTGTGGTGCCACTCTTCTTCACAAGAGTGCTTATACCATCGTTCCCCGTCCCCATATGGGCTCACAAAAGAGCACAGGGTGCAGTTGACCCCCGTACAGTATTCAAGAGTTGTTTCCATGAATGTATGGTTTATGCCTATTAGAAGCATTGTGCCCTCCCCCCAGGACACCTTACAGTGCACTTAACACATGAGTAGCCCTAAGAGCCCTCAAGGACACTCAGCAAACGTCCTCCCTCCCCTCTATATGTATGCAGCAGGCTATTCACTCTTTCGATCAGGAGTGTTCCCTGTAAGTGCTCTTGTACTCAGGTAAAACCACCATGCAATTCTTTCACTAAGATCGCAGTGATCTTAGTGCTGGAAAAGGAATAGTGAAGTGATCCCAAGACTTGCTATTCCTGACAGGTCTGTAACCACTGCATTAGATAGGGTAGACCGGCCAGGTCTTATGATATGTGCCTACACTAAGATCGCTGGGGTTGCGATCCCAGGATGTTTTGAATTAAGCTCCAGAGCCGAGTTCATATGAGTCATAAGTAGGGTTACATTAAGGGTCACTTTAATACTGTTCTTTTTTTTCTTCTTTTTTTTTAAAGAAAAGGAAATGCCTCTGTAATGCACGCAGAGTTCAAGAACCTCCTAACAGGTGCAGTTGAGGTAGTTGTCATGTATCAGCCGCACCTTACAGTTAAAGAATATTACAGCAGTTCCATCCAGCTGCTTCAGGAAGCATGGCTCTTCTATTTCAGTTGTGTTACTTGTGTTACACTGCAGCTCCTCATTTCCCGCACACATAATGAGTTTCATGTTGACTTGGCGTCATGAAGCAGCAGGATTGTGCTGGTGAGTAACTCGCCGACACATTGTTGTTTTGTTGACGTTCACTATTATGCATGAATGAAGAATTACTCAGTAGTGCTCTAAATATGGATTAAGACTTTAAGAGATATACAGTATTCAAATATTGAGCTGTCCTCATGTTGACTCCACCTTCTTTTTGGGGGCATATGCCCAGTCTATCATAGATCAGAGGGCCACGAAAGCGTGAAACGCTGTAAAACCAGGATGCACATTTCCTGTAGTTCTAATCTCAAAACCATTTGTGTGCCTCTGGATCATGGATTTGTCACAGGCATGTCAAACTGGCTACCTGCAAATGGGATAT
Source organism: Acholoe squamosa (assembly GCA_949317995.1). Lineage (NCBI taxonomy): Eukaryota > Metazoa > Annelida > Polychaeta > Phyllodocida > Polynoidae > Acholoe > Acholoe squamosa. The sequence continues at coordinate 38,566,244 of OX439049.1, forward strand.
TCTGAGATGGCGGTCATTATGGCTGCACATAGCCATCAATAAGAAACATTGCTTTACAGCACAGTCTCATATTCACCCACCAGGCAGGAGAGTCTTCCATGTACGTCCAATGACATGATAAAGGAGAACCCACATGACGTATTGTCACACAATGTCATGGAGTACAGACTGTCATACTTTGCTTCACTGGCATTGAGATACCTACATGAAATTCTTGTTTGCAGGAACAAAATAGTGTTTTTATTGAACTAAGTATCAAGTTCTTCTATGGGGAATCAGGGGACTTGCCAGTTTTTGCTTTAATATGCTATGTTGCAGGAGACTATGTTTGGGAAATACTGGCTGGATTCCGACTGTTTTCATGCCCATCTACGCTTTTCTTTTTTCAAGTATATCCCATATAGGAGTAAACAGTGGTAAACCTTTCTCACGAACATAACCCCCACCTAATGTGTGCAGAGAGAAGAATAGGCGATGGAGGGACACTTTGAGCATTTCCTGCTTTGCAGCATACATAACAGCAGGCAACTACTTTTCATGAAGTGACTTCTGCTTTTGTTAATTTAGGGTTTTTCAGCCAGGTGAGTGGCTAAGCTGTAAATGTATACATTTTTTTAAGAATGATGATAAACCACATTTTCCTTTTGACCTTACTAAAGAATCTATACCCGCATTCTAACATTCTATTTTTAAAAAGGAATACATTGAATAAATGAAATTTTCATTTGTGATTTCGGCAAATGTTTATTTGAGAGATTGGGCTTCCTTAAGGTGCTTTTTCACATCAGTAGAAAAATGCCTCTCGGCCTTGTCGTATTCAATTAGTTCTCCTGTGATTGCCTGTGCATTCACCGGGAAAACACGGCAGACAGCAGGCACACAGGAGATGAATTAAAACAAATGGCAACCTATTCACCCATATCTTTTGCATTTGAATAAGCTTGCAAGGCCATGTAGACGTTTTATTTCAGCATGATTTCATGTAGGTAAAGTCAGAAGTGTATTAAAATGACATAGACATTGTAGTACATCGGCTTTACTAGCTATGTTAATATGTGTCTCAAAAGGATTAAATCATCTTCATATACTAAATTCCTGTCCATGAATGTTTTCCTCATCAGAGCAGGCAATAGAATACCCTGTATTCCTGTATACTATTTTTCTAAGGGAGGGGTCATTATTTATCTACAGGGGGGTGGTGGGTTTTTGCATGGAAGCACGGAAATCTTTTATGCCCCCCTCGAAGGCAGTCAAAAATTGTTGTGCCCCCCCCCACACCAGAAGCGCGGAGACTTTCCATGGCCCTCATTGATCTATAGTAGCACGCAGTCATTTCAGCTAAAAGAGGGTAAATTTTTTTAGCCCCCCCCCTCAAGAGGGGTCAAAATCATTTTAGCCCCCCTCGGGAGGGGTCTACATTTTTTATGCCCCCCCCCTCAAATCCACCAGCCCCCCTGTGTTGATAAATAACGACCACAAATGTTACCAAATTGCATAATTAATTGTGTCTTTACTGAAGAATCCTGCATTTTAATGGGAGAAAGGAAAAAGAAAATGAAATGTTACATCAGGGATACATATGTATGCACTTTATTGAAGTCACCATTTGCTATATTCATGCCTTCATGCCAATCAGTCAGAGTTATTACCCATATTTGTAAGCCCCTGTATTGCTCCAATGGGTGTTTGCCAAGTGGTGATTGTCTCCTTGCCTGTGTAGAGTAGCTATTGATTGAAGGATCCCACATTAATGAGGGTGGTGTGTGTTTATCCCTCTACAAACCTCGACAACCTCTGTAAACCCCCGTCTCACCTGAACACACCAGTACCGAATCCCTACCCGTGACACCTGAGGTTTACATCACGGGGTGCCGCATGTTTGCCGGATACCGATCCACTTATCCCAGCAGGACTACACCAATAGATGAGAAAGGGTCCGTATGATGTTGAACTGATGTAGATAGTCTAGTTCAGTGAGCCCTAAAGGGACTCATTTAATACAAAGTCATAAAGAGTTATCTTATTTTTGAGTAGGCCAGGAAGATACTGTAATCAGTGGTAATAGTGTGCAAAGAGAAATGTGCCTAAAGGTGCCTAAAATGATACAGCTGTTATACACAATACAATACAATACAATACATGCATGTATCAAGAGGTTCAGAAGGTCAATTCATCTTTGAAATTAGATCCTCATACCTGCTAAAGATGTGAGAAATAGTGCTTTCTGCCCCAAGACAAGGTTATGTGTACGCTGCCTTTTGTGTTGTGATAGGTAGGTTTTGTGGGTTTTTTTTCAGGAAAGGTCTGCCTTTCTTTGCACTGTAGTAGCAGGTTTCTAAGAACGCCCAGAACTTTCTGTTAGAAAGCCTATTAATAAAGAGTTTGAGGCTATGCTCGGAGAATCAACAGTATCCACAAACCAATCAGAAATTTGCTATTTATTTTTGTATACAATACCATGCAGGGAAATCTTATATGGAACAACTACAGATTCTAGGCCCACCTAGATGTCTGAGCCTGGCATTTAAATGGCACGACTCTTGTCTGCCATCCTCTTAATTTCAGCCCACCTGGCTCTGGAATCGACTTTCATACCCCCTACAGACCACAGCATTGTAGTTCGTATGTCTTAGTGATGGATGGATTATATATATTTGACTGAGAGAGTCTTAGACTGTGTGCATATACATGGGTCTATAACTAGGATAGATTAACCACGAGCCGCCCACAAACCTTGAGACGTCCACCTTTATCATTGACCATGTAAGTCAGTTTGTTCCCTAGTGTCACAAGGTTAACATGCCCCTGTTCCACCTCTTGAGTTAGAATAAGAAGAGGAACCTAAGGCAGAAGAACTTTGAGATGCACCTGGCCCTTATGAGTCAGTATGTGTATCAGATATTATGAATTGAGTTTAGGTCATACATTCTGACCATTCACCACTTACCTATACACTGACACCAGGCGTGCAACAACTCCACAAACTACCTCTTCTCCTATAGCTCAAACTGTGTCCTGTGTCTTCCTCTCTTGAAAATTAGCCAGCATTAAGGGTACGATGGTAATATAGCAATGTTTTCAAGAAACTAAGGGCAATTGGAACAAGCGTAAATGATTTTATATGATTTCTGAAATGTGCAGGGATGGCAGGACTTTTCATTTTCCTGGAAATGAACCTTTTGGAAGAAAATATTTTCCTGAAGGTGAGCTATCAGATTCCATATAGCTGTCTGAGTCATAGAACTGGATTTGACATATGATGTTTCCATTAGCCCCTCCTGCTCCCACACAACCATCCCTCACACATTCACCAGTGTGACTTCAGTATTCTGCCTGATCAGCTCATTTTACGAGGTCTGTCATGTAGCCTTGTCAAAGATGCAGGCAGGCATCCCACACATGTAGATCCAGTATAGGGTTCCTCCCTGTCCTCTATAGTTATAGTCAAAGACAGTGGTTCTTCATGATATAGAAACTGTAAGAGTTTGTGTGGAGATGGAACCGGTGAACTTTGCTTATTTTGGATAGGTTCTGGCGAACAGAATGTGAGAAATGCATGTTTTATAGGCATATTGCATGTGAGAAGGATTTTTTTTTATAGAGATAACAAATAAATTTAACCAGTAGATATAGCCCTATGAGAATTGACACAGTCATCATGCAATCTTCAGAACCCATCTGATATAAATTCCTGTTATGAAAGAGAGTTGAAAGAGAGATCCCTTCTGAGTTTTATTACTGGAATTTATTTTTGGAGTTCATTGAAATTAGTTCCAACGGTGGTTACCATCCACTTCAGGTCACAGTATTCATCTGTACTTGGGAAATCCTTTCACTCAGGGTCTCTGCGTGTGTTGGCCCCTGCAAAATCTTGTTATAGATGGTCATAGAGACTTATTACTCATGCAGATCTACATGGGGAATTTCCTGATGATATTCTACGGAAGTTCCAGGAAGATTAGGGGGACCAGAAGAATGGTTGATTTTGGTCATAGCTTGTAGACATACTGATCTTTGCTGGGATGACAATGACGCCCTCACCTACAGAAACAAAAAAGGACTGGGGTAGACCGTCTGACCCCTCCCCCAACCTTCTGGTGTAGCATTTCCCTATACTGCAGCTACTAGTTCCATCTAGCCAGGGAATCTGCAGTTAATTATAATGTAGATATGTCCCAAACTAAGCCAGAGTGGAGATTGTCAGGAAGTGATGAGAAGGTTCCTGGTGAGATGAAAGATTGGGTGAGCTTGTAGAGAGGGTGGAGGCAGACCAGGTATGGAATCGATGCCATCCTTTAGAATCCTTATAACGGTTTCTATCCAGAAACATGATGCTTTTATTGCCCAGGTGTCTACAGTATGTATAGATGACCCAAAGTCCAGCTGTCTCATTGGTCAGTTCAAAGTATCAATGCCAGTAAACATTGTTATTATTTCTAAAAAAACAAACGACATAGTCTCAAGAAACCTCTATATAAACCCCTTCATTAACCTGGAGGATACTCAGGGTGGCGGACTATCAGCAGTCAGACAAATGAGATCTCACTGTATATAAACATCAACACAGCAAGATATAAAAATAACAACACAGCACTCTCAAAGCAACTCACCATACATCACAGAGTCTTTTCCTGAAAATATGAAACCTGTCAGATATTGAAATGCAGAGTGTGAAAGTCCACAGTAACATTAGAACAACTTGATTTCGTAAACAAAAACATCTTTCAACAACAAAAACCTGTCTTAGATCGTACACAAATCCTTTCTCCACATAAACAAAAAGCCCAACATTTTTATTTCTACCTTCCAACAATAACAAATAGCACCTTATAACTTGTGTTTGTGTCAGCTTCTTTGAGAATAGCTGGGCAAAAATCACGTAGTGGAGGGCATGGGCTATTCGGACGGGATCCTCGTCCCAATAAGAAGCTTATTTGGACGAGATTTTCTGAGAAGCGGGAATCTGAGAAACTTGTTCTGAGGAACAGGACTTATTCTGAGAAACAGGAAATGTTCTTATTCCTAGATTGTCTGGGAAACGGGAATCTGAGAAACAGGACAAAATAATCATTTTCCTGGTCAACGGGACCTCTTTTTTCAAATTTATAACTACATCTATACAGGCTCCCAAGTGTGATCAGCCGTGGCCTCATGGTCAAGGAAACAGCACATTAAGGAAACGGGACAAATCCCAGGTTATTTGAGAAATGGGAATCTTGTGTGCCAACTTCCATCCCACCATACCCATTCTTGGGCTATACACAGAGACTTTCAGGCTACCTCTCAAGAAGCTCTGGACAGCTAGCGGGGTTTCTTACTGAGAGGCATAGATCACTCTCTAAGCACTGGTCCAGTTCCCATCTATATATGTTGGAACAATATGTTGTTAAGATCCTGCTTGGAGAGTGTCACTTGTGCTGCCCCCTGGTGAGGGGCTGTTGCCATAGCAACTGTATGGGTGCTCTCTTCATAAGGATTGAAGACAGTGCAGGGTGCTGGGTTCTCAGGGGGTTAAGGTGGGAGAGGTAGGAAGGGGTTGGGGATAGGAGTAGAGGCTGAAGGTAGGTTGCAAAGTCCTTAGATTTAAAACTTTAAGATAAAAAACCTATCATATAAATCCAGAACAAACCACATAGAGATTCATCAGGATCAAGAACTCTACATGCCCATATAAGTTTTATATCTTTATGTGCTACTATGAAGGAGTTATTCATGTTTCAATCTTTACCCATACTTGTAGTTTGAGGAAAAATATGGGACTTATATCAAAAAGTGACCATTGAATACATGCATGAGTTTGTCTGGAAATCAATGTCCCAGAACCCTTTTTCTGCTGTACAAGAAATAAAAAAAAAACTCTCAGAAAATCTTGTGTGGATAAAACAGGTCTTGTTTCCCAGATTAAAGTCCCGTTTCTCAGATTCCCGTTCCTCAGAAAATCTCGCCCTAATAATAACGTCCAGTTTACTATTTACCTGTAACCATGACATTGTCCTGTCTCTCAGAAAATCTTGTGCGGATAAAACAGGTCTTGTTTCCCAGATTAAAGTCCCGTTTCTCAGATTCCCGTTCCTCAGAAAATCTCGCCCTAATAATAACGTCCAGTTTACTATTTACCTGTAACCATGACATTGTCCTGTCTCTCAGAAAATCTTGTGCGGATAAAATAGGTCGTGTTTCCCAGATTAAAGTCCTGTTTCTCAGATTCCCGTTTCTCAGAATATCTCGTCCGGATAAGATTCTTATGCGGACGAGCATCTTGTCCGGATATCCACTTTAAGCTGATTTTCCACCACCCGATTCGTTCGCTCTAGCAGCCGATAAAGCTATAGACCACTAACATCGGCCACTAGGGCTGCCATAGCTCTCAATGGTGGGCTTTACTCTATGTAGGCCAATGGAGGCAGCTATTGACCGTTAGGTCGACCAAATCGGGTGATAGAAAATGAACCTATCTCTTAAGCACTATATAAAACTGGATCTTGAATAACCGCCTGTCTTGTATAAAGGCCAGGGGTAATGCTCCCTCCAAATCTATAAACGCCAGAGCACTTAAACATGACGATAAGGTATACAAACTGGCAGAAAGAGGACTGTAGAGATAGCGGCATTATATACACGCCTGTCTCAGAGGTAGATGAAATAAATGCTGATGATACTGTTCTCCCGCCACCATTAATCTCATTCTTTACGACTCATGAGAACCAGCATCCCTCCCCACTGCCTCAGGAGACGTGCTGATGCTCTGTATCTTAAATTGAATCCTCATTTCCTACTCATGCGATAATGAGATATCATACACTTCATCTACTTTACTTATGTTCACTGATTAAGAACAGGGCTTTTTTCTAATTGTAATACACAGTGTCTGTATTATGTTCATGTAGGACTTTCCATTTAGCATAGAAATGAATGATAAATAAATAGACATAACTGAACGACAGTGGCGTACATTGTCGTCGAGGGGGACAGATCCCCCGAGGGATGGGTAAATGACAATATATGCCTGGGAGTTGGGTTCTGTATTTATTTCATGTTCCATTGATATAAAGATGCTTTTTTAAACTCAATGAATTTAGCAATTAAATAAGTCACGTGACCAGGTGTGTCAGTCGAGACATGTTATTCAAGTGGGAGTGTGGCAATCAGTTGTTTATCGTTATCAGAGCTATACACTTGAAATAAAAAGTACGAATCCCACGGATGGTCCATCCATGTGCAGTTCACTCCCAGAACAGGTGTTTAGAATCTAAACACATTCCTAAACACCAAATGTAGATGGGGACTAACTTGATAGTCTGAATGTAATTTGATACCAATGTATAGAAATGGTTTTCTTAGCCTTCCCCAAATGGGATTAACCACCACATGTCCAAATAAGGGACACCCTTCACTGTCCCAGAGATTGGTTGCCTAGGTTACCACTGAGGTGGGATTAAGTATCAGGGGATTAAGAGGGTCCTCTAAACACTATGGTGTTTAGATGATGGAAAATATCCAAAAAATGCCATGTGATTAGAAAGTAAGCACACTATCACCCTAAACATGTTTAATTTCTAAGCACTTTCATGACAGTGTAGATGCGGCTTTACCTTTACTTTGTTATGAAGTGTTGATCCATTTGTTAAAGGTCTAACACTGTGGTACATATTTCTTATTTTGTATAGGAATGGGGAACAGAAACATCCCGCCCTTTTACCACATCTAATCAACGTGCAGCGTTTTTGAGCGGTTATTTTGCACATAAGTCTCTAGAATAAGGATGGTATAGTTTCACGCCATAAACCAATCTTCTCAGAGGCAGTTTTCAACTCTAACGACCAGTTTTCACACAAATGAGACTAATCAAGTACGGTACGCTATAAGGGCTCATTGATTTTTTTTTTTTTTTTTTCTTTTTTGGGGGGGGGGGGTGGGGTGAATAAGAGGCCCTTGATGGGTGGGGCAAGCTAAACCCAATAAACCTTCACAATAGGGGGAGGACCAAAACTGAACGTGGGCGATTCAAGTGTCATTCCACATACCGCTTTTTTTTCTTTTTTTGGAGAGAGGTCATTTTACAAAATCAGCTCTTAGTGGAAGGGTTTGGGGTTGCGATAACATTTACCATGTTAATGGGGGTCTGACAAAGATTTGCCGGCCTTTGCTTATACAAAAATGTAATACTATAGTATTACATTTTTGTATAAGCATGAATGCTATAGTATTACATTTTTGTATAAGCATGAATGCATCCTGCCACAATCTATATACCATTGCGGGCCGACATGATCTGCAATGCGTGCATTCATGCACCATACAGAAGGGTCAGCATGACTCAATGATTCAGTGGCAGTTTGTTCCGTCTGGCATCGCTTTATTTCACGATAGCAATGTATTAAACAAGAACACGCCTTGTAGGTGCATGCTGTCAATCAAGGGTGCAGGATGTGTAGCTTTAGCTTCATGCTATATGTCATGCTGACACAGCATTGAGGCTGCTTATCTGCTGAGATAGTATACCATGTGCATGACCAGAGGCATTAGGGAAGAAACATCCTGTTTAGCCTCCCTCCCACTGCATCATTGTTGGTGCTCCGTATCTTTACACTCCTCCCACACATCTTAACCGATTATATTTACTTAAATAGATTTAGAGGGTCTTAGAGTTCTGCATGGTGTTCAATAACGTCATGCGCCCCAGTTAATGAAATAGGGGTCAGATAAGCGTTATATGTACCAACTGTTAATCATCAATAGTAGTCTCACGATTCAAATGAAACTGGTCCAGCTGTCCAATTCCAAATTATGAGTAAATGAATAAAAAGGCATGCTTAGCACTGTTGTCTGAATATATAGGCCTGTTGGCAGGTGTGTTTATACCATTAGTTATAGGGAATCTTAGATACATCAAAGCCTCTTTGTCATTTGCCAATTTGCATGATTGAGCCGTGTGTCCACATGGCGATAAAATTTGGTGCCGACAAAATTCTCAGCGATAAAACCACTTTTGTTGTACAGTTCCTATGATAAAATCAAACATGTCAGATATTATCACTAAAATAGGGTGGTAAAAGCACTTTTGTCGGCCTACAATTGAGAAGTCGGCCGACAAAAGTCATTTTGTCTGCCCAACTTTTCACATGTCGGCCGACTTCTCAATTTGTTGTCGTGTGGACACAAGGCTTCAGCTGAAAGAACAGCCCAGTCATTCATGTTCATATTATTAGTTGAGGAATGCCCTTCATTGACCTGATATTCAAACCCTGCAGAACTACGTAATGCTTGAATGCAACAACTCTTTGATGTATCTTCCTGGTGCAAGGAATCCATCCTTCACTGGTTTCATCTGGGAAGAATATGGAACCTTGAGAGTTTGACACACCAATACCATGGCATGAGACAATGGCAGCACGAGTACTTGGGGTGGGGGCGGAGATCCTGATGAAAGCATGTGCTGCATTGTCCCAGTGTACTAGCTCAATGTGTCTGCATTTTGTGAACAATACCTCAACTCTCGATATTCCTCATTATAAATAGTAAATGCCTTTAAATGCTATGTATTGTGATGATAATGCTGGTTAATGGCAAAAGGCATCACTGACAATGCCTCGATGTTTGAGTGTGGAGGGGACTTTCGGTCAGGAATTTACAAAGTCAGTTCTCCAAGAAGAAAAACAATATAGAGTATAAATTTTTCTCTACATTGCAAATTGGCTAAGTATTCCGAAAAGAAAACTAGAAGTAGATTAACTGCTTACAAGATGGTACAAAAGCAATTCACTTCTTACGAAGTCTATGTCTGGAGGGCCTTTCTTAACAGTGTTGATTAACACTAGGGTAGAGGCATCCATTTCGGACGCTCCTGGCCAAGCTAGAGTTGATCATATTTTGTCAATGAATCTCATACCTTTAAAAGTTACGAAGTTTGGGTTGTGTTGCAGTTATCAAAACAGGACATATAGGTGGTTATGATTTTGAAGGAACTTTGATAATTCTATCTATCATAAATGAATAGTAAATATTTCAGTTTCAAATGATCAAATTGCACCTAAAGCCAGACAGCCCATGTGAGAAATGACCCTACAATCAGACATCATGTTTTATCATTCATTTAGAGACAACACTTTACTGTAAACGAACTGCCTAATAAAGAAATATAACTTAACAGGGTAGAATCCAAGTCAATATATTTTATTCATATTGTCCAAAGTGGTATATAACCCATGAATGAGGCACATCCTATATATCAGACACGCCCTATGGTAAGTATGTGATTATGTTTGGCACAAATGAGTGAAAAATGACTTCCGAGGGAGAAGTAAATCATTGTTTAATTCTTGGTTATTGCAATGGGCTGCCTTGGTGATATATTAACCCTTTAACTCCCTATAATGCATATATGCAGTGCTATAGCACTGTATTTGGATGGAAAGGTTTAAGAATACAACATTCAGGATTCTATTTCTGGCAAAACTTCCATTTCAAATAGAAATTTATCCATGAATTAGCTCCAAATTATAATGTCCAAGAAAGGGTGCAATAGCTGTGCGACTTTAGGTATACTTTAATGATTATATAAATGTGCCCCCTATAGTTTTAGTATTTGTGTTTTATTTGTATTTGTTGGGTCTAATTCTTAGCAAAAACATACATATTTCACATGCTATCTATTAGAATGCTGGAAATGAAGAAGTCAATCCACATCAGACAAACATAGCAAATCAGTTTTAGAAACGTCTGGGATTTTCTCATCATCGAAATATAGCCAACCAGCCAATGTTTGGAGATTGATAAAGCAATGTATGTACTGGCTTTCATCATTCATTTTGTATACTAGTCAGATAAGAAGACACATGAATTTTGATTTTCAGTTGACGTAATAGGTGGCATGTCCATATCTAGTATGTAATTCTATGGCATTGGTGCCCGAGTTTAGGTGTCTGTCCGACTCATGGTGTCTTTACCCTATTAGGAAATGCCCTCCATGTGACTTTACCTTTGATGAATTACTCCATGGAAATTCGAAACTAGATGCAACTTGCAAGGGCCTTCTTGTAAGCTACGTAACATAAAGAGTCCTCTCTCCGTCTCACTGCAGCTACAGTAGTTGAGTTCTATGAAAGACATTGTCGAGATGAACAGGGTCATTTCTTAACATGCTACGACTCGAATTTAAATGATACCAGAAACATTGTGTATGACAACGTTACAGCCCAGGCACACAGAGAAAAGAAGACTGATCGCTTTGACACATACTACACAGGTCACGATTGTCTCCCACATGACATGCATGAAAGGCATGTTGAATGAGGTTGACACTCTCACATTTGGTTTGTCAACTCCACTTGACATGCTTAATGAAGACAGTTGTCATGGTGACATATGTGCCATGTCCCAATGACATGTGCTCTATGTGTCAAATCAAGTTGACATGGATATACATGTCATTTTGTCAGGAAGACTTTTTTCAGTGCATACCCCACTTGGCAAAACAATCTACGCATTTTTTAACGTTTACAAACGTTTTTATAAGGTGTGGGTATAAAAGGTGTGTTGAAAACACATTTATTTCATGTTAATAAACGCTTGTTCGTTGAAAAAAAACAACCTCTGGAATATAACTTAAAAAAAAAGATTTCGTCTTTTTCAACGTTTTTCACATGTTTGTATAAACGCTTTAAAATTATATTCTTTAACATTAGAATAATTCTTTTTAAACAAAACAAAACATCATTGAGATTGTTATTCAATTCATCCACAATATGACAATTTAATACAGCATCTTATTCGAGATCTGTCGAAGTTTATGTATCTCAACTTTGGAATGCCTTGCCATCTGCATTACATGTGGTAGAAAAACTGTCGGATTTCAAAAAGAAAATCAGGGGCGTAGGAAAAGGGGAGGCCAGGGGGGCCTGGGCCCCCCCAATCATAAAGGAGGTGGGGCTTGAGTATGTCTGGGCCCCCAAAAATTTGCCAAAGATTCATAATAAATTGAACAAGAAGCTAAAAGTTTGCATCTCAAATTAGATTGATATAGTAATTGGATAGGGAAAATGGGGGTCTGGGCCTCAAATCAAATCTAAAATTCATTGAAAATTAATTTTCTATACAAATCTTATATAATGTATGCATATGCGAAATAGCGTGCTATTGAGCTTGAGCTGACAATTCAAGGTGGTCAAGGTGAGGACCAGCTGCCCCCCCCCCCAATAAAGATTTGCTTCCTACGCCCTATGAAAATGAAACAATAATTATCAGATAGTATACCAAAAAAATGTACTCAATTTATACAATGGCTAATGTTAAAAACTGTGATTAATAACTTACAAGCTATTTATTGCCGGTACGAATGGCAGGTGCTTATTGTGATCAATTCCCATCTCGTTTAGTGGTTTGTCAACTCAGTCTTAATCTGATCTTACAGTCGGCCAGAAATCTATATGCTATGGTAATCTTTAATATTTTATTCTATCTTGATACTTACCAATTATATACATTTTTATTCAAACCTGTTCTTATTTAAAGCGTTTTATGTGATCATCCTTAGTCAAACATATATGAATTGAATTGAATTGAATTTTATTGCACGGAATCGTCCCAAGGGGACGTTTTTCTGCGCAAACATTTGTAACAGTACCGTTGAGCAGTGATGTGGCGGATCCATTGGTTGCATGGGACAATTCAAGTATTAATGTACATAAAATAATAACAAGTGAACCGATCCATCAATAAATGTTCAAACACCAATACAAAGAAGGCAATATGACAGTATAATGTGTTTAGCAGAGGGCAAGGACATGTCGGGTCAGGTATGTAGAAACTTATCAGCAGCTAGCCTAAAGCGACGCCTTGTTGGCAGACGCTGCGTAATGTGGTCGAGGGAACTTTCACGACTGTTGTATTATTGGAGTACCAAAAAGCAAACCTGGGATATATCATATGATAATATGTAAAAGTGATTACTATTATACAAATCAACCCATCTTGTTATCGGTACTTTAAGGTAGAAATAGTCATCTGTGATAAACATTAAGGGTTGCACATAACATCAGCTCTGCTGAAGTGCTATCCTCACTTGTTTGGTCCGGTATAATCACTTTTTAATCCAGATATCAAATTATATGCAAATTCTGTTATAAATATGTTACATAATGATGATTAGGGTGTGTCGATGCATGGGTATCTGACTTTGCCTGTAACTTTATTCATCAATGTTTATACATGGAAACTGATATACAAAACTAGACATTTAAGTTTCAAACACCTGGATTTAAGCCTCCTGTATTTAGACCAAATAAAGTTAAATTGTTTCAAAAACAAAGGTCTGACAGATTATGAGGATCTATGGATGTGCGTGACATGGTCTAAAGTCATTCCCCAAGTCCCTGGAGGGATAATAAAACTAGTTATATTGCGTTTGGAAAGACACTGAATAGATAAGTGTTGTATCAGGGAACAAAAATCGTGAATGAGGAACGTCTTTATGACTCCTCAGGGAAAACTAACTTTTATACAACAATGTAGTTTTTCTTTTTAATTGAAAGTGTTGCTCTAAATCCAAGAATATTAAACTATGGGATGCAGTCTGTACATCCCAATAACCATTTTCAGTACAACATAATTTGGAAGATTATGCACATCTTATCAGCATTCAAGAAAAAGAAATCAACTGATAGGCACATCTAACCTTGATAATTCCAAGGTAAAACAGAAACGGTGCAATTCATGTTATATGGTCAAATAGGCAGTTGATGGTTTATTCTAAACTTTCTTTATGTCTCCTATTATCGGAGAATTGCCTCTTGTTAAGAACCAGCTACTGAATAGGAGATCTTTGAGAATATTGAGAGATCTGTGTTTCGTAAGTTTGGAACGAAGTGGAAGGAGGCCTGTTCAGTGTCCCCGGGGTAAGGAAGCACCCCCATAATCTACCGACCAGATCCCCCAGCACCATGACGCCCACAAGGTCACAGTCTATTTATCCCTTATCTAGATAAGCTCTAGATGAGCCTATGGGAAATGGTTAATATTAGCCATCTCGCTGAACATTGTGACCAGGCCCACATGAAGTCTGGAATGCACTGCATAGTGCTAGTTACACCTAGATCTGTTGGTACTTGCGCAGACCCACTTGTCCACCCACTTTAATCTCTGGACGTACCGGGTTCCAGTCCTATGGCCTATAAGCCAAGTAGCCCTGCGACTTATAGCCCCATGACACATGGCCGAAAAATGTATGGCCTAAAAGACATTTAGCCGAAATGTCATTTGGCCGAAATGACACATGGCCGAAATGACAGATGGCCGAAATACTTGAAAATCATTTTATGCTAACCCTTTTTTCAACATTTTCAAAGAACCTTTTCAAATACAACCCCAGTACCACACCATACCACACCAGTACAACACCATACAACACCATACGACACCATACAACACCAGTACGACACCATACAACACCATACATACAATACCATACAACACCAGTACAACACCATTCAACACCAGTACGACACCATACAACACCATACAACACCATACCACACCAGTACAACACCATACAACACCATACAACCACATACAACACCATACAACACCAGTACAACACCATACAACACCATACAACACCAGTACCACACCATACATACAACACCATACAACACCAAACAACACCAGTACAACACCATACAACACCAGTACCACACCATACATACAACACCAGTACAACACCATACAACACCATACGACACCATACAACACCAGTACGACACCATACAACACCATAAATACAACACCATACAACACCATACATACAACACCATACCACACCAGTACCACACCATACCACACCATTACAACACCATACAACACCAGTACAACACCATACAACACCATACATACAACACCATACAACACCAGTACAACACCATACAACACCATACATACAACACCATACAACACCAGTACAACACATGGTGTCGTACTGGTGTGGTATGGTGTCGTACTGGTGTCGTACTGGTGTTGTATGGTGTTGTATGGTGTGGTACTGGTGTTGTATGGTGTGGTACTGGTGTGGTATGGTGTTGTATGGTGTTGTACTGGTGTTGTATGGTGTTGTATGGTGTGGTACTGGTGTTGTATGGTGTTGTATGGTGTCGTATGGTGTTGTATGGTGTCGTACTGGTGTGGTATGGTGTTGTATGGTGTTGTATTGTGAATGGGGGCCATCAATGGGTTGTCAACATTAAATAATAAATGACAATTTCAATGATTGAAGTTGGGATATCCACTCGAAATGAGGTGAAAGCTATAAATGTGATGAATATATAAACAAGATTGAAGGTCCAACATTGAACTTCAAATCAACTTTTGATACATGTATACAAACATTTAAAATAAGTTGATTCAACAATCTGTCCACTGGATCAGGTTGGAGAAGTATGGAATTCAGTGACATTTCGGCCATCTGACATTTCGGCCATCTGACATTTTGGCCATATGTCATTTCGGCCATATGTCATTTCGGCCACTAATATTTCGGCCATGTGACATGGTGCCAAATGACATGGTGCCATAAGACTTAAGGGCCATGCGCCATGGAACCGGACGTACCAACGACATCATTAAGGAGATCAGGTTTGTACTCCACCCTATCAAAGGGAGTGAAAATTCAGGAAGAGAGTCAAAACGGTAATTCTCTTCACGATTTTCTGCTCCCTTCTCAAATCTAGATATGGCTAGAGTACTCGTTTCAAATTCTCTTCTCAGAAGAATTGGCTCAATTCATAGAAATCATTTTAGGGTGTATACCTCCCACCGATATCCTTGGATATCAAATTACTGTTTTTCTATACCCTCTAGAGAGTTTGCCAGACAGAAAGTTTGCCAGGGTTCAACTCTGACAGGTATTGTAGAATTGTATTACATCTCCACACTCAGGACACTTGCTTGAAAATCACTCACTTCATCTGGTAATCAAAAGTATTCGCCAAAAGTCTGAATCTCCTTCCAGACGTGGATGGACTTGTCTGATTTCTCTGGTGACCAATAGGTATGTTTTCACATAAGATATGAGTATAGTCCCAATCAAATACACAGGGGAGTGGTCTGAAGGGCATTGCTGATAGTTCTAGTTAAGCCTTGTGTCCACAGGGCGATATATTTGGTACTGACAAAATTTCCCGAAGATACAAGGCTTTACATTCACTGACAGCACCTAGGTCTGCCTGGAGATATGCTGGAGTGTACTTCACGCCATCTTGAAAATGGAATGATTCCCTTCTCCAAGCTGGCCCACCGTTATATTAAAACCAATGCTTAGAATGTTTGTTACAATGGCCCCACAGTGGTAGCCATCAAAGACAGAATGTCCTATTGGTCTAGTACCATGAAATCAATATAGAGGCACAGGCCTCCCCTAAAGTCAAAAACATGCTGCCAAATGGCAACAGCATTAGAAAATAACAAGAACAGACGATGATACTTGGCATGGCCTCTCATGGGAAATAACCTTCTGACATGGAACTTTCCTCAAAAATCGACAGGGGACATAGTGAAAACAGGAAAATGGAGTTGAAAAGATGAAGCATTGAGGATGGTCGTTTCCTGAAAATTAGACAAGCAGTATGAAAAGCCCCCTCCCCCCAACCAAATATTCCGTTTTTCCCCACGGGGATGGAGACAGTACATTCTCCCAGGAGCTATAAGATGTAGGGATGGATATGGAAGACTGTAGTGTAGGCAGGAAGGAGGGCATGAAAGGATATCAGATGATTCAACCCTTTGGGTATAAAACATTGAGCTGTTGGGATTTTCAGAATTTTGATTGAGGGGTTGAGTTCGAATTGGATGTTGTTGGATATGGTGTATATATAAGAACTGCACTAGTAGGGGTTAGAAACATGGGTGGTTTGCAGGACTGGGAGGCAGTGTAGGGTAGGTTAACCTAAAGACGACCACATACCTTGAGTTGACCACCTGCCACCTTGTTTTCCTCACTTTTACATCTACTATATGGGGCTGTACCTCTAATATCCCTGAAATAGATGTGTTATAGTATCCAATGGACTGGCCACCTATGGTATGTTGCGGAGTTATCATTGTATAACAATACACCAAAGTACCCATGTTTGACTGGTTTTTATCATGGCCAACTAGCCATTTCTCCAGAAATTTGGTTGCAGATTCTGAACATTGAGATTGTTCACATGTACCAAATATTGATTCTAGACATAGATATATATCATAAGTAAATGATGACATAAACAAATCTTCAGGAATGTTAAATACTTTCAGTTAAGGACTCGTTTTCCCAGGCATGCCAATTTCACCTTGAGATGGCCACCATTTCACCTTGAGTCGACCACCACTCACATAGAGAGTTATGCCTTTAATTGAGTAGAAACCACTGATTATGTAGGATTACATCAAAAGGTTCATATCTATAATATCTTGGGACATTGCATTCTCTAGATGATATCTCTTTGCATGGGTTTCAAACTTTGCTGTTTTTCTATTATGAGTAGTATGCAAAGGAACTATATGACATCAAGAACATAAATGCTAAGTCAAGCAAAATGTTACCATAGTGGATATTGATAGATAATCATAAAACAAAACCTTTTTAATGCAGGGCTAGGATTATTACCTCTAATTGGATGGGAATGGCAACTATGATGAACATCATCTTTACTGAAATATCCCTTTCAATTTAGCTGCTGCAAAACATACATTTTCATTACAATACAACACCATTAACAGTAACATTATATTATATATTTATGTGAGACACTTATTCTTTTTTGAAATTATGGCTTAATGAAAATGACCCCATTCAAAGGCTGTGTATCAAGTGGTCGTCTCAAGGTGCAAAATGGTCATCTCAAGGTGAAAATAAACTAAATGGAATGTTATTAGTAAGGGTGATAAACTAGATATATTTTGATTATACACATGGATTTCCAAGATATAGCAGGTAAAAAAGCCTAAACAATTATCTTTCATTCAGTGCCTTTTGGAAGTCTGAGGACCTAAAACTCTCAGAGATATTACCTACTACAAATCCCTCATTTAAGGCCTGCACAGGAACGGTCGTCTTTAGGTTAACCTACCCTAAGCCTATTGGGCTGGGCTTTGCTGTATATTCGACTGAGTGGGAGGATGAAGTCCTGTGGGCGTTGCTCTTTGCTACAGATGGATAATTTGAGAGCAGGGGGATGTGTATTCCAAAGGTGGGAAGGAGGAGGCGCTGTCACCCTATGGGACCTCCCCTTGGTATAGATGCTGTGTTGGATAATTTGAAGGCATGACGCCTCCTCCTGCCCTTATCTGACTGAAGAAGAAATGGCCAATTCAACCTTCCTGACTAGACTTGCTACCATTTCCCTGATATAATATTTGTCAGCTATTGGGATAAGCGATAGAGATGTTGTGTCATAGAATCACTTAATGCAAACATCAACAGATAAAAGACATTTGGCAGCTAACTAGAAATAGGTCACGCGTTGTAGTAAAAATGATAATGGTCAATTTTATGCCTCAATGTATGTGGTATTTAATGATAAACATACACATTGCCTCTCAATAAGAATTTAATAGTTAAATTCTACGCTTCAATATATGACATTTAATGATAATCATACACATTTGTCTCTCAAAAACAAAGGAACACCTAAAACTATATTGGCAAATATCAAAACAGCTTTGTCAGCTGTGTTCCAAATAATTCAAAATTTATAAAGTAACAAGATTATTCCAATTCTTTTGTCAAATTTGCCATGTCCTATATAAAGCATTTCTGGAGTTCAGTACAAATGCTTTAAATCTATCATGCCTACCATCAAATATTGATATAGATTTTCTACTGACTCTGACAAGTCTATCTAATTTTAACACCCTCCAAAGGGAAGCAGAGTTAATTTGTCCTGTGAGCCGTGCCTTGTATTTTGTTCAATGACTCCTGAAGACTGAGACTGCCTAGACATTATTCCACATGAATAAAACTTAAACCTCATTTGAAGCTGAGCAATAGCCGTTGTAATCTAATTTATCCAGCTATTATTACGATTTGTTTCTAAATCATGCTAACTTGACTATTTAGGTCTTGTTATGTCTGAGAATTGCCGACAAGCTTTAAATTCTGCTTCACGACACAGGAGCTTGAACTTCTGTTGCAGCATAACAAATGCCATCTTGAAGGCCAAATGATTTACTTCCTAAGCTGATTCTCTTTCTTTCATGATGCATCTACATAGAGATTGGCATGATAACATCACAGCAGTATGTTATCACAAGTATCTCAAGCTGGTCTTACCACCAGGGAGAGACTGAATGATTCGGCTGGCAATGGAGAGACCGGTTTATTCGATGGGGCCTTAATCTGATTCTACAGGACATATTCCTCATCCACGGTCCCTGGATGCTATCAGGATGTGACACTTCCTTAGTGCAGCTCCATATTAACCACCCAGGGGTTCAAATCTATAAGCAGCATCTTGCTATGCTTCTTTTTATCTGGATGTATCTCTGCTGGACACTTCATTTTTTTGTTTATCTAGAAACAATGTTCTAGCTTCTTAGAGTAATAACGATGCCTCGTAATTGATGTTTGGCTCACGCTGCCATCATTCTCACATTATGACGGTGATCATGAAGGCCAAAAGATACTCATTCAACAATGCATTTATTTACTAAAATATTTTTTGTATTGGCTAACAGATCAAAGAGGGGCTATAGAGGCGCAGTAGTATGACCACACAAAATACTGTAGAGATTAACATGAGGTTGCTCTCCTCCTATCCCCAAGAATGTCATTGAATAAATTTAGCCAGAGAAATTAACCTGAAATAACCATGGAAATGTCACCCAAAACCCTCTTGTAGATCCTCCCCATGCAGCTACTTTGAAGGTGTAGACAGGAAAGGCACAGAGTCAGGTTTCCACACACGATAAGGTCGCTACATGTGACGTATACATGGATCAGATTTTAACCTCAATAGTAAATTGAGAATTCAGCCTAATGGTGCCAACGTCATGTTTCTATGATTAGATTCAACATGGATGTATGTAGATTCTTTTAATAGACATTGTCAATCCTGTTACAACATGTTTCATGTAACTTAAGGTTTGGTAGGGATAGTCTTGGATACGATGAAGGCTGAAAGCTAATAGTAATTATGGGTTTTAAGCTGCATGGCACCTGAAATTCACCTAAAATGTAAAAACAATGCAATGGCTTTAGTAGGCCTACAACTCAAACCATACTTAATGATTATGTTTAGCTAGGGCTCCAGGGGCCTGTTGCTCCAATAGTTACAAGTGGTTATTACATTGATTGTGTTTCTGTGAGTATGAAAAAGCTGCAAGAAATTGCAAGTGTGCTCAGAGAAAAAGTCCCAAAAGGTAATCACCTGGTGATGGATTATTTCCAATTTATTTACGTTAACACAAGTTCATACTAGTAATTATTGAAGCAACAGGCCCCAGGGGTCTGTTACTCCAACAGATGCTAGTGGTAAATAGGGTAATCGTGTTTGAGCAAGTATGAAAAAACTGTAAGTAATGTACTCACCACTTTCAAATTTCTAGGACAGCTCAGCAAGTATGCCCTACTTGCAAGTATGAAACTTGCAAGTATGCTCAAAAGATGCTAGTACGGTACTAATAGCCAGATTATAAGGACCAACTCATACTACTACTTACAAGAATGGTGGACTTGCGTTAACACAACTTTGTACCATACTCACATCTTTGCTCATTTTTGGCAATTACCCATATTATCACTCACTATAGTCTATCTCTAGTATCATAGTTGCATTAAAGCAAGTTTACAAGCGTACTTGCATTAAAGCAATTTTGTCTGTGCAACACCCCAGATTCCTGCTTGCTTGCTACTCACAAATTCTCCAAAAGTTGTGTTAACACAAGTTTCATACTAGTAACTATTGGAGTAACAGACCCCAGAACTATCTTTTTTATATAATATTATTTATCAGCATAATGCATGTGCTTTAAACAAAGTATGGCGTATATTATTGCAGGGCTTTGTGATTTGTCCCATGTGAGCAGGAAGCTAATTCGGAAGTTTGGTGAATATTTTTGATTTTTAGGTGAAGTCAGTGAATCTTCAGGCAAGCATCCTGTGGGTGCAATTCTCCTGGCAAACATTCTGTCTGGCAAGTTTTCTAAGGGGTATAGATAGATGGTATATTTGACATCCTAAGTTGAGTTTTGTGAATTCCAACATTTTTTTTAAAGAGAGAATTTTAAGGGAGTATTCTCAGGCATGTATGTCTAGACTCGAAGGGAAAGTAAATCTTGGTGAGAATAGCAATTTTCACTCTCTTCATGAATTTTGACTTTCTTTGATTTTGTGAATTACCATCCTGACCAGCTTAGCAGATGAGGGAGTTTCATGGTATAAGTCCTGATGACATTAAAACTGATAACGAATACTGTTACATAATGTGGCCTCAGGAGGGCATTTCTCAATATTGTTATGACTACACGGAACAGTGGAGTCGCTGACCATAGGTAAGGACCTAACATGACATAATACTATGAGAGTAGACTAGAAAACCACTCATTAACTATTAGAAGATTAAGGTAAAGCCACATCAAGCTATCAATAACTTATTTAGATGGTTATCATAGTGTGGTTATTTTAAGACTTGACGCAGTGGGGTGGCGTCTCTATATAGGCTCACTAAAGGGAATATAGAAAATCTATGGCTTAGACTATTAAGGAGGCAGTATGAAATTTCTTTTACATTTTAGTCCATACTAACAATATGAGTAATTTCACTCAGCGATGAACCGTCAATTACACAGTATTTTAAGTGACTTTACTGTCATTTGAAATAACAATTTAAACACAGAATAGATTTACGTAGTTGGTGAGCCTTCATACCTGCCCTGCATTAATGCCTTCCATCTACGTCATTGTTTACTTAAAATTCAATCTACACACCATTTTGAATCCAGGATAGAAAGAATGCTGACTGAATAGTCTTTAACCTCGTTTCCATAAAAGGTATATTGACTTTGAAAGGTGTTGTAGTTGTCATAGAGATCTAAAACACTTACTTACCAATCCTATTGTCTGATATCTGCATGAATTTGTCACTCACTTCAGAAATATATTAACTTCACCTTGGTCAATTTGTAGATGTACATCAGTGGGGGTAATCCTACTCATCTTTTCACATAAAATGATTTCTAGAAGCGAATTCTAATGTCAATATATTTATATAGCATAATGGTTTTTCAATGAGCATGGATAAGTGTCGATTCGACAAATAGTGAGCAATAAAAGGTTGCCTTCAACACGTTTTATGATAGGACTGGCCAACGTGTTGCATTATATAAATTATAACTGCTGCCATTTAATCATGATGTTACATATCTTTTAATTCCGATCTTATTTATTATTTATCCTTCTAATATCTAATACGATCTTAAGTGTTCTTTAATCAGGCTAATTTAAGTCCCTTTGTTTTAAGTGCTTGAATTTTACTACTTCATATCATAATGTTTTTACTAGAGAGCAAATCCTTACCTAGGGTGTTAATGCTAAAAGGCCAGCATAATGTTTACCTTTAAAGCCGATGTTGATCCAACTAGGCAACCTGCTGTATTCGGAGGCTGCATTTGGCTCATCCAGCTCAAAATTACTCAGAGTTACTGGATTATACCTCGCTAAGAGCTTGGTTGAGGTAGATACACAGTGTGCAAAGAGGATGATAGGAGCTTAATTTGGTTCAAAGATGTACTTTGAATATTCTGTTGCCTGTAAGAAGGTTTAGGAGCTACCCACCAGGAAAGGCCTTCCATGGGATTTCATAGACCTTTGCTGGGTAACATCAGGAAGGAAATAAACACCACTTCTGATATATTACCATTTACTAAATTCTAAAACAGAACTATAGAACTCATAACAATTTTTCCAAATGACAAATATATTAGCCATTTTAAAAGTATAGAGTTTAGCTCACATTGAGGAGCCTGCTCATCAAAGCCATTCCTTCGTCGGCTTACACAAGGCTTACACGAGAGCGGCCATTGGATGGTGCTGCGGGGTTATACATAGTTCTATCTTTAAAAAGCCGCAGAATAATAACCAAAGGTTAACACACCGTGATATACGAGCTGATGAGGTAGTTATAAAAGTTTCCAGCAGGGGACGGTTATGAGGCTCTTATCTAATAAAGGCATCACCAGGGGGGTCAGGGTGGATGAATGAGGGTGGGTGGGCCACTGATACACACATAAATCACAGAGCAATGAGGGGAGTGGACACCCAGCTAAGAGT
Organism: Acholoe squamosa; assembly: GCA_949317995.1. NCBI lineage: Eukaryota > Metazoa > Annelida > Polychaeta > Phyllodocida > Polynoidae > Acholoe > Acholoe squamosa. Next base: position 38,589,537 of record OX439049.1, read on the forward strand.
GTGCACAGAAAGAGACAGAGGCAGACATATATGCAATGAAAAGGAAGAGGACCACGAATAATTCAGACTGTGCATACCCCACAAACAGAGATAGAAACGCGTGTCTGGATAAGGGAATATAGGAAGAGTGAATGAACAATTTAATTATGATGGGACCAGACCAGAGGCAGAAGAATGAGCCGGCTACAGGGGGGAAATACAGCTAGACAGGCGGACTAATTCAGTACATCTTCATTCGCAGGTGCTGCTGAGTGACTGGGGGGTATATGCAGTCATTAATTACACCACCACTTAATTAGCCAATGTACTGCCATGACCAGAGCAGTGGGTGGTCCAGACAATGGAAGAGAAGCTGGGTGTGGGCTGTAGTAGGAAAGGGAGTGAAATCGCATTCTAAGTAAATGGGCAAGGAAGAAAATCATAGAAGATGAGATGTAGGAAAGAGGAAAAACTGAGGTAAATATAATTATACAGAGTAGAGGGAGAGGCAGATGTGAGGGTTAAGCTAGAATGATCGGAGTATGGAGGGGTAGCAGGGGAGAAGGGATGGAGCGAACACAGTTGTAAAGAAAGAGAGAATGATTTAAGGACACGGTCTATGCGTTGGAGACAAACACATTTATCAGCAGGATGGGATGACCCATACTGAATATTGAGATTGATGAAACATTGCTATTTCTTTTGTTACTTCATTAAAACTTTAATATCCACTATAATCAATTACCCTGAGATGGAGTGGGTGCTCCCCTGCGTTGGTTATATATATAGGTATTCTTAAGTTAAATAGGTGTCAGTTCCTAAGATCGTAATCTTATTAAAGACTTCTTATTAGTTCCGTTGTTTCAGGGAACCTAATGTAATCAATCTATGGATTATGGGCATAGATGAAGAAAATGGGGAAAAATATTATTGATGTCCAACCTTCACATCTTTCTCGAGGCCCACCTCTGATGTCTCAAAACCAGGTTCTTTAATACGGTTCTTTGAAAAGTTACCATCTTACACAAAACCTAATATTTGCATTATGGCAAAGCCAGGTAGTTTTCTCAGTAGAGTTGAATTAAGAACTGTTTTTTTTTCTTGTTACAATGAAAACTCTATAGGTCACACAGGTCTACATTACAGACAAATCCTCCTGCCTACGCAATTATATGTATACACATGCTACATATTATTTCTGACCAATACAAAAGGCACTGATGAAAGGGCGGAAGAGTATCACTGTATCAAATCATCTCAGCATCCTTAAAAATGAATTTGGTTCAAAATATTTAGCACAAGGTTATTCAGGCAGTGTAGTCCCAGTTTTTTCAACAATCACATTCTATACAAAGGGTATGGGGGCGTATAGAGAGCTAAATAAGAAGAGTTACCATTAATTGCCTCTACACTTAATATTATGTGACCCATCAAGGGGGAACTCCCCTCCGTGGGATCTTTAATTCCCCATCTAGCCACCAGGGGGCAATGGAGGGCAAAATTACTCTAAAATCGTTATAAAAATACATTAAGGTATTTTTTGATGCAGAATTCAATAGTTTCATTTAAAATACACCATTTTTGGTAGAAATGGCCCATATATTTGCATGGTAAAATGAACATTTTTTCATGAGAAATCAACCTATATGCCTGTTCCTGGTTGCCATAGCAACCATTCCCATAATCAAAATTTGCAGATTTTTATGCCAGTTTTTGGGGATACTCACCAGAAACCCAAAACTGAAAACAGAAATGGAAGATTTCTTCTAGATCAAATTCTGTGATAAAAAGCACCATATTATTATCTTTTTTTTTTATGAAAAAGGCCGATTTATTGTGTTTTTAGACATTATATATGGTTTATAATGTATTTAGAGCTTAATCATCGATTTCAGATATGAATAACGACCTATGTTCAAGCAGGGGTTCTGACATAACTACTAGGAATATTTAACCCAATGATGTCTCATTTTAAAGATCTTGTGATAAACTTTGATATTGAATTTCCCTGCAGAAGGGTGTTTTGGCTTAACTGGTCACATATAGTAGAGATTCTCAAAGTTCTAATATAATAGATTTACATGTCCAATGCTTATGCTCCTGCTCCATAGACGTTCCAGAAATACACTTTATGCTTCATAAAGTTGAACAAGACCTGTATTAGGTGCAGATGACGAGGTCTATAAACTCCGAAAACTTACCTTTGGCCAAATGAAATTGTTTAATAAGCTATTTTGTAAAGGCTTGCACAATGCCTCTGGACGTCTTGCAGGCATAGCTTTGATGACTCCTATGAATGTATCAACCCTATGCAGCCTTGGCCGGTCACTGGGTGCTTGAAGAGTCCAGTGTTAGTTCCTGTTTATCTACCCATTCACACACTCTAATCTCTACCAATGAATATCAAATACAACATAATCTAAGTACGTTTTAGTAGAAGCCAGAACAAGAACAGGTCTGTAAACGTCCTATTATAGTCGGATCATTATGGTAAGTTTCTGCCCATCATTAAGAAATGTTTTACACTACGGGTTAGTTGGTGCATGTCATACATTGATACAAATACCACATCAAACGAGAAGAAGAATTTTGGTGCTAGTTAGCTCTGTATGGTTCATTGCAACAAATAGGCAAGGGTCCTATATATATATGGTTCTTACAGTATAATATCTCAACCTTTGGTCGGATATGCCCTGGAAAATAGTAAACTGTCAGAGAAAAAATTAGCTAGACCACAAAGATGATACTTGCTATTTATGGATGGGATAAAGATTGCTCTCGTATGCAATATTGAACAATAATACATAAAAATATACATTAAAATTCAAAATAGCCAACCTTTGACACAAGATTAATTGTGCCTCTGTCAACTGTTTTGGCCATACTCATCACAATCATAATTGTGTCGGTGCATCAAGACCATAACTGAGACCACAAGGTAAAAGTTATCTGTATGAACCCCCCACGGAGGTATCCTTTACTATATTTAACTAGATGTAATTACAACCTTGTTGCACTGAGGCGACAACTAAAATTGCTCAATGAAAGCCCATTGGGATGTGAGTCCTAGAATTAGTTATAGTAAATAAGTAATGTATAGGCTAACAGGCACTGAATTCCTTGTATCGTAGGATATCAAAACAAGTGGCCGTGTTTGGTGCCTGTTCTCCCATACCTTACTAAGTTTATTACACGATTCATCAATGAATTGTCAATAAATGATCAATAGAATATCAATAAATTCAATTTGAAAAAAAATTCCATGCGGGGACCGAGACTCGATAAGCTACTGACCGTTCCATACCTTCTATATAGAGGCAAAAGGTTGGACCAGGCCGGGACGCGAACACCTGTGCCAGACCATGAGCGCGACGTCATATCCATGTGGCCACCCGACAGCCGCTGGTTTGGTTCAGAACACATCCAGTAGTATCACGGCTGTCGTGGCTTTGGGAGAGGCAGGTCTGGCCACTGTGGTGTTCTCCTAACCAAAGTCTACTGCTGCTTTGAACGTCTGGCGGTGTGGCCTAATAGGCAGCGCGTTGGTATTTGGATCCAGCCTTTGCAGGTTCAAGTCCACCTAAGGCAATGAAGTTCTCATTGGTTTTAACGTGTGACATATGACATGTCTCAAACCATGCTGATATCCACCCCAAACTGTGCTGATATCTACCCCAAACCGTGCTGATATCCACCTTGCATCTGTTCACATTACAGTGCAAATTATGCAGGAATACCAGCACAGGGATATCCAGAAAAAGCACCCAAAAATCACAGAAGTCGTGTAATAATCTTTAGTAACAGTAGCTAGCTGTAGGACATGAAATAATAGATACTAAAAGAAAGACTGCAAATATGGATCACATATGGAAGCTCCCGATTATAGAAGGGATCCATTGTAAAGCATTGCTAACTTCTAGTCTTTAACCTTATTGTAGATTCTCCTGGTTGGTAGATGGGTGCCCCACTAGAGGAGAGTCGCTGCTGAAGCAGGTAGAACTTAGATTAACCTGATCTAACCTGTGTTGTGTGTGCCTTATTGCCTTCATCAGTCAGTATTAGTTTGGTACTAGTTAGCAGGACCGGAGTGGGGAGAAGTGGGGTGAACCCTTTTGTACGGCAACACAACCCAGACACTTGTAACATTAACTACTATTTAGCAGGACTAAGACAGCTCGGCAACATTTTGTATCGAAGTTCTAAGTGGATGGAGTTTCTGGCACTATCTCTGTGCTTTTGAAATTATAGCATGAGGATAATAATATTCTAACCTTCTCTCTTAACATTCTATCATTAAGTGCAATTTTTTAGGGTTGGAGCATGCTGCGTAGAAATGTGCTTCTTTGACACCACTGTTTGTAAGACAGAAACTTCTAAACTACCTAATGTTTTAAGAAAGTAATAATCGAGATAAAAAAAATGAGTACGACCCATTTTATTATAGGGTTTATCCAGTATTTGCATTGGGATATACAATTCCCAGTGTTAAGTACTAGAGTGCAGCAAGAGGGAAATCTATCATGATTATGCACTTCCTTCCTTTGAATAGTCTTCCTTGCAAATGACATTGCAGCTTCTGGACCGTTGTCTTTTGGTGTAGCTCTGGCGAGACTATATCAGGCAGAGAGGAAACCTGGTCACTCCGGTCATTCCACAACACACATACAATTATGGGCATGCCGAATGAAGAGTTGCTAACTTGATATAGCCTATAATTACTCAAATCTGAGTCATTATAGAACTCTTGATTTGAACCTGACTCACTAGTTGACATTAAAGAAGTTTTAAAATCATTGCCAGAATTAGGTTGCCTTCAGAATAGCTATGAGGTATAGTTAGTTGACGGTACACATGCTTTACACTCACTTGAATATTTAATGGAGGCTAAGATATTAATTAACTAGAATGCCAAAGGTTTATCATTCAGGGAACCACGTCTATGAGATGAGGTGTAGATCTATTATCATGGATAAAAGTCACCAACATTAGAGTAAATAGTCATGTACTGTACAGGAAGTCCAGAACATGTTGAAGGTACGTACATTACTTACAGGAAGTAGTCTTTTAGTCTGACCATATAATGTCATATGGAAGCTTGACAACTACAAATTTCCATTTTCGAATTATCAGTACCAAATCTCACTCACTTTAAAAAGATTAATCCAGGAAAATTGGCATTTGGGTATTGACGTCAATTTCATGAACAATTTCCTCTGAAAATGATTATTTCCTTGGAGACCAGTATGATGTCACAGGGATTCATGTAGATTTCCTTTCATACCTTCATCCCACGCACGTGACTGACAGACACTAGGGTAACTCGCCCCTGACTCGACCACTAAGCATGTTGTTACCCTAATTCGACCATCCTGGGTTAACTTCTTTCAGATAGCATATGGGCCCCAGCAACATTGACTACAGTATGGACACCCTGCACCTGACACCAACAATCCTGATTTACTGTTAAAATAACTTGAAATAAGGCAGGATGGTACTAACATCATGCCTAGTGATGGGCCAGGGGTGAGTAACCCTACTCTGGGGGCTTGACGTCGGGGGATTGAAAACAACCTTTCAACATTACCCCTGCAAACTTTGTCTAATGCAATATTACCTAACCACACAGCACTGCCAATAAAGGTTTGTTCACAGGTAGCCCCCCCCCCGTGTTTCTTTCCGTAGGATGACTGAACATTATGATTACATCACTTGTGGTAAGCCTTCCTCCCTCGCTTTATGTTAGAGAAAGTGCATCAAAGGACATTTGATCAATATGCACTGACTAGCAGATATGTTACAGATATGTCATTTTGCTACTACATCATGTTAGAAGGCCCAATGCTGCTCGGGGGTCTGCTCCTCACATAATATTATGAGGGGCAGACCCCCGTGTAGACCCAAAACATCTCAATGGGGCAGAGCTGAATAGACCTTTGCTAAATGTGCACTTGACTTACTTCAACGTTTTCCAAGTGTTGCCAAGGTAGAAGCTAAGTTGCTCAATCACTTGTAGCTTTAAGTTAATAAAAAGTGCAGTGGGTGGTGAGTGGAGTATACCAGCTTACATCATACACTCACAGCCAATGACCAAAATGCCCGGGCCAAAATGCCATAGAGGAGCCTCGTTTCTATTCTTATTTTTTACACTCAAGGTGGCTCATCGAGGAACACTTAATTTTGCTCTGACTCAGCTTCCTTCAAACAAATCTAAATATTTAGTTTAACCTCAACTCCCAGTCATTTGATCAACACCTTGAAAAAGGTTAAGTTGTGTCGTCTAATACACAATACAAGTTCCTTTAACCTATCCTAAGTTTTTACCTTTTATCTTCATGCTTGTTTAAGTCTTATAGAACCACTAGTAACCAAGGGACTAATAAGAACACATGCGGTGTGCGCCTCAAGTGTATTATGATTCCTGATCCAATCCTTTCTTCTTCCAAGTCAGATAACCCGATTGATTAAATTTCTTGAAGTTAGCTCTATTCTCCTCTTAGCTTCCTTTTTCCTTTTTCAATATCAAAAATGTGTTTACTGAACAGCGCAGTGACAATAATTCAAAACACCTTCAAATAATTAATCAAAATACTGACAAAACAAGACTCCGTGAACAGCTGTGTGAGATGCAACGTTTCCTGTTTTGCTGATGAAAGAGAAAATCCTCAGTTCACTCCCAAAGGTTTCCTACACCTACAGCTAAGATTCAGCTTTCCATCTGAAGTCCTGCATTTGACCCTCAATTAAAATTTGATACAACAGAAATCGGTTAGCACTGTCTTGTAGGATGTTATCATGATCGCGTTAAAGCAATTCCATTAGCGTTAACCCTGGAAACAAGGAGCAAGCTTTTCACTACTTAGACCAGGGGTAATTTGATGAAGATTTAGTTCACCACTTTGAGACAGGAACATCTGCTGAAAACTTGGTTTAGCAGAAAATCTCCGTGACCAATCACACGAATCATACCAAATTTTCTTGTGCATTAACAGGAAAGCTTTGTGTGATTCATCTGATTGATGACATGAATTCATGTGGAATCTTGAGCAGTAATTCATTGAATTCCACATGTCACGTAAAATGCGCATGATTTCATGTGAGATTTTCCTGCTAATTTTCTGTGTATGTCTAGGAATCCACTTATAAAAAAGAGCTAGCTCCCAAATAAAATATTATACTCCATTTGCATTGAGACAACCCAGCAAATTGTCGTGAGTCCTTGTCAACCTCTGTGAAGTGGTTCACACATGTCGCTAGATGGAACACAACATCGTTATAGCACAAGATCACCAGGAATAGCAATTGCTATGCCACGTGAATCTAACACACAGTGGCAAAAGATGACAGAATGAGTTATCACTTGAAAAGGAGCCACTATTGATGACCAATCATGGCGACAGATGACGACAATTTGCTGGGTGTGTCCATACTCAATCGTGTGTACACTATTACTACGACTCATGGCAAAGTTCATTATGCATACTTGTTCTTGAAAGTCCACCATAGATTTCAGAATCCGCCATACACTATCAAAGATATCCCAATCCTGACTAACACAATTGTAGTCTGTTTGACCCTGGGATGTGGTGGCTTGATGGCCTGCTTCAGAAGCTATCCCTTTCCTAATTTTCATAGAGGTAACTATGAACCTAGCATATGGGATTTTCAAAGGCTAGCCTTCAAAGATATCTCTCTCCCGTCTTATATAATCATAGTGTTCAGCTATTAATAGTAACTACTCACGGGTGTTCACTCAAAAGCATATATCGTCCTCTATCTGTACAAACGCTTGCATAGGATAACAGGCCCAACACAAGCAGTCCATAAGTGAGATATCTAAATGATGCAGTTGACATTAGGTTCCTAGTAAATACCAAATGCCTTACAGCAAATGGGCATAAATGTGGTTAGATGAGTCAAGGAGTGGTAATTCATTAATAACATTAGATGACATCGGAAATATTTAATCTTTTCAGAGCACAAGAAAACCGACCACACACACTATAGGTGGGAATTTATAACCAAATAATTAGAAGATGACAAGAAGACGCATTCAAAAGCATTAAACAATAATAATATCTTAGCCTAATTATAAGAGTCTCTCAAAATGGTGAGGAAGACGAATATACATGTAAAGGCCAAAGGGTTTGGAGAAATTGAAAAATGCCAATCTAGACAAGAAAGGTGTAATCGAATTTCAATGGCCATAAAAACGGGCAGAACCACAGGGTAGGACTGACGTCAATCTATGGTAAGATATCAAATAGCTAACACACAGCGTACGTGTCTATACTGTATAAAAGGTGAGATAGAACACTGTGGTAGGATGAATCAAACAGTGATATTCTTAAATACCAGCTTGTATGACATCGGCATATTTCAATTCCCTTTGCAGCACAGTCTAACACACACAAAGAAAACCTGACCGTGCAACATCCGAGCTGACAATAGCATCTAGTGCTTTATGACTTAGATTTCTAGATTAGTAGATTTTATTTTTGAGTTTTAGAAACTTGATCCTATACTTTCAATAGATTACTTCACTGAAATCAATTTAGTCCTTGTATGAATAAAAAATGGGATCCCCTTCCCCTTACCTGGACGTGCCTAAAGTGATGCAGTACCTGGTGTGGTATACACAGACAGACAGGGGTGTCCACCTTGGTGTTAGCCTAAGTAACAGAGGACACACAACCTGGTACCTTGTTGATGTATTATGGTGGATGTGTGTCTGAGTCAGCCCTTTACCCTCCAATACCCTCCTGCCCACCATCTCCCCAACTCCCAAATAGACCCAAGCACGTGATTCTATACTTTCGATTCCCTGTTCTTGATTTTATACAGTCATTGTTTTTTCCTTCTTTTCGAGTTTGTGAGCATGTGTATATCCATAAGTGATGATTGAATACAGTTATATAATTATAGATGCAGAAAGCGATTTTATGATAACCAAAATAATCCTATAAAGAATAACGTGGCAAGAAGATCGTAAATGAATGAGCAATTTGGGATGAATTTCCTCCACAAAAATCAAAAGACAGGGATATCAAGCCCGGTCAGACTTTTATGCCCCTGCAACGTCATTTCTTCTGAACCCCTTGCAACGTCATTTTCACATTTTGAAGACGATACGGCGGTCATTTCATTATACTTTTCCTGAGAATTATTGCTGCGAATTCTAAAAGGCCACGGTGGAGTCCATCCTATAGAGCCACCCATGCACAGCATCAGCAGGAAATGATGCTATTATTAAAGGTGAATCGAGTGGTTACAGGTGAATGTGTATGATGTGGGTGCTGCCTGTCACAGAGTCCAGCTGGAAACAGGTGGACGTGTGGAGCCACCTGCCTCTCTCTTACTCTCTACTCATAGACCCCTGCTGTCAAACCCTTGTTAACCATGTATATGAGTGGATGCCCATGGCCAGGGGGTTCATGAAGACTAAATCAGCATTACAAGACTTTATTTTCCTGAGAGGCCTTATGGAAAGATTCATTCAACTCAATAACTCTCAAGATGTCAGTTTTCATGGCACTCGCTGTAAAACCACATAATATCATTAATGCGCTTGATTAAAATCACTTATGACAATATTATCGAAAATTCCCCTATCATCACCAAATTTCATGTCCACTGTATATAGTGCATTAGTGCATTGGCCCATTGGAAAGCATTATGCTGACCACTGTTTTGACCATCAGACACATATTTTCCTTCTGAATTTGTACCCATCACACAATAATTCTCTTTCATTTGAAAGCCCCCTAATTGTCGCCATGGCAACTAGTTCAATACAGCCCTTCTTTGACTAGGTGGGTGTCAAAATGGCCAGCTATTTACAATTCCATTGTGTGACTTTAGACCACAGTCTACTGTTCGTACTTTTCACGCTAAGAGGAAAGTGACAAAGCCAAGGATGGAGTGTGTGCTCTGGATATTTATCTTCGCACTTTATCAAATTCTGAGGAATTACTCGCACGTCCGTGCTATTGACACCCGACAGGATTCATCAGACTTCCACCACTTACTCTGTATGACTAGTTGAACTGACTTTGGCTGACACAGCAAGGAAAGGGTCCAAAGGCAAATACAGTATCAAACAGAGTCAGAAGCAACTTGTTGGCTATGTCAGTTATTGGAGCTGACAGGATGACAACCTTTACTGTTATATGATCAATGTAAAAAAGAAGGGAGAAAAGTTGAGATATACCCGAGAGCCCAAGTTAACGCCACAATCTAATTTTATGTAGACTCAGTCTGCCAACAATGCATTCTGGTTGGTTGAAGCTTATAGCGTAGATTTAAAAACCTCTGTAGGGAAGCCTTAAGGCTTGACTCAAGCTGCTCATGAGCTATGGCTTTTAGGCGATGTCAGAGGTCTATAACAGCTGGCTGATGGGCTCTCCATGAGCTCAGGGTGTGGGGATTTATATAGTAATAATAAGCTAATGGATAAGGAAGTGAACTAGTACGACTGAATTACACACAAATGATATGGCGCTGGAACTTTCTAGCCTATTTATAAGACAGTGACCATCGTCTGGCAGGTGGATGCAGGGTTGTAAAGGGATGCCATTCTTCCCCAGACAAATATTGCCACCTCTTGACAAACTTTACCATGGAGACTGATGTTTTCTGTGAGACACGGGTTATTGATGTATTCCCTAGGTATAGCCACTTTTGTCCATCCATCTATCTCTTTGCCCATTATCTTATCACTCCCCTACACGTGCCCCCTTTTTTCTTGTTACATTCCTTTTTACATGACTCTACCTCCATCTTTCGTTTTGAATGCATTGACATCAGACTTCTGTCAGTCTGTATGTTTGTTGGGCTGTCTGACAGGCTGTCTGTCGGTCTGTCTGTCTGTGTCTGTGTCTGTCTGTCTGTCTGTCTATTTCTCTCTCTCTCTCTCTCTCTCTCTCTCTCTCTCTCTCTCTCTCTCTCACGTCCACCCCCTCTCACCCCTCCCTCATACCCCAATCTTCCTTGTGTGTATTGCTACTCTCAGCATGTACAAGATTTACTACATGATTCTCTATCTTCATCTACCATGACGGCTTCTGAGGGCTCCCAACCCCTACTCTTTCACCACTCTCACCACATCTAGAGGTCACTGCTTACATTGACCACTGTTCGCTTTTCTTCCTCCTTTGTCTACACCTAAAACCTAATTCCTGCTTCATCAGGTTTACTATACCAACTGATCTAAATAGTACACATGTATTGTTTTGATTATAACACCCAAATGACCCAAGAATGCACCTCAAGTAAAATTATAAACTGCTAGCCAGATAAAGTGACAATAGCTGTGATTGCTTCAGTCAGAAGTAGGCTTACCAGGGGTGGACAAGTCTTATGTGTCTACCGATATACCCGTCACACAATCCAGGAAATCGCAGTCAGAACTGGAATAACGTTTCCCTCAGAGAGCCCAGAGAGTTATTTCATTCCTGCATTTCTCTATTTCTTATTCAGTGTTACATACATCATCATATCTTGATGTACATACTTAAACTACTTCAAATAATACCTCTCTCCTATACCACCAAACTACCCGTTGACTTCGATCAGTTTCTATTCCACCTTCCCCATCTCCACATCACCCATGTTGACTTTCCTCTTGACTCTGCACACGTGATGCTCTTGTCGTTTCGACCCTTGGAAAAAAACAACAAAAACCGGACCTAACACTCTTAATTCAAAGAACAAACATTTCTCCTTCCCTTTTCTGCAACCCTGCGTCGCGGTCAAATCTCACGTTAGAATGAGACTTCATGTCTAGACGAGATCTGGCAGTGCAGGTCGTTAGTATTTAAGGGGAGGAGAGTGGATGGGCTGCGTCTAAAATGTCAGAATCCCAGCATCCCTATGGGATGAGAACCTTGGTCACATCGGGGTTGGTAATTTCACGCCTTATGCCTCAAATTAGCGCATAGAAGAATTCAAGCAAATCCATGGGTGTTTAAAAACAAGACTGTGAGGTATTGGTGATTGCTAAACCTCCCTAATAGTATTGGGATGTGAATTTAACACAGCCAATACCTTGTAGTATAGATATGTGAATTTGGCACAGACAGTAGCTAGCAGGAAAGAAATGTGAATTTAACACAGACGGTAGTTAGTAAAGGGATGTTAATTTGACACAGACAGCTGTGAGTAGTATAGCATTGTGAATTTGACACAGTCGGTGGTTAGTAGTATAGGGATGTGAATTTGACACAAGCAGCTGTGAGTAGTATAGCACTGTGAATTTGACACAGGCAGCTGTGAGTAGTATAGCATTGTGAATTTGACACAGTCGGTGGTTAGTAGTATAGGGATGTGAATTTGACACAAGCAGCTGTGAGTAGTATAGCATTGTGAATTTGACACAGGCAGCTGTGAGTAGTATAGCATTGTGAACTTGACACAGGCAGATGTGAGTAGTATAGCATTGTGAACTTGACACAGGCAGATGTGAGTAGTATAGCATTGTGAACTTGACACAGGCAGCTGTGAGTAGTATAGCATTGTGAACCTGACACAGGCAGCTGTGAGTAGTATAGCATTGTGAATTTGATACATGGACAAGAAAGCTATATCTGATGCATCTGAAGATAAAAATTGGGGTTCAGAGTCGCAAATTTGAATTCGGACAGATCAATAGGAGTTGTCAATAGTTGAATGGCCTGCATGGTCTCATTTAAACACATGTACACACTGGGAGCTGAAATGCTGCAATGCTCTGTATTTTACTTCTGTCCCCTAGTATTCAAAGCCAATTGCCCCCAAAACCTTTGAATTTACCTCTTCCGTAGTAACCTCCTGGCCACTGTGTCTGACAGGATACAAAAATTGTACATTGGTCACGACCCTTTCAGATCGAGACACTCACATTTTTCTCCGGATTATTAAAAAAATTAAAGAGGTCCATATATGTAGTTTATGGCCATAACAGGGTGTATAGCATGTGTGTATTAGTCCCCCCTGGGGCGTGTAGAATCAGGGCCTGGTCAGTATCATAAAAGGTAGGACTAGCACAGGCAGAGATCCAGTGAAAAAAAAACTCCAAATCGTTTCACATTGAAATACATGTATCTGATTTGGTGCAAAATCACTTTGCATTTACATAGAAAAAAATCTTCAATCTACTAATAATCGGATTTTACATCATAGGTTACTTTCCAGCCAGGAAACTACAGAGGATATGTCCACTGGCAAGTCTTTGTATGTCTACGGTAGGATTTATGGATGGGTCTGCTTTATATGCTGTATTGATCCCCATCTCTGAGAGGGCTAGGGGTGTAGGGCCATGTGGCCTACCCTGTCTAACGCTGGTATAAACCTGATAGACTACAGTGATCCCAATCTGATTATATCACTTTTAAATCTGGTTAAGGGAGTGAGTGCTTTGACAGTGTTAAAAATGATCTGACTCAGAGGATTGTGCAATTTACTGTTGTGGTGTCTAAAAAGCGTTCTTCATTACGCTGGAGGCATTTTCCACTATTGTACCACTTCAAACCACACTTAGAGACAATATGACAAAAAAGACGAATCCCCTCTTCTAACCCAGTTATTTAAAAAATGATTCACTTCTAACTGTTTACACCATCACTATAAAGTTGTTATAAAGGTTAGCATTGCTTCTGCCTGAGACCTTTATTCTAATCAATACCAAGCGCTATTAGTTTTCTTTTGATGTGACGAGGAGGAAAGAAGACCAATAGATTTCCACTTCCCCCCAATTTACACCCAATTGGTACCCAATCGATTTATCTTATCCACATACTAGCTACAAACTGACTCACGTGGGTGCTACAGAAATAGGTCCCACAGAGTGACAGCTTAGGAGCTTGCCAACGAGAAGAGGGTTGTACTACTACTCATGATTAGTTATACTATGAAAAGAGTTAACTTAATGAATATCAAGACTAGACCTGTCCAGAGAATTGTTTTAAAGGTGCATGACTGTATGCTCTTTTTTCTCTTTTCTAACTCTGTGCAAGGGTGTGTAATAGTGCCGCAAACTACCACCCCCTCCCCCTCAGGACATTTAAAAAAAAGGCATTTTCGGTGTGGGTTATGTGACATTCAATTTTGAAATAATGGAGACATAACATGCATCAACTGTATTAGAAGGCTTTAAATGACCTTTTAATCATAAGGAAATCATAATTCTATATCGTCAGCTTTTATGCATTAGCCACCTTAACCTAAGAAATTGAGCCTGGTGTGGAGGGCATTATCCCACAATCATGCCCAGCCCGAGGGCATGGCCAGGTCAGGCTGCGCAGCAGCCCCTGGCCATGCCCAAGGGCTGGGCATGATTGTGGGATAATGCCTGACATACCAGGCTCAATTTCGGTTCTACCATAGGTTATTTTGAGTATATTAACTTGAATTATCGTTAGTATGACATCATTGGTCCGAGAGGGCATTATCCTCAGGGCATTATCCCAGGATTAAGCCCTGCTAGCCTCGTTTTGGTTAACATTGAACTCTATGGGATCAAGATGCCCTCTGTTCCTGCCTATGGTAGAACCAGTGTTTTAAATCCCTAATTGGCGGTAATATGATCCTCATTAGGTATGGGCTACTATTTGATAGGTAATTGTATCTCTTAATCAATATCTTTCATGGTTATCAACCATTGAATACACCCTGGTTTATCGTCCTAACATGGATTTGATGTGAACGCTTGACTGTATATATTATGAGAACAGTAGTGCTAAAACTATTATCGGCCAATGGAAGTCATGTGCTTAGTTTGTAACCTATTAGATTTAATATCATGATAGAAACATCGTCTCTTTTGTTGACCAGGTATGTCCAAAACACATCATTACCCACTTGGCAAAAAACGTTTTTCAACGTTTTTCAACCAATTTTCAACCAAAATACAATGGGGGAAACCAATAAAAACCTTTTTTAATGTAAAAAAAACAACAAAAAACGTTTTTATGCCAAGTGGGTAATCTCAACCCCTTTCTTGGGCAGAGGAGCACCTTAGATATGTGCCTAAAATAGGGTGCCTGACCTGCTTGCTCATTCTTTAATCAATGGTCAGGAAAATGGGATGACACATGTTCGTGTCTGTTTTTGCAGGTCACCATTCCACTTTTTGGACTTGGTGGATTATAGTTTTGATTGGGGGGGGGGGTTAGATGACGACCTGCTACGCCTGTAAAAAAGGTGTCAGGAAGCATACCACAATGTTGCATGTTGCTATTCACCTGTATATTTCCCTTCATGCCATACAGAAAATGTTTGGTTTGATAGAGGAGGTAGGGAAGAGTATAACACCTAGATAGAATTTCTATGATTATGTTCTCCTGTACAGTTGAAAATGTTTTCAAAGAATGAGACTGATTCCATGGGCTTAGAGGCAGACATGCACCATGATATACCGCATATAAGGCGGACCCTATGCATTAGGAGCTCTATTGACTCATGATGACTTGTCAGTAGATTTAGAGAGCGTGTGGCAGGTAAAGGATTGTTCAGCCCATGACAGGTATGTATGTGAATAGCCAAGACTTATTCTTTCATAGTGTCTTTTCAAGGTCCCCTTCTATAGAAACAATAAACACAATACTGTTTCCAAGAATGGCCTTACAGTTTTCTCAGAAACCTTTGATATTTATGAGGTTTTCTGTGGTTGTAATCAGATTTGTGGAGAGATATATTTAGTTGACAGGAAAGTATCTTTGGGTGACGTGAAGCTTTATCTCCAGTCCCAGTCCAGGTAATTCAATTCCCCTGTGTGATACTTTGTACACGAAATGACCAATCTCTACACTCTGTCTGATACATAAACTGACATGTAATCAAGGTGTGCTCTAAGCTGCCTGATCTATGGGAAACCAACCAGCAGCCTGGCATTGCCTGTAATAGTAAGATAACCCTCAGAAAAATTGCTCCAGGCACAATGGCAGCATTAGTTCACAAGTTCAACCTTCAAGGACAATGCAGCAGTATATAGTAGGTATAGCAATAATGGCAACATGCGAAGGGCCAGCATGAAGGCCGCATCATGCTGGCCCTTCGCAAGTGTCCAAATAAATACACTAAAATCAACAATGTAGCCCATATATACAGCACTAGCCCATAAAATCAATACAGTTTCTGTTTGGTAACCTTCGCACCTCCTTTGTATGAAGGTGGCTCTCAAGACATTGAATCAAACTCAATAGGTGGTCCAAAACTCTAAAAAGTGGCAAAAGGGTCTTTTTGTGTACAGCGACTTCAGTAAAAGGCTTAATGCTATATTGTTGTTACTTGAGCGTTGGTGTTTATTCCTAGAATGAACCAGAAGGTCTTATTGTTTGTGATGACAGTTGAAGAGAGATATGGGTAGCCTCTAAGAAATGTTATACTCAATGATGTGTGGGTGGACAGCATTGGTTTCTCCTTCCTGTCTTAGGCGGTTTTAGGCTCGTCCTTTAGCACTGATATAGGGAACACTTATTCCCGATTGTTACTATAAATATAGCATATGTTCAGTGTAAGCAGAGAGGCTATCTCAGAAATAACTTGCACTGTGGGGGTGGTTGGTCCCTGAAGCAGGGTTTCAGAGCTGTAGTAATTCACTCTTACGTCCACTTGGGGTCTCATACAGTATGCCTTTATAATTAGCATCATTCTGTAAGTAGCCCCCGTTGGCACACGGGGTTTCTTGGAGAGGGTTGTTAAGCTCGCGAAGCACTTTCCATACACAATATCCACTAAAGCCCATGTCTTGCAAATGTTAAGCTACTGTCAATTCAGTATGTCCTGTTACACGAGGTTGTTACAAGGTTTCTAAGGTATCTTTTTTGTTTGACTGCCAAACTCACCCCATCATACTGATAAGGAAAGATGTCTGGGGCCTGCCAGCAGACAACACTGTTAGTAGAAGCCAGGGTTATTTTACAGCAAAAACCCTTGGCAACTTTGGTTCCAATACATTTTGCTGTAAATCTACAGCAGGTGAGTTGCTGTAATTCTATAACACAATCCACAGTAATCATAGTGTAACAACCACTATAACCATACATCAAGATCATTCTGAGGTTCCAATGACTATTGCTGTAAATTTACAGAATAGGAGTGTAGAATAACAGTAAGAGGTGCTGTTAATCTACAGGAACTGTATTGTATAATACACTGCAAAAATGGTGTTTAGATCCTAAACACAATTCTAAACATATTCTTGCAACGTTTTTGTAATCACATTAATTTCCTAAACATGTTTAGCCAAACAATGTGCTTAGCTCAGGTATTTAGAAATGTAGGTGTTTAGGTTTTAAATTTGTGTTTAGATACCTATGAAATTTTGTGCTTAGATGTTTATGAATTTTTGTGTTTAGATGTCTATGTGATTTGTTAGGGTTAGGATTTGCAGACATGTATGCATTGAAAAAATAAAGGAATATCTTTTGTTTGCTTTCTCATTTACTGGGGGGACATCAGCAGGTATTCATCTACATGTCAAAGTCTCCAAAGATGTCAGCCACAGCTACACGTATACACATGTATGTACACTCTATAAGAGACTTGAAAAAGTACAGCAGCTTGGCAGCAAGGACATTGCTTTATCCATTCCAAAATAACATGAAAAAGGTGTAAGTCATGGAGCATATTGACTATTTTATGGCAATGATGCTGGTGTAAGGAGAATCTAGTCAATTTTCTATTGCTGTTCCTATTATCATGACATTCAATAAACATGGGATTTGGGGACACTTGTCACAACAATTGATTACAATTGTGTACAGATAGTCCATTCAAAGGTAGTGCTGCTACCTGGTGTGGATTCGACATCCAAGCATCTAAACATATTGATGTTCAAATCTAAACACCTATTATTCAGCTGTTTAAACTCTAAACATCTAAACATGTTTAGCAAAAATGTTTATGTAGTTAGAACAAAAGTGTTCATTTCCTAAATGTTTAGTTCATGAGACATCTAACTGACCTATATGTTTAGATTCTAAACATGTTTAGACCTAAACATGTTTAAAATCTAAACACCATTTTTGCAGTGTATGTATAGGCACTGCTATTATACTCTACCAGTGGGCTGATACAATCCTCATAATATTTTTTTATGCATGCACTGTGTGCATGCATTTATACTATGAACCATGTATGCTTGATGAAGACAAGAATGTCTCCAATCCCAGTGAAGTGCAATCACTGAGCAGGAGAAGTGAGAGAAGTACACACCCATCTCTCCCAAACAATTTCATGGTCAGTCAGTTTTAACATGGGACTAACCTAAAGGCAGGAAGGCCTATGTTAGCTTCAAGCTGCTTGAATTTTATCTCACCTCGTGCCTTCCTTACGGCCAACACTCAAGGGTGAGAGGTCCCCCGGGTTGTATCCACACCGAAGTGAGATTACCCTTCTGGCGTATTTGCCCGGACCCTAGTCTAGTGGGGAGGGGGGCAGATGGTGACCGAATCTATGGGAAGATAGAAAGCATGCCCCTACACATTTACCGAGGCAATGGTTCTTTAACATCCGTCACTACATAGGCATAGTGAGAGATGGACAGGCCTGTTTTAAGTCATTTGTCTGCCATGACCGCCGAGAGACTTTTCAACACCGCCTAGCCAGAGCAGGGAGGAACTCTAACGACACCTTATGGCAACGTTTGGAACCACCACTGTGCCCCAGCCGGGCCGGGAACTGAACCCATGACCTAACGGCCCGTGAGCGGACGCGCTACCGACTGTGCCACGCCTCCCGGCTAGCTTCAAGTTCAGAGTCCATGCACTTGTTCAGAGTCCATGCACTTGTATGTACAATTTAGACACAGGTGTGGTGTCTTTGGTGTATAATACTGGTTGTTCCTAGTTTCTTCTCAGATAACCTTATACATTATTTATTGTGCACAATGTTAGATTGACCCAATGAAGTTATCATTGTATTACAATTAATTGATAAGCTCTAGGGACATTGTTTGATTGAGGTGGCAATATAAGCATATACATTCTTTACAAATGGTGGATACTCCTGCCCCCAGGTAGCAGAACCTGTAGCTACAGGTAAGGTTATTTTGTTGAAGCCTTTGTGGGTCACTCTGGTGCAGAGTGACTGGCTGGCCTAGCTAGGGTATATGAGAGTAATTATACAGGGCAACTCACTGTACACATGTGTCTACAGGTAGAGGCTTGTCACTAAACAGTGACACTCAGTGTATTTCAGAATACTGCACTTTCCCCTGTTGATTTACATTGAACGATCCTGTTATATAACCCCTTTACAGTGAATGTATAGCTGTTCAGTAGAAATTCATTGTGGAGCCCCAATATATGATTGCAATTTCCAGTTATTCTATTTGAAAATATCCTGTACGTAGATGAAAAAAAATAGTCCAATCAGTATACAAATAGTCAAATTGGAATCATATCGATGATATGAGAGTTCAATCTCAAGTCAAAGTACATCATACCAGATTCTGATGATGTACAGTACATTAAAGGTGGGTAATGCACAATAGACTACTGATGCCTATCTGCAGTTGATGTTACATACTAACTACCTTTATCACCGTTCTGTTTCCTATATAGATCTATAGAGAGTCGTGCAATCATAGCACTGCAGGGATGTCTGTAGAGAAAGAACATGGCCAGTGCTCCTGAACTCGGTCCTACCTTCCCAACAGACCCCCTCCCCCCACTACCCTATGTCCTCAGACTCTTAGACTTGGCCTACTTCCAAACGAACAGAGAACGGTGCTGATGGTGAAGCGGTTGGGGGAACAATGGAATCATTGCCTGGTCAAATGCATTTCCTGATTAGATAAGGAGATGATGAGAACCCCTGCTGCTCCCATCAGGCCTGTAGTATCAGGTCACACTGCCATGTTTTAAGGTACATCCACTGGGGGCTGTTGCGAAAAGATTTGGGTTCAAATTCTCACTGTAGCTATTTGATCTTCCAATTCTCCGCTCTTCCCCGCCCTGAGAATTGACTTCCATAGAATTGGTTCCTATTTGAGAATTACACCCCGACTCCGGACCACTCACATACCACTCCTCTGACCGATTCTCTTTTCGCAACACACAAGGGAATCAATTCCCTGAGGTGAGTGAGTTCCATTTTGGGAATAGCACTTCCGACAGAACCAATTCCAAATCTTTTTGCAATGGCCTCCTGGTTCTCAGGTTGGTGCCTTGGGGAAGAACAACTGTGAGGCGGGTCAGGAGTTTCCTTTCAAAAATATGCTATGAATACAGGAGGGTGTTGCTCCTATGGTAAAAGGAAGAGCTGTCTATAAATGCCCTCATTTCCAGTCCTTTCTTTTCATGTCGCTATAACTTGTCCCTTTTGTTGCTCAAAAGTGGTCATTCAAGTATGGTGCTAAAAAAGGGGAATTTGAGTAGGTACCTAGTTGGGAAAAGTCAGTCAGTATAATAAACTATAGAGCATGTGACATGAGTAGGTACCAGGTAGTGCAGCTCTCTCTATTTTAAACAAGGCAGGTGACTTTTCAGACTAATGTGGGGAGTGCAAGTTGAATGGTAAAGCAGTGCATAGCTTGTTTAGAAAAGAGGGCACATATTCACAGCTCTTTTTACAATAGGAGCAACACCCTC
Source organism: Acholoe squamosa (assembly GCA_949317995.1). NCBI lineage: Eukaryota > Metazoa > Annelida > Polychaeta > Phyllodocida > Polynoidae > Acholoe > Acholoe squamosa. The sequence continues at coordinate 38,610,083 of OX439049.1, forward strand.
CAGATGCCTTTACCTTACACAGGTAGGGAAGGCAGTGCAAGGACACCTAGGTCTATTGTTAATCACAATTGTCTTGTGTAATTGACCAAAAGTGGAGCTCCTGCAATGCAGTCGTGCACGGTCCATCTTGCAAGACTTGGTCACCTATATACTATTGTAGAATGTTAAGAAATTTGTATTTACAGATATAGCCTGTAGATTCGAAACCCAAATCCAGGAAAGAAAGGGGAGCTAGTGAACTGTTTTACGATTTATGTGAGCTAATTTTTAAGTACCATCGGGTGAATGCAAAAATAAGAGTTGTCTTGAACCTGCAGCTGTGAATACTCTTGGCAAGACAAAAATATACTTAAATCCTTAGTATATACGCCCTTTAGTTATCTGCATATGTACCACCTTGGTGAATATGTATACTGTAGAGTGTAGATTCCAAACATTTACCAACTAATGGATTTTCCATTACAGCTTTTGAACATTTTGCTTTGAACAAGGACATAGCAGGACTGAAGGTAAATCAATCTGTGAATATCGCATTGTTATAGGTAACCCGATAAATGTCTGTAAATCTTGTTAGGATTAACACATTATCAGATTAGACAGTGTAAGCGCCATGTTTGCTGAACTCGTCTATCACTTAGGCACACAGTGTCTACACATCTAACACGATGTCGGAGCCTAACAATAAGTTACCCTCTATTGACACCAATACTTTTGAATTGTCTGGAGGTTGATTCATAAAAATTCGACATGTATCTGCTTGACCATGTAACTGGTAAGACATGGATTGTTTTCAGTATGAATTTTGGATTCTAAAAAGTTTATGTTCACTGAATAATTCTGAGCACATTCAACATTCATTGAACATGAATCCCAATACATAGTGAGGCCAATTATAGATGGTGTAAATTTTACATCTTCAGTAAAATGTTGAATAAAAAGTATCGAACTGTGACCATGAATTTCATATTTATACTGTAACTGAACACCATGGGAAAGAGGGGAATCCCTTGTTGTTACCCTGTTACCAAGGGTTTCCATTAGGTTTCTAATAGGCCGGGGGCTGATAGGGCCCACCATGCACCCCCCCCACATCCCAACGCGACGGGTATTTTTTCGATCCTTAGGGTCCCCTGAACAAGATTCAAGATGTTAACACTGATTATCTTGGGATGCACTACCGGTTTTTGCTCATTATCCATGTGCGGGGTCAGACCACTCTAATACTAGCTTACCTTGTCTGGATCCTGAAGCTGTTGGTCTTGTTGGAAAGAGGACATAATGAGCTTTTCATTAAGCCCTAATATCTGTTTTTAAGTTCAGATTTGAGTGTACCAGACGGTCGGGAAGACCATACAAGCTAGGCAGCAGTCTAAAACGATAAGCAGAAAATAAAACGTGAATCTACGTGGTACATTTATCTGCTGCGAACAGCATTTCCTTAAACCCACTATAACCACTGGTGCCAGATGTGGTCACCTTCATAACATTTAAAGAATCTATTGAAGTATTCAGTTGTGATTATATAAAAAAACAGTCATCCGATATCATCAAGTCCATACCGAAGACAGAGTCTTCAGTCCTTCATGGGCAACATCAGACCTTCAATCTGCCTTCAAGCTTCCAATTTGGGACTAAGGTTGTTCATCACATGTCATAGAGTAAGAGAGTCTAGTACCTACATAAATCTTGCAGGATCAGTGGCAAAATAGCTGAACAAACTGAGTTACTTAAGTTCTCGCTATAGATGGCGTGGGGGAACTACTCCCAAGTACCATGTGACTCATGGGCGTGTACTAGTTACTTAGTTGAGTCTGCATAGTTGTTATCTGTAAACTAAGGAGAGGGTGTGACACTCTAGGACTGATGCTGCCCTCTGGCAGCTCTATTTCTATGCATAGCCATTGGTGACAGAGGTGAGGGGGGACTTTGGCAAAGTCCCCCCTCACCTCTGTCGACAATGGCTATATGTATAGGAAATAGTTCAAAGGGTATCTGCCAGAGGGCAGCAAATGTCCTTGAGTGGCCAACCCTCTCTTAGTATATGGATAACACATACACAGACTCAACTTGGTATTAAACTAGTACACGCCCATGATGTGACTAGTGCATACAAAGCCTTGAGCAATCTTGGTAACTGAGACAACGGACATGAGATCAGTTACCACCAATATCGGAAGGTATGATAACTTGATAGAGGTAAGAAAGCAGAGGTAAATATAATTCAGTTCTTACAGCTACCAATACTAGTGCATGTATGCATCAGAGCAGATCATATGCTATGTTCAACAAGAAGTGTACCGGATATCAGTTTTTTTTTCATCATTCCAGTGGAACAATTCATGATAAGGGAGTGGTCATTATTTATCAACAGGAGGGGGGGTGGTGGGTTTTCGCGCAGACGTGCAAAAATTTTTTACAACCCCCCTCGATGGCAGTAAAAAGTTTTTGCGCCCCACCCCGCGCTGGAGGCGCGGAGAGTTTTCGCGCCCCCTCTTTGATCTATAGTAGCGCGCAGGCTTCTTTGCTAAGAAGAGGGTAAATTTACCCCTCAAACCCACCATCCCCCTGTTGATAATAAATGACCACTCCCTAAGGCTGATTGACAAGCTAGTATGTCAGAAGTCCTCAAAGACATGCTATAGAGGTTAAGATCACGACGTGTACAGCAACGTGCACGTCTCGAGTAGTAAGCAATGATAGGCTAGACATTGCCGTACATGCATGCTACAAGTGGGCAAAACCTCGCTTTGTTAAGAAATGGCAGGAGTACCTGCAATGCAAGCCCAATGTATTACATACAAAAGTTGGGAATGGGCACAAAATTAGAGTGCGATGCTGTGGTGGGAGTAGTGTCAGGGTAGATCGTTGGTAATCAAATGGTAAGGTGGAGTATACACTTGATGAAGGAGGGATTGTTCTGTAATTTCAAAAAGTACACCTGGAGGGCAAGGAGTGCAAGGCTTGATTTATTGCACCTACAAATGTGACTGACCCTGCACATAGGATGTTTGCATGTAGCATTGCAGTAATTATAGCTGTATCTCTGTTTCTTTATTCTTCTGCTTACCTGATCCAAGAGAGAAAGACCAATAGAAAAAAATACTCTGTGGGTATCACGGGTGGAAAACTAGTCTCAACCACATGCTCAGTGTAGTCCCCTCTAGTAGTATAGACAGGGTCTGACAGTCAGCAAAGTCCCCAGTCTCCCCTGTGATTACACAACCCACCCAATGCATGTGGTTGAGACCAGTTTTCCGCCCATGGTGGGGATTGAACTTTAGATTGGAAGCCATTTATTGAAACCTTCAAACCTGAAATAGGTAAGCTTTAGAAGGATGGATGGTTGACAATTGTGAAGGCGCATTATTTGATGCTAGCTCTAGAACAAAGCCAGTCTGACCACCCACCACCTGGGCAGTCCAACACCTCCAGCACCTAACCTCACACCCCTCCCACATCGCCCAGCCCTCCTGTGGGGTACACGACAGACCACAAGTCAATACGGCTGTAAATTGGACGCTGACGACGTTCAGTGTCAGCAGCCTCTTTCTGGAGTCTGGGCATGCTCGGTGAGGCGTGTCCCAAGGGGGGCCCACTGGGAGGTCATCACAGGACAGTCCCCTCTTAACCGTATAAGGGCCGCTAATGCAGCAGCCTTCTCACTAGGACTTCATTGGTGCATTATACCGACCCTCAAGGACTGTCACAGCCCCATAGTGTCAGCACGAGTCACTCGAGTTACTCGCCAGGACTGCATTCATGCATCACAACAGTTGTGTAGAAAAGGCATGACACACTCTTGCAGTGACAGACCTTTAAGGGCTGTTATATATTCCTCACAATATACGAACGGCCATCTGAAAAGGCAGTATCTAGATAGGTTTAAAAAATGTATGCTTCAGCTTGCATGGTGGAAGATCAAGGGTATTTCAAGCCTAAAATTGTTTACTCCGAATCTGTATCAATGACTCATGACACACGGATGGCTCAATCAACTCAAACATGGGCCAAATTATGTTTCAAATCGAAGGGAAATGAATTAAAAAAACCTATTCCGTCCTGCTCAGTTGGGTTGGGTGACCTGAGGAGCTTATAGTAATGTAATATAATGATGATTATGGATGCTCAAGTGGACCTGCCTCATGCTTTTATCTAGGCCCTAAAGTCAAAGAGTGCATCCATAATCATCACATATTGCGTTCATACCATGGTCTGCATCTTAAGGATGCATCAGAATGTATTCTGCATTTGCTGACACACAAATATATATGGTATCCTTAGGGTCCCAGATATAAGACTCATCTAACCCAACATCATCATCTGGCTCTGTGGCCTCATGCATATGGTGTAGCACTTTGGATCAGAAGATTGCTGTCAAAGCTATCTCTATAGGTATACCTGAGCTGCTGTAACATATGAAAATAGTATTGGAAAAGAACACTGTCTATGTTCAAGTGTCAATTCAGTGCCTATATCTCATAATAAAAACACTCAGATTATCCAGTTTGGGCTCCAAAATTGTTCTGAAATGTGATAAGCGTGGTGTAATCTTAACCAGTATGGCGACAGCTTATCTATACTAGTGTGAATGTATCCCTTCTAAAGCAAAAGTCTGATCACAAAACTGAACAGGCTGCCATGAGCTGTGACCCCTGATGTTAAAGGTCGAATTAATGGTTGATTTTTTGACATAGAGGAACCCAGGCGACTTTTGTCATACACTTGTGACTTGGCCCATATATATGTCAAATGGTCGAGCTCAGCAGGTTTTAACTACTTGTATCCAGTTTGTCTTTGTGTGAAGTATTTTGTTTGAAGTCTATAGAATTATTTATAGCCTGTAACTTGATACCCAAGAGGTAGGCTTGCCCCAATTAATTTGCAATGTACATCAGTCTATAAGGTATTAACTATTATAACACTTGATTGACATGGTGCCTGCAACCGTTACCTTAGGGCAAAGGCTGCGTAGATGTGGGACAGTGCAATATCAGGGAGTTTAAGATATGAACGTGTATGGTACGGCAACTGACCTGCTAGAGAAAGGTTTCCTCACCACATCACCTGTACTTGTACTGCAACTTGTGCTTCTAGACCTTGAAATAGACGTACACATACACACTGATACAAGTAACACAATCTTATATTCTCTACTATCTGCCGGTCACTGACAATTCTCTAGATTCTCTCATTCTCTCACTATCTCTCATTCTCTCTCTCTCTCTCTCGTCCCCCCCTCTCTCTCTCTCTCTCTCTCTCTCTCTCTCTCTCTCTCTCTCTCCTCCCAACATCTGAACACTGCTGCGGGATGGGTAGAACAAGATGCAATATGAGAAGCACATGAATCACACTATTACATTGATAAGCTTTACTAATCAGTTAATCAAAGTCCATCTACTTTTTATATTTAAAGAATACTTAAAGCTTCCTCATGGGAAGATCATAGAAAGCAGTTTTTTTATCCACATCTGCAATGACTACAATAATCACTAATTAGCAACGTAGCGTGATCAGTGACAGACGAGGAAGAGTTTCTTATGGTGGTCATCATGTAATGTCCGCTAACAAACAGTTAATTGGACTATCACAAGCACTCAACATCTCTGTCAGTATCATCTAGGTAAGCTACTACATGAGCTAGCTATCACCAGTAAGAGAGATAATGGAGAGGATGAGGTATATTTTATCAGTCCCTCAAATGAATGGAGTAGAAAGAGGCTTTCAATTATGTGTGAATAGAAACTATCGAGCATTAATTTGGTCATTGTGTGTAAAACATCCCTAGGAATGTTCTTTGAGTGGCAGCAAAATGATGTAGAAATAATTATTATCAAATTCAGGATGTTGAAGGATGTACAAAAATATTCTAAATTAGAGTTTATGACTAGGACGTTTGCCATATTTTAAAAGACAGAGCTGAATGGTAAAAGATTAATGCAAAAGTGACGAAAAAATGTTGTGAAACATGGAGAGCAATTTTGAGTACATTATGCGGATCCAAGGCTCTATATCATATAACTCTCCATCCATTGATGGATGGTGGTTGGAAGACCCAGTAACCTTCAACTCAACATATCGGTATAAAGCGAACAGAAAATGTCAATAGACCCTTATTGCACCACCGATATCAGAGTCCATGACTCCTTCTCGTTACTAGCATGTACCTGGAGATAAGCTGACTTAATATCTAGTTAGGCAGTTATAGTTAGGTGGATTCATGATGTTGAAAATTGTGGAGAGGTGAGTGGCGTATATATATATTTACAAAATCTTCCCTACATGATTTTTCGGCAGATTTTACCTGAAATAAAGAGCAAGTTGTTTCCTGTGAACAACCTCTGAGCTTTTCAGTCTAAGGAAGATCTTAAGTCTACAATTTCTATTTAAGCACTGGCCATGCAGAGTGCAGGGCTTTGGCTACTAAGATACCTAAAGCAACTAGACAAGATGTTATGCTCACTATGCAATAGTTGTGTACCCAGTGTCTGCTCTTCTTTCTCTGTTCAGACATAATCTCCGTCCCCATGTCCCATATTACCATCTCCATTGCCCACTTTCTCTAACTCTTCCAATGTCACTCCTCTTACATCCGCCACTCACATCTCTCTTATTCCTCAGTACCCTGACCATATGTGCCCTTGTCGGTGACCTCTTACCCAGCGGCCATCTTTACCCATCATGTCGTGACATTGGCGTCATCTTGCGGCCTCGACTATCAATAGCACTGCTAGTGATCACAGTAGTTGGTAGTGTGTCATGCTGCTATCCAAACTAGCCTCACTCATGTTACAGCTGGAATCTTTGCAAGACTTCATAAATTCTTGTGGTGGACTGGGCAAGCTAGGAAATCAGCTGATATTCAGCGGAAATTTCGGTGTCAAGCCAAGATTTTAGATGCCATCCATCCAGATCTGAGAGAAACTGAGAGAACAACCCCGGGAGACAACAATGGTAAGGATACTGTCCATGCCCATAGGTCTATAGAAGTGGCGAAGCCCATGATAGTATCCTTCAAGATCTTATAGAATCAGAAACATCAATATAACGGAGGGGACATTAAGGAGCAAATCACCTCATCTTTGCTAAATCCAGGTTCTTACTATAACAAAAATCTAACCATATGAATATCATTCGAGGTCAAGAAAAACCGGGGAATCTCATTCCAAGATCGGTCAGGATGTGTCATTGGTATTTCATTTTCAAAGGTCATAAGAAGGTAAAGGCAACATAATAAGCATCATCAGCATCCATCATATGACTTGTTCATAAATATCTGTGCTATACTGCACATGTGCATTTTACCAGCTTACCTGCTCAGGCGATGCTTGCCGCTTTAGCTCATATATTGCAAATGTGGTGTCTTTAAGGGACCTTTCAGTTTCACATAATCTAGTCCTAATAAGTCATATTAGCCCTAATTATGTCAATATACCTACTTCTAGTCTTAGTGGGGGATGACCTTTCAGCCTCCTCCCTCCCACTTTGGCTGCAACCTCGAACTTTAAATCCCATAGGATCCCAAAGGTCTCCACGATTCATCTAGCTACCCCCTGCACATCACACGGCAAGGCAGCGTGAGGTACAGGCATCCTTAAGAAGTGGATTCAACCATGGGCGTGGACTGGTTACCAGATTTAGTCTTGTGTAGGTGTTATCCATATGCTATAGTAAGGGTGAGAAAGTAAAGGGAACAGTGCTGCCCTCTGGTGCCTTTATTTGTTATGCACAGACCTTGATTACAGAGGTTAGTGGTTACTTTGGCAAAGTCACCACTCACCTCCGTAATCAAGGTCTGTGCATAGCAAATAAAGGCACCAGAGGGCAGCACTGTTCCCTTTACTTTCTCACCCTTACTATAGCATATGGATAACACCTACACAAGACTAAATCTGGTAACCAGTCCACGCCCGTGGATTCAACGTTGGGGGATGGGGATGGGAGGGGGGGGGGCACCAATCTTTAAATCTCTCCAAAAATGTCAGTAAGCAGTTTAGGCTCAGCTCAGGGGGTTGTTTATGTAATGTCAAATAAGGAGGATATTTTTCCCAGTGTTGATGGACACATTTTATCGAAGTGTACCTTAATAATTGCTGACGGCACAATATTTTGAAAATACAGTGAGGTCAGAGTCAAAACGTATATATAGGTAAATTCAATTTTACAAAACAAAAGAGAGAAATAGTCAAGGTAATAATATGTGTGATAGAATATGCTGCAGCAGTGACCAAACCTCTTCATTGAGTAAAGAAGGTGCAGAAACGCCTCCTATGTTACTGTATTTTGTGTCTGTCTTCCTGGATGGCGTTTCTTACCATGCTACTATATGAGCTATTCACGTCATATGAGAAGTAGAAATGGATTCAAGGACAATACCCCCTGGATATTAATCCCCGCTCATTAACCTAGAGGGGTTAATGTGCGGGGGTTTAATGACTCTGGGTTAATGTCTGAAGGGGTATTGTCCTGACACCATCCTGGACGACTTGATTCTAGCCTGGTCATACAAAGCAATCAATCGAACCTCCGTAGAGCATAATGTCTTTTCCCAAGCTCCCCTGTCCAAAGTAGAGCATAATAATTTGGTATGATTGCTAGAGGTGTGTTGAATCGTACTGCTTGTGTCTAATCGTCTAATTGTAGAAATGCCCTTCAGATTGGACTATCAAACCTCGATCAAAGTTACGGACAATCAGATTATATGGCAAATAATAATAAGTTGTGGATAATCTAATAGTATGGCGAATGAGTGTGTGCCTTAAACAGAGTAGCAGGTAGGCACAAAATGTGATAAGGTCGAATTCCATGTTGCAATCTATCCCTGGAAAGTTCTTGCAATTTGGGAACTCTGGCAAATAGGGTGTCTTGCCTTTACCAGGTTCGGCGAATATCGACGATTGGCCATCGGTGCACTGACCTACGGTGTTGGTCGATCGTCCCTCGGGAAGCAGTGGCCATATCTCCCACGGTGGCCAACTCTCCAACACCAATTTTTTCTTAACTATTTGTGCAAAGTTTGGTACATTTGTGCAAGATACCACTACTCTCACACGCAACATTGTGGTTTTATCTAACGCTTTACACTTTATGGAGCAAAATGAAGTATGCATTGCTGAGAAAACACCAAAACAGACTGGGCCGGAAAAGGCTTTACACTGGTACCTTTCCAGCCACACATTTCAGCCAGCCATGACTTGCCAGAAACAAGCTCCAGCATAAGTAGGTCACAATCTGGGACACAACACTAGCAACAGCTGTCAGTTACTCCAATGGATCTTCCAAGCTTCTAGACTCAGAATTTGTCGTTGTAGCTGCACTCTCATGAGAGAATCAAGGTAATTGTACTCCACATACGTTATGTGTGCTGAATTTGCTTGTTCTATGAATCCTGATCGTGATCTACTGGGTCTGGGAGGCTAAGAGTGAGACTGCCGGGTGAGACTCAGTCAGAGTAGGGCCTGTTTGAATTTTGAAATTGGGTAGGCTTTACCACAGATGCCAACATTTGATCATGGGTTTCAGGGACAAAAGTGCAAGGAGTCTGTGTGTCATGACCCCCCCCCCCCGAAATCTCCATATAGGCCTATTGAATTGCATTGGTGCATTTTTGTGAATGTTTTGATTGAGTTGAAAAAAAAATCAAATCAATTGCAAGCTAAACCACAGTGCTAATCCCATTAGGTCTACACTATTAAAAGGGGCGGATCCAGTTTTGCCTAAAGGGGAGGGGGGGCAATTGTAAAAAGGCTTGGGGGCATATCCTCCAAAAAATAATTGAAATGTACCAGAAGGCCTCTGACTTGAAATGGTGCATTCTGAGGTATACTATAAAAAATAATTTGCTCAAGAAACTTGTAAAAGTCAATAAAGTGGGGGTTCCATTGCTTAATAATGTATTTTGATAGAAATTTTTGTAGGTAGGAGGCAGGGAGTGGTAATTTAATACTTATCAACGGGGGGGGGGGGTGGATTTTCTTGAATATATGACATACCATAATTCCGGCCCAGTGTCAAGACTATGTGTGAGAACTTATATAGTTATATACTTAAACAGGGCTGGTACATTAATGCACAAATTTATTGAGATGATCTAGATACATGCGATTTGTATTCAGTTCTTCATTACAATCTGTTTACTCATGATAAGAATTCTTTTATTTTATGCAGGTGTTTGAATTCCTAACTCATCTCAACACTTAACTGGACGAGCATCCATGGATTGCTTCCCTGCCTAAATTATGGGAAAGGCAAAGAAGGTAATCTACCTTGAACCATATTTTACGGTTTAAAATGTAGCTATGACATATAAGCAACCCAGAAATTATAGAATTACAAAATGATGGATTATCACATGAATAACGTGAGGATTATCACATGAATAATGTGAAAATTATGTCATGTGTGCGGTGTGTGGTAAATCTGATCATAGAAAAAGTTTTCGGCCGGCAACAATGGTTTTTATCGACCGATGATATACACATGATGAGGTTGTGTGTATTTGTAGGTCTTATACACACGACCAGGTCTTGTGTATCACTACCCTCTATATGCACAACCACTGTTAAGTGACTCATGCCAATGACTTTTACATGACCAAATCATGTGTGTAGCTACAACCCTCTGGGTTGGGTTACCTGAGACAAACAATTTTCTTTTTGGCCATTGTACTAACCTCATGTGATTTCACCCTATCTTTAAGGTACATCCCTACTTTTGGAAAGTTCTGTACGGTGCAACATGTCTGAGAATTAAAGTTACAATAAGTAGTATCTTGTGGTACTATGATAATCTAACTTTAATCCTATCCATTGTAGAGGAGGCACCTAGGCTACTACCATAATCTCCTATGTATACAAGGTGCACCCCACATATCAGATCTAGATACACCTAGAGTTTTAGAATATAGTCAAAACAAAGTTTTAAGACTTATACCCTCTCTCAAAGTCGGGGGTGCACCTTATATGAGGGATGTGGCTTATATGAGAGAATTTAAGATATTAAGACTTAGGGGAGTGTAACACATCAAGAGAGATTATGGTATAATGTGCAGTAGGGTATCGTTTCCATTATGTCATGCCTTCTGTGTCGGCTACTAGAGTGAATCTAACTGATGCTGTGAGGGAAACTCAATGTGTCAGGGAATGATCAGGGAATATCAGTGTTAGCCCTGCTAACCCTGACTTTGCATTGAGGTACAAACTGCACCTGAGTGTTGAAAATGGCAGATTTATTATCATTTTATAGTGCTAAATACTGTAATGATAGTCTCAGTTCTATCTTAATTTATCAGAAATAAGATATCAGCTGGTGTAAAGATGAGATGTGAACTGATAAATATGCATTATATCACATTTCAGGGACGTAAAAGGACAAAATGGTGTGCAACAGAACAGCTTCACAATGGCGATTTACCAATGGCACCCCGTAGACATCCCCGTAGGATATGTAAAAAGACAACTGCTGAACTACTTCGGCGCTGTGGAAGGCCTTCAGGTTGTCTAACTGGATATGTATGCATCAACTGTATACATGAAGTAGAAGGACCAAGATTCAAAGAACAAGACTATGTTTGCTCAGACAGATTTCAGCTAACTTTAGGTAATATTTCACTCATACCAAATGGTGTAATACAAGATGAAGTGGAAATGGATGTACCAGACATTCCTGTTGATGAATCAGATCACAGCGAGGTGGAAGAGGATGTACCAAGAGTTGGTGTTGGTGATTCATGCCATGATGACATGGAATTGGATGTACCAGCCATTGATCTGGATGATTCAGCTCATTCAGAAAACGGTTATGACCCCTCAAAATCTGCTTCTGGGGAGTTTCCATCTAAACCATCACTTACTGTGCCCCCTGCTGTTGAGCATAACGGTTGTGTGTTCACTCAGTCGGAATCACCTGGAACCTCCACAAACACAGAGCCAGTCATTGTCTTGTCTCCGGGAAATCTAAGGCAAGACCTCAAAGCATTATCCTTGGAAATGAGAGCTCTAATTGCTTTTGAATTAGCTGCTGGCGAGAGGACAAACATCAGGGCGGATGTCTGGAATCTGACAATGAGGGATTTCCGCAGCATTGAGTCACTTAATGACATATGTAAACCAGAATATCTTAATTCTCGGAATCCTGTTTTGTCCCACTTTTTAACTGGACTTTGGGATGGAACTAGCCCAAAGAAAACCATGGCTTCATCAGAGTGTGCAAATCTACCTGTGCCTGTGAAAGAGCAGTCACATATATATAAGCTGGCTAAAGCTATCGAGGCATGCATGGGCTTGACAATGCCCATTGCAGTGCTGCCCTTCCACTTCAGGGAGGTAGTTCTTCTGTATAGCCACACAAGAAGTCGGACTGCCCTCACTCTACTGGCAGGACCTCACGGCTGCTACCAGACAGTGAGGAACCGGTATGATAAACTTGCCCAGACAGGAGGTACCATCAATATGCCAACTACTCATGGGGATGCTCTTTGCGTATTTGACAATAATCAAGTTCTCCAAAGGCGCTGGAATATCTCTGTGGACAACCGTGCCATGTGCAGTGTAGTGACCATGGTGATGTTTGTGGATATTGATCCAGAGGTAAGATCTTAAGATACACAAATTTCCTACCTGTCTACTTACCCTACTGTAACTAGCACCTTACATATTAGGTACCCCTCATGTATAAGGCAGACCCTAATTTGAAAGGACACACTCAGGCTTGATTTCGACCACCTTAATACTTATACAGGATAAAGGCACCTGTTTTGGATGCTCCTTGGCAGGTAACATTCCATCCAACTTGTCCCTTGCGATTCAGACCCTTAGATCCTTTAGATTTTAGATTGTGTTACACCAGATGAAGCCTGATACAATGTATATCGCTGTTTATATGTATCAAGGCTTTTTATTTAGAATTTCACATTGTACAAATGAATACCTTGCTGTACAAGCTCTGACTTAGGGACGGTCAAATTGCACACTTGAATCAGACAACTCATTCCAGAAATGTCACTAAGGTCAGAGAGCATATATGATCATATTGATATGGGGGCCATGCCTACCAGCATATGAAAAATAGAAGATACACACACATACCTGGTATCTATTAGGCTACACATACCGTATCACAGCCCCACCAAGCACTTAAACAAGTGTTATACTGTATCACAGCCCCATAGAGCACTTAAACAAGTGTTATACCGTTTCACAGCCCCATAGAGCACTTAAACAAGTGTTATACTGTATCACAGCCCCATAGAGCACTTAAACAAGTGTTATACCGTATCACAGCCCCATAGAGCACTTAAACAAGTGTTATACCGTATCACAGCCCCATAGAGCACTTAAACAAGTGTTATACCGTATCACAGCCCCATAGAGCACTTAAACAAGTGTTATACCGTATCACAGCCCCACCAAGCACTTAAACAAGTGTTATACTGTATCACAGCCCCATAGAGCACTTAAACAAGTGTTATACCGTATCACAGCCCCATAGAGCACTTAGAGAAGTGTTATAGCGCATCACAACCCCATAGAGCACTTAAACAAGTGTTATACCGTATCACAGCCCCATAGAGCACTTAGAGAAGTGTTATAGAGCATCACAACCCCATAGAGCACTTAAACAAGTGTTATACCGTATCACAGCCCCATAGAGCACTTAGAGAAGTGTTATAGCGCATCACAGCCCCATAGAACACTTAGACAAGTCTTACAGGTATCACAGTCCCTCAGAGCACTTAGGCAAGTGTTATATCACAGAACTTATCAGAGTAGGCCTAGCCTCCTCTGTACCATACAGCCACTACTAGGACCCTCCGCCCAATCCCTGCACCAGTCTCAGACTGCAGCCAACATCACAAATCATAATATGGTAATTCTCATTCTAGGGATCTCTGCAATTCCAAGAGGAACTTAAACCAAGTAATTGGATGTGGCATAGTCTTGATGAAGCAAAACTGTCTACTTTAAGAGAGGGACATACAAACAAGTTACATCAAGAGACCCGCTATGTGAAACACCTGCATCCATGGTTAACAGACATCATCGAGCAGGTAAAACTAATAAACAGTTATCAAGTTTGTGATTGAAATAGCAATATTCTTTCTCTCATTATTTTCCAATGATATGTCTTCAAACCCAGTCTCATGCATGTAAATCAAAAAGATTACAGTATAGGAAGTTTCACTTCAACAGTGATAGAATTACATCAGTAGAAAGTATCATGGAGATTGATTGAAATATTTTCTCTTAGGTTGCACAGGAACAGACAGTTGTTGCAGGGACGTGCTCTGATGCTGTTGACAATGAAGTGGAGGCCAACAAGACAGCAGGGAAGTTCAAAACATGTCGGTCGTGTGGAGTCACTGGGATAAGCCTTCGGAGACGGGTTTGTCCAACCTGTGGAGCACAGTTACCTACTCTCCAATCACAGCGTGAAAAAAATGGTAAAGGGAAACTTAGAGCAAAGAAACGGAAGAAATCTACGGCGCAAGGTAAGAAGCCCCAGACAGCTCAGGCCACACTTGTTTATTCATTTGGGTTACGGGCCCGCAGACATGGAAAAGTCCAAATAAAATTTGAAAAATCGACTTTTTTTTAATATGTGTGATACTTAATACAGGAAAAGTAGGTGCATTTGGTATCTAATTGAAGCTTATCATGCCAGGAGCGCATTAAACGTGGTATCATCTGTATCAGAGACTAATTTAGATCATAGAATAGGGCGAATAACACCATTTCATAGGCCACAAACAGCTAGAATGTTGCAATTGTGACTTTTATTTTATTTTTACTATTTTTTTATTTCGTCCTCTGACCTGAAGCCTTATCTTGATCAAATATAATCAGGGCTCTTTTGAACCAATGTGTCTGCTGGGCACAGCACAAAATCAAATTTATGCTCAGCAGGGAAATATTGCGTGCCCATCCCTTTAACTCAATACATAAACCTGCTTTGATAGTTGTGTTCACTGGGTACAACTTGAAAAATAAGTTGTGTCCAGAGAAATACTTTTGTGTCCTGGGCACTGGACACAGGGATTTGTTGAGCCCTGACGAAGATACAACTGTAAATCATTTGACAAATTCTACATCTACATGACCTCATCAAATTTGAAAAGAGAGTTGGAAATTGTAGGTTTTTTCTCTTTCCTCATTTACCACCAAAGACTGGTTCGAAACAAAATTGATTCCATATTGAAAATAGTGTATTCACCATACATAAATCTAATTTTGCTCATTATTCTGCATGTTTACATGTCTTTGACACTTTTTACCACATACAACCCTGATACTCATCTGATATATTTTAACTTTACTTTGAAGGAGATGTCAGAGTTGTCTACACTCAGAAGGACGATGCAACCTTTGGTGTGACATACGAGAGGCAGCAAGTGAAGGAGACTGAGTATGACCACTTACCACAACTGCATCCTGCAACTCCCCCAAAGGTAACAGTCAGCGAGCCACTCTTTGTCAACCCGTGCTCCTATAAAGCAGTGGCAGACGTCTTCAGGAAAATTGGAAAGGATGCTGGCATCAAAAAGTATGGCGGGACACGAGAATGGCTTGCCATTGTCTGTGATGGCCTCCCATACGTACTCGGGTACCAAATAGTTGAACGCACCTTTGGGTGTGGACTCTGTGGTGTATCTGTGCATGGACTGGGTGAATGTGAGTACCATCAGGAGGAGCACACAAAGAAACAACAAGGTGATTGCAGATACAAGAGAGAGTTTGACTGGATCCTCATACAACCTGGCCCTGGTCACATAGAAATGAATATGTTGAAGACCTTTGTTAAGTTTACATGGCCAGTGTTTTGGGAGGACATGGTTGAACTCTTCAACTTCAAATCTGAGGTAGCCAAGCGATCAGCTTTTAATGCCAGTGACCACCATAAGGGCATGACATTAGCAAGGATAGCGAGAGAATCTTTCGCTAAGGAGTTAGTGCTCCCCTATGTACGCCAACAGTTGCTTGAAGGAGGGGAGCTCTCAGCAGCAGGGTATCTTGACTTCACCCTAAAGAATGTTAAGTCACCAAACTACGCCCTCATGGGGGAATTGACAATGACAATCCTTGATGCACTTTTCCTCTACCGTGCTGGCCTAAGATGTGGAGATGTCACCATGATAGATGCTGGTCGGGCAATCTTTGCCCGTATGTGGCTGGCACAGAATCATCCAATGTACCGACAGCTAGTCGTGTATGACAACATCATGTTAGCCTGTATGCCACCAGAAGTGCTTGAATTCATCCAGAAGACGAAATCCATCAACCTTCATGACAATCCATATGGTGGAGAGGGTGTGGATTTCAAACTTGAAGAGATGAACAAAAAGGTCCAGCACTTGCTACCAGCAGTCCCCTCCAACAAAGACTGGATTAATGCATGTGCAAACTTCCAGCAGCTGACACATCTTAAGGAAACAGCATTGAAGGAGATGGATCTCAAGGACAGACAAGATGACTCAGCCAGATCAAAGCCTGATCTAAAACCTGAGGTCTCTGCTCTTCGTACTCTCATCAGAGAAAGCAAGTTTATTGAAAAGCATGACAAGAAATCGCCCATAACATCGCTTGCTAAACAGCCACTCGATGAGGACCTTGCCAACTTTGCCAAGACAGCAGCGAAGAATGAGGCCATCTTCCTGGATAACTTTATCAATCATCAGAGGACTGGCGGTTTCATGATAAAAGTATCTGTACCATTCAATGAACCACCAGTCTTTGTAACACAAGAGGATCGTGCAGAATACAACCTGATTGACAACAAAACAGTCCCTGAGTTGCTTGGCATCATCAACACAAAGATCCAGGAAATAGAAGATGAAGAAATGAGGGATAACTTTGCTGATGCTTTCCAAAGAGAAGTTCTATCAAAGAAGGGAAAGAAGAAACAAGACTACATAGACTTCTATGGGCTGTTAGAGGAGTTCAACACTTATAACATGGACGTTGATGGCATGTGGCACCCTACAGATGCAGCTGCCAGCAAAGACCTCGACCATGTAGTAAATACACAAATCAGTGGCATGCTGTAGCTTTTGCCACAATGTGGGTTGTTAAACAATTCGAATTTTTATTTGGTGAAAAGTAGTGTTTTTGAAAAAAGAAACTTATCTAACGTAATCCCCTGCCTACAAGGCGCACCTCACATATAAGACATACCTACAGTTGAAGAATATTGTCCAAAAAAAATCATAATGTTGGGTCTATTGAATGGATTTTCAAAATTCAGAAAGCTATGTGTGGCTAGGGTCCCCCGCACCCCCTTGGACCCCCTATGTCATTTTTTGAGTTAGAGGGAGTGTAACATATGAAAAGAAAGCTCTTGGTGCCCCTCTTGTGGATCCAGGAAGAAATAAAGCCCCGCCTATATGACGCGCCTTATGCTCGGGAGATTACAGTAGTATTCTAACAACCTTCCATTTCCTGCCTTCCAAGAATCAAAATTTCCCCATATTCCAAATTTTGATCCCCTAAAAAGGGGATTTTCCGAAATAAAAAAGTTGTTCAGTCTTCCAGGTATGGAAAACTTTGGTGGTCAAGTAGGGGTGTTAGTGAAGTTTTTTTTTTACCGACCATACATATAGCTGAAATAATCTGTAATCCAAGTTTTTATAATTACATGGCCTCACAGTATGGATGTGGCAAGTTAACTACAATAAAAGGCAAGAAATAAAGCATGTAATGGCTTGTGTTTGCATAAAATCCACCCCTGACAAATATAGAAATATTATTCCTTAATTTCAGGCATATAGATTTCTGGCTCTAAGGGACTCTGTCTTGTAACTTTGCTTTCATCTTTCTATTTTCTATCAGTACAGGGTAATCAGTAGCATTTAAGGCATTCAGGAGTTAAGGAATATATACTTCAATCGGTCCTCAAGAAGCTGTATTGATATTACAATATCTAAGTTCAGGTCCTTTATGCAGTCGGTTTCTATGTTAATTTGACACACAGAACTGCAAAATTTTAGTATTTTTTATCTTTTAAAATCTATAATTCTGGCATGATAATCACGCCTTTTAGCTACTAGCATTGGTCCAGTGATTTCCTGATATATAAAGTGAGTTGAAGTTAACACCAGAAGATTCAAACAGAATTTTAAACAGCGATTTTGAACCCTTTGCAGATGATCAAGAAAAGTTCATACTCGGCCAAATCCAATTCAGGGTATCTATCTGTATTTCCACATAAAATGGATGGGAATCAGCCTGGACATCCCATGCATCAGGTGCAAAGCAACAAAACATAATGGAGACATTTTTGAAAGTTTCTAAATTTTATTGACCGGTACTACATGTATAATATGCTAAATGAAACTCATCCAGATATCTACCAGTATTACATAATCAGAACGCATTTACAGCGTAGTAAAAAGATATCAGTGGTATAATATTAACAGGTGAATAGAATATCAGGATGGAATTCAGTATTACGTGATTTTCTAAACTATTTTTGCATTAATACCATTAAAACCACTATTCAAAAGTGTCAGTCATAAATTCCATTCTATACGATGCACAGAGATGCCACTCATGGACAGATAAATCCCAACAAAATTTAGGATTGTGGACACCTCTATCCAGGATATTCAATGCATAGAAATCTCTGCCATAAATAGGAACACCTGGTAAACCAGGAGATGTAGCATTTCTGTGTACATCAATGTATAGGAGACATTTAGACATTGTCAACTTGCCAAGAGAGCTTACAAGTACGACAATCCTTCCTTAGGAAAGGAATATTTAAAATAAACAAAACGGGTAGCCAGGTGCATGCTTTTATACTAGTAGCACTTGGAGGAAGCTCTGGGGATAAGTCAGAGTCCACCTCAAACCCTTCCTAAGCCACAGCTTGTATACAAAAGGATTTATGGTATTCTTTGCACAGACAGCAAACTAAAATATCACAGAATAGTTTTAAAACTGAATATAAAGTATTTGATCAATCATAGTATTTGATTAAGAAATTAGCACAGACATTCGACATAATCAATCCAAATAATATTGGCATACCGTATTCAACATGATAAGGTCTCAGACATTTATAAAAAGATTGCACATATGGCACTTCAGTAGAGTTTAACATACTCTAAAATCATGAAAATTTGGTCCTTTTCTGGTCTTAAAAATCCCTTGAAAAGGGAGTGAGCGCTTGTTCCATTGAATATGGTAGTTAACTCAGTCTAATTCTGCCGCAGAACGTTGAAAACCTGTGTGAAAAATGGTTCCATTGTACTGTTTAACTATGTTTGAACAATAAACACAAGATGTCCATTTTTCAAATATAGCACATCCATAATTATTTCAACTACATATGTATACTATATTTCAAATTTAGGGTTCATATTTGACTTTGGAAGAGTATAGAAGAAAGAGATTCTAAATTTGAAATATGGACGCCTCTGTGCTTTAAAAGGGTAAAATGGCAGTTTGGGATAGACTTGCTAAACATTTTGTAAACATACAATGACATCAAGTGTTGTACAAGGACGGAGGTCAATCAATAAGTTATGAACATGTAAATGTCTACATTTGAGTATACATACATCAATGTATCAAAGAATGGACGGAGGTAGATTTTGATTGATTCACATAAAAATTCTGAAATATGATATCACACAGTTCCAGCATTAAAACATGTACAGTAACTGTTTTTATATAGATACAGATACCCGTCTGAGTCAGGGTCATAATGCTTTCATAGAAATTGCAAATGATCATCATGCTGCATAAGGAGGCTGAGGTATCCACACCATCTATTTCTATGACTACAGTTTGTTCTACAAACAAGTTACAGATATTAAAAATATGAGTTTGATTTTGGATACATCCAGTCATAAACACATGTTAGAATTTACAGTACAGCACTTAATATCTGCAGCATAATAAAGCTAGTAATTTGAGATCATCAATAAATCAGGACAGCAGCAAAGTGTACTTAATCATGGTAAAAGTGTGTTCCATTGGGTCCCATTCTATAGTATCAGTTTTACAGCATACAGACTAAGAAGCTTAAGATTCTTAGAACCAATCTATCAGACCAGTGTACAGTCAGATGACGAATATGACATAGATGGAATAAATATTTGAACCCTAGAATCATATCCCGCCCCATTTTCAGGTTTAAACAACCTAATTCATTGTGTTATACATTATTATTCTAAACCCTAAGTAAATTTTCGAACCCTGGAAGATTTCCACACATTCCTCAGGGATGAGGAAGCATGAATGGGCCACAGATATGTATTTGTAATCATTCAGCCATTAAGACTTCTGCCTCAACATAGTCTATTCAAATCAAAAGACGTCTTTTTCTATTCCGGGATGTCGCTAATCTTGACATCAGTTCATCAAACTTTGGAGACCTTCTCCGAGTACTACGCATGGATTTCTTTCGAGATGGGGTAGTAGTCTTGATAGCCACAGGTTTTGCCTTCACCTTAGTGTGTTTCTCTTTGGAATAAAAAGTTTTCACACTCTTTCCTTTTGAAGCTTGTTTCTGTGAAGAGGACAGCCTGTTCACTGGGCGTTCTATCAATGGCTTTGACAATAGCTCTGTGTCATTATGCTGTGCATTAGGTTGATCTGTTGTTTCCTCAGACTGTTGTGGGTTAGGTTGATCTGTGGTTTCAACAGACTGATGTGCATTAGGCTGATCTGTCATTTCCACAGACTGATGTGCTGTACACTGATCCGTCATCTCTGACGCCTGCTGAAGTGTCTTCTCTGTGGCTAGCGGTCTTGGGGAGTATGATGTAGGTCCTATGAGCTGCTGTGTTGATGAAGGCACTATGCCCTGCTGCAGTGGTAGAGCTGATGTGGGCACTGCTCCATACTGTGCTTGTGGATGTGATGTGGGCACTGCTCCATACTGTGCTTGTGGATGTGATGTGGGCACTGCTCTATAATGTGCTTGTGGATGTGATGGGGGCACTGCTCCATACTGTGCTTGTGGATGTGATGGGGGCACTGCTCCATACTGTGCTTGTGGATGTGACACAGGCAATGTGGCCTGATATGATGAAGGCATTGCTCCAAAATGCTGGGGTGGTTGTGATTGTGATGATGGAACAGTAGCCGGCCCTAATGGTACACATGACGTGGGCAATGTAGCCTGCTGTGCTTGTGGGTGTGATACTGATAACTGGGGTGGATTAGGAGATGATGTACACTGTTTTGGTGGCGGGAATTGTGTATATATAATGTTTTCCTGTGGTGGCAAGTACTTTGTATAACCCACAGGACGCTGTGATGGATATGATGGATCCTGTAGTGATGGCCCTTGATCAAAGGCTGCACCCTGCTGCCCTGGCTGGAGGGCCGATTGCTGTTGTGTTGGTCCCATGGAGTACTTTGTGGGCCAGTGCTGTGTTGACTGCTGATGTGTTGGTGGTGGTGACTGATTCTCAAGTTCAACAGGGCAAGGTGGAGATTTTGCTGAAGTAGGTGTTGATGTTGTGCACTCCAAAAGGTTGATATTCATGTTCGATGGAGTTACATTCAAATCAACATCAATGGCAGTGGCATCCATAGCAAAGCTGAGTGGGAATGGTGATTCATTGTCAGCAGTAGGCAGAGTGATCTTCTCACTGACAAGTTTACTCTCTCCATCATAACGCTGGCTACCTTTCTTACAGCGAAGACCTGAAGAGAGAGAAAAAAATGAATTAAGTATGATATTTTTAGCATCCTATGGTAGGTTATGGCTATTACCCCTGGAACTTTTCCGAACAAAATTACATTATTCCCCTTCCTTCAATGTTTGAAAAGTAATCTGCTGTTTGATGTATAAGATAAAGCTAAGGCCACACCAAATCAAAATGTTTGTCTATGGATTTCCCACATCATATTTTTGAAAATACATATTTTAATTTTTTCTGAATAACTTTTTGTCTATGGGTAGCACCCACATCATTTTATGGAATTTTGGATTTTTCCTTTTTTTTTGCTAGATAATGTAGAAGCTACACATGAACTAAGAAAGACTCGGCAATGGTAGACCACTCATTTGAAAGCTGAGGGTCTGTAGATTTCATCAATGGTAATTACCACAAAATCTCACCTATAGGTCAATTTCTTTGCTGGTTTATTTTTAGTATAAGTTGAATTTTTGGCTGGGGACCAATCGTAGAAAATCCAAGTTGCTAAAACACTTATCAATATATATTTTCAAACAAAAAGTAAATGCTTATAAAACATGCAAATTCTCTATGTCAGTTGCACCAACATATGAATTGCAGCCTAATGTGCACTTGCATTAAGCTACAACTGGGTTTAAAGACCTGCTACATAGATTCTCTTGTACAAGCCGCACCCTTTTGGAATGAGCTATAAGCCGCACCCAAGACTTGAGAATTGGCACTTTGATATTATTCTATAGACTTCTATATGGCTGTATCCTATAATATGTACAATGTCAATGAACATGAAAAGGAAATACCAAGTTTTCAAAATTACCGGGTATAAGGTACTGTAAATACAATTCAACATGATGAATATATTCAATAACATTCTTTCCCAATGTTACTTGGTTTTTAGCTATATACTTTAGAACACCACTTAGAAGTATAGAGCAGTAGTAAACCAACAATATTTAAATCCACGATGTGGCTGATACCTGTTTCTCATACTTAGCTTATGGCTTAAACAATTTAAAGTGGCTTAAATGCAGGGTTTTTAAATATATTTGATGGATAAAGACTGGTAAAATTATCACCTTTTCCATTGAAGTTTTTCCATGTCTCTTCATCACTGCTGAAGACCCAATGCTTTCCATTATCATCAGCAAAAAGGCAAAACACATTACCCCCGCATATGATGGCCAGTTCATTGCACATCTTGAAAAGTGTTTTGCGTCTGGAATTCCTTTTGCCACGTCTTGAGTCAGGGTCTACTGTGTACTCAATCACAGGCTTGGCAGGGGGTCTCCGGTAGTTTGGATGCCTATGAATAAAACATATTCAAGGTCAGAATAATTACATCAATAAGTATAGGACCAGACAGCATTAAGAAAAGTTAAAGTTGATATGCAAAATAAAAAGAGTAACGTAAAATTTAGAGAATTTTCAGCTGTTTTTTACTTCATTTTAAGCATCTATAATTCTAGATTTATTATGTAGAGAATAGATATTGAATTTGGTGAAGAATCATTGAAATTAAAAGTAAAACAATTTTAGCATGTGGTGTCAGGGCCCTGTCTTTCCTTATCTTACGGACAGATACAGACGTCCGTATGTCAAATACGGACCTCCCTGTGTTGGTAAATCAAATCAGGCTAGGGGGTGTACAAGGTGGTATCCTAAAAGTGACATATGGACGTCCGTATGTGACATACGGACGTCCAAATGTGATATACGGACGTCCATATGTGACATATGGACATCCGCATGTGTGGTCTGTATCTGACATTATTTTAGTGCATTCTAACAAGGCCCCAGGACAAAATACCTCTCTGGTCGCAGCATACATGACTGCAAACATACCACCCACATCGCAAATAAATGATTATCATATTCATATTCTATGGATCTTTTTACAGGTGAGTCAAAATGATAATTTTCCATGGAGGAAAAGTACTAAAACTAAGGCCATGAATTTGCTCACTTTTACTTTAGTGACAGATATGAAGGTGGGCAATATCACCTCCCGACACCCATCCCTAGGCTTGGTTTTGTCTACGTTGGTGAAGAATGACCACTCCCTAACTAACACCATTCATTTTCGTGGGGTTTAGGAACTGCCTGAAACTCTGGTTCTATAAATATGGAAGGTCAGCCAAAAAAAAAAAATGGCCCAAAATCGGGAATCTCCCGACCAAAATGGGGTTGGCATGTATGCAGACCCTGTGCTTTCTCTGTAAAACTGACAAGTTTTACACAGAGATCCCGTTAATGTGATGTATTTAAATTGCATGGCTTGTGCAAGCTCGGAAATTAGGAATTTTCAGTAGGGAAAAAGACATGACTCATAAAACTAGGTCAACACGCCCTCACAGTCACACAGTCACTGACCTAGTATTTGGAAACTTCAGATTCGGGCAAAGAAAAGAAAGTAAGAAATGTACAGATGTACGTAAAATCCTACTTACATGTGTGGTGGAACAGGAGGATTTCCAGCCATATTTACTATGTTTCGATGTGAAAAATATGTGAAGAACCGTTCTATAATACTTTTTGTTGATGTGCACTTTGAACCTGTGGCGAGTTGATCTTGTTATCACCGGAATATGAATGTGCGCATGCGCGACTTTACACTCCCTAGCTGAGTCTTTGCAACCAAGTAGCTGAGAGCCAAGGGGTGGAGAGTGTTACTGTTGGCGAGGCCTCCAACGTGGGACACCTTCCCGCCGTTGGTCAGACCATGAGCAGTGAAGAACCCTCCACTGTTAGTTGAGCCTACAGCGTTCATATGTTGACCATCGTTTGTCATAAAAACAACGTTGGTGGTATTATACGATTGCCCTACCCTGTTTACTGTAAACTGCAAGGCTTGTAACATGTCATTACATTTTGCAAATCCCACAGTTGCATTCAAAATGACCTCACAGCCTTGCAATGTAGACTTTATGAGAAAAGTAAGTTATCTTAAATCACAATGCCTTTATCATTGATATTAAATTTGCAAGCTCGTGTGTGCAAACAGAGTGTAGAATAAGACCAAGATTGAACTCTGTGTATGGGCTCAGAATAGATGAAATTAAATGTATGGTAAAATATTAGATGAACACATAATATTGCAGAAACCTTTGAGCTAAAATTGCATCGTGGGATTCGACCTATAGAGAAGGGGACCTGGGGAACGGGTGGAAGCAGCGTGAGGGGGTTGAGAGGTTTGGAGGGGATTGAGTAGGGTAGGAGGCAGGAAGGAGTTCACTGTGTGACCAGCCAGACGTCCAGGGTATAATTGGAGGTTGGAAAATGGCGACTGCAGCTGTCCTCACCAACTTGACATTATATTCATTACTCCACATCACCTGACCAAACCCTGCATGCTGATTGGTCATAACTACCTGTCACATGATCCAGCATGCAACCTGATTGGCTGTTATAACATATCACGTGATAGCAATTTAGATTCGTATTCTGGTGTGACCGAGAGAGCATTTTATTTAAATTGTAGCCGTTATAAATATGTAGCTCTCAGGGCAAGAATTGAACACCATTCTCAAGCTTGATCATTTTTACGTTTTATAGATTATATGCGAAAGGTATTTTGGAGAGAAGAAAGACAAGAAATGTTAGAATAGCATCTTCAGTATAGGGCCTTCTAGAAGTTAACATTACATTTATCTTGATAAACCCACACCAAAATATACAGTCTGCCTCTTTAGCAGCAACCATACCTTATTGAATTAACATAAATCTACCTTCCGTCATTGAGGTTTGCCAAAGGCCTTCAGAAATGTCTCTCTTGTTTCTGTATGTAGCTAGGCTAGCCAGATGCCTAACTATCACTTCTATATCTGTCGCAGTGCTAAATACCTCAACATCATACATGCCCTAGACTGTCCCAGATGGATGTATGCCACATTATATCACATCAGTAGTACAGGAGGGGTCTATACCTTTATGATAGTGTAAATTTGAAACCCGTTCACCCATACAAAAATTGCTATTTAGATAGTGAAAAGATTGCTGACACTCACATTTCTCTATGACCACCACTCTTAAACCCCCATCAATAGATAGGCCAACCACTCATCATCAACATATGACCTGCTACATAGCAATATGTATTGCCGGATTTTTGGGAGAGGGGTGTATTTGTATTAGTATTTGCAAAATATCTATGTTCATGAGACATTGGTGGGACCATAGAACTATATCATTGTTTGGTGACTTGGGTATTGATGGCATAAGTATGCAGTAGGGTTCAGCACCTCCTTACCCATGATCCAGGGATGACAGCTGATAGCCTGTATTGGATTTTTGACAGGGATGGTTGGTCTGGAAATACGTTTTGAAAAATCATAATAAATCAACCAAACAAGATAGGAATAAATGTGTAGAAGATGGTGAAAATATCTAGGATCACCGGGACTTGAACCCGGATCTCTGGCATGACATTCCAGCATGCTAACCATTACACCACGAACCCTTGCCTGATATTTCTAACTTCCAATTACACCTGGATCGGTATGATACACACTAGGGGAGCAGTGATTACCAGGTAACTGGCCCCTGAGTGTCAATCTACCAGGTACAGGGATTTCTGGTCCCCTACACTCTTCCCAACCAGCTTCAACCATGGCCAACCAGCATCAAGCATTCCTCCCAACCAGATTATTTGGGCTTTATCAAGCAGTGTTGAGGCACTCCTGATTCCCAGTTGACCTACCAGTACATAGTGCTGTCAGGGTTGAAGCGTATCTGTATCATACCGGCCCAGGCACCGAGTTCCCCCGATCCCCCTAATAAGTCACGCGAGGACCGGCTCGGTGATCCTACCAGTATAGAGGACGGTGAAAATATCTAGGATCACCGGGACTTGAACCCGGATCTCTGGCATGACATTCCAGCATGCTAACCATTACACCACGATCCCTTGCCTGATATCTTCACCTTCCAGCTACACCTGGATCGGTATGATACACACTAAGGGAGCAGCGATTACCAGGTAACTGGCCCCTGAGGGTCAATCTACCAGGTACGGGGATTTCTGGTCCCCTACAAATGGATTGCAGATGTGGATTGTACTAGATTTCGTCTATTCCAGATTATTTCCATGATGTATTCAGTAGAATCTCAAAAAAAATATGCTGTTCTACCTACTGTATGATATATCCCAAGCCCTCTTTTCTGACAGAGAATAAACAAATACATAGTGACAGAAATAATTATAATTTTGCCAGTATTTTGTTCAAGAAAATATGTACATGTGTATAAAAGTTTGTTTTCTTCATTGTTTGCTTCGTGTTAGTTGATACATTATTATTATTATTATTATTATTATTATTATTATTATTATTATTATTATTATTATTATTATTATTATTATTATTATTATTATTATTATTATTATTATTATTATTATTATTATTATTATTATTATTATTATTATTATTATTATTATTATTATTATTATTATGTGATTTAGCATAGAGACACACCTTTACCAGTGTTCACTGATTCTCTTTTAGCTTTCCCTTCATGTTCCCCTTCAATTTGAGTATTTATCTGTCGATAGTTTGTCCAGCTGATGTTTACATCCAATTGCCAAAATCATAATGTACATGTATGAATACTACATTAGCCATTTGCCGATTTTAGTAATGGTCCATCACTCCCAGAACCAGAGTTTCCATATAAGAAGGACATATAATTATGTTTGCCATTATGAGACAGACCTTTCCCCCTGGATGGAAAAGAGCACAGGTTACCCCCTTACCAAAAGGAGGTGATCCAACTGATGTAAGTAACCTAAGACCAATATCCATCCTACCCCTACCAGCCAAAATTACAGAAAAAGTCCTGCATCAGCAAATAGTAAGCGACTTAAATCAAAATGACTTACTGAGTAAAAACCAAGATGGATTCAGGCCAGGTCGGGGCACAATAAATAGTCTTACCAAATTTACAAACAGCATATATTATTCTCTCAATTCTAACAAATGTATGACTGCAATATTTTTAGACTTCAAGAAAGCATTCGGCACTTTAGACCACAATATTTTAATAAATAAGTTGAAAGAAATGGGTTTTGATGTAAATTCTGTAAAATTACTTGAGGACTACCTTGACCATAGAACCCAAACTACCAAAGCCAATGGAGTGGTTTCAGAAGTCGAACTACTAACACATGGAGTCCCACAGGGATCTACACTAGGCCCCTTGCTTTTTCATATATATATCAACAATTTAAGCAATTCACTTCATCACCTTGCCTGTCAGCATTACGCAGATGATACCGTCCTATTTTTGGAACACCCCCCTGATGATCTCACAGTTGAAGCACTATTAAATAATGACCTAACTAGGGTGTCCGATTGGTGCATAAGAAATAAGCTCTCTCTCAACACAAAGAAAACCAAGGCCATGAATTTCCATACTAAAGCAATAGAGAAAAAACTCGTTTTCCCACAACTGAAAATTGGAAATGACAATATTCTCTTTGCACCAACCTATAACTACTTAGGCCTCCATCTGGACACAAAGCTAGACTTAAAAAAACAGGTTGATAACGTTGCTCACAAGCTTGAACACAAATCATATCTCTTCAGGAAAATTAGGAACAACCTCACTGACCAGGCGGCGAGGGATGTACTGACAAAGATGCTTATCCCCATAGCTGATTACGGTGACATTATTTACTACCCTTGCATTAAGACATATCAAGATAAAATACAGTTGGTCATAAATAAAAACCTCAGAACATGCTTTTGGAAAACTGGCACCACTAACACAGAAAAGCTTATGAAAATTGCTGGCATCAATTATATGTCCGATAGGAGAGATAAACACCAGCTACAAAAGGCTTTTGGTTTGTCATTGGACATCAAAGCCCTGGACAGAAGAAATATCAGAACTAGACAACACGATGAATGTTTACTTAAAGTAAAGAGACCCAGGAACCCTATATATATAGACATAGCCCTGAACACAGGGCAGCCTTATGTTGGAACAAACTACACAATACTGTTAGAGCTATCAAATCAAGGGATCAATTCAAACAATGGAACGATAAGTACAAGCTTATTATAGCTGGGCTGCCGGACCACACTGCACCAAACAGAAGATGAGCCTCGGTTTGCCTCGGCCGCCCCCCTTTACCTCGTACTACCAACCCTAGTGACAGACCCAATAAATTTATTGCTTAGATCATATGATCTCGGTGATATAAACCTGGCTATTTTAAGAAGAACACCAAGAATAAGGCCTTACTTGCAAATTCCCCCCCCCCTTTTTAATCCCCCCCCCCGCTTGTGCACCTGCTCATGCATGTGTATATGTATGTGTACATATGTGTGTGAGTGCACATGTGGCTATTTAAAATTACTTCTGTTTTTCTTTTCTTCTTCCTGTACCTCCTTCTTCTTGATTATCAGTTCTACTGATGCATACTTGACACCGGCACCTTATTCCTAGTACTCCTGATTGCCATGGTATTGTTATCTTACTAACACTAATGATGGCAATAGGCCTTGGAATTCTAACACAACTTCCTTTACAAATTAGGTGCATAGAGGACAAGTTTATACCTCCCCGCTAATGCGGTGACCTATAACTTATTTAACAGACCAGTTTGGTCTACAGTTTTGTATCGTTTATCCATCTGTAAGAAACAATCATTGTACAATTTTGATATTACAACAGGCTTTGTATCAAAAAAGGGTATCACCCTCTACTATAGCCTGTATGAATAAAAGAATTACAAACAAACAAACAGCTTGCCTAGCATGGAAAGTGTGAAGATGATATTGACTACCTCTTGCTAAGGTAGCAAGAAGAGTATTGTATGTATGGACTGTACGGTCCTTGAAGATAGGTTAGTTTGATGGAAGACAGTAGATACGTGAAATCAAATGATCATTTTGAGTCATCACTTACATCAATTTGGTGGTGAAAGGTTTTCAATGTAGTTTGCAATTCTTGCACACCTCAGTATAAATCTGCTGGGCCAATTCTGCTAGGTGAAACATGACCGTAGCTCAAACACTGCCTGATCACGGATAGGTTACAGTTATACCAATAACAAGCCTAGTGGCACCAAGGTTTTGTGCTGTTAAGTCTAGAAGGCTGCTGTACGTACCATGTTGTTTGATATTTTCCCACCCCTTCCAGTATACATGTACATAAGCCCTATACGTTCAGAATTCTTTCAGTGTGATTGTCGCTTTTTTTCTGTTTTTTTTTTCAAGAAACTGACCGTCTGATTGTGAGTTTTACAAAAAGAAAATTGTGAGAGAAACAAGAAGCCTGTTGTGTACAATGGTATCTATCCATATACCACTTATGTATGTATTATGTTACGATTTCAAGAAAAGGTAGATAGGGGTTGCATAAAAAGTTATGAAGCATATATACTATAATCTGATAGTCCCCTGCCATAGATCACAGCTATAATAATTTCCCACTTATGCTCTTACTCATAATGTCACTGGAACTGCCAGGAAACTCTTCTTTTTGAGGAGTCCAATGCTTGGTCTGTGGAGGGTTGGTTGGTTTGGGGTTACATCAATCCGTGACAGCGTGAACACAGCCCGATCATCTTACCCACACCTGCTGCACCTACACCAACAAAACTCATTATAACCCAAGCCAAGACCTCACAACAACACACACACACAATCCTATGGTACAAGTACAATATTCTCACAAGGATACAGAGACATTGACAGGCTCATTGTATTACGCTAAACGCTTAGCTAACCATATAGACTTATACAAGTTTATTTCATGCGAGAAAACTAAGATATACATGGACTGGGAAGAGACCACAGTTCATTTGTCAAGCCCTCAAAGAAACCTTCTATATCGTTTGCTAGGATTTGAAGGGGTGCGGGAGAAGAATCTTGTGGCAAGAAACAAACCATCTTACGATAGACTCTTTACGGGACTCTTTATCAATACTGAAACAACACTCATTGACCCCATTGGACCTGACACTATTCATAAAGTTCCCTATCTATGTCATCCATCCAGGAGGCCATTTCGTAACACACTGCGACTGCTCACCTACAATATATTGGGGACTCTTACTACAGCCCTACCAAAGGCTATGTGTTAAAATTACTACATATGCGCTGATCAGTTGTGGGGCACTACCTACAATTGCTGATATTAAGTTGTTTTTGTTGTTGTTGTTGTTGTTGTTGTTTTTTTTTGTTTTTTTTTGGGGGGGGGCGGGATTTAAATCACGTGACTGTGTGCAGGTGTAGTGCCTAAGTGCGGGTGTTGGTCATCGGGTGCTTAAGAAATGGCCTCTAGATGTCACAGTGAGTATTTGTGGCAGGCACGTATAAGTGCATATATGTGATGGATATACAGAGATGATGCCGCGTGTGACTGTTGCATTCCATATCTGAAGTAATAAGATAGTATCTTCACTTCTTGTGTGGCAGGGCAATGCATTGATATCCCAAAGTGGAGAACACCTACATGGGAACAGGTTGTAAATGTTAGCCACCCACACAATTATAATTATGGCTTCTTCATCGACATGACTAGAAAAGTTCCAGTGATTTTCTTTGTACAGGTTTGCTGCATCCTGAATTAGAAATATCTTCTGGAAGGCATTTCTCAAGATGGTACGACTGTACAGTAACACTGCGATTTAGAACCCTCAAAATTTGAGCGGGTGATTGTATGAAATTCACTAAAACTGCTCTGTATGGTTAGCACTTAATGCAGTAATTACATAGAGTTTGGTAGGGCAGTCATACAATGTTATCATTATAGTGACCATCAGCTGCAGGGCTTTAATGGACCCTGACTGGGCGGTCGTAATCTGCTTCATTAAGTGGTTTCAATTAAATGACTCCCTAGACCCCAGGATGCTGTCCTCCAATATGGAAATGCCCTCCCGGAGAGCCTAAACATACAGAGGATCCAATTGAGGTATGCAAATAAAGCATGACACCTATAGATTTGATTTTCGTACATTTCTAAGAGCGACCATTATGATATCCCTTCCATTTTATGTCCTAAGGGAGAACAATAGGAGTGACAGATTAGAGTATACAGTTAAGCAACTGCCTACTTCATGCACCTTATGAGATGGTCACTTTTCTTTTATGATGACAATCCTTCCACGATTCAGGCTTTTCCCAGAGCTTACCCCACCAAAACTGTCTGTCCTAAGTCACTTGTAAGCATTTATACTAGATGGGGTGGAATTATTTTGTTGTGGTTTCTTAGTCCTTTACCTAGAGGGCCCACAATTGTATCTTTGGTCGCACATTCATTTCAGGTTTGAGCATTTGAAACATTATCTATGGAATATGTATACATGTAGCAGTTGTTATTTTTTTTTCAACATTCTGTAGAGCATACATAAAGCTCTCCATGGCAGACTGCCACCTAATGTTATTCTAACCCCAGTAGTTATGGCGGGGTAACTGGCACTAAAGATGGATTGTTTTAGGGCCACCCCTTTGCTACTCGATTTGTTTAGGGCTGAGCTGTCAAATATGATGCGTCACTTTTCTCACATAAAAGGTCACTTAAATCGGCCACACTAACGACCTTCTGCTGAACTAATTTGATGGAGAAATGAAGCTAGTGTAGAAAGTTAATTAGAGGCTTGCAAAGGATTGCTAGTGACTCAGTAATGACTTGTAGAAACCTTTAACAAGAACATTATAAAAATATATAAGAGATGAGCATATGGATGAATGATTGGCTGGCCGTGACATGACATTGACTGTACTTTGTATGACCTAAATGATATGACAATGATTTGGTATGACTCAGACTATGGATATGATGTTGACTTTGATCTGGCATCAACTGGAATAACCCTCAAATATCGTAAGGGCCAGAGGAACATAGTTATTATGACCTTCACTGTAGCTCAGCAGCTAGGAAAAAAATCTAATTAGGTTTCTTAGACAGACTGTAACCATAGTAAATAAAAGAAAAAGCATTACAAGTAAATGAAAGCATTGATTCATCTTTGAAACACTATCCATTTACATTTACTCAAGCTTGCACAACCGGAATGTAAGATAATATCGGGGAAGGTAAGTGAACCATTACCCAAATTTCATACCTACAAAGACAAAATAGTGAGAGTCAAAATAGATATGATAATCAAATAAAGAGAATTCATTAGGAACAGCCTGTGTATCTGCACATATATACTCAGTCACAAGGCTTTGATAGTAGAAAGATATCACTGTAATGCTTGTCATAACAAGTGGTGTGTGTGAATAGTTAACTTGTATGTGAGCCTAAATGTGTGAAGCAGTGGAAAATCATCACAAAATTAGAAGAAATAGAAAACTCAACCTGTCCAAAACCTCAATTGTACAGCAATAAAATATACATCTTAACAAACATGACAATTATCACATAGTATTAATGAATGTTGTTGACTCTTAATATGGAATGCCCAAGCATGCAGAATACTGAGATACTGGTAAAGCAACAAAAGATTCAATCCAATAGCATGAGGGTGGTACGTGTCTGATTACCAGTCTGTGACTCTTAATTTTGCTGAAATCTGAATTTGAATATTATGCAAATTCTAACAACCTGACCTGATTTGGTTGAAATCTGATTCAATTACAGCAACCTATTCTAGCGCAATCTAGATGAATCAGAATTGTTGATCTAGTTTGATTTTAGACAGTAGGAAATATTGTTGAGACTGCCTGTACTAAAATTTGGAGAGAGGCTTTGTGCTACTTAAGTTCCTTAAGTAATAAAATATATCACCTAAAGATATCACAGAACAAAGTAATTTGCCAGTCATTATGTGTTTGGAGCCACGACGTTCAAGCTACTACACTGTAAGAAACAACTGTTGGATCCACAGGCATCCTTGTAAAACTGAAGAGTGAACCATTGTGATTAATATGCATTGAGGCAGTGTAGTTTCTACAATCAAGCCCCAAATAGCAGTGTAGTGAAGCACTGTTGTATACGGAATCTCCAAGAAAATAAAGAAGAAGTCCTTATCCAAAATTGGCCAGGGTTGCATCGTTATTTCAATAACAGTCTAGAGAATTTTCAAAGATAATGCCAACAGAAGTGGGGGTCCTAAAATTTAGGGGACTGTATTTCTATATCAATTTGACAGTGTAGAATACAATGGAGGAGGTCGATTTTGAGAATCTTTGGTTTCTCTTGCCATGGCAACCATTTCCCTTAGATACAATAGAAAGTGGGACTGTTCAATTCTGGGTGCTTTGTCATTTTCTACTGTGACTGGGAAAGTGGTTGCAATGGCAACAGGAACTAAAGAATCTACCTCTACCATTGTCTCGACTATAACATGCATTTGTTTACAGTGTATTTCTATGTTCATGCAGTATGATAGCACAGCAAGTTTGGCACACACTTCACCCAGTTTGATGATGCAAACTGTCATATAATGCCAGCTAATACAATAGCCCTTGATGCATTGTGGTATGCTTTGAGGGTTTCTGGTAGCAAGCTCATGTATTGACCTGACGTTAATCATGATCCAAATCCACCAAGGCATATGAACTCGCATGTGTCAGAAAATGCCATAAGGCCCAAAATCCATCAGGATACATGAGCGTGGATGTTTTCACGAGGTTATACTAAAGATCTCAATGTGTTTTTTTTCTGACACATGTAGATTGGTGTCTCTTGGCACTTTATAGGATCGCCCGAACTTTAGCTGAGACTCTCCATGGAGCCTCATATAGCTACATCATTGCGAATGACGGAGGCTGACTGGATCGTGTTTCAATATTTTCCACGACAGGTTCAGCCAGCTACAACTTGAGATGGGTCAAATCTTATCAGGTGATCTTAGGATTTTGGCCTTGGTGACTAAATAGCTGGCTACATTACTGGGTGATCGTACTGCCTGCTGACTAAATAGCCACCACAGCAGTGACTCAATAAGGGATCCTGGTATGACAACCCTCCATGTGAATAATTAGTGGGTAGCCTTAGCTGCTGCCCTCTGCACTCCTTTGCTCAAATGTACCCAATCTGAGCTCTTTACACTACTACCTAAAACCCTGTGGCCAGCGCCTTTGGCGCTGGGATGGCAGGTTTCTTTTTCAAAAGAATAAAATATCATTTGGAAAAGTGTGGTGTTTCACCTAAGAATTGAGCATTACGGCCACACTATGTAGTTACTAGTATGCAGTGGTGTAGATAGAGCACTAGGCCTTACAAATCAGTCATGCCTGTCATACCCAACCCTCCTCACCTACCATGGCTTTCTAATAAAATTACAAAGGATATCACACCTAGCTGACACCTCAGCCCTACTATTAAGAAAGAATAACAGAGCGTACATTGTTTTAGATACAATTAGGCCATTCAAGGCCCAGCCCCTATTGATTTGACATCCCTCTAACCCCGGCCCCTATTCAAGGGAGGCTTCTATTCAAGGCCCGGCTCCTATATGAGACATTACGGTACCCAGCAAATTATCGTGAGTCCTCGTCAACCTGTGTGAAGTGGCTCACACATGTCGCTAGATGGAACACGACATCGTTATAGCACAAGATCACCAGGAATAGCAATTGCTATGCCACGTGAGTCTAACACACAGTGGCGAAAGATGACGGAATGAGTTATCACTCAAAAGGGAGTCACCATTGATGACCAATCATGGCGACAGATGACGACAATTTGCTTGGTAGTTACTGCAGCCCTATGCTCATTTGAACACAGGAGTGCATACTAGACCATGAAAGAGGTATGACTGGTCACTATGTAGCCAATAGTGGCCCCTACGACTGGGTGCTTTGACTTCATAGTGGTGTGTATTGAGCCAGTAGTTGAATAAATAGCAGCTGTTATTTTGAGGCCTCTACTGGAGCTAACTATGTAGTCACTGGTATGGAGTCATTTCTTACACCTCCCACTACGATTTGAGGGTGTCTAGTCATGGAAACTATTGAAACACGATCCAGAGGGGCCAGAGTGTTAATTCAGCTGTCACCATGATAGGTGAAAGTTAGTCCAGGATCGTGTTTCAATAGTTTCCACAACAGGTTCAGCCAGCTACGACTGGAGATGGGTCAGATCTTAGCAGGTGATCTTAGGATTTTGGCCTTGGTGACTAAATAGCTGGCTACATTACTGGGTGATCGTACTGCCTGCTGGCTAAATAGCCACCACAGCAGTGACTCAATAGGGGATCCTGGTATGACAACCCTGCATGTGAATAATTAGTGGGTAGCCTTAGCTGCTGCCCTCTGCACTCCTTTGCTCAAATGTACCCAATCTGTGCTCTTTACACTACTACCTATAACCCTGTGGCCAGCGCCTTTGGCTCTGGGATGGCACTTTTTTTCCTAAAGAATAAAATATCATTTGGAAAAGTGTTGTGTTTCACCTAAGAATTGAGCATTTCGTCCACACATGGGCAAATTATGTAGTTACTAGTATGCAGTGGTGTAGATAGAGCACTAGGCCTTACAAAGCTGTCATGCCTGTCATACCCAGCCCTCACCCACCATGGCTTTCTAATAAAATTACAAAGGATATCACACCTAGCTGACACCTCAGCCCTACTATTAAAAAAGTATAACAGAGCATTTTCGATACAATTAGGTCATTAGATATAGATCTATCATATGTGATTTGAAAGGGAATTATCTAGAACAATTATACATCATTTGGGCTGGGGGGTCTCGGTTGTCTCCCTAAAGCCACCGAAAACTGGCCCACCAGGCCCCTATTCAGGGCCCGGCCCCTATTGATTTGACAGCTCTCCTACCCCGGCCCCTATTCAAGGGAGGCTGCTATTCAAGGCCCAGCTCCTATATGAGACATTACGGTAGTTACTGCAGCCCTATGCTCATTTGAACACAGGAGTGCATACTAGACCATGAAGGAGGTATGACTGGTCACTATGTAGCCAATAGTGGCTCCTACGACTGGGTGCTATGACTTCATAGTGGTGTGTATTGAGCCAGTAGTTGAATAAATAGCAGCTGTTATTTTGAGGCCTCTACTGGAGCTCACTATGTAGTCACTGGTATGGAGTCATTTCTTACCCCTCCCACTACGCTTTGAGGGTGTCCAGTCGTGGAAACTATTGAAACACGATCCAGAGAAGACAGCTTGCTGTAATGGGAAGAACTAGAATGCAATAATATCAGCAGATATTTAGACTTTCTTAGAAATGTTGGACACCTTAATAGGGGGTTCTGTAGATCCAGCAAGACCTAATTTATTCTTAGCTAAAACAATACAAAAACGATTGGAATGCACATAGAGGCCTACAATGTTAATATGTAAAGCTGATGGGCCGTGTGGTAGAATCAGAACGAAAATGCAAGCATGGGTAAGGGAGTATTTTACAATAACCATATTCACCAAAATCCTTTCTGGCTGGGGAGCTGAAGCTGCACCTATGGCAGGAGCAATATAATGTGAAATTTAGGCACATATTTGAAATGTAAACATACCTTTACCCACAGCCATCATTCAAGACAGATGCTTATATGTAAGACTCTGTGTATATGTTCAAGAACACAAGAGTCTTGTTGCTAAATCTTTGGACAAAAGGGTAAGCAAGCGGCAAGAAAATCGTATTTCACAAGATGACGCCTTGCAAATGGGATAGGCCAACTCTGAGCCATGCTAGTTAAGAAGTCTAAACCTCTAATTTGTAGAGGTAGGAGTAGCCATTGCTTGGGGATTTCAGCTTTTCAAGATGGCGGCAGGTACAGCCCTTACAATAATTGGGAGGGGAGAACTTTAGTTGACCCTTCTAGGAGTACATGAATTCCTCATTTATGATCTGTTGTGATGCACCAAACTAACTTCCCTGTACTGCAATTCTGAAATTATATCAACTGCTATGGAGATTACCAACCTTGTATTTAAATGAGCTTTGTATTACTGCTGCAGCATGTCTGAGCTAGGAGCTGTTTTTCAAGATGTACCCATCACCAGAAAAAAAACAACAAAAACCGTATTTTGCACAATAGGAGTTTGAGGGAAAAAAAGTAATTTAATTATTTTTAATTCAAATTAATTCATTAAATCATAATATTAATAACATATTCATTGAATACTGCTATCTAGAATTGAACCAGTGTAAAGACAGCATGTGTTTGACTGAAGGCTCATATTTTGAGATTAATTAGGTCAGTAAGTCAAAGGTCAAGTCAGGAAAATGGGGTCATCTTTCATTATACTACATGTATATACATGTATCATAGTCCTATGCAACTGGTCTACAAAGAGTTCTATTAGGAGTGCAAACCTATACTTTTACTTCTTATTCAAGCAGCATTGACAGCTGATATCAAATTTTAAAACCATATCAAAACAATGAAGAAAGAACAATGATTGACATGTATGGAAAGTATCACATGGACACTACATTTTACCTGCCAAACTTTTATCTTATATTATCTAATAATTCAAATCTAAAAGTGCAACCTGGGGATCACTGGGATGTTACTCAAAATGTGCTGCTGTGGATCCTTGAACATGAAGGGAAATTATTAGATTACTGGAATGATATTTGACACTAATTGGGTCAGTAGGTCAAGGTCAAGTCTGAAATAAAGGTAAATTTATAACAGTCTATTATCATACACGTTTAAATTGGTTAAAATGGTAGGTGTAGTTTTTTGTTGCAGCTTCAATTTTTCTATAATCTGCAAACAAACCACATTAATGCATTACATGGGATACATGAAACAACATTTTACTATAAAAGATTGAACATGTGATATGCATCACTGATGGCCTAATGGGGTAAATCATGTAAATCTCTGACAAATACTGACATAGCGCTGACATATATTACATCTAATTGCTGAAAAATGGTGACTATGTGCTGCCAGATATTGACTAAATTGCTGGGAAAAAGTGACTAAGAGCTGACATATATATACTGATCAAATAGATAGTTAGTGAATTAGTATGAGCTGAGAAAATCGAAATAGATGCAACCTTTAAAAATTATTAGAAATGTAGGAAATTAGTCAAATGGCCTATGGACCAACATGAACCAGAGCCAGAAGCTCACATGGACCAAGTAGGCCTACCGAGGGCAGCCAAGTGTGACTACATACACCCTCAGTCCAGATAGACTCACCGTAGTCCCTCTCAGATAGGCCTTATAATATGCATCTGTAGATGTGTGAATTAATGGATCTTTATAGGGATAAGTCACCACTAGCTGTCCTTTTTCTTATGACTAAGTAAATATGAGCTGGTATGCTGATTTATGTTTATTCTGCAGCTCAAAACACCATTTTGACTAACACTGGTTTCAATTTTGCCACTGATTTTAGGGTTTCAATAAAACCACTCAGCTCCAGCTCATGAAAAGAATGCTTTTATCAGGCCCTAAAACCAACTCATGCCTGTCTAACCATCTTATATTCCCTTACTAAAGTTGTTCTAGATAGCTCTGTCCACAGCACTAGGCTCCTGATTATCACTGAACACATGGGCAGTCATTTGGTATGGTCCAAGTTATGGATAAGTGGCTTGGTTGTTCAATAACATGAGATCTAGAGCATTTTTACCGAGCTACATTGACCACATGTCACATGGCTGCTACTTACAGTGCAATCATTCCCTCACAGTAGTGGCCTGAACTTGTCTTGCTAGGTACACACGATTAGGTTCAGAAAGGTTAAGTAGACTGTAGAAATACATAGGGACCATCTCAGTCAGCCTTTCCTCTTGATCTCACCCATAGGAACCAAGGTGTTAAACATATCAGATCTGGATATCATCCCATAGGCTCTAATGGTAAAGGAAATTGACTACCTTTGTGATGATGAAAAGTACAAAGTGTGGAGGCTGGTTATAAGTAGACGAAAGATGAGGAAACTTTCATGTATGATCATTAAGTTTAACATTTATATTAGATATGTTCAGTGACAGAGTTGTTATCATAATAGGTTTGTAAAATGTCAACTGTTGAACTAAGAGATTAGGAAAAGAAGTGTCTTTGACCTACTGACCTGATTATCCTGACATGTCATTTCAATTAGCAATATATAGTGTGCTAGTCAGAGTTTAACTAAAACATGCTCATAGTTGAAAGATGTCCCTCAATCCATTAATAACTTACCTAATAGTGCCTATGATATCTGCCTTTAACCTACTGACCTAACTATGACCTACTGACCTAGCTTTATCATCCTTTCATTATCATAGTTCATTTCTGACAGTGTATTCCAGGCATTTATCTGATTGTTGCCGTATTGATGAGCTTCATATGAAAACTATGCCTACCATGCACCTATAGTGGTCATGTTCTATGACGATAGATTAGTATAAGTTGACCTATATTTAACACATTGACCTTGTCTTACACACCAAAAACATCACCCTACCATTCAATGTAGTTCATAAATTTTGCCAATGATTCATAACTAAGATGGTAAAATACCATGGTAGTGAGGAATTATTGTGCAGAACTTGTCACTTCTTAGTGTCATATATTTTCATCTTTGACCTTTTTCCTGCCAATTAATCATAACAATTTGAGATATCCCTCAAGTATTCATAAGATACCTAGATAGAGTTATTTCGTATGCTAAAAAGAGTGACTACTCATGATTTTCTGAAAATGAAGGGATTTAATTTGATTAAAATGATTGAACACCTTTTTTCTTTAGCCTAAATTCACCAAAAATATGTTTCTTTAGATTTTTTTACCATAGCTGAATTCTACAGGTTTAGAGCTTTCCAATGGTATATGGTGTATAATGTTTGTTTTTTTTATGGTGATGGGTGTTCATCTTCTGGGGCCTCCATGCTGCAGCAGTATATGGAATTTACAAACTTGAAGATAGCAGGCCATATAATGACAAAGCGTGTTACTATCAGACTCTGGGTAATGAGAACGTGTTGGCCATCACACCATCCAGACACCTACATGGAATAGATGCGTCACTCTCCTCACACATACTGCCTCATTCAGCATTGATTTCTAAGGGATGTAGGGATACCTCAGCAGGGAGAGCGAGGCCCCTGTTATCGCCTGTTTGCATCACAATGACAGGTCTGCAGTGAGGATATATTACAAAGAGGCTGGGTATTAATGGGGGTCTTGTATGCTGTAATTCTATATCACATACACCATTGGGTCTACAAGTTGTTCTTCTACATGTATACATGTGCAATGATGGGAAATAATGGGCCACAATATGTGGTCCACAGAAAACTGGCATCACATCCATGTCACACGCAAACTTATATTTCAGTAATTATGCATCATTTAAGTACATAGACCTGCATTTATCATGTACCGAATACGTGTCAATTACATGTTGTAAAAAAATGGAATTTGATTAATGGAAATTGTGTAGTTTTAAGTGATTTTGTTCAAATATACTATTTTCAAGTTGACACCATACATTGCTCCAAAAATAAATAAAGTAAAAACCTTCCTCATCTACGGGTACCTGTTTCGCCCAATAATTGTCTATATAAAAATACTTGCTCCATCTACACTTGAAACTCCCTAGTTAACATGAACCCCCTTGACAGCCCACCCACTCACTCAGGGACTCAATTGCTGCTGGGTCTGGATGCCAACATTAATCCCCCTATCTACCCCTATCTATTCACACCCTGTGTGTGGGAGTAGCCTCATAGTCACGAAATGGACCTAGGTAAGCTGCCAGCCACAAAAGGTGATCCTCTGGATATTGTATGAAGCTTCCCTTTCACTTGGCTGCTCATATATATATATATATATATATATATATATATATATATATATATATATATATATATATATACCTGATCGACTGCACCGATAAACAGCCTGATTAACTGGAGTTCGCATCTTTTGGTGCCAGTCTCACAAAACAGAATGTCGGTCAAAGATAGGATAGAGGTCAGCTCCGTAGGGAATCCTTTATATGGACTTGCAGATAGTCCAGGCTACCGTCCAACCCTTCATATAGCTGCTAAGCATCGTCTGCCTGTAAAATAATGTATTTGACATGGAGTCACAAATTATGTTTTTGATGACGGTGGATTAAAGTTGAGTGAAATTTGAAATTGTAAATTAAGAGAAAAATGAATTAAGTCTCATTTGCCATCACCCAATTTGTCCTGTCTACCAGCCCACAGCCCCATCACACCACCACCATTGGCTGAGGGAGCTGCCGACTTTTGCCATTTTAGTGGGTGCTTTTGTGGTCACAGTGCTAGAGGGGCAAGACGTGAAACCCGACTTTTGCCTTTGCCTTGGTATTCAGTGGTGAAGTCTGGTTCTATTGGACGAGGGAATCATCGGCTACAGGAAGGCATTCCTCAACATGGTACAACTGAACATAACCACTACAATTTAAAACCCTCAAAATTAGAGTAGGCGGTCATATGCTATCACTGCTTTGTAAGATCAGCACTTACTGTTGTAATAGCA
Source organism: Acholoe squamosa (assembly GCA_949317995.1). NCBI lineage: Eukaryota > Metazoa > Annelida > Polychaeta > Phyllodocida > Polynoidae > Acholoe > Acholoe squamosa. The sequence goes on from OX439049.1 coordinate 38,652,100, forward strand.
TAGGGTTCGTTTGGGTAGTCACACCAGTGCAATTATTAGTGACTACTGGATGCAGGGCTCTAAAGGCATAAGCCTAAGGGATCCCACTACCATTAAAATGTTTTGAAGAAAATTAGTCATACCATATTGAGAAATGCAGGAAGAGCGAGGGGGACAATGTTCCTACCCTTGATTTTATGATAATAATCTTACTTGACCTCATTACACCAATCTCTATTGATGGTAAATCTAACGCTGCATGTGGTCAGCTTGTTTATGTAATCGAAAATATCTCCTGGTACATTGAAAGCCTAACAGACTGTAGCCAAATCAAGCCTTCTCCAGTAGAACTATCATCCTGATTCATTCTGCGCATGATTACACAGCATTGTTCCTTTCCGCTTCCTGTTAAAGGTGAGAATGCAAGCTCATCCTAGTAGTGCTGCCCAATTTGGCGCCTTTTTGCAGCTCACTCATCAGCATTCACTGCGCATGCACGCTCTTATCCACTGCTTATTCCCCCCCCCACTTGATATGCCCCTCCCCCGCACCACCTACCTTTCAATGGCAGAGCCATCCTTGCAAGCACAGCAAAGGGATGTCTGCCATTCAGGGCAAAATGATGACGAAGCTCACATTTGGGAAATGCTGAAGGAATTCGTGAAAAGGGGAATAAATGGGTAGTCCACCACCCACAATGAAATATTGTCGGTATCGAGTATTGACCTATGTATATGAGGGGTTGCACAGTGACGGACATTAAGTCAGACCTCGTTCTTCCCATGCCCTTACTATGCATCAGCTGATGTGCATGCAATGTCCGACATTTGCAGCCTATCATGATAAAATGAGCAATCCATGGGAAATCACGAAATTGCTGAAAGTCAAGCTCTGCACAGATGATAATCAGATGATTATGAAAGAAAAATGACATAACAGATTTCGTCTACCATTCTACAAGTAATTAATACTTGTGTGGCACAACCTTTTACAGCTCTTTACAATCGTTTTGTTACATGGTCCATGTCTAAGGGTGGGAGAGAAAGAGATGAAGCAGTGCTAAAGAAACAATGATGGAAGTCAAAGATACATGGAGCTGATGTTTAGATTAATACAGCGGGAATGTTCTGATATCAGGGCTTTCTGCATTTCTATTTTTCTTTTATCAAGACATGAGGAAGAGACAATGGAGCAGCATTTTCCTTATCACCTGTGTGCTCTCCCTGTGATCCAATTGTCTTCTGCATGGCAGCAGTATTGGTCAATTACACACACCGTTAAGCAAGGCGCCACTTTGTGACTGTCCATTTCGTCGGCCATGACACTTTTTAATTGGTACAAAATTATGTATGGAACTAAACACAGTGAGATGCCCTGCTTCCGGGATATTTTAGAATAATTATGATGGACATGATGGCTCAAAAAGTAAGCATTTGATATCCCAATGCCTATCATCAACAAGACAATAGTGCAAAACTGGGCACAATATGCTCCAGTAACCATGGTTACAAAGTGAACTAACAATGCCCTACAGTAACCATGGTTACCATGTAAACTGTGCTACCTGGTTACAATCAGTATACCTGGTGGCCAAATATGACCATGCATGTTGGGTTATTGTAACGGCTTACAGTAGACTACTAAATTATCCTTAGTTAATGGGGTCTGACTGGCCTGGATAGCCATAAGGGATACTGAATTATAATGAGCATCTCCTGAGTTGATATGATAGGTCTCGTGTACAGTGAATAAACACATTCACAATGTAGGACCCAGAGGATATCAAAATTCTAAGTACCGGTAGTTGATTTACACGTTTCAATTGTATCGAGATTCTTATGTATATCTGTAGGTTTCCAACACCTGTTTTGCCAGGACTGGCCCCTATTACCCTACATCAAAAATGGGTTAATTCTTTGACAAAATACACGTGATCTCTGTAGTGGCTTCCTATGAACACGCGTTTTACAATGTGCATCCAACCCCAAACAAGTGAGTGTTTTGTAAATAGTGTAGTCTTTATTCAGCAGGTGAAGGTGGCATGTGAGTGAAATACCTGGTGTTCTGATGACAGAGCTTTTTATGAGGCAATCTGAGCAATTATGATAGTCATGGGAAATTCAGAAGCACATGCACGTGTAGAATCATGTGATCTGAAGACATAAATCCCATTTGGTTCAACACCACGTTATGATATTTCTATGGCCATTTGCAAGTCATCCCTTTTGTCTGTAACAGTCTCTAGACAAGGCACATACATACTAGACAGAGGTCTGTGTTGACCCCACACCATGTGGCACCATTCCCACAGAGGTCCAGTTCTCCTTTCGGTACACACAGGAAGTAGCCCTCAAGCACTATGGGGAATTTGTATTAGTTTGTTCTCAGAGTGCACTTTGGTTTTCTAGTAGATCAGAAGAAAGGATAGATGCACAGTAGAACTGATACAAGCAAAAGGAACCACACACTGTTTAGTCGAGGGAATGCACCTGGGGTGAGGGCCGGAGGTTATTTCGGAGTTTCTGATACTTGACAGACTGGATTCATCAAAGGGAATATGTAACAAAGCTAAATGATGTCAGAAAAGGTAATATAGAGTACTTCAAAACAAAAAGTTAGAAAGGGAGAGATGTGGAAAGGGGGAGATACACGAAACCGAAATCCAGATATGGAGAGTATGGTAGATGATTAGGGGTGGGGGAGAAAGGCAGAAATTAGGGTAAGCGACAGCACTGGGGTATGCCATAAAAAGGCAAACCATGGCAGAATGTGAGGAGGCCACAGGCACAAAGACCATAATTAAATCACTGGTTGAAAATTATTTAGCCTATCTCTCATCTCAATTGCTTGCTTTAAATAGTGTTCAATTGGCCCTTTTTGATCACCAATTGTGTAGCCCTTGATGTGGAAAGCCTGTGGTTTGGCATTGAGGTTGACAGTTTCACACTTTAAATAGAGAAAGATGGATGTTTGAGAAGCACTAGATAGATTTTAATCTCTGTAAAACCAAAAGTGAGATACTGATGTGGGTAAATTTGCCCTGAATTTTCCTAAAAATCTGCCTGAATTTCCAGGGCTTCTTCTCATGTCATTATAGATTACACCTGTCTGAGGACCTTAGGTTGTCAAACAGAGGGTTTTAGTGAGTGTAGCTTTTCCTGTGCCAGCTATAATCGGCAGCTAACATTGACAGTAATAATACATGACAGTCGACCTGGATATTGACACTCATAACACCTTGACCATCTAGGTGAAACTCAGAAAGGCTCAAATCCAAAGTCCACATTCATCAAATCTTACAAAGTTAAGTCTAAAAGTAAAAATGACAGGTGACAAAGAATTCTGAGACATTTGGTGGCAATACCACGCACTATCGAGCCATGAGTTGACATTTAGTTGTTCATAATTCTAGTCCCACTGACAACTGGTCAAAGCCCGCGCAAATGAATCAGCCGGCAATTTTGTGTAATTTCCCTTTCTGGAATTATTCCTCTTCTTGGAGTGGAAGATGGCAGGGTCCGTTTCCTGTTTGTGTTGGTGTTTTATGTGATTCCTCTATGAATGCGTTTTGTGTGGGTGAGGCTTGTTCTCAGCATGAGGCAGCATGAAAGTAGCTGGTTATCAAGACATAAACAGATTACTCCCATCTTCTACGGAAAGCCACATGGGCCAAACAGAAGGGCCTACCTCTACTGTTTGCATTACACAATCTGAATTTTGAGGAAACTTCAAGCACAAACCTAGTGGCATCTTCTGTCTATGAAAAACAAACTAAAGTTGTTTTACACACCATTGGCAAGATCAGCTGTATATATTCACCATTTTCTTTTCTTTTCCCTCTTACAAAAAGAAAAATGTTCTCATTTCTTATGGTTTGATAAACGTGAGTAGGATGGTGGCCACCATGGTCTTCCGTAGAAAGTAAACCCCTCCTGACCTCACAAACACAAAGATTCCACACCTAACAACAGAAACTAATCCCAGCAGAACCAACTCAGGTTTCTAACCAAGTTTTATGATGATTGGATTCGCAGCAAGTTTTTTTTTTGTGATTCGGACACGAACACACCGGTGTTAATTCAGATTTATGATGCCTCTGAGACATTTTGCCATTTTCTGGAAGCTTGTGTGTGGATATGTGGCAGAGTGGTATGTATTTGTAATATTCAGTGGCAAACCAACCACATTTCTAATTCGTTGTTTCCTCATTTCTCCTATCTAGGGTCGACTGAGGGCCTATAAGGGTAATTGATAGAGGCTTTTCTGATACCTTGTTCTTTGTTTCATTACGTCTGTTGTGTAGGGCCTAGGACTAGCGGGAGTGGACGGCAAGAAGCAATGGAAATGGAACGGCACATTAAAGTTTTTACAGAAAATGGCGCGGCACGCACCTTGTAAGGTATGGACGATATGCATTTAGTCATCATGACGTCACATAGCCAGCTTGCAACGTCATATGACGTAGGGCCGTGACGTCATGTTCTGTGTGAGTGTGAAGTTGTCATGTCGTAGCATTTCGTTTAACGGCATGACGTGGTGTGTGGTGAATGTATGACGTCATAATATTATGTTCATTGTTTTTAGGCATCATGATGTTCTGTAGACTGTCTCTGTGACGTCATGAAGTTACACTTTGTGTAGCTGATGTCATGACGTTTTATTTGTTGTATGTTCAACGCACGTTGACTGAATGCATATAGCGTCATAATCTGTACTGATGACAAAAAGTATGTCAAATGTATTGATGACGTCGAAGAGATGGTGCATGAGTATAGGATTTGAGTTTTGTTTATGTGGCATGGCAACATCAACTGCCTTTTTCAGAAGCATGCCGATCTACCGCGTTTGGCCCTTTCAATTGCTACATGTGGGACTGCAGTACTTAGATGAGAGATTTTACCTATGGCTAGGCCAATGAGAGAGAGTGAGCAATAGGGCTGTGTGAGATAGTGCTAGGCCTACGTTAAGAATTGAAATGCAGAAGGTCAAAGTAAATTCTCATAGCACGTGGTACTTCTTATGCTGTTCTTATTCATGAGGTTAAAAGAATGTATTCCTTTTCCTGCAATTAGCTCCAATTCTCAGGCTGGTTGTAGTATTTAATGGATCAATGACTAACTGCAGAGTACCTCAGCCACATTTCCTTCAATATAGGGGCATACTTTGCCTGCGATATCATAGGGACAATTATGTGATCTATACACTGTCCTCTTAACCTGAAGGGTTGTGTTCGATCAGATGTCACTCGTCTTCAAGCACTAGCTCAATTAAGAGATAGCATTCATCAATAAATGATACATCAATTAACTCTGTATACATTGAACAACAATACAAACAGAAAATATAACAAATAGCTTCAGTTAATTATCACAGTGCAGACAATCATTCCTTAATTGAAGATCATGTGTTGTTGCTATCGTGCTGGATGTAAATCTCTTGCATGTTTAGCTGTATGTGTTCTTAGGATGGTTATTATTGTTTGGTCATGTCTGATCATATCGCCCTGTCAAGGTTCTGTTGTATCTGTTTAGCATGCAGTTATATTGTATGCCCAAATGTAAGATGCTTGCAAGAATATTTGTCAATTTCAGCAAATGCCAACTCTACTCTGACTTCAGGTTCCCACTTCAAAAGTCTGTGCTAAGGTGTGAACTCCAGCCGAGCCATGCTTTGCCAATGTTCTAATCAATAATCACGGGGCCTCACAAGTTCTGGTGGTTCTATGTAAAAATGGATTGATTGTTCAGGGAGGTGCAGGGCTAGCAGTGTATAAAGGTGACGTCTGATGGTCTATGATGTAATAAGCTTCTTTCCTCAATTACCTAACTACATGTATAGCAATCTAGGACCATTTCATTTTAGGTAATAATCTGGTCGCATTTCTGAAATTTTATATCATCGAGGATGATTAGATGAGTAGTGATAAGCATGCATACATGGCTTTGACATAATATAATAGGCCTATACCTACCGTTACGTTAGATATATACAGAAGGTCACCTTGGTAACAGGTAATCCAAAAACCAAACACAAATTCTTTACCCCCCCCCCATACAAATTTCTTTGAGGATCAAGTAATGAGAACACTGAACAGGAAATTCATAAAGTGGAGTTTATTACACTAACACAAGTAAATACGGTATATGATAAACATGTAACTAAACTAATGAGATACCGGTTTGTATCTAAGAGTTGAATATGTAAATGAGGTAAGGCACTAACTTGTACTGTATGTTACCAACAATGGATAAATGTTCGGAGTCCATAGTATAAAGTTTGAGTATAATATATATGGTAAGTCAACATATGAAGGTGTGTCATACTAGTTATTGTGCATGATCAAGTTGTCATATGAGAAATATCATATGACTAGTGGTGTATGGAGTAATTACCTCAAGGCTCTTATAAAATAGTGTTATTTCCAGTTGTCACTGGTTTATTCAGCTTTAGGCAACATGTAAGAAATATCAATCATACAGTAGTTAGTATGTAGGTAAATTGTACATACAGTAAATATACAGTAAGTTATAAAGTATAATGTTCTGTTCCACTCCACCTGTGAGGTATTAATAATACAATGTCCAGCATAGTTCTAGGTGGGTTCCCACACCTAGCTCCTGGCCTGCTGCTTAGAGGAATAATGTAATAATGAATAACTTTACCCTCTGGTGGAAGTCTTGAGGAAGATACCCCCTGGCCACTAATGATAGAAACCAATGCCTGTCTAGCATAGTTTCACCATAGTGCAGTGGTATAGCAGGTAGCAGGAGATGACTGGAGATGTTACATCTAGAGCGGTTCATGGTGTTCTGTCCTCCTGGAGGTGCAGACAGGCTATTTGTAGCAAATCTTGGAAAAGCACCTCCAGACTGACTGGGGCCAGTAGCATCTGCCTAACTCTACAATTGTTAGAGGGGAGCCTTTCATGTGTCACTGAGTGCACAAAGGACCCCCATGGGCGCCGCTGTGTCCCCCATTGTCTTGGTCGGTTCTGTAACTTCAAACCCTCATAACTCGGTCGTTTACGCAGCTACAGCCGCCATTTTGCGCATGCGCGGAGTTGAATATGCCAAGTTTAAACTGCCCACTGGATAGGCGCGTAACTCCCGCCGGTTTGTCTGTAATGCACTCGGAGCTCCATTCAGTCTCCATAGCGTAACTTCCTTAATAATGGAAGTTCCGCCTTGATCTTGGGCTCATTCTGACCGTCTAATTATGGGCTTTCCATAAATGCTTTGATATTTGACCTAGCTTGCTCAGGAGCGACGCTAGAGCGACCGGACGGTTATGGTGTCGTGCTTATGTAACCCATTGTTCAGTTATTAGAGTGCTCAGACACTCATGACGGCCGGTTGCATTCACTTACAACTTATTAGTTTGTGCACTGAACCATGAGGTCGCACACTGAGACCCTCATTTTTATTATATTGTGCAGTGAACCATTAGGTCGGAGCCTTTGATGTCAGGAACTCTGTCTAACTGACTCTGGCTGGTGTGCAGTGGGGCATGAACGCTCTTATACAAAGTTTGAGCGCTCTTATAGCTCTTAGAACCAACCTCTGTATTAATTTCATAGATATTCTTTGATTAATACAAAATATGTTAGAATTTATGGAATAATAAAATGGTATATCATAGAATACTCCCTCTCCCCCGAGAGAATGCGAAACTCCGTCATTTCGCCGAGGGAATGTACAATTTATACAATTTTTACCTTATTTTGGAGTTATATACTGTTTGTAAGAGGATTTGAAGTGATGGGGAGTGCTTCAAATGCAATTTTTGTGGTAGAGCTTTGTCAGTATAAACAATTTTCTCCTGGGTATAAGTACATTTCCGAGTTTCTATATCTTACCATACCTGAGCTTATTTGCTTATGTAACATCAATTTTGGGTACAATTTTCCATTTTTATGTACAACATACAATTTGGCAAATAGTGTGCAATTTTGGCATTCAATGTTCAATTTAGCGTGCAAATTGAACATAATTGACAATTTTAGTGTGCAAATTTACAATTTCGCGTGTAATTGCGTTCAATTGACAATTTCAGTATGCAAATATATAATTTTTGCGTACATTTGGCAATTTAAGTGTGCAAATATATAATTTTCGCGTATATTTGGCAATTTTAGTGTGCAAATATATAATTTCGCGTACATTTGGCAATTTTAGTGTGCAAATATATAATTTCGCGTACATTTGGCAATTTTAGTATGCAAATATATAATTTCGCGTGCATTTGGCAATTTTTGGTGTACAAATATATAATTTTTTGCGTACATTTGACAGTTTTAGTATGCCAATATATAATTTTGCGTTCAATTGATAGTTTCTGTATGTACATATATAATTTTGCGTACAGCTTGGATACACATAGAAATGTTGATTTCTAAAAAAAAATCTGATTTCAGTGTATGAATTGGGTACAGACATACAGTATAATGTGCAACATACAATTCAAGTGTGTAAATTGGGTACAAACTTACAATCTAGTGTGCAAACATACAATTTTAGTGTGCAAATTGGGTACAAGCGTACAATCTGGTGTGCAAACATTCAATTTTAGTGTGCAAATTGGGTACAAGCGTACAATCTTGTGTGCAAACATACAATTTTATTGTGCAAATTGGGTACAAGCGTACAATCTGGTGTGCAAACATACAATTTTGTGTGCAAATTGGGTACAAACGTACAATCTAGTTTACACTCTACAATTTTTTGGATTTGAGACAAATTTTTCCGAGGACCGGAAAAACAAAGTACTTTATGTACAATAGGCTTGTTTGTCTCTGAGTTACTCTTTGATTTTGCTATATGGGTGTATTAATTGGCAATTTCGGCAGTGGGCCGCTGCTTAATTGACTTTTCCCTAGCCTTCTTGAGTATGTGTTCCTGAAAGAGATTATTTGGTGAGTATCTTAAGTAAACATTTTTCATGTCAACAATTTTTCTCAACAATTTTTTTTTCATTCATTTTTTCAACAATTTTCTTGGATACCTAAAGTGTGTTACTTTAAGTAAATCTTGGCATAGTATACAAGTGCTAGTGGGTACAAAAACTGTCTTAGTTATCTACCTGCATTCATGTATATTTTGTGTTGGATTTGTACAATTTACAATTTTTAAATTGCAATTTCGCAATTTTGCGCGTATATGCGCGCATTAATCATCGATTTTGTGAGAATACCATAGATTTTCATATTATACATCAACAAGTGGCTGTGTATATATTTTTTTCTAAAAATTTTCTAATACTTTGATAATTTCATTGACAGTGGAGGTGTGTGTCATGTGTGAGATGTGTCATCTCAGTATCTCCTGGTGGTGGACTGGGGGCAGTCTAGGCTGTGTGCAGCCTAGGCTGTTTCCACAGTCACCGGGGAGGGCTGGTGGTTTAGAAAATTAGCAATAGTCTGCATGTTTGACCTTGCGGTCTCCTCCTGGTGTTCGTCAATAATTATATCTGTTGTATTTTCCAGTGCTGTCATGGTCACTGGGCTGGTGCCACAATCATTCTGGAGAAGCATGGAGTAGTACAGTCCTTTGTTTTTAAGGGCTGGTATGGTACTTAACCTAGTGCGCCAAGGTAGGTGTATCACCTGAGGGAGGTGATAAGCGAAGTTTGAGTCTCCACAATATATTTTAAAATATATTGTGGGATTTGTGCGCTTGGCCACATTTTTCTTGCCACAGTGTGTCTGTGCAAATTTCTTAAGGTACTTCATTATTCTGTAGGCTGAGTAGATGGTCAGGGTGAATAATATAGCAATTATCAGGGTGTGAGTTTCCTGAATTGTGAGGAAAGGGGTGTGGGTTTCCTCTGTAGGGGTTAATTTGGTAGGATTCTTATCTGGGAGCAATTTGTGTAGGGGCAGCTCGGTGACTAGTCTGAATGCTTTGGCTGTAGGCAGGTAGGCTACAGTCCCTCCTAGTCTGTACAGTTTGAGTAGTATGTATACTATAAAAATGTGAGCTGATATCCCTAGGATGAGTGCTAAGCTTTGGAAGATTGGATGCTCTGTAACTCGACGTAGGTATGATTCCTCGTAGTGCGTTTCCATTTCCTTATTAAGGTTGGAGGCATCTTTTAATAATGTTTTGGCAAAGGGCTCTAAATTTAGTTGAGTAATATCATCCATGATCGGATTTTCCTGTAGTTTTTCTAAGGTTCTAAAAAGGTTTACTACTGGGAAATTTGGAAGATTCTCTCTTTCATCTGGTTTGGTCTCAGAAATTTGGTTAAGTGCTGCCATGAATGGTAAATTAATTGTCTTGAGAATGTAATGAAATGATAAGGTTGAGTTACAGGGCAACCTTGTGTTTGGAAGAGAAAATTCTCCTACACTGATTGTGCACCCACAGGGTACACCTATGATTGAGTAGGACTGGGCTTTTCGAGTTTCAGACGTTTTACCATGGCAGTTGATAAAGTAATGGGGTTCATTAGTAGTGACCAGATAGTCATCTTCAGAAATGGAAATAGCATGGGTGGTAGGTGTTTGCAGTGGTGAAACTGTAAACTTGCAATGTTCCTTAATCTGTTGAGCCTGGTTAGTAAAAATGGCTACAGGGCATGTAGGCCTGTGTTTATAGATTCTACCATTTACATCTCTGCATACCTTTACTGTAGTACCTTCACATGCCTGCATATCTGCTGAGTCCAATTCGATGAATAATGATTCGTCGTAAGATACTGCTAGAAACTCAGTTGTGGTTTGCAACTTGGTAACTCCTCTGGTGGGGGTCTCCTGTGTGTCTATAGGCATGGGTGATGTAATCATTTGGTACAGTTTGAAGGTCGAGGTGGTAGATTGAATTATAATGTCCAGATGAATATATATATGGTGAGCTGAGTACGTGTATGAGGTCAGCTTCTGTGAATAATAGAAATCTAAGTCATTAATTGCGACTTGTGCTCCAGGGTGTGTAATCCTAAGTTTGTTATTAATGTCAATTAAGTATCTAGCAAGGTCTGAGGGTGGTACTATATCAGGGGTTAGGATCCCTGATGATAGCATCCTCAGGGCTGCATTTGTCCTTTGCAGTGATTGAACTGTATTCATTCTTGCTGCTATGATAATTAATGCATCATTTAATACTTGCATCTTTTCCCTTTGAGTTTTCTCGTGCCTTGAATATGAGTCAAGTGACCTGGACATGTTAGAGGCCCACAGGTTGACGGTGTCACCTATGGTGTTGATTGTGCTGTCCAGTACCTTCTTATCTTGGATGTATGCTTTAACAAACTTATCTTGTCTGCCTGTGATCTTCTCAATGAGACTAGCTGCTTCCTGATCTTGTTTAGCAAATTTCCTTAGTATTTCATCTATGTTCTTGAGCTGTCCCATTACTTGGTTTACATCTTCTACTGTGGCTAGACCTAGCACACCGCGAAACAGGGGTGCTAGAAAACCCAGTATGGCCTCTCTTTTGGCCTTGTCCAATGTGTTTATGGGGTTGGATAGGAACAATTTGATGGAGGCTAATGTTTCATTTATCTCCTTGTCTGCAATTTCCAGCAAGGTGTCAAGCTCTTTGGCTTGTTGGATAATTTGACCAGAGGTATGATCTTGTAGAGTAGGAGTGGTCAAATGGAGTATTCTATCCCTTATGGATCCTTGGGTAACGGGTGCCCGAGGTATCTTGTAGGGGATAGCTAACAACAGTGTTGTGGTTGTATGTCCATTGACCAATGGTTGAGGGCTAGGTTTGAATACTACTCCTATGTTTTGTCTCACCACAGGTGTATAACCTGCAGTAAGTGGTTCTATAGTATATAATAACAGCATAGTTAGCAGTATGGGTGAAACTCTCAGTCTCCCCATGGTGCTTGTGTAAAGCAAGTTTGCTGTTTAAAGTCTTGTCAAATTTGTAGTGATTTGGTGCTGGTAAAGTCTAAGTGTATGGTGCAACACTTTAAATGAAGTGGTTCAAACTGTACCTTTGCAAGATTGAGCTGTCTTGGCAATATGTCCGGTGAGTCTATAGAGATTGACCCGTAAATGGTAAGGTCAGGTTGAAGGTGAAGTAGGTGTGTTCTTTATCCTAGTGCAGTCTCTCCTAATGGAGAAGTGGGCTGGCTAATTCCCAAGTGGGGTCTTGTAGACTTGTGTTCCAGACTGCAGCTGGATGAAGACTGATGGTGGGCTATGGTCCACAGTGCTTCTTATGTAGCCTACCCTACCCACATCCATTGTGGGCCTGGTATTGTTTCTCTGGAGTCATGTACCTAATCTCCAGTGTCTGCAACTGTGGGGTTCTATTGTGTAATCTGTGTACTGGTAATTAGCTCCTCCTGTCATCCAGGACAGCCATTCATGACCGTCTAGACAGTTGTCTGAGTGTAGCTTATAAGGTCAATTGATCTCTATAGACTGCTGTGTTGGCATAGCGCGCTCTTTCATGTGGGGATTAGGCTTTAGACACTCCATTGTGTTACCCTTACTCTTCTTAGACTTCATGTCTGCTTTACTTGGAGGGTCCCAGTCTTTGACCATTCAGAGGCAATAACCTACTGATATATTTACAAATTTGATTGGCTTTATATACATATAAGTAATTCATTATCAGTCACACATGTCTTATGTGTGGATGAAGAGAATTTGTAATACATTTTGAAAATCTTATGTTCTTTTGGTATCTCAATTTGTTTCTAGTTTCTTGAAACTGCACCACACCTAGATGTTTTTCTTAGTATGTGGTGTGCAGGCCTAGGCTTGATAGGGCCTATACCTGTGGTTTCTCTTGTAAGGGTGATATCATTTTTGTTCCTTACAATTTTGTTGTAGTATTTGGCTTCATGTGGAATAAGCCTGTGTGCAAATTCATTGTTTCTGACAGCCACAACCTTTTTCAGTCTGTCTATGTGCACTGGTCTGGCCACCAATAGATTGGTGTCCAAGTTTTTGAGTTTGGCACTTGTCAAACTAGGTCTATCCACTACAACATATGGTCCCATAAAAAGGGGTTGAAGTTTCTTACACTCTGTATTGGTCAGGATTCTTGGTATGTTTAGGTACACTATGTCGGTGACCTTGATTTCCTGTGGTGTAAGTTTCTTATCATATCTATCCTTCCTTTCCTTTTGTAGCTTGGCGACCCTTTCTATAGCTTTCCTCCTAGAGGTATCTTGATTTGTTATCATGTTAGCTACATGGTCTGCTACGGTGGATATGTCTTCCTGTATTCCCAGCCCTAAGTCCATTGGAGTGGCTGGGTTTCTTCCATGAAGTAGGAAGAAAGGGGTGAATCCTGTGGTTTGGGATTCAGTGTTGTTTAATGCAAAGGTTATGGGTTCAATAAATGAATCCCAATTGTTTTGGTGCTTTGAGCAGAATGCTCTGAGCGCTGTGCCTATGCTAGCATTGAATCTCTCTACAAGCCCATTTGATTGTGGCCTGTATGGTGAGGAGAATTTATGTTTGATCTTGAGGTGTTTAGTTAACTTTGTGAACTTTGCACCTGTATAACATGTCCCATTGTCTGTTTGAAGAGTGGCTGGTGTTCCATGATGACAAATTATATTCTTGTAGAACTCTGCTGCTGTTGTTTCAGCTTTTAAGTCAGTAGTAGCCCAAGCTGTTGCATATCTGGTAGCATAATCTATGCAGACTTGTATATGTTTGTTTCCCCTGGCGGTTGTGGGAAGTGGTCCCACCGCATCGAGGTTTAGGAACTTCATTGGTGAAGCCATGTACTCTCTCACTGTCATTGGTGTTTTGTGTGAGTGTACTTGCCTTTTTGCTGTGAGGCATGTGTGGCAGGTGGAAACATATTTTGTTGTGTCTGCTAGCATAGACTTCCAATATACCCTAGGTCGGAGTGCTGACAGCATCCTACTTGAACCAAGATGGCCGCCGGTAGGTGAGTCATGGAAATACTGTAGTGTACTTGTTACCCATTGCTGTGGTATAACAATTTGAAGTGGTACAGTATTGGTTTTTCTCCAATTTATGGGGCATATATGGACTAATGTACCATTTACCAAGGTGTATGTTTGGCCTTGGTTGATGATTCTATTTCCTTGTGCTTTTGGTGCAGGCAAGGTCCCATCCTCAAGATATTGTATGAGGGGCAATAGTTCCTTGTCCTTCCTTTGTTCCAAGCCAAGGTTTGTACCTGAGATGGATGTGTCGGGAATCTGATCCAGTAATTGATTTATATCTAGCACATGTTGTTTTATTCTGTCTCTTTCTTTTTCTTTTTCATCGACTATTGGCCTATCTTGTGCCTTTTGTTGGGGTGTGTCACTCTTGTTTTGGTGTGTAGGCTCCTTTGGAGGGCCTATTCTCGCCTTGATGGGAGTGGCAACCTTTTTCTTTAAAGGCACAATTTGCTTTTTGTCATTCTTCTTTGTCTCAGAGTTCTTTGACTTAGTAGATGCAGTGTCTTTTGTGACATTTTTCCTGGCAGGTGGGGTTTTGGTAGGTTTGTTTCCTGTGACCTTTTTCTCGTTTAGAATAGTTTGTGATTGTGTGGGGGGTTTTGGTATGCCCTCCTGAATCATTTCTCTAGTCTTTGAGCGTGTGGTCATAGGACACAAATGGTTTGATGTTTCCTCTCCCTGCATTGATTCAAAGAATCTGACTGATTTGGAAGTTGCTTGAGTAATAGCATATATTGTGTCTTCTGAATCTTCATCATCTGAGTCAGGTGGGGTGAAGGGTGGCTCCTTAGGAGTTGCCTTCACTATCTGATTGAGTGATGAGAATTCAATAGGCTCGAAGTCATTATCTGGAAAGAGTTGTGAGTATTCTCTCTCACAGTGGCAAAACACATAGTGTGTAGATTGCTTCAAGATACCCCTAATGGGTGTCTCTGGCCTTTCAATGGTGTTGGGTGGATCATCCCTTTTGAATGGTACTTTCTTTGTTACTTTTGCAAACTTGGTTCTACTGGCTGCTCTAACTCTCCTTGGTGGGGGTGGAGGGTTAGTCATGGGTCCAGAATCTGGGTATTCTCTTCTAGACATAGCATCTGGTGGTGTGTTATCATCACCTTTCACATGTTGGATGGTGAATGAAAATTGCTGTATGTCTAGAGCCCATCTGGCCCATCTATGTGTGAGTCCTGTATTGGTTAATAGTGGGATTAGGGCTGCATGGTCTGTATATAATTGGAAGTGTCTAGTCTCTAGATAGTGTCTGAAGTGTAGTACTCCATACACTACTCCCAGTAGTTCTCTCTCTGTGGTATTGTAATTTCTCTCATGTTTGGAGAGGGTTCTACCTGCAAAGGCTACTGGTCTGAGCACTCCTTCATTATCTCTCTGTGAGAGTACAGCTCCTAAACTCACATTGGAAGCATCAGTTGCCAAACTGAACTCTTTCTCATAGTTTGGATATCTGAGAAGAGCATTGGTACAGAGGGCATGCTTTAATGTTTTGAAAGCATTATCTGCCTCTTCTGTCCAGACAAATGCTTTGAGATGTGTCTGTAGATCATATAATGGTCTAGCAATTTGGGCATAACCTTTGATAAACTTTTTGAAGTATTGGCATAGGCCTGTGAAGGATCTGACGTTTTTGACTGATTTTGGTGTTGGGAAGGTTTTGATTGATTCCACCTTTGTGGGAGATGGTTGCAGTCCCATGGGTGTGACTCTCATTCCCAAGAAGTCTATTCTGTCTATGAAGTATTCACATTTTGATTTCTTCAGTTTGAGTTTGCCAACTCTTAGGCTGTTGAACACATCTTCCAGGTCATGGAAGTGTTGTTCGATTGATGGTGATAATACCAATATGTCATCTAGGTATGGTAGGGCACATTTGTATTTGAGTTTGTTCAGAATTAATGGGACTAGATGGCAGAATCCCGCAGGTGCGGTCGCTAAACCCATCGGCATCCTTTCGTAGACATATTTTTTGTCATTTGCTATGAATGCGGTTTTATGCTGGTCCTCCTGTCTTATAGGAATTTGAAAAAATCCCTGTTGGGCATCTAGCTTACTGAATACTCTTGGTCTGAGTGACCCTATCATGTCTAGAGTGTCATCGGCTCGGGGTGTAGATAAGGCTTGATTTATCGTGTTCTGGTTCAAATAACGAAAATCTGTGACGAGCCTATGGCCTCCCGATGATTTTTGTACTAAAAAGGATCTGGAAGCCCAGGGGCCCTCAGCACATTCTCTCAGAATGCCCTGTTGTACTAGCCTTTCACATTCTTCCCCTATTGCGGCCTGTTTTTCTGGTGTTTGCCTATATGGTAGGAAATGACATGGCACTGCCTCAGGTTTTACATGTATTGAGTGGGTATACAGGTGTGTAGCACCAATGTCTCCATCTTTTCCTACAAATATATCATCATACTTGGTCAGCAGTGATTGGTGCAAATAAGTCTCTGAGGCACTGTGAGACTGATACATTATGTTGGCTCAGTATGTAAGGTCTCATACCAGAAGTGGATGACCAGGTGCCGTGGTGTGAGGCAGCCTGTTTTTCACATCCACTAACTAGAGCTCATTGAAGACCACCTCTTCTGAGAGAGTGACCCGAGAAATCCATGGCATACAGGCACTCAATGTCTAAGAGTGCAGCTCTGGTAATGTTGGAGAGGGGAAAGAGGTAGTAGAGATGACCGGATGGATGAGGGTATCACTATATTAATACCGGTTTCAGTCAGTATTACATCTCTCCTGAGTAAGGTATGTGGGCCAGACCACAGTAAGGCAGTGGGGGTGAGGAGATTAGAAACTCTAAGGAAAGCAAAGAAGCCCATTGTAAGGGCTGCTTTGTAGTGTAGTGTGTTTGGTATAGTATCCAATAGTGTGCAGACTGCGACTAAGTACTGGTACCATCTCATGTGGTGAGAGTCTAACTGCTCCCTTAGTTACCCCACTGATTCATATGATAATAGTGAAGAGGGGTCGCCTTCATGTGTTAGTATCCAAAGTTTGGCCCCAGATATATAGTTTCTACGGGATGAAGGCGCTGACAGTGAGTTGGCCAGATATTGTTGATGTAGGGCAGCAGCCTGAGGTGATGGATGTAATATTCTGTGTTGTAGGACACAGCGAAAATTAGGTAATAAGTAGTTTGTGTAAGTCTGTTTACTGCCATGGCCTCTGAAACTGAGGCCTGGAATGAGACTATAGGCTGGTCTCCCAGAGTAAGGCCTGAAATATATAGAATCAAATTATATCAAACATAGGGTGAGGTAGGGCGGGTTTGAGTTTAGTGAGATTCCTTGTCGCGATTTCAGCTAGGGCATGTTGGCCGCACGGTTGGCCGCACGGTTGGCCGCACGGTGCATCTGCCAGAGGTATGAGTTCACCTTTCTTGTGTCTAATATCTAGTGTGTGTTCATTTGTAGTAGCCTCAAGCTACAGCTGTCTTGCACAGGCAGATAACGCTTTGTCTTGAGTTCTGCCTGAGACTAGGGCCTGTTGGGATCCTAGGTTGTCTGTTATATATTATGATCCTAAAGCCATGTTTATCTTTGGGTATCAGTGTACGATAATCTATAAGCAGGTTTACAGCTTCGGGTCTATGTATGGGCTTGTAGGCTTCTATGTGTGCTTCTTCATATTGTAATGTGAAGTAGTGTTGGTCTGAGTTGCCGCCCCTGCCAATGTTTGTAGAGTCGCATTCTAACAAGTAGGTTTCAGTGGGTGGTAGCAGTAGGTGTACATGTATACCGTTAGCTAGGGTGGCATATTTAACAAACCATGACATGTCAGATTTGCATGGGTTGTTGAGGAAGACCATGCCAGTATCTGCAGCGTTCCTTAGTGTCTCCAGTACCCTACACATGAACATCCTTGAGTTAGGAATGCATCTTGAAATGTGAGATAATTTGCCCACCAATGACTGAAGTTGCTTCTTAGTGGCAAATTTGGCCTTCTCCGAGCATTTGCGCTCATTAATAACCTCCTGCAGTTTAGAGTCAGGTATAGTGAGAGTCATTTCTACCATATTGAGTCTGAATCCCAGCCAGTCCATGATCTGGGTCGGAGGTTCACACTTTTTAGGGGACAACTCGACGCCTAGTTCAGCTGTCAGACTTAGGAAGTCTGAGTAAGCCTGATTAGCCTCATCCAGAGTCTGAGCCAGCCTGCAAAAGTCGTTGAGGTAGTTAAATGACTAATTCCCTTGTTTAGCAAAAGGGTAAGCAATAGCCAAGGTAGTGCGTTGACAGGCTAAGCTGGAAAGCCTGGCCCCAAAGGAGGGGCAAGTGTCTATAAAGTAGAGGCCTCTGTGTTTCATGGTGAGTAGTGGTAAATCATTGACCTCGATTTTCAACTGCCTATAAGCACTAGCCATGTCAGCCTTGTACATTCTTTTCCTGAGCCTTGTCCAAGGGAACAGACTTTAGTGACAAAGTCAGCTATGGAAGGCAAGGTATAAGGTCGATGCTGTCCCTTGATACAGTTTTTAGTAACACCACTGTTCATGCCCTTACCATCGGGGAAAGATAGATCCAGTACTACCCTTCTAGAGGAGGTCTCTTTCTTTGGTTGGGTGAAAGGCCCAAGAAGTCTCCTAGCTCTACTTCATTTTTGATGAGTTTGTCTATGTGAGTAGGGTATCTTAGGGCTGACCTCTGAGTTTGTTTCAGTGGAAAGGGGGGGGGTGTAGCCCACTGGCCAACCATAGCTTAAGTATTCATACAGTTTGTAGTCATGGTAACCTTGTAATTTGCTTCCCAGCATTCCAGGTTGAGGCCCGATGGTAATGTGAGTCTGGGTCCTAATCTGTTGGGCAAGCAGGTCTCTCTCATAGTGTCATATAGCTTAGCATATTGAGGGAAACTATCCCAAAGGTCAGTAACCCATACCGGCCATAATGAATAGCTCTGGGGACGGACCTGCGGGAGGTGAGCTGTAAAACAAGTCCGCCTCAGAAGTGTAATCATCTGAGTCAGTAAGTGAGCTCCCGGTGTATGCCTGGCTGTCACTAGAGTCAGATGAAGTAGTATGTATAGTAGTGCAAGCTGAACTAGCAGTACTAATGACCTGATCCATTTGCTCTATTATATGAGTAGTACATGGAGAGTGGTCTACTGTGCTGGAGTGTGAAGTTTAGTGTTGATATGTGACATGGGCCTAAATATGGGAGCATTAGGCCTAAGCTTGGATGAGGTAGTTTAACAATTATCAGCAGGTATAGAGGTGGCTAAGGCTGTGTCCAAGTTCATGTCAGCAGTATCATAGGGAGAGCCGGGGTAATCAGGCTCAGGCCTGAAAGGAGGGTTCTTTATCTCCTGGTTCTTTGCAGTGGCATGCTGTGAAGCCATGGAAATGAAGCTTCTGAATATTGTGCCTGCACCAAGTGCAGTGGTGGCCGTACTGTATACCACCTTCTGTATGGCCATCATGCTAAGTGCAGCCAGCCTTAGTTTTGCAAGCTTGACAGGGTACATCAGTGTGACCAGCTGAGCTACAAGAGACTTTGTAGGCTGGTTATGAGGCAGCAGTGGTCTGTATAGGCTGTTTATCAGGTTTAGTCTGATTCTAAAAAGCAGCCTGATTTTTAGACTCTGTTTTAGTCTTATTCTTCTTGAGTGAGGCTTCAGCTATGTCGGTGGTGGGGTAGAGTTTACCCGCTCTGACCTTGGCGACCTCTGACCTCAATGAACTGATAGATGCACTGTCCTGCCAAGTAAACAGTTCATCAGCAATTGAAGACAGGACTTCTTCTAACCAGTCACGTATAAATTTGCTCCCACTAATAATCTTTGACCACTGTTATTATATCCATGATATGCTCAGCGATACGGGGCTTATCTTAGGACAGGCCAAACAAATATTCTAAAGGGTCTAGGACATTTAGACCTGTTTTAATACAAGTAGGGCTACAGAAAATGAAGTTGTGGGCATGAGTAGGCTTACCCTTAATGGATGACAGCTGATGTGATGTAGAGGTGAGGATATTTGCTACCTTCTCAGTGACAGACGCAGGAGCTTTGTCTTGGAAGCTGGGTGGTAGAGGATAGGATTTCTCACCCGTGAAGGTAGCGGCCTGTATGGCCACAGCAAACTCGTTGATGACCAGTCCCACAGCAGGCTGTTACGTCACTGTAGCCGGGATGGCCGTAGCAGCTGCAGCGGCACTAGTATTCCTAGACAGAGTCCGTACTACGGGTACTGACTCTGTTGAAGTGATGTCCACAACCAGGATCTAACTGACCTGTGGCTGTACTTGTGTAGTTGTAGGCTGTGTAACCAATCATGGCCCATTACAGTTGTTGTTATGGTTACCGGCTGGTCGACCAATCAGAGGCTGTTTACAGCAGCGAGGATTTCATTGTTTTGAGACCGGATGGCGAGGACATCGTCCTTGAGGCTTGTAACACGGGTGGCATGAATTGTCCATAAAAGTAGTCTTGGCCTTACCACCTGCTTTCTTTTTCAGTGGAGCAGCAGTAGATGGTGAAGTATTAGTGGAGGTCGGATGGTCACTTTAGGCGGTGATAGTGACGGATTAATGTAAAGTTTATAAGGCGTATTGTTATGAATGCCGGGTGAGAAAAGGTAAAGTGTGTCACCTGTTACAACCGGGGTTTGAGAGTTACTCAGTGATTAGCAAAAGGTGGAGTCACCAGGCTGAGTCCTTGGGAGTCTGGTGAGTACTTGGAACGGCCAATAGGTGGAGTATGAATTTGCCTGTCAGTCTCATTACCTGCAATTTATCAATTACTGATAATGAAGTAAGTAGCCATGAATATGTAGGGTTTGGGCTAGGAAATGTGTAATGTAAAGAACTTTTATGGAATTCATATATGAATGTGATATGGTTGTATACCCTGACCTATTGTGCACCCTTGTGGGGCAAACCAGGTTACTATAGCCCTCGTATATGAGATATCCATCACAGGCATAAGGGCATACACCAACAACATAAGTCTTTGAAGAAGGTCAATAACCCAAGTCAGATTACTGCATACACTCTGACCACACCCAGGCTATACAAAAACAACCATATGTAAAAAGGAACAGCTCCAGTTAAATGTGCTATACTCTTTCTGTCTACATCAAAGTTCTGTGCTGATTTTGCCTTTTCCGAATGTTAAAAAAAAATCACCTATTATTTTGGTCCCATTAATCTATAACTATGCAGGACTGCTATCTACTGATAAGAGTAAGAAACTCTAAGGTCTGCCCGTCCAGGTATAAACATGTGCCAGGCCTGTACGCTGAGAGTCTGTGCGTCCACAGCACTGGGAGAAGAGGAAGGTGCTGCTCCTATAGTCTTGCCTAAGAAGTGCATTACCTGCAGCAGTGTCTTTTTTCTTTAATCTGAACATCTCTTTTTGTTGCACACAAATGGTCCACACAAGAGCACCTGAAAGGGTGTGTGACAAAAGTAGGTATCTCATAGTGCAGCACACACTATTTTTAAGAAAGCCAGGTGCCTTTTCACACTTGTATCACCGTACTGCCACCTGGGGCTTCTTGTAACTACACCGGCTGACAGCAATACAATTTCAGTAGTTTCCCTGACCAGAAGATTCAACAATTATTTTCTAACAGTGTGGGTACTGTAAGATTGCTTGTATCTTTTACTTTTTACTTTTTGTTTGTTTCTCCTTACCAATGATAAATCAAATAGATTTCTAAAGCCAGTAGTATGCTGTAGAACAAGCACCATGAAAAGAATCACAGTAATTTGCTGGGTTGTTACAATCAGAGGGTTAATCCTGGTTGTCTCTGAACTAGTTGTACAAGAACTAGAACTCATCTTGTTATACTAGATCTGCCTGACTGACATCCATCACTGACTTCCAGATATCCTATACCAGGGGGAGTGATCTGAGCTAAGGACATTTGGTAACTCTGCCACACTGGTGAGGTCTACTACCTAATGCTCAGGCTCATTAGGCCTTTCTGTAACAAGGATATCATTGACTGGTTAGGGGGTTCACAGTCCCAGAACCGTACACAAGTACAGGTAGTTATCTCAGCAAACTCATGTGAGTATACCTCATTACACTGAAAACCCACCGCTATTGGAAAGTTGTAATATATGACGAGTTTAAGGTCATCAGAGGGTCGTCAGACCTTTATGACTACCCTAAGTCGTCATACCTTGGTTTTTACTACAAGTCTGTTGGTAAGCCATAAGAGGTCCCCACTATGCATTCCTGCCATGCATACATCTCTTTTATGGATAGTGCCCGATTATAAGTCCTTATTCATTGAGTGTCTCTATCATTAAATATATGTAGGTGAGTGTACTCATGCAATACCACATACTGTACACTTGAACTATGACAGTGGGTTAGGAACATCCCCAATAAAGACTGATCGATGGAGGATGGTACAAGATTTAATATAAAAAAGAATTCAATAATATCTGGAGGACAATGCTAGGGTGTCTGTAATGTTTACACAGGATGATATGGCTTTTAGTGGAAGCCTAAGTGACGACATTAGGTCGTCAGTGACGACCTGAATTCATCATCTATGACAACCCCATGATGACCTCAGGCTGTAGTTTTAGGTATTGTCAACCTGAGGACCTTAAGTCGTCATTATTGACGAGTTCTGGTTACCATAGGTTTTCAGTGTTCTGAAGACAGTGGCGTATCCAGATTATTGAAAAAGGAGGTGGTGTGGCCCTCATATAGTTCCTATATTCGGCTGAAGTTCATGCTTAAAAGAAGCAAATAAACTCTTAAGTTGGTAGGGGCATTTGTCCTTATGCCCTCCTGTGAATCCACCACAGGACCTTGTTTCAACAGATTCTACGACAGGTTCAGCCAGCTACGACTGGAGATGGGCCAAATCTTACCAGCTGATCTTAGGATTTTGGCCATAGTGACCAAACAGCTGGCTACATTACTGGGTGATCGTACTGCCTGCTGGATAAATAGCCACCAGAGCAGTGACTCAATAAGGGGTGCTTGTTTGATAGCCATCTATGTGAATAATTAGTGGGTAGTCTTAGCTGCTGCCCTTTGCTCAAATGTAGCCAATCTGTGCTCTTTGCTTTGTAATCATATAAGTATTCTCTATATATAGACTAATAATCTGAAAGATCTTGACCCCAGGCCACTCACAGAGGTCGAGGAGCCTTCCTAAATATAGCATCCCTGGCCTCAATCATCCTCTGAGAGATTGTGGGATCATAACATCTATGCATTTTTGATCTAGTCTATCCATTGATTTTGCAAGATTATTCCAATTAATTGTGTTGTACATTATATATATATGGGCTACTAGAAAAAATAAGTAGTATGCAGAATCATGCATGACCATTGATTGACCTTATTTAAAACTATGATCCATTTCATGAGAATTGACCATGTGTGTGAAGTGTAACCAGGTGGATCACCTTTATATAGTTTATAGGACAAGTCATTTATTGCCAGTTGGGGGGCTTGATGGATTTTGGCGAATGGGCAGATTTTTTTCCGACAGAAATGATTGTGACCCCCCTTAAGAATTGATTTACAAAATGCCCCCCCCCTTGTGAAGGTTTATTGGGTTTTGCCCGCCCCCCACCAAGAGAGTCGTTTTCAAAATGACCCCCCTATATTTAACAAGCCCCCCACCTGGCACTAAATGATTTGTCTCTTACTGCAGCCCTATGCTCATTAGAACACTAGAGTACGTACTAGATCATGCAGGAGGTATGACTGGTCACTATGTAGCCAATAGTGGCTTCTAGGACTGGGTGCTATGACTTCATAGTGGTGGGTATTGAGTCAGTAGATGAATAAATAGCAGCTACTATTTTGAAGCCTGTACTGTAGCTCACTATGTAGTCACTGGTATGCAGTCATTTCTTACACCTCCCACTACGATTTGAGGCCATTCTGTCGTGGCCATCCAGGGCAACCCATAGGTTGGCATTTCTTGTTGAATCTAATTAACATTGTAGGGAATTACCCTCCAGTTTCACCAACTTGATATGGATATTTGACATCTCATTTTCTTTTTCAAAGATGCTTTTCACTAGGCTCTAGGAGGCTGTAGCTTAAGTAAGTGTCAATTATCCATTGCTTCAAGGCTTGGTCCAATGTCTCGTGGTTAGGTCCCAGGGAAGAATGTCCTTTAGGCATACCTGGGTAGGGTAGGACATCTATCCATCTAACTGCAGTCTGAGATCAATACAACACGGCCAGGCTGAATACTGTTTGTAACACGTCCCAGTTTTTCCTGCATGGTCAGTTCCCTTCTGCTGAGTACATACATTTAAGTACAGGTGATTTTAAAAGTCTCCATCTCGTAAACTTTAACCACAGGAGCTGAGCGATTGTCAGTTCAATCAGCAGTTTAGTTATCGGTATCACCCCATTTGTCCCATTGCAACCAATCCGAAAGATTAAGTTATGGTTTAGATGATCATTTGAGGTTTAAAACAGTTTAGCTACTCATTTAGTTATTTTCTTTCAAAGTCAGTTATTGTACTAATATTATGTTGAATGAAAATGAAAATCATAATGTGCAAGGCCCAGTTCATTGTTATCTGGTGCACTCAATGAGTAAACAGGTAACCCCTTCAATTGGATGAAAAGATTTACACTTCCATTACAAACTGCCGGCATGTAAATAAATATTATAATGCTCACATGCAGGCTCCAATGTCTATACATATATCTCTGTCTTCTATAGATCTACATCTAAAATTTGTAAACAATGTATCAGACTGATAGTAGTACTAATGCCTAGGGGTTTCTTAGCAGGAATCGACTCGGTAAATCCTCAGAGACGTGTCCTATGTGCACACATGGCTAGATGACTGATAAATCTTCTACTGCATCATCTCCCAGCAGGGTATACTTACAAGTTCACGTGACCACATCGCCCCCTAGTGGGTAACAGAAACAATAACTGAAGTAGAAGACGCCATCTTACACATACTGCGCCTGTGCAGGGGTTGGATACTCTGTCATGTGACCTCTGTGTCATGGTAGGGATCATTCTGATTGGTTGGCAGTTCCATCAGGGTGATTGGGCGTAGGCACTGCCCACACCCAGTAGCCCCTACTCCATTTGTAACTTAGGTCTGTCACATTGTCTGTAGGTAGTTTATACCGTAGGCTCTGACATTCAAAGGCAGACATAATGTATTTTCAATTCTGCCCACCTCTTGATATTCAGGATCAATAATGATGTCCGATGAGCATTGACAATAGATGTACCCTAAAAGCACTTACAAGGGAGGGCTCCCATGTTGTCCTGGCAACACTCGTCAAGGTTTAATGTGGTCCTAACAAAATCATCCACCCTGTCTTGGACAAGTCATTCACTATCCCAGAAGGTGCTTCTTCTCATAAACATGGACACTGATATCTCAGCTGGTCTTGATATGTTGTACCGAGACATCAATTAATTGAATGAAAATTATTTGAAGAGTTTGGTTCCAAAACGCAATAAACACCATTTTGGAGAAAAAAAACAGAGTTAGGATGAGAAAACAATAGGTTGGGGTAAGTGAAAAAAATGTTGCAAAATCATTTGTTATCAAAACAGTCACCATTTGGCACCTAGGGCCCACCTAAAATCCACTTTTTTTTCTAAAATGACATAAAGCCCACAGCTGTTTTGTTTCAAAACGCAATAAATCCACTCAGGCAAACATTGTCATGATTATGTTTGTTCATTAATAACCTTATTTCCATGGATTGAATGACCCGTTTATGTCATATCATTGTGTTTTGTAAGTTTTATAACCTTAAACCCAATAAAAACCAACTTTGCAGGTGAGGAGAGAGGTATATAGATGTGAAAGCTGTTGTGATGGATTTATTGCGTTTTGGAACAAAACAGCGTAGATTTATTGCATTTTGGAACAAAACAGGATTTGTTGCATTTTGCAAAGAAATATGTGATAAATCACCTTTTGTCTGTGAAAGAACCATCAGTTATCATTTATATCCAAGTAATTCAGGAAAGTCAAATATAGAAAAGAAAACTAACTTTTGTGGCTATAATGTGGATACAAAAACAAGAAATGTTGGATTTATTGCGTTATGGAACAAAACGGATTGTGGATTTGTTGCATTTTGGAACCAAACTCTTCATTTTGAAACCTGCAGTAGGAACCTTTGCCGGATTGGACCTCCCTATAATATCATACCAATCCCCAATATGTGAAATCTATTAGCATAATTTTGACTAATCTTAACAACAGCGATAAACTATGATCAGTAGAATAAAACCCTTCCTTATATGCCGATTCCTTCCTCATTTTTTTTATGTTTGAATCAAGGTCTAAATAAAGGGCTTGTTCCACTTCAGTCGGTTGGGCGAAGTTTTGCTAGTCAGAATATCTTTTACATAGTTAATATATAGGGCAATTTTTATTGGATAGTAAAAAATCCCCTAGCTGAAGCAGTGAGTTGAAATTTCTACTTCATGTCTCAACCTAACAAAACCTACACATTTTATCATAATTCAGGGTGGGCGGTGTGCCACTAATGACAACAAAGATTCTAAAGGCCCACAGGAGAAGTACCTCATCAGAGACCTTCTGGCAGACTATGACAAGCTTCCCCGGCCAGTGTTAGAGGACAGTCAGAATGTTACTGTACATTTTGCTGCTTCACTCATGGAGCTTCTTAACCATGCTGAGTCTACAGGACGAGTTGGTATGAGGATGGTGATGAGAATGGTAAGTAAAATCTTATCAACTTATCTATCTAGAGAGTATTTCTCTTTGTACTCCACAGATATTTAGGCTACCCTTTGATTTTCTTTAAGTAGATGAGATTCCGCACTTTGTGTTTTATAAAGCATATATGAACGTGCACATGTGTCTTCCCAGATCCCAGGACATAACAGTTTTGAAATGTTTGATGATGAACCCGTTTTTCAAATGGCACATTAGCAAAATAGTATAGTGATATATCAGCAAAAACAAAACAAAACAAAATTGAAATAGATTGTACGTGATTATGTATTATCTTGTACATCTCAACAGAGGCCTATCCAGATCATCAAACCTTAAACCTGATACAAGCACCAAAATCTTAACCCTCCCACGGCAATATATTTTTCTTAATTTGTTTGACCAGCCCTCGATTGAGCATGCCCAGTGGGGTGTTTCACAAGCCAAAGATAATAATGGTCATAAAATATTCATTTCTAAAACCAAATTATGACTGTTGCAAAGTTGCAACCACTCCTATCTTGGCATGGTCATACAGAGAAATACATTAGAACATACTGATGACTTTTATAGAAACACCTGCCATTGCAAGCTTACAACTAATCCTAAAATTGCTATCACATCTAGTTATGACCGGTTGTAAATATTGCCAACTTGTGAAACACCACACTGTGGGGTGTTTCAGAAGCAGGTAATGTTTACAACCGGTCATAAGGAGATATGATAGCAGTTTTAATAGTGATTGTAGGCTTATAACTACATGTGTTTCTAAAGCATTACCATTATCTTACTGTGTCTATAACTATATGACTGGCAAGAGATGATAATGGTTGCAGTTGTAAGTTTAGAATCTTACAGTTTTAGAAACAGATATTTAATGTTCATTATCATGTCCGGCTTCTGAAACACCCCACTGACGATGCACTCAACAGCTTTCCTGTCAATTGACTTCCTGGTCCCAAGGATAAACATGCCAGATGTTTCAGTTCTATGTTGTTATGGACACCTTTACATGTAGGCCTAATTTCTTCTTTTTTTACAACAGTGTATATGTATGACTATTTCGCATCCTTTCTATATCATTCCATCTCCAAGCAACTTGACATAAATGTGTACAGGCAAGGAGAAAAAGTGCTCCGTGCTAAAGTCAACCTTAAAGTTCAAATCACTAGCTTTACAGTGATATATTGCATGAGAAGATACTCCTGTTAGTTTTGGAGGAACAGCTTGCTAAATATGGGTAGGTGTGACTGTTTCGTGAATGTCAATAAGCTCTACATCTAATTGGTCATGAGATTTATAGCTAATTAGCATAAATCTTTATTCTTTTGCCCATATATAACTTTTGATCAAGAAATGGTATTTTCATTCTGTTTTCACCATAGTAAACCTTATGGAATGTTCCTTCAAATGGGATCATTGATTTTCCTATTTAGAATAAAAATCCTATTTCCATGGCAACAGAAATCAACAAAAATGCATATTTTGGCCAAAAAAACATTATTTTTACATGCCGAATTTGGAACCTTTTGACCCAAAATAGAATGTTTTATCAAAAACCATTGAATTCTCCATAAGAAAAAGCAATTTTAGGTATATTTTTGCTATTCTAGCCCATAGTGGTGTCCCCTAGTGGCTAAATCTGGTACTAAATCCCGCAGGAACTGTCCTTTCTGCTTGCTGGCTCACAAATGACCTTAATTGTACTTCCGACATGTCATCCTTCTTGTCCGCCAATCACAGCCCATTACAGTTGGTGTTATGGTTACCGGCTGGTCGACCAATCAGAGGCACTGTTACGGCATGTGGGTGGGCAGCAGGAAAGCAACACCATGATAAACACATCATTAGTCCAAATAGTATGGTCAATTATTTCACAACATTGTTCAACATGTTTTTTCTAGGCACAGCCATGTGGATCAACACAGTAAAAGGTATGCCTGTGCACCCCCTCGTGGACGTACCTTTTACCGTGATAATCTCAAAAGCATGTCGTTGGGCAGCAGGAAAGCAAGACCATGATAAACACATCATCAGTCCAAATAGTGTGGTCAATTATTTCACAACATTGTTCATCATGTTTTTCTAGGCATAGCCATGTGGATCAACACAGTAAAAGGTATGCCTGTGCACCCCTCGTGGGCCTACCTTTTACCGTGACTCTCTCAATAGCTTCAGGTCCACTATGCAACATAGGGCGCGATTTTGAGCTAGTTGTATACACTATAGTACTGTGCATCCGTATTTATATCAGGTGCAAGTGTAGTTTCGGAATACACCGGGACTTGCTGCAGATTGTCCCGTACCCAGTACACTGGTTCTTGCTGCAGATTTACATTTCGGGCTCAGAGTGTAGAAATTGATACACAATCATGGAGGTAGTCGTATGCTCTGTTGCATAATGGACCCTACTATTAAAATTATCATTCCTGCAATTACTTGAAATGTAAAATTTGAAGCAATCTACTAAATGGGGACTTTGTGTAGGGTACAATAAGGCCGCCTTTCCCTGTACATATGTCACATGATTATCATACATTAGTTAGTCTGATGCAACTGCAGACCCAGTGCAATTTCTATTTGCAACAAGGTTTAGTCGCATAGTAGACTGGTGCCTAATCTGACCTTCAGATAAAAGCATATACCATTCAATTGAGCTGTTTACACCGAAAGAATGCTAGGACTTGTTTTAGAAATTGGAAGAAAAATGTGTTGTTTTTTTTACCTGTGATCTAAAAGAACAGTCATCAGTCAAGAAGGCCTCACCCTTCCAAACACCTAGAAAAAAAATGGAACTAGGCCTAAAGAGACGTATAGTGAAAAATGAAGATTTACCAATTACACTGTTATGATATAACTGCTCGGGTTAGAAGTAACATTTGCACAGATATCTGCATGACGATGGAAGCCATACGCAATGTGCAATTCAAAACACAGACAGTTTTTAGTCAAGTCACATCTCTGCACCCAGTGCCCCTTTCAATGTTCCTTTTTACAGTACCCTATCCCCCTGTCACTGCCTCTGATTGGCTGGTTCCTCACTGTTTCTCATTGATTGGCTGAATCTATTGGTCCTGAGACTATATATCAGCGCTTTTGTGGGTTCTGGGTGACAACCTGTGGTGACTGATTGGATGTCTTCATGACAACTTTCTAAAGTGGGATAGAGAAAATTTATTCAGGATTCCACAGCCGGCTCTATACCCAATAAAATGTGACTAAAGGGGGTCCCTACTGAAAGAGAGAACATCCCCTTCACATATCTCAAGATGCACCATGATATGAGAGTCTTGAAAGGCTTTGGGTCAAGCCATGATTCAAACATTTGTGTATTCTCTTGTTTTTAGATCCAAATGCATAGTTCGAGAATACATAAAGAAAAATGTACTCTTCCCCCCTTCCATGATATATAGACTTCAAATATCAAACTGTAAAGTCTAAAATTACTTAGAAATGTGTTTCGTATTTCAGTGGTGGAATGACCCTCAGCTAGCGTGGGACCCTCGGGAGTACGGTGGTGTTGAGAAATTCAGCCTACCCCCAGACCTCATCTGGACTCCAGATATTGGCCTATACAATGGGTAAGTTATAATAGTCATGTTCTCAATTGTCATAATCAACTACAGTTACCCTAATAATAGCCCTTGATTTAAAAATATATGGATCTTAATGTACTGTCCGAGAGGGAAGTATGGTACTAACTCTATCATGGCTAAAAATAATTTATGGCTAACTGCAAATTGACTATTTTGTCTCATAGTTATTAAGTAAGGCACATATGAAATGGAGGTTTCTGACCTTTTATGACTGGCAGCTATGTTAGGCTGTCGTTTGAATCCTGTCACAAACAGGGAGCCCCTGCAGCCTTATATTATTTGAACAACCCGGTCGCTCTAGAGTGTTGGCATATTAATTCATGTATAATACACAAACATGCTATTGGGTATTACTACGGTCAGTACCCAATTAGAATATAAAAGCAGCAGCTGCTGTGCTTGGGATTTGAAAGTAAAATTATAGCTGTATGCAAGCTACTGAACATGGTAGAGTGCGGCATAGATCTATCATTTTGTTCTAACTCCTTCCGGTCATAGACGGTTCCTCACTAATGCCACATAAATGTATTACATGTATACCAGTAAAGGTTGGAGTGCAGTAAAAATTCCAAAATCATTAAAAGTATCATTTTCTAAAAATTTGATCCATGACTGAGGCAACAGAGAATAATTTCATTCATAAATGACGTGGATCCAATAGACTAATGCTATCAATATGCTGCAAAATCGTTATGATTAATGAACATAAAAACACAAAGTGTTTGATAGGGCTATGTTGTCCTCAGCGGGTTACCAGTCTGAGGTGATGCCCTCTTTGTACAGTTCTAATGTTGTTTGGTAAACAATCCTTCTCGCAGCGATAGATAGTTGAGTAAAAATACATCATGTCCTTGACAACATATGTCAGGGATATAGTATCTACAGTCATTCCCCTCACCTCATCTCCAGCTAATGCACAATATGGCCTACTATATTTAATTGGCTCAGCCAAGAAGCACGCTCAAGAATTGCTTCACGTGGGAGTGATAATTCTTCATCAACACCTGTTCATCTGTTTTACTTGATTAATATAATGTCATGATGAAGGTTGTGCAGCAAGTGTACATGTGTTTTGTATACTTGAGTGGACTTGTTTGTATCATACACATCTGAGTGGTAACATACCCAGCAAATTGTCGTCATCTGTCGCCATGATTGGTCATCAATGGTGACTCCTTTTTGAGTGATCACTCATTCCGTCATCTTTCGCCACTGTGTGTTAGACTCACATGGCATAGCAATTGCTATTCCTGGTGATCTTGTGCTATAACAACGTCGTGTTCCATCTAACGACATGTGTTAGCCACTTCACACAGGTTGACGAGGACTCACGACAATTTGCTGAGTAGTCTAGTGGACGAGCAAGTTAGATATTTCAATAAGGAGTATTCTTTTAATGGGGTGGTTCCACAGCTGCGCGCATTGAGCGGCGAACTTAGGTTAATATTACAAATATTTGATATAGCAACTGTAAACAAGTGGTTGGATGAGACAAAATTTGCCCGATCAGTAGCAATACATAACTAGCCCTTAAAAGGGTGTTCCGCTGCTCTTGGTCCATGGAATTCTGGAGGGTGTTGCTCCTATAGTAAAAGGAAGAGCTGGCTAAAAATGCCCTGATTTGCAGTCCTTTCTTTTCATGTAGCTATAACTTGTCCGTTTTGTTGCTCACAAGTGGTCATTCAAGTATGGTGCTAAAAAAGGGGGATTTGAGTAGGTACCTAGTTGGGAGAAGTCAGTCAGTATAATATACTATAGAGTGTGTGACATAAGTAGGTAGCTGATAGTGCAGCTCTCTCTGTTTTAAACAAGGCAGGTGACTTTTTAGACTAATGTGGTGAGTGCAAGTTGAATGGTGAAGCAGAGCGTGACTTCTTTTGAAAAGAGGGTACCTACTAACAGCCCTTTTTACCATAGGAGCAACACGCTCCTGGTTAATGTGACAACTTCCTGCTATACATTTGCTATACAAAATATCGTTGGATTAGCCTAAGCACAACATCTAATTGGTTTCTTTTAGCCAGGCAGGCTATACCAACCCTATATTGGTCAATTGAAGCGTTGAGGGTGATAACCCAAATGCTAAGAGTTTCTGTACTATCATAAACAGGAGTATTGCATCTATACACCCTGGAGGCCATTACTTAACGTACTACGATTACATGCCGCCACTACGATTTGAGAATCCCATAAAGAGTGCAGGGGAGTGTAGGGACTGTACGATTAGCACATATGCAGTAATTACATAAGGTTTGGTAGAGCAGTCGCACTGGTGGAGGCATTAGTAATCACTAGTGACTGATACTGTAATGGCGTTATTGTATGGCTGGCTCCTCACTACTAATTAAAGCACAGCTGTCGTAGTACGTTAAGAAATGCCCTCCTGATCATCCTCGGTCGTCTTTACATTTCCTTCTCCTTGGTTGACAGATGGATCAGTGGGACACACATCGGAAGGTAATCTTGAAGAAACTGTCATTTTTGTTGCATGACTAGCCATTGTTAAGTTGTAGGGTCTAGACTCAACTAGCACACCATTCATTAGCTTTTAAAATGTCTTCTTAAAAGGGACCCTTTGAATAGAGGTTTTCGCCACGTGACTCTTGGATTGACTTAGTAGTAAATATCGCTCAATAGATTTCAGCAAGTCAGCTGTTTCTTAGTAAGTATTTATAAAGACATAGCCTATCCATTTAGCCAATTATTATGAAAAATCCTGCCAAGCCTAATTATCTGGATGGCAATTCACAATATCAAAGAGAGTCAGAATTCATGAAGAAAGATATAATTGCAATTTTCACCAAGATTTTCTCTCCCCTTGCATCTAACCATAGATGCTTAGGAATTTCAGAAAAAAATGGTGTAATTAAAAAAACTGCAACTTAGGATGTCAAATTCATTGTTTCCCTATACCATCTGGAAAACTTGCCAGACAGAATGCTTGCCAGAACTAAAGGGTGCCACACAATTTTGTTTAGAATTGCACGATATCCTTACATCCAAGAAACTTGCCTGAAAATTCACTCACTTTACCTAAAATTCAAAAACATTCATCACACTTCCTAGCCATGAATATCATGTCCCTTTGCAATTATGACTTGTAACCATTACAGGCGGCAGTAAATATCATAGTTCGTGAAGCAGACCAGTTCAGTTCAAATTTTACTTCTCATCAGTGGGGTGCAAATTGTGGCTTTTAGTGCTGATGAATGAGAGAGTATGTGCCAAGACAAGAAAAGCAGTCAATACGGAAACTCACGGGGCCGAGTCCATTGCAGTCAAAAATCGCTACCGAGCCTGCAGAAATGACCAGACTGCAGGACCAAATGTCTGACAGTAAACTTGGGACCTTGGGCTACATTATGGTTTTCATGGCTGGTCCTGCCAAAATCAGTCCAGGCCTGTAGAACAATAAGATCTGCAGGACTGAATGGCCTGTGATGGGAAAATCTTTTCATATAGACTGGAACGGGTACTAAATTTAACAGGGAATAAAAACATTTTGTCTGATCCAATTGCTACTCTGAATATTGGGGGAGGGGGCAGCGACCAACTAAGCATACGGAAGACCCTAAAGAAATGGATGGGGCCAATTCCAATGATGTCAAAATCATTGATATAATTAAATTGTATTCATCAATTAATCATTTAACTAAATTGTGGCGGTATAGATCTGTATCGGACTGACTAAAGATGGTGTATTTGATGATGTAGTTAATGTTCACGAAAACCCCTTTGAGTCACCAATTGTCAC
Source organism: Acholoe squamosa (assembly GCA_949317995.1). NCBI lineage: Eukaryota > Metazoa > Annelida > Polychaeta > Phyllodocida > Polynoidae > Acholoe > Acholoe squamosa. The sequence continues at coordinate 38,685,986 of OX439049.1, forward strand.
CATGAATATAAAAACTACTTTGGAAGCTTTTACAGAAGTGTACGTTAGTTGATTTTAGACAAAAATAGACTTTGGCTAGTTTTGCATCAAACTATTCAGGTTGAATTCACCTGGGTTGCAATTGCACGTGATGTTCATCTATTCATACATTTGAAGTTCAATCTGTTGTCAGGACATCATGTCCAATTTATAGCTTAGTATATATTAGCATCGTTCACCTCCATTAATTAATGTAGATCTTGATTAATGCTTTAGATTTAGATGGTGATAAGGTGTGAAGTTGGAATGACTGTCAGAGGGAAGAAAAATATCATAACTTATGTAAGGTAAAACGTGTTCTTTTTAACCTGGCCTTAAACACTTGAGAACGAATGGTTAAACGAAATAACCCATTTAGCCAATTAGTAATTAGAACTGTAGCCTACTGCAGATAACAATGATTCAAATTAGTTAAAGATTGTATCCCAACTAAAATTCTGTCATTTTTCAGTTATCCCATATTTGTATGAGTTGTGCCTTTCTATAAAGCCTCCCTAAGTTTTGAAACAATGTGCTATGTATTTCAGCATGAAATATGCACCTGATTACATACAATTTTTTAGCGTAGGTTGACACTAAAACAGGTGGATAACATAGCACTGTTTTGGTTTGTCATGGATGAGTGGTCAGGTCTTTAGTATAGGTACCTACATGGCTCAATAGTGGCACCTTGTGGTCAAGAGTTGCACTTAGTATATGTGGATCAACAAGGTAAATGGAACCTTTGTGATAGGCCTCATAGAGTTTCCCTTTGGGTTGTTGATATATACATAGCTATTACGATAGCTATTAGAGGACAACCTGGTGGAGCCCCCTTATGTTGTAGTCCCAGTCTGGTCAGGAATTTGACTCATATTTCCCGCCATAGGAAAGAGTTATTCTGCATCTAAGTGTCTTCTCTTTACACATACAGGGGACACTAATACCAAAGTGGTATGTGCTATTCAATAGGGACATATGTAACATTGACCACAGATTGATTGATTGATTGATCACTTTCCAAAAAGCCGCTTTAGTTGAAATAAGAGTTTGTAATATATACATAAACCTGTACCTAGGAGATATAGGTGCATAGGTTTAGCAAGATTGGTAGAAAAGTATATGAATAGAAGGTTCGCGATATGGTCAAATGAATCATAGATATCAATCTATTTCCTTGAAAGATATTTTTGTATTGTAGCTTTATTCTAACGCTACAGCCACTGTTGTTCGCACAGCTTCACCTGTTGCTTGTTAAAGTTGTCTCATTTTTTTTTTTGTTCACGAGCACACTCAAAATAAATCTGCTTTCTCCACTGTAGACTCTAGATAAGAATATTACATGGGGTAATATTTGGTAACAATTAAAGTAGATAACATTAGTAATCCTTTGGTGTTAATTATAATCTGTGATTCTACAATTTAGAGATCACTTGAGCTTCATCTCTTGCAAGCTATTGAATCTGTTTATAGTTTTAAGGGGCTGAGATATCATTGTAAACTGTATGCTAGCATGATGTTCTTCAGATTTCCTCTCGATCAAATATATATTAGGCTCATGCCTGCATTTTCATAACATAAGTGCTATCTGCTAATCAGGTTATGCATGATAGGAATTGCTAAGTGTCAACAACAAATCAAACCAGTGCATTTTGCCTTTTCTCTTAGATTATAGTAAATCTTTTGTTCAAAATATTGCAATTGTAAGAGGCATGGTCATAAACATCTCGACTGGTAGAAATGGTATAGCTGAAATGTTATACCTGAAATGAAACAAAATAATCATGGGTAAACTTTCTACTGCTTCAACAATTGCACAGATCCTCCAATATAGTTAGTAATCTGATTCATCGAAGGAGAGTTGAGGAATCATAATATCGATTACGAACCGTGTATCAATATCCATGTTGTATCATATGATATCGGTCCACCGGTCTTGCACTAGTTGTATTGTAACCGCATCAGTGTAATCGTCTTGAAATCTAGTAAGTGGAATGCTGTAAAGGTTTACATGTTTAAGATGGTTTTATGGTAAGTTCTGATTTTGAAGAATACCCCCTTGATGGTTTTTTTCAATAAAACATTATTGAGAAACTCCCTCCTGAATTAAGTAGCAGCTTCAGGCAGCATGAAATAAGACTGGTAGAATACAAAGGGTTCAGCTGGTCAGTTCCAAGTTGTGGAAACCAGCTAAAGCAAGATGGTAGATATAAAAAATGCTTTATTGACTCATGAGATCCAGAAGGTTGTAGGTAAATGGATTATGGATGGACATAGATAAAAATATAGTTTCTGACAATGTAATATGCAAACAAGTCCTTATATAATTTGACAATTTGATCTATAAAACTGACAGCTAGCTGTGATACTTCATAATTTAATCTACACAATTGACAGCTGGCACTGATACTTGACAATATGATATAATATTATGCGCTTGACAACTAGCACTGATACTTCAAAATTTGATTTGCAGGATTGGCAACTAGCAGTGATAATTGATAATTTCATCTACATTATAGCGAGCTAGCATTATACATGAGAGTTTGAACTATGTATACAGCATTTGATTAGCTAGAACTGATACGGCTACCTAAAATCAAATTTGTTTTACACAAGCAGTCTCGGAGAATGGAAACTCGCAGCTGTCGATGACTGACATTATTCTGCTTCCTAGATAGAGGATCTTCAGCTTGCTGATACTTCCTAAATTTTGTCTTCCAGTGTTGGAGGAAGCACTAACGGTGATGTGAAGTTGACGATTTACAGTGACGGGGACGTGCTGTGGATGCCCCCTACGGAGTTCCAGGTAACAAACTGTTGACTCTTCTGTTCTTTACTGCACATCAGTTTTAGGATTCACCTGAGCTCCACTTTAGCAGTTCAGGGGCGTCTATGTTTCCTGTATGATGCTTTATCCATCGTTAAATACAAGTTTGCTTTGGTTTAGGGAGTGGTGATTATTTATCAACAGGGGGGGTGTTGGGTTTTCGTTCGGACGTGCATAAAAATCTTTACGCCCCCCCTCACCAGCAGTCAAAATTTTTTGCGCCTCCCCCCACACCGCAGGCACAGAGAATTTTTTTAGCCCCCCCCCCTCAAGAGGGTTCAAAATATTTTTAGACCCCCCTCGGGAGGGGTCTGGATTTTTTATACACCCCCTAAAACCCACTAGCACCCCCCCCCGTTGGTAAATAATTACCACTCCCTTACATATCATGTGGGTTTTCTGTCAATACTATGCTCATGCCATCCCAGTATAGCCCTGAAAAAAAGAAAAAAAGTGGAAAAATGGTTTGTCTCTTCATGAAATGTTAATCATAAGGTATCAGACAAACATATGAAGACATCAAAGATTGATTTACCTATTTGCATTATCGAAGAAAAGGATTGTCATTTGGAAACAGGACGCAGTGTGTATAACACTAGAGAGGAAAAACTAAATTGAACCATAAAACAAGTTCTTTCGCATCTTCCCTTGCAGTAGATAAGAGTTTAGACCCTTTGAAGGTCCATTTCAGCACTGCATCATGCCCATTGGTTTTTATGATAAATGATCGACCAATGGAAATAATGCATTCATGTAAAAGCCGCAATTAAAGGGCTCAATCCCGCCATCCTAGGCCTGCTATACAGATTGCAGCTCAGTTATTTTATATAATGTTTTACCATTGTATCCCAGGTGACATGCACCTACCAGTTCCGCTCTGACAGCTGGCACTGCCCCCTGCGCTTCCGTTCTTGGGCCTACGACAGTACCCAGCTTGACATTGTCCCATTCAAAGGTAAGACCCTCTACTATGCAAAAGTATAGCACTGTGTAGACATCTATCTATATACAGACATCTACTTCTGTGTCATAATCCATATAAAACATTCCCCTCCAAGTGTCACTTTTAGTCTAATTGCACAAGCTGAGCTGTTAAAGCCATGCTACAAGCACCTAAAGCAGTGTATCCACACAGCGACATAATTTTACCGACAAAATTCGTCGTTCATTTCCAATGACCAAAAGGCTTTTGTCGGCTGACTTTTCTCAAATAATCGCTAGGAATGAATAACGGAAATCAAACATGATTTTTATCATCGGAAATCGATGATAAAGGTGGTTTTATCATTGAAAAAGAACAACGGATTCTGTCATTACAAATTCTGTCGCCCTGTACACACTAGGCTTTATGTGGCAAGATTAGTGCCTCATTGTACAGGGCAGTTTTATATAATATAGGCAGGATTTCCGTTGTTCACATTAACAATAGATGGAGCTGTGTTCAGGAGTTCGGCCTCCTTTTGGCTTGATGACAACACAGGGCAGGTAGACAGTTATTTCTGTCCAATGCACACCCAGTGAAAAAGTACTGGGGAGAAGCAAGGACAGTGTGTATTCACATCCCTAATGCATGTGCCTATTGGGAAGTACCGAGGACAGTCCGTATTCACATCCCTGATGTATGTGCCTACTGGGAAGTAACAACGACAGTCCGTATTCACATCCCTGATGTATATGCCTACTGGGAAGTAACAACGACAGTCCGTATTCACATCCCTGATGTATATGCCTACTGGGAAGTAACAACGACAGTCCGTATTCACATCCCTGATGCATGTGCCTACTGGGAAGTACCAAGGACAGTCTGTATTCACATCCCTGATGCATATCCTCATAATCAAGGTGTTAGGGAACATGTCTGCCCCCATGGGCCGCTATACTATAGGCTATCCAGTCGTACCTCCATAAAAACTGACGTACCTTTATAAAAACTAACGCCCATAGTAGGTATATCGGTCGTCAGTTTTTATGAATCGCCTTACATTGGACACAAGGCTTAAGAGAGAGTTTGCAAACTGTTGTTTCTCAAATCTCATCTTGCTGTTGAAAGCAACATTAACAAGTTGTTCTGCTAACTATCATCTTTTTTTCTCTCCCCTCAGGCATCACAGACATTGACAAGTCAGAGCTCATGTACAATGCCCACTGGGTCGTCATATCCAACTCAGGTGAGAGGAAAGTAGAAAAGGTCCCTTGTTGTGACGAAAAATTCCCCACTATGGAATACATGGTGGGCGTCCGGATGAAGATAGGACACCCCGCTCTTGGAAAACGCAGCAGTGACTATTACCCGGTCTAAACCATGATTGGCTGATGACATCAGTGCTGAATGGCTGAAGCAACTAATGTTCTGAATGCTGATTGGCTGAGACGATCAGTATTCTGAATTCTGATTGGCTGAAGACATCACTGTTCTGAATGCTGATTGGCTGATCTCATAGTCATGTGATTTAAACAAGCTGGACTAAAACGGCGTGTCCTTGATTAGCATTTTAATTCTTCACCTCAAGCAAATTGTACAGGATTAAAATTGAAAAACAAATTCTCTTTAGATCATTTCCGTTTCCTTTCACTAACCTGACCCTGGACTTGCTGAAATAACATATTTTAATGTCGTGTTCAAAGATACTGGCCGATTGTTCACCATAAAAGAAAGAAACTGTGTCTTTTTTCGAAAATCATATGAGAGTGCAACATATTCCATGTCAAATAAAATTGATTCCTGGTATTTAACACATATATAATTGTGGAATGTCAACACTTGGAAATATACTATTAGACTAGCTCTGATTCTTGTGTTTAAGTTGTCTGTGTCAGTTAATGTACAAAATATAAATCGGGGAATAAGTTGATCCCAGAAGTTAAGGGGTCAGCCACAAATAACACCTGAGTTTCTTAAAGAAACAGAATAGATAGTAATGTTGGATTTAGTCAATTTTAATGGTACCAGTATGATTTGTCTAACTGTGCCTTTTAATCCATTTATCGCATGTCCCTGTTGATACCGTCTACAGCTGTTAATGTAACTGAATATGTATCTTCATGGTATAAGTATGATTCATACAAAATACATATATAGAAAATATCTTTACACTCTGTATTCAATATTCCCTTAATGCTCGCCATCTTCCTTGATACATATATAGAAAATATCTTTACACTCTGTATTCAATATTCCCTTAATGCTCGCCATCTTACTTGATGTTTTAAATCAATGTCTAAAATAACATCAGATCTGAGACAATGCATATAAAAAAAACATGCTTGTTAATGGTGCAGAATGCTTTTGTGCGGCATTTTCATTTGCATATTTTGCACTGGTTTTGTGGATGAACTAGGCATTTAGAAATTATGAGGATTGGCTTTCAATGCATCAACTCTCCTGTTTAATCTTTGAGGTTTGTGACTGAGATACAAGGGCACAATAAAAAAGGAATACCATTGGCAATGCTTTCTAATTCTCTATTGATCATAACATGGGGACTAAATTGCTTAGAATGATATGATCCATGATGGTTAAATGAATATGTTACATATTATACCATAATTATTATGGTGGTCTCTCCAGGATATGAAGTAAACCTGGCGCATTGTTTTAAATTGAAATGATGTTTAAGTGCATGTTAGAAAACAGATAGGATCTACAATCAATCCAGAGATTAGTTAGCCTACAATAAGCCAGTGATCATTGGAGCAGTACATAAAATTATAGAAGTTATGTGCTGGCGACCAGAATGCTTTTTACCACATTCAGGGTGTATCAAGGAGTTTAGATACTGTAATATCCTTGAGTGTATTGTGAATTCAAGAGAAATTTCAGCTGTAACTAATCGCACATCTCTTCTCAAAATCAAACGTGTGTGGCCCTGGGTTCGTCCATAAATGTATATGCACCATGAAGGCTTTGTGTAAATGTCCAATCCTTTATCTTTACGTGCTTATATCTTTATATCTGTAACTGGTTGTTTGGTAGCTACAGAGATATTTTGTTGTAATAAACTTCACAATTCTTTCCAACGAGTCAGTGCTTATTCATCCTGATGATCAAGCTGTTCAGGAGTATATTTCATCTATTTTTCATCAATTCATCTTTTTTCCGTTTTTGCGTCTCTCTTTGTGTATTTTAGGAGAGATATTTTTATAAATCTATTGATTAAAATCCTTCAGAAGTATGGTGTACTTCTTTCCTTTTGACTGGTAGCCATGGAAACACACAATAGCAGTGGTGATGACTGGAATAAAATTGATCAAATAGAATTGACACATAGAGATTTTCTTCAAGTTCAGATCATATCTTGTAATTCATAAGGTCTTGTAAGACGTGATCCATAGATGGATATACAGTAAAACCTCGTTATAAGCAATAAGGAGGGCCTTGAACAAAGGGAATTTGCTCCTTATAAGCAAGGTCAGCCTAGCTGATGGGATATAAGAATGTTAGCAGAGCTATATGGTACCCAGAACACATTACAAAGTATACAAGCATAAATACATTAATAACATGACTGTTTATTGACTCAATTAAACAGTTTGCAACAATATACATTCCTCATAAATATATATTACAAATAACAGAGGTGCGTATTACATCTACACTAAATATGCCCCAATTTTATCACTTTGAATGTCAATCATCCTACACACATCATTTCACTTTCTTGGCTTAAAGAAGTCTTTGTATTTAGCAGTGTTCTCAACTATACACAATGCACTAAGAGCAGTCTCTGTATTGGAGTAGGCCTGAACGTACCTCTGCATGACATCACATGTAGCCCTCATCTGTGCAGCTGTAGGAACAGGTGGCGGAGGTGCTTCCATCTCATCCATGTCCTCCGGTGTGTCTTGGCATTCTGCAATCACAATGTCATCATCTGTGGTTGGTGCTTCAGTGTCAACTTCTGCGTCCAATTGTTCACATGCATTGATATCCTCAGTGGCCACACCAAGGTCATGAAGTCTGCTGTAGGGGTCTACCACTGCTGGCTCAAGCACATCAGTATGTTCAGGTGCAGTAGGAGGCACAAACCCACAGTGCTTTAAGCAGTTCCTTATTGTGGTTGCTGACACAGCAACCAATGCACAAGCAATGTGAGTCATAGCATCAAGCATATGGAGGTCCTTGGGGTTTGAACTGTCACTAGACTCCACTAGTTTCTGTCGAATAGCACTCCGATTGTGACATTTTAAGTTCCTTATGATCCCCTGGTCATTGGGTTGAGTTTTGCTAGTGGTGTTTGGGGGCAGAAAGATGAGTTTGATGGACTTGAGATTGGTTAGGTGTGGATGGGCAGTACAGTTATCCACGACCATAGCCAGCTTTCTTCTTTGCATTATGAACTTCCTGTCCAACTTTCTCAGCCAGTCCTCAAAGAAGGTCCTTGTCATCCAGACCTTCGTGTTGTCCAGGTATTCTGTTGGCCTGGTCTTAACACCTTTACAGCACTGTGGATTCTTGGACTTGCCTATCACAACTAGGGGAAGTTTCTGTGTACCAGATATATTGACTGCTACCAAGACAGTCACTCATTCCTTGGACTTTTTCCACCCTTATGATAGACGATAGAAGAGACTGGTTTCATCAGCATTGAAGATATCATCTGGGCTGTAAGACTGCAGGAGATCAGGAAGGTGCTTGGAAGTCCACTGTGATGTCTGGTCTTCACGAACAGCAGCTGCCTCACCAGAGATAACCTTGAAGCAGATACCATATTGGAGCTTGAACCTATCTAGCCACACAGTGCTGCACTTAAACTCTGGGTGACCAAGCTTCACTGCTACGTCCTGAGCCTTGGCCTGGAGCATGGGACCACTGCAGGGGATGTCCTTAGCTCTGGCAGACTTGAACCACTCATAGACAGCCTTGTCCACATCTGGGTATGAAGCAACCCTGAAACGTTTTATGGCAGGGCCCACACCTGACTTCTCATATTCTTCACAGATTACCTACTTGTTCTTCAGCCATGTAGACAGTGTACTGGAAGAAAGCTGGTAGTCTGCAGCAACTTTGGACTGTTTCTGCCCGGCCTCCACAGCTTCAATGACCTTCACTTTGGTCTGAGAGTGTGTTGTCTTCTAGGCATGGTGCTGGAGAATGAGGAATAGCTGTCCTCCTACTCCTATTTAAGGGGACCTGGGGGATGTTGCTCCTATTGTAAAAAGAGCTGTGAGTATGTGCCCTCTTTTCACCAAAGTACTTGCACTCACCACATCAGTCTGAAAAGTCACCTGCCTTGTTTAAAACAGAGAGAGCTGCACTATCAGGTACCTACTCATGTCACTATAGTATATTATACTGACTGACTTATCCCAACTAGGTACCTACTCAAATCCCCCTTTTTTAGCACCATACTTGAATGACCACTTGTGAGCAACAGAAGGGACAAGTTATAGCTACATGAAAAGAAAGGACTGGAAACTAGGGCATTTTTAGCCAGCTCTTCCTTTTACTATAGGAGCAACACCCTCCTGGTGAATTACTCACAGACATAAGGGGCAGTATACCTGGGCTCCTGAGTCGTTCACCTGTGTTAGGGAAGCCACAGGAGGTGTTATAGGACTTACCTACCCACTCCTCTGTGACTGAGCAGTAGTGGGGGGGTGCTAGAACGGGCCTAGCTGCTCCCCTGGCTTTGTCAGCCGCAGTAGGGCCGGGAAACATTTTAGGGAAGCCATATGAGGTGATAGGGCGACTCTAGTCGCTCCCCTGGCTTTGTGAGCTACGGGAGGGGTAGGAGACATCTAAGGGAAGCCCAGGGAGGTGTTAGGAGTGATCTTAGGGCTGGGGGAGATCTAAGGAAAACCTGTATACCAACTTAAGATTGGTTTATTTCATTTGAAATATACATTTTTTTGCCAAAATTTGCTCCTTATAACCGAGTCCTCTTTCTAGGAGGGTTTCATTACTATAGAAATGTATGGGAAAAGATTGGTGCAAGACAAATATGCTCCTTATAAGCAAGTTCTCCTGATATCAGAGCTTCTTATAACGAAGTTTCACTGTAACAGCGCATACATCCCCTGCGCACCATATATAATACTGCACTGGGGAATATAAAAAGTCTACTCCTGCATTTTCAGGATATTTTTGTCAAATTATGAAACACATTTGGAACTCTCCATGGCAGGGAATCCCGATTCTCGTCTGTTGGTCCAGTGTGCCAGAAACTAATTCTAGTGTAATACAACAATAGGAAAGCCGTCTTGCCTGGTATTAATCTCCTGCTCATGTTTACTCTAGATCTCTGTTTCAGGAAAAGTGTCCAATAAGTTTTAGTTTATTTTGATTATTCTAGATGTTGATGACAATGAACCCACACAATATGCTGACGTTGGCTGAAACTTTTACAAGTCATCATAATTTGTGCAGCCCAAGAAGAGCATGTTAGTGAATCTCATTATTCAGTAGATTGGTATCCAGGAATTAAATCTTGATTCCACTCAGACTGGTTTTTTCGTTTTTCCTACTCTTTAGTACGGGTGGCAGTTCAATTACACGGCATTGTTGATGTTGTTTACTGCATGAAATAACCAGTTGAAGCATGGATTATATTATCAACATAAAGCACACATTATAATGAACTAAAGCACACATTATAGATGCTTACCTAGGTAGCACACAGAAATTTGCCGATGTTGGCCAGATCCATCGGGCCAATGTTGGCAGCCTACGTAGGCCCGACCAGTGACATTTGCCAACCTAATGCCAACATTGGCCCAATGTTGGTAGGACATCGGCAAAATGGTTGGCCCCTGGCCGACCATTTGCCGATGCTGATGTTTGTCGACCAAAAGCCAATGTTGGGCCTATGTTGGCATTTGGTTGGCACCGTCGGGCCTATGTAGGCAGGATGGTCAGCCTATGTAAAGCCGATGGTTTGGCCAACATCGGCCCAATGTTATGCCAATGTCTCTGTGCTACCTGGGTAATGGACAGACCGTAAATCATCATGTATGATAACCTCTTACATACAGGATGCACTGTGAGTATTAGGGACATGTGCTATAGATGCACACTTTTTGGTTCAAATTTTGATTATTTTAGTACTGTTCTTCAGTTGGAAATCACACATTTGATAATTCTCGCTTCTCTGGTGTCCGCGTGAGATTGGGGGCTAGTCTCGCGCAGGTGACTGCTGTCCACTCAGTCAGTCAGATTCTGACAGGCTGGCTGGCCAGCTATAGGTCAGCAGGTAGTAAAGTGGACAGCCAGCAGATAACAGCAGTAGGGGATATCGTAATTCTAGTCCAGGTATTTAGAATGGATTCTATTGTTCAATGGATAAACAATGTAATTAATGAGACTCAAATTTGATGGGCAACAAAATCATCACCTGACATATAAGTCGATGGTAAAATTGTTACTATGGTTTGTAATGCTGAGAAAACAAGGAACATGATATCTCATACACCTCGTCTTTGGTATGCCAAATTGGAGGTATGCTATGTAGGCCAGTTTTGTCTGAGATCTGTGATCTAGATACATACATTAGAATCAATGATTGACAGGTCATTTCTCGGCCATCACTGGCGTCCTTCGGACGCGGAGACTATAGCGTAAGTCCTCATGTGTACGTCGCATCCCATGCATGGGGATTTACTGTAATAACTCAGTTAAAGAATGTCAAACAATGCCCTGCTGAAGTAGGGTATCATAAACCAGAACTCATTAGAGTAATATATACATTTCAGAATTAGTAAAACAGAGAATGATGCTGGAGTGTGCAGAGCCATCAGGATATACATTCTCAGATGAATGTGCTCTTCTTTGAGGGATGCAAATGACCTAGGACTGACCACCGAACTCTATATTTATTGCTCCACAAATTCTTGGATAAATAATTTTTGCCTTCCATGCTGCCCATTTAGGATAAAGGCTAGTTGATGCTGATCAAACTGGTTCTCAACAGAATATTGGATATCCTAAACCTATGTTCATATTTGAGTGTATGACAGTACTGCCCAATACAAATCTGCAAAGGCATGTGACCACCATAACACCGAAAATGAAGGTCTTTATCTTATGTCTGAAGTTTCTCAATTGTCTCATTGGGCTGCCACTACCATGCCACCTTTCAAAGATGAATAACTGTGAATATCTTATGTCCTTCAGGTATATCTTTTATCCACTTGAGTTTTGTGGATGGAAAGGGTAGCCCTGTCCATATGACTAGAAACTATGTAACCAATTTGTGTTGTTCCGATTCTCCATGAATTGACCATCTTATCACTCTAAAATCAATATATCTGGATAAACCCAAACCTACTGTGTGTTGCCTCTTGATGTTGGATTTATGGCAGGAGCTTTTGTCCTGGACAAGAAGTGTACAGTAACGTTTTGATCTTCATCAGGTGCTAAGAGCCACTTGAACATTATAGGGGTTCCCCTATGTGTCTCTCTGAGGACCTTATCAAGGGTGGGTTGCCGTTACGACAACCATCTTTAATCAAGTTTTCATCGGAATTGATACTATCAAGGAGAAGATCCAGAATGATAACAAAAGGTTCCTAAGGTATAGACATGTTTTACAGTGGGTTCCTCAAGTTTGACATGCCTGGGTCATGGTATCTAGTTTCTTAGAGGGGGCATCAAACATGGGGATTTAACAAGTGGCATGTAACTTGAGTGTTTCAGGAAATCGTCATCTGATATGGGGACCTCATCCAGGGCCCCTTTATTGCAAAAAGGCACGTATTCATGGACAAGGAACTAAAATGTATCCAATGCAACCAGTCCTTTATGCAGATGACTAGCTGTCCTTTAAAAAATCAAGGCAGACAAGGTAACAAAAACATGTTTAATTGTAATTGGGCTATTCTGGATAATTGCCCCGTCATTAGGATTCAGGAGTGACAAGGGTTGATGACCGTCCATACAAATACTGCCACCTCATAACTCTGACTTCTAGCCTTGAGCGGACTCGTGTATTTATGTATTCATTTATTCATGCATTATTAGGCCTATTTGAATATCTCTACACCTTTTCATTTATTTATCTATTTGTTCATTTATTTATTTGCCATCATAGATATGATGGTCCAAGTCAGAGCTCCAGGGTAACAAGATTAGGCTGAGCTTCACTACATGACACTGGCCTCTGCAAAACGCCGCATTCTTTTAAATCCCTTGCTCTGTAAGCCATCATTAACATTGGGGTATCCTTCCTCTTTGGTAGCTCAACGCCAATGTAAATAAAAACACACAGGTAACAAAGGGTTTAAAGAAACGCCAAATTCCAGGGTATTCCTCGGCTGCCCGTGTAGCATATAGTGGCGCTTATATTCTTCTGAAAATGGAGCACATGGCCGAGGAGGAGAAAAAATCTGAACTGCTCAGATGTTTTGTATTTCTTGTAGGCTGAAAGGCAGCATATAATGTTAATTACTTGCAAAATTGGGAACACTAACTATGAAAATTAAAGATTTTATGACAGTTTTAGGAAGAAAACTGGTGGACCTAAGTACGGTGATGAATCTTTTATATGAACAAATTACATGGGTTTCTATAAAACAGAAATATTTGCAAGAAAACTGATATATTTTGTTCATACAGTCACAACAACATGTTGGCTAGGTGTCTTTATCATTTATATCTATGATAAGAATAGATTATGCTGCAATTAATTATACCCACTTATGGAGCTGGACCTATGTATGGTGATGTACCTACGTATGGTGATGTCTATGCATTGCAGTCATTATCTTCACAAATTTATTGATTTCTGGTATTGTAACTGGTCCATAATATTCATCCTTGGTCAATTGAAGTATATCAACAGGTTTATAGATAGCATTAGCTATTTCTATCATTCCATGGCATAGGTTTCAATCATGGACCTATGCATGGTGATGTACCTACGTATGGTGATATTTCCATGATTTCTCCCAATAGGTTGTAATGTATTCATCCAGTTATGACAATATTTTGCATGGATATTCCCTGGACCACATATATTAACATGTTATGAAATAATTTACTAAATATTAATTACTCTCCTTTAATCAATGATTCAATGTATCTACGTACGGTGATGCTAAGGGGTACACCACATGCTTGTCAGTCCTATAGGTCATTGACATATGCATGTTAGAAATATTTTATATTAATATTATATTGCCCCCCATTGAGCCATAAAAACTGAGACATCTATATATCCCAAGAGGATTTTCTCCTTGACATTATACTTATTCTAGTGTACCTACGTACGGTGATGCAAATGTTACACAACTACATTTTTCCTTATAAATAACAAGAAAATAATTGAAAATGAGCTCTGATGGTGTCAAAATTTTCGTTTTTCAATTCTACAATAGTCCATATGAAAAGTGTTATTATTGACCTTATTGTACCTCAAATAAATCACCTAATGTGTTTTACTTATATTTTTCTAGTTGAAAACCTTTGAAATATCCAGATTTTACCCTGTTGTTGGCATAGATTAGATCACTACATGGGCAAAAGTGGGTACCCATAGTATGATAATGTTAGCAGCTATGTGAATGTATAAACAATATAGCAGTTAGACCCCCTGTTAAGTGTACATGGATGGGGAAAGGTATAGTGAGCCTGTGCTCCATTTTCGTGAGAATTGGCCTTATAGGCAATAGCCACCAGGAAAATAGCAGACCCTTTAGAAATAATATTATTTTGCTCAACAAATTTTGTGTATTTCGCCCAGTTTCAAATTTTTTTACCTCCCCCCCGCAAGGGACGAAAATAATGCGCGAACATGCTCTTTTAACGTATAGTAACGCATGGGTTTGCCACTCAAAACAGGTGAAATTATTTTGACCCCCCCCCCCTCAGAGGGGTTGAAAAAATTCTGAGGCCACTCTAGTCAAGTTGTCGAAAAATTCTGAACTCCCCCCTCAAACCCACTAACCCCCCCCTGTTGTTAACAAATGATCACTCCCTAATCAAAGCAAGATTAATGGGGTCTCTGTGGATCCGCTGATACAACCAGTGCTCAAATACACCACATTGGCGTCCTCGGTATGCCACGTTCTTTCAATATTTGTATCTGTATGTTTTTGTTTATATTACCATGCATTTGGAGTATCTTTTCTGCTTGTCTCTGGAAAGTATGAGTGCAACAACAAAAAAACGTGGGGTGTGGTAGACGCCAGTGTCACTTAAAGAACTGAGGCCTGTGCCGCATGATACCTATGAGCCATTGAGTGCTACCAGATCACAGAAAGTGCTGCCTCCTGGTGCTTCACTGTGTGAGTAAACTGTCAAGATCGTGGATGGACTCAGGGAATGTAGTTGATCAGGCCCAACTCAATTGATTGAGCCTTTTTTTGAGGACATTAGAGTCGTCAAATTGACGATCTTTTTTGAGAAAGCTGGGTTGTCAATATTTAATACATCATTTCTCAAAATCTACCTAATTAATGTAGTCTTCGCATATTACTTTTTTGTGGGTTTGGTTTTCAGTGAGGGAGGACTTACCAAACATGAAACATTTAGATGCATTTCTTTCACGTGTTTAGTGCCTGCTAATGCTACCTTAATTGAGTACTGTCACAAATCCCATCGTAGAAGCCGCGCCTTATAGACCATCTCAGACAAAGAGGAGGTGGGGGAGTGTTATAGGCACATGTGTCAAGGCCATGGACATGAATGCCGGGGAAAGGGTGCTCGATGAAAGGCATTGAAAAAAGACCAACAGGATACGCTGATGCAACACGTGTGAAAGAAAAGGCTGCATGCACGGAGGGAACCAGAAATAAAGACTTGCACGTTATTTTACTGCCAAGGTCATTATCGTCAACACACAGTTAAAATAGGTATGGCTGGTAACACTAAAGGTGAGCTGATACCATCCAAATAAGCCATATTGACAAATCAGTTAAATATTCCATCTTGAGGGTAATGCTCAAATGAAGTTTGAAATGGGGTGTATGTTAATATCGTGCCTTCCATATTACATATTACTGAATAAAAGGGGAAAAAACCACAACAAAAACAGGTGGGCCATGCACGTCTTCCTAATTTCTATCTGCAAAAATGAACATTTTCTTCCTTGTTTTCTGGAAAAAAACTCTCCAGCTGTCCAGGTGCGTCCAAATATGGGTGTGGCAGCAGGGGCAGTAGACGTGTGGCAACTAGACCTTATGTCGCCACTGTGATTGTAAACCCGTTAATAACAAAATCGTGCTATTAGCCATAATACCCTCCCCATGGGGTTAAGCCCTGCTGAAGGGCTGATTAATTAGTGATTTTAAGAATTGGCTACTTGTAACGTGTACGGCAACGTGACACTGTATACTACAGAAGTTCACCAAGTTTGAGGATAACATTTCATTGGAGCGATCAATCACTTATTGATACATTAATCAATAATTTGGGTATGGAAATGTAACTCTAATTTGTCAAAGGATTTGCATCACTAAAACGTGAATCCTTGTCATTATTATAATTATTAACTCTCTGTGCTTACAAGTATGACACATCGGTTACTACTCTGTAAAGGGGTTATACTCTCGTATATATAGGCATTCAGTATAAGAATTTCCTACAAAAATAACAACTTTACTATCCCAGGTTGTCCGGGAAAAGGGTCTAACAAGAATTAAGGAAATATACTCTGTTTGTTGCTGCATGACGGGGAAATAAACGGCTTCGAGCATGCTGCGTTAGAGGATTATGAGGGATTTTACAGAAAGGGTGAAAACACTAATGGGAGGGTATGGTAGGTGGTAGGTGGAAGGTGGAAGGTGTTGGGGGTGGGGGGTCCTAGGAACGTGCCAGCCAGACCTTATGTCGCCAAATTGATTGGTAAAAATTGATTCTATATAAGACTATGTATATGTGGGAGCACCTGGGCGTTACACTGAAAAGAAAATCATTCCAAAGTGTGTCATTAAAGATGACTTCTTCTAATTTTAAATGTTGAATTAAAAATAAAGTCTCGAGCAAATTACTTGGTTGGAGCAGGACGTAGCCATGTTCAATTTCTAAAACTTATACGATGTCAGCAAGAGAAGACGACAATAAAAAAAAATGATAGAAAATCCAAATTTAGTTTGAACAATTCCTGAAACAATAATGTTTCTAGACCTAAAAATGTCGTCAGCTTTTATGAATCGCCCTCCACAGAGGCTGTTCTGTCTTATCTATACTCTCCCTGCCCCTTTAATTAGGTATCAAGGTATCAATACCGTCAGTCATAACGTCAGAGGCCTCTAGTTGGTTAAAGAATTAACAACGCAATGACTTATCCAGAGTGACAAACATAATGCCTATGATATCCAGGGGCGTAGGAAAAAGGGGGGGGGCAGGGGGGCTGGGCCCCCCAATAATGAGGAGATTCCCTATATAAGCCTATATAAAAATATAGCAGCCCCCCCAACCGAGACCCCTGGGCCCCCCAATAAAAATTTGCTTCCTTCGCCCCTGATATCCCTGAAGTGAAATACCTGCCGGCTCAGGAACCATCTAGGCTAACTACCCCGATGTCAGCAGTCACCACTTTTTAAACACTTTGGGGGTTCAGTGTATACCAAGGAAGTACACAGGCATGGAGGTAGGGCTATGCCGTAAATGTTTGCAGTGGCGGATTTAGTACTTAAGAGTTTAATCACATATTTTGGACCGCAAAATCTGCCCAAAAATAGGGGGTGCGCCCCCTCTTATTTGGCCGCGCCCCCTCCCTTTCCAGATTCTGTATCCGCCACTGGTTTGTTTATTAATTGGGCCTATACGTGAGGCCACACAGGGACAATCCAGCTGTGCCTTATTAGAATATGGCTGCAGTCAGGGTGCGCCTTATCATTAGGCTTATAGGTCAAGATTTTTATTTCTGTAAACAGGACTAAACTTTATAACTGCTCAGATTCAAGCCACAGCTGTGCATTGTAGTGTTTCTACTATTGACTTTAAACTCAGGGTGCTCTCTGTATGCCAGTGATACCTTATACTAGTATGCAAGTATTTACCGTAGTAATAGAACTATGCACTGTCTCTAATCCTAATCCAAGCCTCTTAGCACCCGTGTAAGTGTATTAAAGGAAACCCCGATCTTCACACCTGTTCAGATTAGTGTGCTTATCTTATTTGTGCAGTACCCATTGTAAAGTGTGATTAACCCTTTAAGAGCTGTCCATGCAGAAGTGCATAATGCCCATTGATCAGCATGATCCACCAAGTCCCTCTTTGGTCACCGTGAAAATCTTTCTCAATACATGTAAGTTTGGTCAAAGAAATCTTTTTCAAACCCGACTCGGTGCAATAATTCATCTCCGGTGAGTGTGGCAGGGATGCATTAATGCATTATGAGGGTCAATGGACACTGTGCATTAATGCTTTTGCGACACTTACAGGGTTTTTGGTCTCTACCTGACCAAATCAATTAAGTGCCTCAAGCCGATTCACTTCTTTTTAAGTTTGTCTTAAAGATCAGCATGATCCTAAAAATGTATCCATGCAAAATGTATTGCACTGTGTGAGCAACGTTATCTTTAGATTCATTTTTTCTGATATGCCCCATACACACAATCCAAATCCTCTTTTTCCTGTAAGAAAGAGAATATTTATCCATCTTTGTACTTTTTTCTTGAAATATTATAACTACATCTAATACATCGAAATAAATGACAAATTTAGAGCTTGATATTCCCAATGCCCTTTTACCAAGAGTAAAGTTACTTAACTACCACTTTTCGATCTACCATCATTGATATTCTCCCTCGGGAGCTGCCCTCCCAATCCATATCTCACTTGTTTGAGTTTGTGTCTTTGTGATAGATTGCTTGGTGATTGTGTTTCAATTGAATTGAATTGGACTAAATTGGAGATACGTGCGATATATTTTCTGTAAACCCCTTGAATACTGATAGGGACAAAATAAAATTCGAAATGTGATTGTGTTATTGGCGAATATCAATTTTCGGCAGTAGCATAGCGAATGTAAGTAAACCATGCATTCTCGTGTGCACATTTTTGCATTGCTATGTTTTCACGCTATTCTATACATGTAGCACCCTCCCATACTAACCTTAAAGCTCACATTATCGGTTGAGCATAAATAAATCCATTTTGTCCATATGCTTTATAACAATGGGTATTATAATGTATTGCCCTCCGACCAACACCTTGAACTTGTTCACTACCCCCTCCCACCGCCTGGGCGAGTGGGGAGGGGGCACTGGGAGGAGGGGTGTGGGGGTTGGGGGGAGGGGTTAATTAGTATTTAAAGCACTTTGTGGCTTAATATGAAATCAGTGTTCCTGTAGCAAGCCGGGGGAAGTATTCACACCATTAGTTGTATCTGCAGGGATATAGTGCAGAAGGCTATCCGTGCGACACCCTAACACCAGCCTTCATCCATTTTGACCAGATGCAATATGATTAGATAGGCCAGCCACATGCACCCAGGTAAGTATTTCACTTATCATTAGAATGTGAATCTCTCTGTCTTTATTCGACATGCTTAAGTATGGAAGGCCTACAGTAACAGAAGCGTCCATGTGACTAACTTGAAGTTAAATCGTACAAATAGCACACGCTATTTCTATATTTAAATGAATGAATAATCATTATATCCACTCGATCATACAGTGGTCCGTTTACAGCCATGCCACACTGGGAATGGTGTAACAGCCAAAATGACAAGATGAAGAGGAATTACAATTTTTCTTTTTACTTTTTCATCAACACTGATTCAAATTTTGGCGACATTCCTCTGTTCAACGCATTTAGAATGCATTTAATCATGCATGACTGGCTACACCCATTTAGACTATTAACCCTATGTCATAGATTGATTGGCTACAGACACGGTGTCAGGAAGGTTCCCCCCTGGAAACCCCCCCCCCCAGAATTCTCCCGCCGGAAATCTCCCCCCTGGAATTCTCCACTTCAAGGAAATTTCCCCCTTGGCCCCCCCCCCTAATCCATATAGGACATATACTTAATTTGTGATCATTTTCTATATACCAAAATTTAATGTGGTTGAAAGTATGCATGATGTTATAGGGTTAGGGTTAGGGATAGGGTTAGGGTTAGGGTTACGGATAGGGATGGGGATAGTGACAGGGTAGGGTGAGGTTCACTGTGGTGAAACTTGATGGGGGGGAATCCTAGGGGGGGATTTCCAGGGGGGGGGATTCCGGGTGGGATACTTCCGGGGAGGGGGTAGAATTCCAGCAGGGGGGGGGGTTCTAGCATCTACAGACACAATGTTTTAGCAGATGGTTTTAGCCACAGGTCACAAAATGTCCACATACCGGTATATAAAATATGTGAGAGTTTTCTGTGATTGAAGTGTGTTCTCTAGACATTTTGTAGCATCATCTGTCGTCATTATGAGAGAGAGATTTCTATAAAAGTTTCTTATTTAGACACTTTATGCTCTGTGGCTCTGTGGCATAATAACAGACACATTTGACAGAACATTATCCACTCACTTCCTACCTGTGCAATGCCTTTCCTAACGTTTGCTCATGCATCATTTCTTGTAGTTTAACATTGTTGATGGGTGTGTTGTTGTTTACAGACACTTGCCATAGACTATCCTCACGTGACACCCAGCTTCAAATGGTCTCAGTGACGTCATTATACCTGTGACGTCTTCAACGCCACATTCTCCCAGTGACGTCATTGGCTTTGTGGAGTCTTCCGTGTGATGTTTTGGTGAAGTACTCGACCTCTAAGACGTAACTTGAAGTCACGTGATCCACGTCACCATGAAAGTGTATTACAAGGATCAGCTCGCTTATGTCGCAGCTGAGCGTGCAAACAAGGTAGGTTGTGAATTGTGTTTAAAACTTGGAGGTAATTTGAGCAAAACTTGTAATATTTAAAACGATCAGACTAAATAGATAGGCCTAAGCATGACTGAAAAACCCCCTTGATATCGATGCTTCACCAAAAAGGAAAAGCAGTATGTAATTTACTAAAAAAGAAAATCTTAGGATACGTCCTATAGGTGTAATTGAATGCCTGGACACTGTCTCAAGTATATTTGACGGATAACATAATTCTTTTTGTTTATTCTGATGCAGGTAGAGCGTCTAAAGTTGGAGCAGCAGTGCAAGATTTTCGAAAAAGAATACAGATATGCCCGTCGACAGCTTGTCATGCGCCGAGAGGAGGCACGACACGAGGTCAGACATCTGCAGCAGCAAAGAATATCAGCAGATACCACCTCTGTTTCCCCCCGTGGGAGAACCCTGTATACAGACAGGATTGAATCTCATAATAGTAGTTCCAGTCCAAGACGTTCTTCCAGCAGTTTGAGCTCACAGTATAGAAGTAAAACAAGCAGTGCTCTTTCACAGAACACCAAAGTGAAAAGCTCAGTATGCACTGCAAGCAGGAACTCTGTGAGGTCCTCTGTTGAAGCTGCCTGTTGTGACAAGGATCTGGTTAGTACCCCAGAGTCTGACCAAATTAGCTGTGCCAGTCGCCAAGGCAGCTACAAGAAATCTGCAAGCAATGGTAGGAAAGCAATGGACCGGATGCACAAACCCACTGGAGCAGTCACAGAAAAGAAACTCCTCAATCAAAAGCTCTCGTCAGCTATCTCAGGACTCGTTGATGGTCCAAAAAGGCCAGGTATGCCATCAGTAGCTGCCAGTGTGAAACGTTCCAATAGCATAGCAGAGTCTGAGAAAGATAGTCGCGGTCTCCCTCAAGGCAACTTAGATGAGCCTAGAAGTATCAGTAGCAGCAGCATCATAGGGGCCAATGTAGCAAAGACCAACCCTTTGAGTAGCTCAGATGACAGTACAGTGAGTGAGGGACCAGTTAGCATCATGTCACAGTTCAGCAAGACAGGAGATTGTGAGAAACTTGCTGCACGCTTTGAAGACAAACATCGTCACATCAGGCGTTACTATGGTGACCTGGTTACCGCCATTGTGAGTCGTCCTCCTACGACATTACCACCTTCAAAGGTAAACAAGAAAGAGCAAGAGCCTCTGATTGTTCTTGAGGATGCTGAAGACAACAGTGAAGAACCTTGTGAACCACATAGTGTATGTTCCATCTCCACAGACCCGCCCACTTCTGATGGCAAATGTAAAAATGTCAGTGGCTTGAACGACAGCTTAAAGTATGCACTGGATGATGATACATCAGACAATAAGACTCCACGTCAGGTTCAGTTTGCTTTCACAGATGAGGCATCATCTAATTCTAAAACAGCCTCATTCAAATCGCTGTCAATCCGGCGTTGCTCCCTGCCTAGCAACGCCTTTCTCAAGTCCACAACCTCACTGAACATTCCAAAGACGCCAAAATCGAGGCGACGCTCCTTTGATGTTACTGCTGATGCCACGTCTACATTAGAATCCACAACCTCTTTCAACATACCAAACACCCCTCGAACAAAGCAACGCTGCTTTGATGTTACTCCTAATGCCATGTCTACCTTGGAGTCCACTACCTCTCTCAACATACCAAACACCCCACGAACAAGGCGATGCTCCTATGATGTTACTGCTACTGCCGTGTCTGTCGATGGTTTAATACACAGACGTCGAATGTCTGAACAGGCACTTCCAGATGTTACCTTACTTCATACGGCTGCTGAAAGGACTGATTCCTCAAGTGCAATATCAAGCTCCAAGCCAGAGGGCTGGAAAAAATTGAAGTCATTTGTATCTACAGTTGCTTGCTTGAAGAAAATCGCTAGCACCGGCCCTTCTAATGTGGAGGCCCGTATGGCACGGAGAAACAGTTCTACAGTTAAGTTGTTATCTATGTTGAATGAAGTGAATAAAAATCGTCCAACAAGAGAGCTTCTGGAAATGGACAGAGAAAGGCAGAGATATGCTTCTGGGGGGAGCAACTGGTTTACATAGAGAAAAGGATTCAAGCCACAGCAATTCCAGTTTCAGGCATTACTGCCCAGAGACTCACTTGAAAGACTAGCTTGACTAGACTTTCAATTGTTTAATGCATTGTACTTATATTACCCAAATAACTCTTGCTTTCCACCTATTTAATCAATGCACATGTGTATAAAGGGGTTTCTCCTCAATATATCATTAATCATGATTAGGATATGCACGAACTATCCTATGTATATGATGAACGAACTAACATAACCAAATAGTAAATTCATTCATTTAGCCTTTGGGGTGTTACTTCTCTTGATTCTCTACATTGATCTGATGTTAAATGGTGTTATATTAAAGAATGAATGATTTACAAAATTATGACTACAATGACTTCTTCAATACAATTCTTACAAGGTCATCGTCACTTTATCATAATTGCGGACTGATGATTAAGAATTTATTTAGACTCTATTCTGGATTTTATGTATCTTTATTGGCATATTGATAATAGAATTGATAATAATTGATAAGCACAGTGCTTTAGATGGATTAGTGCATTCTTTACATTACTCTCTACAGCATTATCCTTCAATATTCTGAGAGTTATCTATTTCAATAAATTAACATTTGCAATACAAATTTACTTAAAGGCAGCCTTGTTTGTAACATAGTTTTTCAATGCATTATTATGATGAAATGGGACAAATATGAATTAGGAGGATCTTCATGGTACAACAAAACATAGGGCCAATGTCTGCTTATATTGGGCCAATGTCTGCTTATATTGGGCCAATGTCTGCTTATATTGGGCCAATGTCGGCTTAAATGGGCCAAGCATGGACAAGCATGGCCCAATGCTCCATTGCTGATTGGGAATGGCCTACCGTTAGGCCTATACCTAATCTATGACATACACCCGACACTCACAGTTAATCTGATTCATATTTTGTTCACTTTAGTATATTATTCATATATTCCACTCAAGTCTACCAATATCACCATAGTGCTTAGAGTGACTGTTGTGCGTTGATATTTTTGTTCTTTTTTCCCTTTTTTCTTTGGGGGGGGAAGGTTTTTTAAGGACATGTTCATGACGGGTATCCTGGTTTAGGGGGTCTCCTACGTTAGATGGCAATACTGATGTATTGTTACTACCGGTATACTCTCCTTGGTGAGAAATTGACATCATCTAAATGAGTTGAAGAAAATCAAGTGATTAAGATTGCACGGTCACTCTTCTATACCACAACATTGGTTCGATACCATGATAAGAAATCAAGACTATATATGATTGCCTGTAAAAAAAAATGTCGTCAAAATAATGAAGGATTCCTCGTTTCAAAGCTGCCAGAGATCCGTCATTATTTTCACAGAGATGTCGTTATTTTAACAGAGATTCCTTACACCACCATACCTGCATACTGCCACCTTTCTTGTAAAAACTGCACTCCCCCCGTCTTACAATTATGGTGATTAATTGTTCAGTGTTACGAGAATTCCTGGTAGATTCAACAGTTATTTTTACAGTGTCCCTATGCACTTCAGGCTTCCACTGGTATTCCTCTATTGACATTGTTAGTTGGAAAGACAATGACACATCATATGACTTTGGAACATGGGTATTGTCACTGAAACAAATGTGACCGCCCCTTTATTAATAAATAACAGAAAGAAAAAAACAAACAAAAACAATTGAGTCCACAACACAAGCTAACATTACGGTGGTGTTGACGCTTCGAGCACCTGAAGCTGACTACCTGAGCGCAGCAGTGTTTAGACAAAGACCCGCCTGTAGCGCCACCTATCTATCAAGACTCATAACACCCTGGTGTGTGTGTTACTTCACATTAAATTCCACTCCCTGATCATGGGTCAGGTCAGATATAATTTTATACAGAGAACTGTTCTCTGTATCTAATGAACCACCCTCAGTACAGTAAACCATGAGTCTGTCGAGAGCTGTGGAAAGGTTGACAGCCCCTTCAGAAATATGTGCTTTGGATGGGGAGACACTCAGCTGACAGGACAGAGCATTGTTTCACTGCCTCTGTATTGATCAATGCTTCCCTCCATCTGAAGACCCTGTGAAGGAGGAATCAGTCCTCTGCTAAATAGCTCTGCATACATGAATGCCATCAGTCTGCCTGCTTTGTTGCCACACATGTTCTGTGCAGTACCAAGTAGGGTAAGGTTGCTAGCTGACACCTGTTATGGGTAGCTGCAGCCAAGTTGACCATGAATTCAGATCCTTTTCACAAAGGCACATCATCTCATTAGCTTGTATTTGTGCGGCCCAATCATCCCCTTTTTCCAGATGGGCCCGGACTAGCAAGTCGAGTGCAAGCATAAGGATGGAAAAGCCAAAGTGGTCTTGTACCTGTTGACTTCTCCCTGCTAGGATACGATCACGCAGCATCAGCTGGACCTCCATTGGAAACACCCTGTAACTATCAATAAGGGACTTTGGGTCTCCCAAGATCTGCTCAAGGAGGACGATTGCCTTGTGTGTATCTTTGTTGAGGAGCAGATACTTGGCAACTATGAGGGTACAGTTTGGATGCATGGCATCTAGCGCTGTGCCTGCACCCTTGTCTGCCGTACGTAGGTCTTCTACCATAGCTTTGAGGCTTTTCCGAAGAAGGTTCTCCTTTGGTTCTAACCAGTTCATGATCAGATTTGACCCCTCTTCTTTGAAGTTGGTGTCACTTTCATGTACTGACAGAGTCACCAAGGTTTGTCAGACACTCCCAGATCTTTTCATCTCTATCATTAGATGTCAAAGTTGAGTTTCCATCTCCTGCTTCATTCTTGAGCAATCCATGCATGCTGGAGAATGTAACGTGCAGACTTGAGTGGATTCAAAATGTTGCGTAGGTAACATCTTGTGGTGTGCACAGCCAGTGTGCCCTTGCTGGGCTGCATGAAGTACAGTGTCATGTCCATCCGTCTTCTCACACAGATAGAAATCTGCTACATGGAGTGCAGCACATGGAGTGCAGCACAACCCACTGCTGGATCAACAAGATTTTTTACCATGGCATCTTTGCTCTCTAAATTGTCTGCCTTTATAGCAACCCTGCTGATTTCCTCAATCACCTCATAACCAAGAGACATTGGATAGCTGAGGAACCTCTTTTGTTTTAGAAGACACTGTTTGGGTTGGTCTAAAATCCTAGAGGACGCAGGTGAAGTAAAATCAAGTCACTATTTGTGAAATATACTGGGAATAGGCACCATAATAGTACCTGTGCTGTATCATAACCCTGTACTGTTCACTATTCTAAATACAACACATTTTGCAAAACATTCCCTGGTCATAAATCACAGAAAGGGGCCTTTTAGGAATTTTGGAGGTATTCAGGCCCCTAGCCTTAGGGTTTTCATTTTTCACCCAATTCTTTTGCCCACATTGTCGGGCTTGATGAGTTCTTCGTGCCACATATAGGATTTACTGGTCAGAAATGGATAATTTTGGTGTTAGGGCCCTAAAATAGGCCCAAATTAACCCAAAATGACCCGCACTATAGACCTACCTGTAGGCTGAAACGATTTCCTTGGGCATGACCACAACAACAGGAGGGCATTTCAAAACCAATGCTATAGATATCATTTTGAAATGCCCTACAGGAAAACGACCCTACCTGTGAGAGGTGATTGTTTCAATCATGTGTGTAGTCGTTTCAAGGGACAGTACAATTCTTTCAATGAAAATAGGCATACTGCATGTTGTGAATAGGAACCAAACATTCATACTCTTTTGGCCCTTCCCACATGATCGTTGGGGAAGACAATTATACACTATTTTCGTTTTGACTTAGGATTCGCCTTCCAGATTTTTTCCTTTTTCCCCTGAAGCAGATCACATTTTGTAAAGTGCCCTGTCTGGGCACGTATACCTCCCTACTAAAATACCCATAAGGGAAGTAACTGAATTTTTGGCACTAATTTTTAGAGTAAGGTAGGACACAATGTAGGTAAAAAAGGTAAATTCAGGACTCCATTTACTTCATGCTGAGGAGGCCATAAGTGGATTTATGAAAAATGTCCCTTTTTTTCTCGTCCAGACAGACAATATACCTATCTTGCCCCCTGTACATGATTGATATATTTAACTATCCTAAATATGCTAGTTATGTGCCCCCCACATACACCTAAGTGCCCAGTAGGGTGTTGCTCCTATAGTAAAAGGAAGAGCTGCCTAAAAATGCCCTGGTTTCCAGTCCTTTCTTTTCATGTAGCTATAACTTGTCCCTTTTGTTGCTCACAAGTGGTCATTCAAGTATGGTGCTAAAAAAGGGGGATTTGAGTAGGTACCTACTTGGGAGAAGTCAGTCAGTATAATATACTATAATGTGAGTGACATGAGTAGGTACCTGATAGTGCAGCTCTCTCTGTTTTAAACAAGGCAGGTGACTTTTCAGACTGATGTGGTGAGTGCAAGTACTTTGGTGAAGCAGTGCACGACTTGTTTAGAAAAGAGGGCACATACTCACAGCTCTTTTTACAATAGGAGCAGCACCCTCCAGAGTGTTAGAAATTCACTTCTCTCTACTGGTTTAGAATAGCAGGAGAAAGGATGTGAGATGTCCTCCCTGGTGACCTGTCCGGGCGAGTGACCCTTCAGTAACCTACCATGTTTAGGGCTCTATTTCCTATATAAATTCTATTCAAATCTCCCTGAAATCTTCGAACCATTTAGATTATGGAAATGTCCTTTTTATTTATGCCTGATGTGTCCTTGGTATCATATATACATGTTGCGATACATTATATACTACTTATACGTATTAATGTGTGCAGCTTTATCAGAAGGAAGGAGAGCAGAATGAGAAATAAGATCTCAGTGCAATAACAAATTTAAAGGCTGAGTACATTATTTTATCTCTGGTTTTGCCCATTGTCACTGTTTGCATATACAGTTGAACTACATACTTTCTACTGCAATATAACCAGCGAATAACACTTTGACATTAAGATACTTTTTATTGAGAGTTTTGATAGATTTATTGATTAGCACTGTAGCTTATTTCAGAGAATACCTTTAATTAAGTCGCCAAGAGAAATATTCACACTGTAAAAAAAAATAAAATGATGACATTTATTGTACCACTTTACTGCCACCTGGGGCTTCTTGCAAAAACTACACTTGATCCCTGCTATATAATTACAGCGTTTTACTTTTGAGTTTTACAAGGATCCCTGGTAGATTCAACAGTTGTTTTTTATAGTGCATGCTCCTCTGCATTAATTTGTCTTATGATATACTTGGGTATGTTTCAGAACGATCCCCAAATGTTTGTGGCCTTTTAGAGAAACCAGCACGATTTTGTGTTGCACTTTGTGTTTTATTGTTGTGATTGTACCAAATCGTTGATTGTTCTGAAACATACCCCCTAGGCCGTGTCTGCAAATCTACGGTTCTGCACCTCATAATTTGCTAATGAGAGGGGTTGCTTCCCCTGAGGAAATCGAAGGGTACATGCCCAAACCGCCATTTTCCAATCAATGTATACTACTGCTTATACCACGATACCACAAATGTGTTGAATATTAACATAGAACCCAGAACTGAAAACAGGCTCAGAGAATTCTCTCTAGAACCGGTTTTATGATAACAAAACAAAATCACATTTCTTTGTTTGTTTTTCCACAAAACTGTATTTTTTTAATTATAACTATTTAAGCTAGGATATAATGTATTCAGAGCTTGTTTGCATTTTTCAATTGCTCACACCGACCTAGGTTTGACAAGCAATTACAGAAGAACTATCTGAAATATTCTGGCTCAAGATATCTCATTTTAAACCACATGACTTCAACTTTTAAAGGGCATATTCCCCTTTGATGCAGATTTTCCCCTATTCGGTCACATTTTCTTTTTCCATCAAGGGCAATGAGAAAGGCAACAGTCCATGTACACTCCTGTCCACAGCTGACTCCAACTTCCTGGTACACACATAATCTTTTGCAAAAGACGCATCAGCAACTCATGTCCATTCTATGAATTGCATCCAAGAATAAAACCGGGTCACTTCAATGATGTATAGAATCCTTGCCTATAATTATGGCGCACCCTGTTTTCAAGCAGATACGCTGAGGGACATCAAGAGACTATGCTCGTATATGCGCCACACATAGCTTACATGCGAGGTCTTAACTGAGGAAACAATAATGCAAATATTTATCAGGCAGCATCTCAAATATAAAAATACATCACTGGAAGAGGCCCTGCACGATTTCATGATATCTATAAGGGTGGGGCTCCAGAAATGTCCAATTTTGAGAAAAAAATGATCAAATTTTTTAACTACACTTAGACTTTTATGGTTTTGCATGTCTGTGGAGGAGGTGATAAACAATGAGAATACTAAATATTGTGATATTAGGATTTTCCATAATTTTCTATTTTTGAGATAAAAATGTGTATATCTCAATGATAAAGGGAGGTGTTACGTTCATCAGATCTGTTTGAATGAGATAAAATTGTGAAACCATTAAATATATTCACTGGATCCTGGTAGAGATGTGTCTCTTACATGCACATAATACCATATCTGTATTTTCCCTTAGTTTCCTCATCTCTTGTGTCATAACTAAGATATCAGGTTAATTGAGAAAAGGGTGGATGCGCTCTGACTACATATCAAAATCCTTGTAAACAAAAAAGAAATAATATGATATTGCACAATGTTCCACTAACTGACAATAGGAAATGATTGTATGCACTTTTATTGGCTATGTCTAAAGATATTTCTTTGATCTACTTATGGGTAATAAAGGATTTTCACTTTGATAAGTCCTTAGCCTGAATCCGATGAACGTAACATTCTTAGGAAAATGAGAAAATATCATGAGATATCTCATAAAAGAATATAACTATCCAGAAAATTCATGTTCCATAATTATTACAATGTTTATCTCAGCAATGCTGGTTGTTTAGAATTTTCTTAATGGATCATTTATGCTATATATGCTATCATCAGTTTATCTGATGAACATAACAGGCCAATGAACGTAACACAATGAAAAAAAAGGAAAAATGTATCAAATGTTGATATAGTGAGGAAGTCAAAGGTTTACCCTTGTGATATGTAATATTATCATACTTAGAGCCATTATTGAAATTTTCCCATCAATGGAAATAGGGGACATGTAGCTTTGGTCTTAATGGAAAAATATAGAGATTATTCAAATATTCTTTTGGACTTTGAGTAAAATTGTCATGTTAATGACACACAGGTGACCTACTAAAGAGGGTTGCTCAAAAGTGTATACAACTATGAAATATCTAATATTGTATCAAGGCCTAATGCAACTTCAAATGATCTAATGAACATAACATAAATTTGATAAACGTAACATAAATCTGATGACGTTTTTAGATAAATATTTTGTGATGAAAGTTCTCAAAGATTTTCACCAAATAAAATTCTTAAAGATTTTCACCAAATAATGAAAGAATTTGAAAATTTCCTTGAAATTCAAGGGTGATGTAGAGAAGTATCTCTATAATGTGTTGTATTAGTTGCAAAATGGCTAATCACATTGTGAATAGAGAAGAAAATGAATGAAAATGATTTTTTCTCAGGGGACATGGATTTTTTGGTATTTTTCAAGCAAAATTATTTTATTATTACACAAGTACTCATTGAGATCTTTGTTACCATGTGCAGGTTATACTACCTGAAATGATCTTATGACAGAGTTATTAAAGAAAACAAATCTGCTTCATGGACATTTTCTGGAGCCCCACCCAGATATTTGTAGATAGATCTGCGTCCTGTTTAAATCGTTTGTGTCCCAACCACTCCACCTATGTATACTTCTGATCTATCTTCAAAAAGAGGAGGTACCATATTGTATTGTGTTACCTTAATGCTATCAAATGGAGAATAGGACTAGTGTTCCTGTCACATTTGGTGTGAGAGATAAGTGATGTGCTTCCAAGGTAGAGCGTGTCTTCCTCTATCAGCGAAACATCCAACCAAGTATTTTAGATGCTCTACCAGGCCTAACCAAAAACAATGTTACATTTCAGACATATCTGAGTGGAAGTAAGGGTGAGAACTTTGACATACCTCTCACATTTAGCCTAGATGAAGAACTCAACATCAACTCTGTCAGTACGTCTGACTTAGATCTACTTTTTGTCTTGCCAATGCAGCAACTAGAAGCAAATCGGGTGGTTGTAGAAACAGAAAACACCCACCCTGGCTACCTCAGATGTCTTGGTAGGGAGGCAACTCTTGCCTATAGAGTCTCTGAGTTTGTTTTTAGACAATCCCAGCTAGTCGGCCAGATTCGTGGGCCATCTATTCTTGCAAATACACCGTTGAAGCAGGTTGATCATGTTTAAGGCTCTGTATCACCAGTTTGATGCAACTTCGGGGAGGTTTCTGACCGAGGTTTCTGACTGGGGAAAAGATATGGCCAATTGTGCCACAAATATATGGGGTGGCAAGAAATTTATCAATCTAAAATAAAGTCAGGATAGGATCAATCCTATATTGACTGAAAAAACTATACCTTTCTGTGATGGAATTCAAACTACAGGTCAATAGATGTTTTTATAACTGCCGGTCAGAAACCTCCCCGGTCAGAAACGTCCATCAGGTCAGAGAACTTCTAGAAGAAGTGGCTTCCCCTTAAAACAAAGAAGAGAGGGCAAATAAGTAAGGAAAAACAGTAGGGATAGAAAGATGTCCATCTAAGGAAAAAGGGAGGGAAGGCTGAAGATCAAGATAAGTTACATACTAGCACTGTATTCTTCATCAAGACATCGGTCAGAAACTTCCCCAGTCAGAAACCTCCCCTGTCAGAAACCTTCATTACCGGTATGTGAAGCATTCTGACCGGAGAAGAGATGGCCAATTGTGCCATAAATATAAGGGGTGGCAAAAAATGTGTCAGTCTAAAATAGAGCCAGGATAGGATCAATCCTATATTGACTGAAAAACTATGCCTTTCTGTGACGGAATTCAAACTACAGGTCAATAGGTGTTTTTATAACTGCCGGTCAGAAACCTCTTTGGCAGAGGTGGAAGTCAAGAAAATTTTACTTCTTGGTTTGTCCTGAGTCTGGAAAGAAACAAAAAGCACAGGGAAGGGTGCCCTGGACCATAAGGCACATAGGGAAAGTGAAAAAAACAGTACCTTTCTGTGACCACTTTCAAACTGGAGGCTAAATTAACTCTGTAACTGCCGGTCAGAAACCTCGGTCAGAAACGGTCAGAAACCTCCCCGAACGTAATTGCATCACATTGGTGCGAATGAGTCTTAAGCTTTTCAATACCATGGCTGGCCAAGAGAGGCAGCAGACTTCCAACTATGCAAACATCAATCTGGCTGGCCCTCAGAGGAATTGGTATAGGAGATTGTAAATGATGGGTGCCACATGGTTCTCAAATCTCATCCATTCACAGATGAAAATGTGAAACTGGCAGTTTCCCTGACCAATCTCCAAGGTTTGTCTTTATGTACTTGAAGCTGTTACATCAGGAGTACTTCAACTGCCGAGATGAGATCTCTTCATACCACCTGAAAACTTTTTTGTTCTGGAAATTTGAAGAGGTCCAACCTGAATATTTGATCAGTGGTAATGACGCAATGAGGCTACTCTCCTTCCTTGACCGACTCATAAGGTGTCTTGAGGAAAAAAATCTGCCCAGCTTCTTCATACCAGACAACAACCTCATTGACCACAATCCCACTAAGCGTATTGAGCATATAAAGACCAAAGTGATGGACATTAGGAAAATCCTTATGCCTCATATCATGGGGTTTCTCAAGAAAAAGAGATTCTTGGCTATCCACTCCCCTTAGATGATGGAGGAAATTGGAGAGTTTGCGATGGCAACAAATGTCAGTCAGACAGAAGCAGACATGGTACAACCCCATGTTGATATGGCAGTGCAGTGTGCTGCACTCCAGGTAGCAGAGCTGTACTTGTGTGAGCAGACTGTAATGGACACAACTCTGTACTTTATGCAGCCAGGGGAAGGAACCCTGGCAGCTCAAATCATCAGATGTTACATGCGCAACATCTTCCTCCCACTCAAGTCCGCATTATACATTCTCCAGCAAGCATGGCCAGAAGACAAGCCAGGATATACACACTGCCCTGAAAATGGAGAAGAAGTGGATTTTGGTGCATGCCAAGAAGATTCCACAGACCACTCAGGCATTGTGCTGGGAGATAAACCTGACGCCCTGCTACACAGTGAGCCTGGTGAAAAGGACCTCACCCCTTCAGCCTACTGCTTCATCATTAT
This sequence comes from Acholoe squamosa, assembly GCA_949317995.1. NCBI lineage: Eukaryota > Metazoa > Annelida > Polychaeta > Phyllodocida > Polynoidae > Acholoe > Acholoe squamosa. Next base: position 38,718,890 of record OX439049.1, read on the forward strand.
GAAGAGCAAGAATAAGTGCATTGCTGAAAATATCTTCAAAAGATTCAAGATCTCCTTGGAAAGCTGACCAGTGTTGTTGGTCTCAGAGCTACTGCTGTGAGCAGCTGTATGTATTCTCCACATTCTACCTTGGACATGACGAGAAAGTTGAGGAAATTAGAGCCAAGACTTGGTCTGGCTTCATAAACTGATCTCAACAAAGCAATAAATCAAACAGATCCAAATACCCAGCAGTAAATGGGCATGGGGGTGCGTATCACTGTCCAAATATGATGTGAATTCAGCAGAAGAAGAGAAATCAACTTACATTAAAAATTGGTTACAGCATCAGCTTTCCAGACAGAAGGACCCTTCTTCTGAACAAAATCATCCAGATAGTGATTGTACTGGGTCTCATGTATGATGAGATGGGAGCTTGACACAGCTCGGAACCTGCTGGTGCCAAATGACAACCTTCTCCACCAAAGCCTTCAGTCAATGGTTGAGGATCTACTTATTCCATATGAGGAGGCAGGTACGGTACTAGATTCCATGCACCCCAGCTGTGCTCTCATAGTTGCAAAGTACCTACTCCTCATCAAAGATACAGACAAGGGGATCATCTTACTTGTGCACAGAACATGTGTGGCAACAAAGCAGGCAACATTATGGCATTCATCTGTTCTGAACTTCTAAGTCAGACAGATCTCAACCAGTGTCCTTTGAGCCTGAAGATGGAAGGGAAAACTTGCACAGAGGCCATGAAGGAAGGTATCAGAGTCGTGTCATCTCAGCTCAAAGTCTCTTCAGCTAAGGCCTTTCGGATATGTTTTGGGGTGCTTTATCCAGAGGTAGACCTCAGTACAGCTCTGGACAGACTGGTTTCATTTTGCACTGAGGGTGGTTCATTACACAATGAGTACAAGTGCTTATATGAAATTATATCTGATCTCTCTGATAAGAGACCTATTACCGGAAGATTTCTTGGTCAATGCACAAGGTTTTTGAAAGTCAATAGCCTGTTATTAGGCCTGGCGTCTTGGGCTGTGGGCTCTTATTCCTACTTCCTAATGCAATTTACAGATATCATAGACTCTACTCAAACAATCTATGCAGACTACATATACTTTGTTGGGGCACACATTTTCAAACCTAGCTATTGCCATTACATAAATTTGCATCATCATATCAGTCTCATATTATTAGACCATGGCATTGTGGTTTGTGGAATATGACTGTATATCATAACCATGCCTAGGGTTATGCCAACCTGTACAATCCAACTAATCACAGCGATCTGAAGAGATCACACACTGTAAGCTCCATAATTATTGATAAATGTGATCTGACATACAATAAGTAAGTATGAGCTTATCATTATGAACGAAATACGCCTGTCACTGTACCTTGGCTAATTGACATTAAACATTGGATATTTTTATGCTCTGTCGTGGTTGGATCATTCTTGAACTCGGCTAGCCGGACTCTCCCCACAACATTATTACCATTATTTTAGGGGGCGCCACTGTTGCTGGGGCATACCTACAGTTTGGTACAACCTACCTGCAGCATCCGCGGGTTGGCTGATCCCACACAACTCTCCCATTGGCTTCTTTAAAAATAGAATTGGAATCACAGCGGCACCAAGGGCGTTGCTTAAGGTCCTATGGTGCCACTCAAACATGCAACGTATTATTAAACACGATATTACCTTGAACAGATTGGCATGTGTTGAGCATTTCAACTACCTTGGTGTTGTAATAGATTTTGATTTAAACTTCAAACAACACTGTAAAAAGATAGACTCACAGGGTACTGTCAAGTTAAAAAAATTAAGAAGCATTGTTAAATACTTAGATGCAGATACAAGCCTTAAAATCTACAAGACCATGATTGTTCCTTTGTTGGAGTATTGTAGTTATATATTGGAAAGTGGACCTGTTACCCTAGTAGACCATTTAGACATCATACAAAATCATTGTTTGAGATCATGTAAAAAGGTTCGACAACCACAGGATATACATGTTGATGACCTATTATTATCATGTAATGTGAAAATCTTGCAACAAGACGGAAAGCAGTACTTGCATGTATGATGTATAAATATATACAGGAGCCGGAGAATAGAATAACCCCAGTAAGACCTCTTAGGGGTAATGACAGAATAAAAATTAGAGTAAATCGACCTAGAATTGAATAATATAGATCAAGTCCATTATATAGAGGCAATATCATCTGGGAAAATCTACCGGTACATTGTACAGTCTGCAGATAACTTGCAAAATTTTAACAGGTACTTACGTGATATAATACTATGATTCTGACTTAATACTTGAAATATATTGAATTATAATATATATGACTACTATGTGATATGTGACTTTTTATAGAAACCACCTGTTTAACACCACTGAATGTATCGATGCAATTTTACATGTTTGATTTTATCCTCTTTTTTCGGCTGATAACCCTTTGGTGCCAAGGATTATTTGATAAAGGTGATTTAGTCAACAAACTTTATATAGTAGGGGTTATTATCCGCATCATGTCTAGATTAAAGTATTGATTCAAATGATAATGAAAAGGGTAGCAAAATAGCTTCAGAAAATGTAATATGAAGCATAATGTTAGGGTATTATATCAACCAGAAGGAGATAATGAAGGCACAACAGTTGAAATGGGCTGATTTGGATGGAAGTGCATGGAATAACTTTTTTTCTTTTATTTTGGTGAAGAATAGGCTATTTCTAATTCATAAAGCTTAATTTATACATTTCAAAGAAGGCTATACTGATGAAAATTGAAAAAGAAAATCGTTTTGTAATGGATTCCTTGGAGAAAATCACACATAAAATATTCTATCAATATTTTTGTTATTTTTATCAATATTTTTGTGAATTTAGTCAATTTTCTGTATTTTTTCCTTTTATTCTCATGGCCAGAGAGCGCACTTTTCATGTATTTAAAGCCTATTTTTAATTCAATATTTTCTGCAATAGGCCCTACTAATAATTATATACTTGATAAACAGCACAAAATTTGGCATTGTTGGAAAGCCCTTGACATTACGAGCTTTCTGGTGCTAGAATGATCTTATTCTGACTGATATTAGACCCATGGTGGTCTCTTGAACATACATACATGCTTAAGAGCGCACTTTTGCTATTCTGGGCACGTAAGGGATAATTGTAAAAGCTTCAGTACGTTAAGATATTGTTGGCCAATAAACCTTTTTCAAACTCAACTCAACTATGTTCCAAAGTAGACATTCCAGCACTAATTGTGGTAAAGTGAGTCCCACAGATAGATGCAACAAGGCTTGAATATGAAAAACGCTATGTTTTGCTAGCAAATACATGCAGGAATTTAATCATTTTAAGCATTTTGTGACCTGGTTTCAAATCAATCGCCATCTTCAATACATAAGTGGACGTTACATGAGTTTCGATTTACCATATATGGAGGCATTGTATTCCTTGCTTTTCAATATGCCAGCCACAGGCTGTAACTAGCATTACCACACTCCCCACTTGCGTGCTTTGGAGCATATCAAGTGTAATATTGGCACTCCCACATGGGCCATTTTTTGCACCACCCACACAGATATTACCTTCAAATCCTGTCACCTGGGGTTTCTATATTATGTCATAGGTTATTATAATTATTCTTGCCAATGAGATAAGGTCACTGGCATCATTTTAGTATACCTGCTTTTGAGGAGAATCTAACCAAAACTGAGCTGTAAAATATAGTAAGCAGAGAAAGTCAGATTTCTTTAAATATTATTGCCCAGAAACTTGTGTTTGAAGCCTCTTTCTGCAATATCCATGTGAAAATATATAGCAATAGCTTTCACCTTATATACAAATTGTTTATGGTTGTTGCTATTAACCCTTGTGGCTTTGCAAGTGTTTGTAGAAAATGTTTGCCCACAGGTAACCACCCTATGATATAGCTATTTATAGTGTTCCACAGCCCTTGCCTACCACCCACTGCAGGAGGGCCGATGATATATGCCCGAGCTCCTTGGGTATACAAGAACGTCTATACACCCGAGGATGATACACGGGACCACCCGAGGATGATACACGGGACCACCCGAGGATGATACATAGGACACCTGAGAACCGTACATGGGACACCTGAGAACAGTTCACGGGACACCTGAGGGTTGTGGCAAGAGGGTGGTAGCTTCAAATTCGCCCTTAAGGGTTTAGGGATAAGCCAGGTGCCTGGCAGATGTACATTACACGCTAGCGACAACGTTCTCACGGTCCATATCGCTAAACCCTTGAGGTCTCTAACAACTCAATGGGTGGTACCTCTAAATAGTGGATCCAATATTGACATTTTCTAAGAAGAATTACCTAGTTATTGATCCATTTACCTTGCATATAAGGTGCAACTATCAATTGATTTCCGTACGCTTTACTTTAAAATACGGACCCTACAAGTAGCCCTTTTAAAACCCGATTTTTTTTTTCATTAAAAAAAAACTCCACATAGGGTCTGTATGTGACCCTCCATATGTTGATAAAAAGTACCTTGTACTAGTACGTCCTGTGTACCATGCTTGTGTTGCATCCTGTGTATCACCCTCAGGTCGTCCCGTGTATCACCCACATGTTTTGTCCCGTGTATCATCCTCAGGTGTATAGTGGGACTGGGGATCTCATGCACATATCGCTTGGCCTGCAGGCCGGGGTCCATATATGGCAAGCCTCCAATGGGGTTTTCCTCCAATACATGGCACATTCTCAAGGTTAATCATTTCAGTTCTACTTGGGATAGAGAGAAAATTCCAAAGGTCTTATGATCCCTGTAATGTTGGGCATCAGCACAAAGAGGTATTTAAAAGTTGTGCTGCTGGAAATTCAGTGTGGTAATGCTACTGTAACGGACGGTATTGAGAGCGTGCCTTGTGCCTCCACCTACCGTGTGGCTGGACAAACTATTTTACCATCGGCTATTCTGCATTGTCACAGTTGCCTGTATTAGTGAACTTGAGATGTAGGGTAGATTCACCTATTGCCGACCGCATACCATAAGTTGATCACACTCGGCACCTCATTGCTGTTTACTCGGACTACTCTGGGTTCTATGTACTAGTTAGTTTAAACTTTGACATATTAATATTTCACAGGATAGCATCATTTTGTATCAATTCCGTTATTCAAAAACAAATAAAATGTGTAGTAAGTCGGTCCATTTGACCTGTTTTGGCTAGAGTAAAAAAATGTTTGACTTCATTAATTGCTAGGTCGAATATATATTGGTTACCAGACTGATTTGAATGTCATTTGCATGGACACAATGTCATATCTATTGTGTATTGAACATGCGTTTTTGTTATAATTTACCCAATATAACCACCACCTAGAGCAGCTCCTCTGCAACTCATTAATTTCACCATGACCTGTCTGCAATGTCACCATGAAACGACCACGCTCTACCTAGAGTCGCCTGCTGAAGGACACTACACAGGTACCAAAGGTGGTACCATAATAGTGCTGCAAGTAATAGCACCTCACATCGTAAGGTCTGTATTGCTCAGTTTCAGGATGAGACACTTTGTGAACAACTATATTTGAATGATTGTAATAACCAGTTCACATTTCTGAACAGAACTGGTAAGAAAGGTGAGTAGACAGACAGACAGACAGGTGCATAGATCTAGAGCTGGAAGGAGAGAGATTGAGTGTGTCTCTTCTTTTGGTGAGGGGTGTGACCTTGAATGTATTTGGGTATAGGGGGACGCACTTTGCTCTGAAGAATCCCCCAGCATGTGTGTTAAAAGACTGCCTCATTCTAAACTCTGTTAGACTTCAGGAACATCAGAGACCTCTGTCCTTCTCTCAAGATGGCACCATCCTCCTCCAATGAAAGATATAGTATGGCGAATCTTAATTTCAGAGGGCAATTTCATCCTAACAGACTTAACACTTACTAGTCCTATTTGTGCTCCTGTGGTTGTAAAATTGACTGAATCTTGCTAAATCAGAGCTCCCCCTGGTACATGAAGTACAAACAACATTAACTCCATGGCAGCCTGCCAGGTGGCATGGTGGGTGTTCGCTGTATTTAGATTATAGTGCTACAAGGGCTTGGCAAGGTTTAGGGGGCAACACAACCGAGGGATTGTGAGTTTGGTGTGTTGTTGTGTGGTATGGGCGATGCATCAGATAGAATGGATAAACAGGGCAGGGATATAGAAGAGAGAGAGAAAGAGAGAGAGAGAGAGAGAGAGAGAGAGAGAGAGAGAGAGAGAGAGAGAGAGAGAGACAAAGAGAGACAAAGAGAGAAGGAGAGAAAAGAAACAAACAGACAGTAAGACAGATTCGGTGGGGAGTATGAGTCCCGGGATTCCTAATATTTTTAATGGGGATGGGCAACATTTTACCTGTTTTCAGTAAAAATGAAAAAAAAAAAAAATGCCTGCGCGTTACTATGGGTTAAAAGAACACTTCTGTACGATTTCTGTTCCCTACTGGGGGGAGGGGCAAACAAATGTTGACCCTCGGCAAAAAATAATTTCACACGTCTGCATGCAAATCCACCTATCTGTTGTTAAAAAGTGATCACTCTCTAATGAATGAGAGACAGAGACGACTAGGCAGGGAGAGAAATAGAGGCAGAAATATGGATGAAGTGAGACAGACGTAGTGGTTTTAGTGGTTGATACCCCTCTGTCAGATGTAATATCCCCAGCTCCTGGATTTAGATTTATAGATATCCTCTGTGAATAAATGAGGTTTGCAGAAATTTTTGTATTGCATGCCCGGGATTGCATGAGTACAGTAAATTTCTAATTGTAGATCTGTAATTATAAGCATGGTGTGAGTGAGTGGATGACTGGGTTTATAACTGTATGAGCAAGCAAGGTAGTGAGGGAGTGAGTGAGCGAGCGAGTGAAGGAGTGAATGAAGGAGTGATTGAGTGAAGGAGTGAGTCATTAGGTGGGTGTCGGAGTGATTGTGAGAGGAAACAAGTAAGTGATTGAGTAAATGACTGGGTGAGAGCATGAGTGAATCAACGAGTGGGTGAGTGAGTGAGACAATATAAAGTGTGCCCGGTACGGCTTTCTAAAGTTAGGCCAAGACATTTTGTGGAAGTATAACATGTGTAAATCTTCTAGTTTTCAGAATCCTTGGTTGGTCTAATAGCTAATAACTTTCATGTATGAGTTAACGCGTTATAGAATTTATACTATCAGGAGTGAGTGAGGAATGTGACTGTGGTAAAGGATTGAGGAGTATCTAGTTGTTGTATCTTTGGCCCCGGCTTTGGCCTGCTGTAGATGATTTAGGGAGTGGTCATTTATTATCAACAGGGGGGGGGGGTGGTGGGTTTGAGGGGGGGGCGTAAAAAATTCTGACCCCTCTCGAGGGGGGGGCTAAAAAAATTTTGACCCCTCTTGAGGGGGGGCTAAAAAAATTTACCCTCTTTTTAGCAAAAAAGCCCGCGCGCTACTATAGATCAAAGAGGGGGCGCGAAAACTCTCCGCGCCTCCGGCGCGGGGGGGGCACGAATTTTTTTTACTGCCGTCGAGGGGGGGGGCGTAAAAAATTTTCGCGCGTCCGCGTGAAAACCCACCACCCCCCCCTGTTGATAAATAATGACCACTCCCTTAGCCCTGGCTGCCCTAGGACCTGGACCCCGTCCTGAGTCAGCCGGGGTGTGTCTATTCACGGAACCCCACCCAAAACTACCCCCATCCCTCCCTGCCCTAATCTCCTTGCTGCTCCATCTACTGCAGGCTAGTGGTAGGCTGTGATAGGCTCATCTATACAGTAGAGGTGTGTCATACCACTATCTGGGGTGGATTGCTGGTGTAGATGAGGACTGGATTCTATTGTGCTGCACTGTAGGTGTGTTTTCTTTAGTTGATGTCTGCCAAAAACCTTCCCAAATGGTCACCTGGCACTTCCAGATGTGGGCCTGACGCCTCTATTTTAGCTTTGTAAACACTAAATGAACCAGTGTGTGGATAGGGAAAATTTCCATTGTCTGTGTGCAGGTCAACATGCTGTCTGTTTAGATCATAAGTCTCTCTTTCCGTCTTCATTCTCTCTTACTGGTGACTGAAGGTACATCCCTACACCTTTTCAAGCACTCACTATAGGTTATATTTGACAAAATAACAATAATTATTAATTCAAAATTTAAACAGGTTATCCCTCATACTTTTTTTCAGCTGCGACATCACTGCTTCTGTCAATCCCCACTCTATCTCTCCTGTTCTCTCTCCATTCCTCCCTCTTTGCCCTGTCTGGTCTTTCTCTGTCCCATTTGTATACATCACATAGACTGTGTTTCACCTTGAGGACCCTGCCCTATTGGTAGCAGTGTACCACCATGTGTTCTCACTTCTCGTCCACCTCCCCATAGAATACTCTCCGTCAGTACAGGGCGGTGGTAAAAACCTGCAAGGAACTTTACCTTAACTTTACTCCTCGCCAAAAGCAGAACCTCTGGGTAAGTTCGATACTATAAGTAGATGGTGTGTTTATTTTACCATTACATGTATGTGACTTTGTTGATGGGTTGGGATGTGTGTGTCAATGTTGAGTGTGGAATATAACGGCGTAGTTATAAGTCATTGTGTGGAAATACAGTGGAAGGTGAAGAGAAGCTTCCAGGGTTACAGGAATACATCATAGTCACCGCAAGGACATGCTCACTGTATCATGCACTTTATGTTAAATAAAGCCTTACCCACATTATAGCACTTTAAGTAGGTTAGATTATTTGAAAGTTGATGACTAGAATATTCTAACTTAAAAAAAGAGAGAAACCATCCTGGTAAACTTCAATATCAGGAAAACTGAAACAGGTGGTTCACTGAGGCAATGTAGGGAAGAGAAAGTGAAAATACAGAACGAAAACGAGACATAATTATGGAGGGTGTGTTTGACGAGAGTAGAGACAGACAGACAGACAGACAGACAGACAGACAGGGATGTATAGAGAGTGACTCAGGTGAAAGGCACATGTGATTGCACATATGATTGCATGTAAGTACACATGCTGTGCACGTGGTATTTCTGGTGGTCATAAATTATGGGTGCACACGGGTTCCCACTGACTAATTCCCCTACCATGGCCACTGAGTGACTGTCAGTGTAAGACCAGGAAGATAACATGAATTCACGGTTCAGTATAGACAGGCATTCAGGTAGTAATCTTTATGATTCCATGTCTGCAAAACAAAAGCAGTGAGAGTAAATACCATGGGGCACCTTATACTGTTATGTAAGGCGCACCTCTTAAGGCCAAAAGACGAAGCTTGATTTGTTTAGTGCTCTTCTTTAGTAATAAATCCTTCTCTATAAGTCGCACCCTGGATTCAGTTGTATTTCATAGGGTGCAGCTCGTGCCCATCCTCACGCACCTTGTCCACGAGGATGTGCACGTCATAGGGATAGCAGAGATATTGTGGAGGATTAAGTGACAATGAAACAATGAAGGACAAAAGGAAAAAAAAACAACAGTGCCAGAGATCGGAGGAAAGCTATACACTACAAGAGATGGAAGTAATGTAAGGGACAAAGGATGTTAATTAAGCAAGGAAGATACCATTTTAAATGGCATCAGACTGCCTTTTCAATACACTCCCAAATTGTCAGTAAGATACACCAATTACTGGCGTGTAGACTCCTCAGCAATGCAGCAGAGCATCATGACGACAATGGAAGTTCAACATACAGGCATTATGCAGCTCATAACCATTTCAGGGTGACTTTTTATGATGCATCACCAAACCATGCCTTAACAATGTATTAATTCAGCCCTGTCAAGTTATTCCCATTGGCTACATTCAAGCATCATGCCAACCCTACGGGGCTGATACACTTCCAAAGGTTCGACATGATGGGCCAATGAAACGCTGCATCAATGTATCATGACAACCAATAGGCATGATGCAATCCTGTATCAGCGGTTAACGAGTTAGAGGGTTGAGACCCGAGATACAGTGTCCCTGTATATTAATATATATTTGTACACACATATATACATGCTGTGGTTATTCTGGTTGGTTATACAGAGGACCAGGAACAACTCACTACAACCTACAGTAAGTAACTCATACCGACAGACGGTGAGAGAGAAAATGATATTTGGGAGTGACAAACAGCCATAATTGTGTAAAGGCACACAGAGGCAGGAGAGAGTCAGTGACGGAAGAGAGAGAGAGAGAGAGAGAGAGAGAGAGAGAGAGAGAGAGAGAGAGAAGGCATTATACGGTGAAGTAGAAATAAAGAAGACAATAAGGACCTGATTACCAACATTCACTAGTGTCAGATGCCAGAGGGAAAATACTAGAATTCATGAAATAAAAGCAAAATACACCATAAAGCATAGTTTCTTCACATCAGCATATTTGTATGTGTGTTAAGCAGGGTATATATATATATATATATATATATATATATATATATATATATATATATATATATATATATATATATATATATATATACATATGACATGCACTGGGAAAGGGGCCCTTATTCCCCCCTGCACTAAGGGCCCTTTTCGCAGAACGTGTCACATATGGTCACTACCTCTTGGTTCCTCTTCCCTGTGAGTTCATGTTGGACGAGCGTTCGGCTTGCACTTTCATAATATTTACCCTGATCCTCTTTCCCTACTTCTTCTCTGCTGTTCACCCAACTCCCTCAGAGTCTAACAGGGCAATCATTACGCTAAAGCAATATCAATTAATTAATCAGAAAATAGGTGCCCACACAAAAGAGAGCAAATGATTGAAGCACTTTTCTAGTGGTTTTCTGCTGTTCTGTATAATAAAGTATTATGGGGAAGAAATTCAAGGACTCACTTTGCTAGACGAAGGCCTAGGAAAATATCGCTATTGTTTTCTTTCCATTTTCACTTATAGAAGGGAATGTCACAGTTGAGGGGTACATTTACCTTGTCCCAAATACATAAGACCCTTGGCTAATCAATGTACCCCTTGCCAACTGACGTCACAAGAGGCGCATCTTAATAGATACCACTAGATTTGAGCCCAGGTCCATGGTTAAGTGCCAAATTCCTCCATATACAACGATGCCTTAATGATACAAACACTGAATCTACTGAACGCCTCTTTTGATAGGAACAGAATGTCCACTGTTTGATATCATATTTGGGCCCCAAAGAATTATCGATTTTTGTCCATTGGGAACATTATCGAAATTGTAACTTGGAGATGAGATTCTGAATTTGATTTTTCATCATGCATTATGTAAATCGTTTTTTTTATAATTATTGTCATGGACAGCGATCGAACTATGACAGTTGAGAGATCGATAGTGGTTTAGAGTACGTGTTAGTACTCATAGTAGGGCCTCTTGTAGCCTAGTAAAGTAAAATATGCAATGCAATTCCTGTTGAAAATCAATAAATGTTATAACCAACATCAATTCCTCACCACATTCCAATGACGTAGATCATACAGTCTGCAACATCGACTTATTTAGTGAATGCTACTGTATACGGTTTATCAAATTTAATCAGGCGAATAGACGCATAATTCACTCAGAGAAGGTATTTCTAATAGGGTAGGCTATATCCTAACACTTGTCAGTAGTCGAGGGTCATGATGTGGCACCTACGTGTATAAACATTAACATGTCATTAATACGTTGTATGTAAACCACCCTGCCTGACACCTGACCTGACCTGGCTCATTGTTTTGCCCCCCTTTGAAGCCAACATGCAATTACACACATGTTCAAACATATGACCCCCATCCCAAACTTCCAATCTATCTTGATGGGATCATACCTTTGCCTGCCCCCCTCCCAAAATATTGCATTCAACATGCCAAACCCCGATGTAGAAGTACACCCAGGTTCAAAATTTGCATCAACCCCCCACAACTTTGTATCACTCCAACACCCTCCCACCACCCTTTGTCATACTTTTACGCCTTCCGCAGACCCTGTGTCTCACTATGACACCCTCCCCCCAACCAGCGTCTTCCTTTTATGCCTTCTGTAGACCCTTTGTCTCACTCCAACACCCTCCCCCCAACTCGCGTCTTCCTTGTATGCCCTCCACAGACTGTGCATCTCACTCTGACACCCTCCCCCCAACCCGCGTCTTCCTTTTACACCTTCCGCAGACCCTGCGTCTCACTCTGACACCCTCCCCCCAACCCGCGTCTTCCTTTTACACCTCCCACAGACTCTGCCTCTCACTCCGGCACCCTCCCCCCACCCCACGGTTCACTTGTACGCCTTCTGCAGACCATGCATGTCACTTTGACACCCTCCCCCACCCCGTCACACTCCCTCAAATTAGTACCACTCCCTCACAATTCAGTCATCATCTATACATCAGAATGACCACCCCTTCAAAGTTCAATCATCACTGACACTGTGACAGTGACACTACTCCAATAGGTTAGTACCATTCCCTGTCATCTACACATCACAATGACCACCCCCTCAAAATTCAATCATCACTGACACTGTGACAATGACACTGTCAGCTACACATTTGTCAGTGCTGCAGACATGGAAAGGCCGAAAAAAAACATCAACAAACTCGGCCGAAAACGTAAACAAACTCGACCGAAAAAAACACCTAGAAAAAGGAAAAGAAAATGCAGAGTATGAAATCCCTCAAACCCATCACCCCCCCCCCCTGTTGATAAATAAGGGAGTTCTCATTTTTTAACAAGGGGGGGGGTGAAATTCTGTATGTGCGTGATGAAAAACTTTTCTGTCCTCCCTTTAATAAGTTTTATTCTTTAGTTGCGTGCATGCCCCCGGGTGCATGCTCAAGAGAGTCAAACATCCCCCCCCCCGAGAGGAGCTTGAAATTGAAGCATGTCACGTTCGTGCATGAAAATGGCGACACACAGACAGAAATTAACGGCCCCCTGTTGTTAGAAAATGATCACTCCCCAAGATTGCTCACTCTTGATTCATGGACATTCCATGTACAGTGGAAGTAGTACAAAAGACTTAACCCCCCCCCCCTCCCCCTCCCCACTCTCCTCAAGCCAGCGCAAAAAGACGTTGCAACTGGTTCTGGTCATCACAGTTTTTACCTTTTTCACAGATTGATAATTTGCGTGATTAACAATGCGACACTTTAATTCTTATCATATTTCTCTTGATGCTATTGAAATTCTAATCTCATCTTAAAATAGTACACAGGTAAGAAGGAAATACAACGCTGCATGCTGCTGCATTGTCGCTGCATGCTGCTAATAACGGGGGGTGGATGGGGGGTCCCCCATGTCACATGTCGATTTTAAAAAATGGCCATGTCCCCATGTCAATTCTAAGAAATGGTCATGTCACCATGTCAATTTTAAGAAATGGTCATGTCACCATGTCAATTTTAAGAAATTGGTCATGTCCCATGTCACTAAGCCTAAAATAGCCCATGTCGCCATGTCGATTTTAGTGGTCCGCACCCATAATAACAGCTAATAACGCTGACCGGTAGCTGCTGCTGCCCGGTCCTTGACAAAAAAGGTTAAAGATGATGTTGACCTTTAGCCCTTTCTGACCTTCTGAAATGGAAGTGGCGCAGTTCATCCAATCTGTGGATAACCCAATGCTTTGATAGATGAGAGCGTGTTCTATCTCATCCAGCTCATCGTACATTTTGGCCCGAATGGGCCCATGTATCTGGTCTTTGAATCAAATTTAATGCTGGTCTCCAATAAGCACGTGGGTATAGAGATATTAAAATCGAAACATAGGCATGCAGTGTGACTTAAAAGGTATTGAAATCAAAGCATACAATATAATCTGAGTCTTGTAAAAGATTACCAGTCTTGTATAAACAGCAGGCTAGTGCTTGGATTGATATCTATAATTTGCACTTATAAATTTATGTTACATCTGATACTTAAGTGCTATCTGATAGGTTTGATATACTAAACCCTGGCCTGCCACCTGTAGGTCAGTGTATGAACTGTTTACAGGACTCTCTAGCCACCACTTCCGCCCGATATAGCGTCTGGTGGCACGTGTACACGTAACCATGGTGATAATGTTGTTTGTAGCCATGGTTACTGGTATCCAGGGGCAGGTCAACACAGGCCTGGCTGTAGGGTGTAGGTTGGATGGAAGGTTGTGGGGGTATAGCAACAACAGGGGGTCGTAACACATTCACAGAAAGTGACACTGTTAAGCAGATTATCACAAAAACCATTACACAATACAATTGACGCTGTTACTTCTCCTCCATTTTGTGACGCTGTTCAACAGCGACAAAAAAACTGTTACACAATGAAAAAAGGTGACGCAGTTCATCCTAAGTGATGCTGTTTAGATCCGGTTACAACAGAGGTACCGTATCTAAAATGTTATTCTATGAGGATCTATGACAAATAAAGCCATTGAATGACAAAATGAGGTCATGAAATTAAGTGCAGGTATTGAAAACGCCAGAAAAGGTGAAATTACTAGGGTTTTATTTATTTCTTACAATTTACAATTTTTGCTATCATTTTTCATTACAGTTTCCACAAGTGACGTATATAAGAAAAATATGAAATGCTATAAAATGTACATTTCCTAAAAAAGTGAGACTGTTGGGGAAAACTGACGCTGTTTGGTTACGTCTTTTGGGGAGAAGCGCTAACGTGGCGCCATTTTCGCTTGTAAAATATGAGCAGTAGACTTTCGCATTCCCACCGGAACCACTGACACACTTCCGATCATACCGTTTCTCCCCGAAAGGGTTCACGACGCTGTTTACTATGCTTGAGTGCCATCTAGTGGAAACTGTGGGAACTACATGCCAATTCGGAACTTCTAGCACCGAATTTGGATGTAAATAAGCAGAATATCAGTGAAGTCTTAGTAGAAATGGATGGATAACATGTTAAATAATATATTTGAAGCTTTACAGCATGTAAATCGGACTATAAATAAGGATTTTAGACAGATTTCCTCGGCACTTTATGAAACCGGAAGTGACGCTGTTACCTAACTAGGTCAATTTACACCGGTACCCTGTGTAACAGCGTCACTTCAGCAGCGACTGACACTGTTTAGATCCATAATGGATTGTGTAACAGGGGGGTCATACAGGTCGCTATCTATGACGCTGTTACTGCGTCAAACACTGGGATTTAGCATGCCTGATTGTGTAACGACCCCTAGGTATCTTGGTAACTGTTTACGCAATTTATAACTTTTGATAATACACTGAGTCTAATAATGTTCAGAGAACATTCAAAACATAAAAAGAAAAAAAAACAGTTCTTTACCCAACAAACATTATTTCACAGTTAAAGAACAGCAGCATTTACCGTTGGCTAGCATTTTGTCTTGTATGGGCTAGGTTTGTGGCCTAAACCCCCGTCTGGTGCCTGGAAGTGAGTAGACTAGGCCTATAACGACTTATACTCGAGAACATCGTATACTTGGGTTGTTGCTCAGCGTTTTTAGAGTTCTGATGTTTCACAACAACACAGGGGTTCGTCTCTCCAGTCTCTTTGGTCAATAGGAAAGAGTACTAATGCCTGTTTCCCTGGGGGCAACAAGAATTCAGAAACTTTGCACAAGAATATTATTGAAACTGTCCGAGGGAACTGGTCCTTGGAAGTGGAGATGGACAGGGTATAATGTTCTATGATATTAAGATCTTGGAATAAAGACGGCTGCGCTATCGCTGAGTGCCTTAGTCGGAAGTGGCTTCTACAACCACATGGTGTTTGTAATGATCTTGCCCTGTGTTCTGTGGAGGTGGGCATCGGTGTTAGCAGTGTCTTACCTCATAAACCAATCTCTTCCTGTTTGTCTCCACTTTCACAACTCTACTCTGCAGGTGGTCCTAGTAGTATATACTCTACGATGACATATACTAAATTGCACCTAGTTTACTGCTGAATAAGAAAACCGGATGAGTGAAAATCTGTAAAGCAGATTAGCTTCGAGTCTAAGGCCAAAAAAAAATAAAGGTGTGTTTCCAGTAACATGACTCTGGTGACTCTGTAAGGGTTAAAATCCTTATTCTGCAATGTACGCAGGTGTACGCCTATTTTCTGTCTTCATCTATCATACAGGACTGTGACACGGGTTGGGGGGGGGGGGGGGTCCAGGTGGAAAATATGAAGGGGAAAGGTTTTTTTGGTGGGAATTGCAAGGAAAACCTCCTAGAACCGTGGGAAGCTAATCTTTGTACAATCTAAATTCTTTGGTCGAGAATGAAGAATGTGCCAATAATGTGCTATGGCAGCGCACTTTCTGAATCTATGCAGAGCTACTTCCATCCCCTCCTCCTCTCTTTAACTACTTTATAAACGATATAGCTATTCTACAGTATAGCCCTACTGGTTCGATGAGACTTTCTCATTATTTTATTCAGTCTAGATGATTTCTGCTGAAAATAGTTTGCACTTAGCTCTGTAATAGTTCTGATGATTGAAGTGAGTCCAGGTTTTTTTCCTAGTTGGACTTAAGGCCTAGTTGGCTAGGTCATGAGAACCCTTATCTGGATACTGGCCAATCTCCATCAATACCTTCAGCCAGTATTCCAGAAGGCAATGGACGAAAGAAAGGCATGCTGCCTCACGCTGTCCCCTAGTGTAAAAATTAATAGGCAGGAACCAGGATACCGGAGTCATCATTTTCCAAGAATCATTTCTTTCTTCTCCACATTGAGAAGGTTTAAATGACCTATTGCATGATAACAAGTTTCAGTCCATTAGGCTTACAAGGTTCTATTGGGCGGACAAAGTTTGTCCATTCAATGCCTATTGGCTGCACTTGCCCTAGATACATTTTTTTCTCCCATCTCTACTATAAGGATGCAGAAAACACATTTTGGTGGAAGCTGGTCTGTGCAGTTTGTGTATACTTTCTAACGGGTATATAGAAGGTGATTCCCCGACCTTTATGGTGCAGCTGACAGGTCTGGGGTGGATTATATATGTATGTAGTTAGAGGTGAAGGCCAACAGTTGGTATCCTTTGGTGTATTTTGATAGAAGCTGAATGTCTTGGTCCCAAAACTAACACGAAGTGATTTA
The DNA here is from genome assembly GCA_949317995.1 of Acholoe squamosa. Classification (NCBI taxonomy): domain Eukaryota; kingdom Metazoa; phylum Annelida; class Polychaeta; order Phyllodocida; family Polynoidae; genus Acholoe; species Acholoe squamosa. Next base: position 38,735,876 of record OX439049.1, read on the forward strand.
TCATTACACTTGTCAACCTAAAGGTCTCTCTTTATGCAATCGATTGCCACTCAGAAAGAGAATATTTTCATGTTACAAAAGAAATCAAGTCATCACATTCACCTTACCATTATGGTTCGTCAGTAATGACCTTGTCGCCAATTGTTATTTATATTGAACTAATAAATATAGGCCGATCTGCCAGTCTATGAGGATGGAGGTATTGTAATTGTCTATGCAACAAGATGGAACGTGACGTTGGATCAATATAGGCACTAGCCAAAATTATAATAAGATTTTATATCCAATTTTATCATGTTCATTCAATGGCCACTATGAAACCTGATGATTAATGTATGCCCAGTGAGAACAGTGAGGTGATGTCTGACTTCATCTCACCAGACTGATATACATGAGTATAGGGCCTGTGTTATTCAGGGACATGCAGTTACAAGATGAGCAAACTTGTTGTGGGTAGTGTGTAAACTGCCTCCGTCTGCACTCAGAGTGGGTACATCCTACTCCCATCAGCCAACAGGATTCTACCTATAACAGTTGGGGGTTATCCAGCTGAACCGTCACCATGAGCTGAGGGTGGTGTGAATAATGATCAGAATTTAGTGGCATTTTGGTGTTTAAATGATGTGTTCTTGGGAAACCTGGTAAAGCTAGATTAAACTACATGTCCCTGCCTCTCTCTCTCTCTCTCTCTCTCTCTCTCTCTCTCTCTCTCTCTCTCTCTCTCTCTTTCTCTCTCTTTCCTCCCCTCTCCTTCTCTCTCGCGCCCACCTTTCTTCATTTTATCAGATTATGATCCTGTTCCCAGCCTTTTCCCATCAGCCGCCCCTCCGAATTTCCTTCTGTCTGTCTGTCTGTCTCTTTCTCTCAGTCACTCTCATTCTCACCCTCTCTCTCTCTCCCTTGTACACTCCATCGTCACTCACTATCTGTCCTTGACTCTCTTCCATCGCTCCATGGTGTGCAGTTTATAAGCTATCAGTACAACACAAATACCCCCTTCTAAGCAGATAAACATATTACATCTCCATGGAAACTCAACTTGTAAAGATATCAGCACTATCCCGCCACCCAGAGGCCTAAGGGAGTGGTCATTATTTATCAACAGGGGGTGGTGGGTTTGAGGGTGGGGCGTAAAATTTTCAGACCCCTCCCCAGGGGGGAGCTAAAAAAATTCACCCTCTTTTTAGCAAAAAAGCCAGCGCGTTACCATAGATAAACATTTTGACTGCCATCGAGGGGGGCGTAAAAATATTTTGTGCGTCCGTGCGAAAACCCACCATCCCCCCTGTTGATAAATAATGACCACTCCTTAAACAACTAACAGATCCTCTATAAAAGTGTGAACCTTTACCAAGTCTACCAAGCATGTAACTGAAGATGATATTTTTTATTTTGTATGATGCGAGTGGCAGTCGTCATTGCCTGATCTGGCAGCTTGGCAAGGTAACGTCTCCTGACATAAAAGCTCTCATACTTCGATCCTAAAAACCCTATGGTAGGGAAGTCATATTGATTGATAATTCATCCTGCTAGCTAAGGTGTTTCCTCATTTCTTGGCACTACTATTATGCGTGGTCGCCTGTAGTCATAGTTGTTTCTATTTTCATCATTATCAATAAAGATATCGGGTGGGTTTCCCCAGGGTATACCAGCTCCCCACTAACCCCTGCAATAAGGGTACAGCATTATTGATATCACGTGGAAACGGACATATCTATTGAAATATTGGATATTTGAACTTGTAATGTCTGTATTGTCCTGTAGTGTCCTCCATACCTGCTCTCTTAAGAACAAGTGGAAAACAGAACTTGGTGAAAATTGAGGGTGGCACACAATATCAGCTATGCTGAGTGCCATCCAACAGTTAATTATTGGTGGAATTGGAACTGTATTATTGACTACTTATAGATAACTTAACATTGTCCATCATCATTACATTACAAATTTACATTATTTTTCACTGTCTACAGGGTGCTGTATACTCCGTCCGTGATTGTACCCGACAATATCATCCTGCTTGTATATGTCTATTTACTGATAACTGTATTTGTATATCTAATGACCAATAAACGGTTTAAACCCTTCCAAAAACAGTCCAACTATTCTTGTTGCTAGTAGCATAGCAGAGTCTCAAACTCCCTCCAAGCGGAATTGACATCCTTGACCCTGACTTGAATCCTGTTGATGAGGATGGGCTTAATATTGCCTCCTTTATTAATGAAGAAGCTGTTGAAGAGTATTAACAATGACAAATCTTGTGGCCTTCACAGCATCAATCAGCCCTGCGAACACAAATCATGTGCCTCTGGCGTTCGGATCAGTGCATAGTGATAGCATTGCAAATGAGATCGGTGCCTCGTGCTAGAAGCACCAGATCTCAGCAAGCCTCATTTTCAAATGATGAGGTCATGACATCACAGGCAGCAATGGTGGCCGGCTGGCAGCTGGAGTCAGCCACCAGTATGCAGTGATAGTGGAATTAAAACCATTAGGGATGAATAGTGAACCAAATAATCATACTCCAAGCTCTAATAGAACTAGAATCAATTAAAGTGCTAATGATACTGTCCCTACGCAATCCGTCAGTGACTGACAGCCATCAGTTGGCTGTGAAGCAGTGGTTTCGTTTGTGTTTACATCTCTGAGATCAGGTGCTTCTAGCATGAGGCACTGATCTCATTTGCAATGCTATCGCTATGGCACTGATCCCGAAGCCAGAGGCGGGTAACAATGTGTTCAGAGGGGATGCTTGACTGTCACCTGAGCCTAAACCCACACATGGCCAAAGTTAAGAAATCCATGGGCAATAAAATCTATAAACTAAGTAAGCTGCGTAAAAGCATGACCAAAGACACTAGTCTTTGTGTGTACAAGGTGATGATTCTGCCCAGTATTGAATAATGTTCATTTTACTTAGGCAGTGCACATGGTTATGACTTAACTAAACTGCAATGTCTACAAAACCATGCACTCCGTGTCTGTCTAGGTACTGGCATTAGGCAGATAAGTGTTGTGGATCTACATAAAAATTGTGACCTTGATTGTCTTGAGGACAGGAGCAACCTGCAAATAATGATTCTAATGTGGAAAAAGTAGTTTCTACGTGCCTGACCTGATAATGTCCTTGCCCCTCTGCTGAACACATTATACCATCATATTGCCTATTATATATTGAATATTGAACATTTACTGATGAATCGGTTCACTTGTTATTATTTTATGTACATCAACACTCTCTCTCTCTCTCTCTCTCTCTCTCTCTCTCTCTCTCTCTCTCTCTCTCTCTCTCTCTCTCTTTCTTTCCTCTTGTTAGAACTCTATTAGTTTGACCCACCCACTATTAGTAGTAAGAAAGGTGCCATTGGCTGCCATGATTGTTTTGACAGAGACTGCCACCAGACGTTGTATCAGTGCTCCACTCACCAAGCCTTTAATCCCTAACATGCACATATACACATAGAGCAGGCAGACTGTGTTGGGAGACTGAGAGTTAGAGCTTTGTATAGGGTATTGGATAGGATACAGTAGTAACCAATGGGGTGTTGAGTATATTGTTATAGTGACAGAAGTGCAAACAGCTAGAGCTTGGATGTAACATTTGACACATGTCGATATTATTCATAGTCCTCAATTGTTACCTGGTGGATGAGAGGAGAAATGCTTTAATTTTACAAAGGATGTAAAAGTAATAGGCCTTTATACAGTACCTTATTCTTCTTTTTTTCTTCAAAACATAATTATTTTAAACCATAATGGTTAATGCTATCTCTCATGTTTAAAAGTGTGAGAGATGGTAAACTCGAGTTAACTGTTGTGAACTTTCTGATCAACATGAATTATACGATAATGGTTGGAAATGGAAGGCTGTTACAAAGACCGACCTCTAACAAATAACATCTTTTACTCTTTCTGTGCGACTCCAAGGACATTAATGACAACCCATAACCGCATGTTGACTCAACCATAAAACCTTTTTTTTCCCTTTACATAATGTCGTGTTTTCATCCTGCTACAGATTAGAATGGAGGCGGTACCATTGCGGTTGGAGGACCTAACGTCAGATCAGCTGGCTGCCTTCAGGAGGAAGTTTGATGCTATTGACTTGAACCATGATGGAGTCATCGAGCTGCGGGAAATGGCCGCCATAAGCCGGGTGTTTGGTTACAGACTTACTCTGGATGAACTCAGAGTATGGAATGCTTCTCTATTTTCAATTCAGTTTTTAGAGGTTTTTAATTTCGTAGTATATCATTCTATATGTAGCCGTAATCGCTGCTGTTAACAAGATGGTATTATCTGGGTTACTCAAAGCCAATAAACAAAATTTGATTATAAGTTTTGCTACCAGTATTATGAAAAATAATTGGTTGTATCAAAGTGACAGGAGGAGTAGTGTATACTTTTAGAGATATGTATCAGATCTTGGCACGTAGAAGTATAGCAGATCTTAAGTAGATTCTAAGTAACTTCTTGAATATCCTTTCATTTTCAGGAAATCGATAAACCAAATACTTTTATGCATGTCCTTTATAGTCCCATAATCTGCTCCCTTTACTTAACAGGAGATATTCAACAAGCGTGACTTGGATGCATCCGGCACAATTTCGTTTGAGGAATTTGTTCAAGCCATGCTGGCAAGGAGAGCCAAGAATGCCGCGTACGTTTAACATGCTCTATCCCTCATGAAGTTGACATACTTAAAACAAGTCTTTGTCATGTTTGCTTTTTGATATTTATATAGAAAATGTGTGCAACATAGTAACTCTTTTAAAGACATTTTCTCCTTTTCACATTTACAGATTAGCCCCTATTCGAGCTAAATTCCGGGTGTATGATTTCAAAGGGCGTGGGTACATAACATCAGATGAGGCATACCCCATCCTGAAGAACGAGCTTGGGTTTGATCTGAACAAGACAGAAGGACTGATCGACATGTTCGACAAGAACAGAGATTACAGACTAAGTATTCACGAGTTTGTAGCATTCGACGCCAAGGTTCAGCAGCTGTGAGTATACATTCAGTATATCTTCGTATATGTTACATGAAGTATATGTTCAGTATGTCTCACAAAAGTATACATTCAGTATACCTTATACATAATATAAACATTCAGCACATACATTACATTATTTAATACATTCATTATACATGTCTTAGACTTTTTCGATTGATATCCTTTATTATTGTTGGAGGTGTTAGCTGTGTTGCGGTCTTCGTTCTTTGATGCTTCGAATATTTGAAATGTGACCACACTGCATGCCGATATGTCCATTAAAAAAACTTATCTGAATCAATAATAAATTGAGTTGGGAGAACGCTGTGAAATCTAAACCTCCTCAATTGGCTGTCAGATTGAAACTATAGGATCGATTCCTTATAGGGTCCTACGATCACACACTGCAATACTACAGCAAATGTCACTACATATATCGGGAAAGAAGGCTGCAAGATTGCATTCTCAACTTGGTGCGACTACAATTAGCCTGTTTGACTAATTTACATTTGGTACTATTACACTGCACGACTGGAGGTGTTTTGAGTCGTAGATGTTGTTTCTTATCGTGCCATGTTGAGAAATGCCCTCCAGTTGTAGTTGTCATGAAATGACCCCCACCTTTCTATTTTTCATTGTAGGAAGGCGGACATCTTGAAGGGATTCCGTGAGTTTGACATCAATGGTGACGGTATGGTGGATCTACAGGAGATGATGTCTGTCATGTGTTCTAAAGGCTTCTCACAGGTTGACGTCCAGAACATGTTCGCTAAATATGACGCTAATGGTGACGGAGCCTTAGACTTCCAAGAGTTTGCCAGATTTTGGGACGTGCCCATCTATAAGTAAACACAGAAGAAAGGTTGTATACATGTCTTCTTTTCTAACGTCCTTGTGAGGTTGCTTACAACTATCGAGTGGGCAGGGAACACTGAATCAACATTTTCAATTGAGTCAACGTTGATCAACTATGCCACACTGTGGTGGCTTTGTTTTGTACATCATTCTGTCAATATGATGTTACAATCACAGTACAGTTTCGACTCAAACTGATGTCATTTTTCGTCCCACAGATGGACTTCATTAGGGTGTTGAAATGACCTTATTATGACGTTGTCTTGACGTTTTTTATAACGTTTTCATGAAGTCATAATCACTATCGGCACTACGTCGAATGTGCACAAGTCTTTGTCAGGTTTCGTGACGTCATTTACGTCAGCATGCTTCCTCTTGTCCATTCCACCTCCCACAAAGTCAGGTGAAATATATTAAAAATGAGTATACAAATCTATGAGTATATGGAAAACTGGAGGATACTGCCCAATATGATACTGTAGCTCACAGCCAATACGATTTGAAAACGCCCACATTGTAGCAGGTGATTCTAGAGCACCTCATGTCAGGATTAGGCCTAGCATAATAGCCTGTATAGGCACAGGGTATCAGAATTAGCGCCGGTCTCGAATAAGCACGAGGGGTACAGGGGTATTCAAGTTTGAAAATTCACTATAATTTAAGTCTTGAACAAGCACCACTCTTGAATGAGGACCGGGGGTAAAGCTAGGTTGAAATAAATGAGCGCCGCAGCGCTTATACAGGCCAAAACGGTATACAGGATTGTGTAGACCTGCCGTAGCTCTGCAGGCACTAATGTAGGGAATAGGCACGGTCACTATATATGGTCGATAGGCACCACTTGTCGTCATTTGGCGTGGCAGGGGCCCCAGAATGAATATAGTAGCACATGCAAAAGTTTTTTAGGCTGTTTAATTGTAGGGTGTTGTGCAGTGTCCTCCAGCGTTTTACACTGGTAAATTAACCTCCTACTGATATTGATAAGAAGCCTGTGAGGATACTGTGAATCTGTTTAAAATTGGTATGGAATCCAAGGTGCATAGAGTTTCCAACTATGTTTGTTTTTAATGTAAGGATCGATGCATCAGATTAAATGCAGTTCATCCATGTTAACAATAACTCATATGCAGCAGCTCTATGGCTCCACCTGTGATGAGAGCAGGTGTTACAGCTGAACAGCTCAGTGCTGCCACATGCAGGCATTGGCCAACACTAACGTAGCCAATGGGTTCCCTGCCCTATGGCAAAAATAAAATTACATATTATCAAAGAAAGGGGACATGTTACCTTCTAGCCTATAAAAAGAAGACTTTATGCCAGCTTTGACATGTAGAGCTATGCACCTGGAATCGAGACAAACACTATTTTAACAGATATATAGTCTTGTTAAGATCATTTGAGATGATTAAAACATTGTCAAGGAAACACATTGTACCATACTTGGTCAATCACTGCCCATTTTACTACTGTTGAGAAAACACAGCTGGAAGCTCGTGTCCAGTACCGTTTCAGGTGGAACTAATTGTACATGAGAAACAGTGAAACCTAGCTAGATTGATTTTGTATATTCTGAATATATTCCCGTTTTACACATGTTTGTTATGCGTCTTTACACCGTATTTGTGGGTTTCTATTTTCCTCAACGTGTTTTTACCAGAATAAAACCTTTATGTCTACATTTTAAAAGATGAATCAGCTGATATTACAATGTGGCTTATGTATATTGTCACAAATACCCTGCTCAATTTAGAATTGTCTGGTAGAGAGGTTCTATTGATAATCTCCAAGGATACATATATAGAAGCACAATTGTGGAAACCTGCATGCCTCTATCACTGGGTCTCTGTTGGCTGATTTCATATAGGATCTGTATGGCCTAATCTGTCGACAAATTCCCAATTTTCCACAGTAGACATGATGACAGAAATATTCTCATATTAACCCTGGCGACGGTAATAGTCCCATATTGTACACCGTTAGGTGCATCCAGAGAAAATTTTGCGACTCGGTGTTTCCTCAATTTTTACGTGTGACGTGGTGATGTTTTGACACTCTGGGTGATGGTAGAATCTATCATAGTCATGTGATTGTAATACTTGCAGTGGGCATTGTTTAATATCATAACTGTATGTATCGTTACTACATTCATATAACTAAAGAGTGTATTAATTCTTATCCAATTTATAAACCATAAGCAATTGAAGGGAAAATCTGAGATTCCGTGTACAGATTAGATATTGCAAGCCACAGAATCGTGCTAAGTCTGAGATAATAAACACTGGCTTAAATAATCATATAAAAACTAAAGAAGTTATTTGATATGTAAGAAATAAATACGATTAAAGGTTTTGAAAGGCAAAAATCCTCTCCAAGTCATCTCATAATGAAAACAGAGTTCCTGGATATCATGGGATATTTTTGTAAATCTATTTGTGATGTGAATGAATGGAATAAAAAACATAATGATTTACATCTTATTTATTTTCATTTCTATACAAGAATAATCTTTTTTTCCTTCTCAATCTTTACCTGAAGCAGAGCATCAATTCTCTAAAATAATGTATCATGCTGATGCTACTTACTGTGACACCACAATAGAATAGTACTGAACATGCCATATTCAATGGGGGGATGGAATACAATGTGGAAATATTCAATGGGTGTCCGCCATCTTGGATTCTGAACAGATCTGAGCTGTGTTTCTCTATTTTAAAGCAAATTAACCTCATAGGGCCATGACATAAATGCAAATGTCAACTCACATGGAATATTTTTGCATCTCATTCCCCTTGGTGAGTTTGCCTGCATTCAACTTGGCCTATGTACAAGGCCTCATTGAATATGGCAGACTCACTTCGGGGAATACGATGCAAAAATATTCCATGGTCGTTGACATTTGCTTATGTATTGCACTGTAAAAAATAATTGTTGAATCTACCAGGGATCCTTGTAAAACTGAACAGTAAACCACTGTAATTATACAACAATGAGCCAGTTTAGTTTTTACAAGAATCCCCAGGTGGCAGTGCGGTGGTACAAGGAATCTCTGTGAAAATAAAATTGGGTCTCTGGCAACTTTGGGACGAGGAATCCTTTGTTATTTCGACGACATTTTTTTAACAGTGTGGGCATTCGCAATGTAGGAGGATGTAATACTGGATGTCCCAGTGCCAAAGGAGTGAGAGATGACAATCAATGTACCCTAGGATGTAATTCAGTGTTATTTGTCCACTGTGTATTAGCCAACTACATTCACACCTTCAATACAATTTTCTTTTATTAATACCACTAAATACCATGAAAGTGGATACTTGCACATAATACAGCAATGTGAACCTAATGTGCTTCAATTACATGCATTTACATGGACACTTACAGAAAGCCAATGAAAACAATTACTAGTGTTAAGATTGAACTATTTAATTCTGCACTGTTAATGTCACCGACTCAATGAAGTTTTGAAGGCCGCCTTTGTGCCAATAGATAACTCGACTATACCCCCTCTCCACACTACATCACAATTCCAGCCCTTCCCCGTATAGCACCTTCCCCATATACAAACGATCGAGTTCTTATTCTCACCCACCTACACAAACTCTCTTCAATTCCCTCATTAACTTTGTTAACGCTAGTAGCAAATTATGTCGTGTAAAACACCAACTCATATTATCTGTAATAACACCAATCAACAGACATATCCAATACGTCGTTGCGCAGAGATGTGTATAGAAGTCATCATTATTTTGTAGTACAAATTCTAGATTCTTTTTGGTTCAGCGACTCTATCATGTCAAGCATTTTAGATCTATAATAATATCATTAAAGCTACCAAGAGTTCTATGCCCTGAAGGTTACTTATTAAGTCAGGGTTTTTTTGTTGTTTTTTTTTTTCACAGAAGGGCCTGCTTAGACCTATGATGTGTTTTGTATTTTGCTATATCTTCAAGTGATTGGAGTGAAACATCCTGAGAGCTAACCTCCAGCAATCAAGTTCATTTCAATTATAATCTGACATATACTCCTTGAAGTGGAGCTACAAAAGTCCAAGGTTTTAGTTATGGATTCTCCCACAAGATGTCACTGTCAGACGTGGCTCCTCCGGCTTTCGACGTCCTGTGCTGTCTTTCAGTCGCTAAGTGATGAGTTGACTTGTAGTATAGTGCTGGGGCTGCTATTGGATGTTTCTGAAACAAAACAGAGATCTATTTATTGATCTATATTGAAAGTTATTGGCTATCACACTACCTTTGTCTAGTCGCGCTATGTTGAGAAATGCCCTACTAGTCTCCTCACCACATCTATAATGGTTTATCATTATGGCAAGGTGTATAACAGATGTTTAACAGATATGTCTCTCATTTGAATAGAACAATTTGATGCTAGATTAACTATGAAATCTACAAAATTGAAAATTGATTGAATTGAACTGAAACTAGCCTGAGAACATACATGTATACGCGCGCACTAGTTTGATATATTGATAATTACAGCAAGTTCACTTCAATCTAACAGACAGTTATCCACTCACTGAGACTTTAATAATCCCCTCTCCCTTGACGCCCTGAAACCGTGTAAAACATAGCCCAGGAGCTTAATTCAAAACATCCTGGGATCACAACCCCAGCGATCTTAGAAATAAATCAGCCTTATCCTATTAAGCGATCTTAAGAGTTGACTGGGTTCATATATCCTAGCCAGCACTAAGATCGCATCGATCTTAGCCTCAGCCCTCCTTCACTATTCCAAGAAGAACTGACTAGGCACAGGGGTAAGAGTCCCAAAATAAAGGAATAGCTGTGGAGTCACTCTTCTTCACAAGAGTGCTTATACCATCGTTCCCCATCCCCATATGGGCTAACAAAAGAGCACAGGGTGCAGTTGGCCCCTGTACAGTATTCAAGAGTTGTTCCCATGAATGTATGATTTAGGCTTGCCTATTAGAAGCATTATGCCCTCCCCCCAGGACAAAGAGAGAGAAGGGAAGAATTACCTTACAGTGCACTTAACGCATGAGTAGCCCTAAGAGCCCTCAAGGACACTCAGCAAACATCCTCCCTCCCCTCTTTATGTATGCAGCAGGCTATACACTCTTTCGATCAGGAGTGTTCCCTGTAAATGCTTTTGTACTCAGGTGAAACCACTATGCATTTCTTTCACTAAGATCGCAGTGATCTTAGTGGTGGAAAAGGAATAGTGAAGTGATCCCAGGACTAGCTATTCTGGACAGGTCTGCAACCACTGCATTACATAGGGTAGACCAGCCAGGTCTTATGATATGTGCCTACACTAAGATCGCTGGGGTTGGGATCCCAGGATGTTTTGAATTAAGCTCCTGAGCCCAACTCATGGCTCAACTCACGAAGCAAATGTCTAATATGGCAGATGCTCAAGTCATTTCTCAGATGCTAAGTTTTGGGCGCCCCCAAATCGTACCAGCCTGGGCTGGATCGGAAGGGAATTCTTGATTGGTCAGGGTCAAACACTACGAATGATGCAGATAGAGAGGGAAAATTCATGCATCTGAATAGCCAATCGTAGGCAATTAGGGTTCACCCACTGCCCCTCACTACAATTGGACTGGATCGTATTGGGGTGGAAAATGCGTAGTGGGCAGACATACTGAATTCGTAGCTTTTGAGAAATACCTAGCAGATGGTGTACGCCGATGACCTATGATGCTTCCCTGGCGAGTCACTCGCCAGGGCTACATTCATGCATCATGCTGATCTCATCTGCTAGAAATCCGCAGCAGGTCAGAGATAGACTGCAGTGGGACTTAGAGTAACACAGTGGACCTTAGAATGTCAGTTATCAATAATGTGAAAAAGACTGAGGTTTTATGGTGCAAAACAAGACAACAATGCGCATTTGATCAACATATTATCTCCTTTGTCCCTCAAGGCAGAAAGGTCATTGGTTTAGTAGAGAGAAGGATCAGCCAGTTTTAAAAGAAATACTGATGGTGCCACCATATTTAAAGTGTATTTAACCATGGTGAGGTCAGAACTAGAATACTGTAGTTTCATATGGGGAGGTGCCCACCAGTGGGCACCTCCCCATTATTATTATTATTATTATTATTATTATTATTATTGTAGTGGTTCGTCTCGTTAAGTTAGATTAAATCATAACGAAGAGAGAGAAAAGTTTCCGGGTAGGCAACCGAGCTTTTATTTCAGAGCTTGCGTTACATACGATCACAGCCTCAGAGGACTACATGCTGCTAGTGCATTCGGTTACCCTTTCGGGTAACAACCTGGTTGAGCAGTGGGTAAACCACTACTGAGGAACCTAGGGCTAGGACCAGCCTTATATAGGGGAAAAGCCCGCGAAACTCAGACCGGCCACGTGACGTGTGGCGGACGAGTGGTAGGCCCCCTGGTGTAGTGGATACGAACCCAGAGGCAGGTGCTGCCACCTGCCATCCGGATTCCCCCACCACACCCGAAGGACCTAGGTCTGAGTCTCACGGGTGCATGAACGTTAAAGTGTAAAATACCATACCCCTACACTGCCCCCCTTAGACAATAACTTGGGGGTAATTAAACCGCAGTGTATTAATAACCTAGTAAGTGATTGTTTACAATACTAAAAAGGGGTATTAATTACACTTGCTCGATGTGAAATAGGCTATAGTATAAGACTATCCTATTTCTGAAAAATTATACAATAATAGCATCGAGTGTCGTTCATGTTATTTCCATCACTAGCTTATAACAACCATAAATGATAAATATACAATTATCACAGATTTATAGTAACGTTTTGACAACAGTAGGGTCCTGAAAAGGACCGGTGGTTGTTAACAATGATCGTATTATGGTTATTGAACCCGGAAAAAAATTTTCGACTTTTTAAATTAACAGCTCTGTCTACTTTACAGAGTGAATTAAATATTAATGATCAGATATGGACAATTAATCTGATACTATATGAACACAATTAGGTATTAACCTGAGTAATACAATACTAAGTTTAGAGAAATCCGTTGGACCTTCTCTTATTTTATAGAAAAATATTTATACTTTTGAGACGCAGCTCAGTTTATACCTTAGTGTTTTATATTTACAAGTTACAGAAGAATTATAGTCTCTTAATATATTGAGACCAGGAATGACCTATATAGACAGTTATAGGTCTAGGATTACCTTAAATAACTTTTAGGATTCGCAGATCCAGTATATTTATAGGTACCCTTATATAATAATGTATCTTTATAAAAGATATTATATAGTTATAAATACAATTTTACATACAATATAATAATATCAACAAAGTTACTTGTTTTCATGATTGGAGGATGTAACAGGAGTCGGATGCTGCTGATGGCTTGGTATGGGCGAGCTGAACCCTGATGCCTGAAGTGCTATAGTAAAACTTGTTGGTGGGTGTAGCTAAACCCTGATGCCTGTAGTGCTAGCTAACTGGAGGTTATAGTAGATCCAGTTGTAGACTGTTGATGGACTCTATGGGCGTAGCTAAACCCTGATGCCTGTAGTGCTAGCTAACTGGAGGTAATAGTAGATCCAGTTGTAGACTGTTGATGGACTCTATGGGCGTAGCTAAACCCTGATGCCTGTAGTGCTAGCTCACAAATAGTAGTGGTGTAGTAGTAAATCCGGTTTGTAGTTCAAAAGTCCATATTAGTGTAAATTGTCCATGATTTTATAATAGGCACAGTCATTACATTGTGGCACAGTACAATTATGGTGTTTACAGCATTCGTACTCCTCCTCCAGAGTGACTTGTTTGTTTTCTCCTTCTGTTTTCAGTTTCCGGATTAGGGTACAGTTTGGTACCCGAATCAATACGGGTTGGATAAAAAAATGGTTTCTTATCCAACAATGCATGGGTAATAGAACCCCGGGACACACAATTATGTCCGATCTTCATGCAACAGTTTTTTACTGTTCCATGTTCTCCTCGGGTGGCTGGTTTGGACCCGGTTGTTGAGCCAGTGGCTGAACAGGGGGGTTCATACCAGTTCCATCCGTAGGTGCCAATGCGGGGACAGCAGGTGTAAGTTTCACCTTTTGGCGTGCTTCGAACAGCTTCAAAGCATGCTCAGGTGTACCGTCCCAGTTATCCATGATAACTCCGAAGACCTTGAAGAACTTTTGCTGGTTCTTCATGTTCGTTGCTCGTTCTAGGTCGAGCATCTGAGAAGCTGTTTCCTTCTCGGATAGGGCCTCCTGCCGCAGATTAGCAGCTTCCTGCTTATCTTTGGCAACATCCGCTTTGATCTGAGTCGAGATTCGATTGATCTCTGACTTCTGGATCGCGTCAATACACTGGAGAGTGCTCGACACGGTCCGACGATACATGTCCAGGTGGAGGTTTTCCAGATGGTGCTGTAGCGTCTCAAATTGTTTGCTCTGGATATTGCAAGACAATTTGTCCTCCTTCTTGAAGAAGGTCTCCACTGTCTGGATCAGCTTAGGCCGATGAACCACAGCACCAGGTGGGGGTACCTGACCCTGAGGCTTCGGCTGTGCTCCAGACCCACTCGCAGTGACAGCTACCTGCGTGTGCGAAGAAGCAACCGCAGTAGTAACCGCACTAGCAGTGGTCGAAGAAGGGCCTTGAGTTGGTAATCCCTGAACCAGGGGCAACCGTGACAATTCCCTTCTAAGGTCTTTGGCCGTCAACAATGGTGCGGGTGGACGTTGTCTCACCACAGCACTCATTGTAGGTCGGGGAGCTTGACCTCCTACTGTCGGCAGTTCCTGCTTGACCCTCCCGTACTGATCAAAGATTTGCATCTCTGGTCCGGGTGGGCCCATAGCAGGGTACTGCTTCGGGTCTTTGACATTCAAAGGCGCGTGTTTCCGGGCGGACTGGCCACTCGGTCCACTGACACCAAAGAATGTCGGGTTCTGTGCACCTCGTGGAGTTGGTGCTCGCCCATAATGGGAAGGAGTTCCAGTAGGAGATGGAAGATGTGGCTTCTTCCTTCCCCCATTTGTCTGTCTCTCCAGCGCCTCCAGTGGTGACCTGGCTCGGCTTGGAGATTCAGACGCCTGTCTCTTCCTATCTGCTACAGAGGGTCCCTGGCGGTAATCCCTGCGGCTTCGGACCTGTTCTCCGGATGGAGTTACATAAGCCCCACCACGACGGCGGGCCTTGTTGCTTCTCCATTCGTTTAACAGATCGTACTCCTCCTGAGCGTACTCTAGTTTGCCGGACCCGGGAGTCTGGGCAAACCGAGCCTTTAGTTTCTGGTTAGTACCAGGAACCGTAGGCGCAAACTGCTTCGTACTCGGTGTGAGGGAAGCCAACTTCTCTGCATTGAGGCCCCTAAGGTTGCCATAGAGTTCGGAGTGAATTTTCATCACCCGATCTATGGCTGCCTCCAGGCCCTCTCCATGCGAAGTCACATAGTGCCGGACCATGTCTCCGCGTCGGGGGGTGACACATCCTGTGCATTTAGCACATTTCTTGCCAACCTCTCGGTCGCAGACATATTCCGGCCTCTGGTGCATATGAACCTCCACGAGATGACGAAGGAACGCGTCTTTCTCGATGAAGAATTCAACCTCACCCTCACTTTGAGTACAACGTTGGAAGGGACAATCCTTACGATCCTCCCCGTAGTACTCATCTAGAGCAAACTTGAGCTTGCCCTTCTGGTCATAATTGTACAGACCATTGGGCGAATTCTTAACGAATTCCCAATAGATCCAGTACATATTGGCCGGCTTTCTATCAGAGAGCTTCTTGCGAAGCCACTCCTCCATATCTTCCTGCCCCTCACAGGTGATCCGAGGGGGCAGTCTCCATACGGATTTACTCCCCTTCAGGTGTCCCCTGTGTAGAGGAATGAAGTCGGCAAAGTTGCTATTGGCGTTAGCCCAGATAGCAGCCTCTTGCTCGTCAGTCGGAGTGACATCCACAACTGGGTCAACCGGCTCCTCTCCCTCTGGGTCGGATGGTACATCCACAGGTTGCACAACGGGTTGTTGACCCGCGAGGACCTGGGCTGCAGCATCTTGAGCGTCTCCACTCAAATCGGCCATTACGTCGTGTAGCTTGACGATTGGCACACCGAGCTCAACTTTTACGGTTGGGACAGCCGGTTCAGCTTCTGTATTATCAGCTTGAACGTCTACCTCGATAGGTTCAGGTTTGCGTTGGTCAACCTTCTTCTTATTCCTCCTGCGGGATCTGCCGTTAGTAGAAGTGCCAGGCTCGGATGCGTCCGTCTCATTGCCGGAGACATCCGAAGCCTTAGCGCCCTTCTTATTGGCCGAGCGTGGAGACACCCGACGGGTTCGGGTACTGTCGTCCACACTCGTGCTGGTAGAGGGTTCGGTTCCTGACCGCTTCCCTTTACCCTTACCTTTGGTGGGGGTTGTTTTACCCTTTCCACCAGCTGCTTTCTCCTTTACTTGCTCAGTCTTCGTAGGGGTAGACTGAGCAGTTTTAAGGGAAACATCTGCATCAGGTAGGGCCTTCTCAGGTACTACTGCTGCGCCTCCCAAGGTGGGAGCTTCAGCAGGAGACATGAGACGGTCCATCCGATCGGCCATCTTGGCTGTTACTTGCACGGGTGCGGGTCCGGGTACTAACTCCGGATGCGCCAGTGCATACTGTCTCTCCAATAGACGTACTACGAGGTCTTGTATTACCCCGAGTCTGTCTAGTGGAGACACACCAATACGGGCCTCTTCTGCCTCAATGGTTTGAGACGTAATAGGGACCCCTGGACAGTAATCCACAACAGCGTTACCTGCTGCTTCATACTCATCCGCTGTGCTTAACAGTAGGATCTGGTCTCTGTCTATGTATCTAGAGACCTCATCTGCCTTGACACCGGTGTAACCCGTTTTGTCAGACACATAGGAAGGCCTATAAGAGGTATTCCTTCGGAAAGCCATTTCTGCGTCCCAGACGGCTTTACGAAACCATAAGTGGACTACCAATCCTTTGGCCATCTGATGGTAATCCATCAACCAGGACTCCGGAAAGGTATTAGCCCACTGCGGATGAGCACATTCCCAGATTGCGTTGACAACACGCTCGTCAACCTCTCTGGGCGTCCCATAACAGGTGGGTATCAGCATTTCCTCGGAAATTGCTAACATCCGTCCGTCATATGGACCGGCTACATCATGCCATTCGGGACTGTCTGGGAAGGGCAGCTCTAGGTGCATTGGCCTGTCAACCGGAGAAGCAGGTCCCAAAGCACCGAATGAGGTACTCCCACCAAGACGGGGCGGCAGTTGAGGGGGAGGTGGCATCAGAGCCCTGTCAAGAGACTGGGCTCCTGCCGGTTCTCCACTCAAACCTTCGGATGGAGGGGCTACATAAGGCTCACCTACATCAATTTGTTGTTGAACGCCTCGGCGTTCAGGACTAACTTGTCTGGAGTTGTCGGATGCGTCGTAGAACGATTCTACGTCGCTATCGTCTACTCCAGAGAAGTACTGATCAACATTCATTTGTTGATCCATTTGATCACAATCAGCATCGTATTGCTGATCGTCGTATGTATAAGTGGGACTCTTGGGAGAACCACTTCCATACTCTGGCGGGGTGCTGGCACCGGCACCGCCGCCAAGACGGACGGCCTCTTCTGCCATCGACAGAAGTGGCTGTTCGGGGATAAAATATCCCAATCCACCGGATAAGCAGTGAGTACTGCTTACCCAGTGAAAGGCGGGTGCCTTTTAACGAGGGCACACCTCGGAATATGGCTGTCACGGGCTATCAGACTCCAACAAGAGCAAGACCACCCTCGGCCACGTCTTCTTCCTTCGCAGGAATAAGACAATATGGCGGGATACTCGAACTTGAATCGCTGCGCATGATCAAACCGGCGCCTCACGTGACCATTCGAAAATGGGTCAACAACTTTCCCGCGTGCCCTTAATTAGGTCACGCGCCCTTACATAAAAACAATACAATACCCGATCGGTCGTCCGTCCGTACTCAGGGTTCGTCTATGACAATTCACTAGGTATTCTGGAGTTTATGGATAGCATAAGCATATCCACCGGATTATCCGTCCAAAACCATGGGTTCATTGTCATAGGACCTTTTCCAGAGACTCTTGACCGGCTCAAATATACATTGAACTAGGTTACAACATATAACAGTACACAGTACAGGACAACACACTCGTTGTGTTAACAGGCTAGGTTACGGCAGTCTGTAGCAACCTTGGACTGCGTCTAAGAGGTTTTGAGGCCTCTTTTATTGACCTGGTATCCATAAGAGCCTTTTCCAAGGTCTTCTTAGCCTTAGAGGGACCTTTCCTCTTATTTTTACCTGCGCCTGCCGAGACTTTTTGTATCTTCCCCTGCTTTCCGGATGTTACGACAGGGGGCACCACCCTCTTCGGGTCTGCAACCTTCCGTGGCCGCCCGGGTCCTCGCTTTCGGGTCGGTACCACTTCGAGTTGCTTAACACGACTCTGTTCCATTACTTCCAATAGACCATCGCCGTACATTTCGGTGGAGGTATCCCTCCCCCTCCATGGGCGTAGTCTCGCTACATTTGACTTGTAACATTTACCAAGCTGTGATTTAATAATCACTGTGCAATCACTAATAACCTGAGTTATAGTGAAAGGTCCATCCCAATTACTGGCTAATTTCAGGTTAGCTAGAGGTTGGTGTAGACGCAGTACTCTATCCCCTAGATTAAAAAATCTAGCTTTTAGACCTGTGTCATAGCCAACTTTCTGCCAACGCGCAGTTTTCTGCAACTCGTCTCTAACCCTCTCATAGGCTTGTTTGAAATTATCCCGTAGGGATTCTACAAACATCACCTGGCAAGGGGCTTCCGGATTCATTCTTATTACGCCGAACACCAAATCGGCTGGCATAATCAAATCCTCTCCAAAAACGAGGAGATTAGGAGAACAGTTTGTGCTCGAATGCACAGTGCCATTATAGGCATGAACCACGAATTCACATTGTTCATCCCAATCATCCATCTGCTCATTTACCAGAGACTTCAATACTTGGATCAAAGTCCTATTGAATCTCTCTACTTGTCCATCGCTCTGTGGTCTATAGGGATTAGTTCTTGTCTTGCAGATCGCCAGACAATTACACATCTCCTGCCACAGACTAGACTCAAATTCTCTGCCTTGGTCACTATGTAACATGAGTGGGACACCTAGGTGCAGCACCCACCCTTTTACAAAGGCCATAGCACAAGTAACAGCCTTATGATCCGGTAAAGGAAACACTCGGGTGTACTTGGTATAATAATCAGACACGACCATCATACACGTGTTGCCACTAGGAGTGGGGGGAATCCCACTAATAATGTCAACAGCTATTCTAGCAAACCTTACACCAAACAGTTCCTGGGATAATGGCAGCTTGCCTAACCCGGGTCCTGGTTTGTTCTTACAGCACTCGGGACAGGTCTCCACCCATCGGGTGAGATCTGTACTCATGCCGGGCCAATAGTATCGTCTGGTCAGACGTTCTAGAGACCGTTTCTTTCCAAAGTGCCCACTAGTTCTATGTCCATGACAGAAATACATAATATCTCGTCGCATAGCACTAGGTATGACAACTTGCAAGGTTTTGTTCCTATTAGAATGGTTCTTCCATCGAAACAGAATACCATCCCGGACTTTTAGCTCGGCCCATTGAGCTAAGAATCGTCTCATCTCTCTGTTCTCCAATGACACTACGGGTCTTGGGGGACAGATACCCTGATTAAGGAATTTAATCAAACGTGATGTGACTGCATCAGACTTCTGGAACTGCCTGATGGTCTCCAAGGACCAATTCAAGACATGTTCCGGATGGGTTTCGAATGGAACTCGAACCCCTGCCAACACAGCATTGTGTGCTCCACAATCAGTGCACTCAGCATTTGCACATTTCCTCACTGGGATTCTAGACAAAGCATCTGCATTCAAATGCTTTGCCCCGGCTCGGTGTTCAATCTGGCTGTGATTTAGACCGAATTCGGATAGGTGCGCTAACCAGCGACCTATCATCCCCTCTGCATCTTTGAAGTTCAATAACCATCTGAGGGAAGAGTGATCAGTCCGTAGAGTGAAATCACTCCCCCACAAAAAGTGCTTGAACTTCTTCGTATAGACCACCACAGCCAACAACTCACGTTTAGTGGTACAATAGTTTCTTTGAGATTTACTCAACGTGTTACTAGCGAAGGCTATAGGAACTTCGACCCCATCCTGGACCTGAGAAAGGGCGGCTCCTATGCTTTCATTACTAGCATCAGTATCTAGAATGAAATGATCATTCTCCGTGGGGTATCTCAACACAGGTGTGATAGCAAACAAATCCTTTATTTTCATAAAGGCCTCGTCTTGCTCGGGTCCCCAAGGGAATCGTTCCTTTCTGATCCCGGGTGTCCAGTGGGACAAACTCTGGATAGGAAAGGCAACCCTTGAATATCCTGGGATAAAGTCCCGGTAGTAGGAACAGAATCCGAGGAAGGACCTAACTTCTTTCGCATTCGTGGGTGCTTGCCAATTTGACACGGCATCCAGTTTCTCCGGATCGGCTTTAATCCCTTCATTCGAGATTATTCGCCCCAAGTAATTAATAGATCTTTTGAAAAGATCGCACTTCTTGGGTTTCAGCTTCAAACCATTAGTTATGATCCTTTCCAGGACCATACCTAAATTTTCCAAGCATTCTTCGTATGTCTTTCCAAAGACAATCACATCGTCTAGATAGACGAGACATTTCTTCCATAAAAGGTCACTTAATAAAGTTTCCATCATGGCTTCAAATGTCGCCGGTGCATTGCACAATCCAAACGGCATCACATTATACTGGAATAATCCAATATGACTGGAAAAGGCCGTCTTCTCCATATCTTTCGGATGCATACCCACTTGCCAGTACCCGGATTGTAAGTCTAGAGAGCAATACCATTGCTTACCTCCAAGGGAGTCTATAGTCTCATCGATCCGTGGTAAGGGATATGAATTCTTCTTGGTCATACCATTCAATTTCCGGTAATCTATGCAGAAACGGATGCTACCATCTTTCTTGGTCACCATGCACACAGGGCTAGACCAAGGACTGGTTGATGGAATTATTACATCCTGTTCAAGCATTTTAGCTATCTCCTCCTCAGCTACCCTTTTTTTGGCTAGTGGGAGTCTTCTATAAGGAATCTTAAAAGGTTCATTCTCACCAGTGTCAATCGTATGCAGTACTTTATCGGTACGCCCCAATTGTTCACTCGGTGCTGCAAAAGCTTTACGGTACTTGTACAACAAGTCAGTTAGAGCTTCACGTTGTTCATCACTTTCTACATGGCTTTCGGCTACTAGAGTGTCTAGTTCCGGGCTCCTTTCGGGTGAGGAAGGGGCTCCGGGTGCCGAAACATGTTTACAGTCTTCTATCAATTCAGATAAGACAACCGATCCAAGGATCGTATCCTTCTGTACATAGACAGTCTTGTTACCGGTATTGGATATAGGAACCACCGTCCAAGCAGCGTTAGCTACTAGAACATCAGCGGATTCCAATCCGATACTTGACAACATGGCCATGTCTGGCTCTACAACTCCAGTTTTTCCTGAAAACTGTCTGTCCGCTCGACATAAGACATCACAGGCTGTGCCTGGTGGTATCTTAACAGTCTGGGCTACACTGGCTACACTGCTTACTTGCCTAAGTACACATTGTACTTCGAGATGGTACGGGTCTCTCACTTCCAATATTCCCCTCTGGGAATCTAACTTTGCTCCATATAATGCAGCAAAATCCAGACCGAGTATACCATCATCCGCGATGTTCGCCACAGTAGGGGTAAGGATGAAGTCCTTATCTTCCTGTAGACTGAACCTCATACATGTTCTACCGAACGTTTGTATCATGCTACCGTCGGCCGTACGAGCATTTCCTTCCGTTGTGAAAGTTTCATGATTCGTAGGCAAAAGATCGTAGAATCTCTTGGCAATACAGGAGTGGCTAGCACCCGTATCGACAAGAAACTCAGCGGATCTACCACTCACAGATACAACTGCGTACCACCTCCTACCTTTCAAGTAGGTAGGACTACTTGCATACTTAGCAAGTTCCGTCTTAGCGCCGAGGTCAAATCCACATCCCTTTAAGAATTCGAGACAAGGATGACCCGGGGGGAACTGGGCACACCCCACCCTGGCCAACTCATTGGCCGCTCCCTCTGGACTGATATCGGGTTTCCCCTCTGTGTTCTTCTGCCGGTTCTTGACACCTGGTGTACTATCAGTCTCCCCAGCCTCATGAGTAAGGAACTGATCAGGCTCCTTAGCTTCACTGCTGGGCGAAATCGCTAGAGGATTCTTGCCAGTACCGCAAGCTGCGATAGGCTGGCAGTCATGGCAATCACTCACTCTGGGGGTAATCCGGTTGCCATTGTGGACACCCCCTCTCAGTTTTCCTTCTTCACTGAGTCCTCCTTACCCGGATTGCTCCGGTAACGAGTGTTTCTATAAACTGGCTTATCTGCCTCACACTCGGCAGCATAATGCCCAGTTTCCTGACATCGGAAGCATGTCACAACAGTCCTATCAGGCTTAGGCCTCCTAAGATTTTCAGTAATCTTCTTTACCAAATTGTTAACCAGGTCCTCTGATAAAGAAGGACCCGTCGTGGGTTTGGTATCGGGTTGAGTCACAGGAGGTTTAGAAGTGATCACTTTCTCCTTGACGTAACCCGGTTTCTTTCCCCAGTTCCGGTTGTACCGGGGGTTCCCTTGGCCAATGGCCCCAACGTTTTCATCTTCGTCAGGTTCCCCTGATTCGGATGAATCGGTTTCGGGTATTCCCTCCGGGATTATCATTGCTGACATCCGTTGGGGTACCTTCCCGGCAAAGATACGGGCCTTTCGATCATAATGATCTAGGGACTGGAACAAATCTGTCAAAGAGGCATCATTCTTCCAAGCTTCACAGGCTACTGTCCTGTGTTCTTGATTCCGCAATCCTTCAATGAATTGTTTAAACATCTCATCTAGGAAGCATTCATCATCTAGTCTCCATTGAGGTCTGGCTTTATGCAACAGTCGTTGACATTCTAAGCCGAACACTTTGGCAGACTCCTTGGGCTTCTGTGTTCTTTTAGTGAACGTCAGCCAAGGGTCTTCTCCAACTATATTCCCATATAAATATGAAGCAATCTCTATGAGTTCATCATACTTCATATGGGCTGAGAGTCCTGTTATTTGAGAATCTCTCCATTGTTCCACGGCTCCTTTTCCGTCGCCTTCCTTTAACCAGCATACTAAATAAGGCAGAGCTTCCGCTTTACCCCATCCATTGCAGTTAAAGACATCCGCGCAGCCTTGATACTCCTCCTTCCAAGGGTTCTTGGCATTAAAGGGGGTAGGTATCTTAGCTACTCTACGAGCCGGATTCGTGGATCCAGTAAGGGTTAAACCCTTACTCCATTCCATGATCTCCGTATCGTCCAGACCTTGATTGTAACAATCAACACCTAAGTTAGCAATCGCTGCATTAGAATCATGCAGCGCTTGTAACCCTGGAGAAAGAGATACTCGGCGACTGAGTCTCTTTTTCCTTGGAGGATTCGTACCATAAGTACTTCCAAAGCCTCCGGATGGTGGTCCTCCTCCACCTCCTGATCCCCCTGCTCCGTATGGAGGCACCTGTGAAAAGGTGTATCCACTGGTTTGGGGAGCCGGCCCTGGACCATTGGTGGGTTGTGTATTTCCACCAAAGCTAAAGAAACCACTATTGGGATTAGTGTTTCCTCCTGTTCCATACGACTGATTTCCATTATTGAAACCAGTCCCACTGGCAGAGGGTCTGCTCCTGGAACGATCGCTTGAGGGTCCGGATCCTTGATCACATCCGGATTGCCCCCCAGCTGTACTGGAACCTCCGGGTGCTCGTCCGGTTGTTCCTCCGGACGTGTTCCGGGTGTTACCATTGGACGGATTCGTTCCTGTTTGGGACTGATTCCATCCATACTGGGCATACGGGCCATTTGGTCCCCCTAAAGGTGACTGTTGTGGCCATCCGCCGTCAAAGGTGGAGCTTCCTGCCGAGCGGCTTTGTTTAGCTCCACTCGCAGAATTATCCCCTTTATTTCCCGTACCTAGACCAAGAGGTATAGAGGTATTATCTGTAAATCTAACCTGATGACTCTTTACTCCTTCATAACGAGGTACAGTTGTCTCTGTTACCCCGTCATTGCCCCTCAAAGAGAACATCTGGTTACTTGTCGTGTTTAGGGCAATTCCTGAAACAGTGAAGTCTGATTCAAGAGTGCCTACTGCACGACCAGTATCTTCTAGATACTTTGACATCTGGATAGCTTTAGCCTCCAGTTCGGAATAATCATCCATCATTTTAGTCTGTTTAACAGCCAAATCTGTGGATTCGCGTATCAATTGATCTTTGAGTTTTTCATGCTCATCGGTCTGTTTTTGGTACGTTTCCCGAGCATCTTTGAAGGCTGATTCTATTTTCTTCAGCTCTTCTTGATACTTGCCGTAGGCCGATTGAGTTGAATTTAACTCTTGTTTAGTTCTATTCAACTCATCATACGAGGCTCTGTATTCCAGATCCGCCGTATATAGTGCATCACGATACTGTTCGTGCTGGAGTTGAAAATCTTGCTTTTCTTTCTCCATCTGATCCAACAACAATTGTTGTTGGCGTCTACAACTCTGATCGTAATCGAGACGTTCCGATATCAACTGTTTGTTTTCAGTCAGAATCTTGTCTCGGGTTCCGGTCAGTGTAATAAGATCCTTCTGGATCTTCTCGTATTCAGCTCTCATGTCTTCAAGCTCGTCCATTTTGTTCTTTTCGAATCCACATTTTTGGTGTTTAATTCGAGAACTGTATGGAGTTTCAAACATACCTGCACTAGGCTTTGGTACCTCAAATGGTAATTTACCAAATTGAGCAGTACTTTTATGCATTGGTGCAGGTTTCGAAGTACCTCCTGGCATGAATAAGGAGTCTCCAAATTCATCCAGTTCATGATGTAAGTTTCTTCTTACATCTTCTAACCCATCAGGGTAGTGTTCTAGTGGATCCCTCCACTCCGTACCTTGGGGTGGTGACTTGATTTCACCATCCTCCATCGGGGAGTCTAGCTCACGATTTGAGCCATTTCCCCTAACTGGGCTCAGCTCAGTCATTTCTGACTGCGCTTACCCGAAGACCAACTGGTCACGGCACCAGTGTAGTGGTTCGTCTCGTTAAGTTAGATTAAATCATAACGAAGAGAGAGAAAAGTTTCCGGGTAGGCAACCGAGCTTTTATTTCAGAGCTTGCGTTACATACGATCACAGCCTCAGAGGACTACATGCTGCTAGTGCATTCGGTTACCCTTTCGGGTAACAACCTGGTTGAGCAGTGGGTAAACCACTACTGAGGAACCTAGGGCTAGGACCAGCCTTATATAGGGGAAAAGCCCGCGAAACTCAGACCGGCCACGTGACGTGTGGCGGACGAGTGGTAGGCCCCCTGGTGTAGTGGATACGAACCCAGAGGCAGGTGCTGCCACCTGCCATCCGGATTCCCCCACCACACCCGAAGGACCTAGGTCTGAGTCTCACGGGTGCATGAACGTTAAAGTGTAAAATACCATACCCCTACATTATTATTATTATTATTATTATTATTATTATTATTATTATTATTATTATTATTATTATTATTATTATTATTATTATTATTGTTGTTGTTGTTATTATTATTATCATTATTTATTGCAACGAGGTCATCCCAAGAGGACGTTTTTCCACCTGCGGTTTGGCGAGGATTACAATATGCCAAATTCAGTACAAGTAGAATACATTTGCAGACTTATTAGCAAATGGTATATCAACCAAATTTGGTAGAGCTAAATTGCAAAGTTGCTTCAAGCCAAGTGTTATAGCGCCCATTTATATAGTGTTGTGACAATAATATTGTCTAATATTTCTTACAATTGATAGGCAACAGGTAGTTCGATGGAAAACAAGGGTGGTCTAAGCTTTAACTCTTTTATGAAATTTAATATGCCAATAGCGCATTTGAAATGTCTTTTTGTGGGCAACCTTTGTGTTAAATTGTCTAGCTTGTCCCATAACTTGATTCCTCTATAGTATGCTGAGCATTGAGAAAAAACTAGTTCTAGCTCTTCTTATATTAAACTTTAACTTTAAATCACCCCTAGTTCATATATGTTCACTTTCAATTGTCTCCCCATTACGGGACTTCTTCCACATAATGGTTAATAATTGCACAGCACGTCTTTTCTCGAGACTATCAATATTGCATTGTATATGGAGGTTCTTAACCCTTAACTGTCGAATGCGAGTTTAGCAGCAGACTCTTAAGGCCTGATTTTGCATATGCTGCAATTTCTGTAGCTCATTTACTTGGCCGCTTCCAGTGTAGAAAGAACAATATTCTAGAATTGAACAAATCATAACCTTATATGTGACCCATCCTAACAAAGTGGTACTGAAGTCGCACATTTAGAAGCCTAGATATGGCCCTTTCAAGTGGTATAGTGTCAGAAAATATCAGATTTTTCAAAATTGATATTTTAGTATTTTTCTTACATATGGATAGATATCTTTCAGAATCCTTGCTTACTAGATTGAATTTAGGTCCCAAATGCCCAAAAGACATAGATCTGATTTTAATGGTTATATAGATTACATATATAGGAATCATATAGGATTCATAGATTATTAAATGTTTAATATGTCAATTATCTCAGTTAAATCATTTTTTAATCGATCCGACTAAATTATCCTACAGTAGATCTAGAGAGGACCACCTGGTTCAAATATGCAAGTGTTATATACCAAATGAAAGCTCTTGATGAGCTGCAAATGAATATGCCAATAACTAAACATTTTGCATGTGCGACTTCCGAACCATTTTGTAAGGATGGGTCACATATATATCCAAGCTGGTATTTCTTGTCATACACTTACGCAATTCACATAGTTTATACAATTTATTGCCGAATGACTTTTTGACCTTTGTGATATGGGGATTGATGGTTAATTTCCCATCCAATTCTACACCCAGGTATAGGTAATTCTTACACACTGGTAATACATCATTACCAAGCCTCAGTTCAGGATCGGCAAGCCGATCAATTTTTGAACCGGCACCAAACAACATACACATACTCTTGCTAGAGTTGAGAGTCATGTAATTTCTGTTGCACCAGGCATGTATTCTGGTCAGGTCCTCTTGTATAAGAGACAGAAGGGAAGCTCATGTTGTGGGTCTGCATGACGAGTACAACCTATAATACCTGGAAGCGCATAGGAACCGCATACTTCTGGGTATGATGTATAACTATACATACAAATTGAGCAGAACAGGGTCGAGCCAAGACGGGAGCCAAAGGTTAAGTACAGGGTTAAACCCAAAGTGCCGCGATCAAGGAGAGAAATCTATGACAAAAGTCCACTCCAGAGGCAGAATTTTGTGGGACAGGCTGAAGGCATCAGTGCAACATACAGTAGACAAGGAGAGCTTTATGAGACTGCTGTAAATAACTATGGTCAATCTAGGTGATACATGCCTTATGTGTCCGTATGGTATGGAGGATGCTTTTTCTCCTTGATTGTGATGAGTTAATTATGGGCTATACGCACACACACATGCAGATTACATTAGACAGCATTAATATAAATACATTATGGGATACCTTATATATTACATTTCTGTTATGGCTGTATCAGAACAACTCATTCGTGTATTATGAGATATTACACTGCCAATAAACAAAATAACAACAACAGCTTTTTTTACCTGACAAGAAAATGATGATGCCAGCTATTGCCATCATGGAGAAGCAAAATACAAGCCACACAGCAAACTTCCCAGACGGTGTCTCAGGAGCCTTGGCCATATCTTGTGGGTGGTGATTTGTTATCAACTCCAGGAGAAAGTTAGGTCTGGAAATATAATTGTGATAAGAGTATTGAATTGATTTTTATTTTTCACCACAAAGCATCGAGTCTCAGAGCTCTTAATATTGTATCCTTCTTGGTACTGCTAATGGCATATCTCACATGCTCTCAATTACAAACATCTGGGGTTGGGGGAGGGGGCAACACTGAGTGTATAAACAACCCAGACCTCATTGCCATCAACTAGAAGAATATGCACAAATTCAAATGCAAAAAAAAAGTCACTGACTATGAAAGTTACCACAAGATGAATTAACTGTGAATGAATTGTTTACCAGTGAACTATGTCAATGACACACTATTCAGATATTTGAAATTTGAGTTTGAAATCTCAGGGGGATGTCAATGATGATATGTGTCCCAAATTTTGATGGTGACATAATTTGAAGGTTGATTTTACATTGGAAATATTACCGGTAGGCCTATATTGTTTTATTACTAATGATTGACAGATGATTCGATGCTGTCATGTCACCACTGAGTTCAGTGTGCAAATATACAGAAGAAAGGAAAAGAAAACGTTGGTTCACGTTATTTCAGTGCCTACATGAGATCAAAATATTAAATACTTATTGATGTTTGGCAATATTGGAATGGAAAAATTGATTAATTTTCGCAGAAGGGTGATCAACATTGGCAAAAATTATCAACTCATTGCCGACATTATTCAAAGTTCTGCGTCTATCTCCCATTTCTTTCAGGTATAAGAGATAAGTCTTAGTAGCCACAAAAGCAGACACATTTTACTTATTAATCCTCGTGTTACATGTCCCCATAGGTAATGCATTGATAATGACTATCTTATAATTTGGAAGAAAGACACTCTCCCATTAAGCTCTAGTTATTCTATGAAATTCCTGAAATAGGGGGCTTGCCCTGTCCACCGAATACTTTCTGATTGCCTTGATAGGCCTACTTAGCTATCAGAAAAATATAGTGGACTAAAGGCTCTTAACTTACCTGAATGGAAGGTAATGTTCCACGATCTTCTCCTACGAGTGCATCAATAATACCATGCCCCTTTAATGCCTGGTCATGACTCACATGAACTGTTACAAGCTAATTGACCCATGTATCAATTATCATTTACTTGATCCATTCTCAAATGAAATAACACCATGATCCTACGACTGGCGTTCTCATATTCTTGTCGTGGCAGTCTGTGATTGTTCTACTTAGCCTAATGTGTTCACATTTCTGCTCGTAGTCTTTATTCTTTTTTATTATGGTATTCTGCATGTACAAATCTATCATATACGGAGTCAGTTTTTAATTTCAATGAAATGACAAAACAGATCAGCAAAAGCACCCATTTGCCTCAATATTCGACACTGGCCATTCCAACTATGGAATATGGAACTTTACTAATAGTGAGGGACTGCCGTAAAACTCATAGGTCGGCCTTAGTCATAAGCCAGGGAAAGCCAGGGAAGTGTTTGTAGTTATACCATATGCCGATTTTGCTTAATTTACACCATTCTTTTTCTTTTTCTTTAATCTATTGTAATAAAGCCCCGTTCATAAGCCGGGGGTAGACTTTAGCAAAAGATTAGATGCCGATTTTGACCAAAAATAGCAAAATAAAAAAAAAAAAACGGTTTATGACCGGGACTTTACGGTCATTAATTCATTCATGTACGAGGCTGTACACGGACTCTGAACGATTTTGTGTAGCACATTGGAAAACTATGATCAAAATTGCACCAATCTCATTAATATTGTAATCGTACAAAATCCCAATAAGAGCCAAATAGTTAATCATTATGGAATAGCCCCCTGGTGTGCTGTAGTACGTTTTGAACGGTTTCTGTATGGGTGTCTGATGCGAATTTATTTATTTTCTCCTTACCTGTTTCCGTATGGATGTCTGAAGTAGGAGCCATCTCCATATAGCAGCCCTGCCTCATAGGATCGTCCAGACTTTCCACTGATCCTGAACGCCTGCAAAAACCGGACAGATGCCTTATATTTGAAATACTGATAGTCTAGTTATCTAAGTCACTGTACTGAGAACAGTAATGGTAGGCCTTTTGAGATTCTATGGACGTAGGAGTTTCATATTTCAGCCTGAGACAGTTTGAGTCTATTTCTCAGCCTGTAATTTTTCTGAGCACAAAATTCAAGACATGCATACCACAATCTCCATGAGATATACTTTACACATAAAATGAAGACCAAACATATATCCTATACCTAATTTAAGGTTGCTGAACCTGAAAATGAGGTTAAATACAACTTTAAAATGCCCATTGACTTTCAGTTTCAATATATCCATTCACTGTGAAAGAAGATGCCTAAATCAACTTAATAATGATAATAGTAAGTTATATTACCTGGTCCTGCTAATCAGTATTATTGACATTATGTAAGACCTCAAAATGGTTTAATAATCTTCGGTCGTGTCAAACCTGACAAAAAGACTACGTTTAGTAGTAGGTTACAAATTAGCTATCATTGAGGCCCAGTTGAAATTGATAAATATCACTGTCCCTATTACTGTAATTATGGGGGTTTTGGGGGATAGGAAATGTATAGGTTTCATTTGACCCTTCACCCATTGAAAGGTCGATAATTAATTGATGAATCATGGCCTTTGGTTGTCACGATGCAAAAATGCAGCCATGCATTTCGCATCATGCCCAGTAGCGGTTCCAGGATTTAAATAACAGTGGGACACTGTTTAATAAGCCAGTATTTTGGGCTAGATCCGAAGCTTATAGAGGCAAATAATTTTAGACTACAAGCAAATGGAGTGGCCACTCCCACTGAACAGGACTCGAGTTCGGAACGTTCACAACTTATCTCCGGAAATTTGGACATGCCAAAACATCTTATACTCGAGTATTTCTCAAGAAATTCCCAAGTATTTCCCGAGAAATTCCTGAGCCATTCGCGAGATCTAGACTAGAGAACTTTCTCGAGTATAAGATGTTATGGAATGTCCAAATTTCCAGGGAAAATCAGGTTCTCTATTCATGTTGTATTCACAAGTCAGGACTCGAGAAATTCCTGAGTAATTCTCGAGATCTTGTTCAGTGGGCGGATATATCATGTCCATAGCATGGTCGTCATGATGTATAAATGAAGTGTTGCTGAGACTGCTCGTCAACACTTCACTGCAGTATCATGCCGACTCATCATGACATGATGATGCAAGGCTGCATTCATGCATCATGACGACCAATGGGCATGAGGAATCAATGTATTAACCTCCTTAAGCCTCACCTGGCAAACACTACGTAACTTCCTTGTTGAAGGGCGGTGGCTAAGGTACTCAGAGAATACATCATCCTCAGGGAACACATCATCATCCTCTACCTCAGCCTCAATGATTGTCTCTGCCATTTCTACAACATTCTTCTGGGTCCCATTATCTTGTCTGTGATCAGCCATGTTTAAACAAATCTTGTTATATCTTCATGTGAGCTGTGGGTTCCCACACGACCTAGATGACAGTGACAAATTTCAACTCAATCTGAGTGCGGGGAAAGATTGATGCTGAGTATTATCTGAATTTGTTTGCTCTGCTATGGCTCTGCAACGATCAAATGCAACTAGGATGGCCTAACTATGAGACAAGGTATCTCTCACTTGTTTAATGTATTCCATTTCCAAAGAGATCATTTGTTTGAAAGTTGTTGAGACCCATTCGTCTCAACCTAGAGGAGATATCCTGAGATCCATTTGTCTCCATATAGGTGGGTAAACCTTTGGAGAGGAATTACTGTCAGTATCTGTCAGTAGTGAGTCATGGTGCTGGTCGTGAGACCCTTCAGTAGAAGGTGGCCTCCAATGATCCTATGGACTCTTTGCTGGATTAGTCCACTGTGTGCAACTTTACTTGGTAAGCCACACCCACATGCAAGATATTTTTCTTACTATAATCCATATAGTCTATTACTATCTATCATACCGTCCCTGCCTCTAGTGTGAACATAATATATCACTTTGGCCTATTCTGTCCCAGTGCTGGAAAAGCTCATTCCATCTTCTCATCAAGAGCATTAGGCGAGGTATCCAATGTGAATAAATTGAAATATGTTATCCCATCACATAAAATGCAATGTGCAGTGTAATGCTTGTGAATACATCTCCATGGCAGTACAAATGACTGGCCCTTCGTGATTCTACCGTGGAGTGATGTACACTGGCTCCCTGCTCTATGAACAAGTCTCCAGCCACACCTACCTGTCACTGCACATGTCCACCTGCACGTTATCTCTCATTTAGCCAATCAGAATTTAATCAGTCCACTCTCTGGGCTGCTCTGTGCATGGGTACATTGGATGATGCTGCTAGTTCATAGCGTCACCTTCTAAAAGGTATTAATAGAGCTGGCTCTGCTAGAATAGATCTGTCTGTCTCATTGATAATTCAGTAAATGTACGATTGCCTTTCGTTTTTGTTGGACCTGCAGGTCAGATCATAACAACTATACAAATGTGTCAGCGAGATGTAAGCATTATGGTATATTCCTTGTCCAACCTGTTAGGCCTACTATTTGGCCATATCAAATCGTGTATGAATCCACTCGCACCAATTTAAGGAATCCAATAGTGCCAATTTGGGAAAGACTACCCAGATGCCAGCTGAGCAATTAAAAGAATAAAGTTCTGCTATCAGTTGTGTTTTAATACATAGGCAGAAGCTCACGACAATTGCTTTAACCGTGAAGCTGTCTTCCACGAGGCGCCTCCCACCCCTGTGGAGAATGGCTGTTCTATACTTTACTAGAGTCACTATCATTCTCAACTTGAAATAAAGGAGCAGTTTAGAAATAACCTTCTGCTGGGGCTAGCTGCTATGTGCCCTCAGGAACCCTCTGCTTACCTAATAAGCCTATTATAAAAACAAATGGCTGAGGTCGGTATCACGACTGTCAACTAATTATACTGTTGTGATTAGAATATTGACATAAGGACGCATGATGTGTGTTGATCATACCCGTACCTCGTTGACTCGCATTTAGGACGTGGTTATTAATTATCTACAGGCAGTGGTGGGTTTAGAATAGGGCGGAAGTCTTTCATTGAAGAGCCCACGATATATTTGAGTCCAAAGAGGGTCGTGAAAAGCCTACAGACCTCCCACATGGGGAGGGATGATTGTGAGGCCCCTAAGTCTAAAAATATAGTATCTTTCAAAGGTTTGTGTGATAGGGGTTGTTGAAGATATAGAGACCGCTTAAATCACTAACCAGCTAAAAATCGAGGGGCAATATGCTATCCGCCCCTGTTTCATAAATATTGGTGTCGTGTGATGGCGATCATTTGAGAGATAGTTACATGTCAGTCTCTCTTGTTTCAAAGCTCACTATCCCTCATTGTATTGAAATTAGGCCCTGGGCAAGGTACGCCCGTGAGTTTAAGTAGTTTTCTCTGAACTGAAGCCTATGATCCAAATATATTATGATATATTTGGATCATAGGCTTCAGTTAATAGGATATATACACAAAAAAATATTTAAAAAATTCTAGATACCATGTGTCCTTTTAGATCTTTCACTATTAAAAATCAAAAGAGGATTGGGTTTCCAATGAATTATTAGAAGATATAACTGAATAAGATAGACTACTTTCACGTTCTTGGAAAACTAAAAATCCTATTGATAAAGAGATGGCTAAAAATGCTAGGAAATCTGTGCAAAAGTGTGTCCAAAAGTAGAGAAGATTACATCCAAAAATAAACGAAAGATCTAAAAAAAGATCCAACAAAATTTTGGAAAGAAATCTCGAAATAACTACCATGTAAAAAAACAACAACCAAATTCAACTTTTAGATGGTAATAGTAGATTTGTTCCAGAAGAAAATATCCCATCTTATATAAATGAGTATCTTACCAATATAGGTCAGACTTTGGCTGGTGAGTTGAACTCTGAGTGGACTTATGATGGTGATATTACTGATAAAGTTGGATTGGATAATATAGATATAAATGAGAATGAGTTGGCTGATTTCATCAAAGATATATCCATTTTTAAATCTTCTTCGGTGGAAGGTATTAACTCAAGAATATTAAAGGATATTTTTTCAATGTCAACTGATAAATTACAACATTTATTTCACTCATCATTGAATTCATCAATATTTCCTTTAACATGGAAATGGACAAAAGTACTCCAATACGAGAGGGAGCTAACGATAGATTGATAACCAATCTAAGGTCAATTTTACTTTTAGCACTACCTGGGAAAATTTTAGAAAAAATTGTACACTCAAAATCAACAACATAATATTGAAGAACACAATTTATTATCAGAACATCAATTTGGCTATAGAAAAAATAGATCTACCAAAGATTCTGTTTTACTGATGATGTTTTATTGGATAAACATTTAGGAAAAAAACACTATAGCAACCATTTTTGATATAAAAATAGGCATTTGACACAGTGAATCACCAAATTCTGTTTAAAAAGTTAGAGAATATTGGCATTAATGGTAGAAACTTGGATTGGTTACAAAATTATTTAAGTTGTAGATATCAATATACAGTAGTAAATGGAATTGCTTCAGAAAAAGTACCTATTTCATGTGAAGTACCACAAGGTTATATTTTAGGACCTCTTTTATTTCTCATATACATAAATGATAATTAAAGAAAAAGTCTGCAATCATTCCAAAATATGTCTTTCTGCTGATGACACTGTTATCTATACCTCTAATACAAATGACGATATATCAATTGCAAACATGCAGGACGATATAGATAATTTTGTCATTTGGTGTGGAAAAAACAAATTATCATGTACTTTATATTTCATGTAAATTGATAAAGGGAGTCCTAAGATATCATTATTTGAAGTTTGACGAAATCACCATTTTGCAGGATACGCATGCTATGTTATCACAATCATAATATCTGCCACATCAGAATAGGTACGGACAATCAGGATTCCATCGATTTTTCTCCATATGCTTACCTTGGACATTGATTACTCAGCTTCTAGTAGGAATATCAACATGATTCAAACGTGTAGAGTATTTGAAGATAATCTCCGTCCCTAGAGGCCGAATTTAACCCAAAAACACCTTGGTAAAAGAAGAGTTATATACATGTATAGGTCATGTTCATTGTGCATTTCAAAGGGTCCTTTCTTAATGCACTTCGATCACATACAGCCCTACGACTGCAGATGTCAATTTTATTCCTATGGGGATTTTGGTAGAACTAGGAAGGTGTAGTCATAGTTTGTTATGAAATAATCTCCAGTGGAGATCATTCTCTGAATCCAGTACATTACAGCTTATGTATGATTCAGTTCAGTAATGCACCTGTCCTTTTATGTAGTCTATATTGAATGCGAGACTTAATCAATGGAATTAGTCTGCTACGTGCATAAATCTAAGGCACCCACATCCATACCCAATACTATGTGCATATTTTAGTTATTCCTCGATGAGTGATAAATGATATATTACTACCATCTAGTGATAGACATCATTACTGCCATTTCCATCGCCTTGCATATTATTGTTTTAACGTACATCCATCATGGTTTCCTCTATTCGTTGTCTATTACTTTCACCTTGAAAGATCATCTTGATCATGGGCTTTGTCAAATTTCATTTTTCTTTTGCTACTTGTGCATGCCTTTCAGCTTTACCTATTTCCTGTCTGCTACGCATTTTAGTGCCACGAATACATTGTGCATCATGTCCACTGGTCACAATGATGCACAGTGCAACCCTACATGGTGAGTAATTCTCCATTCCTAACTGCATGCATCATGCTGACCCAGCTTGCAGGATTGATACAACCACAGAGGGTCGGTATGATGCGTCGATGAAGTGCGGATGAGCAGGCTCACCAGCACTTCATCCGTGGATCATAGAGGAGGCCATTACTTAAGGCACTACGATCGCACACAGCACTACGACTGCACAATGCCAATGCTATTCCTATGGGAAAGTTGGTAAGACTAAGAAGATTGCAGTCGTAGACTTTTAAGGAATAACCTCCTGACCAATTTTTCTTTCAGGCACCATGTCATACTTAGAGGGTTAAGTCTATATAGACACCTACTTAGTCCTTATGTGCCTGCTACTGGTGTCAATTGGCTGCTTCAGGTGTGTGCAGTGCAGGCAGCTGTGGACACACCTGTTATGACATTATTGAACAACTAATTAATGGATAATTCATGACCAGTTTGTGATTTCAAAGGATATCAAACGAGGGCGCAGTCATGAATTATCCATTAACTATTTTTTTATTACACGATTAATGCACGAGTGTGCATCATAATGCATCATGCATTCATTGGAAATAGAACATCTACTGTGAGTAAACAGACCACCAGGTATATATAAGGTTTGACAGCTTGCACTGCATAGGGAGCTGGTCTACAGATAAGTAGGGTATGGGTTTGACCCCTGCCCTTGGCAATAGAATTCTCGTAGGTTTTAACATGTGACATATGACATGTCTCAAATTTGTAAGGGGTGCCTGATATCCATGGATAACAGGCACTGGGTGCCTGATATCCATGGCTAACAGGCACGCCATACAAAGTCATGATGCATGCATCATCGTGTGCAATATCGACAAGTATCAGAATGGGAATATCCAGGAAAAGCACCCAGTATCACAGAAGTCGTGTAATAACACTAAGTGAGGTAAGACTGGAGGAAATTATCCATGGTTTGGATAATGATGATTGGACATCTAGCATATGATTTCAGCAATTTTGCAGTTTAATTCAAGCAATCCAGTCGGGTATCATTGGCTCATGAGGAGAATTAGTTGGTGTCATCTAGCCTGACTCATGAGTGTATACTTCAGTGAGTTAATTAGGAGGGGATTGGTAACTTGTCTAGGCGTGGTCACCAAAAGCAATGCTTGTATTAATGCCCACTTGAACCACTTACCTGGTTGGGAACGGGGGGGGGCAGAGAGAATGGTGCCAGTGCCTGTGAGTCATGCAAAATGGCTCTACTTCAAATGTCAGTGCATTTCTGTAGCATTTACTGCTTTTGATTCTAGATATCACATCTTTTTGATCAACCAAAGTTTTGATATACTTGTGCCTAAAGCTGTGTCATTAGAAAAAACAAAGTCAAAATAACAGCAGTCTATTCGCATGGGAGAACAGACAGTTCGTCAGATCTGCAGTTTGACAAGACGATTCGACAGGACAATTCAACAGAATTTGATAGGACTATTGGACAGATTTTTTAGACAATTTAATAGATTGAAACTGATATAAATACTGTTTTAAAATGAACATTTTTATTGTTTCAAAGGCGACTTTGTCATTCCATGATTCCACAACGTAGAGACAGTATCACTAGGGTTGTTACCCTTTCAAATTCTATTCGACAGATTGAAACTGGTTCTATTTATTTAATCCAGCAAAAAGACTAATTTAGCATTAGCATTAAACAGTTGTGGATCAACACGGTAAAAGGTACGCCGGCGAAGGGGTGCGCGGGGTACCTTTTACTGCGTTGATCCACAGTTATTATACCAAGAGTTATTTCTGGCTATACCTTCACCATTGTCCCACACAGATAGCTATTAACCGGCTATGCACACGGATTTATGTTTTATATGCTAAATGAAGTACTGAATGCTAAATGAGGTGAGTGTATACATTATCATATAACTGGAAAACTCACCGATGCTTTTTTTTATATCTCTATCCATGAACAGAACTGAGAACCATTAATAGAAACGTATAGATACTATTTGATGTCTACATAAGCCAAACTGTTCACAAAACAAGAAGTCGCTATTTTAGAAAACACTGTAAAGGGGCTTATAATTTGAGTGGTTGAGACTGTGGTATAGTC
The DNA here is from genome assembly GCA_949317995.1 of Acholoe squamosa. Classification (NCBI taxonomy): domain Eukaryota; kingdom Metazoa; phylum Annelida; class Polychaeta; order Phyllodocida; family Polynoidae; genus Acholoe; species Acholoe squamosa. Next base: position 38,773,413 of record OX439049.1, read on the forward strand.
TTTTCCCATTGCTTCACATGAGTCATAACTCAAAAGGCTTTCTTTCTTCTGTGCTTGTATTGCAGTAAGGTAGTTTTCAGATTTTAAAGAATAACATGTTTGAGATTTATTTTCATGTTACATACATGATTGCTCATTTGTATTGTACCTATGCATGTATAGATTTCATGTGATAAACAGTATGTGAGGTCCCACTCGATCGCTCCAACCGATTGAGACCAGGGCTTTTCTGCTCAAACTGGTAATGATGATTCATGTCTCAAGCGCTGGTTCCACTGCAGTCAATCTTTGCTAATCCGACCAATCTTTTTCTATACATTTGCAATATTGTAAGATTGTCAGATTAGAGAAAATTTGACGGCAGTGGAACCATTGCTTTAAGCATTGGTACCACTGCCATCAGTCAGGTGAATATTGGAAAAGTATACACACAAATCGGTCGGATTAGCAAAGACCAAAGGGTGGAGCCAGCGCTTTAGGCTTCTCTCGGTCCTTGTCATTGTACCCTATGTTCACTGGATACTATGCACTCTAAACGTGTACACCCTAAACCACCTCATGATATCTTACCCACACGATCTAATCACACAAATTATCCTTACTGATCAATTATACAAGATAACATACCTGGGTGTGTTAACTTTGCTATTTCAGTGGTATTATAAGTAAAACTCACCTCCTCATGTAGGTCCATCTCCTGTTGGTGCTGTTGCTGCATGATGGCTGTGTGCCTCTTCATCTGTCACCATGGATACCATGTAACCAGGCAACCAGGTATCACACTGCTGGAGGAAGTCACAGTAAGGCGGGAGTATGTACAACAGGTGCAGTGGTGGTGACCATTCGTATAAGCTAGAACTCCACTCGTGTCACATACATGTGCGTACACATTACCTGCAACTCTAAATTCTGTGTTCTCTTTGTCTCTATTTGCATACGCATAAGTTTTCAGTGAATATCGCAGCAGTTGCATTTAAACGGAACAAAGGATTTTGCAGTGTTGCAGGTAATGCAAAATGCCTGTGTGCTATATAGTGGAGCTCGGCCTTTAGATACATGCACACCTGTGTGTCGCTGCCAATCCTCTTATACGCCTGCCCCATTATTGTGAATCCAGCCATCTTAACTCTAAGATGTGTCATATCTATGAGCATATTTTATACAGTCAAGTCTCGATATATATTGGTCTTCAAAAAGTCCGTTAATTCACTTATCAGCCAGCAATCAATCCTTACAGATTTGATTGCAGCCATTCATTTCTATTGTAATTAGGATTCAGAGAACCAGCCGATTCAGGAACCAGCCAAAATACACCTGAAACGGAGGTGGCCGGTTTATAGAGACATGACTGTACTACAATGGCCCGTATGAGCGCCTGGGCGCTCAGTGATTTCAATCCCACTGTACCCCAGGCACTTATATGAGACAGGCGCTTATTTGAATATTGTTTTAAGTGGTTAAGATCTACCCCTAATGCTTATTTGAGACCAGTGCTTATTTGAGACCCCGGTGCTGAAATGCCATAACGGTAAGCGAACTCTCTGCTTATTTCTTTAGTCAATTTTGACTGGCTTTAATTTTCGTTCATTTCAGAATTTAAGCTTTATTCTTTTATAATGAAGTCACTGCTATGACGTCAGTAGGGTGTTTCAAAACAATAATAATTTATCATGGTTTTTAAAATACCCTCCAGTGTTTATCTCTATGTCATAGTTCTAGAACTTGAATTTGACAAAAAAACAATTTCCTTCCCATTAATGCAAGGACCCGGCTAAAGGTGGTAGTGTGCCTTTAATGATACAAAATGAGCAAGGTTTTTTAAAATGATATTCATAGCTATCATTTTGAAATTCCCTCCTGAGCCTCCCTGCTCAGATATATCTGGGATAAGCCATACCAAGTTTCTGCTCATCCTCGTTCCAGGATTCTAATGGAAAGGCTAAATGTGACTATTGCATGCCACCTACTTACATCCCGGCATTTTCATGCTCTAAAGGTCGAATCTCACTTGGCACTCTATGCCTATGGAATCTTTTACTTTTAGGGTATTGCGTTCTATGGGCACTGCCAAGCCCCTTTATAATAGGGTCACTGGACATCTTGGTAACCCAGCTTAGCTTTAGAATTATGCAAGGTGTCCTGCAGCTTCAGTTATAGCATAGTCTAACAATTGGTTTTATTGCAGATATCCCCTACCAGGCGACAGCCCTATACAGAAAGCTTTACTAGCTCCTTCTATAAGTCGTCCAATGTATACCACTGCTTTATTTATTAAATTAGCTCCTAGATAAATTATGCTAAGCTGGGTACCATAAATGTCTAGCAAAGTGTTTTGGGTCACCGAGACATGCAGCACTCCTCTGAACAGCTATAAATCACACTACTGACGTTAGTTTTGCTAAGCCGGGAACCATAGATAGTGATCTGGGTTCCGTACACATGTATAGCAATCTAAAAAGTTGACTTGGCAAGATTGTCACTCAGACACTGTAAAAACGCATTTGGGATCACTAATTTTAGTCCTGCAAGTCCAAAATATCTGATTGCACCGGTGTGTCATAAATATAAAACTGACGATATAGAATTGTAACCTCCACCAAGATCTAAAACACGTCTGAACAGCTGTAATTTAGATGATTTCAATGAGGCATATAACAATTCATGCCACCTAAATTTATTATTTCTCTGTTTGAAATACTTGGTTCTAAAATCATCTCTTGGATACAAATGAATCGTCATTTTTTATGAATCACTCTCCTGGTGTAACTAGCCCAGTATGTTAATACTCATCATTGAAGGTTTATGGGAAAAGATTTGAATTGGAGATCCACATAACAAGGAGATAGTGATGTCATTCAAACAGCTTTAATGAAAAAGCAGCATAGCTCTAAGATGAAAGTATTGTTCACAACATTGGACCTAGTATACCACCACCAACAGCAGTTTAGAACCTTCAGGCCTACTCGAAAAGAACTAACATACCTGTTGCTCAACATCACTGAGTCTGGTGCGTGTACTCCATTGCATAACTTTCCTAAGCATTGGTCTGGTAGTGTGGCAGTGTCGCCCTGTGCTGCCCTGTTGGATACTGGTCAGGTAGCGGTGAGTAGTCAGGCAGCAGGAGGTCGATGGCAAAATTTGCAAATTTCCAGTCAAGAAGCTATTTGACACTTTGGGAAATTACAGGTGGTATTATATTAAACCACTTTAATCTTGATTGGTGGGCCTATCATGCAAGGAAAATACTGTAGTGGAATTTCGGTATCATTAACAAAAGGTGGATTTGCTCCCTAGCAAGCGCTGACTGGCATGCTTTGAGCCTAATGGTAATACTAATTATATATGTTGAGCAACAGGCATGAAGTTTACTGACCCAGCAGTTGTACCAAATAAAATGTACCTTTCACATTCAATTTCAACTTCGCATAGACCTCTACAGTAAAAGGCTTGCAGCCTGTCAGTCCTATTTCTTTTATCGAAAAGGCTGCAGCACGAGCCTGTAGCTACATTCTCACTATACCATACTAACAGACGTGTGCCTAAATGTATGCTGATACCCAAACTAACCTAACATACTATGAGGCGTAAGACACTGAAGGTCCTGTGGAATGCCTTTACACTTTGGTAAAGAGGTATACTAAGCCAGCTTGTTATAAGGACAAGTTCACAACAAACTCAAAAATTGGCTTTATTATAATATAATCTAATGTAATTTACTTTACACTGCATCACCCTCAGATAAGTCATCTGAGTAGGTCACAATGGAAAAGATTCTGAAATTTGTAGATATTTCAACTCAGTATTAATTTTGTTGGTTTCTTTCACCAGGCTTCTGAATCTACATCAGTTCATTCCATCAGTGCACAGGACCAGTGACTCAGTAGAAATATCTAAGATCTATTAATCTGTTCAAAAAAAAACTTCTCACAGGCACTGTGACCCACTTAGAGCAAATCCCTACAGGCACTTTTGGGTAGAGCTTATTATTACTATCCAAAATCATGTCGCATAAAATAAATAGCTTGTATGTAGACAAACATCTACATATATCTACACATCATTTGCTCCGAGATCAAATGATGATAACATTTTATATTTTTGGTTTGGCAAGAACAAGTTTACAACTCTGTCACACTTATGGAGCAAATCAATAACCACTCATACTATAGATTTCCCCTCCTTCTTATTTTACCAACCTTTATAAAATACATATCTGACAGCAGAAATCATGCTCAATTAAATAAATTTCAGAAGGTTTCTGTAGCACACAGTCTTAACCCTGTTAATCAAAGGAAGAAAAGGTTGTTGGTACATGAACTATGGGCATCGTAAGATATTAAAATTTACATATATAAATTTAGCTATTACTAGCATGATAAATAGAATCCCATACACACATGGTGCATCTGAATATATATATATATATATATATATATATATATATATATATATATATATATATTTGTGACAGATATGATTGTTGTGAAAAATATATTTAAACACAACGATCTCAGATATCCAAGACATTCTAAAAGAACAGAAAGTTGCTGAAAAGCAGATAAAATAAATCATTGAAATACTAAAGCCTGCATTATAAAAGGGAAAAACACATGTAGATTCAGTCGTCAGCAGAGAGATTTTGATGACTTGCACTTCTCAAGCCCACAGCTATGCACTGGTAGACCACTTAAGTATAATACTAGGAAGCATACATCACATGATGCATTCTATTCATCAGTTTGAACTATCTAAAGACATACAATAAGTCCCCTGTTTTACCTAGCAGGGATCGATCTACTCACCTATTGTCGCTAGGTCTATGGTGAGTTTGAAGGTCAGACCATTAAACAGTTTTACGATACATCAGATTCAGATGTTTTTTTTTTTCTGTTTTTTTATTTATTTTTTTTTCAGAGTTCTCATAGCTCTACATGGGCTTTTTCACCATAATGTGATTTATATCATTTATTTACAACCTTTACGTTTGGTGTCCTAAATCCCTATTATACACACTTCACTTAAATTATTCATGATACTGTTCTCTAGTATGTAATTGACTGTTTCCAAACATCGTGTTATATACAATTCCAATGACTTCTTTATTTGAATAGGTCAAATCTATAGTGATGTTTTAAAAATCCTTTCTCATGTTTTTAGATTAAGCAGATTTTTTTTCTTCATGTTTTTGATTTAGAATAACGGGCACCCTGTTGTCCAAAATCAAAATTAGATGGTATACTTTTCCACATAATGTATACGTTTTGGATGATAGCGTGGTGGTCTCAGATTGTCTAAACCAATAAAATCGCCCACTCCTACATATACTTGTGGGTGAAAGTAGCTAAAGAGATCTCTGGGAGTCTAACTTAAGGTGCATGATACACTGGTAGATCTAATGCTACATTAATCATCTTCAACTCTTGCCAGAGGCATCCTCTAAGCTGGAAATTGTCTAGGAATCTAAACATTTTTATTTTGGAGTCTATGGTGAGGAACTTTAAGAAAGACGTTCCACCTAGACCCTGGTACAATCTATGCTAAGGAATTAGTGCCATTTTACAAGTACATGAGGTCTGAGCGGTTTGGCAGGTTTTCTCTAATGGTGTGTAGAAGTTACTGTTCCTCCTGGTTGCCACGCTTGATGATGTGTACAAATTTAGTGTAGTCAATGTTGCCTCCCTCAACTGGGCACTCCTTCCACGTCTGTTTGATCTGTCAATGAATAAAAGTGGTTTTTTTTGTTTGTATTATTATCTTAAATCTTGATGACAACTTGTCTTGAATTTTTATAATAAATAAAGTGTCCCTCAAGATGTCACGGTATTATGTAGTGATATTCAGAAAATGGGTAATCATCAAAAAGGATAACTGAAAAGTAGTTAGGGCCGTGAAACTTGGACTGAATCTGACAATGTCATTAAGACAGGAAGAAATGAAAGGAAATGCAAGACAACAGAAAACTATATTATATTTGTATATTCTCAGTGCAACAGGGTTGTAACTGACATTCTAGCAAAACTGAATTTATTCTTTATTTTAACATCTATTGATCCTTGTCTACCTACTATGAAAGTATTGAAGCTCTATCTATGACGTGTGTGCCTACAGGCTCCAAGGCAATAAGGTTGTGTCAACTGTGTGCTAGTAATTGTAACACATCTTTTTTTGCAAAACTAGCAAAATGCAGATACAACCTTGTTGCACTCAGGCGACCATACCAGCCCCAAACAAATAGCTTTGTTATGTGAGTTAATCTTACCTCATCCTTAGAGAACTGGTCACCAACTTCGATTAGCAGAGTCTTGAAGCTGCAGGAGAGAATTAGAAAAAAAAATCAAAATTAAAAAATCCCCGAGTCTACCTTTGAGCCTTAAAGCCTAAATATCCTATTTTTTCGAATAGATTTTGCTGGTTTTAAGGAATATTTTCCCTACGAATGGACGTTTTAGAGTCAATTTCCATCTTATTCATCAGGAGAGCATTTCAAAACCATAGCTATAGATATCATTTTGAAATGCCCTGCGGATATTTCTCCCAAAACCTACATCCACATTACTAATCTAAATCTATTAAAACATTGATAATGAAAGCTTACTATTCCTCTGATAACACTCCCTTTCCGTCCTCATCAAACATCTTGAAGGCGTCCATTAGAGTTCTCTCGGGGTCCGTTCCTGTTGGAAGGAGTTTATATATAGTTAATTTCTAGGGCAGATAATTGAAGGTTCACCACAATTGGCAGGCACTTTGCCCTTGTTTATTAAGAGAGGGGAAAATGTTCAGGTGTTTTTCCCACCGTGGCTGACAAAGGGATAATTGAGGTTGCTAACATTAACTCTAGCTGGTGGGTGGGTTGACCCTTTATAAATCAACACCGGTCACCTAAGGTTGTAGATATATAATACAAGTGCCATATATTCAATAAGCATATCTTGTAAATAGAGGTACATAAAGGCAAATTTTAATTGGGTCTACCCAGCGTCTACAGAACCTTGAATCAATTATGGCAATGTCCTCACGTCCTGGTTCCACCCCTTTACAAAGAATACCCGTGATGGTCAAGAATCCATCTCTGTGTCCCTCACTAGATGGCAGAGGCTGCATGCAGAGACAAATTGTAATGGTTTCGATAGTCTCAGGGCATACAGGAAAGCTGCTACACTTGTATAGATTGTCCACAGTGTTGGGTTAGTATGCGGTGAAATAGCTCAATGTTCTTTGTCACCATTAACAGTATTGATCTGTGCTAGCAATAACCAATACCCAGGGAGACCCTTACCCTATTCAATCTGTTTCCAATAGTTGATATGATGACCTGTTTGATTTACAGGCAATGTGAGCCGAAATCTGGCTGACTAGCTGGCCAGGCATCACCGGGTTAGGATAGATTAACCTAGAGACGGCCACATACACGTCCCTTGAGACGTCCCCCCTACAATTTGCCGTGGAAAATAGATTTAGCCTTGCATCAACATTGTGAAATTGAGTATTGAACCCACCAGTAAGTAATGTTTTAATGTTTTTCTATGTTAGCCTCTGGTTTGTTTTTGTGATACCTGGTATGTTTTCCATACACTAGGTAATTATGACGTGAAGTACCCAGGATCGTGTTTCAATAGTTTCTACGACAGGTTCAGCCAGCTACGATTTGAAATGGGTCAAATCTTACCAGCTGATCTTAGGATTTTGGTTGTAGTGACCAAATAGCTGGCTATATTACTGGGTGATCGTACTGCCTGCTGGCTAAGTAGCCAACAGAGCAGTGACTCAATAAAGGACCATGGTATGACAGCCCTCTATGTCAATAATTAGTGGGTAGTCTTAGCTGCTGCCCTCTGCACTCCTTTGCTCAAATGTACCCAATCTGTGCTCTTTGCTTTGTAATCATATAAGTATTCTCTATATATAGACTAATGATCCAAAAAGTTTTGACCCCAAGCCACTCATAGAGGTCGATAAGCCTTATTATATTATAGCAAGTTCAGTGGCCATACACTTTCCCGGCTGCCTATCTGTCACAGTGTTAGAGAAGGCTTTTTGTTATGGTTATTTATATGTTATTAGCTTACAATGACCAGTGTGTATTATACCTAGTTGAGAACCTACAGTATCCCTCTTCCAGGCTTCATTATGATATGAACATGTGGATATAGCTAGGTGACAACCTCTGTCATGAGTGCCCTGTGTTTCAGTGCAGTTGAGAGACATGGGGTGCATTCTGAGGTGGAATATATACTACTATAATATATATAGCATGGTGCTGAGGTGGGGTTGCATCTCCAACCACACAGTGCAGGTAGACGGACCTGCTGCTGCCAAACTACAGTGTCTGGATAATCTTCATCAAATCATGTAAATTGACAATATTTAAAACTTGATCCATTTTCATGAGAAATGACCAGTGTCTGACCCTGTTATCAGGTGGGATCACGTATATACAGTTACTGCAGCCCTATGCTCATTTGAACAAAGGAGTGCAAACTAGATCATGAGGGAGGTATGGCTGGTCACTATGTAGCTAATAGTGGCTCCTATAACTGGCTGCTACGACTTCATAGTGGTGTGTATTGAGTCAGTAGTTGAATAAATAGCAACTGCTATTTTGAGGCCTGTACTGTAGCTCACTTTGTAGTCACTGGTATGCAGTCATTTCTTACATCTCCCACTACGATTTGAGGGCGTCTAGTCATGGAAACTATTGAAACACGATCCAAAGTTACAGGGTAAAAATGTTGAACACATACCGTGCAGTTTTTCACCAAAGAGTGACAGGAAGTTGGTGAAGTTGAGGGTTCCAGGAGCCTCCGCGATCATATTCTTTAGCTGCTTAGGGTCAGCCTCACGACCTAGTAGTCAAAGATGAAGTGATAAAAGGAATTTCCCTGTTACTAGCAGTTTCATGCATGACGTAAATTATTTCTTTTGTTTTGTTTAAAAAAAAATAGGAAAACTTTTTGTATGTGTATTACTATAGTTACAGGGATATGATTTATTTCCAAGGCCTATAATGGTAGTCTGTAGGTACGCTCTGAGAAATAACTGCTAAATCTACCAAGGATCCTTCACTGAACAATGAACAGGGATCCCTTCACTGAACAATGAACCTGCATTTCAGTGAAGCAGCATAGTTTCAACAATCAAGCAGTACAGTACATAATGTGGTACAAGGAACTCTGTGAAAACAACAATGAATGTCTGGAAACTTTGGGAGAAGGATTTCACCACAATTTTAACAAAGAGTTTTACAGTGTACGTAGAAGTAAAATTTTAACATTTCAAATTCCACCAACAAGATGGTTATTACAGTTGGGGGATGTGCCTTTGAGACTTACCAGTTTGTTGGAACATGGAAGCCAGATCGGTTTCGCAAATGAAGCCATCCCTGTTCTGGTCAATCATGGTGAAGGCCTGCAGATAAGACAAAGAGGCTGCCCTTAAAGTAACATCTCTTTAAACCTTTAAGGGCTGCTATAAATGCAGCAGTGTACCATGCCCAGTGGTCGTCATGATGCACCAATGAAGTGCTGGCGGCCAGACTCCTCACCAGCACTTCATTTGAGCATCATGCCGACCCTGCGAGGGGTTTATCAATCCCATAGGGCTGGGATGATGCGTGATGCATCAATGCATAACCATTTCAATGCAGATTCATGTAGTGCATTACTGCCAGGCTACTCATCAAGAATGCATTCATGCACCATGCTGACCATACAAGCTTTATACAGCGTCTCCAGAAGGGTCAGCATGATGTACCAATGAGGTGGTCAGGAGACCCGTCAATACTTGATGGGTGCATCAAATTGAGCTTTATACACTCTTCCATTATCTGTTGGTAAGGGCTTAAGGGTCGAATCATGCCTTAATACTCGAAGCCCTTTTTTAATGCAGTTCAGCAAGTAATTAGCCGTTGCCCCCATGTGTATTCGCCAGGAGGGCATTTCTGAACACACTACGATTACCACACCTCAAATCTTACTTAGGGCCCTCACAGGAACACCAATACAACCCAACATGAACTGGCCAATAATGTCTATAATGGTACGACTGCCCTTCCGAATTGTGTTTATTAAATTACTACATAGGTGCTGATTGTACAGAGCAGTTGAAGGGCGCTACCTACGGTTACTGGCACTGAGCTTTTGGGTTTCAAATCGCAATGGCTGTGTGCAGTGTTAGTGCCTTAAGAAATGGCCTCCTGCATTACTGGCCTCCTGCAAGCTGTGTCATGACGATAACAAAAATCAATATCTTCCCATGGCTGCATTATGCGCTCCAAGGGTTAACATGTAAAAATATCTTGTAGGTTTGAGCTGCATGAGTTCATTGCACACTGGTTGAGAATCAATTAATGCGAATCATCCATGTTTAATTCAGTAACAAACTGATTTCTATGGCCAATTAAGTGGGGTGGACAAATACCTGCCTGGGTCATTTACCCTTACTCTTGTTTGACTGTATGCTCAGTATTCTGCCGCTGATGCAGGAGTGCATCATGCCACAAGTAACTAGCATGATGCACAAACGTAGCCATAGCGAGTTACTCACCAGGGCTGCATGACGAAAGAAAGACATGATGCATCAATGCAATAGAGACCTTTAACTCTTTGATGGCCGCTGATGCATTGCAGCGTCAGGCTGACCCTCCAAAAGTATTATGCATTAACCCTGTAGAGTCAGCATGATGCTCCAATGAAGTGCTGGCAAGCAGTCTCGTCAGCACTTCATTTGTGCATCATGACGACTGTCATACTAGTAATTGTGCATGATCAAGTTGTCATATGAGAAATATCATAAGACTAGTGGTATATAGTGTAAATACATTAAGCTCTCATAAAATAGTGTTATTTCCAGTTGTCACTGATTTATTCAGCTATAGGCAACATGTAAGAAATATCAATCATACAGTAGTTAGTATGTAGGTAATTTGTACATACAGTAAATATACAGTAAGTTATAAAGTATAATGATCTGTTCCACTCCACCTGTGAGGTAATAATAATACAATGTCCAGCATAGTTCTAGGTGGGTTCCCACACCTAGCTCCTGACCTGCTGCTTAGAGGAATAATGTAATAATGAATAGCTTTACCCTCTGGTGGAAGTCTTGAGGAAGATACCCTCTGGCCACTAATGATAGAAACCAATGCCTGTCTAGCATAGTTTCACCATAGTGCAGTGGTATAGCAGGTAGCAGGAGATGACTGGAGATGTTACCTCTAGAGCGGTTCTTGGTGTTCTGTCCTCTTGGAGGTGCAGACAGGCTATTTGTAGCAAATCTTGGAAAAGCACCTCCAGACTGACTGGGGCCAGTAGCATCTGCCTAACTCTGCAATTGTTTGAGGGGAGCCTTTCATGTGTCAATGGGTCCACAAAGGACCCCCATGGGCGCCGCTGTGCCCCCCTTTGTCTTGGTCGGTTCTGTGACTTCAGACCCTCATAACTCGGTCGTTTACGCCGCTATAACCGCCATTTTGCGCATGCGCGGAGTTGAATATGCCAAGTTTAAACTGCTTGCTGGATAGGCGCGTAACTTGCGCCGGTTTGTCTGTAGTGCACTCGGAGCTTCATTCAGTCTCCATGGCGTAACTTCCTTAATAATGGGAGTTTCGCCTTGATCTTGGGCTCATTTTGACCGTCTAATTATGGGCTTTCCATAGATGCTTTGATATTTGACCTAGCTTGCTCAGGAGCGACGCTAGAGCGACCGGACAGTTATGGCATCGTGCTTATGTAACCCATTGTTCAGTTATTAGAGTGCTCAGACACTCATGACGGCGTCAGCGGTGCTCAGGCACCCGTGACGGCCGGTTGCATTCACTTACAACTTATTAGTTTGTGCACTGAACCATGAGGTCGCACACTGAGACCCTCGTTTTTATTATATTGTGCAGTGAACCATTAGGTGGGAGCCTTTGATGTCAGAAACTCTGTCTAACTGACTCTGGCTGGTGTGCAGTGGGGCATGAACGCTCTTATACAAAGTTTGAGCGCTCTTATAGCTCTTAGAAACCAACCTATGTATTAATTTCATAGATATTCTTTGATTAATACAAAATATGTTAGAATTTATGGAATAATAAAATGGTATATCACGACCAATAGGCATGATGCATTAATTCATCAGCGGCCCTCAAAGGGTTAAAGAAGAAATAATTCCAAATATACTGACCTCTTTGAACTCCTGAATCTGGGCTTGGTTGAAGAGTGCGAAAACGTTCCCAGTTGGTTTCTTGGCAGCTGGTTTCGGGGTGTCATCCTCCTCCGCCTCAGCTCCCGCCTCCTCAGCTGGAGCTTCCTCCTCTGCCTCCTTCTTCTTCTTTTTCTTTTCCTTCTTCTGTTAATCAGAGGAAAATAAAACTGTGTATAGTGTAATCTAGGGTGAAAGTTTTAAAAAAGAAATCAACTAAAGGTTAAGATACAAATTCATGGTTAAATATAATTTTATTTTCTTCAACACCCAACGGATCTGTATTGAGTCGTTAATATATAATTACATGAGTTACTAGAGAATATTTTTAAAAATGCAAACATACTCACCTCACCCATTATTTATCTGTAAGAAAAATGAAAAGTGATTATCACTCTTTTTAATATTGGAGTTCTGCGTTCTACAATCATAATCAAGAGAATGATGTTTATTTGTATATATAAAAAAATGGTATAGTCATCACATAACCTAAAGGCGGAATTGATGGTCAGGAAGGTCCATGGTACACAGATTAAAACAAAGCACATCAGAGTCACATATTTCAGCAGTCTATAAAATTTGATCCATATTATACTTCCAGGGAAAAAAAACGATACTCATTTCTCACCTTTAAAATATTAGTATTCAAAATGATAAGGATACGGTTGTTTCAAGCGTGTTTACATACCCTTACATGAGACTATACTATAAATAAGTTGATGTGAAAGGTCAGTGACTGGGCTCCAAGGCTAACCCTACCAAAAGCCCTCCTCATCATTTACTTTCAGTTCAAATAACTCAAAAGAAATCCCTTTTCCTATGAATAAAGCCAACATCTTACCTACTTTTTTTCAAACATATTTTTTCTGTGTTGAAGAATGCCCTAGAAGGAGAGGGAGAGGGGCAAACAGAAAGGTCATGGTAGTTTGACCTTCACAGTAAGATGCTGCAGCATATGTCTTATCGGTGTGATAGAGTTTGCTGGGACTGATAGAATCTGCCCTTACACCTAAGGTTAGGTATTAATAGACCTCAGAATACCTCAGTTTTCTGAGATAAGATTGTCTTGTTTTGGTTGTGCTAAGGTCATTACACAAGTTACTTTATGCCCCGGATAGCAGCATGTTAAAGTTGTTAAACTTGATGTCAATGGTACTGATGGCCTGTATAGTGAACCCCATGTAGAGATACCACTCCTAAACCTATACTAACACAAGGGATCTTGTACATTTCACACTGCATGTGCATAGATTATGAGATCAGAGACTGGACTGACATTTGATTTGCTATTTATTAGGTGTTCTACTACATCACCACAGACAGTGTGTCGAACATGAGAGGCTTTTGTTACATGGCCAGACTCTCATTTGGGCTCATTCTAGACTCAGTTAAAGTGCCCCTCCTATGTCATTGGTTGGGCGAAGTTTTGATAATCATACCAATTTTTCTATACATTTGCCATGTTCTAAATCATCGGATTAGCAAAGATTTGCTCGACCAACGGCAGTGAAACCAAAAGTCGCTCGAGGTTGACCATCCTCAATTTCGGAACATATTCAGACAAGGTTGAATATAATTATGAAATGCTGCGGACATCCCTGCCATCATTGCGACTGATGAAATACTGCTCTAATGACCCTGCTTCTGAGGATGTTTTGTAGCATGTTGTATAGATCTTTGAAATTGTTGAGTGTAATTCAAATCGCCAGTCTTGTATGAGTGCCCAAAGTTATTGTGGCGTTTAAATCAGAAGCGCCAATGCAAAAAGAAAGCATAAAATGTAATGGACCCAAATGAAAGAATGAATGATATATAAGCTCAGACTAAACATCCATGGCTATACATTCTGAGACTACATGCGCTGTGGCAGCAGTACCTAGTGATAAGAACAAATGGTCCTGCCAGGAACACTAACCAGGCAGCACAATCTGTCCAACAAACAGAGATAGGTAGCCCCAGCCACATAACACAAACCAGATGGGGTATGTCTGAAAGAGTTTCCTGCTCCTATGGAAGAACAGCACAGCTATTTAATGCACTATGCTATATTTTCCTCTGCATGCTGTATGAATTCAGACTGCAGCCCTCGTGAATTTGCCAGTGTAGGCCTACAATTGTGTAACAATCTCAGTGCTCAAGACACAATAAATGAACGACCACAAAGGACTGCATCACCATCCTATCTTTAAAAAGGCATTGTAGATGTATAGGAGGTCAGGAAAACAAGTCAGTATGACTTACTGCCTTCTTGATGATATCAGATAACAAATGCCAGGAGAAGAACTGCTGCTTCCAGTTTCCACTTTGCTTAAGGATTTTTGTTTCACAGAAATAATATTTTCCCTTTTTCAATGTATTAATTTGGGCTTGCGATATAGTATAAATGGAAAATATAAAGGCATGGTAAATTGAATTTACCATGGAATACCTTAGACTTCAGTTTGGAGAAAGGATCTAGATCGTGTAACTAGTTGCAATGAAGCCAATCAATATCTCAAAACTGGATCTGCATATACAATGTAATTTTAAATGGCTACAGACTCCTTGAGACATTTACGTGGTTTAAGCGAGTTTATACAAGTGTGGATACCAGAGCTCATTTGTGTCCATTTGATATATGATTTATTGGCAACCTTTTCATTTTGTTTCAATTACCAACTGAAAAGCTGACATAATATATGGAACCTTCTGGCCAATCAAACCTTTACAAACTCAAGTCTCTAACAGAGGGATAAAAACAATCAGCCCGGGAATGATAAAGACAACAGTGCAGGGTATACGTTGCCATGCTATGAACACACAGGAATTTACCCATTACAGATAGGCTGCAGTGCCAGACTGAGTAACACAAAACATCTTACCTGGTGTTACTAGCAAGTATGATGGATATTCCACAGACCAGGAGGCCATTTCTTAACAGGCTATGACTGCTTACTTTCAGATCGTAGTGGGAAGCCTTAATTTGTGGATCAACACCTATGCACCCCCTCGCAGGCATACCTTTTACCGTGTTGATCCAATTTTAGTGACGATACAACCAAATAGTATTGGTCCAGTAGCACAACAATTGCTCTATTAAAATCAATGTGATTAATGGCTAGTCATACAGAGCAGTGGTAGGGCATCACATACGATCACTGGCACTAACCTTTAGGCTGTCAAATCGTAGTGGCTGTATGCAGTCGTAGTACGTTAAGAAATTGCCTCCTGGGGAACCCCACATTCTAACCTATGGGCTGCTAGGCGATGTGGTTATTTTGTTGGGCGGTAGCAGAGGTCTTTTCAGTTAAGTGTTGTGTTTGTTTACTTTGCAAAGTTCAGTGGTTCAAATCCAAGCCTGAATAAAAGGGATATCATTTGTACCGTGTCGCAGGGGTTCAGATACGACTAGCTATCATGTGGATGAATACAAGTTCGCTTGTGGCAGAAGGACCATAGGGTAGCATCCATGTACAAGGTCCTAGTTGAAGCAGCAGCATGGGTCTTGAGCTCACAGCTTGAGGTCAGCAGATTATCTAAGCATACTGTGACTGCTCCTTTCAAATTAAAAAAAAAATGCCAGAGGAATAGCACTGGACTTTGCAGACACAGTGCTGTGTGATCGTAGTACTTTAAGAAATTAGCTCCTGTAAAGGCTATCAGCATCACCTTTCTCTAAGGGTCATGACCAGCTACCTTCTGGACCATTTCCTAGTTTTGAAGGACTGACCTATTGCAGTGTCTTAAATGCTGCCGGTGGCGGTACCTGGTGGCTACGGAAGTGGCACCAATATAATCATTCTCTTGTTAGGTAGTGTAGCCAGAAATAGCTGCTCCCAGAGCAGTTAGTGGTGCTATCTATTATAGGATGTACAGAGGGCAGCCTAGCCTGGTCTTCACATGTATACAGGTGGTGCAAAAACTATCACTCGGTTCATCCAACAAAGCTCAAAGAACTGCTCCCAGCAGCAGATATTCACCAAAAGCCGGTCAGCCAAATTCCCACAAATCTCCATGCAGTTCTTATCTATACTACTATGGGAGCTTGCATGAATTTTAGACCAAATCCATTATTTCCCCCTAGATATTTAGCACAAATCTAATTCCTCCTTAGGTGATGGACAATCCGGAACAGTTCCAGTAGATCTGGGCCCTACAATCTTTTATTTAGACAAAGCTTGAAAAGGTGCGGCTCTTCAGTGAGACACTTACCTGTATCCTGCTGCCTACTAAAGCAGCATTATTGCTTCTTGACTATATAAATTACATTGATATTCTTTCTTTGGCAGGGCCAGACACATTGCATTTACTCTGCACTACAAAGCCCTACTCCGTCTTAGCTCCATCTGGCCATACACTCACACCCACCATCTACTACCTAAAACACCACTATGAAGCTCCACTTCCCATTCCCCTACTATTTCCATAACTCATACCATACCCAATTCTTTCCACATCCCCTCGTGGACTAGCATAAGGCTGTTATTGCTCACTCACACTGGCACAAAAACAGTGACTTGCCTCCTTCAAGAATGTTGAGCACTAAGATGAAGTAAGCACCTCCAATGGCTTTACTAGGGCTATTGCAAGCTAGAATGGGGTGTTTATATTGCTCCAGTCACTGTCTTAAGCCCTAAACCTACCGAGGAAAACTGTGCTGATTTCTTAATTTCTTTCTTTTTTTTTTTTTTTGGGGGGGGGGGGTAGCAGAGCATTTTAAACAACAGACTCGGGACTAGTGAGTGGATCTTGAATCCAGGAGGTGTGATTGTAGATGGCCTACATCCTATGCACAACGTCATTACAAAGAGGGGAGCATTGTTGTGACAGCTGCATATACATGTCGATGTAGAAGGCATTTAAAAATAGATCTATGTGGCAAGAGAAGATTACGTTGAATTAGCTGTTTAGTTGATGTTCTTTTATTGCTCAATTTGCACTCTCAAATGCACTCTCGCTTTAAAAGGCAATTGTCTTCTGTGCCTCCCAATATTTGATATGACTGTATGTTATTTAATACACTTGATACAATGTGATGAGGAAGCAATCACAACTTTGTCCATGGGTCTACAGCATGATCGCAGGCATTGTTGTATAGGACAAAACTTTTATGTTCAACAGTGAAATAGGGTTAGTTAGAGCTGTTGTAACTGTAACAGTGCAGGCTGAAACCATCGGGTTATGTATGGGGGCAGATAGTTCTAACTACAATTTGAAGCAGGCTGTGGTAACATATTTTGAAGATCAAATATCTAAGATCACAAAATAATTGACCGGTCACAACAAAATAATTGACACTCATGTAATGATTTACATGAGTATCAAAGTAATACTTCCTTCATTTGTGTATCTTCCTGTTCAAATCTGAAGCAAGATTTCGGTTATCCTGTTTTAGCTCTCTCTCTCTCTCTCTCTCTCTCTCTCTCTCTCTCTCTCTCTCTCTCTCTCTCTCCCGCCCTCTTTCCCCTCTCTTCTCCCTTTTCCATCTCCTTCCACCAGTCTCTCGTTTTCTGTGTCTATCTCCAAGGCCAGAGATGGCCAAACAGAGAGCCTTCCCTTCCCCTGGTACTCCCCAACTTTCCTATAGACTTGAATCTGTTGCTGCTTTACTCCACATGAGTCACTGCTAGCCCCACCTGTACCCTATCACCACCCCCCTCCCCCCTTACACTCAGCACATTCTTCAACATCCATCTTACTTACTTTTTACACACCCACTGCTGCCTCCACCCTACTGAAGCCTTCACCACATTGGGACAAAGTTACTGAGCAAGGCCAAGGAGCTATAGCATTCACAGTATATATGCTGTATCTATTTTGGTAGGAGACTGAGAACCCTGTTTTATAACATTGTACTATAACTACATGTGGGAGGGGTACAAAGAGTCTGATATAAGACAGTATGGGGTATATCAGAGGGCAATTAGGTGCAATCAAGCGCTGGTATGCAGGAATCTGGGGAAAGCAGTTCATTGGTGCTGTGGTGCTCTGTGAACTGGCTGAATTTCAATTAGAGCAATAAAGGTGGCCTTGAACCCTAAACTAGAGAGGTTCGCTCTATAGTTTTATCTAATCAACTTTGCCAAGTTTGGGCAAATGACAGGAGTGGAGAGAGATAAGGCGAACGTGACAAGATAGACAACAGATAAATAGAAAGAAAAATTAATAGCAGGCCCACAGAGATGGACAGAGCCATGCAGACAGAGACAAACTGACATTACAGATAGAAAGACTCTGGGGGAGTATAGGGTAGTAGAGGAAAAGGATGATGCCCCACCTGTTAAATCCATCAGGAGGTCTGTACAGGTATTATGTATATTATGTTAGGTGCAATATCGGAAGTTGCGCAGTTTCGGAATAATAAATCAGGAATGATAATTTTTATGAAACTAGGTGATTTTGACACAATTATTTCAAAATAATATTTCATTTTATTGTTTACCCTTCTCTCATGGTGTGATGTCGTTTACAGGGCAAGTCAAGTGCAGTATAGACCTAACTGAAGGTGTGCATAAAGCTATGAGAATTACACCTCCAGCTGTTAAATACCAAACCCTGATGCATGTAAACTTTACAAGTGACTATTTAAAACTTAGTTCTCCATAGATCTTTAGGCACGGCCCCTGTGTAAGGCTTTCTCCTATGTCAAACTATATATTTCATTCAAATATTCCTAAACTGCACAACCCAAGAGGGAGCAATTCTGGAATTGCGCAAAATATGTGAGGGGCAATTCCGAAACTGCGCAAGTTCTGATATTGCGCCTAACATTTACAGATACCTGCCAGGTACACTTAGCCCCTTATTTCTCTATACACAGGCCACTACTAAACCTATAAACTATGGTTATACACGTATCAAATCTACAGACTCACACCTAACTTTCATACTATATGCCATATCCCCCTTTTGTAATTATGTGTAACCTTCTGCTGTATTTTTGTCTGAGTTTGGAAGATGTAACTCTATAACCGTTCTTAGATCTATACACAGGCAAGCTAGTATTTAGTGAGGTGTGTACAATTCTTTCTTTTTTCTTCGTAAAAAAGGAGCGCCTAATTTAGGCCAATAACTCATATTGTTAACACAACTGAGCTACAGTACTCCTTCTCAAGAAAAGCTCATGCCATTATTTTCATGCAACGTTGTGCCCGGACACATTTTCCGAGATGTAGCCGATATCTAAAGGCACAATGCATTTAGGAGCTATCAATTTGCAAATTCTTAACGAATCTCTAGGAGAATTGATTTCAGGTTCCTCAGGCTTTTGTGAAGAATGGACATGCTTATGCTGTAATATGGACAGTGTGAATGTTTAACTCTCATATGTTTATCACATAGTAAAATTGACTACCTTAGAAACTTGCTCACAAGGAAGATTGTACTTAATAGAAACCTATGAGGTGCATGTGAGGTGCATATTGATTTTGAGCAGTCGAATACTAATCCAAAATACCTGGCGTATAATTAGTGCACACCCTGACGACCCATCATATATTGCACAGAGTCGCACCTTATTTATAAGCGAGGCGTTGAGGTACTTGATTTTCCTCATCCCTTATCCCCATGCAGTATTAATAACATGAGGAAAACTGTTGTAGCTTGCTTTGGGGTCAACCATGAAAGATTGGTGGATACAGTGAGTGGGTCGGGAAACCACTCAGTCAGCCTACTCTGTGAGGGGGGGCAGAGGTGACAGTGCCTCCAGGGTAGTGAACAGTGCCTCCTCCTACAGCTAAATGTCAAGGATCCTTTCTGCAGTTGTGTTGTTCTGTGCTACAGGATGTGTACAACATGAACCCATATGTTTCCTACGGTAATCATTTCTTAAAAGTAAAGGCAGCCAGCGTATTGGAGTTGCAACCACTGATTTAACTCCCTGTATGAACTGTGGACGTCTTAGGGTGCAAATGGGTCCGTTCGTTAAGGCTGTTATTAAAGCTTATTACACGACTTCTGTGATTTTGGGTGCTTTTTCTGGATATACCTATTCTGATACCTGTCAATATTGCAGATTGTAGGAGTGCTGATATCCAGGATATCGGCACTCCTTACATGTCCTAACATGTCATATGTTACATGTTGAAACCTACATAATTTTCATTGCCAGGGTAGGGGTCGAACCTGCACTCTACTGATCCCAAATCCAACTCCCTAGATGCATTGCGCCACAGGGACTGACGAGAAAGTGTGGGTGTTTGCCTGTATATGTATAATGCCATAGCCCCCTGGATAGAAGCAACCCCAGCAACTGTCACATGCGCAAGGTTAGAATAGCATTATAATTAGGGAGGTTTAGCAGTGACTATGTGGGAATTAAAACGCTGATGTGCAGCCTACTTACAGCAGTGCTACGTCTACGTAAATCAGGTTTGAGTGACGTACGTCGTGTTTGCTAATCCTCCCTATTATAGAGGACTGCTGGACGCGTTCAAAGCAAACCAACGGCTGCCGGGCGCCGAGGTCTGGAGGCTGTTGCGAAAAGATTGAGTGGTTGCTTTTCAGGGTAGGTACCTCACTTCCCACTTCCCTCCTCTACTTAACCACTCAGAATCACTTCCGGCACTGTAGTCCAGAAGTAGTCACTTTCCCACAAATCAAACTGTGTTGCGAAAAGTGGTCACACCTGAGTGCCTCCAGGACTGCCCACGCCTATATACTTATGTGACAGAGTGTAGGGATCAACTTCCAGTTGAGGGGTTGTTACTAACCACTTCTGGACCACTTCTTTTTGGGAAGTCCCATTTGGCAATGCAATAGAGAAGAGACTACCAAAGATGAGTGCCTTCCATTTTTGGAAGTACAATACTGACAGAAGTGACTTCCAATGGTTTAGCAACAGCCACCTGTGTACCGATGGTCTAGTGGTTTGTGTATTGCACTCAGCTTCTAGAGGTAGGCGGGAAAAGTCCCGGTCTGGGCGTACAAATTTTTTTCGCAGTGTGTAAATACACTATGGCAGGCTTTGAGTCCCGGGCCCAGGGGAATGAAACGATTTTTGTTTTCAACTTGAGTTTATTGAAATTCTATTGATTTTTTATTGATTTTTTATTGATTAATTGTGTAATAAAGACAGTAAGGAATGGGCTAACGCGCACCTCATTCGGTGTATCGTAGGATACACCTCATTAGGTGCCCGTTAGTCCATTCATTACTCTCTTAATAACACGCCATGACCAAAATTATCAATGGCGACCCCTACTAGGGATCATACCAAATCAATTAGGGGTAGACCTAAAATGTATATTGTCTTAATTTGAAATAGGTGATGGTTATGTCTGCACTGAAATCCTGTTTAAACGCCATCAGTGCAGATGGTTTAGGTCATCATTCATCATTTATGAACTACAAAGCTCATTATTTTGATCAGTCAATATCTATACTATGGCCTACTATGAAATAAAATGTAGCATGCCATAATTTATGCACTCAATTACGTTATGGCTGTACTAAGAGCAGTCATCCATGGATCGACATGCAAATTTATTTTGGGAATGTTGTCTAAATGGGGTATGTTGTAAAAGTAGAATGACAGTGACCCGGTGGACAGTGAAATAGCCATGTTCTTGGCAATGGCACTTTTTTTTATCTAAGATCCTAATGAGATGTATGAAGATTGACGACCACATCTAAAACACACGCCCTATGCCTATGAAACCTATTTCTAAGGAGTAAATATATATACCTCACCCAAGGCCCAATTGATGGGGAGGGGTATTTCCAAATTATCTTGAGATTACATTGTTTCTGAGCAACTATGAAATAGTAAAACAATAAAATAATAGACCAGGGTCTTGCATCACATGTAAGTTAGTTTGAAAAACTCACCAATGACAAGTCTGGGAGATGGCATATGATCACTCCAATGCTGAACGATCTAAGAAGCAGAGAATTGGAGCTATAGGAGCATTTGGGACTGTGCTCCGAAATATTCCCGGTTGTGCCCCCCCCCTGTCCCTTCACAGTCCACCTCCTCTGGATCTGCCCCTTCCTCCGAGCTAAATCAAAATGATGTTGTGGAAGGGGAAGGCTAATGGGAAACATATGCATGCATGACAATCGATTGATATTAATGGCCAATTAGTTATTAAAAGCTACAACATTTAAGCTGATTGTACTTATGTGAAATATAGCACACCTCCTTACCTTACGTTTCGCTAGCTGATGGTTGGAACCTGCCTTGTCTTTCCGCCTCCAGGTGGACAGGGCCGCAGGAACGCTGCCTCACGTCTTATAAACCGCCCACGTGACCTGAACCAGCCAATCCCAACACGCTCCCTGCATCACAGAGACGCTACCTTTCACAGCTGATGTTTGGGAAGCCCTTCTGGTGCTGTATATTGATGTATACATACGTCCTAGGATGCTTGGAGAGTGGCAGTTTCTTGGAGTGACTCTAAATAGCTCCTGGGTGAAGCTCCGAGGAGTCGGTTGTTGTGTGGGCAGCTCCCTCCTTATTCAGACTTACCTGAATGCCGACCACTTAGCATTACGTCTACAGGCTCCATGCTGAAGGGGAAGGTGGGGAGGGGGTGAGGCAAGACACAGACCTAGTTATTTACCAAATACCAGTTGTGCTTCAGAGGGGTATGGGACAAGTAAGGCTATTAAAAAGAACTAGGGTATTAGATGGAATGAAATGCATTTCGACCCACGTTTATGATACTTTAGTTTCATCCTTAATTAGTCTATCCCCTTGTCCGATGACTTTGTCATCCCATTCTCTCTCTCTCTTTCTCTCCTCCCTCTCTCTCTCTCTCTCTCTCTCTCTCTCTCTCTCTCTCTCTCTCTCTCTCTCTCTCTCTCTCTCTTGCCACTAATTCTATGTTTTTCTATGTTTTGCCCTCAACATGTCCTTCGTTCTAGTTCACATCATCCCGGCATTTTATACTGGATTCTGTCTCTCTCATGACCTTATCCTTATATTCCTCCCCTGTACATCCCTACATGTCCTCCCCCGGAGCCTGGAGGCGTCACCTGAAGAAGCTGATGAGGGTGGCGTTAGGTTGCGTCTCTCCAACTCATCGCATCCCTCTCCAAGCATCTGCCTGGTTCTTTATACAGCACAGGCAGTTACTAATCGTGTATGTGAAGAGTGTAGTCACAGAAACAGGTCGGTCTGTGTGTGGTGGTGGTGGTGGGCAGGGGGGGGGGGGGGGTGCTGTGGTGAAGATATATAGGTGGGGTGGTGAGTAGTATAATGTAGGTAGAAACATAACCAGCACACAGCGAAAGGTCAGGTTAGGTTTTTTTGTGTCTGTAGCATCTTAAAACCGGTTGAGTTCAAGACAAGGAGAACATGGAGCAAGGGCAAGAAAGATCTGTCTGTATTGCCCTTAGGGTACAGAAAAATGTAGGCCTATTTCAGATTTCATGGTTTAGAATTTTAGGTTAATCAGGTCATACATACACTGCAAAAACAGTTTTATGATTTTAAGCATGTTTAGGTCTAAACACATTTAAAACCTAAACATATGGGTCAGTTAGGTGTCTCATCGACTACACATTTAGGAAATGAACACTTTTTTTCTAACTACATAAACATTTTTGCTAAACGTGTTTAGATATTTATAGTTTAATAATAGGTGTTTAGATTTATACATCATTATGTTTAGATACTTGGATGTTGAATCCACACCAGGTACCAGCACTACCTTTGAATGGACTATCTTTACACAATCCTAATCAATTTTTGTGACAAATGTACCTGAACCCCATGTTTATTATAGTTTCTATAATTTATTTATTTGTTTGTTTTTTAGTCATGGCATTCTTCGTGAATTTTTTTACTCTTTCTTATTCCTGGTCTGCTGCAGATATCTAATATCATGCTCTGTTTCATCAACTTCTTTTCAAAATACCATTCACTGTCTGTGATATGTGCGGCTTTGCACAGAGTCCACCAAGTTCTACTCCTACCATTAATCATGAATGCAATACCATCAGATGCCTGATCACAAGCTACATGTCTCACGGTGCAGGAAAGTTCTGTTAATCCCCAGGATCGGATCCAGAAGGGGTAGTTTTTTGGAGGCACAGTTGGAAAAAGTCTGCTCGGGGAATGGGCAAAGCCATGATTCCATGCCAGCTTTCTTATATCCAAGAGTAAGAGTCATAGAAAGGCCAGTTTAAGGCGGTCTGCGAGAAGGGTGTGGACGTGCCTGCTCAGCATCGAAATGCCTTGTAAAGAATGAGAATGAAGCCTTGAGGCATCATGCTGTTCTTTAAAGGGTTAGTTCTATGGATAACTTATCTAGGTTAGAGGTGGACGTGATGCAAGGTAGCGTCTGCTGCTCTCTCTGTGGGAGGTTCCTTACCTTCTTCCACCACCTGCCCTTCGACTCACCTTCACAACCACCTACCCCTAAGACCCCCTCGTGCTTCACACCCACCATACACCCACTTCCTTACACACACAGTTTTATATACCCCCTCCCCCATTCTCTCCCCCCCCCCACACACACTCACTGAGGGTGGCTCCATCCTCAATGTTACTACAACATGTATTCAGTTTGGCCATCGATAATTTGACGTAAGGTTTGAAAAAATTATGGTCAAGTTAAAATATTCAAATCATCCATTACTGAGCATCTGCAGATGTATCAATGCTGATTCAGTAATATTATGGGATCTGTGTGTATTCGGTGTTGACATAATATTGTTTCAATATTGATAGTTGTTAATTGATTCAACGTTGAAATGTTTAATAGTATAAATACGGGCAGATGAGGGGAAAGGGCCCTCCTTGCGGGAATTTTAGTACTGGATTTGGCCACTAGGGCAGCTACAGAAACTAAAAATGTGAAAAATAGACAAAAAATTGTTATTATGTATGTTTCTACATTGAAAAAGATGGTTTTCTCAAAAACGTTCTATTTCTTGACACTTCCTGTACAATTGGAATGTAAATGGATTTTTTTAAATCCAAAGCAAGCCCTATATAGGGGTTCTAAGAGAGATGTGTTGCCATGGTAACCAAAATCATACTCGAGATGATTTTGGTTACCATGGCATCATTGTCAAACTGTTAAGAGAAGGTTGGACAACATTACCAATACACATCAAGCAGTTGATAACATAACCCTACATAAAAAAAAACATAGGCCTACCCATAGTAAGGAATCATCTCGCTACACACCCACATACTCCCCCACCCGCCATCATCTATTCCCCCAGGTACCTACAGGTAAACACCCTCATCCTCCTTATCTGCTACTGCTGCTGCTGCCTCCAGGCGCCCTACTCCTCTCCATTCCATCTTTTCTCCCTGTGACGTGCCTTACAGAGTAACCTGAGGTTTCATTCCTTGCTTCTTGTTTACCCCCTCAGTTATGATATCTCTCTCTCTCTCTCTCTCTCTCTCTCTCTCTCTTTCTCTCTCTCTTCCTATGCTCTAGATTCCCTCTTGGAGAAACTTTAAGAGACCAGGTTCTTAGCTATATCTCATAAATGCATGCCACTAGTCAGTCAGGTCAGCTGGATCTCCATTGGATATATTAGTAATAATTATGTAAGGCCTTCATAAACCACAATTGTATATATGTATCACAGTTAGAATGGTGGAGTAAACTACCATTAATTATTTACAAAACATTGAGATATTACATTCCCAAGGGGGATATTATCCTCCATAACAAGTATGTATGTTAAATCCCTAGAGTTGCATTGCTATTATGATGATGTGAATACTGTCACAAAGTGATATGAGCTATTTGGATGATGCTTTGGAGAACAAAAGTCTTTTTACACCCCCAATTAGGATGATCAATCATAATGTAGATTCTTGTTCTTCTCATAGAATAAATATTGTTCTTCAAATATATGCCATGATTGGCTATAATGCCTCTGTAATAATACTTTTGATTTCAATTCGACAAAAAATGGCGTGACAAATAATGAGAAACATAACAAATCCAATATACCAAAGTAACATGAAGCCTGTAGGTAAGAAATATTCCTAGTGATCAATTTACATTGAACTATTTTCATTTCATAATTATAAATAACAAGGCTTAAACTATTGAAGTATTGAAATCTCTATGATGAAAAATCATAGTAAAGTATATTACCCCAGGTTATTTGGGCCCATCCCCACATGTTGTAAATGAAAGTCTGGGTAATATACTATATTTTGATATGGATTGTATTCACAGATCTGATAGTCTCTTCAGTGCCCATGAAATGAAAACCTTTTTCTTTGACTATCAAATAATTTTCAGAAGCCATGTGCCTTCATCTATTGGCCCACATTTTTACAAGTCACATGAACTCTTTGGATAAATAATCTATTTACAGAGGCCATGTTGAATTTCCTCTCATGGATGCAATTCTTGTGCCTTCTAGCATTAATTACATTATATTAAGGATTTCGGGCTGCATATTGTGACATTGCTTATGTTAATATGGCTTATTCATTGTTTAGTTTATAGTAAAGTCCTTCTCTGATCATGAGCTCATTGTGTGCGCCTAATTCTGCCACTGCACCATTGTTAATAGCAGCAATTACGTCAGCATTATGAATGGTGGACAACTGATGGGCAATAATGATACATGTACGTCCCTCCTGTGCATGATCCAGAGCCGCCTGGACAACCTGTACAGGAAGGAAATAAAATTTATGTAATTTAGTTTAATTGTTTGAAACAATATATTTCACTATTTATGATATATATTTAAAAGAGTACTCTATCAAGAAGGGACAGGGGAGGCGATTAACCGACATCATTTTTTTCAATTAAAACAGGGCCAGTAAATTTCTAATTTCTAAAGTATCATCATAGTAAAACTCAAAGGAATGTTAACATAAAAGAGAGTATTTTCGACCAAAATGACTCACCTTTCCGCTCTCTGTGTCCAGTGCTGAAGTAGCCTCATCCAGGGGCAGGAGGGTCATGTACAAGGGCACATGCTATGGTAATATGCTGTTTCTGACCTCCACTCAGCTGTGCTCCTTTATCCTCAACACTTGTCTCATAACTCTATGTAAATTATTTAAAAAGAAGTGCCACATTGAATCTCGTATGTTTCCATATCAATAGGGTTTTGGTCTGTTTGTCCTATAGCGCACCTGCTTGAGACCTTAGGGCATAAGGTTGACACGTTTTATATGTGTATATTATGCCTTTCCTCACTGTGGAATTTCGAATTAATATAGAAACCTCTGCCTCATAGGTCTCAACAAGGCTCCTTGATTGCAGCATACTAAAATGCAGAGGTTTTGGGGTCATACATCTCGTAAGGTCACATCCAACTTGGCATTCTATGCCATCAAAATCACTGCATGCTCGAAAATCATAGAAGGTTTGCATATGACAAATTTGGAGGTATTCCAGCCCCTACTCTTCGAATTTTAGTTTCCCCCTCTATTTCTTTGGCTCAAAGTGTCAGGCTGGATGAGATCTTCATGTTACATATGGGTTTTGATGGTCCCATATGCATATTTTGGGCTCCAGGGGGGTAAAATGTGCCCAAAATGACCAAAATTGTGTGGGCGAAATTGTGTCTGGGAGAATGACATTTGAGTTACAAGCCATGTTGAGGGCTTAATTTCCCACAGAAACAATCTCCATACCTCCATGAAAATCTCAGGTCCAGACTATTTTGACCTGTAGATTAAGAAAATCACATTATCATATATGTCAGATGTGTCCTTGCTATTGTAAAAGATGCATAATTATAAGAATTCTTTTTCTGGGCACATGTCTGGGCGAATGACATGTAAGGCCCCATATGCACACTTTCTATGATTTGTGACCGCATGTTGGATTATACCATGGTTATCAAGTTGTTGAACGATTTTACGGTGCCGACAGGTGAAAATGAAGCTTGAATAGTATGCGCTAAATGAACCCATGTTGACATTTGGATTGAGAGGACATGACAGCAAGTTGACATGAACACATTTAATGCGAAAATAAAAAAAAACTATAGCAATAGGAGCTTAATGTGTATAGAGGATGAATCTAGACATTATATTCTATCACCTACCTTTAATACCAATGAAATGATTTGACTTCTATATTTGACAAGATTGATGATAGAAAAATCGGTGATTCTATCGTCTAGATAAGGAGCATTGGGCCTCTAGCCTCATGCTTCTTATCTGACAATAGAATCACCTCATGAACCAATAATGGCTAACTATGCCCTTACTATTTCACTGTAGGACCTGTTTGTAATACCATAGAGCATGAGGGAAATTGCAATTAACCTCCTGTGATATTCCTGACAAGTTGAACAATGCTTGCCTTCTAAGCCCTCACCTAGGCCCATAGAGAACAAGACCAAATCACAGAGATGCTGATGCAAAATTTGGTTGGATTCGATCTATAGGAGTAGTATACAGTGTATCGGAACGGGACTATAGTTAACTACAGGATATTACTCACCCGAGATGCAGCCAATCAGAGGCCTCCCTTTTGGTGAAAAATTCAAATGGGGGTCACATGAGTTAGACCCCTGTGGTGTGGCGCCAAAATGAACCAATCAGAACCCTCCCTTTTGGCGGGAAATTCAAAATGGCCATGTGACCCAGACCCCCTGTTGTGTGCCACCAATATGGTGCCCTCTGATTGGCTGGCTGTTTAGGTCATGTGACCTCTATTATGCAAATAAGGTCACATGACCCTAATTTGAATGGTCCAATCAGAGGTCGTCATTTTGGTGGGAAATTAGAAATTTGGTTACGTGACTTAATTTTTAAATTTTCTGCAGAAATGGAGACCTCTGATTGGTTGTATCTATAGTGAGATATTTTTTTATAAATAAAAAAAGGAGAGCTGATAGCTTGCAAAAAAAGAAAAAATTGAAGAACATTTGCGGGGCTTTTTGGGGGGCCTTTGGAGGGGTCTTTGGGGGGGCCCTTTCTTTGGGGGAAATTAATTATTTTAACCAAAGACCCTCCCCTTGGGGCAGGGGTAGGTCCACTGGAAATAAAACTTTACGAACAAATTTATTTTATTTTCTATTTTGATTAACATCTCTTAGAAAAAAAGGTCTAATCCTGTAGTCACAGAGACCCTCGCTTGGTAGGACTCCTATAAATCCTATTTCACCTGTCCTCCACAGGGGAAATAAACAATAGGAGAATCCGAATGAAAAAAAAAGAAAAGAAATTAGAAAACTTCACTCCACTCTTAGTTCATCAAAGGGAAGGTGGGCCAGAGAAAAGAGTTCTAGCAGGATCAAAGTCAAGAGCTCTAATCCTATGATCACTATGAGATCCTCACTCGGTAGGGTATTTATAAGTCTGATTTCACCTGCCCTCCACAGGTGAACCAAACCGTAAGAGGATCCAGATGAAAGTTCTTCTAAATAGGATCAGAAAACTTCAAAGAGTAGTTGGTCCCATTTTCACACCCCTTGCTAACAAGGGAAGGAGTAGAAATTAAGGAATCTCATAATACCTTAACGAGCGAGCCTGCCTTACATATGTAAAGCACATTAAGATAATTACCACAGGTTTTAACTCCCTGTAATTCCACATAAAAACACTTATCACAATACCTTTCCACCTGTTTTATGTCAACAGATCTAAAGATAAGTCGCTACACAGAATGGAAGCAATCACCCATAATCCCACCAAATACGCTTGTCACAGTGTCTTTCCTCCACACGGAGTTAAAATTTGAAAATGAGCTGTTATATTATGCGATTCATTAGAGGGCCACTATCAGAGGGGCCAAGACAAAACATCACACCAATATTATGCTAGATCATATACACCAAATGTCTCATACTCCCATTAGATTCTAAAATAAATGTTCATATCCATAGAGATAATCCATGCATTGTTACTGGCACATTATGTTTCCTTAGTGGTAGTACACATCATATAGGCAGGGTCAGCTTTGAATGAGGACTCAGAATTGCAGGGATTATGGATGGGGGGCTATATATGTGGATCAACACAGTACGGGGTGCGCAGGCGTACCTTTTACCATGTTGATCCACATATAATACAATAGAGATCAAATACTACCAAATGACAACAAATGGCATGCTTTGGTAACTATTATTACCAGACCTGATCAATAAATGGCATGTCCTTAACTGAATGTCTTTACTGAGTTATGAGTATTCAGGAAATGTAATGCAGACCAAATATCAAAGGAGAAGATCAAAATATCACATGGCCATATGAACTGAGTGATATAATGACTTCATGAGTATCAAACCATCCAATTTCCTGCTGCAAAATGGAATAGAGGAGTTCGATTTATATGTGATATTCCTGCTGAGCAGATGACACTTGGAACCCAAGCAGTTCCACGAAGGACACAAACATGGTACAAACACCAATGACTGTGGGATACAAAATGTCAGGTAGAAATTAATACATGTAATGATACACAGTCTAAATTATGATATCAAAAGATCAAAATTAATCCCCCCACATAGCCTGATTCACCAGTAAACATAATAAGCCCAAACGACCCACGATCTAGCGGCTTCCAAGCATGAACAGAATCAAATGCCTTCTGTACAATCAAGAAATTGGTGAATTTGAATTTCCCATTTTCCAAATATGATAAAGTTTAAATGATAAGTTATTCTTTACTGGAAGACCACTTTGGTCAATACCATGTTTAATTTCTTGTTGAAAGACCACCCACACCTTTGTTTGGTACAGACCTGCAATAAAGACATTGGCTAAACCATTTACATGTATTCAAGATACCTCTAGGACTCATGTTCTTTTGCCATTATGAACGAAAAGAATATAAAGCCATAGCATGATGCATGACTGCAGCATTAGCTAGCAAAACATGAGGGCTACATTTATATCAATCCTTAGTGTCAGCATGATGCATGACTGCAAAAGCTAGCAACACACCAGGGCTTAACTTGATACATTCATTTGATTTTCTTTATAAAAACATATAAACATATACTTACTTACAAAATACACAATTTGTGTGTTTAGTGTTGATTGAAATGAGCTAAAAGACCCGAGATAAAGATTACTGCACATAGGTCTTACATTCTTACTGTCACAAATTGTCCTGAAACCATAAAAACATAATCAACATTAAAAAAAAGTATATAGCTGCAGCGTATAATACAAAAGTTACTATATATAGCCAAAAACTCTACTTTAAAGGACATCCAGATGCATGCCACCAGTGTGCACACATTAGATACATGTATTCATGGTGACCAATGGAAACGCATGACATCTGAACAAAGTGCCAGATGTTTCTGAATGCAGCCAAGGGAAGAAGATTCACCAGGGCTGCATTCATGAATCATTGCTAGGAACAAACATAATGCTTTGCACTTTGTTGCCTTGCCTGGCTTCCTGCCTGTATATTGGGGACATCTATGCCCACAATACCTGCAGGGCATCAGGTTAGCCATATTTGACATGATAGGCTCATACTATAGTGCCTTTATGCTACAAAGTGGCAGTTTGATATTTATATTTTGGAGGTGTTTAAATCATGCCTACTGTTAGCATAGCTCGGTCTATGCCATCACTAAATCTAAAATGAAATCACAGAGGCAGATAATTGATTTTATAATTGATAATTGATTTTATGAAATACCATACTTTTCTGTTTTCTACGTTAAGAAATCTTGTTTTTGAGTACCATAAAGAAAGACATTATCAAACTGTTTCCATATACTTACCAGTTTAAAGGTGTCCAACATGGGTAGCTTCTCCTCTTTCTTATCTTTATCTTTATCATGATTTAAACACAACAGCAGGTTGAATGAAGTTGGGTGTTTAATTATGACCACCACTTTGGTTATAATACTCTGGCACAATCAACTTAAAAAGAAACCAAACAAAAAAAACTTTGTCTGTCTGTCGGTGTCTGGCTGGCAAATGTAGATTGAGCACCGGTACAGTCCTATGTCCCCATCCAGCCACTAGGTGGCAGCAGGGTGATACATACTGTATCAAAGGTAGAATCCAAACCCTGGTGATTGGGGAAGGTACTTGTCTTTATAGCCCCATAAGCCAGCTCTTATGGGAACAATAAATACTGCGAACATACTGGGTAATAACACAACACAACAGCAGGTTGAATGAAGTTGGGCGTTTAATTATGACCACCACTTTGGTTATAATACTCCGCCAACCACCCAACCAAAGGAAGCCTGCTGTGGTGGTAATAGGCTGTTTAAACAACCGGGAAAGTTAGTCATGAAGAAATTCATGTGGATTCCTGTAAATTCTTGTTACAATGTCCTGTTCCAGTTTAACTTTTGACTCCATGGTCCGTGTCAGATAGAATAACACGCTCATGCTGCGCCAGTCCCCAAGGTTGCGAATGTCTATGAGCGACACACCTGCCTCTGCTAGGAGGCTGGCACCTCCTCTGCACATCGAATGTGATGACAACTTTGACAATCCCCTCAATTTACACAGGTAACTGAAATATTTTAGAGTACCAGCCATATGAACCCCTGACATAACTTGAGCCTGACATGTAGCCTACCAACTGAGAATCTAAACTGGGGTAGTCCAACATGCCTACCAACTGAGTGACATATGCCACGACACACATTATAGATCCCAGTATGGGGACGAAAGGTATAACCAAAACCCTTTCTCTGAAAGA
This sequence comes from Acholoe squamosa, assembly GCA_949317995.1. Lineage (NCBI taxonomy): Eukaryota > Metazoa > Annelida > Polychaeta > Phyllodocida > Polynoidae > Acholoe > Acholoe squamosa. Next base: position 38,806,148 of record OX439049.1, read on the forward strand.
GATAGTCTTGGTCCTACGAACCCCCAATGATATACCCCAAGGTTCCCATACTACGTCTGATAACAACACTGCCATATCCACCTCCACTATATATTTGAGCCCTCTGAAGCCTAGTAACACCGCCACCCAAAAGGCTACATCCTGAACTTCTTCCCTTCTGCCCTCTCTCTCATAGCTAAATCATAAGCCATCAATGCCTCAGGGTCATAAACACCTATCTTGTCTGCTAGAAATCTTATATGCCTTGAATAACCATACACTTCTATGCCACCATGTGCTGGCATGCTATCTAAAAGGCTCAAATTGGCTGATATAATATCATTGATTGATGGGTTCTTTCTCTTGTTACCAGGTAAATGAGGGTCGAGATCAAAGGTCACAAACTTACGATTTTCCAACTTGGCAGCACAACAGGTGTGGCTTTCCAACGATTTCCCTGGAGTTCCAGTGAAGTTCCCTGATGAACCAGTAAAGTTATTAGTCCTCCCCGGCTGAGATCCTAACAACCTGGATGGTAGAAATTTCTGCCCCGGCTGCACATCACCGTGCGACTTGTAACCTCGATGCATCCCTTGATTAGCACCTGACTGTTGAGTGCTAGGCCTCCGACCGATTCCTCCTACTAGAGCTTCCAGTAATTGACGGTTTCTCACAGGGTCCTCCCGCTGGTCTTAATATTACGTCATCAGTAGGCTCCTCTTCAACCACCGAGCCGTCTTCATAAACAAAAAAATTAACACTCAACCGACGACCCTTGGTTTGATTTGGCGGGTTTTTTGGTTCACTTGAGGCCTCACCTGCAGATTGAGGCGCCATGACAGTTTTTGTAATAGCCAATCCTTGTACCAATGTCGTTATCATAGAAATCATAGAGTTTCCATTTCTGTTTTCAGTTTTGGGTTTTTTGATGAGTATCCCCAAAAATTGGCACAACAATCGGCAAATTTAGGTCATTGGAATGGTTGCCATGGCAACCAGGAATGTGCATATATGTTGATTTCTCATGAAAAATGTTCATTTTACCATTCAAATATCGGCCATTTCTACCAAAAATGGAGCATTTTAAATGAAATCACTGAATTCTGCATAAAAAAATTAGCTTAATGTATTTTTATAATCATTTTAGAGTTATTTTACCCCTCCAATGCCCCCTGGTGGCCAAATGGGGAATTAAAAATCCCCCGCAGAGGGGTGTTCTCCCTTGATGGGTCACACATGTCTGTGATCCAAGTCTTCTAAGTTTTATCCTTATTGTATGTACAAATTGATCATGGTTTCCAGTGCAAGTTGCCATTTTTTCAGCATGGTGAAATGGGGTTTACAGAAGCATTCCCATTCAACTAAAATGCCTTACATTATTATAGTAACACATGCTGACCCTACACGGTGGATACACATTAGCAAGATTAAGATAGATCTAGACCCCTAAATTTGACATGGTGACATTGCCATTTCTTAAAATCGACATGCGACATGGAGCTTAGTGACAAGGACATGTAGAAGTGGAAAGTTAGTGACATGAGACATGGCCTTTCCTTAAAATCGACATGTGACATGATGCTTATAGTGTCTAGGACATCAATGTATTGGATAGAAACTTTTATGGGGTTTCTACAAGCTATAGACTCTGGGCGCAGCAGGGGGTCTGTAGCCTGTAGAAACCCAATAAAAAGTCTCTATCCGACTTTGTATGGGTTAGACCATCTTTACTCGGTGTCTACAGTGAAATAGACACCGACCGTTAGGGAGGTTGTTTATGATTGTAGGCACTGAGTTAAGGTGGTCTAAGCTACTTAGAACATGATACACATGTACTTTTATTGCCCAGGTTTATACAGCATATAGAGGTTTCTACAGCATTTTGGTCGAATAAATCTATCATGTTCCAAGATACCTTATTGCCCAGCATAATTATAGACACCCTTCAATCTTACCTTCTTATTGGTCAGTTCAATCTATCATGTTCTAAGGGGAAATAGAAATTTAGTGACATGGCCTTTTCTTCAAACCGATATGTGACATGGGGACCCCCCCCCCCATCTAGACCCCTTAAGACATGAATGTCTACAGCAGTAGGTCACATGTGGGGAATGCCAAGCTAGCAGTATACAACTTGTTAACTGTAAAATTACATGTGCTTTAGACCCTTAGCCTACTTAGGAGTAACCACACACTTAAAGATAGACTATACCCTCCTCTTTTTTCTGAATATTCAATTGCATGAATTTCAATCATTTCAATCAGAGATTCACAAATGATATCTCATTTAGATCACAGATTTTTTTTATTTCAATTTCACGGCATTAGAAGGTCGGTTGCTAGGGACGGAATGCTAATGGAACAAAAACATTCTTTTTTATGTTACTTTTTTCCGACGGTCATTTAGGCTGGAATATCATTAAAATTGATGGTTCTGATGCTTTGAATATATTCTAGAGATAATCTAGCAGGGAACAGTTTCTTAAATAGTGGATATTGCAATTATTATGGTGTACAGGGGTTGCTAAAGGAAGAAAATCCCCATTTTTTCAGGATTTTGTGAATTTCCTCATTTTTTGCCCATTTTTTTACTTTAACATTCTCTGTATAATTTCAACTGCAGCCATCACAGCAGCCAAGTTAGCTAAGTAGGAAGACTCGATATCAAAAGGTCCATGGTTCTAGTCCAGAGAGGTCCTTACCATTTTTTAGGTTTATCATCAAGTAGAATGGTATTGATAGATGTATTTAGGAATATTGCCAATGCCATGTGAGGAGGGGAAGAACAGTCATTGCATATAAACAGTGTAAAACCTTCCAAAAATAAAATGTATATTGTGAAAAGAGGATTTTAGGCTAGCCTACCTGGATCCTACCTGGCAGATCAGACATTTACCAGCTTGAGCCCACATTTGGGGTCCTGGCTGGCTGGGAATAGACTCTAAACATATGAAAGGCCATTCTCGGGAAGGGGGGCGGGGTATTCTCCACTGTGCCATTCTTCACTGTGATTCTATCTAAATGGCCTTAACCCCTTATCAAAAAGTTATTTTCTTTCAGAGATGTATTGTAAGAACATGAAATAAATACAAGATATATACTCAAATATGCTATTAGATTTATTTGACTCAAAAATTCCTGCTGTCTGAGCTCCAGCAAAGTCATAGGTACAACGGAATTCCATAATGTCACTAAAGAATATCCTTGAAGAAAAGGAAATTTGAGATTGTTTATTGATGCAATTACTGTGAGAATTAGCTAAGCTATATCCATGGGGGATTCGTTGGCTGTCCAACTTGGTCATGACAGACATGAGACTTCCCCAAATAGGTACAATGTTTTTGATCTTTGGCTCAAAAAATTCTTATTGGGTTTATATAATGGTTTTTACAACACAAACCGACACTTAATTACAAATTGAATTTCATACCCTTAACAATGAGGATTATATAAACAATTAAAAAGTACAGCTTCTTCCCCTTTCATACACATATCCAATCTCTCTCTCTCTCTGTCTCTCTCTGAATTTTAGAATATCAACAGTTTTACCCTACTAAAGCGCAACCCTATCTATTGTGTCACACGATTAAGATTCTTGATTTTACATTCTTTCAAGCACACATGATTTTAGATTCTTTCAAGTACACTATGGGCTCACTAAATCAAATAGGGTAACAGAAGCATAGGAAGAAAATCTTCATTGGGGGGGGCCCTGTGGGGGCCCCACCTTGACCACCTTGAACTGTCGGCTAAAGCACAATAGCGCCTTTACATACCTATATAAAACTTGTATAGAAAGGTAATTTTTGATTAATTTTAGATCTGATTTGAGGTCCAGGCCCCCATTTTCCCCATTCGATTACTATATCAATCTAATTTGAGATACAAAATTTTGGCTTCTTATTCAATTTATTTTGAAGTCTTGGCAAATTACGGCGGGCCCAGACATACTCAGGCCCCACCTCCTTCATGATTGGGGGGGGGGCCTGGGCCCGCCTGGCCTCCCCTTTTCCTACACCCCTGGGTAACGTTCTATCATCTTAGTGTTTTGGCTTAATTGTAGAATCTTGAATGTCCATGCATTCCATTCCCACTCAGAGAAACCTTAAGAGACCAGCTAAATGCACACCACTAGTCAGTCAAGTCAGCAGTAAATCTATACTGGGTATATTAGTAATAATTATGTATGATCTTCATAAACCACAAGTGTAAAATGTATCACAGCTGGGATGGTGTAGTAAACTACCACTGATTATATACAAAACATTGAAATATTACATTCCCAAAGGGGGAAATACTATCCTCCATAACAAGTATGTTAAATCCTTAGAGTTGCAGTGCTGATTACTGTCATATAGTGACATAAGCTATTTGAATGATGTTTTGAAGAACAAAAGTTTTTTTTTACACTCCCAATTAGGACACTCAATCATAGTACAGAGTCCCGTTCTCCTGACAGAATAAATATATTTTTTCAAATATATTCCATAGTTGCATGCTATAATACCTATGTAATAAGACTTTTCTGTTCAATTTGACACAAATTGGCACAAGAAACAAAACAAATCCAATGCGCTAAAGTAACATCATGAAGTCTTTTGGTTAGCATAATTCCAGGTGATCAATTCACCTTGAACAGAATTCATCTAATATGGACGAGGCATGTGTGGTAACCCCAACACTACACTTCTTACTGATCCAGTGAGTCCTATTTTCCCTCCTCTGGGTTTCTTTGTTGGTCACCTGATACCTTTCCCGCCCTTTTTTTCATTTAATAATTCTAATCAGCAAGGCTTAAGCTATTGAGGTATCAAAATCTCTAAAATGAAAATGATACATGTATCGATACCCCAATATCATAATATAGTATATTACCCCAGGTTATGTGGGCCCATTCTCACATGATGTAAATGAAAGTCTGAGGCAGTATATTATATTTTGATATGGGTCGTAAGCACAGATCCTTTAGTCTCTTCAGTGCCCAAAAAATAAAACCTTTTCGTTGAGTATCAATCAATTTTCAATAGTCATGGGCCTTCACCTTCTGGCCTCTTATTTACAAGTCGCATGACCTCTTTGGATAGATACTGTAGTTACTGTGGCCATATTGGATTTTTTCTCATGGATGCTATTCTTGTGCAAATCCTTCTAAAATTAAGAACGTTGTATTAAGGATTTTTGCCTACATAATGTGACATTGCTTATGTTAGCATGGCTTGTGCATTGTTTAATTTATAGTAAAGACCTTCTCTGAACATGAGCTCATTGTGTGTGCCTAATTCTGCCACTACACCATTGTTAATAACAGCAATGGAATCAGCATTACGAATGGTGGACAACCGATGGGCAATAACAATACATGTACGGCCCTCCCGTGCACGGTCTAATGCCTCCTGGACAACCTGTACATGAAGGAAAATAAATTTATGTAATTTTAGTTTAATTGTTTGAAACAATAAATTTCAGTATTTATGACATATATTTGAAGAGTACTCTATCAAGAAGGGACAGGGGTGGTGAATATCCGATACCCATTGTTTTCAAGGGGGGCAGTGAATTTCTAATTTCTAAAGTATTATCATAGTAAAATCTTAAAAGAAAGTTGAACATAAAGAGAGTATTTTCAACCAAATTGACTCACCTTTTCACTCTCTGTGTCCAGTGCAGAAGTAGCCTCATCCAAGAGGAGGATTTTTGGGTCACGTACAAGGGCACGTGCTATGGCAATACGCTGTTTCTGGCCTCCACTCAGCTGTGCTCCCTTATCTCCCACACTTGTCTCATAACCCTGCATAAAATGAAAAAAAAGCCACATATCTGTAATTTTACGGTCAAAACAGCCTTGATCTCACTATTGTATGGTAACAAAGCCTCTGCAATTTTAGAGCAATAGGGTTGTCAAGATCTTTGGCTGGTGTCTTGCGTGTATATATAGGGGACATGATACAGGCAGGCCATGCCTATCCATAAACCCCTTGTCAATCATCCCCTGTTTTCACACTTGCACCACAATAGTTCAGCTGTCTATCCTATACAGATGTTCAGAATATAGACTGCACTCTCAGCCCTAATTACAAATGTGCTATAAAGACCATTGTATTACATACAGCAGGACCCACATCGGGTCATTGGTTTTTGTACCAACAGCAGCTACCACTGTATTCCAGAAATATAAGCACTCTACTGTAAAACCCTTGTGTTGGGCTGACATTATGAACTACTCTCCAGAATTTGGTGAAAAATATCATCAGACATCGCCTGTGGGTATATGCCCTCAATACCTGCAGGGTACCAGTGAATCGAGTTCTATGCCTTACTTAACTGAGATTTGAAATTAATGGAGCAATCATTGCTTTATAGGTCTCAACAAGGCTCTTTGATTGTACCTGACTAAAATGCAGGTCATAGTATTGCATCCAAGTGGGCATTCTAGAGGGCCCTCAAAATCTCTGCATGTGGGCTGTTTTATTTTAGGAGCTGTTTGTACCTAAAAGACAAGGGTCATTGCAAATGATGACTTAGCCTCCTGTGGGATTCCGGATGAGTTGACTAATGCTTTTGCTCTAAGACCTCATCTAGGCCCATAGAGAACAAGACCAAGTCGTACATTATTTGTGACCCATCAAGGGAAAACACCCCTCCGCGGGGGATTTTTAATTGCCCATTTGGCCACCAGGGGACATTGGAGGGCAAAATTACTCAAAATTCATTATAAAAATACATCAAGCTAATTTTTGATGCAGAATTCCATGGTTTCATTTAAAATGCATCATTTTCGGTAGAAATAGCCCATATTTGGATGGTAAAATGAACATTTTTCATGAGAAATCCACCTAAATGACTGTTCCTGGTTACCATGGCAACCATTCCAATAATCAATTTGCAGATTTCTATGCCAATTTTTGGGGATATTCACCAAAAACCCAAAACTGAAAACAGAAATGGAAAATTCCTTCTAGATCAAAATCTATGATAAAAATCATCATATTATTATGAATTTTTTTTATGAAAAAGGCTGATTTATTGTTTTTTTAGACATTATTATGGTTTATAATGTATTTAAAGCTTAATCATCGATTTCAGATATGAATAAAGACCTGTGTTCAAGGAGGGGTTCTGAAATAACTACTAGGAATATTTAACCCAATGATGTCTCATTTTAAAGATCTTGAGATGAACTTTGATAATGAATTTCCCTGCAGAGGGGTGTTTTTGCTTGACTGGTCACATTTATCTTAGCATATTTACTGACTTTTTGACCTGTGACAGATGGATGAATGACTGTGAGGCTTAGCCCTACAAGAGCTATAATTATAGTATATCATTGTTGCATTTTTATTGGTCACTATGATGCAGTTCCATTAACTTGGAATTATTGCTTTCATGCTGTCTGCTGACCTTACAGAGATTATACACTCCAAAAGGATGAACATAGTGCTGTAATTCATCACCAGCATTGCATTGCTGCATCATGATGACCATGGAAGATGAGCATGGAGATTTGTGTGGCCATTAAAGGGTAAATTGTGTCAGCATTTTGTAATCACAGGTTTAATAATATATACACAATCATACCTTTGGTAGAGCAGTTATAAACTCATGGATATTAGCTTGTCTGGCGGCTGCTATGACCTCGTCCATGGTAACTTGTCTGCTTAGGTCACCATACTCAATGTTCTCACGTATACTGCAGTCAAACAACATGGGTTCCTGAGACACAAGGCTTATCTGGGACCTCAGCCATCCCAGGTTCAATTTAGGCAGCTCCTGTCCATCCAGCATCTGTCAAATGGCAACAGTAGACTTTTATTCTCATACTCGACATCTGTCATCTTAGACATATCTCAGAAAACCTCTGTGTTAAAATTACAGGTACCAGTAGAACCTACTGAAATGAAAAAGGGACAATGGAATAAAATTTACAAACTACTACTGTTTAGTAAAGAGAGGCACAACATAAATAAAACAGAGTTGTAACAGTAATTTGACAGTATACAGATTGGTTACAGAACGGCCAATAACAGAAGTGCAAGAATGATTAAATCTATTCTAAAGATATAGTTCTATGTAACAGAGCTAATGATTATCTAGGCAACATATACATAGTTTAGACATGCACAGGTAATGTGGAGTATAATGTATTATGCAAGTATTCAGCGAGACTCAGCGAGACTGTATACTGCACCAACACTCCCACCAGCAGTGACCAGTGCTGCCACCACTGGTGGTATCTAGGCCTTATGTATACCTGGCCCTTGATTACTACATTCTTTTCCATGACACCTATCATGCTGGTTGTGTACCTATTTCAGTGGTGAATTGGCATAAATACATAAATATTCACTATTTGAGATATTCACTACTTACCAGGCACCCACTCTCAGCATCATAGAACCTCTCCATGAGCTGAATACTGGTAGACTTGCCACAGCCACTGGGACCAACTAGGGCCAGGGTCTGGCCAGGATTTACCTGGACATTGAGACCCTGGAGGACCTTTACCTCCGAGCGGTTAGGATAGCTAAAGTGAACGTTACAGATCTCCACTACACCATGTGCTGAGGCCTGTAAATTGAAGTCATAATAATAAATAAAGAATTCTCAGAGAAAACCAAAATTGTAGAAATAATAGGATTAAATTCAAAGAGTAAAATTTGATCATAATGTTGGTATATTTCAGTTCTCTTTATCATGGGGATACTGCTTCTTAGTCACATTGAAGAATGTATTATCAATTCATTTAAAGCCTTCCATTATTTCCCCTGATATGAAGTAGAGATAAATATAGTGTTGTTAGCTTAAGAAAAAAAAAATCACCGGAGTTGCTCCTTCAGTCGAGTAACTGTCAATGAGGGGCTCTCTGTCAATGATAGCGAATATACGAGCTGCAGCCAACTTGGCCTTGCCATAGTCAGGGGCAAAGGAACTTGACTGCCCAACTGCCATAGCAGTGAAGACCACAGCTGCAAACACCCTGTGCATTAAAGAAAAAGGAGATATTAGTGACCTTTATATTCAGTGTTAACGATTCTTATGGTGGTACAACAAATCTCTGTGAAAATAACTACATTTTTCACAGTGCATATTCTTTGAAAATAACAATTTGAAAATATATTCACTTTGCTTCTTGGTGTCTCCCTATCACTACCTCTCCCCTATTTAACTCTCACTTTATGTGCTCTCTTTCTCTGTCTGACTCTGTTTCTGACCAGGTAATTTCATTTTAACTTCAGTTAGTCTTTATTGTGAAAATTGTTTTACAAAATCTATCATTCTATACAACTCACTTGAACATGGCATCAAATGTCAGTCCATGGTTGGTGATGAGGTAGGCTCCGAAGGCAAACACAGCTGCATTTATCAGGAACTGGATGCCCTGAGAGAAACCGTAGGCAATAGCATCGGGTACCTGTCTCTTCATTTTACGCCTGGAGAAAACACAGAATAAAATAGACATTGTTACCAATTAGAAAAAAAACATTTGAGTTTATAGTCACCTTCTAAGTAGATGTAGCTAAGCTCATATGTTAGATGGTGATGTTTGATTTCAGGTTGAATAGGGGAAAACAAAGATCTTTCCTATTTACATAGATTTAAGTCTAGGTGATTCATCCACAAATTTTCCCTACTTTCAAAACCTTGTCTATAACCTTTTTATTTTCTTATTGCAAGCAAACCTTTTTTTTCTTATCTCCAATCTAAAATGTGCTTGCTAATTTTCATATCTGATATATTTGCAATAAAATTATTGATTATAATCTTATTATATGTCTATAAAGCAGTGGCCAATACTACAAAGGTTAACTTCACACCGGGGTACCCTATGGTTTTTTTTTCACAATGACTGTAGTAAATAAGGATGTCTTATTTAGCTACCAATCCAGGTCAAATCACACTAATCTTCTTGTCCTATTGTTTTTTTATATGTTTAGGTCAGGGTCTATAAGAAATGTTACTGACAAGACTTACCCATGCGGAATGCCTATGAGCTCAGCATACTTTTCATAGAAATGTTTCTCCTTAGACAAGGACACAACAGTACGGATGTTTTCTACTGTTTCAACTGCAACCTTAAAGATACAAGAGGTGAATGGTATCATTATTATCAATAATTGATCTTATCAGAGACATGTATCAGCTATATAGATGTAGAAGTAGTGGTGGATTTATATGGTATAGGAACGACCATGTGCAGGAGTGGGGCAACACATCCCTCTTTTGGGACAGAATCAGTTTTTATATGTCATATTTTACCGTTTTACAATTTGCCTTAACCTTAAATGGTCTGATTTAATCAAATTGACAATGATATTGCCCGCTGTTCTCATACATCACAATTTTGAGGATGGAAACAATTTTTGTGATATTCTCTGTGCAGTCTACATACCTTTCCAGCATCCTCTACTGCTTGCTTGTCCCGGCCCTTTCCAACTCCCTGGACAAGTTTCATCCTGATAAATCCACTGAGAAAGATGACAGGTCCCATGGCTAGGATCATGAGGGTGAGGGCCCAGCTGTAATAAAACCCGATGAAGAGTCCGATGAATACTGCCGCAACTGTACGTAGAATGGTCGCCAACTGGGAGCCAGTAGCCTGCCAAGGGAAACAAAGCAAAAGTTTGAGTTATGTTATCGTTTACTTTTCACCTAGAGCTGCATATATAATTAGAATAAACCACCATAAACCTTACATCAAAAGATTTAGTATGAGTATCTCACAATAACTAACAGAATGTTGATAATATTTATGCTTATTGGTCTAGCCAAATGGATTATGGCTTTAAGAAATTAGATATGTTTTTGAAATAACTGTGTAGGTCAATGAATGACTCACCCCTTTCACAGTGGAGGCATCAGAAGCTAGACGAGTTGTGAGTGCCCCAACACTGTGCTCTTTTTTGTCAAACCATGCCACCTCCTGAAATGATCATAGCAGTGTTCACTGTCTTGCAGCCCTATCTCTGAATGCTTTTCCTCTGGGAATGTATCAGCCCCATAGGGTCAGCATGATATCCATGATGCATGAATCTAGCCCTGTCATGTTCTTTCATTCCCCATGCTATACAATGGACATGATGCATTAATGGTTATTGATGCTTTAGCAGCCGTTGAAGGGTCAAAGGGTTGTCTTAGATGATTAACCTTTATGTGTCATTGGAATAAACCTAAAGATAAACCAGTGTTGAACTTGACCTACCTGTCTGAGCAGTGCTTTGAAGCACATTTGTCTCATCCTCATGGTTAGGTACTCCCCAGACACACCTAGTCCATACTCCTGTAATTATTTGGACAGAGTTGAAGATGTTTACCAGTTATATTTTGATGCAATATGATACAGTGTCTTCTTCTTCAAAAGTTGAATTCTCAAAGGTATATTTTAATTAAAAGCAGAAATGCAGACTCTGTGGAATACTTCCTGCATACACCGTAGTACCCCACATGCCTGGTGCTTGCTTTTAGCCAATTTAGTACCAATGTAATGTCTACAGTAGCTACTGAAAATAAAACCTGTGAAATGTGTTGTAAATTGATGGCAACCCAGAGAGACTATCAATTATTCATTACATGAAAATGTCAATGGATCAATTTATGGTATGAGGACTTATATACAAGCCCTTTTGATATAAAGTGCTAGCTAACAAAGACTAACCATTGCAACATTTCCTATGAAGGCTCCACCTGCGATAGCCAGAAACAGCAGGGAATAGAGAGTAGACTGTCGTGACTGCTCCACAGGGTCCACTATAGAAAACACCTGCAAATAGAATTTTTAAAAAATTCCATTTGATAACAGGAGAATCTTGTTGAAGGCAGACCTGTGCTGAATATGAACATACCTATTGTAAAAATGCCCCTGCCATTCTCAAGTGTGAGTCTCCAATCTTTACATCTTGCTTGCTATAGCATTGCTTTAATCTGAGGAGAGCCTCTTCACATTGAGTTTTTACAGACATAATACTTACACTTATTACACTAGCGAAGACAAAGCTGAAGACTGGTTGAATTGATCCTGCAATCATAGCCCCAAAGGAACCCAGAATGATGTAACCACACTCAGGGGAATTCAGTTTGATGATCCGACTCAGGGGCACTTCTGGGGGTGTGTCTTTTTTTGCCTCTTCTTCAGCCTCCTCTACCTTGTCTTCCTCCTGTTATTCAAAATAGATATATAAGCAAGACCAACTTTACTCCACAGTTGTGGACAGTGATGATAGCATTAACTGATTAGATATTGCTCTTAAGTAAAAGAAACATAGTCTGCCGTTGAAGATAGATTATGTGTCTGAACTTGGTAATAGCTTCAAATCATTACCAAACTTAAAATTAGATAGATGGTGATCTAGCAGCATTGATATTTTCTTGACCTTTCCACACAAAGCAAGCTACATTACTCTGATTGTTTACCTATGCTATATATATATTAGTAATCCCCTTGGTTTTAACAATAGAAGTAAAACTGGTTTTGCTTACAACATGCAATAAAATCAATCAATTAAGTTAATCCATGTGCTTTATTGATATAACTCTAACATCCATGTTATCAAAATGAGAAGACCAATGCAGTTCTCTCCATTCCACCTACATTGTCTCATTTTTCCTTGCCATGCAAATATAACTTGACTTAACAATTTGAACCCATTATTGCTCCATGTGTCCACTTGGAAATGTTCATGGAAAGCATAAAGTGAGCACTAGGGTCAGTTTGATTTCCATACTGCCAAATATCCATTTCCATACCTGACTCTTAAAACCGCTCTCTATAATCTGTTACACATGCAAGATCCCCAAACAGACTGAAAGACAGGCATTACAATCCGGAAAAGGATAGATCTAAAAGGTATGTGACTATAATTATCAGCAGTGTTATGAATGACTATGTTAATGGAGTGCTGCCACTGGAACTAAGAATTTATGCATCCCCTTCTGATATACCTCTAATACTTCAAGTGTAAGTCTCACTGTCATTGAAAATTGAGACATTGCACTTGTAGCTAGGCTACTAAACTACTTGGTTATATACTGCATATTCCTGAAAGGACAAATTGTCATTATTGTCTTAAAACTATTTGCTGGATATGTGATTCATCGGTACAAATTTTTAAAACACTCTTCTACCTTTCTGATTAAAGTGGAATGATTCACAGGTGTCTGACCTACAGGTCCTCTCTGCATCTGTTAGTCAGTATTATAATAATAATTATGAGCTTTACATTAGCTAACAAAAATGAATAAATAGATAAATAGATAAAACAAATGTTGTCTTTCTTTCTAATTTGAATCAGCTTGCACAACTCTTTTCAAATTGATTTATATATATATATATACATATGTAAGGTACCAACCTGCTTTGGGTGAATTGAGCTCTGCCTCCGAATTAAAGACTTTTTGCGGATTAACTTTTCTGGAACAGCTTGAAACAATATCATATTACATTGGTCAGCATGTGGATTAAACATAACATTGATGTATACCACTAGCTTTAATTATGCCTATATTTCATGAGTTTTCATTATTGCAACATTTTATTAATTCCTTAATATATTTATACCAAGAGTCCTATGATGTGTATCTGTTTATCTCAAATCTTAAAGTGATCACATATTCAGATGACCCTTTGATATCTTTATAAAGTGACCACACGAACATCAATTCAAAAAAGAAAATCAAGCAAAGCATTATCATATTTAGTGCACACATATGTACCCGTCTTCTTTGACATGAGGAACTGCTCAGAAAGGATGCCCTGTGAGTACAAACTGTTGATCTTTTTCTTCAGGTAATTAGGAAATATTATTAAAGAAATAATAAGAAATATTACAATTGATTAACAATGAGAAAACAAGTGGGCTTCCCCATAGAAAAACTACACGCAGCCAATAAGTAGGAATGACCCATGTTCCTTAGGATGGGATATCTTATCTGTGTCACTTACATGGATAACAAGTAGCAATACAAGTCAAAAACACAGCATCATATCACAACTGTCAGTCAGAGCATATGTATCTCCCCGAAAAAAATATCACCGTTGGGTATGTGCAATAAATGAAAACCACAAAACAGAGTTTGGATGTCTCATACCTCCTGCACATTAAGAAGGTCAATGGCAGAGGAATCATTAGAAATGTGAACTATTGCTTGGGTGATTGTTGTTTTCACAGTTATAATGATCAACAGGTAACCAAAATGTTTTAACTTTAGCACTTCAATCATATTTTCGATTTTATACCAGACAAAAGCACAGTGCTTTTTCTTTTGTTTCTTTTTAAAACCCCTTAGCTAATAGTCATCAATTTGTGAACATAAGGTGCTGGGGCAATATAGATCTCTCATCAGACGATAGATGTTATCAAATTGCTTAAAATGTTCACTGTACCTGGTAGGTTATCAGGGTCTTCTTCCTCGGATTTTTCCTCTTCCTCAACTTTGGCATTTGTCTGAAAGATAAAGTGTGTCAATAGCATTAGAATAACACATTTGAATTTAGATACATTTATCAATGTGAATGGTAATACTCTCCATATTACTGTACACCTGGAATTGATATATCTTCGGGATACATATGCAAGGACGGAATTATAAAGCTTCTAATATTTCCGCTATTTACTGTGTTAAACCAGGAATTGATCATAAAGTGTTTTTGCTGTTATTTAATAGTCTTTCAAGAGGCATTAGCACTACAACTTATGAAGAACTGAAGTAGAAGCATGGAGACACTTTTATGATTTATAGAAGACTTTGGTTTGAAGTATTATGTAAATCATCTTTTTTGCAATTTGGAGAGGTTGATTGATTGATTTCGCCAACCAGCCTTACATGAATGTAATATTACCAACATGTAAACTACACTGAATTAAGTATAAAGAGTCTCTTGAGTTCTTTTTTTCTTTTTCCATTGGGTTAACCACACAATGATAGACTTTAAACTACAAATAAAGATTTCAAAGTAGGGTACATTCGGCTTCCTCAAAATATAATTTGCTATTGTCAGGATGAACCATTTTTTCATGTACCAATATATATTATTACAAAGCACACCTTATCTCTATTTGCTTGATTAAATTACAAAGAAAGAGATAGGAGTAGAGCAATTGTGATA
This sequence comes from Acholoe squamosa, assembly GCA_949317995.1. Classification (NCBI taxonomy): domain Eukaryota; kingdom Metazoa; phylum Annelida; class Polychaeta; order Phyllodocida; family Polynoidae; genus Acholoe; species Acholoe squamosa. Next base: position 38,821,224 of record OX439049.1, read on the forward strand.
AAATGTGTTAAACTAAATATGTACTATCTAATACAGAAGAAGAGTAATATGCAATTCATAGATAGCACTGAGCAAGGTCACAGTTAAATTAATTGTGTTACCATTTCCTTGAATGGAGATGAAGTCTAATATCCAAAATGGTGTATTCATTTAAAATACAGTGTTTAGGCATAAATTAAAAAGAAGTGTCCCCAGTGATGAGGGTTAGTTTAGAGAACATTGTATCATAGACATAATTATACATTTCCTGTCTTTCTTCAAATTCTATTTTGCGGAGCAACTGTTATGGTCATGAGTTGTAATGATTTTGATATTTATTTTCTTAAAATGTAGAAAGGTGTTTATCATAACTTACATACCCATTTCACTTAGCTTTAGTCCTTTCATTCGTGTTCTTGAAGGTTTTTGTTGGAAGACTATGTATGTGTGTTAGGGGTGTATTGATTGATTTGAGAAATATTACACTATGTTAGTATAGTAAAAGGTCATTATGCATTGATCGACTTTCACTGAGGTTAGATATAAAGCAATCCATCAATATGCAAGCAGAGGTCAGTAGGTCACTATATCAATTTTGTGTCAAATAGGTCATACCTGGTTCATAACGAGGGTGTAATAAATGCCTTCTAGCTGCATCAGTTCATCATGAGTTCCTTTCTCAGCTATTGAACCATGGTCAAAACCAGCAATGACATCTGCCGTTTTAATGGTTGATAATCGATGGGCAATCACAATTGTCGTTCTCCCTTGCCGTGCCTGAAAGTTTAAGCAGACTATACATATGTAATCAGCAGCCAGATTCCTGTGTTAAGAGCAGTATTTTCCAAAGGTCATGAGAATAAGCATGTTGTGAGTTCTCAAATGAAGGATAGAATGAAGTTATGATACAGTAACAAGATCAGGTATATTGATTTTCCCCCGAGGATTACTAGGTATCTTACATCAAACATAATATTAAGCAGCTACATAAAGATGCGAGGGCATCAGATGAACCTGTGTGCTAGGCAAGACTAAGTAATTAATTAATGATCACTTTATAACACTTTATGAATAAGTTGTGATATAGAATTGACCTTGTCAAGAGCATTCTGTACAATGGCTTCACTGGTGGTGTCCAGGGCTGATGTGGCTTCATCCAAAAGTAGAATCTTAGGATCCCTGACCAATGCACGTGCTATGGCGATACGTTGTTTCTGACCTCCACTCAGCTGTGAACCCCGCTCTCCAACCAGGGTTTCATATTTCTGAATGATTATAAAAAGGTAGCCATTTTTTTAAGAGAGAAGGGGGATGCATGAGATAGTATTATTAGGACCACTGTAGGGTCGGTGAAGAATAATTCCATGGCTCAGAGAAAGAGACAGTTCATTGCTAGACCACACTGAGATCACGGGAGAAGGTTAAAACATTTAAAGTAATTCAAGGTAGGAAAATAGACATGTTTATGCTTGATTTGAAGTGATATTCAGGAAGAAAAGTAAGATAGAAGATGAGTGGGCAGACAGAAAGAGTGATTCAAAATACCTCATAGGCCCTTGTGAGACCCTTAACTATCACAAAGTTTCTATCCCACCCATTTGGGTCAAATCGGTTGGGCTGGGACAGCGTACTTGCTGACATCTTTATTTTAAAAGATAGGTTCTCAGGAATAGGAGTATCCCCCTTTCACATGCCCTCTACACATGTACATACCAAACATGAATTAAACAATACTTACATCAGGAAGTTTCATGATGAAGTCATGAGCATTGGCATTTTTTGCAGCTACCTCTATTTGAGATTGTGTGATATCATCATTTCCATACTTGATGTTCTCAGCAATAGTTGTAGAAAACAGCACAGGCTCCTGACTGACCACTCCGATACTTTTACGGAGCCATTCCAGATTCATATCACGGACATCATTCCCATCAACCATCACCTGTATTTGTAATGAGAATTTATTCAGGTTTAGAATTATCTTAATAACTACATCCTGAATTTATTGATAACTTTGTAATTAAGGAGGATAGAAGCCAGCTACTATGATTGCTTTTGAAATGACAGACACCTTGATATGATTAATTCGAAATATTATGTTTAAAGATTCAGTGTTTAAAGACCAGTGTTAACTTATGGTTTACTTGGTGTGGATTTTGGGTACAGGGATGTTGAGGATGATCATGAATAAAGAAGTCTTACAAATACGATAACTTACAGTGCCCTTTATAGGGTCATAGAAACGCTGAAGAAGCTGTATTGTAGTAGACTTGCCACAGCCACTGGCACCAACCAACGCCACTGTTTGTCCCCTATTGATCGTCAGGTCTAGTCCATTAAGAATCTGGGAAAGGTGAGACAAGTCAACAATAGAGAGCAGTATAGGAAAATTGAGTTATCTAACTTCATCAGCAGAATGTATGGGTATTAGAATCAGCTATTTCAAGAATCACCAGCCTTTGTATGATTTACCTAGTCTGCTAGAACCTATACAAATATTTGTGAGATATGGTGAGGTGTGTTTGCTTCAGAAGGACCATCTCAAGACAACATTTTAGTCACCCATATCACACATTTAAAAAGACTGCCGGTAATAGAATCAGGGTCAAGGTCCACTTCAAACATGGGTGGTATCTACATTGCATGATCATTAACCATTTTGACATGCATTATACAATTCTCTCTACCAAGTGAGATTGTCCATTGCTGGGATATAGAGAAGTGAATCTCTATACATAACATTAGGTATTCATTTATCCGGATGTAAAGATTGATGGAATTCAATTGACTCTAATTATGTAACCTAAAAATGTCAGTTTTCTATTAACATTTTTCATGATATAAGAGGACTTGCAACACAGGGATTGACTCATAAAGCACCAATACCGGCACCGACTTATTTGGTATAACATAAAGATTTGTACTCACTTGGATATCAGGTCTTGAGGGATATTGGAAGGACACACCTTTAAACTCTATATTGCCAGTCAAGGATGCTGGCTCCTTGCCCTTTTTGCTAAAACTGTCAATAGAAGGCTCCTGTAATGATAGTAGAAAAAAACAGATAATCAACAATTGTTATGTAGAGGTTATATCCCAAGGATAAATCTGTAAGCTATATAAATGAGAGTATGGCTATACCAGAGGATCTAGGTAGTACATGTATACACTGTCAAAATAAATCACCTCATTTCACATTATACCCATACCATAATTCCAGATTAAGCTTGTAAAAGTGTGGTTAGTACATGTTCATGTAAGCTATACATATAGAACTCTTTTAGAGATTGAAGCCAAAACTACCTGGTCTACAATGGCTCTGGTCTGTAATGACATGGATGATCTGTAATGGCATAGGCAGGTGCTTTACCTGGCTGTCAATGGCATAGAATTGGTGGCTTTATCTGGTCTATGATTACAATAGTGTGGTTTTACCTGGTCTATGATGGTATAGATAGTGGCTGCTGCTCCTCTAGCTGTTGCTAAGTACTGGATACTAGGGGCAGCATTACCAAGGTTGGAAGAGGCAATCATCACACAGAAAAACACCTGAAACACAACAGATTATCTTCTTCTTAACCAGGTATTGATGGTAGGATTTGCACTATCTAGCCCCTTAAGGGCTGCTAATGCATGGCCATTGGTTGTCATGACCTTACCTAACTAAGAGTCTAACTATGTCTGTCTATTGGAGGCATCAAAATCACTTTGAAACCAACTCTCAATCAACAAGTTGTAAGTTGCTACTGTGAAACTTGGACTTTTTTAAGTCAAAGTTGAAGAAAGGTTGCCATGGTCATCCCAGTTTTTGCAAGGGAGTATGTTTTAGTTCTTGTTGTTGTATAAAAATTATAAATAAGAATACTAATTTCCAGAAGACAACTTCTTCATTGGTACTTACAATGAGCATTTTGCCAACAGTGTAGGCTGGGTCCTCCCTTACTAGTATGGAACCATACCAGAAGGCAAGTGCATAGCTAGAGAAGAAGATGAGATAGGTGGTGCCAACTGTAAGACCATTTATACCTCCTTTTAAAACACCCCGCTTCCGAGCATTCTCAAGATTAGTGTTGTACCTGAAATAGATATAATATAAAAAGTTGGATATGTCTACATTTGCATCTAAATAAACCTTCAGGGCTTGTAAGTGTCTAGTGTCATGAACAATTAATATCAATAGTTTGTTCAACATGCCTTAACATTGTGATTGAGTGTGCAGAGAAACACACATTTTGCCTACACAAGGGTAACACATACAAAACAAGTCAATTAGAAAGGAATGCTTAGTGTACCCAAACCAAGCTGCCTCAAGCTAGAAAAAGAGGACCCTTACTTTTTATTTCCTCTACCTTGTGTTAGAGTTATCACTAGCAATTTGTAAGTCATTTCTCTGTTATTTTGATGCCTAAGTATAAAAGGAAATTAAGAAGGATGGAAAGAATTCTTTCATACCCACCCCAGAGGCTTTTGGACCATGTAACCTGCAACACAAGGCCCAACAAGTGCTGGGTTCAAGTACTTACCTGGCACATTCCTTTTCCTGACCACCAAAAGCTGTGACTGTCCTAATTGACACAAGGACCTCTTCAGCCACTGCCCCAGCCTTGGCATATGCAGACAGTTCTTGTGTGGTTAAAGTAGACATAACCTGAAAGAAATGATTAATGAAATCTCTGTAATGCCTCAGGACATTACAAAACCCTGACAATTATGTATGACAAAGGCTGAATACTTTATTACAGAACTAAGATGCATTATTGAAACATTGTACCTAACAGGTAAAAGATACATTGCTCAAGGTACCATGGCTGCAACCAAGCACTACAACTATCAAAACCTATGCTTTCCCAATGGGATTTTGGTATGAATTGAGGGGTGCAAATGTAAAGCATTTAGAAATTATCTCCTGGTGAATTTAGCATGCAACATGATCCCCAAACCCAATATAGAAATAAAAAAGTTTGAAGGCTCATTGTAGATTCCAGTTTTAACAGATTGATTTACATACCTTGGACATTAAGAAGGAGGCTATGATGAGTAATGGTGAGACAGAGAGAACAACAAGTGTCAGCTTCCAGCCATAAACTAAGGCAACAATGAAACCGGCTAGTGCTGCACACATATACTGTAAGAAGTTACCAAGCTTCTCACCTATCCCCTGTTCAATTTTATTGATATCACTGCAAAAAAGGGAGATTTATTTTAAAGTATAATAATGCTAATGTGGATCATTGAATGATCACTCAAGAGCGTTTCGTATGTCCAACTTTGCCCTACTTGATTAGATATTTTGATTCCTCTCCGAATTCAAAATATTTCAGTGAGAGTTGATTTTATAACTATCTATTTCTAAATAGTCACTAGTTAAACAGATTCAGATTTCCATAACAGAGACACAGATGATTAATTACAAAACAAAGGCCGATATCTTTTTTTAATCAATTATTGTACTAAGGATTTTGGGGCTTTTTGAACTGTGAAATGAATGGTACTAAATTCATCAAACAATGTACTTGATTAATGTTTTTGAAAAGCAAGGGAAGTTTTTGTCACTGCAAACCCTGCAGGGAGTGTGTTTTTTCCCCATGCATCCAATTGAATTTGAAATGGCCCAACGAGCAATAGGGCAATGAAGGTTATCCACTTAGCCATGCATTGAAACAACTGTTTTACAGTTTAGCTGCTCAAATGCCAGTGGAAGGACTTACTCAGACAGGCGGGAGTTGAGTTCGCCAACTTCATGAGTGTCAAACCATCCAATCTCTTGCCGCAAAATGGAGTAGAAGAGTTTGACTTGTATGCAGTATGCCTGCCGGGCAGATGAAACTTGGAACCCAAGTAGCTCCACGAAGGATACAAACATGGTACAAACACCAATGACTGTGGGATACAAAAAGTTAGGTTAAAGTTGATGTAATGAGACACAGTCTAAATTATGATCAAAATGAATCACCCACATAGCCTGATTCACCAGTTTGCATAAGAAGCCCACACCACCAATGATCTAGCCGCTTTCTATCATAAACAGAATCAAATGCCTTTTTTACATTCAAGAAATTGGTGACTTTGAATTTATTGGTGACTTTGAATTTCCCGTTTTCCAAATATGATATTTATTACTGAAAGACCACTTTGGCCAACACCAAATTTCTTGGTGAAAGGGCTTTTAGGCATTGTTTGGTACAGACCTGCAATAAAGACATGGTGAATTGACTGAAACCTTTATATAAGATAACTCAAGGAATATAAAGCCATAGCATGATGCATGACCGCACTATTGGCTAGCAACACACCAGAGCTGTATATATTTATATCAATCCATATGCATGATGCATGATTGTAGCAATGGCTAGCAACACACCAGGGCTGTATTTATATCAACTCATAGTGTCAGCATGCATGATTGCAGCATTGGCTAAGATAACTGTAATGCCCCTTGATGTATGATAAAATATGTACAATAATATCTATAACTTTTACATAGTTGATTTAACTTTTGTAAAAGATCTTAACTTGATATGATACTCTTCATTTGATTAATATACAAAAACAAGTCATATACTTACTTACGAAGTACACAATTTGTGTGTTTAGTGTTGATTGAAATGAACTAGAAGACCCGAGGTAAAGATTACTGCACATGGGTCCTACATTCTTACTGTTGCAAATTGTCCTGAAATCATGAAAGAAATGAACAACATTTATGTTACAAAACTGACAAGTCATTAAGCCTCAAAAGGGGGAAAAGGCTTGTTGCAAGCATTGGACCTGTTCAACTTGGTTTGATATTTGCGTTTAGGAGTCGTCTAAATCAAGAGTCCACTATCATGCATGTGTACCAACTGGAAGTTGAAATAAAAACCACTGTCGCTAATGCATTAAAGAACCATGCTCATTTTTTTCCAGCATGATGCATTAATGCAGCCCTGCATGGTGAGTAGACTTGCATTTAAGTATCATGATGACTTCGGTTCATTGAGGTATTCAAGCTCTTACATTTCTCTCCAGGCATACAAAAACTGGTAAATAGTACTTACTCTAACAAAGTGGTATTAGAGAGGATGTCCTGTTGTGTTACGTTGTATGTAGCTGTAATATTGTTGCCATACACTGCCCAGAAATTGTCAAATTGGTCATTGCCAAGGAAGGTATCCATCATACTTCCAAAGACAATGATCATGAGGGGCATGGCAGAGCCATGTATACAGGACATGATCATGCCTAGTGTTAGCATAACGCGGTCTACCCCATCAGCAAATCTAAACTGAAATCCCAGAGGAGAGAAAAGCTTCATTAAATATGATTTTAAGAAAATTTTTGCCCCCACATTGCCATTGTAGATGTATCACGTTGTTTCTTTTTTCTAGGCGGCAAAAGATTATACATGTATTGAGCTGTAGGAGTATAGTTTGCTTCATGACTACAGGGTAGATCGTGGGCAGATAATTTAAGGGAATTGATTTACATAAAATATCACACTTCCCAGTATCCAATGTAAAAAAAACCTTGTTTTTGACTGCTATAGAGCCTAAAGAAAGGTGTTATTATAGACTATTCTGATACACTTACCAGTTCAAAGGTTCCCACCATTGGTGGCTTCTCCTCTTTCTTATCCTCATTTTTTTCATCTTCCTTCTGGTCAGCATCCTTGTTGACAGCCCCATTCTGCTTATCTCCATCCACTGTTGTCAGTCCATTCTTATCTTTCACAGCCACCCAGTGGCTATCATCGATAACACCATTGGATTTACTTGGTGCAGTGGTCTCAGGGGCAGGAGAGACACTATACCTTTCCTTCCCCATGACTGGAATCATCAAAGATATGAACGTTAGAAGGAATTCCATGTAAGGGATCAAGCAATATTTTTTGCACACCATCTTTTAAAACTTGTGTGACATATCTTGACAAGTTACAGCGAATACAAAACCAAGCCATTAAAATATGTATGAGAGTAAATATCCTTACAAATACAGAACAAATACATTGTGATGCTGGTATCAATTTCTTGAAAGAAAAAGTCATGTTTTTTATTGAAGGTTATGAGAGAAGTAAAAATCCTAGTAACATCAGGAAAACTATGTTCAACTTGAGATATAACAAAGGGATTTTGCTGAAAAATTTATACCTAAATGTGAAATGTATAAGCGAAGTGTTCACTATAATACATTAGTTAGCTGGAGCTTGCTAGAATTTAAAAAGAGAAATATTGAGGACTTAAACTCTTCTATATTTCTACTAAAAAGAGATGTTACCTACAAAAAAGGATGTTACATAAAAGTGGTGTAAGGAGGACCCATGTAGATATCGTCACATTTGTGATGTGTGTGGCATGTCTAACCATGGCAAGGATAGGTGCCAGAAGAATAAGAAGGACTATGATTTTGTACTTAGGCAGGGTCCTATGTTAAAGTCTGATAAGTTGGTGCCTGATTTTAATATAGTACATACGATAGATCCTCCTGAGCCTCCCATTTCTATCATTTTGGGTGATAATAATAATAATAATAATAATAATAATAATAATAATAATAATAATAATAATAATAATAATAATAATAATGGTATGAGTCTTTTAAGGATAACAAGAATCTTTTTATAACACATAGTGGCCCAGTACAGGGCGAGTTTGATCCATTATTTACAGTGGAGTGTTTGAATAGACCCAGCATCAGGGTCTATGACAGTTGTGTAAATGGTATCTGTAAGTGTGAGTATTTTATTTATGGTCGAAAAGCTCAAATCTTACCTTGCAGGTTAGCAAGTTTCCTGAGGCAGTCAAATATTATTAATATTAATCAGATGGAGTCCGATTTTTTAAGGTGTGGTTTTACCGAGGGGTTCAAAATAGTTGACCCTGGTTGTGATACCGGTCATGACTGTAAAAATTATAAATCTATTGTAGAAGGTAGAGTCTATAACGAGATTTGTGATATTATCAGGGACGAATTAGTCCAGGGCTTGATATCTAAAACTGCTTATAAGCCTAAGTGTATTCACTTGTTAGGTGGTGTAGAGAAGTCTAATGGTAAATTGAGGCCCATCACGGATTGTAGCATGCCAGCAGATATTTCCATTAATAACTACATGGATATTACTTCTAAAAGTTTCTCTTATAACTCTATCAATATGGTAACATGTCAGTTGGATCAGAATGACTATATGTGCGTTGTAGATTTAAAATCTGCTTATAGAAGTATAAATGTGTATGGTCCACATGTAGGTTACCAAGGCTTCAGATGGGACTTTGGTAGTGGAGAAGAATTTTTTTAGACCAATCGCTTGACTTTTGGGTTGAAGTGTGCCCCGTATATATTTAATAGAATATCTGATTTTTTTACTGTTGTAAGGATTACTTTTATGGTACTTGGAATGATACAGATCCAATGCTAGAAATTTGTGGCCATTTTACTCCAGCTCCTAAGCTAGATAATCTCAGGATTCACCACAGGAGTATTAATGTATATGAACTCTATCCTGTCATGGTTGGTCTGAAGCACTGGTTAGAGAAGTTTAGTAACACGAGAGTTCACTGTATCACGGATAACATGCAAGTCTTGGCTATGTTAAATACTGCTAGATCCAAGAACAAGTTGTGCATGGGATGGTTAAGTGAAATTTTCTGGTTATGTTTCATTCATAATATCGTAATTGATTCTATGTATATTAGATCAGAGGACAATATTTTAGCTGACCTTTTGTCTATGTTAAATTATATTTAAAGGTGTCCCAAAAAAATGCAAGAAAGTTTTGAGTGAATATAACATGTGTTGTTATGATTGCAGACCTCAAGAAGTTGGAGAGGAGAAGGAGAAAATTCTTGTAAAGGGGTGTAGCTGAGGCTACTCGTAAGACTCGGAGACAACAGTTTAGTAGGTACAAAAAAAAAATTGTAAAAAATTTAAATCTACCCCTCTTCCTTGTTCTCCCTCTCAAGCTTCTTTATATTGTGTGTACCTGTCTGACTTTATGAAACCTATTTCAGTCAGGAATTATTTGTCTGCTGTGTGGTATTGCTAGAAATTAAAATGTTATAGCAGTGGATTATAGCAGTGATTTTGTGGTAAAAAAGACCCTTGATGGCATTGAAAGGATGTGAAAGGGGTCTGGTAGTACAACCTACCCTCTTAGTCCTAGTGACATGGTTCAAATTAAATCTAGACTTAATTTGGAATCTAGAGAAGATGTGGTATTTTGGTCAGCCATATTGTTATGTTACCGAGGTGTATTCCAGATAGGTCATGTAGTACATTCACCTCATAATTTTTTAAAGGAGAACATTAAGCTTTCTTCTAATTGTATAGAGATCAGAGTTATTTTGACAAAAACTGACCAGTTTGGCAAGGGCTCCTACGTTGTGTATCTTAAAAGAGATGATAGGTCTGACTTATGCCCAGCTAGATATATTAAAAAATGTGTAAAAGCTTGTAAGTACAAGAGGTTTCTTTTCTCCATCCACTCAAGACCATTGCAATATAACTATGTAAATACTAGGTTAAAAGCTATTGCTTTTAAGCGTGGTTTGTCCAATGGAGTTTTGACTCACTCTCTTAGGCATGGTGGTGCAACTCTGTTAAAAAATGCTGGTCTGAGTGCTCAGGATATTATGAGGCAAGCCAATTGGAAGTCTAATGTTAATTATAAATACTTACATGAGTCTAAGGACAGCTTGCTGGCTTTAGATGTAATGATTTAATGTGGAATGTTTTACATTGTGTTTGCCAGTTGTTGGCATGTATAGGATTGATATTGACAAAGTCAATTCTCACCAAACCAATGTCTTCTCATTTATTCCATTATCTTCGTTATATTATTATAATATCTTATTAATTATTACTGGTACACTCGTTTCAACACATTAACTTATGGGACTATATATACTCCCAGGTATATATATATATATATATATATATATATATATATATATATATTAATGAGTGATACGTTGGTACTACTTTTCACCAGGGCACATGATTTTCTGTGACGTCACACATAGCATTTCCTCCAGTATATAAGCTCCAGCAGTTGAACTAACGGTCAATTGGCTTCATATGCTCGGACAGCACACACCACGCTGGGTGGTGCTGGAAATTTTAAACTTTAATTATTATTGTATTATATTGTGATTATATGTATTTATATTGTTATATTGTATTGTGAATTTATTGTATTATTTAATAAAGGCATGTATAGGATTGATATTGACAAAGTCAATTCTCACCAAACCCAATGTCTTCTCATTTATTCCATTAGCTTCGTTATATTATTATAATATCTTATTAATTATTACCAGTACACTTGTTTCAACACATTAACTTATATGAATATATACACCTGCAATGTAGGGGGGAGAGTTCTGACTTTGTGATGACTATCACCCCACTATCAATCCCCTAAATCCAGGGGAAATAACCACTCCCGGATGCCTAAAGTAATTCTAATCCCCCCTCCCCTTATTTTAGTGTATTTGAAGCAACTTGACCATAATCTCAGGTAACTTGTAGGCACCATCCCATCCTGCAGTTTTGTGGAGTAGCCCCCCCCCCAGACCTTAATTCCTTTTGAGACATAACTAGTGATGTTAAATAATTTATGGGACTGATATTGTTTGCATAAACTATCTGGCAGTTACGGCCTACTAATTTTGAGGTGCAGACAGTTACATGTACCGTCCCCTACATTTTGGTCTCACTGCCTCTGCTTCAAGAGCCAGTTTGGCAGTGGATAGCCTATTCCAACCTCACCCCCCCCCCCTGAACCCCGGGGATACACCTTAGTGCAAGTAAATGGGAATGACTCCACCTTTACCGACTGCTCTGACATGAAGGTATAGACATTTCGGCATGCTGGAATTGCTCAAAACTAGTGTTTCTTCACTTTCTTCAAACCACCAACCAAACATTACAGCTTGCTCACTTGGCAAAAAATGTTTTCTCAACATTTGCAATCGTTTTTATTTTGTTTAGGTAAAAAAAAAAACGTTTTTGAAAAAAGTTTTTAAATGTTTTTTTCAACTCATTTTCAACCTAGTAAAAACGTTTGATTTTTCAACCAATTATTTCAACCATGTAAAAACTTTTGCTTTTTCAACCAATTTTCAACCAAATAAAAACGTTTTTATATACATTTCCTTTATGTTAGAAAAGTTGTTTTTTTTTACCTAAAATTTTATAAGAATGTTGATAAAGACGTTTTTTGGGTACATGTTTTGACGTTTTTGTTTTTTGGCAAACTTAGGAACCAAATAAAAAAAGTTTTTTAACGTTAAGAAAATGGTTTTCTGCCAAGTGGGTGGAGACTCAGTTCTGGTCCGTGCCTCGAGACTAGAAGACTAGCAAATCTAGTAGTAAACCTAGTAGTAAAACCGTTTTTGAATAACATCAAAAACGTTTTGTTTTGAGTATCTATTTTGATTTTTAGGTTTGGAACAAGCATTAGTATAATCCATAGTCCTGATAAGAATTTCTTTTGCCTAGAAAAAAACAACAACTAGTATTCAGCCAAGTGACATTACATCATTGATGTGTGCTATTGGTTGGTAACCTGGTACGTCTATGGAGGGCAAAAGGTAGGACCAGTATAGAGGGATTTTCCGCTTTCTCTATACTCTCATTTAATCAACCTTTGAGAGACCAGCGAGCAGCTTATGCTTAATTAATCCTTCAAAGGCCGCTAATGATGCATGAATGTAGCCCTGGTGAGTACCTTGACAGGGCTACATTCATGCATCATGCTGATCCTATGGGGTTGATACATGTCAAATGAAATGCTGGCAAGCAGTCTCACTAGCATGTCATTGGTGCATCATGATGACCAATGGGCACGATGCACTCCTGCATCTGCGGGCCTGAAAGGGTAAAAACATTTTACACAAACTGCTAATGCCCTTTTAACAAACGCAAGTTCACAATTAAAAATTCACGCATATTAGCTTGTGATTGGTTGTCCTGAACAGACCATGTCCAATGTATCCTGTTATTTTTGAATGCGATATAATTGATGCTCATAACCTTATGAACTCTAAATTAGACTGATATTCCGCTTCCTCTTAATTATTTCTACTATCTGTATGTGCATCTTCGTTCTGTCTCTGTCTGACTCCCTGTCTGTCTCTGTCTGTTTTCCTGTCTGTCTTATTGTCTGTCTGCTGTCTCTGTCTGTCTCTGTCTGTCTCTGTCTCTGTCTCTCTCTTTCTCTCTCTCTCTCTCTCTCTCTCTCTCTCTCTCTCTGAATCTCTTACGAGACTTCTGATATTAAAATCATCTTGATCTGATTAAAATTGAAACCATGGTGGTCTGTTGAACATATTTACATGCTTAAGAGCGCACCTATTTTAATCACTGTATCAGTTAAAACAGGTCTTTTCCCACCTTGATTGTGAAACACAGACTCACGTGTCCTTCATAGTAATATATGAAGGCATACATGTTACATTTACCTCTAAGTATAGATGGTAAAAGTCAAGTTTCTTCTAAATGTATACAATATGCTTGGCCAGCCTGTGCCTTCGTAAATACACTGGTCGATAAATCCATACTACTGTCTTTGAACTTGATTTGGTCATCTGGTTTTGTATGACATTCCCATCTGCAGTATTCATTTTATAGATTTATATAAACTAGAGCTTAATTTAAATCAGGTTAGACAGTGTTTGACCAGCCCTTAGTTACACAACATAAGCCTAAGGTGCTGACCACTGCCAATGGTCACTCACTCACTCACCTCTACTATACTTAATACTCTTAAGACGCTAAATAAGCTTGGTCCCACATTTTGACCCCTAGGTTAGTGTGTACCCCTATGGCTATTGTAAACCCATGCTATTTAAGGTCTGATGGTCTCAGTCTCCCAAATTAGCACTGTCATAGCCGACCTGACACAAAGGGGGCGTTTCAGCTTTCTATGTTGTTGTCTGGTTTGCCTTTAGGTAGGAGTGGCATTGACATTCAATTTATGTCAATGATGAATATCCTCATTTGGGTCTTGATATTTCGATTATTCACAACATGACTGAAAAGACCTTGATTCAAGCTTTTTAACAGTCAAAAAATTTTCCCGATACTCCAAATACTAGGAAAACTAGAGCTGTTTATAAATTCTCTTCTTTTTCAAATCTTTTATTTCTAATTGTCTGAATAATTACTTCATGTGGCTCAGGTGATTTGACAGTGCACTTTTGATCATAACTTTAGTTCTAATAGGAATATTTACAAAGTTCTTTCAGATTCAGAAAGCCTAAAGTCCAGGTATTAAGGGGACCAACTATTATATCGATATAATGGTTCTATCGATGCGATAATAGCGATTTTGTAAATCACGATGTATGAATTTGGTAGGTATCAATGACTCTCCTACCTTTAGGTATCAATAAGGTGTAAAATGAATCATAGCGTCGTTACTCATCTGAATAGAAATTCGATCGTGACAAGATTAAGCCCTACAGTCAAGCAAAAATAGGGTTCTTTCGTTGACCACTTGAATGCTCACCTGAGCCACACACTTGGGGAGGGTACCGACTCAGAAACTCTGCCTCCTATTTTGGCTAGTTGACAGTCCATCTTCTATGCAGCATTTATAGCTTTCCCAGTCCTCTACCCCCTTCCCCCATTTTTAAGAAGTCAGATAACAGCCCTCCATTAGGGACCTTTGTCCATTTGAAGATATTGGTCTTTGACAATAATCATAATATTCAGCATGTGCCCCAGCCCTAGAATGAATATATCACATAATGCAGGATTTTGAACTAGAGCCTAATTTAAATTAGGTTAGACAGTGTTTGACCAGCCCTTAGTTACACAACATAAGCCTAAGGCGCTGACCACTACTAATGGTCACTCTATCACTTACCTGTACTATACTCCGGAGGTGCTGTAGGTTCTCCTCTCACGGGTTCCTCCAGGTCCACTACTGACCCTCCTTCTTCTTCCAGTGCCTTCTGACTCTGCGAACTCATTATTCATTAAGCAAATATACTCCCAGACTGGCTCCAATGTATAGAGAAGGGGTATATGTCCTAAGTGCCACAGCAGTAGTGGTGTATGCTTAATATTGACTAGTTACCTCATCCCTGTGTCCACACATGGGTGTGGTGTTGGTATATATACCTCCAACCACCAGTATGTAGGCCTCTCTATGGCCTTGTTGCCGCCTGCATGTGTTCTCACTGCTTTACTCCTAGCAAAATGCTGGTGCATTGTGGTGTCCACTGGAAAGGCTCTGGTAACAGCAATTTCTGGAACACAAGGCTAACTGGTCAATAACTCCCTTACCTCTAAAGTATATGATTATACGCAGTGCTGTTGCGAGCTGTTTTGACAGTCTTGCAAGAGTTTTTTTTACATTCAATTTTATCTTACTTTTCTTCCTTTTTTTCCTGTTCCTGGTCAAAACTTGTGTTAAGGGCATGTAATAGAGAAAGGTATATGCTGTTAAATTCAAAGGGGATCCGAAAATAAAAGACGAAGAAAAATTACCTTTTAATATGGGCTGAAACTTTGACTCAAAACATTATGAAGCTAAACCACATTAAGGTTGGTTGCTACTTGTTGAAAATAAAACCACTCTGCATTTCTCTGAGCAAATAGGTCATACTTGTCAGAATAACAGATGTTTTATAGGCGTGTTCCCAGCTTAGTTTTGAATACCCATAAATGAATTTTACATCACTTTGAAATTTTGGCATATTTACATGTAGAAATATATGTCAAAATCATTTTCATAAGAAGGTTATTTATGTAAGTTATTTTCTTGAAAAGAAAAAAGGTATAAAAAATCTGCTTACTTTCAATACTGTTTTCAGGCAAACGTGCCATAATATCATGCCACATTGGTCCCACTCTTTCCTGGGACATAAAACATAACCCAGTTTCTTTTTAATTTTCTCGCATGAATAGGCCATTGTGTGAAAGGTTTCAAATTTCTATGATCAATAGTTGATATTAAATAAAATCAAGAAAGTTTTCATATATTTTTCGCCTTTTAGAGAAGAAAAAATGAAATACTTTTATTTCTCACAATTCTAATTTCAAAAAGTAGCCGTGGACCCACTCCTTCCATTTCTCTTTTTCAATCGATTCTGAAGGCCTATGATGCAAGGAACTGCAAAACAAATCTTGTTTACTTTCATTTAGGAGTAGCGACCAGGCTTAAGAATTTACCACTTCTTTAGTTGCCTTCCTATGCCAAGAGCAGCTAGCATTATTCAATCAGTTGCCAGTGGTACAGAATGTGTGCAGACTGCGCACAAACTACTGAGTCATTGCAGCCTGGCAAAGCCTTAGGCGTTACGTCATTTGCTGTGTTTGCAGCATTGCTGTTAAGGCCAGGGCCCACAGAACTCCAATGGTGGGATTGGCAAATATAAATATTTAAGGTTGGCACAATCAGCAAAGATATAAGTAGAGAGCCCTGTAAATGTATAGAATACTGCCCCTGCAAAAAAAAGTGATGATATACGCATAGCCTACTATAGATCAATGTATTGTCTCTGTGAAGCAGTCCAATGTTTTTACCTGTGTAAACAGCTTACAGGTGCAAGGTGGAGAAGGTGGGGAGGCTATTAGTTTATATATATATATATATATATATATATATATATATATATATATATATATATATATGAGTAAAATCTTTCGACACTTATGTCACACTGCTGTGTAAAATTCTTAATATCATATTGGCTGTTTTAGCAATCATCGATGGATAGCAGACACTTAGATCTAAAAGTGTTTTTTTTATTAGTCCATTTTGATGATTTTAAGTGGGTTTAAGCCCTAAATATCATGAAAATCTGAGCCAAATAAGCATTCTCAGAGATATGGGTTGCCATGGTAACCAAAATAATATTCCAACTAGAATATTTTTTAATGTCAATTGATAGAATGATTCATGTAGATTCATACGCAGAAAACAGCATTGAGATACCATTTCTAGATCAAAAGTTATGCCCAAATGTATTGAAAGGGTTGGCCATTTATCAATTGGTTATTTAAATCATTATGCTATTTAGATGCCTGATTTGATTAAAACAAGGAATAATAGAGCTTATTGGCTGTATTGGTATAGTTATGTCATTCCATTTTCATGATGCAATATCTCAGAGACCAGAGGGGTTATCTGCAAGTATTATACCTCATTTTAAAGCCAATGACTTCAATTTTAAATATCACAATTTACCCCGGAGGACCCTTTCCCCTCACCTGTCCATATATTGTTGCTGTGCATGCCTGAACCAGTTTCCATCAGTTTCTGTGTCAGTGTGAGGTCAGAGGCCGACCTGCTTTCTAAACCAATCAGAATCCAGAACCCACTGGGTGGAAATTCCAAACAGTGTGAACACCAGGACTGCTACTACTACATGTACATGTACATCTTGAAGGTTTCACAACAACACACCTTTGACCTACCATGGATAATGCTATTACGTTTGGACTACATGTAAATGGATATGAAGCAGCCAGGTCACACCAACTGGAAGCTATTAAGGGATATTTAAGTGGCAGTGATGTTTTTCTGTGTGTTCCTACAGGGAGTGGTAAATCTCTAGTTTTTGAAGTAGCACCTTTTGCATTTCATGCAATGGAGGGTGGATCTCCATAGGATGACCCCATACATGTAAGAAAGAGTGTGTTGGTCATTTCCCCACTGGTTGCTCTAATGAGATCCCAAAGTACACAACTTAGGGCCAAAGGAGTAAAGCTGTTTATGTACATGATGATCCATACTCCACAACACAGCCTACTGGCACTGACTGTGTCACTACACCTACCAGTGGGACTGACAGACTGAAAGTTGCCCATGTTATTTTCTCCAGAATATGTCTTGGGAGAATACCAAGAAACATTAGCCAAGCTGAAGATTCAGGCTAATTTTGGTTTATAAAAAGCCTGTGCGCTACTATAGATCAAAGAGGGGCATCGAAATTTTCCGCTCCTCTGACATGGGGGAAGGCGTAAAAACTCACCATGGTTAGCATGTGTAGAAGCTCACCATATTTCAGCAAGTAATGCAAGAAACTACCGTAAATTCTCTCATATTTATAAGCCGTGGCTTATACAAGAAGCAGATACCTTTTACAGCTTATAGGAGGCGTAAAGACTCACCACTCCCATGTTGATAAATAATAACCACTCCCTAGGTTCTCTAGACATACTGTAATTTCTCTCATATAAGCCGCACACTTGTATAAGCCGCACCCCCAACTTTGGAGAAGTTATAAGACACACCCAAGGTTGAAATTTTATACTGTTGTATAAGGTTAAATACCACCATATAAGCCACACCTGATATTATAAGCTACATTCTAATTTGAATTCTAGTACTGGCCACGGCTTATACGAGAGAATTTACGGTATCATTTTCGGCCACTAATAAGGGGTCAAAATACAGACAAATAACATAGCTTATGTACAAAATAGTATAGTTTCAGAATCTGCTGTTAGAATCAACCTCTGGTGCCTAGAATAAAAAGGTAGAGCCGTGGTATTTACTAGAATCCAAAGTGAAGATATAGTTTATAGAATGCATCGAAAGTTAAGGCAGGGATATTATGTGGGCCACACACCACCTAACTCACACATTTGAATGCTAAATAGTGCATTTAAATGCTTAAATATGTGCCCATCACCGGGGCCCATTATCCCATACAGCATCATGAAGTAGCCCTACCAAAATTACTGTGCCCCCCCCCCCTCATATCAAGATATGAAGTGTTATATATCGTTGGAAAGCTAGAATTTCCAGCAATATTGTCATTTACATTCCACAAAGATCTTTCGAGAATTGAAATTCTGAAATATTATTTTGTAATATTGATGAATATTTTTTTCCAAAATCAAAATGCTTCTTGGCTGAAAAAAACGCAAAGGATTCTCATATCATCCATCTAGGAACACCTCTTTAAATGCACTCATCAAAAGTAAATGAAAAATCGACGTAAGGAGTTTTTTTCTTCTTTTTTCAAGACTGTGATTTCTTGTTTATCTGTAGGATTTCCTTCACTTTTGGTCCAAAAAATTATTAAAATGTTGACCCTCAATATTTCCCCAGATCCAAATAGAAAACTTTTAAACCCTTTAAGGGCTGCTGATGCATTAATGCATCATGCGAGTAACTCGCCAGGGCTACATTTAAGCATATTGACAACCGTATGGGGTTGATAGACAACCTCAGCATGATGCACCAATGAAGTGCTGGTTGGCAAGCAGTCTCACCAGTGTTTGATAGGTACCGTAAATCCCCGGTCATAAGCCAGATTTTTTTTTCTTATTTTTGACCAAAATCGGCTTCTAAATTTCTCCCAAAGTCTCCCCCCGGCTTATGACTGAGGTCTTTTTTTACTATAGATTATAGTGAAAACAGGGAAAATTTGGCCCCAAAATCGGCTTATAGTATTTCCTCAAAGTCTACCCCCGGCTTATGACTGAGGTCGGCTTATGAGCGGGGTTTTACGGTACATCATAGAAACCAATCTGCATGGGCATGATGCATTAACCCTTATATAAGCCTCACCTTGGCTTTGGTTCTTGTATAAGCCTTGGCTCAAATTTGGCATATATATATATATATATTTGTACTAATTCATGCAATATAGCCTATGGGCAATCAGTAATAATATGTAAAACTTTGTCACATTCTCTCTTTCTAGTGGAAAAGGGAACAAGAAAAGAAAAGTGAAAGCGTTCAGGCCAGCATATGAAGCACTGCGAGAATTATGGACCTTGAAAACTGGTGTGTCATTCGTCTGTCTGACTGCTACAGCAAAACAACCTACCATTACTGACATTACCAAAACTCTGAAAATGCATAACTATGTCAAAATGTACTTGCCACCTGCAAATACGAACATTAGATACACAGTCCTAAACACAAAGGCATCTATTCTCACAATATTCTCTTGGTTACCATCACTTATACAGGAGAAATGTGTGACAATAGCAAAAATGCAAATATTCTTCCGTACAATACATCATCTTGGTCAATTGAACATGCCTCACCCACAAGCAGAGGTACCAGTTCGCATATATGTGAGATGTACCATATGAGTACTGATGATTCTGTAAAGGATGCTATCCTAAAAAGTTTCCCAGATCCACTGGGTGATGTCCGAGTTGTTATGTGCAGTACCTCATTTAGCATGGGATTGAATGTCCGTGGCATTGACACTGTGATACACTATGGGCCTGGAACAGGAGGCCATTTCTTAACAGGCTATGACTGCTCACCTTTAAGTTGTAGTGGTAACCCTTAATTTAGTGACATTACAGCCCAATAGTATTGGCCATGTAATGCCTGCAATACTACGACTGCCCTACCAAATGCTATGTGATTACTACATAAGGAGTGATCGTACTGAGCAGTCGTAGTGCATTCCCTACGATCACTGGCACTAACCTTGAGGTTGTGAAGTCATAATAGCTGTATGCAGTCGTAGTGGTTTAAGAAATAGACATAGATGACTATGTACAAATGTCTGGCAGGGCTGGTCGTGCTGGTCAGGAGGCCAATGCTATACTCATTAAGTACCCCAATATCACTCAATCCATGAAGGATTACTGTATTAATTCTATTAAGCGCACATGCTCTAAAAAGCACACATGCTACCTTTCGGGACCTCAAATCATGCAAATGCATTGCAATAACAGAGATTTTGAGGGGGGAAAAACGATTTTTGAGGGCAAAAACAACAATTTTTAGGCTTTAGGGGGTGCGCTTATTAGAATGATTTTGCATTGATGTTTTGAGCATCTAACAATCAAATTTCTGCACATGTGTGCTTATTAGAATGAATTCGGTATGTTAAAACACAATCTTGCCGTCGAGTCGAGTTATTGAAAGGCTACAGTGATGATATAAAACCATTAATTCCAGGTCACAAATGTTGTGACAACTGTGTACAATCCTGTAATTGTTCATCACCATGCCCAAGTAGTAACTGTGCTATATCAGCCTTAATCACTGATGCCCATGACAGTAGCAGTGACGAGCAATGTGCAGAAGATTCTCAATCAATTCTCAATAGTAGTCTTTGTGTGGGTCTGCCCCTACGTGATTTGCCTTTAGAACATTCTTGGCATGATGTCGGTCATCTGGTCGTTGTACTGTTCGTTCTTTTTGTAGACACCCATGTTGACCTAAAACATTGAAATTTACATTTCCAGGGACTTAAGTTCTTGAGATAAATTATGCTATGTGGTGACCACCTTTCTATAGTAAAGAATTTTTTTTCCAAATTGGGAAAATCATTATTATAATTATAGAGTGAGAATATGCTAATCAGGTGTCTCTTGCGTCCAGCAAAATATGAGGTCATCTCAAATCTGAAAGCTACTGAAACTATAGAAGCATAATAAATGGATGGCAGTTTATGCTGGGGTAGCTAGGCTAGCCATTCGCCAATTCGCCTGGGACAATAGGAAGTTAAAACTGACATATATATATATATATATATATATATATATATATATATATATATATATATCACAAAAATACCCCATACTATCACCAGATAATGCATAGCTAGCAAAAAATGAAATGACCACATAATAGACAATGTAACATTTGATTAACACATAATAGACATGTAACATTTAATTGATATGATAGTGTAATACTCACTCGAACATTTTTCTTCTTTGTGTCTTTCAGGTGAGGATGTAGTATAGCAGATACGAGAGAAGATTCAAAGGCACTCAAGTCCTCAATATACTTTACCCATATACGGGCCACAACCTCAGACATGTTTGCCTTTATTAAGCTAATAGATCATGGATATGGGGGCCCTAGGGCTGTATATGCTGTATATACCTGAGCCGCGAAGCGGCGAGGGTATATACAGCATATACAGCCCGTGGGGCCCCCATATCCATGACCTAATAGGTTTATACCACCATTTCCTCCATTTTGTATCAATTTCTTACCTGAGATCCAAAGAATATAGCCAGGAGAAGACATTTTGTAAAAGCAAGCGATACGGCCCGGGTCACCGCTCTGCGCGAAGCCATTGTTTTTGTTCTGGCCGGGAGAGGTACCGCCGTGTTTACACTCACTTTTCGTATGGAATCCAGCCATGACATGTTATAATATTAAAATCCCAAGAAGTATTTGATCCATAGACGAGGAATGCGTGCTAATTTTCTCCATTTTCTTCAATATAAATAAGAATCCATTGATTTTCCCAAAGTACGCGAGTCGCGGTCCGGCCATTCCCACCCGCCTCCTTGTTCGGCGAAAGTGTGTCAGTAGCCCGGATGTGGATATAGGTCAAGGAAGAAAAACAATGGCTTCGCACAGAGCGAACCGGGCCGCTACTCGCGTACGTTGGGAAAATCAATGGATTCTTATTTATATCGAAGAAAATGGAGAAAATTAGCACGCATTCCTCGTCTTTGGATCAAATACTTCTTGGGATTTTAATATTATAACATGTCATGGCTGGATTCCATACGAAAAGTGACTGGAAACATAGCAGGTTAGAACTTATTTCCCTTCGCATTGGGTTTCATCACCGTTCAGTGTAGCGCAATGGCTAAGGCCTTCGCCTACCACCACTGCGGCCGGGGTTCAATCCTGATACGAGTTTGGACGATTTTTCAGAATGGAAGATGGCTAGACTGACTTTGAATGTCCGCCAAACATTTCCAAAAATATTCTAAGTCCAACTCGACTCCGAAAAAGTATATACCAAAAATTTCAAAAATGCACATGGGTGGTATATGCAGAATAATGCACGGCTAAACTGCATATAAACCCACCGGAAGTGCCGAAATCGTGGTATAACACTGTCATGTCCTCCGTAGAGGCCAGCAAAGTTCCTAGGTTCACTGCCAAGGGGTCATGCTGTGCACCCTGTGGTCGAAGATGATTACCAGAGACACGGTTATCATATGCATATAGCTGGAACATATTTTTTGAAGTTGTTTATTGGGAAATTACAGTCACAAAGTAAGTGCAATTATACCTGGTGCCCACGTATTGTGGTAGTTATACCATGCCCCCTCCATATTACTTACATATTGAGCTCAAATGATACGCCGCCAGTGGTGATTCATCATATAGAGTGATCGGCCAATGGTATATGGGTCAGTCCACCGAAAGTGGGCACCTGGGTCTTTTTTGGTCTTTTTTTGGATACAGGGGGTTATAGAATAAAAAGTATTTAACCATTCTTCTTATTTCTTGTTTCATTTGAAAGAAAACACCTTGGGCTTCAATAGAAGGGCAAATTTATGTATGTTGGCCTGCTATTTTTTCAGATATAGTGGCCCAAAGTTGAAAAATTGCCAAAAATTGCCTTTTTTCTCAATTTCCACCTCGCTCGAGCTCTATACCATCAAGCCAAGAAGCAACAAATTGATATAATTTTATCTCATCCTTAGTGGGGGGGTCCTATCTAACATTTTCATGTGGTTTGAAGGTGCTCTGGTTGGCATTCTTTTTCCCCTGTTCATTTTTGTAACCAAATAAAGTTAATGTAATTTGCGTGATCAAAACAAAAGTACACTGGTATGCCTACTAAAACACTATCCTCAGTCTTCTTATTTCCCACCAAGATTAGGGTCCTCATAGGGGTTTTTCTGATACAGAAGCTTAGGGTCCACTTGCAGGCATGACTATGCAACAAATATTCAAGAATTTTCAAGTCCATTTTGCTCACACCCATTACATTCATACTTCTTTCAACCAGCCTAACAGGAAGATCTATTGTTAATAGGTCATTTTAAAAAAAAATAACGGAGTCTCTACATGCCTTGGTTATGCCAAACAGAGGGGTCAACTGACAGAAGTTAAGGGGACGTGAGTACAATAGGCGTGAGCATAATGGGCATGAGTAAAATACAGTGCAAGAATTTTGGCAGGTTGGATGCATTCCAAATGCATCCTATATGTATTCTTGAATTATTTCTATTACCTAGATCAATGCTGGTTGAGGTTATATTACTGAGTGGCTGTCTGAAGCCTGGAAAAATTGTTTTGCTCACGCCCATTACGCTCATGCCCATTACATTCAAATTATTTCCTTATGTATATCGTCAATATCAATATTTTTTCCTTTTTTTCTTTATAGTGTTTCTTTGGGACCATTTGTCAAATATGCTAACTGAAAATCATGTAGTTCTGACAAATATTTCTGTGATTTAGAGAGATTAATTTTGCTCACGCCCATTACATTTTCATAATTATGAATATCTGCAATAAAAACTGACCGCTTGGGAGTTAGTGACTTGAATGAACCTTTCAAAAGAGCCAAGATATAGGGCTATCAATAAAATTAAGTTTCATGATCTAATTCTGAGTTTTAAAAAATGACCCTCTACCATGGACAAGACTTAGTGCCCATTTTCAGTGGATTGACCCATATTAGTGTAGCGTTCTACCCCTCGATGTTTAATCGAATCTTTCGATAAACAACGAAGAACAACTATTCAGGTTCCAGTTAAAACTTTATTGTCTAATAACACATAGGCATCAGCCGTTCTCGATCACAGTTACAGGTGGCAGAGTTTGAACTCTATAACAGGTTCGACACTAGGCCTTCCAGTGTCTACAGTTGATATTCCACATGCACCTCCTCTGTGCAGCAGCACAGAGGAGTACTAGGATATGGTAGCCGGGCAGCCGCCAACCATCGCTCACGATGGTCAGTCGGGGCTGGACTGACCCACTGGTGTGGTGGTCCCGCGTCGTCTTCGAGGTACCTTCGTGGTCCTCGTGGGCGACATCGAGAGCACCTCTATTACCCGACGCCTGGGGGCGCTGGAGTCCAGCGCCAC
Source organism: Acholoe squamosa (assembly GCA_949317995.1). Classification (NCBI taxonomy): domain Eukaryota; kingdom Metazoa; phylum Annelida; class Polychaeta; order Phyllodocida; family Polynoidae; genus Acholoe; species Acholoe squamosa. The sequence goes on from OX439049.1 coordinate 38,845,971, forward strand.
GTCACCACTTGGTCACGTGGCCCTCGACTCCGGTGTATATAAGGCCGTTGTACGGCCTTCCTCAGGGTCAGTCCAGCCCCGACTGACCATCGTGAGCGATGGTTGGCGGCTGCCCGGCTACCATATCCTAGTACTCCTCTGTGCTGCTGCACAGAGGAGGTGCATGTGGAATATCAACTGTAGACACTAGAAGGCCTAGTGTCGAACCTGTTATAGAGTTCAAACTCTGCCACCTGTAACTGTGATCGAGAACGGCTGATGCCTATGTGTTATTAGACAATAAAGTTTTAACTGGAACCTGAATAGTTGTTCTTCGTTGTTTATCGAAAGATTCGATTAAACATCGAGGGGTAGAACGCTACACTGGTGCCATGACCAGTTGTTAACTTTAGTCCGCATAGGTACTGCGAGCTTAAGTTCGACATGCAGGATCACTTGGATGAAGGTGATGACCCCAATCACCAACATCAAGTGACTACAGGCCCGTTAGTGGATAGGAATGATCCACTAATTGGTGGTGGTTTGAACCACACCCTGATATTAGGTCCATCGTCTGACCCCTTGGGCCTGTATCAAAGGAGCCGACTACTCAATTGGCGAGTATCGACTCAACTCTCTCTGGCGGCTGAGAACTTCTTGAGGACACAGAGTTTGTCCTATGTAGAAAAATCAGCCTCGCCCGTGGGAACTCCAATGGGCCTTGGCAGTTGGTCCTTCGAGGGTCCCTCGCCCGTGTCGATACAAGGAAGTATTGACAGTGGCAGGGGACTCAACGAGGAGTTGCTACAAGAGCAGCAATGCCAACTGCGCCAGGGTCGCCAGCAGTTGGATGCTCTCGCGAGTAACACCACGAAAGCTCAGGAGAAGAGTACAGAAATAGAGCTGAAATTGGAACAGCATAGGCAGCAGGCGTTAGAGGCTTCGAACAAGACTCAGATCGCGAATAGAGAACTTACTGATCTTCAGGAGAAGGTCAAGCAGCTCTCTAGCGAAAAGGAGTCCTTGCTTGCAACGAAGTCAGAGATCGAGCGTAGTCGGTTGACAGCAGTGGATTGTCAATCGCTAAAAGCGAAAATCGATCGCCTTGTTACTAGCCGCCGAGAATGTGTCGAGAGAGCTCGGAACGATTTTCGGGATGCCCAGCACGAGCAGACGTCCCTTAAACATAAGTTGAAACTACAAGAAGTAGAAAAGACTATGTTGGAGGAACAACTGCAAGAGTTGCGGCATGAGTTGAACCAACAATCAGCCGAGCATACTGAAGAAGTAGCTGAGCACCTAACGGCTTATGAAAAGCAGGTGAGCCAGCTACGTCAGGAACGGGAGTCGTTACTCTGTCAGATGCAAGCTGACGAGGATGCTCGAGCCAGGGACGAGGCAGAAATGCGTCGTCGCTGTGAGGAACGAATCGAACACGCAAACAAAATGGCGGAATATCAGGTCCTAATGGAACAGAAAGCGAGGCACGAGGCCGAGCTTAATTCCTTGAAGTCTGAATCCCTAGTAGCCCAGTCACTGAAAGATCAGAAGGATTCGGATACTCTGGGAGCCATGCGTGATGAAATCGATGAGCTCCGACGAGAGATATTGTCTCGCAGGAAGGCTGACGAAGCCAGGGTGAATAAAGAAGTTCGAGATGAACTCGCACTCGAAGAACGTCTGAAGGAGCAGACGGAATCGAAATTGCGTACCGCTAGACTTCGAGATAAGCAACAAAGTAGTGAATGCAGCACTACTAGGGTTGCTACTCAAGGGGATCTAGTCGAAAACCCTGACTACAGAGAGTGGCTCGACCGGGCCATGAAGGAGGTCAAGCAACTCTTTGCCATCAGCGAGCAACGAGATCTCTCGAAGCCTGAACATACCCGCCTGGAATTCCTAGTATCGGAATTAAGGCAGGCGGAACGTTCAAAACAGCAGGCAGAGATAGATAGAATGGTGGGGGCAATCGACGACATCTCGAAAATTGATTCGAGGTCGCGTCGGACCCTACCTGTTCCTTCGATGCCACGCACCGATGGTCTAAGTGGAGTGATCGGACAGTTCTCGACCCCTACCACGACCCAACAACATGTTGATCCGCCCAAATATAGGGATATCAGATTCGAGGCTTCGCGCTTGAGTGAATCACAGTCGTGCAGACACGACTATGAGAAACATGGGGATGGACCATCAAATACCTAGAAGAGGCACAACATTCGCTCTCGATCAGGTCAGGAGATCAAGCAGAATGTTTGAAAACACCTCTATCGGGCATGAACCAGCCCGAACTAGGTCAGTCGAGTGCCCTCCATTTACATGGAAGGACGATTGGCTCTGTTGGTACCACGGATTCAATCACGTCCGTCGAGTAAATGTATGGACCTCGAGTATGGCATTAGCTCAACTCCTCATGTTACTCCAGAATGGCCCTGCAGCTGATACTGTGTGGCTATGGGAGGAGCATGGAGATGGGACGCTGGAGGGACTGGTCGACATGGTAACGGAAGCCATGACTTCTAGCCTTCAGGACCCCATTGTTACAATGGAGAAGAGACGCCAAGGCAAGAACGAAAGCATTAGAGCCTATGGCTTTGCTTTGAGACGTCTTGCCGGCGATGCCTATCCAGGTGTGGACTTCTTGGTTGAATGGCTCATAACCAAAGTCAACCAGTTGTTCATAGGAGGATTGTATGACGTTGATTTACAACAAGACGTTCTTCGAGAGTGGCGCACTTACATGTCCCTAAAGGATCTCATGGACCTGGCAGACAAGTTGTTGCGGAAACGACAACTCCTGCCGAAGTTGGTGAATCCTACCCCGACAAATGCATGGTCGGCGCTGGCCGACGCCGCTTTGGACGAGGAGGGACAGGGGGAAGTGTCCTCATACTCGAAGCCCGGGGCGGGGAGTAAGACTAAGAAAGGTCAGAAATCCGCTGGTAAATCGAAAACACCAAACAAGGCCTCCAAACCAAAGGTACAGGAGCAGACCTTCTCGCTGAGTCAATTGAAGAATTTACTCAGGGTTATCGAGGGAGGGGATGTCCCTGGTACTAGCTCGGAGAAGCCGAGTACCCATCCGTCCGACGCCAAGTGTTGGAACTGCAAGAAGCAGGGGCATTTCGCACGAACTTGCCCCGAGCCGATTAAAGGTCTACCACCTGACGCGACGGAAAACTGAGGCGGGCGGCTCGACGTGGCAATCGAGCTGCCCGACCATCGAAAAGCCAAGGTATCAGCACCTCTGGCACTCCTGATCAGACGACAGTAGATTCGAGGGAACTAGGTAAGGTCCCGGTAGGGCCGTCCCAGCCCTTTACCACAGTGGCACCGGTTGATCACCGGTCGGGTTCCGAAGATGTCGGTGTAGAAAAAGCCTCAATGGCCAAGGAACAGGGCGCTGGCAGCCCGAACTCCGAGGTCGAGGGTTCGACTGGATCGAAAGTGAAAGTCGACGCCGGGAGAGAGGCCCTGATGCGGCAGCTGGCCAGAGTCTGCGCAACAGAGCTTCCCTCAGATGATCCCTGTCTCTCTTTTCTGAAGAAGAGAGGGATCGATCTGAGTACTGACGTAGGGTTGAGAATGCTAGCAGGAACCGCCCCCTTGTCGGGGAAACGATGGTACCTGTCTGCAGAGATTCGAGGACGTTCTCTAGACTTCCTGATAGATACTGGTGCCAGCCACACCATTGTCTCTCGGGAACTCGCGAAAACGTTAGTGGTGCCGTCAGATAATCTCTACGAGGGAATAACGGCGTGCACTGCGTCTGGAGCTGAAATGCGGACCTATGGTCGATTGGTTCTCTTAAGGTCGCATCGACCCACTATGTGTTTAGCCCAATAGTGGCCGATGTGGCTGACGATGGCATTTTGGGGCTCGACTTCGCGGCATTATACGGTATGATCCTGAACCCAGGGACGGGTCAATTGGTCATGACCAAGCCGGTAGAAGAGCACCATCAGTGTAAACTGAAGAGAGTGTCATCGATAGCCTCAGTAGCACAGACCACTAGGATACCTGCCAGACATCGGTGCGATGTCTTGGTAAAATCCGACGGTCTGGAAAGAGACCGACAGGGCATAGTCGAACCCGACCTGAAAACTCTGAGAGCTTTCGGGTTGGTTGGTGAGGCTGCCCTTGTCAGCAATGTCCGTCGAACAGTGTTTCCTGTCTGTAATCCACTGAATCGAGACATTGTCCTGGAGAAAGGCCAGGTGGTCGGTACTGTACAGTACGCTGACAGAAACGGTGAACTCTCTTCACCGGAGGTAGGATCTGTGATGATGCGTCTCGAGCAAGAAGCTGCGGACATCGAGATGGCGGAAATCGCGAGCACCCGCACAGGGGAGCTCCCTACCTGGCTGTTAGACATGTATGGCAACACCCACCTGACCCAGCCAGAAGAAAGACTGAAACTGTCCACCTTACTACGTAAGCATGTGGACGTCTTTAAATCCCCAGATGAACCGTTAGGGCGCACCGATCGATGTCTGAATAACATCGACACGGGTGACGCACAACCAATCCGAGTCCCTTATAGAAGGATTCCGCTCAGCAAGAAAGTTGCGGCGGATGAACAACTTAAGGAGATGTTGGATACGGGGGTGGTTAGGCCAAGTACTAGTCCCTGGTCCAGTCCCGTCCAGATGGTGACGAAGAAGGATGGGACCATGAGATTCTGCGTCGATTATCGATGTCTGAATGGAGTGACTAAGAAAAATGCTTACCCCCTCCCGCGCATCGACGAATCCTTGGATGCCCTAGGAGGAAACAAGTGGTTTAGTTGTCTCGATCTCCAATCGGGATATTGGCAGATCGGGATGAATCCCGACGACGTCGAGAAAACCGCTTTTTCCTACCAGAGGGGGCTCTACGAGTTCAATCGTATGGCATTTGGTTTGTGTAACGCCCCCGCCACATTCGAGCGAATGATGGAGGAGATGTTGAGAGGTTTGCTAGGTAAAAGTTGCCTGGTTTAACTCGATGATATCATCGTCTTCGGCAAAACGACGGATGAAGCAATGGCGAATCTGGCAGAAGTCTTCAACAGGATTCGGGCATGGGGACTGAAGTTGAAACCTAAAAAGTGTCAACTTTTTAGGACTTCAGTCGAGTACCTCGGCCGAATCGTGTCTGAACAGGGTATAGAAGCCAACCCGGGGAAAATTAGCGATGTAATGACTTGGGCTAGGCCCACTACAGTGAAGGAAATTCGATCCTTCATTGGTTTTTGTTCCTACTACCGAGAGTTCATCCCGGGGTTCGCGGAACTCGTAAGCCCTTTACAGGACTTAGTGATCCAAAAACCTAAAGGTAGTAGAGGTCGTTACGAGGCATTCGCGTGGACGGAAAGAGCCGAACATGCCTTTGTCGAGTTAAAACGAAGTTTCAGGGAGACACCTGTGCTTCGATTCCCAACACCAGACGGTCGTTTTATCTTAGACACTGACGCTAGTAATACCGCGATCGGGGCTGTTCTATCCCAAGTGCAGGATGGAGTGGAGGTCCCGATCTCATTTGCTAGCAACACTCTAAGTAAAACACAACGAAACTACTGCACCACCAAAAGAGAACTGCTGGCGGTTGTCGTGTACACCAGGAAGTTTAGGCACTACCTTTACGGTGGTAACTTCACTATCCACACCGATCATTCGTCTTTGAAATGGCTCCTGAATTTCAAAGAGGCTGAAGGAATGATGGGTAGGTGGCTGGCCCACCTTTCGGAGTTCGGTCTCGAAATCTCTAAGATCGAACATCGAAGTGGGGCCAAGCATCTAAACGCCGATGGTCTTAGTCGTATCCCTGTGCGGCTATGCCAGAGGTCGGATTGCACAGACTGTGGCAGTCATAATGCTGTGATGGCAGCTGTAGGTGGTTTAGTAGACAGCCGGGTGGGTGTTGCATTTTGGTCTCTCAATGAACTCATTGATGCTCAGAAAGCGGACGCCGACATCAAACGAAGACTGCTTCGACCGGTTCAGCCAAACCAAGCACCAGTGGTGCTAAAACTGGAGGCAAGACGGTGGAATCCCGGAGTGGTCGTGATCGGCAACCCAAGGTAACCACCAACTCGTCTCCCCCTGTCAAACCCCCTACGGCGGCGGAGGACAGCACCCCAGCTGCCACGCCGCATGTTCATGTGGGAGGTGCGACACTGACCTCGGCAGCAGGAGCTAGCTTCTCCAACATCGTGACAGGCACCGACACCCCAACAGCAACCTTGCGTTGGGAGTTGGCGCAGCCTGCCTACGGCGATGGCGTCGAACGTGGGGTCCCGAAGACGTTCGTGGAACGTTGTAAGGGACTCCTACAGATGATGGGCAGCCCTGCTATCGACAAGTTCGGTGAGGCATTTCGTGAGGAAGCAAGTGCCTACTTGTTCGGCCTGTTCGACATAACGAACATGGCCATCCGTAACGAGCTCCTTCCGGCTCTTAGGAATGAGGCGCGCCAGACCGTTCAGATGGAGATGGACTCTCGTCTGACCGATGTCCGAACGCGTCTCAATAACTTTGAGGCACAGGCCCAATATGATATTACCAAGAGGGATAGTATCATAGAAGGCTGGGAGGAAATCGACCGCGAATTCTTTAGAGTCTTCGGGGTCCAACTCTCGGAATGGATGAGGGACAAACACCATGGCGTCCGAACCCTGAAGCCCGTTCGAACCGAGCCCTCTCGCGAAGCGCAGAGGTACCTCGTCGAGGGTGGAGTGATTCCTGACGTCAGGACGCTGGCGGCTCAGACGAATCCGTTGAGAGAATTGTCTCCAAAGATGGACAGTCTGAGCTCGGCTATGACGATGTTGGGCCGAGAGCAGGTGGTGCAGGACAAGCCTGACACCCCGGGTAGGTCTCTCGGTGCCTCCGTCTACCCGCCAGCAGCCCCGTCTTCCTCCTCGGTTCCCTTGATAACCCTCTCGGGAACCACCGAGCCTACGCCACCACCGGTCCAGAGAGTGGTGTCACCGAGGATCCATCCGGATCTTCAGGGCATCACTCCTCTGGCCCCGGCGAACGTAGCCGTCTGCCCGGACCCGTCGGCTTCCGCCCAAGCAGTAGAACCTGCCGAGGTGGAACAGTCGTCGGATATAGACGGGGACGTCGATGTCGTCGGTCACTCTCCAACGGCTCCCCCTGACCAGGGAGGCAAGGACGACCATGAAGGTCGGGAGAGCGACGACGACGACGACGGAAGCGACTCAGCAGACTCGGCCGTTCTCCACTCAGATGCTGAGGGGGACTCCCGGGATGCACCCGAGACCTCTAACGAGGCTTGGAGTACGACAATGGACCGTGTGGCTCCATTGCCGGAGTCGCCGACGTTTTCGGGCCAGCTAGCCGCCAGTGCTTCACATGAGGAGGAACGCACTGACGGGGAGCAGGCTGAAATCGACGCCGCTACAGGGTCCATCTCGGGGGATCAGTAGTATGATACTACTGTTCCTCCTCTCCAGCTTGGATCGCTGACATCGGACAGAGTCTCGATGTCAGCACGGAACCCCTGGGAACTTGTTCCCGGACGACGGTGTACCCTCCACGAGTGGGGGTACCTTTCCAGTCCCCGGACCTTCCTGCGAAGCTGTGTGGATCCGACGCCACCCTGGTCTTAGGACCCGGTGGTGCCACACATCCTCGGCCTCACGGTCGAAGGACCATCATAGTCGTACTGTACACTATCGATGGGCTTCCTACTCTGGAAGGAGCTTCTCAATGAGACAGGGAGGAAACGACACGACCCCGGTTACCATACCCGGTCGTGCCTCCCTCGGATCGACCAGGAGCAGGTCGTGAAGCAGTGTTTCGACACTGGTCTCCTACGTTGGAGGGAGCTACGCCTTATAAATTAACTGTGATAATAATTTTTTTTCTACAGTACAGTAGAAACTATATTTCTATATATTCCTCTACTGTTTCTGTCGACTATGTCGACAGATCCAGTAGTTCATCTTATTATCTATTTGTTTAGACTGATCCGGGGTCTCTGAATTTTCGGAGACCTCGTTTCAGTCTAGTGGGGGGTGGTGTGGTGGTCCCGCGTCGTCTTCGAGGTACCTTCATGGTCCTCGTGGGCGACATCGAGAGCACCTCTATTACCCGATGCCTGGGGGCGCTGGAGTCCAGCGCCATGTCACCACTTGGTCACGTGGCCCTCGACTCCGGTGTATATAAGGCCGTTGTACGGCCTTCCTCAGGGTCAGTCCAGCCCCGACTGACCATCGTGAGCGATGGTTGGCGGCTGCCCGGCTACCATATCCTAGTACTCCTCTGTGCTGCTGCACAGAGGAGGTGCATGTGGAATATCAACTGTAGACACTAGAAGGCCTAGTGTCGAACCTGTTATAGAGTTCAAACTCTGCCACCTGTAACTGTGATCGAGAACGGCTGATGCCTATGTGTTATTAGACAATAAAGTTTTAACTGGAACCTGAATAGTTGTTCTTCGTTGTTTATCGAAAGATTCGATTAAACATCGAGGGGTAGAACGCTACATTAGTAAGACCATTACATATTAGACAAAGATCTGTGAAATAATTGTGTGATGAGTTGAGATGAGAATGAAGAACGTATAAGAGTACATTTATATGTTACATAAAACAACTCGGGTAGTGCTTTTTTATAGCTTTTTTTAACTTAACAAGGGTCTTAATAGTTGTGTAAATACTAAAAGAGCCCCAATTTCATTTTTATGACTGTAAAACAGTTTCTTCTTAGCTATTTGTTTATAATGTTTAGCTATAGCCCAGTCAGCTTCAGCTTTAGTGGTTCTAGCTTTTTCATAGGTTTTGTCGCGTACTCTCATCAGTTCTAGTATTGGTCGTGTTAACCATGGTGGTGTGTATTCTGGTATGACTAATTTTTTAATGGGACACATTTTATCCAATTTTAACAGAATAACAATTAATATATTGTCCCATGGGACATCATGCTCATCATTGTCTCGGAAGTCAAGGGTCATCTGGTGAACCTTTGTGCGAAGATCAACATTATCACCAGCGACATAGAATCCGGGATGCATCTCCCTGCGCACAGCAACTAAACCCTCTTCAAGGGTGTCACACAGACGGGCATTGTAATTGGAAGCATCCTGTAATTGAAGCAGATTCTTCTCTCTTGTGATGCTAGCTTTGAGAGCATGTTGCCATTGGTCCAGGCGCTAAGACCAGCTGCCAGATATTGCTTCAACACGTCGCACAATTGTTGTATGGCACATTCCAGCTTAAGTCTATCTTTCCATGTCCTCAGATGCAATTAGTTCATATTATGCTGTATAATGTATATAGCATAATGTGAATGGTTTCTAACGAATCCTGAAGTCTCAGAGATATTTTTTATGTGCATAGATATGTTTTTATGTGATAATTTTCCTTAAGTATATAAGTCAAATCATGGGCAAACAGTCGAAAATGCCTGTCCTCAACTAAAATTTTCATTTTTGAAGCATAATTGTAAAATGATCTTTGATAGTTATACCTCATATATGTGAACAGAACAAATCATTATGATTTCAATTTTCTAATACTTTTTGTATTTTGAGCCTGTGGTAAATAGATGATTTTCTATGAATTTATTTCTGATGTCATCAGAATTCATTTCTTTTCCGAATGATTAATTATCAGTTGCCTTTAATATATGATCTAAATAGCAAAAGTTATTTGCGTTTAGATAGAATAAAAGTACTTAGAGGATGCTACCCAATGGCCTACCGTAATCTCTCGCGTATAAGGCGCGTCTTATACGGGAAGTTTTAGTTCTCCCTGGATCCTCAAGGGGGACACCAAGACCTTTCTTTTGATATCTTACACTCCCTGTAAGTCATAATACGACAGGCAGGAGATCAGGAAGTACCAGAGGGCCTTAGCTAGACATAGCTTTTAGAATTTTCAAAATCCATTCAGTAGAAGTAAAGTTATGATTTTTTAATTTTTTTACCATATCCTAAAACTCTAGGTGCGTCTTATACGCGAGCTGTGCCTTATACACGAGAGATTACGGTATGTCATTTTGGCGAGGCATAGTTGTCAAAAAAAAGATTTTTTAAAGGGTTTCATTTCTGAACAGTTAATTAAGGGGACATACAATTATTTAGTACATAAAATTATTGTTATACAACTTCCTCTCAATCATATCTATCTGAAAAAAAAAATATTAGAGGATGAAGTAAGACATTTGAATAACTGTATTGGAGCTTTTTCATAAGATTTTCATTTCTGAACATTTAATTTACCATATAAAAATGCACTTTTTCTTATGAAAAAGCTTCTAGAATGTTTAATATAATGATGCTGTACAAAAACAGTAGTGGTACGAAATTAAAGCTGAAGCATGGCCAGATCTGATGGTGTTATATAATCTTTGGTCATGATTATTATTGCTTTCGTTTCAGGTGTGTAAAGTCAAGTACCATATTTCCTCTTGTGTTACACAATTAGGCATGATGTGCCTTCAAAAACGACCCCCCAAAAGATGGACTTAACATGGAATGTACCGTATACGACAGAGTGTTCCCACTTTTACCCGACTGTCTGAACACAATCTTTTTCATACCTCCCTTAGACAAGATGATGCCTTGTAGGGTTTGTCCAGCATTCATGTTTTGGTTGAAAGCTAACAGCAGTTTGCACCCAGCAGATACTACACATGGTAATAGAGATGTGGCAGTCTTCTTTTTTAATTTTGCTTAGCTCGGGGGTTTGTACCCATAGCTTCAAGCAAATGGGCAAAGATAGGTGCCCTTATTTTCCACTCCTGCCATATCTTCACCCAGGTAACCTCTTTCATGCAGGGACTCTGCAGTAGTAGAACGCAAGATTGATGGATTATCAACAACATAAAGCCCCTGTGCTTCAGATACAAGCTCTGTCTTTATACACTGTGTAAGAAGTGGCCTTAAGATCGGATTTTTCCATATGGCTGCAGCTTGAGCTTCTGGCTTTCCATAAGCCAATGCATGGACAACTGTGCAAGTGTCCTCAGACACGGCATATTATAAAGTTGAAGGGGTTCCTCCAAGGCTGGTCCAGTCCTGTTAGGCTACTGCTGCATGGTAGAGAAGGTGAAATAACAACTCAAGAGAGAGGCTGGTGGTAACTTAACTTTATTGCTCAAACTCAGGGGCTTTTATACAAAGTCAGAGAGCAGTTCCCCCTAAAACTGCCCACACACAATACCTGGAATCATGGTCCTTCATTGGTGATTCTTAGAAAACACACTTTACCTAAAAGAAGTCAATCACTGACATATATCTGATACCATATAAGAACAGTACTAAAAGTAAGTGACACACTTAAGCAGTTGTACACAATTCAATGGAATATACCCTTAATTCCAAGTATACCCCCTCCCACTTTGGGGTACCCACAATAACAAAACAGGCTAATTCTAAGAAAACCCAGTTCTATAAGTAGGTGTAGCACCCTTACTACTAAATGGCCCCACACCCATACAGTCTTACTCGGAAATGACCCTACCCTGGATCCTTAACTAGAAACCCAGATACATCACAGCGAGCTGCTCCATCAAACCCAGAGTAAACAACCCACATACCACACTGACACCATACCAGGGGTGTGGTGGACCACCAGTACACGACCCTTTAAGGGGTCTGCACTCTACATACCTCCCCCCTTTAAAGATTTTTATCCCTCTGGATCAAAATCTGCTCAAATGATTAGTGATATACATATATGTGATATAATACTCGGATACATGTATTTAATCCTATATCTAACATGCATATTTATCTTGTCAGATCTATTCAGACATTATTGCCAATTCTATGGGGTCTATTTGAACTCCATGATTCTCGTTTACAGTACCGGCTTGTGGTTGTCTAGACTCTGCGATCTGTGGTCTAGATAGACACAGTGGCCTGTACTTACATACTACAATGATAATGACAACAATGATACACAATACTACAATGGATGTGACTGGACCATATACCACACCTTCCTGTGCTCTTATTCCACTACTATAATCTTGTGCCCAATTCTGCATCTCCACAAGTGGAACTTCCGCCCGCTCTTTGTACTTAAGAACTCTCCCCAATTTCTGATTAACATACCTCGGCCAAGTGAAATTGATCTTCCTATTAAAGTGGATAGTTTCTGCCCCTTTTACTAATCTACCTGTCCCCTTGCGGATTCCACTTACTCTCCAATCTTTGGTCTCTAACTTACATTCTGGTGGCACAAGTATGTGGGTTGGTCCAATCATCTCCCTAACAACAGCACGTTTACCTATACACCTGAGGGTTACAGGCATCTTCTTATATGTCACAACCACATTCTCCCCAAGGCCAAGAGAATACACCTCTGAGTTCTGTCCATCACGTTTCATGATCTCGATAGTGCAGAGCCTCAGGGAGTTGTTTGTAACTATACCCCATTCACAAGTTGGTGTCAACAACTCCTCATGAGATACACATACCCGGGGCGTCTTTCCAAAACAACTATCTGGCCAAAAGGTTGCCCCCGTATCAGTGTTAATAGCTACATTTCTCTTGCCCTTGATTCTCCTTAGATATTTCCCATCTATAGCTACAGGAAAGTAATGAATTCTATACTCTAAATAGTGAACCCTGCCCAATGCCGGTAAGACTACTCGAAAGACCAATGTGCCTGCATTATTCCACAGAGGTTCAATATATACATTCTCATAATACCATTCTTTAGGTGGGGTGTCATATCCCCAGTCTCTGACCTTTATAAGAATAGATTCAAGTTCAGGAGGTGCTAGAGTTTCCTCTGTGAGCCAACCTCTCTCTAGTTCATGTCTCTATTCATTGAAACGGTTCCACTGATCAAAGTACTGTTCATACACCAGTTCAAGTTCAGTAATTGTACGGTCCACAGACCTTGCAAGAGACAATCTCTGTACAAAGGTATCCAAACGCGAGACCCGCCGGCTGTAATTACTTAGCTCATCCTGCAAGTCTAATTGATACTGCTCAAGTGTTTGAATGTCTTGTCTGTTTTCACGTACAAACTTCCTGGTACGGTTAACTATACTCATCATTTTGTCAAGTCTATGTACTATAATGCCTTCATTATGCACTGTCCCTTTAATTATCGTCTTGATCTCCTTCACCTCATCATCGGTGGCCAAGCCGAATAGGCTCTTCCCAAGGTACCCAATCGCGTTAATTAGGCCTCTCTTGGCCCTCTTCTTCCGGCTCTCAGGTTGCGCATGGGGCGGCCATGACTCAGACGAATCCATGACTGCGGGCCCTTGCGGATCAATGGCACTAAGTCTAGCCTCCCAGGTGCGTTGGTCTTCTGCCGAGACATGAGGGGCCACTAGCTGTATCCCGGTTCTCACCTCATTAACCCAGAACTTGATTGGCAGAGGCTTTGGGGGATTGATGACAACTAGAGTGGTCCATATTGCTTCGATTGTCCTGGATCGTCCTACCTTCTGAACTAGAACCCCATCATCCTTGAAGAGATCCCCACAGCTAAGGTGGACTAGACAGACAACAAGGAGGCAAGCTCGGGATGCTGATCCACCAAGCATTGCCGCTTCTGTCTATCAATGTCTTTTCTATCTTCGTCAGTCACCTGTGGTCTCCTCTTGCCCCTAATCGTAGGTCCCAATTGAAGTGCGTCCTGAGGAGAGGTAGTAGGCTCAGTAGAGGGAGGGGTGACTGATAGTGTCTCTGGCTCAGGTGTTATTTCCATGGGTGTTTGCCTGAGCTCGGCTAGCCTGGTACTCCTGCGTACTGGGATAGGATTAAGTTCAGTCTCCCCAAGGCTGTCTACACGTCGCCGTTTGGAGGCTGGAAGCCGTTCCCTAGTTTGAGTTGCTGGGATGTCAGGTTGAGTCCTTGTGGGTAGCTCCTGTTCCTCTGAAGTCTCAGGCTCTACTGGCTGGGGAGGAGGCGGGGGTACCCTTATATGCCTCCTCTGAGCCTGGGTAGGACGGGGTCTGACGTCATCCCACACACAGTCAGGATCCACCAGCTTTAGTTTGTCACGATTAACCACTCTTTGTTTTCCTGTCCTCTGGTTAATCACAGTGACCACAGGACCTCTAACAGCAGTGACTAAGTACCCATGGTCCCATTTGGCATCAAGAGGAGCTCTCTCCTGGGCCACAAGTACAAATGTGACCTCTGCTACTAGAGACAGTATTTCTATAAGTGTCCGCCCTCTTGTAGGAATTATGTGTCCAGATATAGATTTAAGTCCCTCTGATTCCTTCATCAGTGGGGTGCGGTGATTGACTCGACATAGCCCCATCCAAAATTGTTCATTGATTAATGTTCTGCAGGCACCAGTGTCCACCAAACAGTTAGCTGTGATACTCCCAAAGGGAATATTCACACATGCTCGGGTGTCCGGTGCCCCTAAGCGTTTCCCGACACCGCATGTACAGGTGAAGCTGAACATTGTTTGGCGATATGGCCAGCCTGGCCACATTTAAAACAATTGGGTGAGCCGTCCTCATTATACGCAGGCTTGCCAAACTTCCTTCCAGAGGTCCTCCCCCTTTGGGGTCGCTGATGTCCTGACGAGTGCTCCTCCTGGGGGTCTAGTTTCTTCTCCACCCGTCCTAATTGCTTCTGCATCCCGCGGATGGCACCCGTCAGTTCCTTTAATGTTTTTGACAGCTCATCATCCATGGTAGCTGATGCCTGGGCTAAAGGTAAGGCCGCGATGTCCATTGGTTCATCTTGGCGATGACCAGTTTCTGCCATGGCCATGGCACGGGCGGATGCATTAGCATGGTTGATGGCTTGCATTATGGTGTTTGGTCGTTGTAGATGAACTTGGGCTCTTACCTCCCTGTCTCGGAGCCCACTAATGAAGTTCCGTACCAATCTCTCCATAACCAGGGGTACAGCCAGCTCTTGGAGAGTGTAGGCCTTCTGAACATGGCTGATGAACTTAAGGCCATACTCTCTGCTATCTTGATACGGGAGTTGTTTCAGGAGGTCCACTTTATTCCGTTTGTGCTCGGGCTCATCTTCATCCAGAAATGCCTCTACGATATGGTCCTTCACCACAGCCCAGGTGACAGGTAATGGTGGATGGGCATTAGCACGTTGATCGATGAGGTCGGCTATACTATTTCTCAATGGTCCTTTGCTTATATAGCCAACCATCTCCATGACCAGATTATCACCTGCATTTGTCCATCTCTGGGCAGCTGTGACAGCCTCCATCCATTCTCTCAGGTGATCCCTCTCTGACCCATCACAGCTCTCTATGTGCCTGCCATGCTGCTCCAACTTCTTCCTTATATTCTCTTCCTGTCTCTGAGCATTACGCTCCTGTTGAGCCTGGATTAGTTGCTGTGCTTCAGCCATTGTAGCTTAATGGTTAATTAGGTCAGTTAATAATCACCTCTTCGTTGTCTGAATCTCTGTGCGAGGGCAGGTAGGTCTCTGATGGGGATGAACTGTGGTGCAGCCGGGGTGATCTGTATAATGATGCGTGGCCTGCGATCAATAATTAGACACCTCTCTTCACGTACTTGTATTCTCCTTACTGTATCTACAGCCTCTCTCACCAGCTCGGGATCCACCTCCTCTATATAATATTCTGGAGCATACTCTTCTTGTTCTTCTCGGTCTTCAGATAGCCCATCTACTATCTGTTTTATGATCTGTCCGTCTATGTTATCTAAGGTGAATCTTCCAGCCATCTGCAGGACTACAGCCTATGTAAGGTGCTGTACTGTTCTGGAGTCTGCTGTAGTTAAACCAGCATGTTGAGTCTCGTCGTGGTCGCCACTATAAAGTTGAAGGGGTTCCTCCAAGGCTGGTCCAGTCCTGTTAGGCTACTGCTGCATGGTAGAGAAGGTGAAGTAACAACTCAAGAGAGAGGCTGGTGATAACTTAACTTTATTGCTCAAACTCAGGGGCTTTTATACAAAGTCAGAGAGCAGTTCCCCCTAAAACTGCCCACACACAATACCTGGAATCATGGTCCTTCATTGGTGATTCTTAGAAAACACACTTTACCTAAAAGAAGTCAATCACTGACATATATCTGATACCATATAAGAACAGTACTAAAAGTAAGTGACACACTTAAGCAGTTGTACACAATTCAATGGAATATACCCTTAATTCCAAGTATACCCCCTCCCACTTTGGGGTACCCACAATAACAAAACAGGCTAATTCTAAGAAAACCCAGTTCTATAAGTAGGTGTAGCACCCTTACTACTAAATGGCCCCACACCCATACAGTCTTACTCGGAAATGACCCTACCCTGGATCCTTAACTAGAAACCCAGATACATCACAGCGAGCTGCTCCATCAAACCCAGAGTAAACAACCCACATACCACACTGACACCATACCAGGGGTGTGGTGGACCACCAGTACACGACCCTTTAAGGGGTCTGCACTCTACATAATGACCGTAATCCCGAAGGAAAGGCTATTTTAATCTGAAAGTAAAACAGGCCTTCTGTTAACTGTGTAACGTTTGTCTATATTCATTCTCAAGTCTCTGCAATTGTTCAAGTAAGTGGCATGTCTCTACGTTGTAAAGCTAAATATTCATGCATGAAAAAATGTGAACTATCATGATATCAAAGAGTCTCATGTGTAAGAGACGCCACAATAAATTGTGATGCGGCCTAATCTGTAGTCCCTATGTTATCATGATCCTGTACTCATCCATTTTCACCCAGCTGCCAAACAAAGGGAAATTGACGTACATACTTGAGGCATTTCAGATACCTTCTGTGCCTTATATAATCCTAAACACAGGGTGCATCTTATAGGAAGGGAATTTTTACTATAGAACACTACTAAATTGGCCAAAATCAAGCCCCATCTTTAATGGCCACTGATGCTGGAGTGCATCATGCCCATTGGTCGGCATGATGCACCATTGAAGTGCTGGTCAGACTGCACTTCATTGGAGCATCATGCTGACCTTCTGGGTATTTGAACCTCATAAGGTAAGCATGAACCTTTTTTGTGCCCAGAATTATTTGAAGATTTTAAGTTATTTCACATTTGTATCACTTTGTTGATAAGACCATGTGTTATTTTGATCTTCTTCTTTGATATGGGCTTTGCATTATATTTTCTCAATACTCATAGCTCAGAGAAGACTTTGAGCTAAGGGCATGGTATTTCTGATCAGGTCTGGTAACCATAGTTACCAAAACATTCCATATGTTGTCATTTAGTAGTATTTGGTCTCTTGTGCTATATAATCATTTACCCATAATCCCTGCAATCCTGAGACTTTACAAAACCTTCAAAACTGATTCTGCCTGCATGTGTACTGCCACTTAGGAAATATGATGTGTTAGTAACAATGTATGGCTTATCTTTATGAATATGAACAGTTTTTGTAAAATCTAATAGGAGTACAGGAAACTGTTTGTGTATGATCCGTCATCATTTTGGTACCATTGCAGACATTAGCTCCCTAGAAGGTTCCCTTTAATGTACTACATAAAATGAGAGCTCATTCTCAAGTTTTGACTCCCTGTGCCTCATATAATGGAGATAGAGCCAGAAGAATAGTTGTATCACAACTGGGAAGTCACGGTTAGCATGTTTAGAAGCTCACCATATCTCAGCAAGTATACAAGAAACTACCGTAAATTCTCTCATATGTATATGCCGCGGCTTATACGAGAACCAGATGCCTTTTACAGCTTACAGGAGGTTGACAGAAGCAGGGTGCGGCTTATACAAAGGTATTGGATACAGTGCTGACCTGCCAAAATTCAAGCAGCTTAGAGTATATGTACAAAGTCAGGGTGTGGCTTATAGGAGACAATTTACAGTAACGGTTTTTAGGTATGTGAAGTCCCTATCCTATATTGCAACTTGTGGGTAAATAATAAGATTTCATTGATTTTTGAGGGAGAGATCGAATGCAGTGGTACGATAAATCCCCTTGTATAAGCCGCACCCTGACTTAAGGAAAATACTGTAAGGTGCTTCTATGGTCTGGAAATTGGTGGTTTAGTACTGTTCCATAGTGCTAAATACCCTCGTATAAGCAAGACCCTGACTTTGGGCTGTGCCTATAAGCCTCACATTGATTTGGGTTATGGTATAGACCGCGGCTTATACGAGAGAATTTGCGAAACATGTACATTTATGGCATGATACACAAATGAAGTGTTGGCGAATATGATCACTAGCAATTCATTGCAGCATTATGCAAACCCTCTGGGGGAGTTTCAGTAAAATTGGTTTGGTATGATACATGAATATCAATCCCTTTGGGTTGCATTAATGCAATATTCTACCCACATAATATCAAACGTTTGCAAACGTTTTAATTATGTTTGGGTAAAAAGAAGTTTATAAAAGCATTGATAAAAACGTTTTTGATAGCTTTTTCAAAGGTTTTTTTTTCAAGCTTTAAAAATCATTTGCAAAAATGTTTTACACTTTTATCACTTATACTTACATGTGTAGCCTTTGGATCAACATTTTTCTGTTTCACTGGTTACTGCATTGGTGACTGTATCATTGTCTGTCTGCGTTCTAAATTCTTTCCAAAAACTTTATTTCACTTCATTTTAATTAAAATGAAATTAAAATCAAATGACTTGAGCAAGTCTAACATATATGCACTGCATGGCGAATAGAGGCACAAAGGCAATCATCGGGCTGCATTCATGCATCATGACGACTAAGGGACATGATGCATTAATGCACTATCAGGGTTGATATAATAGGTTCGGTATGTGAATGTACCCCTGGTGATGGAGCAGACATGCCTGGAAAGGCAAATTATGCATTATAGAGGACTATACAACCCAAAAAGGGCTAGTACTCATGGCACACGGTGCACCTGCAGGTCATTTCTTGGGACTGCATGTACTGGATTTTGACGTATACTTTTCATATGCAGTATTGCATTGCAATAAAGAGAAAGCCACTAACAATTATAGAATTCCACTTATTTAACCTATATGGCTACTAATTCATAAACTAAGTACATGCACATACTGCGAATAACCATTTTGTAAACCCAGCCTACAGGGCCCAGTGGCAGATTTAGATGTCGTTTTCCCAGTACTTAAGAGTTTAACTATATGTGACCCATCAAGGGAGGGATTTTTAATTCCCTATTTGGCCACCAGGGGGCATTGGAGGGGCAAAATTACTCTAAAATCATTATAAAAATACAATAAGCTAATTTTGCATGCAGAACTCAATGGTCTCATTTAAAATGCAGCATTTTCAGTAGAAATGGCCCATATTTGGATGGTAAAATGAACATTTTTTCATAAGAAATCAACCTATATGCCTGTTCCTGGTTGCCATGGCAACCATTTCCAATAATCAAAATTTGCAGATTTTTTTATGCCAATTTTCAGGGATACTCACCAAAAACCCAAAACTGAAAACAGAAATGGAAAATTCCTTCTAGATCAAAATCTATGATAAAAATCACCATATTGTTATGTATTTGTTATGAAAAAGGCTAATTTATTGTGTTTTAGACATTATTATGGTTTATAATGTATTTAGAGTTTAATCATCAATTTCATAATATGAATAACGACCTATGTTCAAGGAGGGGCTCTGACATAACTACTAGGAATATTTAAGCCAATGATGTCTCATGTCAGATCTTGAGATGAACCTTGATAATGAATTTTCCTGCAGGGGGTGTTTTTGCTTGCCTGGTCACATATATTTTGGACCCCAAAATTTGTCCAAAAATAGGAGGTGCACCCCTGTCGGGCCCTTATACCACAAACAGCCCTTAGGCCTCAGGGCAACCACGGGCCCTTATGCCACAAACGTGGCACTAAAGCACAAACACCCTTATACCACAAACACCCCTATACCACAAACGCCCTTATGCCACAAACGCCCTTATACCATAAACACCTTAATGTCCTGTGGTTACCATTCACAAGAAGAGTATAACTAGTATTTGCAATTGAAACATCTATGTGTAGAAAAATAGGGTAAGGCCATTTTACTCTAACAATTAGGATTATGGATCTGGCCCTGGGATTTTTTTCCAAAATAGAAAAATTTCTTGCTTTTTCTGTGGCCACTACGATTTTTCCACATTTTGAGGGAAAGAATTTCCATGAAGATAAACAAATCTCAGGTACTGATCCATTTATCATGCATTTCCTAACAGATAATGCACTCCTGCATCAGTCTGCCTGTGTCCACCTACCATGGTGGGTATTAAATTTGTAACTTGGGGCAATCCGTCCTCTGCCAGGGGTCTGTTATAGAACCTGGCGAAGGTGTGTTCTCTACTCCACCCCACAGACGCCATGACCTCATTAATAGGGATGTTTTGTCTGGCTGCAGCACTTGTTGCTGCATGTCTCGAGCTATAGGGACCAAAGTCAGATTCAATGCCTGCCTCTGTAAGGGTAAGCCTTACTAACCTGGAGGTGGTCTCAGGACTTTTTACCACTTGTTTGATAGTACCAAATACCTGAGGATATGCTGACTGTGTTTTATCTTTGTTCATGTATACCCGTAGGTGTGTATAGACACACAGTCTCTCATCCTCAAATTTATCAAACCTGAGGATGAGAGGGTTTGTCTTAGGATCGCTTGATTTCAGTTTTTAAGAATGCTTAATGCGCACAGTATTATCTTCAAAGGTGATATCTTTTCTAAGTCCTTGTAGTCTCTGGCCTGTTGCCAATAAGAACAATACCATGGTCCTTCTGGTCAGTTTATCCAGCGCCTGGTCTGCTATCCAACCCCAGCTGGTCATGTGGTTTAATACCTGCATGGGATCCCAAATGGTCTCATATGCTTCTCCCGGGGGTCTTTCTACTCTTACCCCTTTAAGGAACCTAGAAATTTCTGGGTGTTCCCCTAGTGGCATGCCTTCCAGCCAGATAAAACATAACAAGAAAGACCATGTGGTATTGAGGGTACTATATCCCACATTTGTATCGAACACATGTACTAGGAAGTCAATACATTGTTTTAGGGATGGTTTTATCAAATCAACGTCATTTTCTTCCACGTAATTGGTCCATTTCTTAGCTGCTGTTTTGTAGGCCGATTTAGTGGATTTCCCTATGGAGGCTAACATGATGTTACATGCTCTGTCAGTGTATTGGAGGTGTTGTGTCCATATCCATATCAAGAACCACAGCTGTGTCCTCCAGTCTGGTACTATGAGTTGCACACAGCGAAATCTTGTGTGTAAAAGTGTCATTTTTTGTGAAATTTCCATAACATTTTGGTAAATTTGTGAAAATTTTACGGAAATTTTGTAACATTTCCATAGGATGTTGCAATAAAACCGTGTTGCAAGGTGATATCTTGTGTGTAAAAAGTGGAAATTCAGGTAAATTTTTTTAAATTATTGTAGCATTTCTGTTATTTTGCAGAAAGAATCCCTAGGTTAAAGGTGTGTGTGTCAATTTGGAAATTTCCACTTGATTGTTGGGCCCTATATGAGACATTGTGGTGTGTATATATCAGTTTTGTGTCACACTTTTGGGTGTTTATACCATGTTCCTAGTTGTGTAGCCAGTGAAGTAGGTTTATAAATTAATCCTAATGTGAGTGAGCAGTGTAGAAAGCTATAGGTGTATTGAAGTTTTGCTTGATCTTGAAGGAATTTCCACCATTCTGATTTTCAACATCCTAATGGAGAACGATTTTTTAATAGCCTTACCATAACCATAGCGTGCAGTACGGACCGACGCCATAAAGTTGACATATACTGAGGGGTCGCCATAGAGTTAACATAGGGGCAAAATATGCAGTGGGCGCCATAGACTTAACTTAACAAAAAAGGTTGTGGTGAAAAAATGTTATGATTGAGTAGGACTAAAGGTAGGAGGGGGGTTAAATTCGACGACTAGCTTTGATCCTGGAACACAGGTACTTTGGGTGTGCTGCTGTCTTTTGATCTTTTGGAGCATGTAGCTCAGATGGTAGTAAACAGCTGGTAACATGTAAACCGCATGTTTATTATACAAGCATGACCCCGTGTCCAGTGGTTGTTGCTGTTGTGGGGGGTTGTGGTGGGAAAATGTTATGATGAGTGGGACTAGAGGTAAGGATGAAAAGGATGGACAAAAGGTGCAGTGTTGTTTTGAAGGAAACACTCTCTAAAATTTAAATTTGGAGGAATAAATGCGTCTGAAGGATGATGTTCAGGACAATACTGCCACAGTTGAAACAGCTTACCTTGTTCTACACCACCCCTTATGTCTGAAATAAAATCCTCCATTTCTCTTTTGTGAGAAGTGGATAAGCTCAGAGGTAGTGAAGCAGGAGTCATGATCAGCTGAGCAGTGAGTGAACCTTGCACCATCAATGCTCACAGTGGCATCTCGGTGGTAAGTTTAAGTGGGGGTAATACATACTGGGGAAAAGGACCTAACTAAGATGTAAAGGTAAAGTAGGCCAAAGTAAGTAGGTAGGTAAAATAGGATAGGGTGAGTAAAAGAGGAAGCAGGGAGTAAGAGACATCAACTTGTTGATGGAGTTTAAACAAGTGTGACAACCTAACTGCAGCCCCTTCGCTCTCTGGGGTGGAGAACAGGGGAAAGGGTTAAAACCCGGATGCAGGGGGTGCACTCTCCTACGGCCCACTCACTCACTCAGTGTCCAACATGCGTCGGCAGCAGCAGCAGCAACATTGAGGAGCTCACCTCACCATGAGTCAGCAAGGGGATGATAACCAAGAAGGGGAGCAAACCCCCTTCAATTTCACTGATTGGGGGAAAGAAGTTGGTCTTAAGAAGAAGTACATGGATTTACTGAGAAAGCAAGACCTAGATTCTGAGCAGGTTCTGACTACACTCCTGCCTGCTGATGTAGCAGCCCTCGGCATAACTTTAGGACAGTCAATGCTCTTCAAGTGTGCACTGGGACAACTGGGTAACACCCACTTCACTGAAGATACTAGTGGGTTAACAGTTAGCCAGGGACCCACTGTGCCTGAAAATGGTCAGGACATAATCCCTTCCAGCCAAAGATCAAACAGCCAGACAAACCAGTCATTATTGGAAGCAGACATGGTTCTGAACCAACTGTTAAAGGATCCTACTAACTCTGCAGCACTAGGTGAGCAGCTGGACAGTGGTGCTAAGGACATGTCCACCTGAGGACACATCACTTGGATTTACTGGCAGCAAAACAAGTAGGGCACAGGGTTACGGCAGCCCTCTGGGGTTACATGAACAATTTGCCTGTGGACAGAACAGCTTAAACAATGAAACCCATATAAATCGTGAAATTAGATCAAATGGTGCCTCTAAAGACTCTCAAGCACAAACTAAAGCTTACACATTGCCGTATGCAAAATGGCTTAGAAAGAAAGTGTTAACTTTTAGCACCTACATCATAACATTCTCCCACGACAATGTAAAAATAAATAACCAAAGGTAAACTAGGCGGACAGCGAAACGTTTGACTTACGTTGTCATCGACTTTGCGCATGCGCAGAGATAGGCTAAATCCAAAATGGCGGAAAATGTTAGGGAGCGTTCATTATTAACTATAGGGGTTGCCTAACCACAAGGGGGCTCCAATAAACCCAGCTATGAGCAGTTCCACTAATATCCCCTAGGTGTCAGGCGTAAGGGCGTCACTAGTTCTTTTTTTAACCACAAGAGGTCTCCACTAAACCCAGATATAAGCAGTTCCAATAATATCCACTAGGTGTTGCCATGAGTTCTAGGTGCAAAACATATGGTGCAACCACACCCCATGTCCACTATAGAAATAAACAAGCTACAGCAGGCTGCTACAGCAGCAGGCAGTGTTTATCTTGGGCAAGACTTGGGTAGGTAAAATAGGGTAGGGTAGGGTAGGGTAAGGTAGGGTCGCTAAGGTGTGGGGGGCACCCCTTAAGTATTTTGGGGGGAAGGCCACACACGCGTGTGTATAACACGGGCACACCTTATATAAACCTACCTACCCCACCCTACCCTACCTACCTATTTACCTACCTACCTACCCACCAAATAAACGCTCCCTACCATTTGCTTATGCTACAGACTTGGGCAAGACTAGGTTTGTTTTTGTTTACGTTTTCTACACACTTACAAATCTCAACTTCTAATGCGGGAAGTCATTGCTTACATCTTGCACCTAACACTTCATCTTTTGTTTGTAAACAGAGCCATGTGCTTGCTCCTGTCAAACTTTTCTAATTTTTATTTCCAACCATGACACTTCAAAATTTGGACAGGGATATTATGGAAGTGCCTCCCTAAGTTGGATTTTTTAGAGAAATCTGGGGAGTCTGCTATAAGATAGCTATTTATGAAAGTGACAGCTAGGCTTGTTTGTAAACAACTGTTTGAAATCCCAACTGTCATGGCTGAAAAAGAAGGCCCTGTACTGTGGATTTTTTTGTCTGTTGCAACATGTACAGTGACATATTTCTGTCAAGTAAAGGTTAAATATGGGATAGCAGTAAGATTTGACTAGTATTTGCTGAAAAATGTCACATTATTGGTGGTACATGTTGGAACTACTTTTTGGAGAGGATGAGCACAGCCCTTTCACTCTGCCTCAGATTTCCCCCCAGTAAATCATCCTAGGCATTAGCGACTAGTCCTGGAAGAGTCGTCGCTGTCATTAGTGTGTGTTTTCTACTGTGACTGACCACATGGTCGGTTTTATTTTTGTTCACGTTTTTTGTTGTGATCATGTAATCATCACATGATGACATCATAGCATAAATTTGCATAAATTATCTCTCAGCCAATCAGAGCTCAAGAAAGTAGGTCACATGCTCATATATGGTCACATCTGGTTTCAAAACTAGGTCACTTCCGGTTCATAAGTAGGTCAAACAGATTTCAGTAGCTATAGCTATGCTCTGATTTTACCCCTATATACTACTCTTGGGCAAGGTCTAGGGGCTATATATGGACATAATTATTGTAGTAACTTGAAAATTCCTTGTGTCTTATACGAATAACTCGTGTAGCTAAGGCCATTGTCGCATTAGGCGCAAACTGATTTGAAGGAAAGGCGCAGTAATGATTTATGCCTAAATTTCAGCACTTTAGCATGAAGATAGGAGTTCAATAACCAGGAGTTCTAGAAAAACCCCTCGACTCTGTGATGAAACCCAAACTTTAATTGATCCAATATTTGTGCAGTAGGGGCTCATTCTCGCATAAATGGCATTGCCCTTACACTAAATTACATGCAATGTTATGTGTATATGAGAGAACCAATTGCTCCATGCATGCATAGTCCAAAGTGAGATCGGCACCTTTTTTTCCAATGTAGGTCGAAAGGCTGTGATGCATGACAGCATTGCCCTCTGGTGTGTAATTGATGAACTAGGTAAAACAGCACAGTGTCTCCCTCTGTGTGGTCAATATTACATGGTATTAGACTATACCAATATCGTTCATCTGTTTAGTGATTAATGTAGGCCTATCAAATAAATGAATGAATGAAAAATGCCATGAATGGATGAATGAGTAAATGGATGAATAAAGGAATGAACGGATGAAGGAATGAATGAATGGATTAAAGAATGGATGAGTAAATGGATGGATAAAGGAATGAATGGATGAAGGAATAATGGTAAAGGTGAACGATGATCAGTTCACTGTTGACCATTTCTTCACTTGCGCTTCCTGCCCGTTCGATATTCACCTTGACATAAAAATGAATGGATTAAAGAATGGATAAAGGAATGAATGAAGGAATGAAGGAATGGATGAAGGAATGGATGAAGAATGAATGAATGGATAAAGGAATGAATGAATGGATTAAATAATGGATGATGGAATGATTGAAGGAATGTGTGAATGAATGAAGGAATGGATGAAGGAATGAATGAATGGATGAAGGAATGAATGAAGGAATGTGTGAAGGAATGAATGGATGGATGAATGAATGAATGAATGAAGGAATGGATGAAGGTATTAGACCTGGTTTTGCGAATTTGATGCATTCGAGGGGCAGGGTTGTCTCCGAGAAATTTTGGAGTAGGGTGTTTTCTCTTTTTATGGGTTTACTATGGGTGTGGGTGGTTACTATTGCAGAGGTAATTTTTCTTAAATATGTAAACTGTTGCCATGGTTACCAATGCAATTTGGTACAATGTCAACAATTGCTCGGTTGTCGTACCTACTTGCAGCACAGGTACAATTCTGTTATCTAACTATCTTTTGTATGTCCATTTTGTGCACCCAAGTACCCCCTATGTACACCCCTAATTTCAAAGTTGTGCTATGTAGAGGTATCAAGTCCTCGTGTACAAAGCGCACTCCTAACTTTGGCTGCTTCTACAAGATACAGCAGGGTTATATCCATGCTATATAAGCCATTATTCAGTGTCATTATAATATATATATGTGGGTTATAATGGTAATTCCAAGTGAGCAACCCCTTTAAGGGTGATGATTATGATCATTGCCTTGAGGGATCAAGATAGCAGTACTCTATGGTTTGGACTTGGGCATCATCTCAGGTTTAATAGCATTACACATAAATGTAGACCTATTTAGGGCGGTATATTAACCATTTCAGGGCCACTTATGCTGGAGTGCATCAAACCTGTTAGTCGTCATGATGCACCAATGAAGTGCTAGCAAGACTGCTTACCAGCACTTCATTAGAGCTTCATTCCGACCCTCCAGGAGTGTAGTGTCAGCATGATGCATGAATGTATAGTAGCCCTGGTGAGTAACTTGCTGGAGCTGCTGACAATGGGTATTAGTGGCCCTTAAAGGGTTAAAGCCTACTGCTACCCATAAAATGGGCAAGGGCACCCATGGTAAAGTTGATGCCATTCTCAAATTATTCCTGTCTCAGATTTCTAGCAAGAACAACTTTTAAGTTGTCACATATGACAACTTCGGTGATGACGCCCTGTGGACGACAGATGTTTAGCTGCCTTACCATTCTTGGAAAGTGAAAGGAGAGATCCTGCAATATGCAAAGATGTTGATGTTCATCGTTCAACTTGGAAGTCACCTAAAAGCACAAACACAAAATTACATTTTATCAATTAATGTCAGCTTTGTCATAATCTTCGATGGCCATCCCCTAACCTATGAAATTTAATTGGATATTGGATATGATGGAACTAAAGGTTCACCATTAAAAAATACTCAAGCTTCACCCAAGGTAACATTTGTGTAACATATAGGATAGCTACATAGCGGTGTGACTGAATCTTCATCATTGAATGAGCATGATAAAAATGGTTGAATAGAGTTTCACCTTCATTTAACAGAAAGGGTCTTTTGTCATTAATTTCTATCAAACATCAATAACCGGTGGTAAAATTGAGTAAAACTGAAAATCACAAGGTCTAGTGCATTTTATATTGAAAACCACAAGGTCCAGTACATTCTATATTCTTGATAAAAAATGTTTTTCTTCTGTGAGGAGAGCTACAATTAATGTGCTGATATAGAAGGATGTTCTAATTGTCCCTAGCACATGCTATTCGATTCACACTAGAGGGCCCTGGTGTCCAATTCTCCTATATGATTAGCTTTACTGTAACAATATTACCCTGGTGACCTGAGGATTCCCGTAAACCCTCAGGGAACAGGAAACCCAGAGCACGCTGGATATACCATAAGCATCGATTTCCCACTACGAACCTCTCCCAGTCAGCATGGATAGAAATACTGCTTACTCCTCAAGCAGAATTTGCATTTTGTTGGCACAACGATATGCTTGAAGTGTGCAAAATCTAGGATTGAGTGGGTGTCAGTGCCATTACATGTACTATAGGGTTAGGGACAAGTGTATTAGAACATCTTTCTATATCAGCACACTGTAGCTCTCCACCGAAAAGATTACCAATATTTCTTTTGTCAAGAATATAAAGCACTCTATAGGCCCTATAATACGGTCTCCTTCCATAAATACACTTTATTGCCCCGCCCTTCCTAAGATAATTCTCTCTCTCCCTCTCTCTGTCTCTCGCTCTCTCTGTCTCTCTCTTTCTCTCTCCCTCTCTCTGATAATCAAAGAACCCACTCCCTCTCCGCTCAAATGTTACGTTCACAAATTAAGATGTCCCATGCACCAAAAGAAGGTAGAATGCACGTGAGCTATTACTTTTCAATTTTACCCAACTTAACCACCAGTTATGGATGTTTGATAGAAATTAATGAAAAAAAAACATATCTGTTAGATAAAGATGAAACTCTATTCAAACATTTTATTATGCATTCTCCTTCATAATGACAATAATAAAGATGCTGTCACTCATATATGTAGCATTCCTTTTACACACTTGTGAAGCTTGTAGGTATATATTTTAATGGCAAGCCTTTAGTTCCATCATATCCAATATCCAATCATTTTTTGTGAGAAAGGGAATGGGCATCGAAGATTTTGAAAAAAGCTCATATTAATTGATAAAATGTAATTTCAGGTTTGTGCATTTAGTTGTATGCTAAAGAACTTCAGCATCTTTGTGTGATGTAGGATCTCTCCTTTCACATTCCAAAAAAGGTATGGCGGCTTAACATCTGCCGTCCACAGGGCATCGTCAATGAAGCTGTCATATATGTGACAACTTAAAGGTTTCACCTGCCAGAAACCTGAGGCAGGAGTAATTTGAGAATAGTTTTAACATTACGGTGGGTGGCCTCACCCATTTCATGGGCAGCAGTAGGCTTTAACCCTTTAACTTACTCATGCAGTACACTCCTGGACTGCTGGAGGGTCAGAGTGAAGCTTCAATAAAGTGCCGGTATTGAAACCCTCAATGAGGCTACATTTATATCCTGTGTGATGCTGATTTACCTGGCATGATGCCAAGACTCAAAAAGGTAGAGTAAAACTATCTTGATCCCTTGAAGTAATAATCATAACCATCGCCCTTAGAGGGTTTACAGTATAAGGAACAGGGATCTACATGAAGAGGAGGCAGGTAATGCATGTCCTGTCACCACACAGGGGCATGTCCCTAACCAGATTCACACCTGTGTTGCAACAGGGAGGCAGGGGGCAGGGCAAGGCAATGCCGAGATTTTAATTCATCCTTCCGCGTATTATTTACTACTAATTTTACTTTTTCCGGTTCCTAAGAAGTACTTGACACATCAAAGACCTTCATACCTATTGCGTTTCATGTAAACATATCAATTGACAACTACACATATGGGTCAGGTCGCCAGAAAGCAGTAGATTTTGTGGGGTTGTTTTTTTTTTGGTCATTTTGGACTCTTGTGGCTCTGGAGAAAGAAGTTGTGAACCAATCTTGTCTTACATAGACTCATTTAATAGAGGACACTTAAGGCTATCAGAAAGATGTAGATTTGTCATCATCCATCAAAGACTTTAAGACTTATAGCCTGCCAAAGTGAGGAAAATTGCCAAATTTGTATTTTTTAGGGGCAACTTGTTGAAATGGAATGGCAAATGTCATGTCATGTCAAACTCACTGCAAATTATAGTCCTGGCGAGTAAGCTGACAGTAAGGGGAAACCCACCATATTTGTTTGTCACTGAAAATTTGACTCCTGGGTCCTAAAAGCGAAAACCTACCACTTTGAGCTCCTGAGCTAGCACAAGTAGCTTCCCCATAAATTTGACTAGCTTAACTCCAGAATCTACATAATAACAGGTGATCAGAATCCCCAACTGAACAACTCCAATAGCCTGAAATTACCATTTTGCATATTATGCATACTTTCATACATATTTAAGACAATAATCGCGTGACGTATCGAAGCCACTGACGAATTTGATGAGGGGAACAAAAGCTACTTTTCCTTCCCCCCTCCCACCCTTCTTATTGTATGTTACCTCATAATCCAACAGTCCACTCCCTCCCTACTCGAAAGTAATGTTAACAAAATGAGAAAGTCCCCTCCCCTTGTATTAAAACGGTAGCAATTCTATTCTACTTTATCACTAATTAAGACCGTTTGAATGAAATTCTTAACAAAAGACCGTTTCTGCCATTGAGATATAGGCTGATTACGTTCAAGATCAAATTGTAATTCGAGATCCAAATGGAATTCCAAATTGAAAAGAAGCAATATAGTGGAAAAGGGAGAGGCATCAAAGGTTCTGATAAGGCTTAGAATATCGACCCTTTAAATGTTATACAATACATCATAAGACCTTTAAGCTGAAAGATGCACATAGACATCTTTGCATGTCATAGGATCGCTAATTATCTGTGAACATTATAATATGTGGCCCCTTCCATTGTGATGGGCAGCATCAGGCTATAAGGCAATATGTGCCTTTAATGTCGCAATACACATAAGTGTAGCCAAGGGGTCACTCACGAGGATTGCATTTATTTTAC
Organism: Acholoe squamosa; assembly: GCA_949317995.1. Lineage (NCBI taxonomy): Eukaryota > Metazoa > Annelida > Polychaeta > Phyllodocida > Polynoidae > Acholoe > Acholoe squamosa. Next base: position 38,876,162 of record OX439049.1, read on the forward strand.
ATTTTCGTGTGTGGAGTCGTTTTATTCCCGTTTCTTAATCGGGAGCAAATCTGCCATCTTCCCAATGCATAATCTTTCCACCCCCTTCCAGTCAAATCGTTAAAAAAATAGTGCCAGAATTGTGGGGACATGCATCAGGAATCGACCATAAAAAATATGAAATTTGATTAATTCTCCAAAATCTGCGTTGCTCACCAGTGCTACTACCTGATTTCTTTAAGTAATTATCATAATCAATGTATGTTGAGTTGCTCACCTATGCTTCTACCCTCCTCTTTCCCCAAGTGGTTATTTTTTCATACCTTAAAGGGTTAATGCCATGTGAGGAGTCGTCTGTAAAATTAGTAGCCAGGAGGAGACGCATGCTCTATCACCATATGTCTCCAAACCGATTCACACCTGTGTTGGAACAAAGAACAACTTTTTCATCACCAGGTCATGGAAAATGTGATGAGTAAGGAGTTTCTTGTATGGCCTCTCTATTGTTTGTTTTCTTCCTTTTTTTTCTACTGTATTAACAATATATAGGATAGACGCATGTAAGAAGCTATGAATCATCACTTTAACCCAAAGTGCAGTGGAATCAGTCAGAGTTCCAACACAGAGTATTGTGCACAGAAGCACCTTCTTTGGAGTGGCACCACAGCAGGCACAGCGGTACACTGTACTTTTGATAAATTGCCAATGCCCTATCCATGCATCACAAGTTAACAGGGATGAACCCCTAAAGGATCAAGAAGAGCTACTCACCAGCACTGGATTGGTGCACATTATAACATTACTGGGCAAAGTCAGAGTGCATTATCCTAAATGCTGTGCTCTGATTGGTTTAGAGCAGTGCTTCTGTGTGGGAGGGTAAAGTCAGGGCCTATGGCATTACTAATTTTTTATTTAAACTACTTGAATTACTGGTGGCGACTTGATCTCTGACAATGTCATATTGATTGGCAAATTCACTGCTTTGATTGGCTACTGAAACTGTGAAGCATCACGTGGTCTTTTGCATGAACCTTGAACCAGAAGCAGAGATGTGCTGTTATCCAAAACCAGGATCCAATCACATGCACAAAATCAAGAATGTCATTTGACCATGTCTTTTATCGCCAGCTTAGGCACATGAAGCTTAAAAGTTATTGGAGGGGCGCAGGAAAATTCCATTCATACAATGATTTATGTTGAATACTCAAAAATATCACTGGTACAAGGACCACAAAAACAAATGATCACTAACAAGGATTTATCTTTCAAGACACAACTTCTTCATTCAATTTCAGTCATTGCTCATGAACAGCAAGGCTTTGTGTGAGGCTTCCATCTGTGAATTCAAAAGACACATGTTCTTTAGTTAGTACTCCTAGAGGTGCAGTTCAGGTTAACAGACTTTCTTCACTCAACTGCCATTCTACCTAAGACAAGGATTCAACTTCTCCTCTTCTTATATGAACACAAGGGTACACAGAGAATAAAATAGAAGATCAGTGCATCATACAGCATATATTGATACACAATCTTTTAACCATGACAAGAGAAGTTTTTGTTATCTTTATCTTTTGTTTACGGATGGTCCAATCGAGTGCTGCAGTATTTCTGAATTTGCTGACGCTTATCTGTATGATCAAGTACCGGAGCCTTCGAAATGCTGCAGGAATGCTAGTGGCTAGTTTAGCCCTTAGTGACAGTCTCCATGGGTTAGTAATGTATACCCTGCCCATTCGCACCTACACTAGGATTACCTGTATCACTAGCCTTGTTGCTGAGGTTTTCACTGTCAATGTGCAGTTTCTTAGCTTTTGTATGCTGGCTATTGAGAGAAGAAACTCCTTGAAAGCACAACTAAGATTAACCGCAAAATGGCCTCTCAAAAGGGTTTGTCAGGTCCTGGTTATAGGTTGGACAGTGATCACCACTTGGAACCTGCTCTTTTTAGTGATTGCTATAAGAACTAGTCCAGCAAGTGATGAAATATGCTTGCTTGAAAACTATTTGCCTGCAATCTACACTGCTGCCATTATCAGCATCTTCTTCTAAGCCTTGATTACAGTTGCTGCATGCTACATGTGTATTGCTCGCATTGCATTTCCAAGCAACCATCAAGTAACGTCAAACCAGCCAATCACAGGACGGCAGAGAGAGAGGCACACGGCAGATCTGCAAATCACCAAAATGATGGCAATGGTTGTGGGAGTATTCTTTATAACATACATTCCAGTGGTCATTTCCATTATCACCATGACACAATCCCCTCCACTGTGGAGGTACATTCTGCACCATGTGACTCTCAACATCTTAGATATCAACTTCCGGATTAACCCTGTTATCTATGCTTGGAGGAACAAGCAGTTCAGAAAGGCTTATCACAGCCTTTTTTCCGGCTGCAAACTGTGCCAACAAACACATGATAACCCTGCAGTGAACATCATCTCCATGTCATCAATGGGGAATATTTGAGTTCCTAGATCCCTAACTCCATCACTGGTGCCAAGAGGTGATATCACCACGGAGCAGCAGTATCTGCAACAGAACATCCAATGTCCACTTTCAGTAATCAGCAGAGTAGATAACAATGTAACTATAAGGCTGGCACCTAAACAGAATTCCCAACCAGGAAAACAAGACCTGCCAAGAGTAGACTCATGAGGTTTGATGGCCAGATCAGTTTCATCCTGTTAAGGCCATATACATGTGTGTATCATACCAATGGCCTGTGATAGGCCAGATATATAGATATTGTCTTTAGAGGTTTTGTGTTTTGGACTTGTGTTTATATCACACATAGCACCTGAGATCACGTTAGTGAAAGATGCCCCACGCTGAAAGCACCAAGATCGTCAGACTGACGATACCCAAAACTACAACTTTAGGTACTCAGATTGAGCACCCAGGATAGTCAACCTAATGGGTTTAGGTCAAGACACTCCCCCAAGGTAGTCAAACTGATTACATAAGGTTGTTAGAGTGACAACCTTGGTGCTGACTACCTAGGGGTCCTCAATCGTTGAAGACCTTCAGTTGAAGACTGAAGGCCTGATCATCAAACATCTCAGCAAATTGTCGTTATCTGTCACCATGATTGGTCATCAATGGTGACTCCTTTCTGAGTGATAACTCACTGTGTCATCTTTCACCACTGTGTGTCAGTCTCACATGGCATGGCGATTTATCTCAACAGTCGCCAACATGATCTCACTCACTGCGTGAGTATGTGCCACCCCTTGTCATCCCTCACAAAGCATGGTGACTTATCACCACCATCGCCAACATGGATCTAACTCACTGCGTGAGTATGTGCCACTGCCTGTCAACTCTCAGTCAGAGTGGCGGCTTATCCCAACCATCGCTAACATGGATCTGACTCATTGTGTGATTATGTGCCACTCCCAGTCAGTTCTCACTCAGAATGGCGACTTATCACCAACATCGCTAATATGGATCTCACTCCCTGCGTGATTATGCACCACTCCTAGTCAACTCTCACTCAGAATGGCAGCTTATCACCACCATCGCCAACATGGATCTCACTCACTCCGTCAATATGTGCCACGGTCTGTCAACTCTCATTCAGAATGGCAACACTTTCACCTGCATTGCCACATGGCTCTCACTCACTGTGGAGTTTGTATCACTCCTAGTTAATCTTCTCTCAAAATGGCGACTTATCACCACCATTGCCAACATTGGTCTCACTCAATACGTGAATTTGTGTCACTCCAAGTCAATGCTCTCTGAGGATTGCATCATCTGTCACTCACTCTCACTCACAGTGGCAACTTATCACCACCATTGGCAAAGTTGTTGATACAGCACCACTGTTCAACATCTAGGAAGTGTGGGCATGAAGTATAAGTCCCATACGTATCAAATGTGCTTTGTTTCACACTGATTTCCATGTAATACTTCAGAGTTGAATCAAACAAGATTATATAGAGAGAATATCAATTGAATTTAGATAGAGGTATCTCTAAAATGAAAGCAACTATCCATAAACACCTTTTCTCTGGTTACAGGAAAAATACAATAGGAAATATCAACACGAACACCTTGTCTGTGGTTAGAGGGAAGTTACATATGGCAATACCTTTTCTGGCAAAACATACTTTGATCTGGCAGATGTGAGGCTGCATGATTACCAATGTCGATGATCATGAGCTTTTCATCTAACAAGGTGAGTGATCACCAGCATCACCATAACTGGTGAGTCTGAGTGATCACCACTCTCGCCATCCATGGTGAACCTGCGCTATGACGTGGTGCGCGTTTCATCTAGCGAGGTGAGTGATCAACCGTCTTGCCATCCCTGGTGAGTGTGAGTCATCACGATCCTCGCCAACCGTGGTGAACATGCGCTATGGCATGGTGTGCGTATCATCTAGCGAGGTGAGTGATCACTCGTGTCACCATCCCTGGTGAGTGTGGGTGATCAAGATCCTCACCATCTGTGGTGAACCTGTGCTATCACGAGGTACACGTTTTATCTAGGGAGGTGACTGATCACAATCCTTGCCATCCGTGGTGAATGTGCATTATGACGTGGTTTGTGTCTCATCTAGCGAAGTGAGTGATCACTCATGTCGCCATCCATGGTGAGGATGAGTGATCACTCATGTCGCCATCCCTTGTGAGGATGAGTGATCACGATCCTCGCCATCCCTGGTGAACATGTGCTATGACGAGGTGCGTGTTTCATCTAGCGAGGTGAGTGATCACCCGCGTCGCCATCCCTGGTGAGTCTGAGTGATCACCATCCTCGCCATCTGAGGTGAGGCCATGTGATCACCACCATTGCTATTCCTGGTGATCTTGTGCTATAGCGACGTCGTGTTCCATCTAGCGACATGTGTGAGCCACTTCACACAGGTTGACGAGGAGTCACGACAATTTGCTGGGATGAGTGGCACATACCTGCCACCTAGTAAGTATGTTACATTTTGTGAACAGAATGCCATAGACTCATACTGGGGAGAGGTATACTGAGGGAATTCACTACCTGTAAGGTGCTGCCTCCTGTCTATACCTCTTCCGACGAATCTAGGTCCTCAATCTGACGAGTTTAAAGATCTGCAGGGTTTTCAGTGCATCTGTACATCTTTGCATCCATAGAGTACAGTGCCATTGTTGCCTGAAGATGTAATCTGGGTTATAAGCATTGCCTGCCACTGCATTTCCTCTCACCAAAAGGTTTGCCTCAATATTTTGTCATTGGGTTAAAGCAATACACTCAGCATAGAAAGGACCATCTTTTAAAGTCCTTATTATGTATGCCCTTTAACTTGTTTTGGTCATTTTGCACATGTATAAATCATCAGTTGATCACAGGTTTTTGGATATAATCAACCCTATCTTTACATCGGTTTAAGATCTTGGTGGGAAATACATGTATTAGTAAAAGTAGTAATGTATATATAATTAGCTGTTATATCTGGTTGAATATTACAATTTAGACTACCGTAATCTCCCGCGTATAAGGCGCGTCTTATACGAGGGGTTTTAGTTCTCATTGGATCCACAAGGGGGACACCAAGACCTTTCTTTTGATATCTTACATGCCCCCTTGGTCAAAATAGGACAAAATGGGACCCAGGAGGGCCCAAGGTGGCCCAAGCTACCCATAGGTTTTTGAATTTTGAAAATTCATTCAGTAGAACCAAAGTTATGAATTTTTCATTTTTTTGAGAATTTTCCAAAACTCTAGGTGCGCCTTATACGCGGGCTGCGCCTTATACGCGGGAGATTACGGTAATACTTATATCTAGTTGAAAAGGTAGTTGTAGTGGTACTAGCACTAAAATGGTTGTAGTCGATGTAGTAGCATGTAGTCAGCTGGTGGCAGCAGTACAAAAGGAAACCCTGATTGTAATGTCAGGTAGTAGTACTACCAATTTAGTAGATGAAGTAGGGGTCATGTCTAGGTGCAGTAATAGTAGAAGAGATAATAGTCATAGCATATACAGTAGCAGTACTGCTACTATTAGTAGAAGTAGCAATAGTAGCAGTAGTAGTAGTAGTAGTAGTAGTAGTAGTAGTAGTAGTAGTTGTTGTTGTTGTAGTAGTAGTAGTAGTAATAGTAGTAGTAGTAGTAGTAGTAGTAGCAGTAGTAGCAGCAGCAATAGTACTAATAGCATTAAATTAATAATAGTAGTAATGATAGTAGTGGTGGTAGTTGTAGTAGCAGTAGTAGTAATATCAAGAAGGAGAACTACAAGTTACAGATGTAGAAGTAAATTGTAGGCACAATGTAATTGACATAGTAGTAGTAGTAGTAGTAGTAGTAGTAGTAGTAGTAGTAGTAGTAGTAGTAGTAGTAGTAGTGATGGTAACAATAGTAGTAGCAGTAGTAGTACATTGTAGCATCAGTAGTAATAGTAGTAGTAATAAAGTAGCAGTAGCAGTAGTGATTGTAGTAGTAGTAGTAGTACTAGTAAAGTAGCAGTAGCAGAAGCAGTAGTAGTAGTAGTAGTAGTGTCATACTAGTGATTGGCATGATCAAGTTGTCATATGAGAAATATCATAAGACTAGTGGTATATAGTGTAAATACATCAGGCTCATATAAAATAGTGTTATTTCCAGTTGTCACTGGTTTATTCAGCTTTAGGCAACATGTAAGAAATATCAATCATACAGTAGTTAGTATGTAGGTAATTTGCACATACAGTAAACATACAGTAATTTATAAAGTATAATGTTCAGTTCCACTCCACCTGTGAGGTATTAATAATACAGTGTCCAGCATACTTCTAGGTGGGTTCCCACACCTAGCTCCTGACCTGCTGCTTAGAGGAATAATGTAATAATGGATAACTTTACCCTCTGGTGGAAGTCTTGAAGAAGATAGCCTCTGGCCACTAATGGTAGGAAACCAATGCCTGTCTAGCATAGTTTCACCATAGTGCAGTGGTATAGCAGGTAGCAGGAGATGACTGGAGATGTTACCTCTAGAGCGGTTCTTGGTGATGTGTCCTCCTGGAGGTGCAGACAGGCTATTTGTAGCAAATCTTGGAAAAGCACCTCCAGACTGACTGGAGCCAGCAGCATCTGCCTAACTCTACAATTGTTTGAGGGGACTCTTTCAAGTGTCACAGGGGGACAAAGGACCCCCATGGACGCCGCTAGGCCCCCCATTGTCTTGGTCGGTTCTGCATCTTCAGACCCTCATATCTCGGTCGTTTATGCGTTTATAACCGCCATTTTGGGCATGCGGGGAGTTGAATATGCCAAGTTTATAATGCCCGCTGGATAGGCGCGTAACTCGCGCCGGTTTGTCTGTGGTGCACTCGGAGCTCCTTTCAGTCTCCATGGCATAACTTCCTTAATAATGGGAGTTCCGCCTTGATCTTGGGCTCATTTTGACCGTCTAATTATGGGCTTTCCATAAATGCTTTGATATTTGACCTAGCGACGCTAGAGCGACCGGAAGGTTATGGTGTCGTGCTTATGTAACCCATTGTTCAGTCCTTAGAGTGCTCAGACACTCATGACGGCGTCAGCGGTGCTCAGGCACCCGTGACGGCCGGTTGCATTCACTTACAAGTTATTAGTTTGTGCACTGAACCATGAGGTCGCACACTGAGACCCTTATTCTTATTATATTGTGCAGTGAACCATTAGGTCGGACCTTTTGATGTCATAAACTCAGTCTAACTGACTGTGGCTGGTGTGCAGTGGGGCATGAACGCTCTTATACAAAGTTTGAGCGCTCTTATAGCTCTTAGAACCAACCCATGTATTAATTTCATAGATATTCTTTGATTAATACAATAATATGTTAGAATTTATGGAATAATAAAATGGTATATCATAGAATACTCCCTCTCCCCCGAAAGAATGCGAAACTCCGTCATTTCGCCGAGGGAATGTACAATTTATACAATTTTTACCTTATTTTGGAGTTATATACTGTTTTGTAAGAGGATTTGAAGTGATGGGGAGTGCTTCAAATGCAATTTTTGTGGTAGAGCTTTGTCAGTATAAACAATTTTCTCCTGGGTATAAGTACATTTCCGAGTTTCTATATCTTACCATACCTGAGCTTATTTGCTCATGTGACATCAATTTTGGGTACAATTTCCCATTTTTATGTACAACATACAATTTGGCAAATAGTGTGCAATTTTGGCATTTAATGTTCAATTTAGCGTGCAAATTGAACATAAATGACAATTTTAGTGTGCAAATTTACAATTTCGCGTGTAATTGCGTTCAATTGACAATTTCAGTATGCAAATATATAATTTTTGCGTACATTTGGCAATTTGAGTGTGCAAATATATAATTTTCGCGTATATTTGACAATTTTAGTGTGCAAATATATAATTTCGCGTACATTTGGCAATTTTTAGTGTGCAAATATATAATTTTGCGTGCATTTGGCAATTTTAGTATGCAAATATATAATTTCGCGTGTATTTGGCAATTTTAGTATGCAAATATATAATTTTTGCGTACATTTGGCAATTTTTGGGGTACAAATATATAATTTTTGCGTACATTTCACAGTTTTAGTATGCCAATGTATAATTTTGCGTTCAATTGATAGTTTCTGTATGTACATATATAATTTTGCGTACAGCTTGGATACACATAGAAATGTTGATTTTCTAAAAATCTGACTTCAGTGTATGAATTGGGTACAGACATACAGTATAATGTGCAACATATAATTCAAATGTAAATTGGATACAACTTACAATCTAGTGTGCAAACATGCAATCTTTGTGTGCAAAATTGGGTACAAGTGTACAATCTGGTGTGCAAACATACAATTTTAGTGTGCAAATTGGGTACAAGCGTACAATCTGGTGTGCAAACATACAATTTTAGTGTGCAAATTGGGTACAAACGTACAATCTAGATTACACTATTCAATTTATGGGATTTGAGACAAATTTTTCCGAGGGCCGGAAAAACAAAGTACTTCATGTACAATAGGCTTGTTTGTCTCTGAGTTACTCATTGATTTTGCTATATGGGTGTATTAATTGGCAATTTCGGCAGTGGGCCGCTGCTTAATTGACTTTTCCCCTAGCCTTTTGAGTATGTGTCCCTGAAAGAGATTTATTTGGTGAGTATCTTAAGTAAACATGTTTTATGTCAACAATTTTCTCAACAAATTTTTTTTTTTTTTTTTTTTTTTTTCATTCATTTTTTCCAACAATTTTCCTGGATACCTAAAGTGTGTTACTTTAAGTAAACCTTGGTAAGTATACAAGTGCTAGTGGGTACAAAAACTGTCTTAGTTATCTACCTGCATTCATGTATATTAATGTTAGATTTGTACAATTTTACAATTTGTAATTTGCAATTTCGCAATTTTGCGCGTATATGCGTGCATTAATCATCGGTTTTGTGAGAATACCATAGATTTTCATATTATACATCAACAAGTGGCTGTGTATATAATTTTTTTTTTCTAATACTTTGATAATTTCATTGACAGTGGAGGTGTGTCAGGAGTGAGATGTGAGTCTCCTCCCTGGTGTGCTCATGCAGTGGTGGCACTTGAGGTGTTAGGTGCCAGATTCTGGCATGTGTCTGTGGCAGTGCCTAGCTTGGTGTCAGTGGACAGTTCAGGGTGGGGGGGGGGTGTGTGTGTCCATTTAAGGAGTGTGTGGCTGGTATTGGAGCATCAGTTCCTCTCTGGAAGTCACTGCTGTAGTACCATGGCCCACCTACAAGCTCTCTTTGCTCTGCCTGTCCCCCAGGTGATGGAGGTGGGGAGTCCAGCTAGGGCCCTGGTTGAGTCTAACCAGACCATCCATTATGGGTACATAGTGAGTAATTTCAAAGAGATCATTGAGCATGGTGATGTGATGGTCTGTAATTACTCCTGCCATTATTTCCTGGGCTCAGCCTTGCGTCGGGGGGCCACTGTGGCCCTTCTGACTAGGGCCCTGGGCAATATGGGTTTCTGGCCCATGGATTATAACCTAGGGCCGCGGGAGCGAGTGCTATGGGATTATTTGTTGGCGGCATCCCTCCTCGATCTTGCGGCATAAGGGAATCCATCCACGGCTGCCGAGTATGGACTGGGGATGCTGGAGGCCCGGCTCGCTGAGTGGGAGCAGGATCACGGCCATATGTATGGCTCGGACTCGGCCCCGGACTCTCCCATTGATGTTGAACCCGAGGATCTGTGGTAGGATCCCGACTGACTGAAACCTAGGGTGTAAAAACCCGCCATCCCAAAGGCCCTTTTCAGGGCCGGCAAATTGTCCGAAAAGTTCTGAATACTGTCTCTGATGTGTTGTCTCCTGGTGGTGGACTGGGGGCAGCCTAGGCTGTGGGCAGTCTAGGCTGTTTCCACAGTCACCGGGGAGGGCTGGTGGTTTAGAAAATTAGCAATAGTCTGCATGTTTGACCTTGCGGTCTCCTCCTGTTGTTCGTCAATAATTATATCTGTTGTATTTTCCAGTGCTGTCATGGTCACCGGGCTGGTGCCACAATCATTCTGGAGAAGCATGGAGTAGTACAGTCCTTTGTTTTTAAGGGCTGGTATAGTACTGAACCTAGTGCGCCAAGGTAGGTGTATCACCTGAGGGAGGTGATAAGCAAATTCTCCTCTCTGTGTTGTTATAACTGCTGGTCCATTCCAGGTAAATATAGCCTTAGGTAGTGGGAAGGTTTTAACCACTATATCCTTATAGGTAGGGGCAGCTGCTGATTTAATCTCATCAAATTCATGTGGTATTGGCCTCAAGGGTAGCGCGAAGTTTGAGTCTCCACAATATATTTTAAAATATATTGTGGGGTTTGTGCGCTTGGCCACATTTTTCTTGCCACAGTGTGTCTGTGCAAATTTCTTAAGGTATTTCATTATTCTGTAGGCTGAGTAGATGGTCAGGGTGAATAATATAGCAATTATCAGGGTGTGGGTTTCCTGAATTGTGAGGAAAGGGGTGTGGGTTTCCTCTGTAGGGGTTAGTTTGGTAGGATTCTTCTCTGGGAGCAATTTGTGTAGGGGCAGCTCGGTGACTAGTCTGAATGCTTTGGCTGTAGGCAGGTAGGCTACAGTTCCTCCTAGTCGGTATAGTTTGAGTAGTATGTATACTATAAAAATGTGAGCTGATATCCCTAGGATGAGTGCTAAGCTTTGGAAGATTGGATGCTCTGTAACTCGACGTAGGTATGATTCCTCGTAGCGTGTTTCCATTTCCTTATTAAGGTTGGAGGCATCTTTTAATACTGTTTTGGCAAAGGGCTCTAAATTTAGTTGAGTAATATCATCCATGATTGGATTTTCCTGTAGTTTTTCTAAGGTCCTAGAAAGGTTTACTACTGGGAAATTTGGAAGATTCTTTCTTTCATCTGGTTTGGTTTCAGAAATTTTGTTAAGTGCTGCCATGAATGGTAAATTAATTGTCTTGAGAATGTAATGAAATGATAAGGTTGAGTTACAGGGCAACCTTGTGTTTGGAAGAGAAAATTCTCCTACACTGATTGTGCACCCACAGGGTACACCTATGATTGAGTAGGACTGGGCCTTCCGAGTTTCAGACGTTTTACCATGGCAGTTGATAAAGTAATGGGGTTCATTAGTAGTGACCAGATACTCATCTTCAGAAATGGAAATAGCATGGGTGGTAGGTGCTTGCAGTGGTGAAACTGTAAACTTGCAATGTTCCTTAATCTGTTGAGCCTGGTTAGTAAAAATGGCTACAGGGCATGTAGGCCTGTGTTTATAGATTCTACCATTTACATCTCTGCATACCTTTACTGTAGTACCTTCACATGCCTGCATATCTGCTGAGTCCAATTCGATGAATAATGATTCGTCGTAAGATACTGCTAGAAACTCAGTTGTGGTTTGTAATTTTGTGACTCCTCTGGTGGGGGTCTCCCGTGTGTCTATAGGCATGGGTGATGTAATCATTTGGTACAGTTTGAAGGTTGAGGTGGTAGATTGAATTATAATGTCCAGATGAATATATATATGGTGAGCTGAGTAAGTATATGAGGTCAGCTTCTGTGAATAATAGAAATCCAAGTCATTTATTGCGACTTGTGCTCCAGGGTGTGTAATCCTAAGTTTGTTATTAATGTCAATTAGGTATCTAGCAAGGTCTGAGGGTGGTACTATATCAGGGGTTAGGATTCCTGATGATAGCATCCTCAGGGCTGCATTTGTCCTTTGCAGTGATTGAGCTGTATTCATTCTTGCTGCTATGATAATTAATGCATCATTTAATACTTGCATTTTCTCCCTTTGGGTTTTCTCGTGCCTTGAATATGAGTCAAGTGACCTGGACATGTTAGAGGCCCACAGGTTGACGGTGTCACCTATGGTGTTGATTGTACTGTCCAGTACCTTCTTATCTTGGATGTATGCTTGAACAAACTTATCTTGTCTGTCTGTGATCTTTTCAATGAGATTAGCTGCTTCCTGATCCTGTTTAGCAAATTTTCTTAGTATTTCATCTATGTTCTTGAGCTGTCCCATTACTTGGTTTACATCTTCTACTGTGGCTAGCCCTAGCACACCGCGAAACAGGGGTGCTAGAAAACCCAGTATGGCTTCTCTTTTGGCCTTGTCCAATGTGTTTATGGGGTTGGATAAGAACAATTTGATGGAGGCTAGTGTTTCATTTATCTCCTTGTCTGCAATTTCCAGCAAGGTGTCTAGCTCCTTAGCTTGTTGGATAATTTGGCCAGAGGTATGATCTTGTAGAGTAGGAGTGGTCAACTGGAGTATTCTATCCCTTATGGATCCTTGGGTAACGGGTGCCCGAGGTATCTTGTAGGGAATAGCTAACAACAGTGTTGTGGTTGTATGTCCATTGACCAATGGTTGAGGGCTAGGTTTGAATACTACTCCTATGTTTTGTCTCACCACAGGTGTATAACCTGCAGTAAGTGGTTCAATAGTATATAATAACAGCATAGTTAGCAGTATGGGTGATACTCTCAGTGTCCCCATGGTGCTTGTGTAAAGCAAGTTTGCTGTTTAAAGTCTTGTCAAATTTGTAGTGATTTGGTGCTGGTAAAGTCTAAGTGTATGGTGTAACACTTTAAATGAAGTGGTTCAAACTGTACCTTTGCAAGATTGAGCTGTCTTGGCAATATGTCCGGTGAGTCTATAGAGGTTGACCAGTAAATGGTAAGGTCAGGTTGAAGGTGAAGTAGGTGTGTTCTTTATCCTAGTGCAGTCTCTCCTAATGGAGAAGTGGGCTGGCTAATTCCCAAGTGGGGTCCTGTAGACTTGTGTTCCAGACTGCAGCTGGATGAAGACTGATGGTGGGCTATGGTCCACAGTGCTTCTTATGTAGCCTACCCTACCCACATCCATTGTGGGCCTGGTATTGTTTCTCTGGAGACAATGCATTAATCTCCAGTGTCTGCTAACTGTGGGGTCTATTGTGTAGTCTGTGTACTGGTAATTAGCTCCTCCTGTCATCCAGGACAGCCATTCATGACCGTCTAGACAGTTGTCTGAGGGTAGCTTATAAGGTCAATTGATCTCTATAGACTGCTGTGTTGGCATAGCGCGCTCTTTCATGTGGGGATTTAGGCTTTAGACACTCCATTGTGTTACCCTTACTCTTCTTAGACTTCATGTCTGCTTTACTTGGGGGGTCCCAGTCTTTGACCCTTTCAGAGGCAATAACCTACTGGTATATTTACAAATTTGATTGGCTTTATATACATATAAGTAATTCATTATCAGTCACACATGTCTTATGTGTGGATGAAGAGAATTTTAATACATTTTGAAAATCTTATGTTCTTTTGGTATCTCAATCTTGTTTCTAATTTCTTGAAACTGCACCACACCTAGATGTCTTTCTTAGTATGTGGTGTGCAGGCCTAGGCTTGATAGGGCCTATGCCTGTGGTTTCTCTTGTAAGGGTGATATCATTTTTGTTCCTTACAATTTTGCTGTAGTATTTGGCTTCATGTGGAATAAGCCTGTGTGCAAATTCATTATTTCTGACAGCCACGACCTTTTTCAGTCTGTCTATGTGCACTGGTCTGGCCACCAATAGATTGGTGTCCAAGTTTTTGAGTTTGGCACTAGTCAAACTAGGTCTATTCACTACAACATATGGTCCCATAAAAAGGGGTTGAAGTTTCTTACACTCTGTATTGGTCAGGATTCTTGGTATGTTTAGGTACACCATGTCGGTGACCTTGATTTCCTGTGGTGTAAGTTTCTTATCATATCTATCCTTCCTTTCCTTTTGTAGCTTGGCGACCCTTTCTATAGCTTTCCTCCTAGAGGTATCTTGATTCGTTATCATGTTAGCTACATGGTCTGCTACTGTGGATATGTCTTCCTGTATTCCCAGCCCTAAGTCCATTGGGGTGGCTGGGTTTCTTCCATGGAGTAGGAAGAAAGGGGTGAATCCTGTGGTTTGGGATTCGGTGTTGTTTAATGCAAAGGTTATGGGTTCAATAAATGAATCCCAATTGTTTTGGTGCTTTGAGCAGAATGCTCTGAGTGCTGTGCCTATGCTAGCATTGAATCTCTCTACAAGTCCATTTGATTGTGGCCTGTATGGTGAGGAGAATTTATGTTTGATCTTGAGGTGTTTGGTCAGCTTTGTGAACTTTGCACCTGTATAACATGTCCCATTGTCTGTTTGAAGAGTGGCTGGTGTTCCATGATGACAAATTATATTCTTGTAGAACTCTGCTGCTGTTGTCTCAGCTTTTAAGTCAGTAGTAGCCCAAGCTGTTGCATATCTGGTAGCATAATCTATGCAGACTTGTATATGTTTGTTTCCCCTGGCAGTTGTGGGAAGTGGTCCCACCGCGTCTAGGTTTAGGAACTTCATTGGTGAAGTCATGTACTCTCTCACTGTCATTGGTGTTTTGTGTGAGTGTACTTGCCTTTTTGCTGTGAGGCATGTGTGGCAGGTGGAAACATATTTTGTTGTGTCTGCTAGCATAGACTTCCAATATACCCTAGGTCGGAGTGCTGACAGCATCCTACTTGAACCAAGATGGCCGCCAGTAGGTGAGTCATGGAAATACTGTAGTGTACTTGTTACCCATTGCTGTGGTATAAGGATTTGAAGTGGTACAGTATTGGTTTTTCTCCAATTTATGGGGCATATATGGACTAATGTACCATTTACCAAGGTGTATGTCTGGCCTTGGTTGATGATTCTATTTCCTTGTGCTTTTGGTGCAGGCAAGGTCCCATCCTCAAGATACTGTATGAGGGGCAATAGGTCCTTGTCTTTCCTTTGTTCCAAGCCAAGGTTTGTACCTGAGATGGATGTGTCGGGAATCTGATCCAGTAGTTGATTTATATCTAGCACATGTTGTTTTATTCTGTCTCTTTCTTTTTCTTTTTCATCGACTATCGGCCTATCTTGTGCCTTTTGTTGGGGTGTGTCACTCTTGTTTTGGTGTGTAGGCTCCTTTGGAGGGCCTTTTCTCGCCTTGATGGGAGTGGCAACCTTTTTCTTTAAAGGCACACTTTGCTTTTTTTTCATTCTTCTTTGTCTCAGAGTTCTTTGACTTAGTAGGTGCAGTGTCTTTTGTGACATTTTTCCTGGCAGGTGGGGTTTTAGTAGGTTTGTTTCCTGTGACCTTTTTCTCATTTAGAATAGTTTGTGATTGTGTGGGGGGTTTTGGTGTGCCCTCCTGAATCATTTCTCTAGTCTTTGAGCGTGTGGTCATAGGACACAAATGGTTTGATGTTTCCTCTCCCTGCATTGGTTCAAAGAATCTGACTGATTTAGAAGTTGCTTGAGTAATAGCATATATTGTGTCTTCTGGATCTTCATCATCTGAGTCAGGTGGGGTGAAGGGTGGCTCCTTAGGAGTTGCCTTCAGCATCTGATTGAGAGATGAGAATTCAATAGGCTCGAAGTCATTATCTGGAAAGAGTTGTGAGTATTCTCTCTCACAGTGGCAAAACACATAGTGTGTAGATTGCTTCAAGATACCCCTAATGGGTGTCTCTGGCTTTTCAATGGTGTTGGGTGGATCATCCCTTTTGAATGGTACTTTCTTTGTTACTTTTGCAAACTTGGTTCTACTGGCTGCTCTAACTCTCTTTGGTGGGGGTGGAGGGTTAGTCACGTGTTGGATGGTGAATGAAAATTGTTGTATGTCTAGAGCCCATCTGGCCCATCTATGTGTGAGTCCTGTGTTGGTTAGCAGTGGGATTAGGGCTGCATGGTCTGTGTATAATTGGAAGTGTCTAGTCTCTAGATAGTGTCTGAAGTGTAATACTCCATACACTACTCCCAGTAGTTCTCTCTCTGTGGTATTGTAATTTCTCTCATGTTTGGAGAGGGTTCTACCTGCAAAGGCTACTGGTCTGAGCACTCCTTCATTATCTCTCTGTGAGAGTACAGCTCCTAAACTCACATTGGAAGCATCAGTTGCCAAACTGAACTCTTTCTCATAGTTTGGATATCTGAGAAGAGCATTGGTACAGAGGGCATGCTTTAATGTTTTGAAAGCATTATCTGCCTCTTCTGTCCAGACAAATGCTTTGAGATGTGTCTGTAGATCATACAATGGTCTAGCAATTTGGGCATAACCTTTGATAAACTTCTTGAAGTATTGGCATAGGCCTGTGAAGGATCGGACATTTTTGACTGATTTTGGTGTTGGGAAGGTTTTGATTGATTCCACCTTTGTGGGAGATGGTTGCAGTCCCATGGGTGTCACTCTCATTCCCAAGAAGTCTATTCTGTCTATGAAGTATTCACATTTTGATTTCTTCAGTTTGAGTTTACCAACTCTTAGGCTGTTGAATACATCTTCCAGGTCATGGAAGTGTTGTTCGATTGATGGTGATAATACCAATATGTCATCTAGGTATGGTAGGGCACATTTGTACTTGAGTTTGTTCAGAATCAATGTGACTAGATGGCAGAATCCCGCCGGTGCCGTCGCTAAACCCATCGGCATCCTTTCATAGACATATTTTTTGTCATTTGCTATGAATGCGGTTTTATGCTGATCCTCCTGTCTTATAGGAATTTGAAAAAATCCCTGTTGGGCATCTAGCTTACTGAATACTCTTGGTCTGAGTGACCCTATCATGTCTAGAGTGTCATCGGCCCGGGGTGTAGATAAGGCTTGATTTATCGTGTTCTGGTTCAAATAACGAAAATCTGTGACGAGCCGATGGCCTCCCGATGATTTTTGTACTAAAAAGGATCTGGAGGCCCAGGGGCCTTCAGCACATTCTCTCAGAATGCCCTGTTGTACTAGCCTTTCACACTCTTCCCCTATTGCGGCCTGTTTTTCTGGTGTTTGTCTATATGGTAGGAAATGACATGGTACTGCCTCAGGTTTTACATGTATTGAGTGTGTATACAGGTGTGTGGCACCAATGTCTCCATCTTTTCCTACAAATACATCATCATACTTGGTCAGCAGTGATTCTAATCTATCATGCTGATCTTTGGATGTGAGCACAGATTTTGGTGGAACATTCTCTTCCAATTCTGGCTCGAGGTCATGTGCCTCACTATGTATAGCAGCTATTTCAGAGAGTCTGATTGAGTTGGGTTCAGGGTCAGCATATGTGGACTCACAGTCTGAGTCTGTGTCACTGAATTGAGTTACATCCTCAGGCCGTATGGCTGAGATGGATTGATCAGTGTGTGGGGTAGTGTCTGACACCTGTTGAGGTTTTTCTAAATCAGATTCCTTGACTTCCTGAAATAGAGCTATGATGGCACCCTTTTTGATTTTATGTGGGCGCCTGCTGGTGTTGAGTAACACTAGGGGATGTTTGTTATTTTCCCTGGGGGTTACTGCTGCCCTTTGAACTAGATATGGGGCATTGTTATTTCTTTGGAGGTTATCTACTACTCCAGTTTTCCCTTGCAGTGATTGAGTAGATGTGACCTTACCCAATACTGCAAGTTCAGAGAATGGAGGGATGGTAAAATCCCTCACTGCCCTAATGGGTTTGAGAATTTGTTCAGGATCAACATTAAATTCAATTTGAGATTTTGTAGTGCTTAAGAAATCTGTGCCGAGGACAACGGGCTGTGTGAGGTTGGGTATTACAGCAAATTGGTATTGGAATCTGACACCTTGGATTCTAAAGTTCAGCATAGCTGAATGTCTAACATGACACACCGATCCATCTGCCAAATGGATGTTAATTTTAGATTTCCTCAGTTGGATATGGAATCTCTTTTGGAGATCCATGAGGAATGATTGTCTGACACAGGTGATAGTAGCACCTGTATCAACCAAACATCGTACATCTGAAACATCATATAGATTTGCATTGATACAGCCATTTTGAAGAAGTACAATAGAAAGCTTGGTACTCTCACCTGTATCCTTTGATGATGAATCTGGTGGGGTGATGTGTATCACTGATGGACGTCTCTGTCTGTTAGATGGTAGATTGGCACTAGCAATTGTCTCTGGTTGGATCTTTGTTAATCCTGATTGATTGTTTGTATTTGGGGTGTCACAGTGCACTGGCCCATCGGCACTGTGACGTCCTAGTTTTCCTGGTTCTGTGGGGTGGTTGAGATGCTTGCCACCAGGAGTTTGGAGATTTGATCCATCACATGAGGTGGTATTTGGGGGTTACTGTGTTGGTTCCCCTGGTAACCTCTTGTGTCAGGTTTGTAATCCTCCCGGCGTGAGTTGGAACCCTGGTTATATTGACCAGAGTTGCTGTATTGACTGGAGTTGTTGGATCTCTGGTTGTTGTAGGCGCCATTGTTGTTGTAGGATCCACTGTTGTAGTTCCTATGTGGACTCTGGCTCCTACTGTTGGATCCTTGATTATAGGATCCAGAGTTGTTTGAACCCTGGCTGTTGTTGTAGGATCCAGAGTTGTTGTAGGATCCAGAGTTGTAGTTCCTATGTGGACTCTGGCTCCTACTGTTGGATCCTTGATTATTATAGGATCTGCCATTACTTGGGGTTCTGTCTCTCCTATCACTGTATGAAGAGTTACTATTGTTGGAGTTGGAAGAGCTGTTGTCTTTCCTACTGTTGTGACCCCCCCGGTTGTTGTTGTTGTTGCCCCCTCTACCTCTACCTCTATTGGATTGGTAGTTGGGGTCATAGTTATTTCCTCTATATCTACCGGTAGGGTCTCTTGATGTAACCTTAGCTTCCTGTTGCCTTACATGGGCACTAGACATTAGGTTAACATCTTCATCTGCACTAGTGCTGATTTCCTGGACCTTTTTCTTAGTAGGCTGTGGGTTGGATTCTGCATCCCTCACCTTCCTAGATCTCTCTTGGGTCTCAACCTCTAGGGCTAGGTCTAGGGCTTGGTCAAAGGAGTCTATTTTCTTGTTCTCAAGAGCTACAGAGATCCAGGGCCTCATGCCTTGGGTAAATGCCTTGCTTAGGATTTCATCACTCTGGCGTTGGGCATTACACACTTTCCTGAGATGGCATGCATAGTCTAGGACAGGTTCATCTACCTTTTGTGCACGGAGTGCAGTCCTTGAGATTATATTGTCTCGAGTAGCAAAATACTCTTTTAATTTATTCACTACATTGGTCCATGTCAACATATCAGGTGTGGCACTCTCCCTGAAGGATTCAAACCAAGCTAGTGCTTGTCCTTCGAGGTACTTGGGTAAATATGTTACCATGGTGTCACTGTCTGTCACTTTGTACTTATCCTTCAGATATTCTGGGAATTTGTGATCAATAAATAATGCTGTTGACATGAGTGGTGATGGGTGTGAAAAGGTTTTGGGTTTTGTTACCTCATGTAGCCTGATCTTTCTGTCATCCTGTTGTTTTCTGTCTATGAGTTTGGTCATGTTGGACACCATGGAGATTATGATGTCATCTTTGGATCCAGAGGCAGATGGTGTGACAACAGGTGTGATGGCAGGTGTGGGAGGTTGTGGGGTCTGGGATGATACCATCTTGATGAGATCTGCTATCTGTTGTTGTTGTCTCTCTAGGGACTTCCGCTGATCTTCCATGGCCTTCTGTTGAGCATCTATTGCTGCATTCCTCTCCGCCAGTTGTTGGTTGAGGATCCTCTCCCTTTCCTCCTGCTGGGACTTGTTGGTCTCTAGGGCAGTAACTGCATCTTGGATGGCCTTCTCATAGGCCCTTATCTTCTCAGCTGTCTGATTAGGTTGGGGGCCTTCATCGGTGTCCATGATGGAGGGTGTGGGGGAGGTGTCTCTGGAGGAGTGGCTGTCAAAGGCTGGAGCTGGGGTGGAGGATCTAGATGAGGGTGTGGATCCACCCCCTGAGGCAGATCCTTCTTCCCCTGAGGTAGATAGCGTGAGTTGGGCGTCCTGTAGAGATCCCTGGGAAATGTTGGATCCCTGAGAACTGGTTGTTCCCTGAGTAGACAGGGTGGGTGGTGTGGGGTCTACTGAGTGTGGGTCTGTTGTATTGGAGGCTGGTTTGCCTCCTGTGGGCCTCCTAGATCTTGGTGGGAGGGAGACCTCTTCAACAGGCCCCTGACTACGTAAGGTCTTTGTGTGTTGTTCTGCCAGCTTGACTGATAAGGCCTTGATGTGTGTGGTGGACCTCACTGACGTGTGGGAGACCTCACTGACGTGTGGGAGACCTCACTGACGTGTGGGAGACCTCACTGACGTGTGGGAGACCTCTCTGACGTGTGGGAGACCTCACTGACGTGTGGGAGACCTCACTGACGTTTGGGAGACCTCACTGACGTTTGGGAGACCTCACTGACGTTTGGGAGACCTCACTGACGTTTTGGGAGACCTCACTGACGTTTTGGGAGACCTCACTGATATATGAGAGATCTTACTGTTGTGTGAGAGATCTCATTGATGTGTGGGAGATCTCATTGATGTGTGTGGGATCTCACTGATGTGTGGGAGATCTCATTGATGTGTGTGGGATCTCACTGATGTGCGGGAGATCTCATTGATGTGTGGGAGATCTCACTGATGTGTGTGGGAGATCTCACTGGTATGTGGGAGATCTCACTGGTGACCTTGGTGGGTATGGTGTCAAGGTCAAGGTCACTGGGTGGGTGGATTGGGTGTTACTGTGTGTATGCGGTACCAGCTTTAATTTACTGTGTGCATGATTGTTCCCGGTTGCGGTACCAGCTTTAACTTACTGTGTGCATGATTGTTTTTAGTTGTGTTACCAGCTTTAAATTTTATGAGCCTGTGAGGGATGGGATCTTAGTAGGATGTTCTCCACCACTTTGTCATACTAGTGATTGGCATGATCAAGTTGTCATATGAGAAATATCATAAGACTAGTGGTATATAGTGTAAATACATCAGGCTCATATAAAATAGTGTTATTTCCAGTTGTCACTGGTTTATTCAGCTTTAGGCAACATGTAAGAAATATCAATCATACAGTAGTTAGTATGTAGGTAATTTGCACATACAGTAAACATACAGTAATTTATAAAGTATAATGTTCAGTTCCACTCCACCTGTGAGGTATTAATAATACAGTGTCCAGCATACTTCTAGGTGGGTTCCCACACCTAGCTCCTGACCTGCTGCTTAGAGGAATAATGTAATAATGGATAACTTTACCCTCTGGTGGAAGTCTTGAAGAAGATAGCCTCTGGCCACTAATGGTAGGAAACCAATGCCTGTCTAGCATAGTTTCACCATAGTGCAGTGGTATAGCAGGTAGCAGGAGATGACTGGAGATGTTACCTCTAGAGCGGTTCTTGGTGATGTGTCCTCCTGGAGGTGCAGACAGGCTATTTGTAGCAAATCTTGGAAAAGCACCTCCAGACTGACTGGAGCCAGCAGCATCTGCCTAACTCTACAATTGTTTGAGGGGACTCTTTCAAGTGTCACAGGGGGACAAAGGACCCCCATGGACGCCGCTAGGCCCCCCATTGTCTTGGTCGGTTCTGCATCTTCAGACCCTCATATCTCGGTCGTTTATGCGTTTATAACCGCCATTTTGGGCATGCGCGGAGTTGAATATGCCAAGTTTATAATGCCTGCTGGATAGGCGCGTAACTTGCGCCGGTTTGTCTGTGGTGCACTCGGAGCTCCTTTCAGTCTCCATGACATAACTTCCTTAATAATGGGAGTTCCGCCTTGATCTTGGGCTCATTTTGACCGTCTAATTATGGGCTTTCCATAAATGCTTTGATATTTGACCTAGCTCGCTCAGGAGCGACGCTAGAGCGACCGGAAGGTTATGGCATCGTGCTTATGTAACCCATTGTTCAGTCCTTAGAGTGCTCAGACACTCATGACGGCGTCAGCGGTGCTCAGGCACCCGTGACGGCCGGTTGCATTCACTTACAAGTTATTAGTTTGTGCACTGAACCATGAGGTCGCACACTGAGACCCTTATTCTTATTATATTGTGCAGTGAACCATTAGGTCGGACCTTTTGATGTCATAAACTCAGTCTAACTGACTGTGGCTGGTGTGCAGTGGGGCATGAACGCTCTTATACAAAGTTTGAGCGCTCTTATAGCTCTTAGAACCAACCCATGTATTAATTTCATAGATATTCTTTGATTAATACAATAATATGTTAGAATTTATGGAATAATAGTAGCAGCAGCAGCAGTATTAGTAGTAGTAGTAGTAGTAGTAGTAGCAGCAGCAGCAGCAGTAGTAGTAGTAGTAGTAGTAGTAGTAGTAGTAGTAGTAGCAGCAGCAGCAGCAGCAGTAGTAGTAGTAGTAGTAGATAGGTCAGTTCCTAAAGAATACAACATTGGACATGATTGCACTGTGTATGATTCAATATTATGATCAATAAAGGCTATATATAAACACAAACGCATATATTCATTGTGGATGCCTTTATGAACTCTTATAATTTGGCCTTCCACTTGAAATATAACAGAGTTGTTCCTAAGTAATAACATTGGTCTTGGCCAGCACTAATACTATCATGCAAGTCTTGTGTTCTGGGCCGCTTTTGTTTGGTCTTCTATTTCAACTGCAGGACATCAGCGTTCTCCTTGGGTGACGGCTGTTGTAATAGGATCTCAAATAATCAATTAGAACCAATACTCTTTGTATCTATATTCATGTATATCAATTTATCTGATATCCCATAATGATGAAACAACCTATTACCATGAAGGTTGTTCTCTTTCATGGCATATTGCAGAAACTCAAACCTGTTGAATTATTCACCTGTGTATTTACCTCTTTATCCAACTGACTATAAAGGATTAATGTATTGTGAGCAGGTACTTGTAAAGTGAGTAGCCAACAGAAGACCTATGCTCAGACACCACATAGGTAGTAAGGTAGTATGTTGTAGTTAGTAGAAGTGATAGTAGAAATGGTGGTGGTGGTAGTAGTAGCATTTTGTATCTTTAAAACTGCTGCGTATAAGCCACACACTGAAAGATGTCTTTAGACTTTTTGCCCTATTTCAAAAACATTTTTGTAACACTTTCTTTTTGGGCAAAACACTTTGCACTTTTGCCAAAATTGTTTAAGAATTCAAAAGTGTGTATATTCAAATTTGTTTTAATTGTTCATAAATTGTTTAGATCCTTCTGAGAATAAAGTGTTTAGATTTAGAAAGTGTTTAAAATTAGGTTTATGCATGGCCTTGAGGTATTTATGAATGGTTCAAGTTTTATGATTAGCGAGTCCCTCCATCCCTATATTGTAGTCTCTCAGCAGGTAGAAAGTGTTGAATTAATGTTGACAGATGGCCAGTTGGTGTTGATTATTTAGTTATCAATATTGATTCAATGTTTTGTGACCTCCATGCAGGCTAGGGCTTAAGTAAAGGTGAGTTCAGGCAATTTGATGCACTTCTTAGGACCAGGTTTTATGTACTTTAGTGGTCTGGGCATTAAGCGCCTACTGTTACCGGTAATTATCATTTCATTGTGGACTAATTGGAGCAATTGGTCATTAATGAGCGAAACTACGGCGGGAAAACACACTTACCTCCCCCTGGTGAGACTCTCAAGAACTTACCAAGAAGCCCTCTATCTACAGGGCGCTCCTGGAACTACTCAGTATAAAAGAGGCTTACCATTCCTGTATCAGGTACCTTTCTCACAGGATAAAGACTACTATAAGTATATCATCGTCCTTGTTGTTGCTCTTTGGTACCATGTACTGACTGGAAACCATTGCAAAAAGATTTGGATATGGTTCTGTCGGAAGTGCTATTCCCAAAATGGAACTCACTCACCTCAGGGAATTGATTCCCTTGTGTGTTGCGAAAAGAGAATCGGTCAGAGGAGTGGTATGTGAGTGGTCCAGAGTCGGGGTGTAATTCTCAAATAGGAACCAATTCTATGGAAGTCGATTCTCAGGGCGGGGAAGAGCGGAGAATTGGAAGATCAAATAGCTACAGTGAGAATTTGAACCCAAATCTTTTCGCAACAGCCCCCAGGGTCTTATAATAGTTAACACCAGACCTTTGTTTATCACACATGTAGACTTTAACCCTCTTATATAACTCATTATGCTACCGGGCATCTTCCCGCCACATGCGGGTGTTACATGTAAATTTCAATGCTAATTAGTCACATGTTCTTCTAGAACCACCACAATTATATAAAGGTTCTTTTCCACAGGCCTCACAAATACATCTAAGATCCTAAAACCACTCGCGTTTCTGTTAGTTTATTGTTTTATGTACACAACAGTCACCTAGTTCTAGGTGGACCCGAGGATCATGAGCTATCTGACAATACGCATCACCATCAGTCCTAATTGTAATTGTTATTAAAGTGAACTGTAATAATATACTTGGAAACTCTTAGTTACAAGTTGTGTTGTGTTTTAATTATTATTAATATCATACCGATAGCAGCCCGACGGTTCCAGTATCAATCCCCAGTGGTACAAAATGGGTGTTTATCATGGGTTTATATTGCAATTAAGGTAATTGGAATGAAATTTCAATAAATTTCTTTTATGAATTCATTTTACATGTACAATAAAGTGTCAATGTTTTGCTCTATCAAGCAGTTGTGTACTACCATTATTCATAATTTTATTCAGACATTTGTTTCCCTAAGTATATATGATAGTACCTTCATAAGCTACTCCTGCCACCTAGTGAGTTGGATTGGAAACAAAGTTAAAACACGTTTCTAAACACTTTTCTAACCCTGAACACTTTTGCAGGAAACGTGCCTAGGCATTTTGAAAAAAAAAGTGTTTAGACGATGTAAATGTGTTTGGGTAATATGTGTGTAAAAGTTTAAACACATTTTTTAGAGTGCGCACCCCAACTTTAGGAGCATCCTATAGGTACGCTGCAGGAAGTCCCTGAGTTATCTGCTATAAGCCAGTTGCTTCACCTACAATATAGCGTGCTGCATTGAGTACCTCCTCAGGGGTTTCAACAAATTTGTATCAAACTGGTGAACTAAAGTGAGAATTATCTTGTGGAGTTTAAACAATATAATTATTCCACACAGTTCAATTTTATCACATGATTTTGTTAGATTTTTTTAATCTTATTGTTGAAAAATCCCTGGCCTTCCTAATAAACGATATAGTCCATATGTTTTGAAAGACAATTTCTGATTTCTTTCCTTTCTGCATTCACAATATCTACTTCTATTGTCCTGAAATATAAATAAGAAACAAAGACAGGCTTTTGACATTATTTTATTTCATTCAACCAGACAATTCCTTATGAAATATTATTTGTCATATGAGTACTCATATGTTTTATAAATATATGTTCAACTGATGGAACATTTTAGATTTTAAAAAGAGATATATCATCTCAAATGGACAAGGAGTGTGTCTTGATTCTAGTTTAAATATCTATCTTTTCATGATAGCACAGGTAATTCCTAAATATTGGATCATAAAGGGTTTTCACTAAAATGATCCTTTGGTTTTACAGGCATATAACATTTCATTTAGGTTTTGGTTTTTGACCAAAGTGCTTAGAATATATGCTGTTATGCACATGGTATTTAGATAGAGACTTTGAAGAGTTATGGAGCATCATAGAAGAACCTTTGGGAATGTAAAAGCCGAAATATTGGCAGTTGATGTAAACTGGTACTATACAAAGCAGCTTTAAAGATGTCATGAGAAGGGCAAGGAGGCATTCTCTACAGGAGGACTGCTTGCAGAAAGCTGTGAAAATGACATAGTCACAAATCAGTGGGTTAAAGGCGCTCTGAATCGAGGACCTACATCTGCCGACATTAGCATGTAGCCGATTCAGAGCTCCTTTAAATGCAGCACATGATAATCTATGGTTCTTTCTAAAGGATTTGCAAAACATGACCGTTTACTTATTTTCTACTGTCCCTTGTTCTAGCCTACAATGGGATGTGATTTAAAATTTAGTGGAGAGTAGTCATCATAAGTTATGTGCTTGTCTCTGTGTCCAAGAATTGACCTGCCAATCACTGTTATTTTAATTCTTTATCTAGGTCACAGTTGACAGAAAAGCCGGACCTGATTAGGTATCCCTCTAAATTGCCACTCTTGGCATAGCTGTCCAATTATTGAATGTGTGAGATCATGTTGTTCTTTATTTTCCCATCATCAAATATTGTAGTAAATAAACAGACCATCCATGTAGGTGCCAGGGTATTATTGTGTTGCTCAAGTAAATTAAACCTCATCAATTGCTTAATTACATGTACCTATTTTGCAATAGAATCCATTCCACATTCTTGGACTGAAATCCTGGGAACTCATGGTGCAGCCATCTGTAGGCCATTGCAAAAATATTTGGACTGGTTCTGTTGGATGTGCTATTTCCGAGATGGAACTCACTCACCTCAGGGAATTGATTTCCTTGTGTCTTGCAAAAAGAGAATTGCCCAGAGGAGTGGTATAGGAGTGGTCCAGAGTTGGGTGTAATTCTCAAGTAGGAACCAATTCTCTGGGGAAGTCGATTCTCAGTGTGGGGAAGAGTGGAATTGGAAGATCAAATAGCTACAGTCAGAATTCGTTTCTGACTCCTTTTGCAACAGCCTCCTGATGACTCCTCTTTGTACTAACTGCTGGTCAGGCCAGGGACCAAAAGCGTCATGATCTGATGCACTAACTCTCAAACATAAGTGTGAATACTAGGAGTACACTGAAGTAATACTCACACATATCATTTTATTATTTAGATATGAAATGAACTAGAATGGAAGAAGAAACTATTTCATGACACAAGATAACCTATATCTATAATGAGGGAGTAACAGATGTTTAACACATTTATCATGAGACAAAAGGTGTTGAAATTCAACTCCCTTTATCATTGTAGTGGAAATACCTAGGCAAGTAATAAAATCACTCTTCATTCATACATAACGCTCCCAAAGAAGTCATCAAGGGCATCAGCAATGTCATCAATGAAGTCCCTCACTGCCTTTGCCCACTTGGAAGTTGGTCTAGGCTTTTTTTGGCTGCACCCGAGGCCATCGAGATCCTTACATTCATCATCATCATCATCGTCGTTGTCATCATCGCGTTCATGCCCCTTTTTCGACACTGTTGCAGCAGGTTCCGGGCTGGGGCGAAGCCGGTTTATGTTATCCATTACAAAACTGTACACTCCTGGTCCCATTGTTTCAAATGGAGACTTGATAATTTTCTCTATATCAAGGGTTCCTACCTTTTCTGGTCCCTCTGCGGTGACTTCTGGCTGGTCAGGACCAGCAGGAGCTGCTGCTGGGTCAGTCACTGAGGCTGGTTCAGATGGCCTAGTATTGAGAGTGACACTGATGGTGTCTACACCATTTGGCAATGGTTTATCAAGATTATCCTGTAAGACACCACCACAGGATTCATCTCCTTGTGTACAAACATTACTGCTACTGAAACCTGTCGATCGGCCTTGGGGTACTGGCTGTAAAGTATGCATGAATGTTCGGATGATGCCTGAAAACACCTGACCATGTGTCAACTTGTTGGTACTTGCCTCCATGGCTGCTCGAAGGTCAAATGTTAGTGATGATATAGTTTTGAAATAGTTTTTGTCTTTTAGAGTCCATTCGAGTGACTTTTGATGCCGCCGGCTGACATAGGGAAGGGAGTAGACATTGACTTTAGTAAGAGGAAAGTACCTCTCTAATAACTTACACTCATCAGGAGAGTCTATACAGTATGTAGGGTTTGTCAGAGTCTTAGACACATAGCTCTTTAGTGACATATCCTCAGGGGGTTTGAGTGGGTCTCGTATCGCAACATATAACATCTGACTCATGTCAGCCTTGGACATGTGAGATTTGAGCCTTTCCTTCAACCTAGCAAGTTCATGCAGGAATATAGCAGCCCGTCTAGGAACAGACTCCTTCAAGAAGATGAGGACATCAGATGAGAGATAGGAAGTCAAGAGGCTGAATTGTGTTGTGACAAGATCACCACCAAGGTCAGTACCCTCTACATCTAACATCACCATGTGACCCCCCTCAGTGAGGGGCTCCATGTGCACCCAGACCCCCTTGGTGCATGTTTCCAGACTTTGACACACACTGAACACTGCTGGTACAGAATTTACACGTCCCTTTTTGTCGCGAGTCGTCAAAAGCGCCATCATCACATTAAGGGCGGTCGATTTTCCGATTCGAGCATCACCGATAGCTGTAACCACATGGAGGGGACCCTGGAGAGCAGCCAGCTCATCAAGGACGGCAGTATTTAGCAGAACACGGTGAGTAACATCATCATACCATAACAACTGGGCTGATTTTTGGTGTTCGCTATTAGCAGTAGATGACTTTTTTTCCTCCTCCTGCAGAGCAGAACCCACCAGCAGTAGAGCCAACAACACCTGTAGCTTCTTCATTGTGTGTTCATTAAGGCATTATCAGATAAACTGAATATTCTGCTGCTCCATGGATTTTTGGCTATATTCAGATCGTTAAGGCTTCATTGCAAGTGACAAGTCAGTTGTATCAAGATTGAAGACATTGGCAGGCACAGTGAACCTGAAAAAATATATGGTTTTGCATGATTATAGTGAATTTAATATCATGTATCATAGTTATACCAATTCTATTTTGCAGTTAGAACTAATTTGATAACATATCAACAATGTACACATTTTATATTACTTTTCAGAGTAAGAAAAAAAAAGAGGACCAATCTTCTTTGTTATAAACAGATTTTATTCTGTGGCTGTACTATGGCCAGCGTACTGACCCTTAGCAGCACACAGGCATTTACATAAGCTCCAAAATATAGCTCTGTTTGTGTTTTACATTACACATTAGTTTGCCATGAGTTTGCTGTAGTATTGTGTCAATGCCACACCACTCACCCACCGCGATTTTTGCCACGTGATAGTAACGCATTATAAGAGTATATGGCAATAGCAGAGCTCTAGCTCTGCAGGCTTTAAGCAGTCTTATTCACGACAAGTACTTATTCAAGACATATATGCAACATAGTACATTTTTAATATTTCAATACACCTTTATCCCCGGACCTTATTCAAGTCACGTGCTTCTTCAACAATTGACACAAAGAAGGCAGCTACTTTGTCCCCGGCACCGTGTATGTGCCAGCGCCAGTGCTTGGCAATGTTGCGATTAAGGTCTCACCACCCTAAATTGGACCACTTCTGGGTTTACTGGCCAAATAGTCCATTTTGAACAAATAGTTATTTTGAGGAATTTGGCCCCTTGAAAGAGGGGCCAAACTTATTGTTATTTGGTATCAGAATGATCAGTAGGAGTGTTTCAATAGTCCCAGAATATTTTTTGTTCAAAACATAAATTCAGTGGAAGTTTATGGGGTGAAGGGGTCCTGATCGATGTGTATTCATGTGCTGATCATGCCTCACTATGCAAAAATCACTACCTGGTTACCATGGCAATTTGCACAAAATCTAGCTTGACTTTGTTTATGTAGACCTATCTTATTTTTTTCTCCATTACATAAGCTAAAATATGGTGTAGGCTGCTAAGCACTGTGAGAATTTTTAAGTATTTTAAATATCAGGTCAAAGGTGGAAGACCTGTGATTTTTTGGATGGCCACAAGGCTTTTGGGGTGGTGAGCACTTTTCACATTTTTTTAACACTAAGTGTTGTTTGTTTGTTCTGGACACCTCTTATATATGGGATTTGTGTCCAAAAATGATAGAATTTCATGGAGTTTTGCTTTAAAAATGCCTAATTTTCACAAAAATTAGACCTTGAAACTAACTCCCTTTTTTCTAGTCCTTACAGGCATTTTATAGGAAAATTTCACTTCCTAACTAAGTCTGATGAAATGGGTAATCCTCAGCTATCGTTTAAAGGAGCGAATATCATGAGACTATATAATGGAACATTCCAGGGGTGAAATATCCCAGAATTCCATTGAGTGTTATGGTTACCATGGCAACATAACAACATGTTTCCTCTCCAAGGGGCATATTTTGGGTCAAATTTGGCTATTTTGGACTTAAAAATGCCTGTTTTAGGGCCTTTTCACCAATTCCATTGCCTTCCCTAATTCTCACAGTGCCTAGTGGCATATTACTGGAGAAAATGGATGTTCTGGGCTGTCTTCTAATGCATATTTGCCATAACAAAGTCAGGCTAGATTTTTCTCTATGTCAGATTAAAAACTTGTAGCTAGAAAAACAACCTTTTTAGGGCAGTTTTGGTCTACGCACATCCCACCACTGTCCCAAATGGCCCAAAATACCAATAAAATATGTTTTTTAGGTAGAATCTGGGGACAAATTATGATTGAGGGTCCTCCAAATGTTTTGTTATGAAGGAATCTTTTGGTAACCATGGCAACAACAAAACCAGCATCCCTATCCTCCGTCGCATGATCAAACCATGACGTCTCTGGTGCTGCATGACGTCACTGGGGCGCCCACGACTGAAAACGAAAACATTAGTAGGGTTTCCCCAGGTTGCAAGCTCCCTGGGCCGCTACGCGGCAGGCAACCCCTAAAAGCACATTTATTTCTTTTTGCAAGGGCCAGTAAGTGACATGTAGTGTGCACACATACCAACCCCAATGATAGTGTCCTCTCACCCAAATCAACTCCAACACCCAATCACTCAAAAGAAAAACTCAAGTCTTGCTCTAATATCAGTTATTACGTCAGTGCAAAAGAAATTCAATTGAACCACACTTGCATTTGGGCAGATGGCTCCAGTAGGCCTATCCAAAGCAATTTTGACTCCGTTATTAAATTAAGGTTCCGTATGTGCACCAGAGAAAGCACACACCACCCCCTTGGTAAAAATAACGCATTTATAACGTGTGTGAAAATTATTTACATGAAGTTTGGGGGGTGGTTGAAAAAAAAGAACACCTTTTTTTCAAATTCGTTTTTAAAATGTCTTTAATTGTTCAAGGAAAATGTTTCAGAAAGCATTTCATGAATGAATGTTTCTAAGTCATGTGTTTACCTCAGATTTATACATCAGAAAAACAGGAAGTAGGTTTCTGACATTTTAAACAAACGTTTACAGAACTTGTATGTATCAAGGTTACGTTTTATGAAGTTTTTTTTCCTTTGCCAAGTGGGAAAGGAGTGTCACAGGGAGTGGGAGAACAGGATTTGGGAAGGTGGGAGCAAAGACGGAGAAGAACTATGGTGGATAAAACCTAGGGTCTAGTGGACTATGGATGTTTGAGAAAGGATGGGGTTAAAAAGAGATGTCGGGGGGGAAGGGGAGAGAGGCAAACAGTAGTGGTGTCCCTGTGACATGGGGGAAAAGTATAACTGGGGAGGAGGGTAATTTAGCCGTTGGCGAAAATCAGCACTTCATTTCACGGGGGATGAATGGGGGTAATGGCACATTCGGGGTCTGGGGTTTAACACAGATTACAGAACACGTTTAGTTTGATTAAAGACCACCAGGGCCAGCAC
The DNA here is from genome assembly GCA_949317995.1 of Acholoe squamosa. Classification (NCBI taxonomy): domain Eukaryota; kingdom Metazoa; phylum Annelida; class Polychaeta; order Phyllodocida; family Polynoidae; genus Acholoe; species Acholoe squamosa. The sequence goes on from OX439049.1 coordinate 38,907,824, forward strand.
CAAACACCAAACTACTTCCGGTATTGATCTGCCCTTCCGGCTTGACTTCCTCACACAAGACGCCTTACGCACTAATGGGATTGGTGGGGGAAAGTTGCCTAATTTGGACCGGCTCCAAAATTGGACCACCCTTATTTCCCCTAGTGGCAGTTATAGGAACTAGGTTCCAATGCTGCCAAATTTTTAGTCAATATCACTAAAGTTTCTAATAACTTTCAATAATGTAATTTTAATGCACATTTTTCATGAAAAAATGGTTTTTGGACCTCTTTATCTTATTTGCATCACTGTTTACTTAAGCCCTCCTGGTTGCTAGGTAACATTTTTTTGTTCAAAATCTTTTCAAATTTTTTGATGTCATATTATACATTTAGACTAAAATGAAATTTGATAAAAACCATGGTCATGTTTTAGAAAACAACCTATCAATGAAAAAGATGTAAAGTTGCCTAAATTGGACCATAGTTGTAACATTGGGTCCAATTTATTGCCTAAATTGGACCACCCAGTGGGGTCTAGGCTTAGTTTAGTTTTCTAAATTACATCAACATGTAACCTTTTTCTTACTCCAGTACGAAGCAAATCCACATGATATTGATGGAAACACTAAGAGGACATCTGATATCATATATTAAAAGTTCCCTAGTTTTATATATATATATATATATATATATATATATATATATATATATATATATATATATATATATGAGCCAGCAAGCAGAAAGGACAGTTCCTGCGGGATTTTGTACCAGATTTAGCCACCAGGGGGCACCACTATGGGCTAGAATAGGAAAAATATGTCTAAAACTGTTATAGGCTACTTTTTTTTTATGGAGAATTTAATGGTTTTTGATAAAAAGTTCTATTTGTTGATTTCTGTTGCCATGGAAACATGATTTTCATTCTAAATAGGAAAATCAATGATCCCATTTGGAGGGAAAATTTCACAAGGTTAACTACGGTGAAAACTGAATGAAAATACCATTTCTAGATCAAAAGTTATCGGCAAAAGAATAAAAATTTAAGCTAATTTAGCTAATTAGCAAAAATTTGGCTAATTAGCTTTTATATGGCATGACCAATTAGATGTAGAGCATATTGACATTCACAAAATGGTCACACCTACCTATATTTAGCAAGCCATTCCTCCAAAACTAAGAGGAGTATCTTCTCATGCAATAATATATCACTGTAACGCTAGTGATTTGAATTTTAAAGTTGACTTTTAGCATGGAGCACCCTTTCTCCTTGCCTCTACACATATAATGAAAGTATAAGAAAATAGAGAACAATAGGGCATATTGGTCCAAATTAGGATACCAACTGGTCCAATTTAGGCAACCAGGTGCCTGAATTGGACCATTAGGCTTTGATTTTTAATTGCACACCCTGACTAGAGAAATTCAAATTCCTAGATTTTTATGCTATCACCATAAAGCTATAAGGTACCATCACAAAGTGTATAAATTTTACATTCAAATTCAATAGGATATTTGGAGGATAAGAAACCCTCCCAATAAATACCACTATATTGGCAAAGTGTATAGAATATCCTATCTCTCTATGGCCGTATCTATGGTGCAGATAGTGGAAAAATCCCACCCAGGGTCAGGGTGCAGAGTGTGGTTTATCCCGTAAGCAGCTCACCCTACCGCACCCCGAGCTGAGCAGATGATCCCAGAATAACTCACCACCAACTCACCATGTGACACACACTCACTCAAGGTCTGCCTCCTGTTTTTATTTATGTATTTTTGATCATGCTGTCGTATCCACCCCCTTCTCTGTCTGTCTATGTCTGTCTCTTTTTCTTCTCTCTCCTCCTCCTCTCTCTCTCTCTCTCTCTCTCTCTCTCTCTCTCTCTCCCAACCTCTCTGTCTGTCTGCCCTCTCACTCTCTCTCTCTGCCCTCTCTCTCTCTCTCTCTCTCTCTCTCTCTCTCTCTCTGCCTCAGCCCCCCCCCCTCATTCTCTCATGTATACACACACATATCACATGTATCTCTCATCTTTGGTGGAATCTAATCCCACGGCATGCATTCCCCTCTCTAACAATTGACAAAGCCACTCGTATCCCCTCTCCATATTCCCTCTGTGCCCCTTGTCTACCTACCTCCTGTCCGTAATCCTGTCCCTCTGTCTGTCTCTACACATTGACAGCTCCTCCCTGACAGCTGCTCTGGTAACTCCCAGACGCCATCTTTTCCCGGTGTGCTCTACTGTTGTGCCTCATGTCTGGCTCCCCCCTCCCCGATCCTTCCCCACACCCCCTCCCCTCCCCTCCCCTCCCTCCATCGTCATTTCTAGGACGGTCAGGGTCAAGGTCAGCCATTGGTTGCTAGGCAACGCCGAGAAACTCAGTGAATGGGCGGGCTGGGTTTCCTGCAGCGACGCCGAGAGGCCTCGTGCATGGAGAACCATGCAATTTATATGAAGGAGGCCTGAGAGCCTGGATAACAGATGTAATTTGATTCATGCATTGGCACATACATTGGGATTAGGAACCGTCAAGAGAACGATTCTTTTACAGATAGCACTAGATCAAATGTAGTACATTTTTGCTCAATAGAATCAGAGATATAAAGGTACGTCTCTGATTAAAAGATATGTCATTTGATATTAAGCCTATTACTTACACCCCAACAGTTGAGATTATACTAGGATCCAATATGTAGGACAATATGCTCCTGGACATTAACCACCGCCACCCTCTGGTTATCACACCCCCTGTCATTAATACCCCTAGGACATCATGACGATCGGACACACCCTCCCCCAACCTCTATCAGTAAGAGAGGAAGCCCCGCCAGGTTCATAGTACTTTTCCAATGTATAAATACCCACGTATAAGCCGTAGCCTTTGTTTGGAATGTTCCTATGGGCCCATTTATATCTAATTACTTAGATATATGGGTATTGTGGTAAGATCTTTGGCATTTTCAACTTTTTTTTCCTAAATTTTCTTGCTGATGGGTGAAGGGATTTACAAAATTTCAGTAAGGTACACTGACCATTGCAGAAAAGGTAGCATAAATCCAATTTAACAAAGACCAATGTGGTGATTAACAATCGTCCATGACTGTTTAGGGGTTGTTCTGGAAGCACTCTAGTAGTTTGTGCAATGGATCAGACACTGCTGTTGATTTACATTGCCAAATGGCTTTAATGATAATGATTTGAACTTCCAGTTCCCTTTATTTGACCTCATTTATATTTAGATGCTCATTGCAAGTTGGACCTATCAAATTGTGTGTGGATTAAGTGTGTTGTTGTTGTTTTTGGTTGTTGTTGTTTTTTGTGATTTTTTGATCCTGGGGGATTAGAATTCAGGACAGTCACAACGACCTGTCCATGATAAAGGACACATCCTGAAGAAAAATATTTAGATTCATTAGGGTTGGTTAATCTAGCGTCGTCCACATACCTTTAGACCTCCACCCCATAAATTTACTATAACAATTGGCTTTCTGCTGAAAGAGCATTACTAACTGATAGATTCAATGATTATCAACGATTTAGCAAGGTTGATTCAGGAGTTCAGGGGTAAATCGATATAAATTTATAACTATAGGAGTGGGGTGGACATTGAGCAACATTTGCGGACGTCTTTAGGTTAACCTACTATATATATGAACTATAGTAGAGCGAAAACACTAATTTTCAAAACTGAGTCCAACATATGAGGTGACCAGAAGGGCATTTCTCAAGAAGGTACGACTAGACACAACCAGTGACTTGAAACCCTTAATATCAGAGTGGGTGATCGTAGGTAACACGCTACGACTACTCTGTACGATCAGCACTTAAGGCAGTAATTACATAGGGTTTGGTAGGGCAGTCATACCAGTGCAATTATTAGCAACCACTAGATGCAGGGCTGTAATGGCATTTAACTGAGGGATCTCACTACGACTTGAAGGGGGTCTGGTCATATCAACTTGAGAAATGGCTTCCTGAACTTTACAGTTTCTGTATATATATGCTAACACAACTACAAAGTCTAGTCCTTTGTTTGTGTGATTAGACCCACAGTCCACTTTGCCTCTGTCACCCGAACAATACAAATCCTTTATGAAACCTGGCGAGAGAGGCCTATAGGGGTTTATACTGAAAACGAATGTCTAAAAGAAGACAAAGGGAATGCAAAACGGTACACATAGGTGTGCACTTCAATTAGTATGAATTTGTACCAATACTGCCATTGATAAATTGTATGAAATGCACAAAGAAAGATATCTCGCACATGTATGCTCTGTGTCCCTACCTATCCACATATCTATCTAGATATCTATCAAACTACATACATGTACAGATCTATATCTATCATTGTGTGTTTATCTCTCACTGCCTTTATTCCAAACTTTGTCACTATTTTGTCATTGGGTTTGTATGTTCGATATCGAAGGCAATGGTTATTTCATGCTACATCCTAGTGCCACAAATGAGTTGTGGTGGTCCCGCGTCGTCTTCGAGGTACCTTCGTGGTCCTCATGGGCGACGTCGAGAGCACCTCTATTACCTGACGCCTGGGGGCGCTGGAGTCCAGCGCCACGTCACCACCTGGTCACGTGGCCCTCGACTCCGGTGTATATAAGGCCGTTGTACGGCCTTCCTCAGGGTCAGTCCAGCCCCGACTGACCATCGTGAGCGATGGTTGGCGGCTGCCCGGCTACCATATTCTGATACTTCTCTGTGCTGCTGCACAGAGAAGGTACATGTGGAATATTAACTGCAGACACTAGAAGGCCTAGTGTCGAATGTGCTATAGAGTTCAAACTCTGCCACCTGTAACTGTGATCGAGAATGGCTGATGCCTATGTGTTATTAGACAATAAAGTTTTAACTGGAACCTGAATAGTTGTTCTTCGTTGTTTATCGAAAGATTCGATTGAACATCGAGGGGTAGAACACTACACTGGTGCCGTGACCAGTTGTTAACTTTAGTCCGCATAGGTACTGCGAGCTCAAGTTCGACATGCAGGGTCACTTGGATGAAGGTGATGACCCCAATCACCAACATCAAGCGACTGCAGGTCCGTTAGTGGATGTGAACGATCCACTAATCGGTGGTGGTTTGAACCACTCTCTGATATTAGGTCCATCGTCTGACCCGTTGGGCCTGTATCAAAGGAGCCGGCTACTCAATTGGCGAGTGTCGACTCAACTCTCTCCGGCTGCTGAGAATTTCTTGAGGGCACAGAGTTTGTCCTATGTAGAAAAGACAGCGTCGCCCGTGGGAACTCCAATGGGCCTTGGTAGTTGGTCTTTCGAGGGTCCCTCGCCCGTGTCTGTACAAGGAAGTATAGACAGTGGCAGGGGACTCAACGAAGAGTTGTTGCAAGAGCAGCAACGCCAACTGCGCCAGGGTCGCCAGCAGTTGGATGCTCTCGCGAGCAATACCACGAAAGCTCAGGAGAAGAGTACGGAAATAGAGCTGAAATTGGAACAGCTTAGGCAGCAAGCGCTGGAGGCTTCGAATAAGACTCAAATCGCAAATAGGGAACTTGCTGATCTTCAAGAGAAGGTCAAACAGCTCTCTAGCGAAAAAGAGTCCTTACTTGCAACGAAGTCAGAGATCGAGCGTAGTCGATTGACAGCAATGGATTGTCAATCACTAAAAGCAAAGATTGACCGCCTTGCTACAAGCCGCCGAGAATGCGTCGAGAGAGCTCGAAACAATTTTCGGGATGCCCAGTACGAGCAGACGTCCCTTAAGCATAAGTTGAAGCTACAAGAGGTAGAAAAGACTATGTTGGAGGAACAACTGCAAGAGTTGCGGCATGAGCTAAACCAACAATCAGCCGAGCATACTGAAGAAGTAGCTGAGCATCTAACAGCTTATGAAAAGCAGGTCAAACAGCTACGTCAGGAACGGGAGTCGTTACTCTGTCAGATGCGAGCTGACGAGGATGCTCGAGCCAGGGACGAGGCAGAAATGCGTCGTCGCTGTGAGGAGCGAATCGAACACGCAAATAAGATGGCGGAATATCAGATTCTAATGGAACAGAAAGCGAGGCACGAGGCCGAGCTTAACTCCTTAAAATCTGAAACCCTAGTAGCCCAATCTCTGAAGGATCAGAAGGATTCGGATACTCTGGGAGCCATGCGTGTAGAAATTGATAGGCTCCGACGGGAGATATCGTCTCATAGGGAGGCTGACGAAGCCATGGTAAATAAAGAAGTTCGTGATGAACTCGCACTCGAGGAACGTCTGAAGGAGCAGACGGAATCGAAAGTGTGTGCCGCTAGACCTCGAGAGAGGCAACAAAGTAGTGAATGCAGCACTGCTAGGGTTGCCACTCAAGAGGACCTAGTCGAAAATCCTGACTACAGGGAGTGGCTTGACCGTGCCATGAAGGAGGTTAAGCAACTCTTTGCCCTCAGCGAACAGCGAGATCTCTCGAAAACGGAACATGACCGCCTGGAATTCCTAGTATCGGAATTAAGACAGGCGGAACGTTCAAAACAGCAGGCAGAGATAAACAGAGTGGTGGGGACTATCGACAATATCTCGAAAGCAGATTCACGTCGGGCCCAACCAGTTCTTTCGATGCCACGCACCGATGGTCTAAGTGGAGTGATCGGACAGTTCTCGACCCCTACCACGGCCCAACAACATGTCGATCCACCTAAGTATAGGGATATCAGGTTCGAGGCTTCGCATTTGAGTGAGGCCGAGACCGGTAACCCTTGGGGGATGAATCATAGTCGTGCAGACACGACTATGAGGAACATGGGGATGGACCATCAGATACCTAGAAGAGGTACAACATTCGCACTTGATCAGGTCAGAAGATCAAGCAGAATGTTTAAGAATACCTCTATCGGGCACGAGCTGGCCCGAACTAGGTCAGTCGAGTGCCCTCCATTTACATGGAAGGATGATTGGCTCCGTTGGTACCACGGAATCAATCATGTCCGTCGAGTAAATGTGTGGACCTCGAGTATGGCATTAGCTCAACTCCTCATGCTACTCCAGAACGGCCCCGCAGCTGATACTGTGTGGCTATGGGAGGAGCATGGAGATGGGACTTTGGATGGGCTGGTCGACATGGTAACAGAAGCCATGACCTCTAGCCTGCAAGACCCCATTGTCACAATGGAGAAGAGACGCCAAGGCAAGAACGAAAGCATTAGAGCCTACGGCTTTGCTTTGAGACGTCTTGCCGGCGATGCCTACCCAGGTGTGGACTTCTCGGTTGAATGGCTAATAACCAAAGTCAACCAGTTCTTCATAGGAGGATTGTATGACACGGATTTACAGCAAGACGTGCTTCGGGAGTGGTGCACTTACATGTCCCTCAAGGATCTCATTGACTTGGCAGATGAGTTGTTGCGGAAACGACAACTTCTGCCGAAGTTGGTAATCCTACCTCGACAAATGCATTGTCGGCGTTGGCCGACGTCGCTTTGGTCGAGGAGGGGCAGGGGGAGGTGTCCTCATACTCGAAGCCCGTGGCAGGGAGTAAGACTAAGAAAAGTCAGAAATCCGCTGGTAAATCAAAAGCGCCAAACAAGGCCTCCAAAACCAAGGTACAGGAACAAACCTTCTCGCTGAGTCAATTGAAGAATTTACTCAGGGTTATCGAGGGAGGGGATGTCCCTGCTACTAACTCGGAGAAGCTGAGTACCCCTCCGTCCGACGCCAAGTGTTGGAACTGCAAGAAGCAGGGGCATTTTGCACGAACTTGCCCCGAGCCTATTAAAGGACTACCACCTGACGCGACGGAAAACTGAGGCGGGCGGCTCGACGTGGCAATCGAGCTGCCCGATCATCGAAAAGCCAAGGTATCAGCACCTCTGGCACTCCTGATCAGACGACAGTAGATTCGAGGGAACTAGGTAAGGTCCCGGTAGGGCCGTCCCAGCCCTTTACCACAGCGGCACCGGTTGATCACCGGTCGGGTTCCGAAGATGTCGGTGTAGAAAAAGCCTCAATGGCCAAGGAACAGGGCGCTGGCAGCCCGAACTCCAAGGTCGAGGGTTCGACTGGATCAAAAGTGAAGGTCGACGCCGGGAGAGAAGCCCTGATGCGGCAGCTGGCCAGAGTCTGCGCAACAGAGCTTCCCTCAGATGATCCCTGTCTCTCTTTTCTGAAGAAGAGAGGTATCAATCTGAGTACTGACGTAGGGTTGAGAATGCTAGCAGGAACCGCCCCCTTGTCGGGGAAACGATGGTACCTGTCTGCAGAGATTCGAGGGCGTTCTTTGGACTTCCTGATAGATACTGGTGCCAGCCACACCATTGTCTCTCGGGAACTCGCGAAGACGTTAGTGGTGCCGTCAGATAATCTCTACGAGGAAATAACGGCGTGCACTGCATCTGGAGCCGAAATGCGGACCTATGGTCAATTGGTTCTACCTCTTAAGGTCGCATCGACCCACTATGTGTTTAACCCAATAGTGGCCGATGTGGCTGACGATGGTATTCTGGGGCTTGACTTTGCGGCATTATACGGTATGATCCTTAACCCAAGGACGGGTCAATTGGTCATGACCGAGCCGATAGAAGAGCACCATCAGTGTAAACTGAAGAGAGTGTCATCGATTGCCTCAGTAGCACAGACCACGAGGATACCAACCAGACATCGGTGTGATGTACTGGTGAAATCCAAAGGTCTGGAAAAAGATCGACAGGGCATAGTCGAACCCGATCTAAAGACTCTGAGAAGTTTCGGGTTGGTTGGTGAAGCTGCCCTTGTCAGCAATGTCCGTCGAACAGTGTTTCCCGTCTGTAATCCACTGAATCGAGACATTGTCCTGGAAAAAGGCCAGGTGGTCGGTACCGTACAGTACGCTGACAGGAACGGTGAATTCTCTTCACCGGAGGTAGGATCTGTGAAGCTGCAGACATCGAGACGAGAGAAATCGCGAGCACCCACACGGGGGAGCTCCCTACCTGGTTGTTAGATATGTATGGTGACACCCACCTGACCCAGCCAGAAGAAAGACTGAAGCTGTCCGCCTTACTACGTAAGCATGTGGATGTCTTTAAATCCCCAGATGAACCGTTAGGGCGCACCGATCGATGTCTGCATAACATCGATACTGGTGATGCACAACCTATCCGAGTCCCTTACAGCAGGATTCCGCTCAGAAAGAAAGCTGCTGCGGATGAACAACTTAAGGAGATGTTGGATACGGGGGTGGTTAGGCCAAGTACTAGTCCCTGGTCCAGTCCCGTCCAGATGGTGACGAAGAAGGAGGGGACCATGAGATTCTGCGTCGATTATCGATGTCTGAATGGAGTGACTAAGAAAAATGCCTATCCTCTCCTGCGCATCGACGAATCCTTGGATGCCCTAGGAGGAAACAAGTGGTTTTGTTGTCTCGATCTCCAATCTGGATAATGGCAGATCGGGATGAATCCCGACGATGTCGAGAAAACCGCTTTTTCCTACCAGAGGGGGCTCTATGAGTTCGATCGAATGGCGTTCGGTTTGTGTAACGCCCCCGCCACATTCGAGCGAATGATGGAGGAGATGTTGAGAGGTTTGCTAGGTAAGATTTGCCTGGTTTACCTCGATGATATCATCGTCTTCGGCAAAACGATGGATGAAGCAATGGCGAATCTGGCAGAAGTTTTCAACAGGATTCGAGCATGGGGACTGAAGTTGAAGCCTAAAAAGTGTCAGCTTTTTAGGACTTCAGTCGAGTACCTAGGCCGAATCGTGTCTGAACAGGGTATAGAAGCCAACCCGGGGAAAATTAGCGACGTAATGACTTGGGCTAGGCCCACTACAGTGAAGGAAATCAGATCCTTCATTGGTTTTTGTTCCTACTACCAAGAGTTCATCAAGGGTTCGCGGAACTAGTAAGTCCTTTGCAGGACTAAGTGATCCAAAAACGAGGCATTTGCATGGACAGAAAGAACTGAACATGCTTTTGTCGAGTTAAAACGAAGTTTCAAGGAGACACCTGTGCTTTGATTCCCCACACCCGACGGTCGTTTTATCTTAGACACTGACGCTAGCAACACAGCGATTGGGGCTGTTCTATCCCAAGAGCAGGATGGAATGGAGGTCCCAATCTCATTTGCTAGCAACAGTCTAAGTAAAACACAACGAAACTACTGCACCACCAAAAGAGAACTGTTGGCAGTTGTCGTGTACACCAGGAAGTTTAGGCACTACCTTTATGGTGGTAATTTCACTATCCGCACTGATCATTCTTCTTTGAATTGGCTCCTGAATTTCAAAGAAGCTGAAGGAATGATGGGTAGGTGGCTGGCCCACCTTTCGGAGTTCGGTCTCGAAAACTCTAAGATCGAACATCGAAGTGGGGCCAAGCATCTGAACGCCGATGGTCTTAGTCGTATCCCTGTGCGGCTATGCCAGAGGTCAGATTGCACAGACTGCGGCAGTCACAATGCTGTTTTGGCAGCTGTAGGTAGTTTAGTAGACAGCCGGGTGGGTGTTGCATTTTGGTCTCTCGATGAACTCATCGATGCTCAGAAAGCGGACGCTGACATCAAACGGGTTGCCGAATGGCTGGTTAAGGGGGCTAAACCCACTAGGCCTGAGGTATCAATCGAGAGTGCCGAGGTACGGAAATTAATAGGGCAATGGCCTCTATTAACTTTCCGTGAAGGTTTGTTGTGTCGTTGGAAAGTCGAGGCGGGTCGTGCGAGACACACGATTCAAGTAGTTGTACCACGCCAACTGAGGGGTGAGGTACTCTCCTTTTGCAACAGACAACGAACAGCGGCACATTTTGGTCCAAAACAAATGCTCGAAAAGGTGAAGAGGAGATATTACTGGCCTGGAATGGGGAAGGACATAGGTCGTTGGGTTCGACATTGTCCTACCTGTTGTTTGGTAAAGCCCGGTGAGGGCATGGGTAAGTCCCCTTTGCACCAAGAGTTGTTCGGGTTGAGATTCGGGAGGATAGCTATGGATATCATCTCGGGATTTGCACCCACGCCAAACAAGAATACTTGCATGTTAGTAATCCAGGATTACTTCACCAAGTATGTACGCGCTATTTCCCTACCAAATCACACAGCAGAGACCTGTGCAGAAGCTTTCGTAGACGAATGGGTTTTGACCTTTGGTGTCCCGTTGCTTCTGCATTCCGACCAAGGTCGAGAATTCGAGTCTCGACTCTTCTCTGAGATGTGTGAATATTTGACGATTGTAAAACAGAGGACCAATCCGTACAGGCCGCAGAGCGATGGCCAGGTGGAAAGGTTCAATAGAACACTGATTCAGAGTCTGACTATGTTGGTACACAAACATATGGACGACTGGGATGAACAGGCTAAAATATGTCGTGTCCGCATATAACAGCTCTGAACACAGTTCTACTGGATGCAGTCCAAATATGATGGTATTCGGGGAAGAAATTCTCATGCCAGCGGATGTAATTTTCGGCTCAATCGAAAACCCGCTCGAAGTCCCTTGTTCCGTTACTTTCGTGGAACAACTTCGTGATCGGTTGAGAGAGAGTTACAGCATGGTAAGAGAAAATCTAGGTAAATCTAGAAAGTCGGGTATGACTATGGGCTGAAGCAAAGAAGGTACTCAGTTGGGGAACAGGTGGTGAGGTACCACACCCCCCAAGCAGCTATGAAGCTTGCTCCCAACTGGGATGGGCCGTTCGTAGTGGATTCTGTCCTCTCTGAGTCGACATTATTACTTCGATCGTCCCGCGGGCGGTTGCAAAAGAGCAATGTTGATAGAGTGCGCCGGTGGTTGGGCGTAGAACTATCACAGACTGTCGAGTTGTTGCAGCCACAACTTGATAATGATTCACCTTCTCGTAAGGCCACGAAAAGGGCTAAGTCTGTTTCTGGACAGGTCGAAATAGAGATCGAAAGGTCGCGACCGGAAGTTCAGTCTAAAAAACAAACTACGCAGGGTCATTGAAAACGACAGCAAAAGACTCGAAAACTGAGCGAGGTGGAGGTGTATGATGCCAGTAAACCATCAAAGCGGCTCCGTGGTCAACCGGCTCGTCGAGATAAGTCAAAAGCATCTAAACAGTCTTTGAAGGGATGTCGGAAGCCCGATCCCCCCTCGAAGGTGCGAACGACTGAACAAACTTCACATCGAAACATTTCGATTGAAGTCGGAGATCAGTCACTCCAGACCGGACCTATGACTCGAGCGAGGCTTAAGCGCCAAGGCTCATCAAAGGAACGGTCAACAAGTGTCGAGGATGAAAGGAAACTCAGAGCAAACACTCTGGCTCCTACATCCACACCGTCACAAGTGATGGGAGGCAGACGGAAACAGGTTAATAGCCTGGTCGGCCCAGCCACATCAAAGGACAGCGAGCTAGGAGGGGGTGATGGTAACCCGCCCCGAGGCTCAACACTTGTTCCTACAGTAAAGGTTAAAATCAGGAAAAGTCCTAGATTAAACCCTACTCAGTAATCGATGTTTTGCACAATACTAAGCAGCAGCTTTACTAACCTGTTTTTTAATGAGGATTTAAAATAACGGGTGCCGTTCTTGAGTAAATCTGTCTGTGGACGTGAAGCCGACGGTGAATAAAAAATTACACAACGAGAAGTCATGCGATTGCCTCTTAGTTTGAGACAATCTGACGCTAGAAACATGAGAGATTGGGGCCTCTTATTTTTATCGGACTGTGAGGATGGGTTCCCAGCATAGGCTGGTGGATTCTGCCCGAAGGGTAGATCCATATTGAGACCATTTTTAATCCCGGTAGTCTGATGGAGGGGGGGTGCCCTAATTACCCATGTTGACAGTGTTGGAACCCCATAGACCGCATAAGAAATAACGGCATATGCAAACATTGCGACTGGAGAACCAGAGCGTGACGGTGTGAGGAGAGTGAGTCATTCTATTTTTTGAGCATTACCTTATTTGGTCATGGCGTGATCCGCTGTGGACCAATAGGGTTCGTCCGCCTCGGTCACGTAGGCCCTTCCTCCAATCAGAGGCATGCGCCACAGGGATAAAAGGCCGCGTCGCACACCCCGGAGGTCACATTTGCAGCTAATCGGACGCAGATTAGCTGGACTAAGCCTAGCTTAATCCAGCTGGTACACTCCGCCTGGGGACTTCCTACCTGAGTGTAGGAGGTCTCCCCCGTCTAGTGTCGAGGGACATGACCTGCCTGAGTGCAGGTTCGTGTTCTCTCGAGACTCCAGTCTTCGGTCCCTCGAGCCGCCTGAGTGCGGTTCGAGGTACATCGAAGACACCTTCGAGGCTTCGACCCGCCAGAGTGCGGATCGAAACACCTCGAAGATCCTCTTCGCCGCCTCGTCCCGTCTGAGAACGGTTCGAGGCCCGGAGTCTTTACTTCTTCAGCGGAACCCATAGTTCAGGAAGAACCATGGGGTCCTCGTCCGACGAGCAGTCAGGGTACAGCTCTTCGGCGAGCCACAAGTCGCAGAAGAAGAAGAAGAAGAAGTCCAAGAGGACCAGACCCGAGCAAGAGCTCGAGTCTACCTCGGCTAAAAGTGCAGCTCTTCTGAAGCAGATCGAGGATGCACAGAAAGCCTTGGCAGAGTCCCAGGAGAGGGAGAAGGAGCTCCGCCGAAAGGCGAAAGAGGCCGATAAGCAGCGGAAGCGCGACTTGAGAATCGCGGCTGCTGCTGCCTCGAGGGACTCCTCCCCCGACGAGATGGAGGTCGACGAGCCGTCGACACCAGCTCCATCGAAAAGTGCTACCCCTTCGTTTTCTAAGGGCAAGAAGTCCGCGGAATCGAAGGCATCCAAAGGGACCTTGAAAGACTTCAAGATCCCTAAGGTGCCCAAGAAGGAAGGTAGCAAGAAGGAATCCGCAGCCAAGAAGGCTCCAGCCCGCGAGAAGAGCAGTGAGTCCACTGCTCCCCCGGAACCTGGAACCGAGCCGTCGGAGGTCGATGCCGGTGCCGTGGAGAGCACCATATCCTCGCCCCCGGACACGGCCAAGGCTGTCAACGAGTGGAAGCGGCTGTCAGCGATCACTGCCAAGCAACGTACTGAGTACGTCGATGACAGGCCTCTGACCAAGCTTCAGGATTACCGCAAGAATGGTCAAGTGGTACTCCCTAGTCTTGTCAGCAAGGATGGAAGCGACGATGAGGAGTGGTATTCGGATGATACCCATGCCATTGACTGGTATGTCTCGATGATCGAGAACATCACGAATGCCTCAGACTCGTCGGGGGTGTCGCTGCCCGAGAGACAGCGGATTGGGTTTGTGTGGCGCATCTTCAATCCCGGGCAGCAGTGTGCTTTCGAGAACTGCACATGTAAGGGGTTCCCCCCTTGCGTGTACACGACCGATGGCAGGTATGCTCGACACTTAGTGGAAGAGCATCGAGCCATCCGTCCGCAGTTCAGGTGTGTTAAGGTGGAAAAGACCATTCCATGTTATCAGGACCTCGATGACCCGACCTCTCCTCCTTTTGTGACTACACGAAGGGGTCTGATGGCGCGTCATCTAAAGTCGTACAAGCAGCCCCACAAGTACAATGCTGAGGGCACTATCCAACTGGTGGAGACGCTGGTTGGAAAGTGTGAGCGGAATGAGAAGACAGGCGCGCCGACTAGACACTGGATGCGGATGGCACCCGCACCCCCCTCTACGAAGCGCCTGTATATCAGACCGGAGCTCATGCCCGCTTTCTACGGCGCCTACCCCGAGTTCAGGGTAGAGCAGCGGAAGAAGCGGGAAGCCAGTCGTCCTCGAGACTCAGGACCAACAGCCTTTAAGAGTGGGAACAAGAGGCCCCACTCCACAGACGCTGGAAAGTCTGCCGGTTCGACTGAACCTAAGAAGCCTAAGCCGCAGGCTGCCCCCTCGAAGCCCGTGCAGGCATCGAAGGCCGCCCCGGCCCCGGCTCCTAAAAAGTCGAAGACTGCTTTGTTTTGCTTTGACCGGTTCGGCCAAACCCAGCACCAGTGGTGCTAAACCTGGAGGCAAGACGGTGGAATCCCGGAGTGGTTGTGATCGACAACCCAAGGTGACCACCAACTCGTCTCCTCCTGTCAAGCCCCCTACTGCGGCAGAGGACAGCACCCCAGCTGCCACGCCGCGTGTCCACGTAGCCTGCATACGGCGATGGCGTCGAACGTGGGGTCCCCAAGACGTTCGTGGAATGTTGTAAGGGACTTCTACAGATGACGGGTAGCCCTGCTATCGACCAATTCGGTAAGGCATTCCGTGAGGAAGCGAGTGCCTACTTGTTCGGCCTGTTTGATAGAACAAACATGGCCATCCGTAACGAGGTCCTTCCGGCTCTTAGGGAAGAGGCGCGCCAGACCGTTCAGATGGAGTTGGACTCTCGTCTGACCGATGTCCGAACGCGTCTCAATAACTTTGAGTCACAGGCCCAATATGATATCACCAAGAGGGATGCCATCATAGAAGGCTGGGAGGAAATCGACCGCGAATTCTTTAGAGTCTTCGGGGTCCAGCTCTCGGAATGGATGAAGGACAAAGACCATGGCGCCCGAACCCTGAAACCCGTTCGAACTGAGCCCTCTCGCGAAGCGCAGAGGTACCTCGTCGAGGGTGGAGTGGTGCCCGACGTCAGGACGCTGGCGGCTCAGTCTAATCCTCTGAGAGAGTTGTCTCCGAGGATAGACAGTCTGAGCTCGGCTATGACAATGTTGGGTCGAGAGCAGGTGGTACAGGACAAGCCTGACACCCCTGGTAGGTCTCTCGGCGCCACCGTCTACCTGCCGACAACCGCGCCTTCCTCATCGGCTCCCTTGGTCGACCTCTTGGGAACCACCGAGCCTGCACCGCCACCGGTTCAGAGAGTGGTGTCCCCGAAAATCCACCCGGATCATCATGGCATCACACCTCTGATCCCCGCGAGTGCAGCCGTCTGCCCGGACCCGTCGGCTTCCGCCGGAGCAGTAGAACCTGCCGAGGCGGAACAGTCGATGGACATAGACGGGGACATCGATGTCGTCTGTCAATCTCCAAGGGCTCCCCCTGACCAGGGAGACTAGGACGACCATGATGGTCAAGAGAGCGACGACGACAACAGAAGCGACTCTGCAGATTCGGCAGTCCTCCACTCAGATGCTGAGGGAGACTCCCGAGATGCACCCGAGACCTCTAACGAGGCTTGGAGCACGACAATGGACCGTGTGGCTCCATTGCCGGAGTTAGCCACCAGTGCCTCACATGAGGATGAGCGCACTGACGGAGAGCAGGCGGAAATCGACGCCGCTACAGGGTCTATCTCGGGGGATCAGTAGTATGATACTACTGTTCCTCCTCCTGAGTTCGGACCACTGACATCAAACAGAGTCTCGATGTCGGCATGGAACCCCCGGGAACTTGTTCCCGGACGACGGTGTACCCTCCACGAGTGGGGGTACCTTTCCTGTCCCCGGACCTCCCTGCGAAGCTTTGTGGATCCGACGCCACCCCGGTCTTAGGGCCCGGTGGTGCCACACATCCTCGGCCTCACGGTCCAAGGACCATCATAGTTGTACTGTGCACTATCGATGGGCTTCCTACGCTGGAAGGAGCTTCTCAACGAGACAGGGAGGAAACGACACGACCCCGGTTACCATACCCAGTCGTGCCTTCCTCGGATCGACCAGGAGCAGGTCGTGAAGCAGTGTTTCGACACTGGTCTCCAACGTTGGATGGAGCAGCGCCTTATATTAACTGTGATAATAATTTTTTTTCTACAGTACAGTAGAAACTACATATTTCTCTATATTCCTCTACTGTTTCTGTCGACCATGTCGACGGATCCAGTAGTTTAAATTATTATCTATTTGTTTAGACTGATCCAGGATCTCTGAATTTTCAGAGACCTCGTTTCAGTCTAGTGGTGGGTGGTGTGGTGGTCCCGCGTCGTTTTTGAGGTACCTTCGTGGTCCTCGTGGGCGACGTCGAGAGCACCTCTATTACCCGACGCCTGGGGGCGCTGGAGTCCAGCGCCACGTCACCACCTGGTCATGTGGCCCTCGACTCCGGTGTATATAAGGCTGTTGTACGGCCTTCCTCAGGGTCAGTCCAGCCCCGACTGACCATCGTGAGCGATGGTTGGCGGCTGCCCGGCTACCATATTCTGATACTTCTCTGTGCTGCTGCACAGAGAAGGTACATGTGGAATATTAACTGCAGACACTAGAAGGCCTAGTGTCGAACGTGCTATAGAGTTCAAACTCTGCCACCTGTAACTGTGATCGAGAACGGCTGATGCCTATGTGTTATTAGACAATAAAGTTTTAACTGGAACCTGAATAGTTGTTCTTCGTTGTTTATCGAAAGATTCGATTGAACATCGAGGGGTAGAACACGACAGAGTGCTGCCATTTTGCTTTTTAATGATAGTCTTTTAGAATGGTATACATAGGCTCCATTTGGCCCTTTTTTTATATAATTTTCTCTCCTATCAGTACAAATAGATTATTCTAAATGTTCTCCCAGAGTAGTAGGAAATCCAAACAGAACTTTGTCAGCTTCCATTGCCCCCCCCCCAGAGTATTGGCAAATTACTGTGTATCGCACAATTCTTGTATAGACATACATATACAAACTATATAGGTCGCCTCCTCTCATGCTCCATAAATGTCTCTTCTTTTTAAATCAGTAACATTATTTATTAAATGTATTCAATAAAAAGGAGGTGATTACCTCAGTTTATGAGGTGCAGTCGGCAGTTCACCAATAATAATCTATGGTGGTTTCCACACCAACCAGTGGCAACACATCACTTCAGTGATCATTCATTGGCCCTCCTCTTCTTGTTATTTTTTTCTATTTTCTCTTTTCCTTTTTGTCTGTTCTCTTTTATCTTCTTTATAGGGAATGAGGCAAGCAGTGCCAGCCCTCTGAACTCACCTGACTACATTTGGTGAGATGACTTTTTGCATCAATTCGATCGTTTATTTTACTGCGATTAACCTAATATGAAAAAGCAACTGAGAAAATATTCAATGAGAAATAATGGTAACCCAATGTAGTGGCCTGTATTAGTGGCCCGGTACTTATCTATAGATTTTGTATCCAGCAACTACTAAGCCCTTATTCAAGACCGGCGCTTATTCAAAGGCCCATTGTGTGTATAATCACCGTCATCTTCCCCTTTATAATATAAGTGCACTCCATGAATGACACATCCTGAGGTGAAAGGGATCAATAGGGCAAACCTGGGACTTAATTTTGAACACTTTAGTATTTTCTTTGATAAAGTCACCTCGCCTATATGGTGCAGTATCAACTTTTACTGATGCAGTATGGCTCCATCCTCGAATACATTCCATCCTACTAAACAGGACTCGAGTTGGGAATTTTCACAACTTGGGCAGGACAACGTGATTATCTCGGGAAGTTTAGACACACCAGAACATGCATCTTTTACTCGAGAAAAAAAAAACATGTCTAGTTCCTGGGAATATCACGAGTATTTCACGAGAAATTCCCGAGAATTTCCCAGGCATTCCTGAGCCATTATCGAGATCTAGACTAGAGAACTTTCTCGATTATAAGATGTTATGGCGAGTCCAAACTTCCAGGGAAAACCACATTCTCTATTCTTGTATTCACAAGTTGGGACTCGAGAATTACTCAGGAATTTCTTTTTTAGTGGGATGCCTTATACGCGACCTTTGCGGTATATATAATTCTGTGAATTCAATATTGTTCCATCCAGGAAGTCGACAATCAGGAAGTGTGCAGCACGTTCTCTATGTACGTGACTAGATAACCAATGTAAGAGAACAATAGCCATATTCAAATCAGAAGAGAACAACAGTGGTCTATATTATTATGACCCACAACCTACATTTCCCACCTCCCATTTGATCTATACTATATTTATGGGTTTATGACAGACCTCTCCTTGCGGAAGCTGTCAGTGTCTCTTACAAATAGCCTTGAATAAATCAGCCTAGAGTGACTTAACCTATCAAGCATATTCAATAACAGCAGTCTAGAAGTCGATCTGTGTTTATATGTTAGACAGTCAGGTATAGTGGCCTATAGGGTTGCCTTTATGCAGATAGCAGCAATTCCATACCAGTGTGTTAATTAACAAATTAGATTCAATAGGTTTTGGGTCTCACATGATGTGCCTAGGTATAGAATTGTGCTTTCTCTATCTCCCATTCCTCTACCAAGTGATGGAATATGATATGAAAGGGGAAAGTCTACCTGAATACATGAGTAGGGCTTCATGTACACATATCGATGGCTAAGTGAAGGTGTGCCGTGGGACCTGATTAGTTATGGTGATCACTCTGGTCGTTAATCTGGTAGAAATTCATATCACACCCAAGGTTGTTTGGTAGGGAAGGTGCGCGGGGGACAGAACTCTGGGAGATAAAGATGAAGAAGGGAGGGGTGGGAGGAGCTGATGGAGTGAGAAATCGATATGGGGGGGGGGGGGGGGTGTGGGAGAAAGAGCGATAAAAAATATGTCTCCCTTTAGTGAGAAAACTGAGTACTCAAAGAAAAACTTGTGCGGAAGAATGAATGCAGATAAAGAGGAGGGAGGCTGTTAGACTCCTCTGATATTTTACCTGTACCATTTATAAGATTTATAAGCTAAACATGAAAACCCTGCCCACATGTGGTGGTGCATTGTTGCCCATATATACTCCCAACCCCACACGTACAGAAATGGCATCGTCATACATGACCTTTCACATAGTATGAACCTATGTTATACATATATGTTCGTTGATTTGAGTTCTATTAATGCATGGCAGCATTTTGATAGATTTGGATTGAATTCTGACAGAAATGACAGAGTAACAAACCCCTGTCAAAATCTAATTCAGAACTCCACACGACACAATGCAATACACATCCATAAAATACAATTCTTGGAAGCAGTCCATACTCCCAGTGCGACCCCACACCCTCATTTTACAATTATGAGAAATTAATCAGGGATAACTACACACGTTGCGTGTATTGTCACTAATGGGCTATTTATCCGACAGGCATTCTGGTATATAAGCACTCAAACATATAGGTATAGACAAAAAAGGAAGGGGGGGTAATAAAACCGAAGGCCGAGAGACCAGCAGACTGATGAACAGGCAAATAGAAAGGCAGATAGATATATTGAAAGGGATACAGACAGAGGGAGAGATAATAAGTAACTTGGGAAATCTTTTTAATACATTTTCGATGTTAAAATGACTCCAAAATAGTGACCATTTCAATTTCCCATAAGCGAGTTGAGTGCATGTGATAGTAAGTGAGGTGGCGGCACAGACACTATGAAAGTCACAGATCAGTCCAGGGATTACCCAGATTGAACATTAAATAGTGGTAACGTGTTACCGCTTAATTATCCATTAATCATACTCCTGCTGACTGCTGACCTGTTCTTATGGCTGCTATATTGTTCATGTTTAACTTCCATACATTCTAATGTAGAAAGGTCACTAGGGGAAGACCTGGTACCCTAAAACCACGCATATATAAGCCGCGCCTTATGGACCATCTCAGATCCTTAGTGCGGCTTATAGGATTTTCCTGGACTCAGGGTGCGGCTTATACGAGGGGTTTTGAATAAAGAAAATGGTAAGGAATGGGAACCATTTTCAGGTCTCAGGTGTGGCTTATAGTCAGTGGCAGATTTAGAGGGGGCGCAGGGGCGAGCACACCCCCCTTTTTCCCTATACTTAAGAGTTAAATTAATATTTTGAACCCAAAAATTTGCTCAAAAATAGGGGGTGCACCCCGTCTTTTTTGGGCCGCGCTTATACACTGGGTTTTACGGTAGCCTTTTTATAGTTGTTGTGTGTGTCTGCGCAATTACAGATTTCAACTTTTGGACAGGATCACTTAATTTAATATTCATCACCCATCATCGTTGAATCTAGTTTTCGTTTCATGTCAGCAAGGTGTTGAAGAGTCTGTGTGCCAATCAACATATAGCATATAGATCTAGGCTAAGGCTATAGTGTGGTTCTACAACAGTCAAGATTCTATTCCCTCCTCAGGAGGCGATTTCTTAAGGTATACTACGATCACCCACAGCCCTACGACTTCAAAATGCCAGTGCTATTCCTATGGCGATTTTGGTACGACTTGAAGGTTGCAGTCGAAGGCTGTTAAGAAAAGCCCTCCAGAGTCTTCATAACCCCTTATCACTCAGGTAATTTGGATCCAAATTATACATGTTATTATACATGTTTGTGGTTCCACTGCCGTCTGTCGGTCGAATTTCCGCTGATCCGACGATTTATAATGTTGCAAAAGATATTTTAAAAATCGGACTAGAACAAAAAAAAAATCGCCTGACCGAAGGCAGTGGAACCAGCTCTGAGGATCAAAGATAACAGAGTTTGTACTGAGCAAGCTCATGTAATTATATTTGATTAAGATCCAGGCGTTTCTCTGAACCTGATGAAAATAGTACAGATGAATCTAATACATCCGGGATCTTGACAACCAGCGGAAGTCTATTGTCAAGTTAGTGTCTCATGAAATGCTACTTTTATCACATCGTCATTTGTCAACCACGGTTTGAGATCATCGTTAAGGCCGCCATGAATCAAACAACGTTTGAGGTTAACTATCCAATGGCCATCAGCTTGGTTCCCATCAAGAACCAGTGTCATTATATGGATAAAATTATTAAGCTGAAAATTATGGGTTTATGTAACCCATTTGTTAACACGTAGGCCCTATGTGTAGATATATAATTGTTGGGGTAGAATGTAGGAAATGGCTGAGAGGTTTTTTCTTCGATTTCGTTCTTAATTTTTCGTATGGACCCACTGCCTTGTATCGTATATCACCCTTTCCCCGTCGTGCTGCATGATAAACCAATGGCTCGGTTTAACCATTGAATAAAATTTACTAATCAATTCATGAAAAGAAAGTGCTCATCTAGTATATTGGTATGCAACAGGAGAGAGTGGCTGCGATACTGTTGAGAGCCTGATTCACATCATCAAGTAACTAGGTATTTCCCATCAATATGCCAGTATTGTCGTTGAATATATATATATTTTTTTTTTTGGCAAGACTAACTAATAAAAATAATACAGTGGCTTTTCATGAAATGCCAAAAATACAAGAAGAAGAAGAGTAAAGAAGAAACAAGCCAATACATGTATGTATAGATAAAATGATAAAAATCGATGTCATCAATATCTTGGCAGTTACATACAGTATTAAATATGGTAGAGTTGAAAAGTAACAAGATCACCTCTAATGTTTTTTAAATATTGTTGGGTCAAAATAAGTTGATTTTTAGTTGAATGGGAGGGAACAGTGTTTTTAAATTTGGAAGGGGATAGAGGAGGGCATAAGAAGAGGCCAGGGAGTGAAGAATAGAAGGTGGGAGGGTGGTAGATAGTTTGGGGGGGGGGGGTCAGAGCAGGTCTCTTAGAGAAAGGGGGAGAGTAGAGGAAAGAGCTGGAGACAAAAAGTGGGGTGAGTGAGTTATAGATATTTTTGAAGAGATATTAGGTTTCTGCTAGAAGCAACGAACATCTCTTGAAAATTAATGTCCCTTATCTAGCTATCTGTGAGATTACGATAGGTAGAGCCTCTCTGACATCTTACCTGCACTACCTGAGAGAACAAATAGACATAAATCATCATTTTCACCTGTCTGTACTATAGTTGTCTAACCGACCTGCGGGCTTTTTCTGTTTTGGTAAAGATAATTCTTGGCATAATCGTAGGGAAAATATGTTTCTATTTTGAAAATCACGATTTGTAGTCATGATAAAGATTATAAGGAGAGTCTCTAAGACCAAAGATTATTCATAGATTACATCATTTCTAAAAGGATTTTGGATATAATATCATAGTTCCAAGACCAGATTCGACGATCATATGACGACTATAAAGTCTTGCTGATGGGTGGGTTTACTTTTTGGTCTAGACCTAAAAGTAAGTGGTATTTTTCCTAAAACGCAATAAATCTTTCAAAAGAGGACAGCTAATGATTTTATTGTACTTATTTTTGCAATTTATGATAAGAAATTAAGATTTCAAAACATTTTTGTACCCTTTCGATTACTTGAGATTATATCATAATCTTCATAAAAATGGACAATAATTGTGAAATGATTGATTTAATGATAAAACATGTCTGGAACATCTTCCTGGAGTGATTGGGATTGTTTACTGGTTAACTGAAGATTATTTACATACCTCCAAGACTAGGCCTTTCTAAAAAGAAAAAAAAATCGCCAAACTGTGTTTCAAGCTCCATCTGAGAAATCTCACGATTTTCCTTTTAGAAATGCCTAGTCATGGAAATTTGAAAATAATTATCAAAAATAATAATCGTCAAATAATCCAGTTGGGATAATCGTTGAAAAAAAAAGAAGAGAAAAAGCCACCTGATTAGCCAACCTTTCTTTTGTCAAATTCATTAATAAGTTAGTGTTCTTGGCCCACTGGTTATCAAACCCATCGTCCTTCATTATTTCAAAAATTTGGGACTGTAATTTCCTCTAATATATGAATTATGAATTTAGTTGATTAAGTTGCTGTGTTTACTAATTTTGCTTTCAGGCGATTCCCGCTGGCAAACAAGTGATCGAACTAAAGGTGAGGCTCCACTACGCGATTTTTGCTGAAAATCGGAGCTATTCTCACAAAAGCAGACACAAACACAGATTATAGAGTGGTATTTGTTATTATTTCAAGGTGTAAATAGAAGATTGAGAGCGCTTTCTGTTTATGTGGGAAAGGCTTTGTGTACAATCTCAGGCACATTTTTGTTGCCAAAAGATGTTTTTGTTTACTAAATCAAGTTGACCTAATGTAAATATTGCAGTCTTTCACACTGATGACTCTCTGCAACTCAATATCAGACAGGTTTGATTTTTACAGTACAAGACCCTGCAATCTGTGTGGCTGCTGTTTTGTTATTTATATTTTGCTGTGTTGATGTTTATATATTGAACTCCCACCCAATCACAGAGTCTATGTAGGTGCGGGATAGTTGCTAAATATGGCACACAAGGAGAGAGATCACCCATAAAATAACCCCTGAAATCTCATGTTTACAATTTTGAATCTCATGTTTACAATATAGGAATGTCAACACCCTATACCTTAGGCACTATAGGGATAAAATTAGGTGAGACTGTACCAAAAAATCGCGTAGTGGAGCCTCACCTTTACGTTAGGCTAATGTTCGGCTAATGTTTCATTTGGACATATGAATTAGTGCACCCATATGGATAGGCCTAATATCATGCATATTAACCTAAATAAAACTAAGCTATTTAAGGGCCTCTAATGTTTTTGTTTACTAAATCAAGTTGACCTAATGTAAATATTGCAGTCTTTCACACTGATGACTCTCTGCAACTCAATATCAGACAGGTTTGATTTTTACAGTACAAGACCCTGCAATCTGTGTGGCTGCTGTTTTGTTATTTATATTTTGCTGTGTTGATGTTTATATATTGAACTCCCACCCAATCACAGAGTCTATGTAGGTGCGGGATAGTTGCTAAATATGGCACACAAGGAGAGAGATCACCCATAAAATAACCCCTGAAATCTCATGTTTACAATTTTGAATCTCATGTTTACAATATAGGAATGTCAACACCCTATACCTTAGGCACTATAGGGATAAAATTAGGTGAGACTGTACCAAAAAATCGCGTAGTGGAGCCTCACCTTTACGTTAGGCTAATGTTCGGCTAATGTTTCATTTGGACATATGAATTAGTGCACCCATATGGATAGGCCTAATATCATGCATATTAACCTAAATAAAACTAAGCTATTTAAGGGCCTCTAATGTTTCATAATGGATATTAGTCAACTATCATCAATTGTAGAGCTGGATGAATGCAATCAAGGAAAGTATCCATGCATCGCAATGGCCGAAGAACATGGCGCATCAATGCCTTGTTGTAATTTGAAAGGATGTTGAAGGAAAACTGGAGAGAGAGGTCCTTGCTGGTTAGACCTATATGTGGCACTTTAGAATGTCTAACGCCCTTCTCTACAATTTGCTGTCTAGTATATTTTGTATGTTAATGCTAATGTAGAGAGACTTTTAATCAATGAGCTTGAAAACTTCAATACCGCCTTTCACATAATTATTGTCAAATACACCAGGTAGAGATGGGGAGCTTTCTCAATGACTATCTTGTTGATGAGACATGACATGTAACCCGATCTGATCTGTATAGCAGTACATATGACACCCAAGGAGACTAAAGAATTTAAAGTAGCTATAGAGTAGGTTCAAGGGACGCCTCAGTAAACTTTTAATGTGCCTTTGTGGTCGCATATATCCTATTCGGTGGTATGAACATTGCAATGGTTAGCCGAAATCACACCTTTTATGACTTGATCCGTTGGTCAACTACCCCCCCCCCCAGCCCCCCCCCCCCCCCACACACACACACCCGTCCATCATTATAACCAGATCCCTATAAGTTTGATGGCAGGCAGCCTGGGGGCATTAGTTCACATTCCTGCCGCCAGAGCGCCACTATAGCTGTCAATCAGCCCCCTGGCGACCCTAGTATAAAATGACCCCCATCGCTGGACATGGTCACTTCCCAACAGGTTACAGAGGTTAAGACCACTGCCTTATTGGATCCTTATAGGCCTACCCACAGTTACCCATCATGCAGTTCGTGTTGCTTCTAGTAGCGTGCTTCTTATACGTGGAAGGAGGTGCGCCACACACTGGGCACCATGCTGGGTATGCCCCAGCACTATCGTGAGTAACTTGCCTTTCTATAAATAATATATATGATTAGGATTTTCTAATTGTCTAAGCTAGCAATACTAAGTCAAAGATCTATAATTCTTGGCCAGGTAATCCATTACAAGCTAATGTATATGGCTGGATGAGAGTTTGAAATCAGATTGTTTTTAATGGATTGCCTGAGGCCTGATTAGAAAGGAAAAACATCAGTTCCAATGGTTCCTTCTGGTCCCCGAACATAATTTAAAACTAAACTGGCTGCGTGAGTGTAAATTGTGAATTAAGAGGGGCAGATTTCTTACTCAATATCCGTTCAAAATTTAGGCTGCTCCCCATCCTTTCCATGCATAATATTGATCCACTATTGTAATCAATTTGGCTCATGGGGAATACTTTCCAGGTATTTATGTCGAATACAGTATTTCATTTAATTTCACATTATAAACAAAGTTGCCAATTTAATCATATTTCAATTGGCTGAATCCTAAGGCAACATTATGCATAGAACACCATAAAAGTGATTTTTATTTCGTATATATAATACAATATATCAGGATACATCATCATTTTCAGCAACAATGAGGCATATGTAAACAGAATCAATGCAGAACGTCAGCTCTATGTGAACAGAATTGCTGCTAAGATTGGAACTGGAACTGGTACTGGTTTTCTGGATGGTGTGCCTGGCACTCCATTGCAACGAAAGCGTCCTCATGGAAACCACGGTTATGGTGCTGGATATGGTAACCATGGTTACAATGCTGGGTATGGTAACGACGGGGCTGTCTATGGTACCCATAGAGCTGGGCATGGTAAGCATACTGCTGCCTATGGTGTCCATGGCAATGCCTACGGTGTCCATGGTAATGCCTATGGTGTTCGTGGTAACGCCTATGGTGTCCATGGTAATGCCTATGGTATTGGTCTCCGCGGTAACACCTATGGTGTTGGCCATGGCCATAATGTTGCTGGTTATGCTGTCCATGGAGGGCGTGCTGCTTATGGTGCTGGCGCTTCATACGGCACCCACCATGGTATTGGCCTTCGTGGTGGAGCTGCATATGGTAAGGGATATGGAGGATACAATGCCGGATACCATGCGGGACATGGCTACGGTAAGGAGGACAATGCAGTCAGGCAGCATCAGGTAAGTCTATTGTTTTACCATTTATAGATCTACTATGTTCAAACAAGTTGTAGTTCTGTCTTCTTAGTTAAATTACCTCGTTTCTTCAGAAATAATGTTCAAGCATTTTGTATAACCAAAGGGACGGCTTTTATGAAAATATTTACAAAAGGCATCACATCACAAATAACCAATGCCCATCTATCTTTTTTACAGCCGTGATTACTCCTGTTATGGACAACATTTACATGCAAATTGATACAAAATGCGACTGTTACAAAATTTTCTTTCTTAATGCTTTCCTCTATTGCTGTTTAGGTGAACCTTGTTGCCCTTCACAGAGGCAGTGGAGTTGGGACTGCCCCCCTGTATGGTGTACCTGGCACACACTTAGCTGCCCATCCACATAAAGCTGGACACTTACACAATGCTGCCTATGGAGTGGCCAAAACTGCCGGCAGAATCATAGGCAAGAGCGCCGTCCAGGCTGGCAAGCATTAAGACAGGTAAGTCTAATGTACCAGCCGCGTAAGTGACTTCAAAGGAATAGGGTGAAGAGCTAAGTTTTGTCTTTAATAATAGAAAATGTCTGTTAAAAGTCTCTGCGGTTAGCAAATCGACATGCCAAAATAGAAAACTTTAGATTTTTGGGGCAAAATGTTCCTGAGCACATTTCTTTTACTACTACTGCGATACTGGGATTGACATGATGCTTTTTGTCTAATTATATAGTCGATGGTGTATATCATTGACTTTGGTATATTAAATATTGGTAGCTAAATCATCTCAATGATGGAGACATATATCACTGTAGATATGTCATCTATTTCGAATGTGTGAAAAAAGTGAAACATTGGGAAAATGTTATTAGGTCATCCGTGCATAATATCATTAAGTTAAGGTGATGTCTAACTGGAATAATGACCTGAACATGACGTCCTCAATATCGCATGTGACCTGGCTTCACACAATGTCGTGTGTCACTACATATAGTGCTGGAATGTGGCTGGATCTTAATAAGTTCACACTCCTTATTTACACAATTATAATCATGTATCTTAAGTGCAAAATTAGATTTGTTTAAATAGCATGCAGGACTTTAAAGCTTTTTCCTTTTTCATTAAACCCTCTGCGTGTGATCGATTATATTTAGGTATTAGTCTATTTTCTAAATTTCCTCCACCCAAAAAGTCACATATTTTACAAGGGTATTGCATGTTGCAGTTACTGTCTAAAACCTATAGCTGATACAAAGATATAATTTATGAGGAACTCATTGTACTTTTTCTTGTCAATATAAGTGGGAGGTAATGGATTTCGAGTCGGCTGGTACCTCTCAGTGTAACCTGTAAAAATGTTTGTGATCTAACTAGTGTGTGATGAATCTGTGCAAGAGTAGATCTAGAAATTCAGTCCTCCAATGATACACTAGATTCCACTGGGCAGTCAGTCGTTATCGATTTATTTTAAATCAAAATAAGTTTACATATAATCATACATATAAGAAGACTTCATCATCCTGTACACAAAGATAAGAAGTAGAATCATTTTATCTTAGGGATTCTGCCACCTTAAGCAGCACCCTGGAGTAGTACCATCAAGAGTTCCATCATTAAACTAGTTTGTGAATTACTATAGTTTAAATGAAAGGTTCAGACTCTTGAAGAGGCAAAAGAAATCATAGATGATCCACAGTCTGCAATATTTTACTCTAAGAGATGTGGTTGTTGTTATCAATTTTATACATATTTCCAATTGCAGAATGATCTCAATCGAATCCTCCCTCCGTGTTTTAACCATAATGGACGACAGTATGGGCAGCCACCATGCAGATCTACACAACTATTAGAATATAATACAAATTACATACATTAACGACTTGTAAATACATGATGCATCATATACCAATAAAACCTTTATACAAAAACTTTATACACATTTTGATTCATTGCTTTACCATCGTACCTAACTAAATCTGCCATCACATCGTGGGCAGGATACTATAGCAGCAGAGGGTCAAGCCAAAGACAACCTCAGAATTTTTGAAGAAATGTTTCATATTTTTCATAATTTTTTCAATATTATTCATATTTGTTTACATCAATTTCATATTTTTAGTATCTTAAGCTTTTCCTTCCATCCAAGCAAGGAATCATAGATTTATACTGAAGCTTTATACATTTTGGCAGGTATAATACCTAATATCGATCATTATCAATGATTAAAAAAAACCTCAATATTTCGGCCAACATATTTATCAGCAAAAAAAAAAAAAAAAAAATCCGACCATGGCAACTTTTTGTACCATGTTACCGGAAACTTACAATTTAATTTTTTTGGCCAGGGAAGATGTGGCAAACATTTACATTACATGTACACTATACATCATTATTTGAGTGAACAATCGCTTATAGGCGGATTTAAATGTGGACATGCCTCACTGAGGGGAATACGATATTCTATAGAAGTGGACATTTGCATTTATGTCATGGCTACACAGGTTTGAATGCTTTTAACTAATGGAAAAATGACAATATCTACTCAGCATGTCACATGATCATCAGCCATATAATACGAGCATATTTATATATATATATATATATATATATATATATATATATATATATATATATATATATTATATATATATATAAATATATATATATATATATATATATATATATATATATATATATATATATATATATATATATATATAGTCTGAGTCTGATTCTCCTTAATGAAAATGTGGAAAGCAAAGGGGAGTAACTGCAGTTTCTTACTGAAGGTCATTGGACAACACATTCTCTCTGTGCAAAATAAGATCCTTAGGTTTCAAGGTAGTTCTTAATGTCCAGTGCATACAGCCAAATCATCATGCAGTCAATTCTAACTTTTCTAAGACATACGTAAACATTATAATTTTTGAGAGATGAATTCATTTTTTCTCTGTTTCCTTCCCACCAAAACCACGACAGAGCAGCTTTCTGGCATCACGCCTGAATCGTGTTGTACCAAAACAATACAACGCAAAATTAAGGGCAGAAAATGTCACATACAACTTCTGAGAGACATGGTGAAAGAGGAAATAGGAGGCAAAGGTGGCAGGGGAGGCCATACTGTCTGTAAAAGTGTAGACAACATGGCGGATAAACTGGGGCAAGGTGAAACACAGAAAAGTCAAGGACGATAGCAGAAGTATGCGAGTTAGTTGCTTGTCCAACTGGCTGTTGTCTGACAGTGCACTTAGTCTGTGGATGGCTTTAATGAGACGAGACCCTCTTCGTGAGCCAGATCCATCTTTTACACTTGATGGTAAATCCTCTTCTGAATCCCTCTTTTTACATTCAACTTTAATGCTAAAACTATCTTTCGAACTATTCTCTGCGTCTGTAACTTTCACAATCGGGCCCTTTCGAGGGCTTGTCTGTGTCCTGCGACCATTTTCTGTTAGACCTCTTTCAGGACTTTTGTGTGGACTTCTACCTTTTACAGTTTGACACATTTTGGGACTTCTGTTTTTGCCTACACCTTTAACATGTAAATTTCTCTCAAAACCTCTTTGCATGCCAGTATCTTTGATAGATAATTTCCCTTCAGAATCTATCTTTACATCTCTATCATTCACAGATGCACCACTTTCATAACATTTAGATACTCCTGTATCAGTATTACTGCTGATATGAGAGGCCATCGTAAGTAGACCAACATTCAACACTCGGCGGTTATCTTTGTCCTGAGGTGGATTGCTTTTTGTCCCCTTATCCCCAGCCTGTCTCCTCTTTGGGCCCTCTTGGCACATCCTAGCTCGAGGACCATCCAGTAGATAGATGTCACTTAAGGTACTTGTGCTAGCCTCTTGAACGGGAATTTTAGTAAGACTTGTAGGCTGTGTTTCTAATGGCTGTCTGGTCTCTCTATCTGGGCTATGGTGAGTGGCCCCATCCTGTACACTCATGCAGGTCTCTGCAGGTCTCTCTGCTTCACCCAGGTGAACAGGTGATGGCTTGGAGTTGTAGGCCTGTTTAGAACTTACACCTTTGCCCTCTGTAGGCTTTTGGTTGTAGGCATCATCTGACTCAAAATTAGTATCTGTAGTGTCTGTGACCAAGCTCACCTTATGTCTTTTAGTGTAGACTTGCTTGGGTTTCATGTTCCAAACTGCCTCAGGTGGGAAATGTTTGTCAGAACTCCCTCCACTTTCTGACACTCTATAAGAGATTTTCCTTCTGCCAACCCTCTGCAGCCGCTCTTGTAGTGTACATTTCAATCTGCTCTTGACTTGAGACACTGTTTGAATAATAGCAATATTCATTGACATTATCGCCAGAAAGGGGAACAGAGAGAAGGCGATAATTGTAAATATAGCGAATGCCTCCATTTCCGTAAGTCCACTGCATACTGTTTCTGACAGAAAGCGAGCATTAAAAGCGAATGGTATACACACTATGAAAGATGCAAGAAACACACATGCCTCTATCACCACTGCCCTCCTCCTGGTCCTCATCCCCATAGACCTGATAGGCATACAGGTAGCCAGGAACCTATCCAAGGTAACTGCCACAATGGTGAAGGTACTGGAGACTGCCCCACTGTGGAAGAAGAAAGAAATGATCCTACATTCAAGATGGCTGTCTGATGGCCCGTGTATTAACATTGTAATCACCCAGAGGTGACCGATGGAGAGGAGGGTGATGGTGTCACTGATGGCTAACCCAGCCAGGTATACACAGCACGGTAGAGTCCGGTTATGCCTTAATGTCATTACCACAAACGAGAGGATATTCCCAATGAACCCCATGATAACCAGTATGGGGGATACATAGATGCTTATAGCCCTCCCTACCTTGTAGCTCAGGTAGGGATGGGCCTGTTCCTCCAGGGATAATGTCCCATTGGTGCTGTTGAATGTAAGGGTATCCATTGCAGATTTGAAGTCACCTCAAGAGTTAGGAGAGGTTTTGTGGTAAAATGTGGGATAAAGAATTGCTGCGTGGGTACTTTACTGGAAAGGAAAGTCTTATTGCTGTTCCGTTTATGTATACGGCTGCAGTAAAGTCTCCGGTTCATAGGGACTTCATAGAAATAAGATACACCTTATTGAGCAGGATATGGATGTACGTCTCTCAGTGCGTACATATGATTGTTGCCACAATTTGGTGTCTTCTTTGTTTAGGCTTCTGATGATCTGACAGTCATTATTATTGAGTACATGTATACAATGTACCATTGTAGTCACTGCGGTTGCTCTTTCTTTTGCCTGTTGCAGGCGTTATTGTAACTGATGTTATTCCTGTTTCCTTGCTGTTGCACTGAAAACCTGGAAGATCTGAAACTAGTCAGCGGTGACCACTTTAGGTCCTCAAGTTGACGATACCTAAAACTACAGCTTTAGGTAGTCAAAATGATGACTTTAGGTCGTCATCCTGACGACCTGAGTCGTCAGGATGACAATACTGACAGTACAGAGTCGTCATACTGACGACTCAGGTCGTCAGGATGATGACCTAAAGTCGTCATTTTGACTACCTAAAGTTGTAGTTTTAGGTATCGTCAACTTGAGGACCTAAAGTGGTCACCGCTGACTAGTTTCAGATCTTCCATGTTTTCAGTGTGCTTCCACTGTTGTTTCTGTAGATGTTTTTGTTGTTCTTCTTACTACTGTTTCTGCGTCATGATATTGTTGGTAGCACTGTAATTGTAGCAAAGATGTTCAATTGTTCTGATGGTTCTGTTGTCTTACTATTGTTGTTGTTGTCGTTGTTGTTGTTTTAAATGTTTGTTATAACTCTTCTCCCAATATATAAGACCAGAAGTCATAGGGCACCTTCCTTCCACAAATCCTGCTGAACCGCTTATGTGTTGTTTCTCTCCAGCGATTAAATTATATTGCTGCTGCTGATGTTGTTGTTGTTTAGAGACTGCTATCGGCGCTGCAGTCTCCTCTATGTATGTTTAGGAGATACAAGTGTGACACAGAAATGCATCAGCAGTGTATCTGGGTATCAGATACTGACTGTATCTTTGGCTAAGGCATGAAAAAAAAAAGAAAATATATATCAGCTTCAAGACCTGACCCTTTAACAAATCCTCAATCTGAAGCTTTTACAGTAAGGATTTAAAAGATGGATCTGTGGAGAGAAAAATGGTTGCTTTTCAATTACTACTTCAACTGAAGAAGGACTTACCCATCACTCCTACCTAATTGTGTGTTCTAATTAAAAGGCATGTACTATTTTCATTGGCCTCAGTACACGCAATTGAGTGTAGGCCTATCAAGGTGTTACAACAAAACCGGCCCCTATGTCACCTTAGTGCCTCATCACAACAAGGAAAGAGTCCTCCTCCCCTACAGGAAACAGTTTACAAAATCTTAGTTTATAACCATTTGGAAATACCCTTTTGTCCTTTTCCAATCTACCATAAAATAATATACGGCTGGTTCCATATGAAAGGACACTGTTGCAGTCTTGGGTGCATATTCCAAATAAAAGATGGTGTGGGGCATTCTAGGCCTAATACTACTGCAGTAGAGGCCTTGTGTCTGAATGACAGTTTCTAGCCTACTCAGACCTTGTCTGGAGTGTTAATATCCGGCTCTTCTTAGTAACAAATTGATCTCGTTTCTTATGAGCATTTTAACACCACTACTGATAACACACTTATGACACTATCACCCAAGGTGTCTACACACTGATGATGATAATGTTTAAAACCCTGTCTAGTAGCTACGAATATGGTAAGGCCAGGACAGGACCCTTCCTACTTTACTTAAAAACTTTAAAACGTTTTTGTAACGTCTGGGGATATTTGGAAAGGGCTGCTGTTACAACATCTTCATAATGTCAATAGGTTAGGAGAGGAAACCTTTCCAGAATGTTTAAGGGCTTTTCTTGGTTACATTATTTTCACACCCTTTAATGTTTTTCACCTAGAATAAGATTGTTTTATAGGAAGGATTTAAAAGGTTTTTTGATTGCACTGATTGATGTTTTCTTAGATCTTAATAAATATTACAAAAGAAGCATAGGCCATGATAGTGCGCCTGACTGAAATATAAGTGATTAGGTCGTACACTGCAAAAGAAAAAATAATGACTCATTCCTTGTCCCAAAATTGCCAGAGATCCATCATTATTTTCACAGAGATCGCTTACACATTTGTGTACCACTGTACTGCCACCTCGGGCTTCTTAGGAAAACTACACTGGTGCAATGCTTTTCAATTATAGTGGTCCACTGTTCAGTTTAAAACCGAGGATCACGTTGGATTCAATAGTTGTTGTTTTTACAGTATACATCATAACATGGATAGGCTTAAATGAATAGATCTTTTATAGATGAAACGTCACACACAGGTCAGTGGTATACATGATATTTCCTCCAGGCTCTGTTCCTTCAAAATTCAAGCTAGATACAAATAAAAACACTTCATTCTATATTTAAAAACAAAAATAGACTGAACACACAACCCCACCTTACAGTGAAGAGGAACAAATAGTTTCCATAAGAGCTACTTTCACTTAAAATTGTAGGTTTATAGCCTATAGATCAAGTTCGGTTGTAAGGCAGAAGTAACACAATGGTCGTTTAACTAGGAAATGCCTTGACCGCATTTAATAGGTGACTGGCAATAACTCATGTGAACACTTTCAGCACTGCATGTTGTCTGGTCATTGTGTGATGGTGTACAATGCACTGCTGCTGATCTAACCCGCCAGCAGCTGTATTGGTGTTTCATGCCGATCTTTTAGACCTGTGCATCAACCCATAGGATCAGCATGATGCATCCATGGGCCCATGGATGCAGTGCTGGCGAGTAAACCACCAAGGTTATGTCCATTTGATATGATGACAAATGGGCATGACTTTATTTATGTGGGACGTGACATTTAAGGGGTTAATGAGGCTTGGAAGGTTTGAAGGTTTGATGATAGTCTGAGGTAGTGACCATTGTTGTAGAGTTACTGTCCCTCTGACAGACATTTAATTATCACAAACCCTTAAGTCTCCAGAAAGTCAGGGGGCGAGGTTACGTCTTTCGAGGAGAAGCGCTAACGCGGCGCCATTTTCGCTTGTGAAATATGAGCAGTAAACTTTCGCATATTCACCACCGGAACCAGGGACACACTTCCGATCATACCGTTTCTCCCCGAAAGGGTTCACGAGGGGGGGCGACCAGTACTTTGGCGCCATCTAGTGGAAACTATAAAATTCATATTTGTGTGTATAGCCCAGTATGCCTGAGGAAATACCTCAAGTCCACTGTATTATCACATGTGTCAAATATCCTATGATACATTCACATCAAATATACTTCACTCTATGTAATGGGTCCACTTTAGCTGCAAGTCAATGTATCAGTATGGAGAAATCCATCCTGTTTTGGTTGATAATGGGTTGTTCTTAAGGTCAACTTTGAGTATTTCATGAAAATAATTGAGTTGAGATCCATTAAATCTACTATTTATGAAAATTATTTCAATGTCTAATGTATCAGGGGGTGCAGTAGAGAACATTGGAGCTCCACTCCTGGAAACTGAGAAAGATATTTCAATAACCACTAATGTGAGCTCAGTGAAGCCATTCCCCATACTGTTCACCTACACAATGTCTTCACTGTGCCATACTTTTACCATTTCCTTGCCTTCTAGCTCTGTCAGACATGACCATACTCTAGTCTGCTGCTAGATGGCACCAATGCACTGGTCTCCCCCCCCCCGACAGGAAGTACATCATAATAGATGATGTGACAGATTTATAACACAAACTGATGGTTTATTGTACTTACTCACACGTCTGGGTTCTGAGTTCTATAGTAATGTATACATTCAGCGTAGACTGAATATGATATTATTTGTAGGAAATTCCACCTTTCCCCTTTGGTTCTATTTTTCACCTTTTCTAGATTGTAGGGATTACCACTTTTGCAAGGGATTTGTTGAGATTTAGATAAAGGTATCTGCGCACGGATACCTCCTTTTTGTTTGTAGTATAATTAATTTTGCCTGACCCGTAGACCAACACAGTATACAGACCTACAGAATAAGGCATGTCCATGTTTGTACTTTGAGGTCTCAAATTAAGCCAAAATGTAGGATGTGGTCACCTCCTCATTTGCCAGAAATAAGGCAGCCTGGGCTTTTGGAATTCTACTGCCGCTAATATCTGGATTATTCTAACGAAATTGAGCACAGTGCCCAATGAGAGGAAAATGGAGATGACATTGTGTTTTTATTTTTTATGGGCCCCAATGTACCAGATTACTCTGTAAGTGATAAATCCCCATAACTGCCCCCACCATATAGAAGATGGGTTGAGTTTACTGCATAATGACCAAATGCCAAATTAAGTTTTAGTTTTAGAAACACCCACTTTTAGCCCCTATCCTAGTGACACACATGAGGATTCTCTTCACCCATGAATCAGTGAATGTAAGCAGTAACAGGTTTGGATATGAATTTGAGTGATATATGACAAAAAGAGTAGTGACAGCTGTATATCTAGTTCTGTTTGGGTTCATATACAAATGAGGAAGACTTCCCAGTATAATGCTTGAACTGCTCAGGTCTCAGGTAGGCCTGACCAGTGCACTCCCCTGTCCAGTACACTGTAGCCATGAGCTTTGAGAACCACAGCAATATTTTTTTACAGAGCAGAGGGGGGATTCTGCTCAAAAAGAGTAGCTATGGCTTATGTATAATTACAGGGAGTCTTGTTTATATCGTCTCACGTTGAATGGATGTGGGATGGAACAAATGAGTTATGTTGATTCTGTGCTCCATTTTCTGGAGAATTGACTATATCAAATACTATCAACATCTCTTGAGGATACTATGATTGAAGATTCCTTGTTCTTTGTTTACCATAGTGTATCCCTACCTTTAACTATTCGGCTGTTATATGACATGTTTGTGGACATTTACCAGCAAAGCTGTTTACATAATATCAGACGATACAAAACATACAACGTCTAGAAATACAACCTGAATGTTTGCGTTTATCTGATCTAAGTTCCAGAAGACACTCAAAAAAATCGTAAAGCTCCAAAGCAGGGGCGGATCTAGGGGAGGGGAGTCCTGGGGGTCCGGACCCGCCCTTTTTGTCCACCTATGTGGATGTCCCCTAGGAGCTGCATATAAAAGAAAAAAATATGTTCCCTTGAAGCATTTCCTGTCATTTTTGTGATTCACACTCAGGCTGTGAGATTTGCATAGCTATACAATAGTTGAAAACAAGAGTTTACAGATGAAGGTCTGATATAAAAGTGATAGACCCTAATAATGACTAAAGTTTACACTATTATAAGAGTATAGTAGGGCATATCAGTCCTTCTACTCCTAATTTTACGCTGAGTGAGTTTATCTGTCTATTATTGAGGAAATGAGTATGCCCCTGGCATCCCCACCTAGTTGTCATCATTTTTTCTTATCAAGTGTAGGCTTATTAGAACCAGTTTGCATGACATTGTATTTAACTGCATGGTTTAGCCCAATATTTCTGTATGAAAATCCTCCAAACTGCTGGTATCGACCTATGAATTTTGAAAAATGTTGTTAGGGGACCCTCTAACCTCCCCCCTCCCGTCTACTAACATAGGTGTAATCAATGTGTCTTTTTAGCACAATTGGTGTGTGTAAATTCTTCAAAACGCACCAAGTACCTTCTAAAATCTCAAAATTTCCTTCAACCATCTCCACACTATGCGAGCTCCATGCAGTAAATTCTTGTGGACCCCACCTTTCGAGATCCTGGATCTGCCCCTGCAAAGTACTGAGGGGTGCTCTGCACACACCTTTTACCACCTATTGATCTTTTTTGGCACAATACACACCTATCACAAAATGAATGATAATGTTGCTTAGCAGGTAAAACTCCCTGCATCAATACAATGCCAAATGCATTACAATTCAAATACTGGTTGAGCACCCATACACCTATAGCCCCTTTGTAATGGAAACATAATTTATCTTTGAGTATAACTTATGGTGATAAATATCTTTGGTATAAGAGTCCTATGTTGGTCTATATATGTTTAGACCTAAACATGTTTAAGGTCTAAACATCAGTTCTTGCAGTGTAGGCCATACTAGGAAACGTGTCAGTCCTCAACCTGTTAAGCAAAACCTACAGATCCAACAATAACATTGTTTCAATTCTAAAGTAAAAAGGGGGGCTAATGGGCTTAAAGTAGACATGTGACACAGTCTGCGAAAGGGGGGGGGGTAGTGCAGGGGTTTAGATGTCCTGCATACATTTGGTAATTATATAAGCTATTATACAGGTTGCCTGTAAGAAAAACTGTATCGAATAATGTGCTCACCCATATAAACAGACAGTGCAGTCATCAGTCCCATCATCACGTTACTCCATGAACGCCCAAGACTGAACAAGTGGACACCGTCATAAAAAATGAGACACCAAATGGAGTGCAGTGGAATACAGTGGCCCGCATCTCTCATTGCATGGATATGGAAAACAAGCATGGGAAATTTCATGCTTTTAAGTAATAAGATCACAATACCTCCAAAGTTATGCACATAATAATTTGACTATTAAGGTGATTAGTCATTGTTCTGATGGAGAGAATGCACTGCTGGCGATTTAACCTGCCTGTACTGTAGATGCTGTTTCACTATGCAGATTTCCTATATTGTGTATCAACCCCATAGCATTAATATGATGTGTAGAGGTACGTATTGTTTAACCATAGAGTTGGGTACCATCTGACGTGGCGGGTGAGTCGAGTCGTCGGACGTTCCTCAGGTTCCGGATAGGTGGCAGCACCGATCCGGGTCTGTGGGGACATCTGACGACGAACACCTGGGTCCTTATATAAAGCCCAGGGCTCAGCCGCTACGTCAGAGGCCCTTCTGGCCTCCGCAGAATGTAGATCACCATTCATCATTATTAGCTGCCCCTTCTATACTATCCGGCAGCCGTGAGTGTGCATTAAGTAATAAATCTAACCGTTGGCATACACTTGAAACCCTGTCTTACTCTTTCTTTCCGAATAGTAAGACCCGAACCCCCAGGTCCGTAAAGCCACAACCCCTTACACTGGTGCCGTGACCAGTTAATTCTGGTGTATAGCCCGGACGTTATAACGTCCGAACGGCTAGTACATGGGTTAGATAGCCTTGCGGAAGCTAACCCAGCAGGGCAATTATTTGCCCAGGAGAATGGCAATGGATCATTAATGCTCCAAACCCATTCGAACTCCCAAGATGCGGAATCTGCATCTTGGAGAGATCCCGAACCCCACTATAATGATAGTGAGGAAAATCTACCAGACTCTGTACGACGTGAACAGTCCATACAGAGACAGGGTAACTTAATAGGCCAACAATCACTTGTTGACGTGTTAAGTAATTCGATGTTCGAAGTTGGTGGTAGTACTAATCCAGAACATCCGGCACCAATGCCAAAAAGGGTAACATTTGGAGAACTACCTTATAGATTACCCAGACCCGGACTACCAATATTAGATTACAGCGCTATAGATGGCGACTTAACCTATGCTGTACCGGAAGGGGAGGAATTTAAACGACCGGATGTCCAGTTGTTAAATGAAACCTATGTAACTTTGAACGAGAACCTAAATACCTTGGTCAAAGCTAAAGATGAAGTATTCCATGAAAAACTTCAGCTGGAAGAGGACCTGACTGGCATGCGAAATGAATTCGAAGCCAGAAGGAGTGAGTACATGAAGGAACTCGAAAATGAAGAACTAAAACTTCAGGAAATGAGAAAGTCATTCAATAAAGAATATGACAATAGACACATTCGTATCCAAACATACATAGATACGAACGATCAACTAAGTCTTGATAAGGCAAAATTCGAATCCGAAATATGCCATTATCAGAGCGAGTTAGAGAAATTGAAACTTCAGTGTAGTAAACAAGCTGAAGACAATGAAACCATCCGGGTAGGCATTATAGCTTACAATAAACAACTGGAGGAAGATAGACAGAAACTCACGAATGAGCTTCAGGAATTGCAGACTACTGCAATAACCTTAGACAAATACGTAGAAGCCGCCCAGCTGACTATAGGTACTATAGATCCAGCTGTGGTGTCTACAATGTTGGGAAAAACATCCAAGGATGCAACTCCAATTAGATACAACCCATTCATTGATGACGGGGCTGATAAGAATGTAGTATCCGGAATCTATAAGAAACCGGATAATACCGCAGGTAATGGAAACGCACCTACACCAGCACCTCCTGTGCTGGATACAATAGGTCTGGCACCGCCAATACCAGATTTGAGTCATAAAATTAAAGCGACTCACGATAGTGCAACTGGTGCTAACAATAATACACCCGTAGCCCAACCGAGAGTACCGGGACCACCGAGACATATGTTAACACCACCTTCATATTTCTCCCAACCCGGCCACAGTA
This sequence comes from Acholoe squamosa, assembly GCA_949317995.1. Lineage (NCBI taxonomy): Eukaryota > Metazoa > Annelida > Polychaeta > Phyllodocida > Polynoidae > Acholoe > Acholoe squamosa. The sequence continues at coordinate 38,947,958 of OX439049.1, forward strand.
CACCAGCAGGTCCAAGATTACCGAACCCACCTTCGGGTCAAGGTAATGGTCCTAATGATGGACGTTTTCCAAGACCAAACCCGCCACAAAACAATGTTAACGGCGGTACGTACCAACCAAGAACAACTTCCTATGGATATAGATATAATTATAATCCGGCAGGAAGTAGTAATTACCAAAATGGTAATAACTATAATCAGGGATGGAATCAAAATAATTCTTACCCTAGGTATGCATCTTCCGGAACAGCTGGAAATGCCGGTTACAGTAGTGGATACCCTAGCGGTTCATCCGGACACTATCCTAATAACGGTCCACCAGGAGGAAACCCTCCAGGCGGCCCAGGAGGATCCGGATCCGGAGGTTCAGGATCGGGAGGAGATGGCAGGAAGCCAAACAGAAGAACTTCCATGCCTGCAGGGATGCAAACCATCTTTGATAGAAGCCAATGTATCCAAAACCTTGGCATTGACTGCTACCGAAAGGGAGCAGATGGCATGGAAGTCATGAACTGGAGCATGCGAGAAGGAGATAGACTACGCGGATGTAATAATCCGGCACGTAGACAGGCACGGATACCCCCTCCATATGATTCCAATGATCCATGGAAGGATAGGTATCAAGCTTTTGTCGACGAAGTCAATTGTAGTGGCTGGACAAAAGAAGAAGCTCTGCCCTATTTGATCTGTTGGTTGAATAAAGGTGGAAAAGTAGCCCTCAATCAATGGAGAGCAGCATACGGAATATACGGCACCTATGATCAATTGGTTGAATGTGCCACATACCTATTCGGATCAATCGTTAGAGAAGATCCATGGGTAAGCTTCAAGAAAAGGACACAGAAACCTAAAGAATCTCACAAGGTCTTTGGTTTGGAGCTACAGGACTTGCTATCAAAAGCGCGTCCGAATTGGGCTCATGACGATGACTGCTATCTACAAGAGTTGTTTATACAATTCTACAATGGATTGCGGGATCCAGATCACAAACAAGTAGTTTGGGATTCTTGGAAGGATGACACTTCCTTCAGTGACCTGTTCATATCAATCGATGGACATGACATGAAGAAACGATTGGTAGGTCTAGGACCTAACCCGGTAAGAGCAGCTCCGTTTCAATACGGAGGTACACCTGCTCCGATATATGAAACTTCCCAGTTAGCCCCGGTCGATTCTCATGAGGCTGATGAGGAGGATGAATATGTCTCCGATGAAAATGGAGAATATATTGGATCAGTCCAGGTAGCTGGAAAGTATTACCGACAGAAGCGGTATAGGAAGGTACATTCGAGAGGGAGGGGAGGATCCGTTGCTGGTAAAACAGCTTCCGGACCAACTCAATCTGGCAATGTAACCTCTACGGCGAAGCCAACTGTGGCAGCCGCTGTTGCTCCGACTAATATGATGGAAACATTAATAGCCGGATTAACAGAAGCTCTAAAGAGACCGAGAGTTGATAAATCTCAAAGGAGATGTTTCAGATGCCAGAAACTGGGGCACTACGCTCCCGAATGTATGGCTGAGAAACCTGTCCCTCGTAGACAGGAGGGTGTCTCTGGAATAAGTACAGAGGAAAACTAAGGAGGGGTCTCCCGATGGGCAAAGAAGGGGATCCCAGTGACAAATCTTGCCATGATATCACCATCCGAGATGATAGTTCGCATGTAGTAGCAAACTCGCCTAGCACCGAGGTGGTTGTAGACACCCGGAAGGTTAGGGAAGCTGATATAACAGGTGCCACGGGAGCACAGGGGAAACCCAATATCAGTAACGAGGCAGGCGGCTATGAGTTAGCCAGGGTTGGTAGTGCCCACCTGTCCCCGGGTCATCCTTGTCTGGAATACCTGAAAGGATGTGGATCGACTCCAGGTGTGAACAATGACGTTCCGATCATCACGGACATGCCCTCTGTTTTAAACGGAAGGCGGTGGTATGTTTGCCTTACTGTTAATGGAAGATCTGCCGAATTTCTCATGGATACGGGAGCTAGCCACTCCTGTATCTCCAAGAGGTTCTATGATCTTATACCGGATGAACATGATACTCTCAAAACGGGAGGAAGTGCTCAGACGGCTGATGGCAGTACATTGCAGACGTATGGTAGAACTTGTGTGAAGCTACAATTGGATGGAGTACATGACTATGTCATGAGCGCCACCGTTGCGGATATAGCAGATGAGGGGATACTCGGGTTGGATTTCGCATCCCTGTATGGAGTTGTGTTGGAACCCCAATCAGGAGTGTTGAGTGTGAAATACCCGTATCCTGTAAAGGTTAGATGTGTACTGAGACAAGTGAGCAGTATGGCTAGTGTAGCACACACTGTGCGAATCCCTCCGGGAGTAGCCTGTGATGTGCTAGTAAGAAGTGATCCTGCAATGCGCAATAAGCCTGCAGTGATAGAACCGGATGTAGCTACTCTGTCAAGTATCGGATTAATATCTGTAGACACTATTGTAGCAAATGCGTCCTGGTCGGTAGTACCTGTCTCTAATACTGGAAACAGTACTATCTATTTGAAAAAGGGACAAGTTTTTGGAAACGTGACCCTTTCGGAAACTGTAACGGATAGTAAGTTAAACTTACAAAAGGTAACAGGAAATGATGAAATTTTCGGAAGACTTACTCAAGTTGTATGAAGAAACTTCATTAGAAGATCCGGAACACCGGAAAGAGTTCTATGATTTGCTCTGTCAGTATAGGACTGCCTTTGCCAAACCTGGTGAGAAACTAGGTACGACAAATAAGGTAGTACATAAAATAGATACTGGAGATGCGGAACCCTTTAAAATACCGTATAGACGGTTACCTTTAGCGAAAAAAAGAGTAGCTGAAGAGGAAATAAACAAGATGTTGGAACAGGATGTAATAGTCCCTTCCAATAGTCCATGGAGTAGTCCTGTGTGTATGGTAATGAAGAAAGACGGTACTATCCGCTTTTGCATAGACTTCAGGAAGCTGAATGGAGTAACGAAAAAGAATTCGTATCCATTACCGAGAATAGACAAAACCATTGACTCCTTAGGAGGAAACAGTTGGTTTTGTACCCTAGACTTGCAATCAGGTTACTGGCAAGTAGGGATGAATCCTTCAGATATGGAGAAAACTGCATTTTCGAGTCATATTGGGTTATTCCAATATAACGTAATGCCGTTTGGTTTGTGCAATGCACCAGCAACATTTGAAGCAATGATGGAAACAATCCTAAGTGATTTATTGTGGAAAAGATGTCTTATATACCTTGACGATGTCATAGTCTTCGGAAAAACATTTGTAGTGTTCTACCCCTCGATGTTATATCGAATCTTTCGATAAACAACGAAGAACAACTATTCAGGTTCCAGTTAAAACTTTATTGTCTAATAACACATAGGCATCAGCCGTTCTCGATCACAGTTACAGGTGGCAGAGTTTGAACTCTATTGCAGGTTCGACACTAGGCCTTCTAGTGCCTAGAGTTAATATTCCACATGAACCCCCTCTGTGCAGGAGCACAGAGGAGTATTAGAATATGGTAGCCGGGCAGCCGCCGACCATTGCTCACAATGGTCAGTCGGGGCTGGACTGACCCTGAGGAAGGCCGTACAACGGCCTTATATACACCGGAGTCGAGGGCCACGTGACCAAGTGGTGACGTGGCGCTGGACTCCAGCGCCCCCAGGCGTCGGGTAATAGAGGTGCTCTCGACGTCGCCCACGAGGACCACGAAGGTACCTCGAAGATGACGCGGGACCACCACACCACCCCCCACTAGACTGAAACGAGGTCTCTGAAAATTCAGAGATCCCGGATCAGTCTAAACAATTAGATAATAATATGAACTACTGGATCCGTCGACACAGTCGACAGAAACAGTAGAGGAATATATAGAAATATAGTTTCTACTGTACTGTAGAAAAAAATTATTATCACAGTTAAATTATAAGGCGTTGCTCCATCCAACGTAGGAGACCAGTGTCGAAACACTGCTTCACGACCTGCTCCTGGTCGATCCGAGGGAGGCACGACCGGGTATGGCAACCGGGGTCGTGTCGTTTCCTCCCTGTCTCGTTGAGAAGCTCCTTCCAGCGTAGGAAGCCCATCGATAGCGTACCATACAACTATGATGGTCCTTCGACCGTGAGGCCGAGGATGTGTGGCACCACCGGGCCCTAAGACCAAGGTGGCGTCGGATCCACACAGCTTCGCAGGGAGGTCCGGGGACAGGAAAGGTACCCCCACTCGTGGAGGGTACACCGTCGTCCGGGAACGAGTTCCCAGGGGTTCCGTGCTGACATCGAGACTCTGTTCGATGTCAGCGATCCAGACTGACGAGGAGGAGCAGTAGTTTCATACTACTGATCCTCCGAGATGGACCCTGTAGCGGCGTCGATTTCGGCCTGCTCTCCGTCAGTGCGCTCCTCTCCATGTGGAGCGCTGGCGGCTAGCTGGCCCGAAAACGTCGGCGACTCCGGCAATGGGGCCTCGCGGTCCATTGTCGTACTCCAAGCCTCGTTAGAGGTCTCGGGTGCATCCCGGGAGTCCCCCTCAGCATCTGAGTGGAGAACGGCCGAGTCTGCTGAGTCGCTTCCGTCGTCGTCGTCGCTCTCCTGACCTTCACGGTCGTCCTTGTCTCCCTGGTCAGGGGGAGGCTTTGGAGAATGATCGACGACATCGACGTCCCCGTCTATATCCATCGACTGTTCCACCTCGGCAGGTTCTACTGCTTGGGCGGAAGCCGACAGGTCCGGACAGACGGCTACGTTCGCCGGGGCCAGGGGAGTGATGCCCTGAAGATCCGGATGGATCCTCGGTGACACCATTCTCTGGACCGGTGGCGGCGTAGGCTCGGTGGTTCCCGAGAGGGTTATCAAGGGAACCGAGGAGGAAGACGGGGCTGCTGGCGGGTAGACGGAGGCACCGAGAGACCTACCCGGGGTGTCAGGCTTGTCCTGCACCACCTGCTCTCGGCCCAACATCGTCATAGCCGAGCTCAGACTGTCAATCTTTGGAGACAATTCTCTCAAAGGATTCGTCTGAGCCGCCAGCGTCCTGACGTCAGGAATCTCTCCACCCTCGACGAGGTACCTCTGCGCTTCGCGAGAGGGCTCGGTTCGAACGGGCTTCAGGGTTCGGACGCCATGGTGTTTGTCCCTCATCCATTCCGAGAGTTGGACCCCGAAGACTCTAAAGAATTCGCGGTCGATTTCCTCCCAGCCTTCTATGATACTGTCCCTCTTGGTAATATCATATTGGGCCTGTGCCTCAAAGTTATTGAGACGCGTTCGGACGTCGGTCAGACGAGAGTCCATCTCCATCTGAACGGTCTGGCGCGCCTCATTCCTAAGAGCCGGAAGGAGCTCGTTACGGATGGCCATGTTTGTTCTATCAAACAGGCCGAACAAGTAGGCACTCGCTTCCTCACGGAATGCCTCACCGAACTTGTCGATAGCGGGGCTGCCTGTCATCTGTAGAAGTCCCTTACAACGTTCCACGAACGTCTTCGGGACCCCACATTCGACGCCATCGCCGTATGCAGGCTGTGCCAATTCCCAACGCAAGGTTGCTGTCGGGGTGTCGGCGCCTGTCACGACGTTGGAGAAGCTAGCTCCTGCTGCCGAGGTCAATGTCGCGCCTCCTACGTGGACACGCGGCGTGGCAGCTGGGGTGCTGCCCTCTGCCGCTGTAGGGGGCTTGACAGGAGACGAGTTGGTGGTCACCTTGGGTTGTCGATCACGACCACTCCGGGTTTCCACCGTCTTGCCTCCAGTTTTAGCACCACTGGTGCTTGGTTTGGCTGAACCGGTCGAAGCAGTCTTCGACTTTTTAGGAGCCGGGGCCGGGGCGGCTTTCGATGCCTTTTCGGGCTTCGAGGGAGCAGCCTGCGGCTTAGGCTTCTTAGGTTCAGTCGAACCGGCAGACTTTCCAGCTTCTGTAGAGTGGGGCCTCTTGTTCCCACTCGTAGAGGCTGTAGGTCCTGGGTCCCGAGGACGACTGGCCTCCCGCTTCTTCCGTTGCTCTACCCTGAACTCGGGGTAGGCACCGTAGAAAGCGGGCATCAGCTCCGGTCTGATATACAGGCGCTTCGTAGACGGGGGTGCGGGGGCCATCCGCATCCAGTGTCTAGTCGGCGCGCCTGTCTTCTCATTCCGTTCGCACTTTCCAACCAGTGTCTCCACTAGCTGGATAGCGCCCTCGGCGTTGTACTTATGGGGCTGCTTGTACGACTTGAGATGACGCGCCATCAAGCCCCTTCGTGAGGTCACGAAAGGAGGAGAGGTCGGGTCATCAGGGTCCTGATAACATGGAATGGTCTTTTCCACCTTAACACAACCGAACTGCGGACGGATGGCTCGATGCTCTTCAACCAAGTGTCGAGCATACCTGCCGTCAGTCGCGTATACGCGAGGGGGAAACCCCTTACGTGTGCAGTTCTCGAAAGCACACTGCTGCCCTGGATTGAAGATGCGCCATGCGAACCCAATCCGCTGTCGCTCGGGCAGCGACACCCCCGACGAGTCTGAGGCATTCGTAACATTCTCGATCATCGAGACATACCAGTCAATGGCATGACTGTCGTCCGAATACCATTCCTCGTCGTCACTACCGTCCTTTCCGACGAGACTTGGGAGTACCACTTGACCATTCTTGCGGTAGTCCTGAAGCTTTGTCAGTGGCCTGTCATCGACGTACTCAGCACGTCGTTTGGCAGTGATCGCTGACAGTTGCTTCCACTCGTCGACAGCCCTGGCCGTGTCTGGGGGTGAGGATACGGTGCTCTCCACGGCACCGGCATCGACCTCCGACGGCTCGGTTCCAGGTTCCGGTGGAGCAGTAGACTCGCTACTCCTCTCCCGGGCTGGAGCCTTCTTGGCTGCGGACTCTTTCTTGCTACTTTCCTTCTTGGGCACCCTAGGGATCTTGAAATCCTTCAAGGTACCCTTGGATGCCTTCGATTCAGTCGGCTTCTTGCCTTTAGAACCTGAAGGGGTAGCACTTTTCGATGGAGCAGGCGTCGACGGCTCGTCGACCTCCATCTCATCGGGAGAAGAGTCTCTCGAGGCGGCAGCAGCTGCGACCTTCAAGTCGCGCTTCTGCTGCTTAGCTGCCTCCTTCGCCTTCCGGCGGAGCTCCTTCTCCCGCTCCTGGGACTCAGCCAAGGCTTTCTGTGCATCCTCGATCTGCTTCAGAAGGGCTGCACTTTTAGCCGAGGTAGACTCGAGCTCTTGCTCGGGTCTGGTCCTCTTGGACTTCTTCTTCTTCTTCTTCTTCTGCGACTTGTGGCTCGCCGAAGAGCTGTACCCTGACTGCTCGTCGGACGAGGACCCCATGGTTCTTCCTGAACTGCCGGGTTCCGCCAGGGAGAGAAGACTCCGGGTCTCGAACCGTTCTCAGACGGGACGAGACGTCGAAGAGGATCTTCGAGGTTTATCGATCCGCACTCTGGCGGGTCGAAGCCTCGAAGGTGTCTTCGATGTACCTCGAACCGCACTCAGGCGGCTCGAGGGACCGAAGACTGGAGTCTCGAGTGAACACGAACCTGCGCTCACACAGGTCGTGTCCCTCGACACTAGGCAGGGGAGACCTCCTACAATCAGGTAGGAAGTCCCCAGACGGGGCGTACCAGCTGGAATAAGCTAGGCTTAGTCCAGCTTATCTGCGTCCGACTCTCACGAGAAGGGCGCAGATGTGACCTCCGTGGTGGGCGACGCGGCCTTTTATCCCTGTGGCGCACGTCTCTGATTGGAGGAAGGGACTACGTGACCGAGGAGGGCGAACCCTATTGGTCCACCGCGCATCACGCCATGACCAAATAAGGTATTGCTCAAAAAATAGAACGACTCACTCTCCCCTCACCGTCACGCTCTGCTTCTCCAGTCGCAATGTTTGCATATGCCGTTATTTCCTATGCGGTCTATGGGTTCCAACACTATTAACATGGATTAATCTGGGCACCCCCTCCTTCATCAGACTACCGGGATTAAAAAAATGGTTCCAATATGGATCTACCCTTCGGGCAGTATCCACCAGCCTATGCTGGGAACCCGTCCTCACAGTCAATAAAATCAGAGGCTCCAAATTTCCATGTTTCCAGTATCAGTTTGTCTCAAACTAAGAGGCAATCGTACGACTTCTCGTTGTGTAATTTTTTTATTCACCGTCGGCTTCACGTCCACAGACAGATTTACTCAAGAACGGCACCCGTTATTTTAAAGTCTCATTAAAAACACAGGTTAGTAAAGCTGCTGCTTGGTATTGTGCGAAACATCGATTACTGAGTAGGGTTTAATCTAGGGCTTTTCCTGATTTTAACCTTTACTACAGGAACGAGTGTTGAGCCTCGGGGCGGGTTACTATCACCCCCTCCTAGCCCGCCGTCCTTTGATGTGGCCGGGCCGACCGGGCTATTAACCCGTTTCCGTCGGCGTCTGCCTCCCATCACTTGTGACGGTGTGGATGCAGGAGCCAGAGTGTTTGCTCTGGGTTTCCTTTTATCCTCGACACTCGCTGACCGTTCCTTTGATGAGCCTTGGCGCTTAAGCCTCGCTCGAGTCATAGGTCCGGACTGGAGTGACTGATCTTTCACTTCAATCGAAACGTTTCGATGTGAAGTTTGTTCAGTCGTTCGCACCTTCGAGGGGGGGTCGGGCTTCCGACATCCCTTCAAAGGCTGTTTAGATGTTTTCGACTTATCTCGACGGGCCGGTCGACCACGGCGCCGCTTTGATGGTTTACTGGCATCCAACACCTCCACCTCGCTCAGTTTTCGAGCTTTTTGCTGTCGTTTTCGATGACCCTGCTTAGTTTGTTCTTTAGACTGGACTTCCGGCCGCGACCTTTCGACCTCTATTTCGACCTGTCCAGAAACAGACTTAGCCCTTTTCGTAGCCCTACGAGAAGGTGAATCATCATCAAGTTGTGGTTGCAACAACTCGACAGTTTGTGATAGTTCTACGCCCAACCACCGGCGCACTCTATCAACATTGCTCTTTTGCAACCGTCCGCGGGATGATCGAAGTAATAATGTCGACTCAGAGAGGACAGAATCTACAACGAACGGCCCATCCCAGTTGGGGGCAAGCTTCATAGCTGCCTGGGGGGTGTGGTACCTCACCACCTGTTCACCAACTGAGTATCTTCTCTGCTTTAGCCCATAGTCATACCCGACCTTCTGGCGTTCCGCAGATTTACCTAAGTTTTCCCTTACCATGCTATAACTCTCCCTCAATCGGTCACGAAGTTGTTCCACGAAGGTGACGGAACAAGGGACTTCGAGTGGGTTCTCGATTGAGCCGAAAATCACATCCGCTGGCATGAGAATTTCTTCCCCGAATACCATCATATTTGGACTGCATCCAGTAGAACTGTGCTCAGAGCTGTTATATGCGGACACCACATATTTAGCCTGTTCATCCCAGTCATCCATATGTTTGTCTACCAACATAGTCAGACTCTGAATCAACGTTCTATTGAACCTTTCCACCTGACCATCACTCTGTGGTCTGTATGGATTGGTTCTCTGTTTTACAATCGTTAAATATTCACACATCTCAGAGAAGAGTCGAGATTCGAATTCTCGACCTTGGTCGGAATGCAGAAGCAACGGGACTCCAAAGGTCAAAACCCATTCGTCCACGAAGGCCTCTGCACAGGTCTCTGCCGTGTGATTTGGTAGGGGAATAGCGCGTACATACTTGGTGAAGTAATCTTGGATTACTAACATGCAAGTATTCTTGTTTGGCGTGGGTGCAAATCCCGAGATGATATCCATAGCTATCCTCCCGAATCTCACCCCGAACAACTCTTGGTGCAGAGGAGACTTACCCATGCCCTCGCCGGGCTTTACCAGGCAACAGGTAGGACAGTGTCGAACCCAACGACCTATGTCCTTTCCCATCCCGGGCCAGTAATATCTCCTTTTCACCTTTTCGAGCGTTCGTTTACGACCAAAATGCGCCGCTGTTCGGTGTCCGTGGCAAAAGGAGAGTACCTCACCCCTCAGTTGGCGTGGTACAACTACTTGAATCGTGCGCCTAGCTCGACCCGCCTCGACTTTCCAGCGACACAACAAGCCTTCACGGAAGGTTAGTAGAGGCCATTGCCCTACTAATTTCCGTACCTCGGCGCTCTCGATCGATACATCAGGCCTAGTGGGTTTAGCCCCCTTAACTAGCCATTCAGCAACTCGTTTGATGTCAGCGTCCGCTTTCTGAGCATCAATGAGTTCATCGAGAGACCAAAATGCAACACCCACCCGGCTGTCTACTAAACCACTTACAGCTGCCAAAACAGCATTATGACTGCCGCAGTCTGTGCAATCCGACCTCTGGCATAGCCGCACAGGGATACGACTAAGGCCATCGGCGTTTAGATGCTTGGCCCCACTTCGATGTTCGATCTTAGAGTTTTCGAGACCGAACTCCGAAAGGTGGGCCAGCCACCTACCCATCATTCCCTCAGCCTCTTTGAAATTTAGGAGCCATTTCAGAGACGAATGATCAGTGCGGATAGTGAAGTTACCACCATAAAGGTAGTGTCTAAACTTCCTGGTGTACACGACAACTGCCAACAGTTCCCTTTTGGTAGTGCAGTAGTTTCGTTGTGTTTTACTTAGAGTGTTGCTGGCAAATGAGATCGGGACCTCCATTCCATCCTGCACCTGGGATAGAACAGCCCCGATCGCTGTGTTGCTAGCATCAGTGTCCAAGATAAAACGACCGTCGGGTGTGGGGAATCGAAGAACAGGTGTCTCCCTGAAACTTCGTTTTAACTCGACAAAAGCATGTTCGGCTTTCTCCGTCCACGCGAATGCCTCGTAACGACCTCTACTACCTTTAGGTTTTTGGATCACTAAGTCCTGCAAAGGACTGACGAGTTCTGCAAACCCCGGGATGAACTCTCGGTAGTAGGAACAAAAACCAATGAAGGATCGGATTTCCTTCACTGTAGTGGGCCTAGCCCAAGTCATTACATCGCTAATTTTCCCCGGGTTGGCTTCTATACCCTGTTCAGACACGATTCGGCCCAGGTACTCGACTGAAGTCCTAAAGAGTTGACATTTTTTAGGTTTCAACTTCAGTCCCCACGCCCGAATCCTGTTGAAGACTTCTGCCAGATTCGCCATTGCTTCATCCGTCGTTTTGCCGAAGACGATGATATCATCGAGGTAAACCAGGCAACTTTTACCTAGCAAACCTCTCAACATCTCCTCCATCATTCGCTCGAATGTGGCGGGGGCGTTACACAAACCAAACGCCATACGATCGAACTCGTAGAGCCCCCTCTGGTAGGAAAAAGCGGTTTTCTCGACGTCGTTGGGATTCATCCCGATCTGCCAATATCCAGATTGGAGATCGAGACAACTAAACCACTTGTTTCCTCCTAGGGCATCCAAGGATTCGTCGATGCGCGGGAGGGGGTAAGCATTTTTCTTAGTCACTCCATTCAGACATCGATAATCGACGCAGAATCTCATGGTCCCATCCTTCTTCGTCACCATCTGGACGGGACTGGACCAGGGACTAGTACTTGGCTTAACCACCCCCGTATCCAACATCTCCTTAAGTTGTTCATCCGCCGCAGCCTTCTTGCTGAGCGGAATCCTTCTATAAGGGACTCGGATAGGTTGTGCGTCACCCGTGTCGATGTTATGCAGACATCGATCGGTGCGCCCTAACGGCTCATCTGGGGATTTAAAGACATCCACATGCTTACGTAGTAAGGCGGACAGCTTCAGTCTTTCCTCTGGCTGGGTCAGGTGGGTGTCGCCATACATGTCTAACAGCCAGGTAGGGAGCTCCCCCGTGTGGGTGCTCGCGATTTCCGCCGTTTCGATGTCTGCAGCTTCTTGCTCGAGACGCATCATCACGGATCCTACCTCCGGTGACGAGAGTTCACCGTTTCTGTCAGCATACTGTATAGTACCGACCACCTGGCCTTTCTCCAGGACAATGTCTCGATTCAGTGGATTACAGACGGGAAACACTGTTCGACGAACATTGCTGACAAGGGCAGCCTCACCAACCAACCCAAAACATCTCAGAGTGTTCAGGTCGGGTTCGACTATGCCCTGTCGGTCTCTTTCCAGACCTTCGGATTTTACCAAGACATCACACCGATGTCTAGCAGGTATCCTAGTGGTCTGTGCTACTGAGGCTATCGATGACACTCTCTTCAGTTTACACTGATGGTGCTCTTCTACCGGCTCGGTCATGACCAATTGACCCGTTCTTGGGTTCAGGATCATACCGTATAATGCCGCGAAGTCGAGCCCCAGAATGCCATCGTCAGCCACATCGGCCACTATTGGGCTAAACACATAGTGGGTCGATGCGACCTTAAGAGGTAGAACCAATCGACCATAGGTCCGCATTTCGGCTCCAGACGCAGTGCACGCCGTTATTCCCTCGTAGAGATTATCTGACGGCACCACTAACGTTTTCGCGAGTTCTCGAGAGACAATGGTGTGGCTGGCACCAGTATCTATCAGGAAGTCCAGAGAACGCCCTCGAATCTCTGCAGACAGGTACCATCGTTTCCCCGACAAGGGGGCGGTTCCTGCTAGCATTCTCAACCCTACGTCAGTACTCAGATCGATCCCCCTCCTCTTCAGAAAAGAGAGACAGGGATCATCTGAGGGAAGCTCTGTTGCGCAGACTCTGGCCAGCTGCCGCATCAGGGCTTCTCTCCCGGCGTCGACTTTCACTTTCGATCCAGTCGAACCCTCGACCTCGGAGTTCGGGCTGCCAGCGCCCTGTTCCTTGGCCACTGAGGCTTTTTCTACACCGACATCTTCGGAACCCGACCGGTGATCAACCGGTGCCGCTGTGGTAAAGGGCTGGGACGGCCCTACCGGGACCTTACCTAGTTCCCTCGAATCTACTGTCGTCTGATCAGGAGTGCCAGAGGTGCTGATACCTTGGCTTTTCGATGGTCGGGCAGCTCGATTGCCACGTCGAGCCGCCCGCCTCAGTTTTCCGTCGCGTCAGGTGGTAGTCCTTTAATCGGCTCGGGGCAAGTTCGTGCGAAATGCCCCTGCTTCTTGCAGTTCCAACACTTGGCGTCGGACGGAGGGGTACTCGGCTTCTCCGAGCTAGTACCAGGGACATCCCCCCCCTCGATAACCCTGAGTAAATTCTTCAATTGACTCAGCGAGAAGGTCTGCTCCTGTACCTTGGGTTTGGAGGCCTTGTTTGGTGTTTTCGATTTACCCGCGGATTTCTGACCTTTCTTAGTCTTACTCCCCGCCCCAGGCTTCGAGTATGAGGAGACTTCACCCTGTCCTTCCTCAACCAAAGCGGCGTCGGCCAACGCCGACAATGCATTTGTCGAGGTAGGATTCACCAACTTCGGCAGGAGTTGTCTTTTCCGCAACAACTCGTCTGCCAAGTCCATGAGATCCTTTAGGGACATGTAAGTACGCCACTCCCGAAGAACGTCTTGTTGTAAATCAACGTCATACAATCCTCCTATGAACAACTGGTTGATTTTGGTTATGAGCCATTCAACCGAGAAGTCCACACCTGGATAGGCATCGCCGGCAAGACGTCTCAAAGCAAAGCCATAGGCCCTAATGCTTTCGTTCTTGCCTTGGCGTCTCTTCTCCATTGTAACAATGGGGTCTTGAAGGCTAGAAGTCATGGCTTCCGTTACCATGTTGACCAGTCCTTCCAAAGTCCCATCTCCATGCTCCTCCCATAGCCACACAGTATCAGCTGCAGGGCCATTCTGGAGTAACATGAGGAGTTGAGCTAATGCCATACTCGAGGTCCATACATTTACTCGACGGACGTGATTGAATCCGTGGTACCAACGGAGCCAATCGTCCTTCCAAGTAAATGGAGGGCACTCGACTGACCTAGTTCGGGCTGGTTCATGCCCGATCGAGGTATTTTCAAACATTCTGCTTGATCTCCTGACCTGATCAAGGGCGAATGTTGTGCCTCTTCTAGGTATTTGATGGTCCATCCCCATGTTTCTCATAGTCGTGTCTGCACGACTGTGATTCATCCCCCAGGGGTTACCAGACTCGGCGTCACTCAGGCGTGAAGCTTCGAACCTGATATCCCTATATTTGGGCGGATCAACATGTTGTTGGGTCGTGATAGGGGTCGAGAACTGCCCGATCACTTCACTTAGACCATCGGTGCGCGGCATTGAAGGAACTGGTTGGGTCCGGCGCGATCTCGAATCCACTTTCGAGATGTCGTCGATTGCTCCCACCATTCTATCTATCTCCGCTTGCTGTTTTGAACGTTCCGCCTGTCTTAATTCCGATACTAGGAATTCCAGGCGGGCATGTTCGGGTTTCGAGAGATCTCGTTGCTCGCTGATGGCAAAGAGTTGCTTGGCCTCCTTCATGGCATGGTCAAGCCACTCTCTGTAGTCAGGGTTTTCGACTAGATCCCCTTGAGTAGCAACTCTAGTAGTGCTGCATTCACTACTTTGTTGCTTATCTCGAAGTCTAGCGGTACGCAATTTCGATTCCGTCTGCTCCTTCAGACGTTCTTCGAGTGCGAGTTCATTACGAACTTCTTTATTCACCCTGGCTTCATCAGCCTTTCTGCGAGACAATATCTCTCGTCGGAGCTCATCGATTTCACCACGTATGGCTCCCAAAGTGTCCGAATCCTTCTGATCTTTCAGTGACTGGGCTACTAGGGATTCAGACTTCAAGGAATTAAGCTCGGCCTCATGCCTCGCTTTTTGTTCCATTAAGACCTGATATTCCGCCATTTTGTTTGCGTGTTCGATTCGTTCCTCACAGCGACGACGCATTTCTGCCTCGTCCCTGGCTCGAGCATCCTCGTCAGCTTGCATCTGACAGAGTAACGACTCCCGTTCCTGACGTAGCTCTTTCACCTGCTTTTCATAAGCCGTTAGGTGCTCAGCTACCTCTTCAGTATGCTCGGCTGATTGTTGGTTCAACTTATGCCACAACTCTTGCAGTTGTTCCTCCAACATAGTCTTTTCTACTTCTTGTAGTTTCAACTTATGTTTAAGGGACGTCTGCTCGTGCTGGGCATCCCGAAAATCGTTTCGAGCTCTCTCGACACATTCTCGGCGGCTTGTAGCAAGGCGATCGATCTTTGCTTTTAGCGATTGACAATCCATTGCTGTCAACCGACTACGCTCGATCTCTGACTTCGTTGCAAGCAAGGACTCCTTTTCGCTAGAGAGCTGCTTGACCTTCTCTTGAAGATCACTAAGCTCTCTATTTGCGATCTGAGTCTTGTTCGAAGCCTCCAACGCCTGCTGCCTAAGCTGTTCCAACTTCAGCTCTATTTCTGTACTCTTCTCCTGAGCTTTCATGGTGTTACTCGCGAGAGCATCCAACTGTTGGCGACCCTGGCGCAGTTGGCGTTGCTGCTCTTGTAGCAACTCCTCGTTGAGTCCCCTGCCACTGTCAATACTTCCTTGTATCGACACGGGCGAGGGACCCTCGAAGGACCAACTGCCAAGGCCCATTGGAGTTCCCACGGGCGAGGCTGATTTTTCTACATAGGACAAACTCTGTGTCCTCAAGAAGTTCTCAGCCGCCGGAGAGAGTTGAGTCGATACTCGCCAATTGAGTAGCCGGCTCCTTTGATACAGGCCCAACGGGTCAGACGATGGACCTAATATCAGCGAGTGGTTCCAACCACCACCAATTAGTGGATCATTCCTATCCACTAAAGGGCCTGCAGTCACTTGATGTTGATGATTGGGGTCATCATCTTCATCCAAGTGACCCTGCATGTCGAACTTAAGCTCGCAGTACCTATGCGGACTAAAGTTAACAACTGGTCACGGCACCAGTGTAGTGTTCTACCCCTCGATGTTATATCGAATCTTTCGATAAACAACGAAGAACAACTATTCAGGTTCCAGTTAAAACTTTATTGTCTAATAACACATAGGCATCAGCCGTTCTCGATCACAGTTACAGGTGGCAGAGTTTGAACTCTATTGCAGGTTCGACACTAGGCCTTCTAGTGCCTAGAGTTAATATTCCACATGAACCCCCTCTGTGCAGGAGCACAGAGGAGTATTAGAATATGGTAGCCGGGCAGCCGCCGACCATTGCTCACAATGGTCAGTCGGGGCTGGACTGACCCTGAGGAAGGCCGTACAACGGCCTTATATACACCGGAGTCGAGGGCCACGTGACCAAGTGGTGACGTGGCGCTGGACTCCAGCGCCCCCAGGCGTCGGGTAATAGAGGTGCTCTCGACGTCGCCCACGAGGACCACGAAGGTACCTCGAAGATGACGCGGGACCACCACACATTCAAAGAGTGTTCTAATAACCTAAAAATGGTACTAGAACGTATTATCTCTAATGGTCTCAAATTGAAACCTAAGAAATGCCACATGTTTAGAAAGTCCATAAATTATTTGGGCCGCATCATCAGTGATGAAGGAATAAAAGCTGATCCGGAAAAAATCGAATCAGTTACGAATTGGAATAGACCTAAAACACCCAAAGAAGTAAGGTCCTTTTTAGGATTCTGTTCCTATTATAGGGAATTTATTCCGAATTATTCTAGAGTCAGTTACCCATTACAAGCAATAGCTAACTGGACTCCAGGAAGTACCAAGGAGAAATTTCCTTGGACGCATGAACAGGAATCTGCTTTTCAAAAGCTAAAAGACCTGTTCACGAGTACTCCGGTATTACAATATCCGAATGAAACGGATCATTTCATACTGGATACTGATGCTAGTAATGATAGCATTGGTGCAGCTCTCTCACAAGTCCAAAATGGGAGAGAGGTACCTATTGCCTTTGCCAGCAATACACTGAGCAAAACTCAGCGCAATTACTGCACAACCAAAAGAGAGTTGTTAGCAGTAGTCGTATATACCAAGAAGTTCAAACATTTTCTATGGGGAACGAACTTTACTTTACGTACGGATCACTCCTCTTTAAGATGGCTACTGAACTTCCGAGATGCTGAAGGAATGTTAGGCCGATGGTTAGCCCATCTTTCAGAATATGGGCTTGAACATCACCAGATTCAGCATAGACCTGGAGTGAAGCATTTAAATGCTGATGCTTTGTCTCGAATACCAATCCAGAAATGTGATAATCCGGATTGTACTGATTGTGGAGCTCATAGGGCAGTGTTAGCAGGGATTCGAAGACCATTCGAACCCCTAGTTGCCAGTATACTGGATTGGTCTATGGATCACATATGACGTTTCCAGGAAGCTGACTCGATAACTGCGCAGCTACTGCAATTAGTACCAAAGGGTATACGTCCAGTTAGACCTGAGGTCTCTCTGGAAAATCGAGAAATGAGACGGTTTCTTGCTCAATGGACCGAGCTTGAAGTCCGGAAAGGCGTGTTATACCGTTGGAAGCCATGTAATAATGGTGAGAAAATCATGCAAGTGGTGATACCACATGCCATGAGACATGACATTATGTACTTCTGTCATGGACATCGGACCAGTGGTCATTTCGGAAGGAAACCCTCGTTGGCACGACTTTCCAAGAAATACTACTGGCCTGGCATGACAAGAGACTTGTAAAGATGGGTAATCACCTGTCCGGATTGTTGTAAAAACAAACCCGGACCCGGGATGGGCAAACTTCCCCTATCCCAAGAACTTTTCGGAGTTAGATTCGCAAGAATCGGGGTAGATATCATTAGTGGATTGAATACAACCGCTAATGATAATACCTGTATGATGGTAGTGTGTGATTATTACACAAAATACACTAAAGTATTTCCACTACCAGACCACAAAGCAGTTACTTGTGCCGAAGCCTTTGTAAAAGGTTGGGTACTAAGTTTCGGTGTACCATTAATGCTACACAGTGACCAAGGCAGAGAATTCGAATCAAATCTCTGGCAGGGTATGTGCGAATACTTAGCTATTTGTAAGACTAGAACCAACCCGTATAGGCCACAAAGCGACGGATTGGTAGAAAGGTTCAATAGAACCCTTATCCAAGTTCTAAAGTCACTCGTCAATGAACATATGGACGACTGGGATGAGCAATGTCATTTTGTGACACATGCTTATAACAGTACGGTACATTCAAGTACAAATTGTACTTCGAACCTTTTAGTATTCAGAGAGGATCTGATAATGCCTGCCGACTTAGTATTTGGAGTCGTAGGGATGGACCCGGAACTACCTTGCCATGTAGTTTTTGTGGAATGTTTAAGAGACAGATTTAAAAAAGCATATGAGTCTGTCCGAATTGATTTGGAGAAAAGTGCCAAATGGCAGAAAGCTGGATATGATACCGATCTAAAGCATCGGAAATTCCAATCCGGAGACAGAGTTCTCAGATTACATGAACCACTTAGACACATAAAATTAGCTTCTAATTGGGATGGTCCCTTCACGGTAACACAAGTTATCAGTGATTGTACCGTAATTATTAAATCTGACCTTGGTCGACTTTATAAGTCAAATGTGGCTAGATTAAGGAAATGGTCTGGGAGGGAGACCTCCACAGAAATGTATGGTGAAGGTTCCGGAAAGATCCTGAACCAGAATCGTATAATAGACCAGGTAAAGAACACTACAGTGAAGCGAGGCCGTAATAGGCCTAAGAAGTGTTCCGAATCAGTGGCACCCACGCCAACACCGATTAAGCGTGGGGGAGTTAAAAAAGTCTCGGCAGGTGAAGACAAAAAGAAGAGGAAAGGTGTCTCGAAGGCTAAGAAACACCTAGAAAAGGCTCTTCAGACTGTCAGGTCCGATAAAGAACTATCCGAGAAGGGGAGATATGTTTGTCGCAGCCCTCGAATTGCCCAGAGGACTGCAGTGACCTAACCTGTATACACAACGGGTGTAATGTTTACATTTAGAGGAACCGATGACAACTGACCCGAAAGGCTTATTTGTCGCTGCCGCATGATGTACCAATGGGTAGTGGACGGATAATCCGGTGGATTTGCTTAAGCTTTCCATAATCTCCACTTAAATCCCCAGACGAGTCATCGGCGTGAGCGATAATTACCTAAAAGCAATCAGTTTGTTGATGTTCCGCTTGTAGCACGTGCGTTTCCGCATGACGTCACCGCGTCCAGTCTCGACTGACCTCTCGTGACCTCGCGAGCCGCGGGGAAATGATGTCACGAAAGCTGGCCTGTCGCCATATTGTTTTTCGGTAACGTCCAAGACGGTCGAGCTCGCTCCCTTCTTGGATTTTACCGGCTAGCAAACTCCTCGCTGCTCCTCCAGAGTCTGTCTCCTAGTAGGCAGACTCCGTCTGTGTCGGCCCCGGCGCCGTAAAAGCCGGAAAAAGGAGTAGTTTACTCCCGTGAGTGATTCCCCAGTCATGGCTGAGGAATCCGTAGCTGCAGCCAAGCTATCCGGTGACCCGAATAAGCTGACTCCGTCCACAGAAGCTTTTCCGGAAGCTTTGTCACCTGTTACACAGGAAGAGAGCGAGATGATGGACGTGGAGGAACCCACGGATCGCTCGTTCGAGGAGAAGCTGGCCTCATTCTCACTGAATGAGCCAGAGAAACTGTTGTCTCCACTCCCACCCGAGGGATCCGGAGGGGCTACGAGTGCTGAACCCGCAGCGACTGGGTCCGAGACCGCACAGGTCGACGGACCGAAGGACCAGTGGAAGCCAGCAGTGGCTGACCCGTTCCCTGCAGAGTATGATGGTCGCTACCTGTACGTCCACCCGGAACTACAGGCACAAGTGACCTATGCTGACGGTACACCAGTTAGGTTGGACCCGAAGGTGAGGATAGCTATCGAGGGCGTCATGGTCCCCGAACAGCTGGATAGGACGCCTCCCGAATGGCTCCGAGACTGGCCGTGGTTCCAACGGGGACTCATGGTGGACGCTGCTTTCCGCGAAGTAGTGTACGAAGCCAACAGAGCTTTCCTGCTCGGAGGATATCCGAAGCCGGATAAGACTCTGTGGAACGTCAAGGTGACGAACATTGATTGGGTAGGCTGCGTCTCGGAACCCGAGGGGCAGACTTACCCACGTCCTTGTGCCACCCGGCCCCAGTACCGGACCACGAAGGAGTTTCGGGAAGCCGCTGCCAACTTTGAACAGTGGGATGACGGTTACTACATAACCGAGCAGGAGTTAGTGGATGTCCAAAACAATTCACTAACAGGTATGAACCGAAGTGCAGCCCTTCGGACGGTTCTCGTCCGCCGAATGACTGCAGAACAGGAGGCCCAGGAAGAGGCTAAGAGGGCAGCGGAAGTACCCGCACCTCCTATCCCCGACCTGAAGCTTGCCACCCGAAGCACAGCCAGTTCTGCATCAGCCACCGGCAGTACTACCACCCCGGTAGAAGCCTCGACCTCCAGCGCATCCGGAACCCAGGAACCGGAGGAAGACTGGAAGGTCAGTAAGAACAGGAGGTCCGCAGCTCGGAAGCTCAAGCATCTACCGGATTCTGCTAGAGCCGAGCCGAAAGCTAGCACCTCAGCCACTGTTAGTACTGCCATGGAGGTTGAGTCGTCAGACGAGGAGTCAGTGCACGAGTCCTCGGTTGAGTATGATGAGAAGGCCACTCCATCTACTCAAACCGAGGCTGAGCGATGGGCTAATGCCAAATCCGGATTCAAAACCCGGATTCCGACGTGTTTCTCCGACTGTGCCTACGGAGTAAAAAAGGACGGCTCTACCCTATATGCCTGCCCGGACTCAGTTAATAAAAATAATGAGTCAGATGATGAAGATTGGATGCGTCTTTCGGACGAGGACCCCAATCCGAGCAAAGCCTATCGAAAGATGTGGCTCATGCTTAACCACACCGAAGGGTATTACACTTATACCCAGAGGAGAAAGCTGCGTTGGGCTCTTGAGAAGTGGTACGGTGACGACCAGAAGTCCTGTCCCTTCTCTATCTGCCAGGATGCGAGTGATGTCTCGGTCCGGACCTGGAGTACTCCAGCCCGGTTCCAAAGGCATCTGGTAGAGGCCCACTTCCACCATCACCCGGTTTACATTTGTGATCCGAGTTATGGTAAGAAGGGCAAGAAGTGCACTACGAAGGATCAATATAGCCGACGTAGCGATCTGGCGAGGCACCAGAAGAAATGCCATGCAGAAGGTTTGGATGGGGCCCGAAAGCGTATCATGGAGCTTCATCAGGAACTCATGAAGGAGTTCGACAGTCTGAGCGAGGATGCTTGGTCTAAGATCCGACCAGGGGACCAAGTCCTCTGCGAGGTTCCGAAGACCAAGGATTCGAAACTCCGCGCAAAGATAGTCCTGACTCCTGGAAAGGGTAAGCTGGACATGCACGAGTCTCTCTGGCAGAAATGCGAGGAATCCGGCAAGGAAGGAAAGAGAGCTCGTGAAAGGAGCAGAAGGGATCAAAACCGTGGTGGTAACGGTAATGGTCAGACCACCACTGCTAAAGTCAGAGCAGATGACCGCTCCAGGTCTCCTCTGGCTTGGCACCCCCATGAGCAGGTTCAGGGCACTCCTGTGTTCAAGAAACCCGAACCTACCGGATACGCTGGCGCAGTATCAAAGCCTGGGAAAGTTAACCCCCGCAACTTTCCGTCCTTGACCCAGGGACCTGGACCTGAGAGCCAGACCTTGGTCGTTGGAAAGGGTGGTCGACTTGTTCCCAAGAAGACCTCAGCACCTGCTGCCACCGGATCCGCATCCGCTCCAGCCGCCGTTCCAGTTAACTTCACCCCAGAGCAGTTAAATCTTTTTCTGCAGATGGGGCTGAAGCAGAACCAGCCTCCAACCTACTGTATGCCAACAGCAGGCGTGTCCGGAAGTCCAACACCCGGAAGTGGTCCTCAGGCCGCATCGACTCCCCCCAAGGCTGTCGCTGCACCAGTGAAACCAAAAGACGCCATTACCATTAAAACCGGTAGTGCGGAAGTTTGGTTCGAGAAGTCTCGCCAGGGGGAAGCAGATGTCCAGAAGGCCATCTACACCCACTGGGAGAAATGTGTCCGTGAGAAGGCAACAGAATTCCATCAGGGTCTTCTTAATGATAACCTGTTGTGCATGAAGGAGGTTGCGGATGCACCTGCCCAAGAAAAGGCAGCTATGGACGTACACATCTTGGAGAAACGTGTCAAAGAGGAAATTACCCGGAATACCAACTTGAACACCAAGTTCATGAGGGTATTCGGAGTCGATCTCGACGAGTGGGACGGCACTCCCAAGTCTGCTCTAGCTCTTCTTAAGAAGAAGCATGCGAAGAAATCCGCCTAAGCATGCTACGGGTTATTTTCTAAATTTTTTTTTTCTCTCTCCACTAAATAACCAGATATAGTCTTTGCGGAACCCTACAGGTCTGCGAATGTCTTTCATTAGTATATGAACACCTGTTCTTTGTGTTCCGGGTTCCTTTTATGACCAGCTTATTGTATAATTCAGGCCGTAAAATTCTTATTGTACCCTGAATAGTCTATTCGGATTCAGAACTTCACTTACAAACAATCCGATAGTAGACTTGCTGCTGTCAGACGTATCCGGATGCCGGTTCCAGACTTCTGCTGCTATCTGTGCTAACCACTATACTAGGATGGACTTATCGATTTACCTCTACATTTCACCTATACTCCCGAATGGACTTATACTACATGTTACTACTACTTCCGGATCATCCTATATTGGACTTTTTACTTATGTCAACAATACTTAAATGGATTACGATTCTACACTGTTGACAAAACCGGATCTACACTTTACTTCTACTCTACACCATTCGGATATACTTATGAACTATAGCACTTCCAGAGGATTGTGGGTAGCTGCCCCAAATTCATCTACCGTGTTCACTTTAATAACCAGGAATCATAGACTTTAGCACGTCCATCCCGTGGTTAGCTGACCACACTTACCTTCTAGTATCCGGAAAACTACAGCAGAAGACTCAAGCAGCATCTACCATTTTTATATTGTACATAATGTCAAACGTCTATTTTTCTATAATGTTATTTGTATATGCATATTGACATTGTAGTCATAACTTACTATATATTGTGATACGGGTATATACATATCTATTAGTACGGATCTCAAATTACTGTTCATATTAATAATATAAGATCCGATAAATTACACCAGAACTTACATATTATTGTCCTGCGAGACATATTGCATCATAAATATATTAATCTGGTGTTATAGAGGTTATTTGGTACACGGTGATATCATATATATTATCATATTCATTACTACACCGTGATTTTTTTCTTTTCAAGTGTATAATACAAATGGTTCTACTCGTACTACTCACGGAATCCTTAACGGATTCATATGGTTATATCATGTTATGACGATACATGATTATATGTCATTAGATAGTGTAGTTACTTTTAAAGTCTTTTTCAAGACTATACAATCAAATGTGTTATTAATAACTACAAACACATACGGATGTTATTATGTGATTTATTTAATATTAACAGTTCCGTTACACATAACTGTTACTATCACATGTATACGAATGATGATACTTGTCCTATTTCTTATACCGTAAACATGATATGTTGTCCTAAAGGTATAATAAGCTAATTAACAGTTTCGATACATACAACTGTTATTCATTCAAGTAATTCGTATCATATTACAACATCCGATTTGTTATTATGTAACTATATACACTATCAATATATGTATATGACATTCGAATCATATTTAACTTGGTGTTAATGTTATATCTATGGTTGTACCTCTATTACTAATGGTTTAGACATATGGAAATGTTATCCTAAGTAATATTACTATAACTATAACACCCTCCTTAATGTCTGGGGGAGTGGTGTAGAGGTACGTATTGTTTAACCATAGAGTTGGGTACCGTCTGACGTGGCGGGTGAGTCGAGTCGTCGGACGTTCCTCAGGTTCCGGATAGGTGGCAGCACCGATCCGGGTCTGTGGGGACATCTGATGACGAACACCTGGGTCCTTATATAAAGCCCAGGGCTCAGCCGCTATGTCAGAGGCCCTTCTCGCCTCCGCAGAATGTAGATCATCATTCATCATTATTAGCTGCCCCTTCTATACTATCCGGCAGCCGTGAGTGTGCATTAAGTAATAAATCTAACCGTTGGCATACACTTGAAACCCTGTCTTACTCTTTCTTTCCGAATAGTAAGACCCGAACCCCCAGGTCCGTAAGGCCACAACCCCTTACAGATGTATGAATGCAGTGCTGGGAAATTACTCACCAGGGCTGCATTTGTTAAAATATGATGACAAATAGGGACGATTAGTTACTACACGCTCTGGCAGTTTATAAGGTTTGATGGTAGCCCTGAGGTAGTGACCGTTGTTGTAGATTTACTGTTCTTCTGACAGACATTTAATCATCACAACCCGTCTACAGGAGGCAAAGCACAATGAGTGATGTGATAGAGCAAGATGAGGTTTTATTATACTTACCTACACTTCTGGGTTTAGAGTTTAATATATGGGTGTTGTAATCCATGGTAGATTGAATATATGTCTTTTCTGTATGTGTCCAGCCTTACCATTGTGATACTATTTCCAGATTTTCCAGGTCAGAGTGATTACCACCTTTCCTTCAAAGATTTCTAGCGATTTTATCTCCATTTTCTTCTGTAGTTTAGATATTGATTGTCCCCATTAAACCTAGAAATTAAGCCTAGAACAAGACCAAAGATAGTGATATGTGCACCTCTCATTTATATGCAGGAAGGCAATGCCTCATCCGTTATTTTATTCCTGGATCAAACAAAGGTATTTCTATATCAGATATATATTGACTTCCTCTGAAGTTACAACAACTGTTTGATGATTTCATTTTTACCTCTTTGTTCACCATAGGTATCATTAGCACCAGAGTGTAAGACATGAAAGAAAATGACAAGAAAAGAAAGTTTGATCTCACATTTACTTTTTGCTTATTGTTTGAAATTTGTTTAGTCAAAGTTTTCCCGAAAGGATACATGTGTAAGGGGTTGTGGCCTTACGGACCTGGGGGTTCGGGTCTTACGATTCGGAAAGAAAGAGTAAGACAGTGTTTCAAGTGTATGCCAACGGTTAGATTTATTACTTAATGCACACTCACGGCTGCCGGATAGTATAGAAGGGGCAGCTAATAATGATTAATGGTGATCTACATTCTGCGGAGGCCAGAAGGGCCTCTGACGTAGCGGCTGAGCCCTGGGCTTTATATAAGGACCCAGGTGTTCGTCGTCAGATGTCCCCACAGACCCGGATCGGTGCTGCCACCTATCCGGAACCTGAGGAACGTCCGACGACTCGACTCACCCGCCACGTCAGACGGTACCCAACTCCATGGTTAAACAATACGTACCTCTACACCACTCCCCCAGACATTTAGGAGGGTGTTATAGTTATAGTAATATTACTAGGATAACATTTCTATATGTCTAAACCATTAGTAATAGAGGTACAACCATAGATATAACATTAACACCAAGTTAAATATGATTCGAATGTCATATACATATTCTAATAGTGTGTATAGTTACATAATAATAAATTGGATGTTGTAATATGATACGAATTACTTGAATGAATAACAGTTGTATGTATCAAAACTGTTAATTAGCTTATTATACCTTTAGGATAACATATCATGTTTACGGTATAAGAAATAGGACAAGTATCATCATTCGTATACATGTGATAGTAACAGTTATGTGTAACGGAACTGTTAATATTAAATAAATCACATAATAACATCCGTATGTGTTTGTAGTTATTAATAACACATTTGATTATATAGTCTTGAAAAAGACTTTAAAAGTAACTACACTATCTAATGACATATAATCATGTATCGTCATAACATGATATAACCATATGAATCCGTTAAGGATTCCGTGAGTAGTACGAGTAGAACCATTTGTATTATACACTTGAAAAGAAAAAAAATCACGGTGTAGTAATGAATATGATAATATATATGATATCACCGTGTACCAAATAACCTCTATAACACCAGATTAATATATTTATGATACAATATGTCTCGCAGGACAATAATATTTACGTTCTGGTGTAGTTTACCGGATCTTATATTATTAATATGAGCAGCAATTTGAGATCCGTACTAATAGATATGTATATACCCGTATCACAATATATAGTAAGTTATGACTACAATGTCAATATGCATATACAAATAACATTATAGAAAAATAGACATATGACATTATGTACAATATAAAAAAATGGTAGATGCTGCTGGAGTCTTCTGCTGTAGTTTTCCGGATACTAGAAGGTAATTGTGGTCAGCTAACCATGGGATGGACGTGCTAAAGTCTATGATTCCTGGTTATTAGAGTGAACACGGTAGATGAATTTGGGGCAGCTACCCACAGTCCTCTGGAAGTGCTATAGTTCATAAGTATATCCGAATGGTGTAGAGTAGAAGTAAAGTGCAGATCCGGTTTTGTCAACAGTGTAGAATCGTAATCCATTTAAGTATTGTTGACATAAGTAAAAAGTCCAATATAGGCTGGTCCGGAAGTAGTAGTAACATGTAGTATAAGTCCATTCGGGAGTATAGGTGAAATGTAGAAGTAAATCGTAAAGTCCATCCTAGTAAGTGGTTAGCACAGATAGCAGCAGAAGTCTGGAACCGGCATCCGGATACGTCTGACAGCAGCAAGTCTACTATCGGATTGTTTGCAAGTGAAGTTCTGAATCCGAATAGACTATTCAGGGTACAATAAGAATTATACGGCCTGAATTATACAATAAGCTGGTCATAAAAGGAACCCGGAACACAAAGAACAGGTGTTCATATACTAATGAAAGACATTCGCAGACCTGTAGGGTTCCGCAAAGACTATATCTGGTTATTTAGTGGAGAGCCAAAAATTTTAGAAAATAACCCGTAGCATGCTTAGGCGGATTTCTTCGCATGCTTCTTCTTAAGAAGAGCTAGAGCTGACTCGGGAGTGCCGTCCCACTCGTTGAGATCGACTCCGAATACCCTCATGAACTTGGTGTTCAAGTTGGTATTCCGGGTAATTTCCTCTTTGACACGTTTCTCCAAGACGTGTACGTCCATAGCTGCCTTTTCTTGGGCAGCTGCGGCAGCCTCCTCCTGGGACTTTACATCGTCCCGAATGAGGGTCTCGAGGCGCTGCTTTTCAGCATCCGCAACCTCCTTCATGCACAACAGGGTATCATTAAGAAGACCCTGATGGAATTCTGTTGCCTTCTCACGGACACATTTCTCCCAGTGGGTGTAGATGGCCTTCTGGACATCTGCTTCCCCCTGGCGAGACTTCTCGAACCAAACTTCCGCACTACCGGTTTTAATGGTAATGGCGTCTTTTGGTTTCACTGGTGCAGCGACAGCCTTGGGGGGAGTCGATGCGGCCTGAGGACCACTTCCGGGTGTTGGACTTCCGGACACGCCTGCTGTTGGCATACAGTAGGTTGGAGGCTGGTTCTGCTTCAGCCCCATCTGCAGAAAAGGATTTAACTGCTCCGGGGTGAAGTTAACTGGAACGGCGGCTGGAGCGGATGCGGATCCGGTGGCAGCAGGTGCTGAGGTCTTCTTGGAAACAAGTCGACCACCCTTTCCAACGACCAAGGTCTGGCTCTCAGGTCCAGGTCCCTGGGTCAAGGACGGAAAGTTGCGGGGGTTAACTTTCCCAGGCTTTGATACTGCGCCAGCGTATCCGGCAGGTTCGGGTTTCTTGAACACAGGAGTGCCCTGAACCTGCTCATGGGGGTGCCAAGCCAGAGGAGACCTGGAGCGGTCATCTGCTCTGACTTTGGCAGTGGTGGTCTGACCATTACCGTTACCACCACGGTTCTGATCCCTTCTGCTCCTTTCACGAGCTCTCTTTCCTTCCTTGCCGGATTCCTCGCATTTCTGCCAGAGAGACTCGTGCATGTCCAGCTTACCCTTTCCAGGAGTCAGGACTATCTTTGCGCGGAGTTTCGAATCCTTGGTCTTTGGAACCTCGCAGAGGACTTGGTCCCCTGGTCGGATCTTAGACCAAGCATCCTCGCTCAGACTGTCGAACTCCTTCATGAGTTCCTGATGAAGCTCCATGATACGCTTTCGGGCCCCATCCAAACCTTCTGCGTGGCATTTCTTCTGGTGCCTCGCCAGATCGCTACATCGGCTATATTGAACCTTCGTAGTGCACTTCTTGCCCTTCTTACCATAACTCGGATCACAAATGTAAACCGGGTGATGGTGGAAGTGGGCCTCTACCAGATGCCTTTGGAACCGGGCTGGAGTACTCCAGGTCCGGACCGAGACATCACTCGCATCCTGGCAGATAGAGAAGGGACAGGACTTCTGGTCGTCACCGTACCACTTCTCAAGAGCCCAACGCAGCTTTCTCCTCTGGGTATAAGTGTAATACCCTTCGGTGTGGTTTAGCATAAGCCACATCTTTCGATAGGCTTTGCTCGGATTGGGGTCCTCGTCCGAAAGACGCATCCAATCTTCATCATCTGACTCATTATTTTTATTAACTGAGTCCGGGCAGGCATATAGGGTAGAGCCGTCCTTTTTTACTCCATAGGCACAGTTGGAGAAACACGTCGGAATCTGGGTTTTGAATCCGGATTTGGCGTTAGCCCATCGCTCAGCCTCGGTTTGAGTAGATGGAGTGGCCTTCTCATCATACTCAACCGAGGACTCGTGCACCGACTCCTCGTCTGACGACTCAACCTCCATGGCAGTACTAACAGTGGCTGAGGTGCTAGCTTTCGGCTCGGCTCTAGCAGAATCCGGTAGATGCTTGAGCTTCCGAGCTGCGGACCTCCTGTTCTTACTGACCTTCCAGTCTTTCTCCGGTTCCTGGGTTCCGGATGCGCTGGAGGTCGAGGCTTCCACCGGGGTGGTAGTACTGCTGGTGGCTGATGCAGAACAGGCTGTGCTTCGGGTGGCAAGCTTCAGGTCGGGGATAGGAGGTGCGGGTACTTCCGCTGCCCTCTTAGCCTCTTCCTGGGCCTCCTGTTCTGCAGTCATTCAGCGGACGAGAACCGTCCGAAGGGCTGCACTCCGGTTCATACCTGTTAGTGAATTGTTTTGGACATCCACTAACTCCTGCTCGGTTATGTAGTAACCGTCATCCCACTGTTCAAAGTTGGCAGCGGCTTCCCGAAACTCCTTCGTGGTCCGGTACTGGGGCCGGGTGGCACAAGGACGTGGGTAAGTCTGCCCCTCGGGTTCCGAGACGCAGCCTACCCAATCAATGTTCATCGCCTTGATGTTCCACAGAGTCTTATCCGGCTTCGGATATCCTCTGAGCAGGAAAGCTCTGTTGGCTTCGTACACTACTTCGCGGAAAGCAGCGTCCACCATGAGTCCCCGTTGGAACCACGGCCAGTCTCGGAGCCATTCGGGAGGCGTCCTATCCAGCTGTTCGGGGACCATGACGCCCTCGATAGCTATCCTTACCTTCGGGTCCAACCTAACTGGTGTACCGTCAGCATAGGTCACTTGTGCCTGTAGTTCCGGGTGGACGTACAGGTAGCGACCATCATACTCTGCAGGGAACGGGTCAGCCACTGCTGGCTTCCACTGGTCCTTCGGTCCGTCGACCTTTGCGGTCTCGGACCCAGTCGCTGCGGGTTCAACACTCGTAGCCCCTCCAGATTCCTCGGGTGGGAGTGGAGACAACAGTTTCTCTGGCTCATTCAGTGAGAATGAGGCCAGCTTCTCCTCGAACGAGCGATCCGTGGGTTCCTCCACGTCCATCATCTCGCTCTCTTCCTGTGTAACAGGTGACAAAGCTTCCGGAAAAGCTTCTGCGGACCGAGTCAGCTTATCCGGGTCACCGGATAGCTTGGCTGCAGCTACGGATTCCTCAGCCATGACTGGGGAATCACTCACGGGAGTAAACTACTCCTTTTTCCGGCTTTTACGGCGCCGGGGCCGACACAGACGGAGTCTGCCTACCAGGAGACAGACTCTGGAGGAGCAGCGAGGAGTTTGCTAGCCGGTAAAATCCAAGAAGGGAGCGAGCTCGACCGTCTTGGACGTTACCGAAAAACAATATGGCGACAGGCCAGCTTTCGTGACGTCATTTCCCCGCGGCTCGCGAGGTCACGAGAGGTCAGTCGAGACTGGACACGGTGACGTCATGCGGAAACGCACGTGCTACAAGCGGAACATCAACAAACTGATTGTTTTTAGGTAATTATCGCTCACGCCGATGACTCGTCTGGGGATTTAAGTGGAGATTATGGAAACCTTAAGCAAATCCACCAGATTATCCGTCCACTACCCATTGGTACATCATGCGGCGGCGACAAATAAGCCTTTCGGGTCAGTTGTCATCCGTTCCTCTAAATGTAAACATTACACCCGTTGTGTATACAGGTTAGGTCACTGCAGTCCTCTGGGCAATTCGAGGGCTGCGACGAACGTATCTCCCCTTCTGGGATAGTTCTTTATCGGACCTGACAGTCTGAAGAGCCTTTTCTAGGTGTTTCTTAGCCTTCGAGACACCTTTCCTCTTCTTTTTGTCTTCACCTGCCGAGACTTTTTTAACTCCCCCACGCTTAATCGGTGTTGGCGTGGGTGCCACTGATTCGGAACACTTCTTAGGCCTACCATGGCCTCGCTTCACTGTAGTGTTCTTTACCTGGTCTATTATACGATTCTGGTTCAGGATCTTTCCGGAACCTTCACCATACATTTCTGTGGAGGTCTCCCTCCGAGACCATTTCCTTAATCTAGCCACATTTGACTTATAAAGTCGACCAAGGTCAGATTTAATAATTACGGTACAATCACTGATAACTTGTGTTACCCTGAAGGGACCATCCCAATTAGACGCTAATTTTATGTGTCTGAGTGGTTCATGTAATCTGAGGACTCTGTC
This sequence comes from Acholoe squamosa, assembly GCA_949317995.1. Lineage (NCBI taxonomy): Eukaryota > Metazoa > Annelida > Polychaeta > Phyllodocida > Polynoidae > Acholoe > Acholoe squamosa. The sequence goes on from OX439049.1 coordinate 38,978,697, forward strand.
TCCGGATTGGAATTTCCGATGCTTTAGATCGGTATCATATCCAGCTTTCTGCCATTTGGCACTTTTCTCCAAATCAATTCGGACAGACTCATATGCTTTTTTAAATCTGTCTCTTAAACATTCCACAAAAACTACATGGCAAGGTAGTTCCGGGTCCATCCCTACGACTCCAAATACTAAGTCGGCAGGCATTATCAGATCCTCTCCGAATACTAAAAGGTTCGGAGTACAATTTGTACTTGAATGTACCGTACTGTTATAAGCATGTGTCACAAAATGACATTGCTCATCCCAGTCGTCCATATGTTCATTGACGAGTGACTTTAGAACTTGGACTACCAATCCGTCGCTTTGTGGCCTATACGGGTTGGTTCTAGTCTTACAAATAGCTAAGTATTTGCACATACCCTGCCAGAGATTTGATTCGAATTCTCTGCCTTGGTCACTGTGTAGCATTAATGGTACACCGAAACTTAGTACCCAACCTTTTACAAAGGCTTCGGCACAAGTAACTGCTTTGTGGTCCGGTAGTGGAAATACTTTAGTGTATTTTGTGTAATAATCACACACTACCATCATACAGGTATTATCATTAGCGGTTGTATTCAATCCACTAATGATATCTACCCCGATTCTTGCGAATCTAACTCCGAAAAGTTCTTGGGATAGGGGAAGTTTGCCCATCCCGGGTCCGGGTTTGTTTTTACAACAATCCGGACAGGTGATTACCCATCTTTGCAAGTCTCTTGTCATGCCAGGCCAGTAGTATTTCTTGGAAAGTCGTGCCAACAAGCGTTTCCTTCCGAAATGACCACTGGTCCGATGTCCATGACAGAAGTACATAATGTCATGTCTCATGGCATGTGGTATCACCACTTGCATGATTTTCTCACCATTATTACATGGCTTCCAACGGTATAACACGCCTTTCCGGACTTCAAGCTCGGTCCATTGAGCAAGAAACCTTCTCATTTCTCGATTTTCCAGAGAGACCTCAGGTCTAACTGGACATATACCCTTTGGTACTAATTGCAGTAGCTGCGCAGTTATCGACTCAGCTTCCTGGAAACGTCGTATGTGATCCATAGACCAATCCAGTATACTGGCAACTAGGGGTTCGAATGGTCTTCGAATCCCTGCTAACACTGTCCTATGAGCTCCACAATCAGTACAATCCGGATTATCACATTTCCCAATTGGTATTCAAGACAAAGCATCAGCATTTAAATGCTTCACTCCAGGTCTATGCTGAATCTGGTGATGTTCAAGCCCATATTCTGATAGATGGGCTAACCATCGGCCTAACATTCCTTCAGCATCTCGGAAGTTCAGCAGCCATCTTAAAGAGGAGTGATCCGTACGTAATGTAAAGTTCGTTCCCCATAGAAAATGTTTGAACTTCTTGGTATATACGACTACTGCTAACAACTCTCTTTTGGTTGTGCAGTAATTGCGCTGAGTTTTGCTCAGTGTATTGCTGGCAAAGGCAATAGGTACCTCTCTCCCATTTTGGACTTGCGAGAGAGCTGCACCAATGCTATCATTACTAGCATCAGTATCCAGTATGAAATGATCCGTTTCATTCGGATATTGTAATACCGGAGTACTCGTGAACAGGTCTTTTAGCTTTTGAAAAGCAGATTCCTGTTCATGCGTCCAAGGAAATTTTTCCTTGGTACTTCCTGGAGTCCAGTTAGCTATTGCTTGTAATGGATAACTGACTCTAGAATAATTCGGAATAAATTCCCTATTGTGGTGGCCTTGGCCAATGATCGCAGACAAAGTCTTTGTTACAAGTTGCTTGTTGACAGGTTTATTGCTGAAGTAGCCACAGGAGGCCCAATCCCCTTTGGTAGACACTTATTTCCTATGTTTGTCACAGTAGCACATAGTAACACACAAATGTCCTCAGGTAATATGTGAGGAGGCAAGTTAAAAGGACAGTCTGAGGGGGATTAGTACCAATTCTGGCCACCAGGGGGACACCACTATGGCCTAAAAGGGGGAAAATATACCAAAAATAGTTATATACTACTTTTTTATGTAGATTACAATCGTCCTAAAGGGAAATTCCCATTTTTAAGGAAAACCTTCCAAATTTTGAATGTAAATAGAATGTTTTTGGGCATTTGAGGGCAGAAATCAGTGTTTTTGTTGATATTGGTTGCCATGGAAACATTATTTTTACTCAAAATTGAGGAATCAAAAAAGCCTATTGGTAGCCACACCCACAAGGATCGGTGTGTTGAAAAGATGGTAAAAATCTGATAATCAGATCAAATTTTATGAGAAAAAGAATGTGAAGAATATGACAATTTCCCTAATTTGCAGAATTATGCCTAATTATACATATCATCTGATATATGTCATGAAATATACAAGGTAGACCTTATTTGGGATTTGAATAGGTCGGTAACCATCTAAGTTAATAGAACCGTAACTCTGAAACTAGCAGATATATTTTCTCATGTAATATACCATTGGAAAGTTCATGGCCTGAATTTAAAAATTGACTTTTTCCCTGGGGGACCCTTTTTGCTTGGCTATACACATATATCATTTCAGCATAGAGTCCATTGAACATAACTGTGTGCAATAACATTCAGTAGTCCAACCTTAGCATGGATATAACCTTCAGGGTAATCTGGTATAATAACCTTCAGGATAATAACCTGTACAAAGAATATTGCCTTCTCTTAGTCCTCAGGTACAAAGTCCAGTATATCAGCAAGGTAGTCCATAGGGTTGATGTGAACAGCACAGATCAGATGTAGTGATTGAGGAGGGAAGAGAGGGACCTGCTTTTATATGTTATCTAAAGGCTGAGATCAGAGTCTCACATCATCCAGAATTATGAGGTCAGACTGATGTCAGATAGGGAGACAAACAGGTGACTGATGATATCAGCTAAAAGGATGAAGTAAGCACACTGAGTGGTACACATGAGACAAGTATGACATCAGCAGGCATGAGATCAGCCAGTGTATATGTTCCAAGAATGCTGATGTAGGCTTACCACATAATACTAGGTCATTGAAACATACAACCATCAACATACCTTTACTGTACTTTGATTCTAACCCATTTAGTTATAAACTATGACATTCTCAATGTTACAGATATACACCAGAAAATACAAACTTTATTTTATGACAATCTACACTGTAAAAACAGTGTTTAGGGATTAAACACCAGTGTTTAGAAGTTAAACACTTGGTTAAACACTTATTTGTCCCACTTTTCTCAACACTTCTTAAGTGTTCAACACGTGTAATTTTAAATGCGTTTAACTAGGAAGTGTTTAACCAAGTGTTTAAATGCTAAACACTTAAACACTTCAGTGTTTAGGTGTTTGAGAATAAGTGTTTAAAAGCTAAACACCTAAACACTTCAAGTGTTTAGATGTTTAAATATTGGTGTTGAGAAAATTTGGTGTGTATCTTTAAACACCTTTTTTGCAGTGTATACAACCCTACTATATTCTTTACCTTACACTACATTCCCGGCCCCTTAAATGTGAACCTTAGAAGTGAACATTTACAATCCCTTTTAACCTTTACAATTATCAAAAAACAAGTTTAACCATACAGAAATGATTACAGTATACAACCTTGTATAACTGATGACATGTTAAACAATATCTTGGGTATGACTATTACCATAGTTACAACACAATATGCAATAGCAATGTCTCATGTATCCTTTTCTTATAGATACAACACAATGGGATTCACACAATGAGCATGGTTACTCTGAATCAAATGTAACATCACATCAGATGACCTTTATTCACAAACACAACTCAATGATATGTCTATGATGTGACTGACTCAAGCAAACAAAGCTTGTCAATAGGTCTGACAAGTACATTTGTAGCAGTTTTGACCTCTGCAGATCGAACTAGACCATCTTTACCTGGGAAAGCTTTAACAACACGCCCAAGAGGCCAACTATTTCTAGCTAGATTCTCATCCATAACTAATACAAGATGATCAGTTTGGATATTTCTCTTTGTGTCTAACCATTTTTGTCTTAGCTGCAGTGTAGGGAGATACTCTTTTACCCATCGTTTCCAGAACTGGTCTGCCAGGTACTGTACATGCCTCCACCTACGACTGTACACGTCTTCCTTTCGGAAGGTTCCTGGGGGTGCTCTAAGCCCTACACCTAACTGAAGCAAGTCATTTGGGGTGAGAGGTTTCAAGTCCTTTGGATCATCTGACACTGGAGTGAGTGGTCTACCATTGACTATGTATTCAACCTCACAGAATACTGTGTTCAATCTCTCATCATCCAGGACTTGATCTTTTAGTATGGAGTTCAATACCTTGCGTACTGTCCTGATTTGCCTTTCCCAGACTCCACCCATGTGGGATGCAGCTGGCGGATTGAACTCCCACTTTATCTCTCTGATCAAGAGACTTTCCTGTGTCTTGTGGTCTTGATTCCACTCCCGCAAGTCTTTATTTTCTCCAACAAAGTTGGTTCCATTGTCTGACCTGATCTTTTCAGGTTTTCCTCTCCTAGAGATAAACCTGATTAGTGAGTTGATGAAAGAATCACCATCCATTGAGCTGAGGATTTCTATATGTATTGCTCTGGTTGTTAAGCAGGTGAAAAGACAGCCATACCTCTTTTCTTGACTACGGCCCCTTTTTACATAAAATGGGCCAAAACAGTCCACACCAGTGTAGGTGAAGGGAGGCTTGTGAGGTGTGACTCTGTCTGTTGGCAAGTCTGCCATCTTTTGAACTCCTAACTGTCCTCTCAGTTTCTTGCATATGATACATTTCTGCAATACCTTATTCACTAAGGGACGTCCTTGTGGTATCCAGTATTTTTCTCGGACCTTTGAGAGTACATACTCTCTACCTGAGTGTCTGGAGGTCCATTCATGTGTGTGTCCCACAATAAGCTCTGCAATATGATGTTCCTTAGGCAGTATCAAAGGGTGCTTGGCTGAGTCAATTATCGGTGCACTTTGAAGTCTGCCCTGTACTCTGAGCATACCATCCTCATCTCTGAATGGCTCCAATTTGAAGATTGTGCTCTTGTGAGACACTTGCTTGCCTGATTTTAGGCTTCTGAACTCATTTGAATAACAATTTTGTTGTACATGCTTAATAATGCTTCTCTCTGCATTTTGAAGTTCATCAACAGTTAGGCTAGGAGTCAGTTTAGGCTTTCCTTTTGTCAGCCAATCACAGAAGTGGATCAGCCATGCAATTGCCCCTTTTAGACGATACCAGCTTGAGTACCGCTTGAACATTTGCTCCAAGTGATCAGGTGCATCAGTGACTACAACACATGCCTTTGCTTCTTTCTTCACTTCTTGGTCATCTGCTAGCAGATCAGGAGATGTTTGAGGAACAACCGGCCACTGGGACTCATCCTCCCACAAGAAGTCCGGCCCCTGTTTCCAACTTTTGCTAGACAGAATTTCATTTGCACTGAGGCCACGCGAAGCATCATCTGCTGGGTTTGATTTGGTATCTACATACCTCCATTGACTTGGTAAAGATCCATCATGGATGATTGCTACTCTGTTGGCAACAAAAGTCTGGAACCGCTTGGTAGTGTTCTTGATGTACTGCAAGACTATCATACTGTCAGTCCAAAAGATGGATTCTGTGATTTCCAGACGAAGTTCTCTTCGCAGTAAGCTGTCCATCTTCACAGCAATCACAGCTGCTGATAACTCTAGTCTGGGAATTGTCATGTGCTTGATGGGAGCAAGTCTTGATTTGCCTAACAGGAAGGAGCAGTGGATTTGTCCTTGTTCATTTACCACACGAAGATAAGATGCTGTGCCGTAAGCTTCTTCAGATGCATCAGAAAAGTGGTGAAGTTGGATCTTCACACACTTACCAAAGTCCTGTGGCACAAGGCAACGTCTCACTTTGAACTCTTCAAGATGTGGCAGTTCGTCCAACCACCTTTTCCACTTCTTTGCATTGTCAGGCTCCAGTTCATCATCCCAACTTTTATCTCTCTTGCATTCATCTTGAAATATCTTCTTTGCTTGGAGAATGAATGGGCATACAAAACCTAAAGGGTCATACACAGAACTGACCACTCTGAGAAGCCCTCTTCGGGTGAATATCACTTCTTTTTCCTTGATTTTAATGCCAAATACATCTTCATGAGTGTCCCATTGAACACCTAGTGCCCTTTCCACTGGAAGTGCCTCTGAGTCCAGATCAAGATCTTTGACCTCCTTTGCTCTGTCCTCAGGGGAAACAGATTCTAAGACCTCTTTGTTGTTAGAGATCCATTTGGTCAGCCGGAAACCTCCAAGGCTTAAAAGCTGACAAATTTCATCTAGCAATCTCTTTGCTTGATCTACTGTTGATACTGATTTGAGACAGTCATCAGCATAGAAGTTCTCTATTACAGTCTTGACAGTCTCTTCATCAAATTCAGTCTTGTGGTCCTCAGCTGTGTGCTTAAGAGCAAAGCTTGCACAGCTAGGGCTCCATACTCCACCAAACAAGTGTACTGCCATTCTGTATGTCTCTGGGGGAAGATCAGGGTTGCCATCTTTCCACCACAGGAACCTTAGTACATCTCTGTGTTGTGGAGACACACGTACTTGATGAAACATGGCTTCTATGTCACCCATTATTGCTATGTGGTCTTCCCTGAATCTTAGCAACACCCCAATCAATTTGTTTGTCATATCAGGGCCTTGCAGCACTTGCTTGTTTAGTGATGTGCCACCATATTCTGCTGCACAATCAAAGACAATCCGAAGCTTGCCTGGCTTATTTGGACTTGTGACAGAATGGTGAGGAATGTACCACTTGACACTGCTGTCATCTTCATTTTCCTGGACAGGTTCTGCATATCCTTTCTGAACTAAATCCTCTATACCTGCCTTGTAAAGCTTATAAAGATCGGCATCCTTGGACAATCTTCTGCCAAGACTCTGTAAGCGTTTCTCTGCCTTTTTCTTATTGTCTTGCAGAACTGGTGGTGTGACCTTAAAGGGTATGTCCATCTCATAATGGTTATCTTTTAGTTTGATGGACCCATTCCAGACATCCAGAACCCTTTTGTCATCTTGAGACATCTGTGGGAGGCTTCCAGCCAAAGTTTGAGCCACATCCAATTTCCAGAACTGCTCAACTTGTGCTTCCAGACTTACATCTGGTCCCTGGTCAGCTTGAATGAAATTGCAAAGAGCAGATCCATCTTGGTTCTCACCTTGTAGAGGACCATTGAGTGTCCAGCCTAGAATTGTTCTAGTGGCATAGGGTTCATTTTCCCTTCCTCTCCTCACTTCAAGGGGGATTAGAGCATCTGGGACATCCTGACCAATAAGAAGAGTGACATCTGACTTCTCTTTATGGAATACTGTCAGATCCTTAAGATGATCCCATTTCTTTACATCTCCTGAAGATGGTATACTATCCCTTAGCTTTGGTAACCTTGTCAGGGCATAGACTCGTGGTAGTTGAACTACTCTTCTTTTCTTCTTTGGCCCTGTAGTTGCTGTGACCTCAAGAGAGATTTCAAGGCTATCCATATCTTTACCTTCACCAAGAGTTTCTAATGACAGGGAGGTCTTTTCTCCCTTTACTTCAAGTTGCTTTACCAAGTCCTTTGAACAGAAGGTTTTGTTGCTTCCTGGATCAAGCAGGGCATGGGTACGTATGTAGCTGCTCTGTCCCTTTCCTCTGACATACACTGAAACTATAGGTAGGGCAACCTTTGAGCTTACAATATCTGATTGCCCACAGGCATAACTTTTGGCTTCTACCTGCTTGTCTTGAGACTTCTGATCTTCCTTTTGTTCCTCATCCTTTGAGGACTCTGACTTGGTGACCTTTGCTGGTTGATGAAGCAATGCAGAGTGTTTCCCTTTACACTCCTTTTCTTGACAGCCTTTTGGTCTTTTACACTCCTTAGAAGTGTGATTACCAAAGTCACGACAATTGAAACATAGTCTTTTCTCTTTCACAACTTCCCATCTCTTTTCCAGGGACATCTTCTTAAACTTGTCACATCCACTCACTCTGTGACCATCAGCATCACATATACGGGACTTGTATTCCTTGGGCTTGTTCTCTTTTTGGGTCTGATCTACAGGTTTGGCTTTGACATCTTTGCTTTGGGTGTCAGTATCAGTCACACTAACATTAAAGCTTGATCCTTTCTTCTTGGACTGGGAAGGCTTACCCTTTGGTTCCTTGGTGACTGACCCTACATTCCCAAATACTGGGTCATTAGCCTCTCCAGCTACCATCTCAAGGAACTGGACAAATTCATCAAAGTTTGGGTATTCCCCAAATCTCTCACGGATCTTAAAGTCCTCCTTACGCCATCGAGTTTGGATATACAATGGCAGTCTTGTCAAGATCTTCACCATTCTATCTTGAGATTCTACCTCTTTGAGCTTATTCATAGCTCGAAGTGTTTCCAAGCAGCCCCTAACATCATCAGCAAAGTCCTGAAGAGCTTCACCATCATTTGGCTTCACTGCTGGGCCTTCAGTTATCTTTGAGACCCATGCCTTTGAGATCACAAAGTCATTACCAAACCTCTGTTTCAGCAGGCTTCTGGCCTTCTTATAGCCTTCTGACGGGGCCATTAATGCACATGGCTGTATTACCTTTGATGCCTTTCCTGTGCAATACTCAAACAGTCTGTTCAGTTTATCACTAGCCTCAATATTGGCCTTATCTACACTAGCATCAAAGGCATTCATAAAGGTCCAGTACTTCATAGGATCCCCATCAAATTTCATCAGGCTAGTCTTTGGTAGACGAATAACATCTAGCATCTGACGTTGGATTATCTGGGATTCTAAGGCTGACTGACTTTTCTCTTGGATTTCACCAAGAGTTTGATTTATACCCTTGAGGCTGGGGTCTGATGGCTGTTTCTCATTATTCCTATCTGAAGCTTGTGGTGATTTCACTAACTCCACAATCTGAGCTACTTGTCCAATGGTGAATGTCTCATCTGATCTTCTATCATTTTAACCTGTTATAGGTGATCCTGACCATTCAGGTGCAAAAGGGTTTTGGTAACCTGCTATTGGTGACCCTGACAACTCAGGTGCAAAAGGGTTGAGATTTGATTTCCTCACTTCTGGTTCTTTCTCATTTGAACTAAAGGTGGTAGGTTTTCTGGCAGTACTAGTACCTATAGGACCCCCTGAATGATGAGAAACCCCATTGTCATTAGCTGAAGTGAATATACCCCCACACTGCAACTTTACATCAGTATCATCTCTAGCAACAGCATTTTTAGACAAAGAAGCAAAGCTATTACCAAAATGTCTATCAGGAATATTTTGACTGACCTTTGATCCTTTATACACATAATCAGGATACTCAACAAACTTGGTCAGGGCATCTTCTTCAGCTGCTGCAGCCTCAAGTTTAAACTGCATTTGTAGTTGTTGACGGCGTAGTTCCATTTTCTTCCTTTCACGCTCCAGCCACAGCTCCTTCTGCCTGCGCTGATGTTCAGCCTCTTCCTTCTGATGTTCAGCCTCTTCCCGAAGCTGTTCTTCTCGGCGGCGTGCCTCTGCTCGCTGCTGTTCTTCTCGACGGCGTGCCTCTGCTCGCTGTTTTTCTTCTCGACGGCGTGCCTCTGCTCGCTGCTCTTCAACTTCTTGTTCTAGTTGTAGCTGGGTAAGCTCAAGCTCTTGTAACTCCCAGAGAGCTTTAGCCTTGACTTCAAGAGCAGCCCGTTTTGCAACTGCCTTAGCTCGTGTGCTTGATGCCCTTGATGCCCTGGAGGTGGCACCAGAGCCAACCTGAGACACACTGTCATGAGCATAAATACTGTCCTGCAGTCTCTGCTGTTCCAGGAGAATGTCATACTGTTTCTTTGTGTCAACAAACCTTCCCTTCATCTGGGAATACACAGCCTCTTCAGTTGAGGCCCTATCAGGTTGAATGTCCACTACTAAATCCATGATCTCCTGATGCACTGAAAAGAAGTTTGAGAATGCAGTTGCCATTTTCTCAACTGCAACTTTGAGTTCAGGCAGTCCAGCATCCTTGTTCATCAGATGAATCACCATATCAATTTTCTTAGTTAAATGTCCAGCATACCCACCTCTTGAGCAGCGCAGTGTCACCAGTTGTTCAGTCTTGACACTATGTGGATCCAACATCCTGCTTGATTCCCTGTGCCTGGAACCAATCTGTGACATGATGATTTGCTTAGTCCTTGCTGAGGATCCTTGAAGATTATTCTTTGTACCAAATATGGTGGCCTTGGCCAATGAACCCAGACAAAGTCTTTGTTACAAGTTGCTTGTTGACAGGTTTATTGCTGAAGTAGCCACAGGAGGCCTAATCCCCTTTGGTAGACACTTATTTCCTATGGTTGTCACAGTAGCACATAGTAACACACAAATGTCCTCAGGTAATATATCATTTCAGCATAGAGTCCATTGAACATAACTGTGTGCAATAACATTCAGTAGTCCAACCTTAGCATGGATATAACCTTCAGGGTAATCTGGTATAATAACCTTCAGGATAATAACCTGTACAAAGAATATTGCCTCCTCTTAGTCCTCAGGTACAAAGTCCAGTATATCAGCAAGGTAGTCCATAGGGTTGATGTGAACAGCACAAATCAGATGTAGTGATTGAGGAGGGAAGAGAGGGACCTGCTTTTATATGTTATCTAAAGGCTGAGATCAGAGTCTCACATCATCCAGAATTATGAGGTCAGACTGATGTCAGATAGGGAGACAAACAGGTGACTGATGATATCAGCTAAAAGGATGAAGTAAGCACACTGAGTGGTACACATGAGACAAGTATGACATCAGCAGGCATGAGATCAGCCAGTGTATATGTTCCAAGAATGCTGATGTAGGCTTACCACATAATACTAGGTCATTGAAACATACAACCATCAACATACCTTTACTGTACTTTGATTCTAACCCATTTAGTTATAAACTATGACATACTCAATGTTACAGATATACACCAGGAAATACAAACTTTATTTTATGACAATCTATACAACCCTACTATATTCTTTACCTTACACTACACCTATAATAGGAACAGAATCCTAAAAAGGACCTCACTTCTTTGGGTGTTTTAGGTCTATTCCAATTCGTAACTGATTCGATTTTCTCCGGATCAGCTTTTATTCCTTCATCACTAATGATGCGGCCCAAATAATTTATGGACTTTCTAAGCATGTGGCATTTCTTAGGTTTCAATTTGAGACCATTAGAGATAATACGTTCTAGTACCATTTTTAGGTTATTAGAACACTCTTCGAATGTTTTTCCGAAGACTATGACATCGTCAAGGTATACAAGACATCTTTTCCACAATAAATCACTTGGGATTGTTTCCATCATTGCTTCAAATGTTGCTGGTGCATTGCACAAACCAAACGGCATTACGTTATATTGGAATAGCCCAATATGACTCGAAAATGCAGTTTTCTCCATATCTGAAGGATTCATCCCCACTTGCCAGTAACCTTATTGCAAGTCTAGGGTACAAAACCAACTGTTTCCTCCTAAGGAGTCAATGGTTTCGTCTATTCTCGGTAATGGATACGAATTCTTTTTCGTTACTCCATTCAGCTTCCTGTAGTCTATGCAAAAGCGGATAGTACCGTCTTTCTTCGTTACCATACACACAGGACTACTCCATGGACTATTGGAAGGGACTATTACATCCTGTTCCAACATCTTGTTTATTTCCTCTTCAGCTACTCTCTTTTTTTGCTAAAGGTAACCGTCTATACGGTATTTTAAAGGGTTCCGCATCTCCAGTATCTATTTTATGTACTACCTTATTTGTCGTACCTAGTTTCTCACCAGGTTTGGCAAAGGCAGTCCTATACTGATAGAGCAAATCATAGAACTCTTTCCGGTATTCCGGATCTTCTAATGAAGTTTCTACATACAACTTGAGTAAGTCTTCCGAAATTTCATCATTTCCTGTTACCTTTTGTAAGTTTAACTTACTATCCGTTACAGTTTCCGAAAGGGTCACGTTTCCAAAAACTTGTCCCTTTTTCAAATAGATAGTACTGTTTCCAGTATTAGAGACAGGAACTACCGACCAGGACGCATTTGCTACAATAGTGTCTACAGATATTAATCCGATACTTGACAGAGTACCTACATCCGGTTCTATCACTGCAGGCTTATTGCGCATTGCAGGATCACTTCTTACTAGAACATCACAGGCTACTCCCGGAGGGATTCGCACAGTGTGTGCTACACTAGCCATACTGCTCACTTGTCTCAGTACACATCTAACCTTTACAGGATACGGGTATTTCACACTCAACACTCCTGATTGGGGTTCCAACACAACTCCATACAGGGATGCGAAATCCAACCCGAGTATCCCCTCATCTGCTATATCCGCAATGGTGGCGCTCATGATATAGTCATGTACTCCATCCAATTGTAGCTTCACACAAGTTCTACCATACGTCTGCAAGGTACTGCCATCGGCCGTCTGAGCACTTCCTCCCGATTTGAGAGTATCATGTTCATCCGGTATAAGATCATAGAACCTCTTGGAGATACAGGAGTGGCTAGCTCCCGTATCCATGAGAAATTCGGCAGATCTTCCGTTAACAGTAAGGCAAACATACCACCGCCTTCCGTCTAAAACAGAGGGCATGTCCGTGATGATCGGAACGTCATTGTTCACACCTGGAGTCGATCCACATCCTTTCAGGTATTCCAGACAAGGATGACCCGGGGGCAGGTGGGCACTACCAACCCTGGCTAACTCATAGCCGCCTGCCTCGTTACTGATATTGGGTTTCCCCTGTGCTCCCGTGGCACCTGTTATATCAGCTTCCCTAACCTTCAGGGTGTCTACAACCACCTCGGTGCTAGGCGAGTTTGCTACTACATGCGAACTATCATCTCGGATGGTGATATCATGGCAAGATTTGTCACTGGGATCCCCTTCTTTGCCCGTCGGGAGACCCCTCCTTAGTTTTCCTCTGTACTTATTCCAGAGACACCCTCCTGTCTACGAGGGACAGGTTTCTCAGCCATACATTCGGGAGCATAATGCCCCAGTTTCTGGCATCTGAAACATCTCCTTTGAGATTTAACGACTCTCGGTCTCTTTAGAGCTTCTGTTAATCCGGCTATTAATGTTTCCATCATATTAGTCGGAGCAACAGTGGCTGCCACAGTTGGCTTCGCCGTAGAGGTTACATTGCCAGATTGAGTCGGTCCGGAAGCTGTTTTACCAGCAACGGATCCTCCCCTCCCTCTCGAATGTACCTTCCTATACCGCTTCTGTCGGTAATACTTTCCAGGTAATGGACTGATCCAATATATTCTCCATTTTCATCGGAGACATATTCATCCTCATCATCAGCCTCATGAGAATCGACCGGGGCTAACTGGGAAGTTTCATATATCGGAGCAGGTGTACCTCCGTATTGAAACGGAGCTGCTCTTACCGGGTTAGGTCCTAGACCTACCAATCGTTTCTTCATGTCATGTCCATCGATTGATAAGAACAGGTCACTGAAGGAAGTATCATCCTTCCAAGAATCCCAAACTACTTGTTTGTGATCTGGATCCCGCAATCCATTGTAGAATTGTATAAACAACTCTTGTAGATAGCAGTCATCGTCATGAGCCCAATTCGGACGTGCTTTTGATAGCAAGTCCTGTAGCTCCAAACCAAAGACCTTGTGAGATTCTTTAGGTTTCTGTGTCCTTTTCTTGAAGCTTACCCATGGATCTTCTCTAACGATTGATCCGAATAGGTATGCGGCACATTCGACCAATTGATCATAGGTGCCGTATAATCCATATGCTGCTCTCCATTGATTGAGGGCTACTTTTCCACCTTTATTCAATCAACAGATCAAATAGGGCAGAGCTTCTTCTTTTGTCCAGCCACTACAATTGACTTCGTCGACAAAAGCTTGATACCTATCCTTCCATGGATCATTGGAATCATATGGAGGGGGTATCCGTGCCTGTCTATGTGCCGGATTATTACATCCGCGTAGTCTATCTGCTTCTCGCATGCTCCAGTTCATGACTTCCATGCCATCTGCTCCCTTTCGGTAGCAGTCAATGCCAGGGTTTTGGATACATTGGCTTCTATCAAAGATGGTTTGCATCCCTGCAGGCATGGAAGTTCTTCTGTTTGGCTTCCTGCCATCTCCTCCCGATCCTGAACCTCCGGATCCGGATCCTCCTGGGCCGCCTGGAGGGTTTCCTCCTGGTGGACCGTTATTAGGATAGTGTCCGGATGAACCGCTAGGGTATCCACTACTGTAACCGGCATTTCCAGCTGTTCCGGAAGATGCATACCTAGGGTAAGAATTATTTTGATTCCATCCCTGATTATAGTTATTACCATTTTGGTAATTACTACTTCCTGCCGGATTATAATTATATCTATATCCATAGGAAGTTGTTCTTGGTTGGTACGTACCGCCGTTAACATTGTTTTGTGGCGGGTTTGGTCTTGGAAAACGTCCATCATTACCTTGACCCGAAGGTGGGTTCGGTAATCTTGGACCTGCTGGTGTACTGTGGCCGGGTTGGGAGAAATATGAAGGTGGTGTTAACATATGTCTCGGTGGTCCCGGTACTCTCGGTTGGGCTACAGGTGTATTATTGTTAGCACCAGTTGCACTATCGTGAGTCGCTTTAATTTTATGACTCAAATCTGGTATTGGCGGTGCCGGACCTATTGTATCCAGCACAGGAGGTGCTGGTGTAGGTGCGTTTCCATTACCTGCGGTATTATCCGGTTTATAGATTCCGGATACTACGTTCTTATCAGCCCCGTCATCAACGAATGGGTTGTATCTAATTGGAGTTGCATCCTTGGATGTTTTTCCCAACATTGTAGACACCACAGCTGGATCTATAGTACCTATAGTTAGCTGGGCGGCTTCTACGTATTTGTCTAAGGTTATTGCAGTAGTCTGCAATTCCTGAAGCTCGTTCGTGAGTTTCTGTCTATCTTCCTCCAGTTGTTTATTGTAAGCTATAATGCCTACCCGGATGGTTTCATTGTCTTCAGCTTGTTTACTACACTGAACTTTCAATTTCTCTAACTCGCTCTGATAATGGCATATTTCGGATTCGAATTTTGCCTTATCAAGACTTAGTTGATCGTTCGTATCTATGTATGTTTGGATACGAATGTGTCTATTGTCATATTCTTTATTGAATGACTTTCTCATTTCCTGAAGTTTTAGTTCTTCATTTTCGAGTTCCTTCATGTACT
The DNA here is from genome assembly GCA_949317995.1 of Acholoe squamosa. Classification (NCBI taxonomy): domain Eukaryota; kingdom Metazoa; phylum Annelida; class Polychaeta; order Phyllodocida; family Polynoidae; genus Acholoe; species Acholoe squamosa. Next base: position 38,993,933 of record OX439049.1, read on the forward strand.
CACTCCTTCTGGCTTCGAATTCACTTCGCATGCCAGTCAGGTCCTCATCCAGCTGAAGTTTTTCATGGAATACTTCGTCTTTAGCTTTGACCAAGGTATTTAGGTTCTCGTTCAAAGTTACATATGTTTCATTTAACAACAGGACATCCGGTCGTTTAAATTCCTCACCTTCCGGTACCGCATAGATTAAGTCGCCATCTATAGCGCTATAATCTAATATTGGTAGTCCGGGTCTGGGTAATCTATAAGGTAGTTCTCCGAATGTTACCCTTTTTGGCATTGGTGCCGGATGTTCTGGATTAGTACTACCACCAACTTCGAACATCGAATTAGTTAATTCGTCAACAAGTGATTGTTGGCCTATTAAGTTACCCTGTCTCTGTATGGACTGTTCACGTCGTACAGAGTCTGGTAGATTTTCCTCACTATCATTATAGTGGGGTTCGGGATCTCTCCAAGATGCAGATTCCGCATCTTGGGAGTTGGAATGGGTTTGGAGCACTAATGATCCATTGCCATTCTCCTGGGCAACTAATTGCCCTGCTGGGTTAGCTTCCGCGAGGCTATCTAACCCATGTACTAGCCGTTCGGACGTTATAACGTCCGGGCTATACACCAGAATTAACTGGTCACGGCACCAGTGTAAGGGGTTGTGGCCTTAAGGACCTGGGGGTTCGGGTCTTACGATTCGGAAAGAAAGAGTAAGACAGTGTTTCAAGTGTATGCCAACGGTTAGATTTATTACTTAATGCACACTCACGGCTGCCGGATAGTATAGAAGGGGCAGCTAATAATGATTAATGGTTATCTACATTCTGCGGAGGCCAGAAGGGCCTCTGACGTAGCGGCTGAGCCCTGGGCTTTATATAAGGACCCAGGTGTTCGTCGTCAGATGTCCCCACAGACCCGGATCGGTGCTGCCACCTATCCGGAACCTGAGGAACGTCCGACGACTCGACTCACCCGCCACGTCAGACGGTACCCAACTCTATGGTTAAACAATACGTACCTCTACACATGTATGCATATATTAGAAATATTAGTGTTTAAAAGCTAAACGCCTAGTTTTCTGACCGTTTACAGTCTAAACATGTAAGCATTTGTAATGTAACTGTTTAGGTGTTCAGAATTTAAATGTTTAAATCCTAAACACATGTTTAGAATTTAAATGTGTTTAGACCTAAACATGTCCAAAGTCTAAACATCAGTTCTTGCAGTGTAGGCCGTACTAGGAAACGTGTCAGTCGTCAACCTGTTAAGCAAAACCTACAGATCCACCAATAACGTTGTTTCAATTCTAAAGTAAAAAGGGGGGCTTAAAGTAGACATGTGACACAGTCTGCGAAAGGGGAGGGGGGGTTAGTGCAGGGGTTTAGATGTCCTGCATACATTTGGTAATTATATAAGCTATTATACAGGTTGCCTGTAAGAAAAACTGTATCGAATAATGTGCTCACCCATATAAACAGACAGTGCAGTCATCAGTCCCATCATCACGTTACTCCGTGAGTGCCCAAGACTGAACAAGTGGACACTGTCATACAAAATGAGACACTAAATGGAGTGCAGTGAAATACAGTGGCCCACACCTCTCATTGCATGGATATGGAACACAAGCATGGGAAATTTCATGCTTTTAAGTAATAAGATCACAATACCTCCAAAGTTACGACATATTGATTTGACTATTAAGGTGATTGGTCATTGTTCTGATGGAGAGCATGCACTGCTGGCGATTTAACCTGCCTGTACTGTAGATGCTGTTTCACTATGCAGATTTCCTATATTGTGAATCAACCCCATAGCATTAACATGATGTATGAATGCAGTGCTGGGAAATTACTCACCAGGGCTGCATTTGTTAAAATATGATGACAAATAGGGACGATTAGTTACTACACGCTCTGGCAGTTTATAAGGTTTGATGATAGCCCTGAGGTAGTGACCGTTGTTGTAGATTTACTGTTCTTCTGACAGACATTTAATCATCACAACCCGTCTACAGGAGGCAAAGCACAATGAGTGATGTGATAGAGCAAGATGAGGTTTTATTATACTTACCTACACTTCTGGGTTTTGAGTTTAATATATGGGTGTTGTAATCCATGGTAGATTGAATATATGTCTTTTCTGTATGTGTCCAGCCTTACCATTGTGATACTATTTCCAGATTTTCCAGGTCAGAGTGATTACCACCTTTCCTTCAAAGATTTCTAGCGATTTTATCTCCATTTTCTTCTGTAGTTTAGATATGTGACACGATCTGCGAAAATGGGGCTTAGTGCAGGGGGTCCTAAGACCCCTTTTCCCAGTACATGTCACATATTGATTGTCCCCATTAAACCTAGAAATTAAGCCTAGAACAAGACCAAAGATAGTGATATGTGCACCTCTCATTTATATGCAGGAAGGCAATGCCTCCTCCGTTATTTTATTCCTGGATCAAACAAAGGTATTTCTATATCAGATATATATTGACTTCCTCTGAAGTTACAACAACTGTTTGATGATTTTATTTTTACCTCTTTGTTCACCATAGGTATCATTAGCACCAGAGTGTAAGACATGAAAGAAAATGACAAGAAAAGAAAGTTTGATCTCACATTTACTTTTTGCTTATTGTTTGAAATTTGTTTAGTCAAAGTTTTCCCGAAAGGATACATGTATGCATATATTAGAAATATTAGTGTTTAAAAGCTAAACGCCTAGTTTTCTGACCGTTTACAGTCTAAACATGTAAGCATTTGTAATGTAACTGTTTAGGTGTTCAGAATTTAAATGTTTAAATCCTAAACACATGTTTAGAATTTAAATGTGTTTAGACCTAAACATGTTTAAAGTCTAAACATCAGTTCTTGCAGTGTAGGCCGTACTAGGAAACGTGTCAGTCGTCAACCTGTTAAGCAAAACCTACAGATCCACCAATAACGTTGTTTCAATTCTAAAGTAAAAAGGGGGGCTTAAAGTAGACATGTGACACAGTCTGCGAAAGGGGAGGGGGGTTTAGTGCAGGGGTTTAGATGTCCTGCATACATTTGGTAATTATATAAGCTATTATACAGGTTGCCTGTAAGAAAAACTGTATCGAATAATGTGCTCACCCATATAAACAGACAGTACAGTCATCAGTCCCATCATCACGTTACTCCATGAGTGCCCAAGACTGAACAAGTGGACACTGTCATACAAAATGAGACACTAAATGGAGTGCAGTGGAATACAGTGGCCCGCACCTCTCATTGCATGGATATGGAACACAAGCATGGGAAATTTCATGCTTTTAAGTAATAAGATCACAATACCTCCAAAGTTACGACATATTGATTTGACTATTAAGGTGATTGGTCATTGTTCTGATGGAGAGAATGCACTGCTGGCGATTTAACCTGCCTGTACTGTAGATGCTGTTTCACTATGCAGATTTCCTATATTGTGTATCAACCCCATAGCATTAACATGATGTATGAATGCAGTGCTGGGAAATTACTCACCAGGGCTGCATTTGTTAAAATATGATGACAAATAGGGACGATTAGTTACTACACGCTCTGGCAGTTTATAAGGTTTGATGATAGCCCTGAGGTAGTGACCGTTGTTGTAGATTTACTGTTCTTCTTACAGACATTTAATCATCACAACCCGTCTACAGGAGGCAAAGCACAATGAGTGATGTGATAGAGCAAGATGAGGTTTTATTATACTTTGGGTTTCGAGTTTAATATATGGGTGTTGTAATCTATGGTAGATTGAATATAATGTCTTTTCTGCATGTGTCCAGCCTTACCATTGTGATACTATTTCCAGATTTTCCAGGTCAGAGTGATTACCACCTTTCCTTCAAAGATTTCTAGCGATTTTATCTCCATTTTCTTCTGTAGTTTAGATATTGATTGTCCCCATTAAACCTAGAAATTAAGCCTAGAACAAGACCAAAGATAGTGATATGTGCACCTCTCATTTATATGCAGGAAGGCAATGCCTCCTCCGTTATTTTATTCCTGGATCAAACAAAGGTATTTATATATCAGATATATATATTCCTCTGAAGTTACAACAACTGTTTGATGATTTTATTTTTACCTTTTTGTTCACCATAGGTATCATTAGCACCAGAGTGTAAGACATGAAAGAAAATGACAAGAAAAGAAAGTTTGATCTCACATTTACTTTTTGCTTGTTGTTTGAAACTTGTTTAGTCAAAGTTTTCCCGAAAGGATACATGTATGCATGATATCAGATGTTACACTATATACAGCATCCTGTTATATTAAGCTAAATGTGTATGACATACACATTTACACAATACACATTGTGTTTGACTCCAGGTTCCAAAAGGCAGTCTGATATAGTATCAAAGCTATATGGCATATTTGGATATTTGAAGGCACACCTCTACCTTTCATTATAGATCTATTAGTAAAAACAATACCCTGAGATGCAGTAGAACTCCTAGCACTAATAAAAGGGCATTTGTTCCTTAGCTATTGATCACAGTTCTCATAAGTATTTGTAGCATGGTTCATGGTGTCTCAAATGTGCTGAAAGGGTATTGAATGGGCACTTGTATTGTTGGGTAGTCTACACCAGAATCTCTATGGACGTCTTGGAAGTTGTCCTGCATGTAGAAGAAGACACATATTTACTCAGTCTGCTATTGTTAAAACAGCCCCTCCCATCATTATTATTCATGAAAGATGAAATAGATTATGAATATGCATTATCTGCTAATGGAAATTGACTGCATCACCATATATCTTGTATCACTGATCAGTTATATAGATAAGAGAGTTCCAAACTCTATTGAATGTCCTTCTCCTTTGACAAGTGTGTTATGAACCAAGCCACACCTACCCATCATTTATTCTCTCAGGCAGTGGCGGATCCAGGATTCTCTAGAGGGGGGGGGCCAAGACCTGGTCATAGTGGGCACTGCAAGCGAATCGCAGTGGTGAAACTGGGGGGGGGGGGTTGGGGGCATGCCCCCCAAGAAAATTTTGTTGGTTTAGACTTGAAATGGTGCATTCTGGTTGTAATTCTAATTGAACATGTTAAGTCTCAAGACCATATAATTTGAGGTAAATCCTCAAATCATTTTTCATGTACTAAGATTGTGATGCTTTGAAATTTTGGGGGGTTGGGGGCTTTGGCCCCCAAGAAAATTTAGAACAGGAAATGGTGCATTCTGATGCATTCTGGCACACCATTTTAATGCAGATCAACATGTACTCTTCCACCCCAGCCCCCAAAGACTGCAAGTGTCCATATTTCACTTGTTCCTATTATGCCAAAATAGTCATATTGCCAGAAATCAAAATCTTTGGAAATGGATTAATAGTTACACTACCCCCATATAGCAAACATGAATTGCTTCTGGGCATAGGTATAGATCATTTATACATGGGTGCTTTATCTTAAGATGCACGGTGGTTGTTGAAAGGTGAAAGTGGGGGAACTTGGTTATTACATTAATTCTGTAATTAAATGGAGTGCAGTCCCTCAACTGAACATCAAATCTCAGCCTAAATAACACTCAAATTGATTAATACATACCCTAAGAATCAATTTGATACCCTGTTTGCATACCCATTCTCAAATTTTCAGGACCGTGCCCAGCCTTCCTCATGGGGGGGAGACCATTGCTTGAAAAGTGGACCTTTTTGCAATCGCAAGTGAAGCACAGCTACAAACCCAGCAGGGGCGGATCCAGGAGTTTGAAAAGGGAGGCTCCAGCCCTAGGGTTGACCACAGGATGTTGCCCATGATATACTTAGACTGTTTTATGTATGGTGTTGTGTTTGGCTTGCCCCCAAGAAGAAAAAAATGAATAATAGATGTTACAATGTATAGTTTAAAGCATTTTGGTGTACCATCAGCAGTAAATCTAAGATTATGAGAACAGGGAATAAAGATCTTAATTGATCACACAATAGTGTTTGAGGGAGGCTTGTGGGCATGCTCCCTACAAATTATTTTTGAAATATAAACATCAAACTCCATAGTTTAAAGAATTTTTAGTGTAACACTGGGTGTTGAGGGTTTTCAGAAAGAGGATGCAAATCTTATGTGGTAATGCATTGTTCTTGAGAGCCCCTCAAAAAGAATTAAATATAGATGTCAAACTCTATAGTTCAAGGGATTTTCATTCTAGTAGCCTGAGGTGTAAATCTAGTATTTTTATATATTGTTGTGCAAGGGAGTGTGGGGGCCTGCCCTTAACCCCCAGAAAAAAATTGAAATATAGATGTCAAACTTTGAAGTTTAAAACATTTTGATGTCCCCTTAGATGCATGTTTATTCAATGGTGATTGGGGGGGCATGTCTTAAGACATAACCATCAAACTTTCATTCAAAGCATTTTGGTATAGGCAAGAATTTCCAGATAGAGGATACCAATTGATGTCCTGATACATTGTTCTCTGATAAGGTTTGGAGGGCATGTTCCCCAAGAATCTTTTTGAAATATGCATATCAAACTGTGTAGTTCAAAGCATTTTGATATAACCTTAGGGATTTTTAGAAAAGGAATGCAAATCTTATGTGATGATGTGTTGTTATTTAAGCCTGCCCCCCAAGAAAACTTTGAAATTTTAAAATGAGGAAGTCAACTCATTCTTTTGAGTATTTTGATGCTCCTTAAGAGATAAATAAATGGGATGGAAATCTGATAGAAAACTACTTGGGGAACCCCAAATAGTTTAATAATATGCATTATGCATGGCCTGTGACTGGAATCTTATGTGGTCACTCCTGCATATTGGGTAATGATGTTTAGTAGCTTATTACTAATCTAATGTAATTATACCCTACATCCCTGACCTCAGGCCATTCCTATAATACAACTCAAACTATAAGGCTCACCTGGGATGGGTTTGAGATATAAGCTATGCCTAACATATAAGATGAGCATTATCTGAATGTATGCAATGGCACTCTGGTGATTTCTTTTTCTAGACTGGCTCATGTTAGAAGATTTTGAGAATTTTCATATACTGTAGATGCTGTAGAATCATTAATTGTCCAATTTACAAACAATATAAAAACTAAGAGGAATAGGGTACTTGAGTGGGTGTATATAAAGTGGCCATCTTGGGTGGGTCCAAAGGGGGTGGGTCCACCCTCAGTGACCCCTCTTTTGAGCATTTGTGTTTATAAGATATATAATGAACATAACCAAGGATAGTACAGTCTTCTTGACATAACCAAAACTCAGGAAGATCAATGAGGCTTTCAATAACCTTTTGATAATATGATTATTTCTTATTTTCTCCATTGAACTAATTGAGGTCCACCATATCCAAAATTGAACAATACCACGGGGGCCTAAAATGTGGACCTTTTTTGTCTTTTGGGCCATGGGGGGGGGGGGGGAGCTGAGTCTCCCCCAGCTCCCCCCCCCTTTGCACGGGCTTGAATTTTAGACAAATATAATCTTTGTACAAAAACTTTCAGTGGAGCCATGCAAAAAGTGACTCCTGCTGCCACCTCCCATCAATTGGTGTCCTGCAACATGCAAGTTAGACCTGCAGGGCCAGACATGGCAAGGGTGAGGGGGGGGGGGGGAAGTCGGTGAAGTAGACTGGACCTTGTGACTTTTAACCTTAGTAACAAGAAATATTTTTCTTTTAATTGTGAAAATTTCAATTTTTATCCTACATCTATGTGAGGCCAACAGTGCTTTTCCTCATGATCTAAGCTTTGTAACGATATATGGAACATCATATAATTAAAGAATTGCTTCCCTCCCCCTTTCCCTCCCCTCTCCTCTTCCTCCCCCTTCCTCCTTTTTTTCTGTTTTTTTTTTTTTTTTTGGGGGGGGCCAAGGCCCGTTCGCCCCCCCCCTGTATCCGCCACTGCGTCAGGGTATAAAAGTAGGATTCAGTCCCTGCTTTACATAGCCCTCATCATTAGGGTTACTCTCTTACATCCTCTGTAGATTCTTAATCACTTCATGATGGGTCAAGATATGGATGAAAACATAGCTGGAATTATAACTACAGAAGCAATGAACATGACCACGCCTTCAGCTGTAGTGCCAGGCTGGGTGGTCATCTTTGATAACGTCCCGTTGGCCTTCACTGTGGTAGGTATTGTTGCCAACACAGCTACCCTGATCACACTCTTGAAGAATGGTGATGGCTTCTCTGATATCATCTGCCTGTTGCTCAAGTACCAGTCTGCACTGGATGCTATTGTGTCCCTGCTTGGGTTCCTACTTGGTATCCTGCCACCCTTCTGGACTGTAGGTAATGTCATGGTGGACACCGTTATCTGTCAGGTGTGGCATGGCACCTTCCTCTACTGGAGCTGGATCGCCATCTACAATTTGGTGTTGCTTGCTGTTGAACGATATATCTGTATCTGCCATCCATTGAGGTACACTCTTATTACGAAGACTAAAATTCGCTTGATGATCGTCGCCTGTTTCTTTCTTGGACAATTCATCACAGTAGGTGCCCTTTTCAACTCACAAATGAAGGGTGACATCTGTGTGGGTGAGGTGTATTCTGGCCCATTCTTTACACCCTTCATGGCTTTCTTTGCAATGTCTACTTTCTTCACCTTCTGGGCCATACCAACTGTACTTTTTGTCACCCTCTATGGTCTCATTGTCTATCAGTTTTGACAGCGTGCAAAGCAATCCTTGGGTGCATCTACCACTGCAGCTGTAATTGACAAAGCATCAAGTGAGCTGACAAAAAACTGCCATTGTGGTAACGATCATCTATCTGATTTCATTCACCTATGATCTCTGGTACTACATGCTTGGATATGCAGGGGTCACTGAATATGTAATTAACTCACCCCTGCAGAAAATAGGGACCTTTCTGGCTGTCATTAATTCTGTTGTTAATCCCTTTGTTTATGCCAGTTTCATGCCTGTCTACAGACGATCAGTGCAGAAAACATTCTTGCCATGTGTAAACAATAAGTGAGGCATGTAAACACTTCTAAGGCGACAAATTTACCCAGAGCTACATGTATATGGGCTGTACATGCATGAAGGGTTATTGGTCTAAAACATTCAATTACTCTTTAATCTATTTTACAGTAATCTAATATGAGAATGTGTACTTTTATCATAACTTGGGATTTTCTTTTAAAGTAGTCTATGTTGTTTGTACTGGTGAGCAACATGATTCTGATAATTAATATGAACACACTCACCATATAACCTCTCACAAAACCCTACATCCCTTATAAGCCAACACCCCAACTTGTAAGAAATTTATAAGCCAAATTTTCACCAATCTAAGGGAGTGGTCATTTTATAACAACAGGGGGGGTTGGTGGGTCTGGGGGGGCAAAAAGAATTTCAGACACCTCTTTTCAGCGAAAAAGCCTGTGTGCGACTATAGAATAAAAGGGAGGGACGGAAAAATTGCAGACCCCTCCGAGGGGGGGATGGAAAAATTTTCGCTGCTCATGCGCATAATTTCACCAACCCCCCTGTTGTTAAAAAAATGACCACTCCCTAAATTGTTTTAAATTGCAATGACCAGAATTAAAACCTCCCTTATAAGCCTACCCCCTTTTACAAACAAATTTAGGAGATGAATTGGGCCTCAAATCTTAAAGAAATCCTTGGCTTATTGTAATAGGTTTCATGGTAGTCATTTAGAAAGTGATGAGCATGATATATGAAAGCCATAATATATGCATATTATGTCCTGATTCACTGATAAAAAATGGGCAAGTGATTCACTGTCATTTTATTTGTGTATCATGCTGACTCTTTGCGAGTGAATCAATCCTGTAGGGTGGGCAAGATACATGGAGTCCTTTTGGTCTTGTTCCCTACACTATCATCGTCAAATACTCCCAAACTTTCACAATCTAGATTAGGACACCAACTTTGATATAGAAGGTAATTGTTCTTCGATATATATTTTTTTTGGTTTGAATTTACTTTATTGACTTATTACATATCAAGCATAGTTTTAATAACAGTACAGAGATCAAGGTATACAAGACGACATGTCATATATGTTTGAAACATCCTAGTTTAACATGGATATACAATGTTTTCTTAAATAAGTGCATATAGTTTCCATGTATTACGGACGATAGCATAAGTCAAACAGAAGGTAGAGGACCTCATCCCCACTATAACAGTGTTAGGTTGATAATTCCTACTACATGGCGTCTTGGTTTCTATTGCTAAGGTGAATTTTGAAGGTGGAAGCTGAAGGTGTTCTGTAGCATTTTATGTATACAGGCTATGACTGCCTCTTGATGCTTCTTTTTAAGAAGTTGAATTCTCATGTACACTACTAATCTCTTGATTATTCTTCGATGCTGTCAGCTCATGACAAGAACAATAAAGGGCCTGAGAGGAAACCATCAGTTTCATTTTTGTGAATGTTAATATAACTCAATTATCAAGATAGATTCATGCAATTATATCTAAGAGAAAAAGAGTTGTGTCTTTAAGATACCCTGACCCTACCTATCGAAACAGGGCTGACCCTAGCTTTTTGTCTCCAATTTCCAAAAAGGTTACTTGTGTTGGGGTGTGTTTCTTTAGTTTAATTTAGTGTCCAACCGGTCAGCACTGCAAGTAGTCAGACAATAATATCAGCAAATAAACCACATTTCTTAGGCCTCATGAATGCATTTCACATCAAATCCTTATTGGTTTAGATCATTACAAGTTGATGTTTAGTAGCTAGGACTAGTAGTATGATTCAAACGCTTTTTTCAAAAATGATGACATCTCCTGAATACCAGTAATCTTATTAAAACACTTTGGTACAGGGGAAGTTGGACTTATAAGGATCGTGTATATATCTAAGGGTGCCAAGGTCAATATTGTGTTGATCACCATTATTATCATGCATATCCGGAAATTCAGGCATGTGGTTAGACCTAGGTCATGAATGTGTATTCAGACAAACACAAGTTACACAACAGGGTTATGGATCAATACCCCTGCCTGCACTGCTATGTTTACTTACCAAACCATAGATGTGTCTAAATACATCGAGACCAGATTTATGCAGGAATCCCTGACAACAGCATGCCTCTCCATTAACAATACCTAGTCAGCATTGAAATAATGTTCAGATCGTCACTGACAGGCCTCTGAGGACATAGAGAGTGTATTCAGAAAGGTAAGTGAGTGTAGGGTAAAATATAGCATTTCAGGGTTAATATTCTGCATTTTATTTGTGGCATTCCACAGCAGAGGTAAATGGTCATTTGAAAGATCCAAAAATAGATTCTCAGAGATTTAATAGACAGTACTCATTCATTGCCTTTATTAGATCTCAAGCAAAAAGAATTATGGTAGGGGTCATTTATACAATAGTGGTGTTGAATAACTGTAAGGCCACTTGGTATTGTGCTTTGTCACCTAAGGTCTCTGAGATTTTAGGTGTTTTTTCTGGATATTCCCATTCTGATACCTGTCGATATTGCAGGTCCTAGGAGTGCCGATATCCGGGATATCAGCACTCCTTACATGTCCTAACATGTCCTAACATGTCATATGTTACATGTTAAATTTTCACGAAATTTTCATTGCCAGGGTAGGGGTCGAACCTGCAGTCTCCTGATCCCAAATCCAACTTCCTATTGCATTGCACCACGGGGACTGACGAGAGACGCTTGGTTAGAACCAGGTCTGTAAAAGTCATTGATATGGCTGTGACCCCCAACAACAACGCTCACATGCGCAAGGTTAGAATAGCATTATAATTATAGATGACTGCTGGAATCGTTCAAACCAAGCCAAGCCGGGTGCTGAGGTGTGAGACCCGGTGGTCTACTGGTTATCGCATTGTGCTCAGCTGCTAGAGGTAGGCGGGACTCATCCCGGTCCGGGCGTACATTTTTTTTCGCAGTATGTAAACACACTATGGCAGGCTTCAAGTCCCGGGCCCAGGGGAGGGAAACGATTTTTGTTTTCAACTTGTATTTATTGATATTCTATTGATATTCTATTGATTATTTATTGATTAAGCATGTAATAAAAACAGTATTGAATGGACAACTCATTCAGTGTATCCCAATACACGTAGGATATCATAACTCATGGGCTTTGCCCACTCGTTACGATATCCTACGATACACTGAATGAGGTGCCCATTAGCCCATTCATTACTCTCTTAATACATAGTTGTTTTAGCTACTCCCAAACTGTGACCCTCTATAGAATTGATTTATGTAAGGTGAGAAGGCATTTGGCTTGCACTGGGAATTGATTTACTCTGCACAAATACATCTATATATCTTCCTGGGGGAGGGAATGTGATTCATACAGGTATTTTTCACAAGACAGGTGCTGTCTCAGAGGTGTCAAAAGTGTATTGAATTTGCACTTAATTATATATGTGGATAGGTATTCGATATCTTTTTCTCTTGATACAATACGTGTGAGGGCAAAAAGTGTATACAGCCATTCACTACTACTTTTGTATAAACGGCCACTCCCATAATCACTGATAATAGCTTTTGCTTGAGATGTAATAAAACCGATGAACTTACTAACTCTTTTGATGTTGATAATGTCAGGGTGCATGTATACATGCACAGAAAGTAATTCGCCAGGGCTATAGAGTTGATACACTTCTAGAGAATCCGCATGCTGTATTAATGAAGACCACTCCAGCAGATGTGCTGACATCTCACAGTTATTTATGCCTTCTGGGCATGATGCATTAACACAATTAGCCGCCTTTAAAGGGTAAATTAGTCTAAATAGGAAAGTTTTAAACAACCGCCTTTTTACAAAAGCATTAAGAGTTTGAGTTTGGAAAGGTTTTTATTGGCCATAAATCATACCAACACAATAAGTTCTTCAGCATGACCAGATGAGTCATTACAAGATGAAGTGAACCACACCTATGCTCTTTCTCTGTGGCTGGATATATATAAAAGAGAGGTTTAAGTTACACTTTATACACTGCAAAAAAGGTGTTTAAAGATACACACCAAACTTTCTCAACACCAACATTTAAACATCTAAACACTGGAAGTGTTTAGGTGTTTAGCTTTTAAACACTTATTCTCAAACACCTAAACACTGAAGTGTTTAAGTGTTTAGCATTTAAACACTTGGTTAAACACCTCCTAGTTAAACGCGTTTAAAATTGAACGCGTTTAACACTTAAGAAGCGTTGAGAAAAGTGGGACAAATAAGTGTTTAACCAAGTGTTTAACTTCTAAACACCAGTGTTTAATCCCTAAACACTGTTTTTACAGTGTATAGCCCATATAATAAGGTTACTCTCTGAAATCCTCCACAAATTCATAAGCATTCTCATAGATAGTAGAGACCTGGCAGTTACTATGGCTGGAATTATGACCACAGAAGCAATGAACATGACCACACCTCCAGCTATGGTACCAGGCTGGGAGGTCATCTTCGATAACGTGCAACTTGCAATTACTGTTCTGGGTGTCATTGCCAACACAGCCACCCTAATCACACTCATGAAGAATGGTGATGGCTTCTCTGATATCATCTGCCTGCTGCTCAAGTACCAGTCAGTACTGGATGGTATTGTCTGCCTGTGGGGGTTTCTTCTTGGTATCTTACCCCCATTCTGGAGTGTAGGCAATGTCATGGTGGATACCATCATTTGTCAGGTGTGGCACAGTACCTTTGTCTACTGGAGTTCAATTGCCTTGTCTATCTACAATTTGGTCTTGCTGGCTGTTGAAAGGTATGTTTGCATCTGTCATCCACTGAAGTACATGCTCATCACTAAGAAAAGCATTCGCTTGATGATGGCTGGTTGTTTCTTTTTTGCCATCTTCATCACAATAGGGGCCCCATTTGGCTCCCAAATGAAGGACAGCATCTGTGTTGGTGAGGTCTTTGAGGGTCCATTCTTTACACCCTTTATGACCTTCTTTTCAATGTCAACTTTCTTCACCTTGTGGGCCATACCGACTGTTCTTTTCATCACCCTCTATGGCCTCATTATATCTCAATTTCGACAGCGTGCAAAGGCATCCTTGGGTGCATCTACCACTGCAGCTGTAATTGACAAGGCATCAAGTGAGCTCACAAAGAATGCCATCATGGTAACAATAATCTATATCATTGCATTCACCTATGACCTCTGGTACTATATGCTTGGGTATGCAGGGGTCACTGAATACATTATTCATGCACCATTACAGAAAATTGGGGCCATGCTCTCAATGATTAACTCTGTTGCTAATCCCTTTGTTTATGCTAGTTTTATGCCTGTCTATAGGCGGTCAGTGCAGAAAACATTCATGCCATGCTTAAACAGTGGATAAGACACTATATTACACTGTCAGTGATTTTGTCCAGAATGTATATGAACTATACTTGCATGAAGGGCTATAATTCAAAACTGTTCCCCAGATCTGTGTATTAGAATATAATTCACTGTCATCTATATTGTATAATCTGTCTCTTGATACTTTCTGGGCTTAGTCAGACAGGTCTGTTATAGTGGATAATTTTAGTGCACTTAACAATCAAAGGACTGATCAGCATGATACTAATCCCTTAGAACTGGTTAGATGTATGGCGCCAAACGTGACGCTATTGACGAATGGCATCTTTATTGTCTTCATAGACTTACTCACATTATTGGATACAGAACGTGCTCACAATCTGAAGTATAAGATGCATCTTTACAGTTCAATAACATCAGCACAATGTTCAGAACGAATGTAATTGTTCCTTTAACTTTTAAAGTTAGGCAATGGCCATTCTACCTTTAATCTAGAGACCAATTATTGCCAACGCGTTAGATACAAAACCTTGATCCAATCGCACAATTCACTCTAAATGTAATAGACATTACCGAAAATTATGTTCCTTTGTGCCAATGCTTCATGGGCTCAGTTAAAATAGGCCATTTATGTGATCTGTATGTACAATATGTGTAGCTTTTACTTAATCTGGCAAAAACATTATAATTGGAATGTTCTAAATGAAGCTGAAGGCGGCCTGCAGCATTATACATGAATGGCTCCAGGCCATAACTGCCTATTGACGCTTATTTTCAAGAATTTTAATTACTGTACTAAATGTTGTCCTTACTATATGGAACTCATTAATTGTCAATATGATGCTTGAAGATGTTTGGACAGAGGTGGATTCTCCTAGCTCATGATGAAAACAATAAACCCTAAATAAGGCACTTTTATTTGGTTTACTTTGTTTTGTTTCTACCTTTAGCCTTGGGATGAACTCTCATGTGATAGCACTTGTCCAATGGCGGTCTGAAATACATGTTATAATTATAGTTGGGTGTGTGTACTTGCTATATCTGAAGAGTGTCACTAATATTACAAAAGCATTTATAATTCTTGAACTTCTCTTAAAACATGATTGAAGCAATCTTAATCTCAATCATTCCATCTGATCTTTATTCACAACCAAAGGTAGTCAATTCATAGCTCTAACCACCACCACAGCCATCTTGGACCAAATGACTTTGGGGATGTTTTGCATTTATTTTGCACCCCCCTACAGCTGAAATCTATGTGGTTATCATCCTTATTATCCTCTTTTAATGTTGCAACAATTACCAAGGCCTACAGAAATGCATAGGTGCCAGCAAAGTGTTTATACAGTAAAGTGGGTGAAAAGGGGAGTAACAATTAGGATTTTTTTTCTATAATATCTAGCAACTAGTTGCTACTTTCCATACCTCTCTAATAATGTCAACAAAGAAAAAGGGTTTGTTATTCAATATCCCACTTTAAAACTGGAAATTGGTTGATACCGTATCGTCGAGAATTGGCACCCATTAATGTATTACCCCCAGCACTTATGCAAGACAGGCAGTTATTCAAGATCCAGTTTTAGTGCCTCAGAGATATTTCAGCGCCCGTTACCCCTGCGCTTATTTGAGACAGGTGCTTATTCGAATCCTGGTGCTTAAACATGACGATCTATAATGTTGAATTTTACTGTTTATTGAAATCCTGACTGGCTTCTGCATTGTATGAAAATTAATAGAAAAGTCTGCCTATGGTATAAATGACAGTAAACAGGCTTGTGTTCCAGGAAAATCCTGCATTGTGTTCTAGTAGACTACTAATGTACTAAAATTCCCTTGCTCTGGAATTGTTCTCATTCACTCTCAGCCAAATACCATCATGTTCTGGTCATATTTTATGTTCTGTCACCTCCCCACAAACCCTTCATACCCGTACCCACACACAATGACCTCACTTTTTTTGGTCTGAGACCTCAACTCATAACCCAAATTCAGCCATACCTACCAACCCCCCCCCCCTGTTGGTGCATGATATCCATAACTGCCAGTCAGAGGTGCTGGTGGGAGTGTATAAAACAGGCTGTGATGTGGTTACTCTTCATTCTACCTCCACTTGCTCACCATCCAGTATTACCTGCACTTACCTTTACCCCCTACACACCTGTACTTCACCATGTTGACTGCTGCTGTCCTGGTGGCTGTGGTGATGGTTGCACAAGCCTCCCACCTGACTGCAACATCATATCACTATCAAGGAGCTCCTTCGTAAGTAAACCTACCGTCATTTAATAATCATCATCCTTGCTCTTCTATCAGTCTAACTTAGATCGGGCTCCTAACCAAAGTAGTCCTATTTTGAGTAGATCTACCTCCATTTGCAACATTCTTCTATAACGAGGATTTGAATCTAGCTAAAGTTGCTCTTGTCCCTTTTAGGTAAACCCTATTAACTTATTTTATAATTCTCTGAACCATTTTATGATCAATGATGTCAAATGCCTTAAAAGGTGTCAGTTGCTTTGGGTCGTTTAAAAAGCAACAACACCTTACAGGCAAAATACACCATAAACCTATTCCACGCCAGACTGCCTTGTAGATAAGCCTGAGGATTCAGTGAGGCTAAGTCTACATAGGTTTGTTCTAAAATTTATCTATTAGTTTTCTTTAAACAAAGAGGTCTAAGTAGCAAATAAAGGAAGGCCTTCGCTAAGGACCCAACCCTAAACCATTATAGGTATGCAATGTTTAAAGTTTCCAAGTGGGAATTTGTTGCAACCTCTGGATATACAACCCAAAAGCGCCAGAGACTATTTTACGAAATACATGGGCACGTTACAATGATAGCTGGCAGTGATAAAAGGTAACTTTCTTTTTCCCTTTTGTATTCTTTTTAAACTTTTTTTTTCTGTAAAACAAGTCTTAATATACAGTGAATGCATTTACAGAAATAATGAGGCATATGTGAACAAAGTGAACACAGATCGCCAGCACTACGTGAACAGGATTGCTGCTAACGTTGCCACTGGTCATGCCTCCTACCACCATCATGCCCCTTCCCACTACAGGGGGGCACCTTCGTGAGTGGCGTCATTATTATTTACCTGTATCTAAAGTATCTTTTACTGTATGAGTATTGCAATTTAACTTAGAGTTTTACTTATTCTTCAAGCAAAATTCACATCGTTTAAAGTCACGATCTAAGCAACTTTAAGTCCTGTAAATTTGACTTACAGCCTACCGTAATCTCCCGCGTAGAAGACGCAGTGCGCGTATAGGACGCACCCCCTTCTTGGGGGAAGCATTTTCGTGTATAAGACGCACATTTTAAGGATGGAATTTGCAATATTAGTACATTTCTATAGTAAAATTACCCCTCGTATAGAGAAAGCTATAAGACTCCCCAGCATTTTGTTTGGCGTAGAGGACGCGTCTTATACGCGGGAGTTTACGGTACTTGTTAAACTGGCACAATGGTATTTAAAGACATTTACTGATGCCCAAGATACAGCTTTTCTCTTATCAATATACACAAAGCAGTGCTTGTCATGTTAGTGCTGCATCTAGATTCGCCATACCCACTCTCGAAGGCAGGGTCGAGTTAAGGGCTGCGTCCACTGCGACAGATGGACCATCCGTCTCCCTTCATCCGTCATTTTCTCCATAGAAATCAATGATAAATATGACGGAAGAAACCGACGGATGGTCCATCCGTCGGCAGTGGATGCACCCCTTAACAGGAGCCCTCGGGCTGTGCGTGGGAGACCTCGCTGCATTTTTCCAAGTCTTCACGGGTGTATGGGCCGTATGCAGTTGGCACACTCATTTATACTCTACTGCCCTATAAAATAACATTAATGAAGGCATTATGTGGATGCTTTTTCAGTAACAATGAGGCATATGTGAACAAAGTGAATGCAGCACGTCAGCTCTATGTGAATAGAATTGCTGCTAAGCTTGGAACCGGAACTGGTACCGGTTTCCTTGATGGCGTACCTGGCACTCCTCTGTCCAAGGTTGGCTGATACAAGGGTAACCTCGGGAACTATGCCTATGGTGGTTACAGCCATGGTTATGGTTACCCTGCCCAAGGACACCATTATGGAGGATATGGTTATGGTGCCTATGGTAATGGCGTCTATGGTACCAGCGTCTATGGCAATGGTGCCTATGGTGGACATCATTATGGACATGGACCATTTGGTGCAGGACACAGAGCTGCTTATGGACCCGGCTATGGCTATGGGGCTAGATACAGCCATGGCAAGCAGGACAATGCTTTCCGCCAACATCAGGTATATGATAGAATCTAACTGAAGGCTGGACTGGGACTATCTATAAAAGAAAAGATTACATATATCACAACTGGCCATACTACATTGGTATTAAAAAGGGAATCATCCTCTAAATAATCGGGTAATGAAATTGAGATCTCAATAGTAATAGCCGTTTGCCACCATGGGTAGTTCCTATATATGCGGCTAATATCTATCATGAATCAATTTTTCCTCGTTTTAAGTTACTTAAAATATCAGAGTGAAATCCTGTTATAATAAGCTGGGGTCTGGGGCCAGTTAAATATTCACTTCATAAGCAAAGTTTCCTTTGGCCATTGCTATAAAGTTTCTCATCAAAGAAAGTTCCTTGTATCAGATTTTACAGTGGGATTTCACTGAACAAGTACAAATTGTGCTTACCCCTAATGATGTCCTTCCATGTACAGGTCAAACTGATTGCTCTACACCAAGGTGCAGGAGTAGGCACCACCCCCCTGTACGGTGTCCCTGGTACCCGCCTGGCCGCTAACAAGCATAAGGCAGCTGACAAAACCAGCAAGGCTTACTAGAATTACCTACTACTGAGATCATATGGTAACCAGAGTTGGTGGTAGGTATGAACAGGTCATATCCAGTTTCAGTATACAAAACAAATATTTGATTAATGTAAACATATTTCTGTTCACAGGGATAGAAAATGCTTGATAATTTTAACACTTGAAATTCCAATGCTAATTAAGATAGATTGGATTATTGTTAGTACTGCTGACTCTCATATTGGACCAATCTTCATTCATAAAGTGCTGCAAAACTACACATAGAATGATTATCTAGCCAACATTTCCGAGAGATCTACCTCAAACTGGACAAACCAAGAACTAGCTGAACTCTTTTAATCCTCATCAACTTTTTATCACGATTTCAGCGCCACCTGGGACAATGGGACCTCTTGCATCTCAGCATAAATGGATGTGAACAGTCCATGATATAAGCAAACAGGTATTATACACTTACTCCATACCTTGGGGTGGAGGATGAGAGTCTACAGATAGAAATAAAAGTGTACTGCTATAACAAAACTTAAACTTGTGTTTTATTCATCTATGTCTATGTGGTAAAAAAAAAGTTAGTATGTGGTCAACTGAGACATGAACATTTCTAATGTGCCTGCATTAGAATTGACCTTTAAGGTTCGGGATTGATATAGATCTAGTTATAGATAGCTTAATACTGCTGCATTCTTACATCATGAGTACAAAAAGTTAAAAGGACTAAGGCTCCATGCTACCTTCAAAGGTACATCTGTTATAAAGTATGTTAGTTATAAGATGTAATCTTGAACTTGTAAATATTCTGTTGTTTCAAATTTTGTAGTTATGTTGTGGGTCTACCTAAATTATTGGACTCCGCTCTTGTTTTCGCTCTCCTTAAGACCTATCATGGAACATTAGGTTGGTATATCCGTGGGGGGTCATCTGGGTTCTAGGATTAGCCTAGAACCTGCTTTGTGTTATTCTTGTGTCTATTAGTGTTGAGTATTGGTGATTAGTGAGGCTTGCAATGTCAACAACATTAGTTAAAGATTTTATTTCAATGGAGGGTTTTAAAATGGTACATCTCAACACACGAAGTATGTATAAAAAGAAGGATCAGATATTCAGGAAATTGATGGGTACTGATATAGTCACTATGTCTGAGACATGTCTTCATGATGATGTCGATGCTGACCTGGTTGCATGGAGTGGTATGAAATTGTATAGACAGGACAGACGAGGCAAGAAGGGTGGGGGTCTAGCTGTTTATCTTAGGCATGAATTAGCTCCTGTTGTTGATCTTGTGGATGATTTATGTGTCAGAAAATGTAACATTGAGTCTATGGTATTGGATATAAGTGTTCCAGGCCAAAAAGTCATGAGATTAGCCACAGTTTATCGTCCACCTTCTGGAAAACTGGATGTATTTTTTAATTATATAGAAAAGTTGTATAAAACAGTGATACCTGACAACATTGAACTTTGGTGTCTTGGTGACATAAATATAAATACATTGTCGGACAAAGCTAAATCTACGAATACGATAGTAGACATGTGCAGAATCTATGGTTTACATAAGCTAATACATCAGTGTACACGGCCGTATAAAAAAAGAGTCTCTTGTCTGGACAATATAATGACCTCTTATGATGACACAATGTTATCAGGTACCTTGAACTTTATGGTTAGTGATCACCTGCCTGTTTACTGTGTTAAAACCAAACAGAAAAGTGTTGTTACTATTAAAACAATTACTACACATACTTATAAGAATTTTGATGAAGAGCTGTTCTTAGACTGGTTAGCTGAGGCAGATTGGGAGGAGTATTACGAACTAGAAAATCCAAGTGATGCATGGGTGTTTATTCAAAATCATATAGAATGTTACCTAGATAATGTGTGTCCTCTGGTTCAAATTATTGTCAAAGACATGGGTAATAAATGGATGAAAGCTGATATAAGAAATTTAATCCATGAAAAGGACATATGTGTATCTTTATTTCTAAGATCACATGAAACACATTATCTTGAACGTGCCAGGAAATTGAGATGTAAAATTAATGTCAGTTGTAGTTAAGCTAAAGCAGACTATGTAAAGCATGAGTTGGATGAGTCTGAAAAGGATCCTAAGCGTTTTTGGAGAAATATTAATTCTATATTAAAGCCGTCTAGTGATAACCATCCACCTATGTTAATTGCTGAAGATGGTAAAATGAAAAGTAATGCTGACTCAGTCGATTACATAAATAGATATTTTGCTTCTATAGGTTCAAAGTCAGACAGTGATTTGCCACCATCTTTAAATCTTCCAGTAGTCCAGGACAGTCAGGTTGGGGATTGTAACCCCAAGATAAGTGTATGTCAGGAGGAAGTGGAGTATTTGATAGATGAGATCAATGTAAATACGACATCAGGTATTGAACATATTCGCTGTGACATATTAAAACTTGCACTAAAAACTCTTTTACCGCAAATGACTTGGCTGTACCAAATGAGCTTTTACTTAGGTATTTTTCCTGACAGCTGGAAGTTAGCACGAGTAAGTCCGATCCCGAAACCAGGCAATGCAAGATTAGTCATTAATTGGAGACCCATATCATTGTTGTCAGTACCTTCGAAGATAGCGGAGAAAATAATGCACTCACATTTATATGACATTATGGAGAACGCTGATTTTTTGGATTGTAATCAGTTTGGTTATTGTCATGGTCGAGGAACTGGAGATGCCATCTTTAGATTTGTTAATGATTTATATGATGATGTTGATAGGTCTCATGTAACTGCAACATGCTTTTTGGATCTGAGAAAAGCATTTGATAGCGTTCCTCATAATCTCCTAATACGCACACTAACTCGTTTAAATTCAGCACAGCACCTTAAGTTGGATTGCTAGCTATTTAAAGGATCGTGTTCAATACACCAAAATTGGGGAGTTTAAATCATCTGTTCAGCCAGTTCGGTATGGAGTGCCTCAGGGCTCTGTTCTGGGGCCGTTGCTATTTATTTATATGTCAATGACATTGGGTCCGTAATCACTGATTGTAAATATATAATGTACGCGGACGATCTAGTAGTTTATACTTCCAGTAACAAATCTACCCTAGCCCATAACCGTCTGCAATCTGATATTGATAGGGTTTATGAATGGTGTGTAGAGAAGCGTCTAACAGTAAATGTTGAGAAAACAAAAACACTATGGTTTGGTTCTAGGAGAAAGTTACCTAAAGTTGTGTTGGGTACTTTTAAAATGGCAGAGACTGATTTGGGAACTGTACATGACTATACTTACCTAGGTCTACATTTAGATAATTACCTAACCATGGAATTGGCAATGAAAAATGTTTTCCAAAGGGTTAATAACAGGTTGTTCAGATTAGCTAAATTGCATCATTTACTGACGCTTAAAGTAGCAATATTGGTATATAAAACGACTAAGTTTGTTTGATTACTGCAGCTTTGTTTATACAGGTTGTAGTAATGAAGATAATCTTGTCAAGGGACAAAGACTCCAGAATCGAGGTCTTAGAACGTGTTATAGGTAGAACAGGGAATATCTGTCTGTGGAAGGTCTCCATAGAAGGAGCGAGGTTCCATATTTGGATAGAAGACGTGATGAAATGTTATTAGTATTGATGTATAAGTACTCTAGATGTAATGATATGTTGGATCATCATAGAGGTGACAGAGTCACTAGGTCAGATAAAAAAATTAAATTCTTGGTTAAACAACCTAAGCTAAGTACATATAAAAGATCACCCCTATATCGTGGTGCTGAACTGTGGTCACTATTAGGAGCCTGGTATCAACATACTGAAACAAAACTGAAGTTTAAGCAGAGAATCAGACGTATTGAAAATCTGAGAGTACCAAATGATGGTCCTGGCGATGATAGTGATGATGATGATGTCAACTCCATTGATGAAGTCGGGAGCTTGATATTGATCAGTGACGACGGTTTGGATTCTGATCCTGAAATAGGCTAAGCAACAATAAGCTTTTTGTTGTTGTTGTATCTGAGTATCTTGTACTATTTGGTCTTGCATTAACTGTAGTGGTGCTCTGATTGGTTAAAACAGAATACAAACAGCTTTTGTGATCACTGTTAATGACCTCAGGAAGTTCTAAATCGCATTCAATAACCTGAATAATCTTGATTGCTGGTATTATCAGAAATATTAACCAATATCAGAATTATTATTACGATGTCTCGTGTGAATGTTAGTGTGTTGTTTTCTTACTTAATCCTTACCTGATCCTGCTAGTTTGAGCATAATATATTTTTGTTTAGAAGTTGTACGATGGTAACCCTCCTTTATAGAAGCTTATGCACTTGGTTATGTTGTGAGTCGCGATTTCAATAATCCTGGAAATTTCTCTATCTCTGCCTGTGTTACTTTCTCCTTGTTTGTCTGGGCCTGTTTTGTCTATCATTATTAATCATTATTACATAGATTTTTCATGACTCATTGTTGTGTCTATAATTGTTTGTATTTTTATATAATTGATATGGTGTACAATTTGATATGGTATCTTAATTTACCGTATGAATATGATCTGTAGATTTTTTCTTGATTGTATGATTGTGTTTGACATACTGATAGTTGTTTGACTATAATTCCAGTTGTGCTTCAATTACCACGATTCTGTAAATTGTGAGAGGCTCAATAAACTTTGCTTTCAAACTTGAAAAAAAGGGTAGAGATGGAGATTCCTACCCTATCAAAGTACATAATTATACCCATGATATGTGAGGATTTGGAAAATTCATCGAGAACAAAATTGATATAATTCAATCTTTTTTAGGAACTAATCCGCAAAGTCTAGGTGTGTCTTATATTCGGGGTCGCCTTCATACACAGCATCCTGTAGTATATGCAGCTTTGCCACTATCAAGTAATTGGTATCAACTGACATCAATTATATTGAGATATGATAGGTTTGAAGGTATAGAAATACCCTGAGGGCAACCTATTGTTTACTCGCGTGGGTATTCAAAAGCATTCAATTGTCACAAACCCATAAGTCTAAAGGCAGTGTGTCACAATGGTCTACATACCACGTGCTTGATCACTTTAATCACAAATGGATTGAATTTGAAACCGTGCAGCAACAGGGAAAGGGAAAAGGGACAATAAAAGAAAGGGAAAGTAAACAAACCCAGTCACCCCGAGCACATTGAAATGTCAATTCAAGATTGAATATACCCGGAACCAACTCTAAATTCAAACTACCATTACTTTTAAGTTCCAAAAAAATCATGGACCAAGTGACATCAGTCTGGGAAGATGTTTGCTTCTAATCTAAGTAGGCGAGTTCTTTTTTATGCGAAATGAATTTACGAGGTAAATATTCTTACTGATTTTGAACAGGTCTTGGTAGGCTACCCGCAGCTTTAAGGTTCTCCATTCACAAGAATTGAAGTCTATTTTCCAATTCTCATCTCTAAATAGTGACATCTAGAGGAATGTGATTATTCTGCTGTGAATTGGCTTGAACTGTAGAATATGTTCATTCTCAGATGAAGAGAGTGAGTGAGTAATAGATGTTTAACGCCATTTTGACAGCTAAGGTCATATTCATGGCGAGAATGACATTACACAATTACACAGAGGAATGTGTCGGTGCCCGCGCATAAGTGTACCACACACATACAAGGGGATAGGAAAGAGGAGAAATAGGCCCTTTTAAGTGGGCTAGGGAAGCCCGCTCAGATGAAGAACTGTAGAGCATACTCAGATGAAGAATTGTAGAGCATACTTATACAAAGACAGTATAAGAATCTCTCTTCTGTGACTAGGCTGCAGGACACTAATTATTTTCTCACTGTTGGCTTATATAGCATATGGGCGAAAATAAAAAAGATCTGTGCACATTTCTGAGCTTAGCCACTGTTATTTTCTTGTAGGCACACATTTCCCCCCATGAATTTAGGGCTCTCATATGTGGCACAATGTGATTAACGTTTCTGCTATTGGCCATAGAGTGGGGACATACCCAGATTTGGGGGTTTTGCAGTGAATGATTTCAATAAATTCTGTAATTGAATAGACTCCGCCCTCAACTTACTATCAAATATTAGCCTAAATAACACTCAAATAAATTAATATACATCCTAACATGGTTTCCACAAGAATCTCAGATTGAAATTCCCTGATCAAAAATGATCATTTTCCCTGACCAAATTATGGCATCACAGAATATGAAATACCAACATCTAACCGTAAATCTATACCAAGGGTCTAATGTAGTACAACAATTATAAATTCTACTTTAAGTTATCAATAGTAAGTCAAAACCTTACTATCAAAAATGAAATTGCCATTTTTGAATGCCCTCAGGGGAGACTTGTCTAAAATCAAACACAAGTGATGCAAATTAGCAGATTTCCCCTGACTTACTATATAATTTTGCAAAGTTCCCTGGCCACTTTATTTTCCCTGACTTTCCCTTACCTGTGGGAACCCTGTCCTAAGGATTAATTTGATGCCTGGTTTGCCCACCCACTGTCAGATATTAGACCAATAATCATTGTACATCACCCTTCAGTGGGGAGCTACAAAGTGTCACCTGCTGCCACCTCCCGTCAATTGGTGTCCTGCAACCACTAATACAAGCCACACATGTAGTTCTAAAGTCTCTTACAAGAGGGCAGTGCTGAGACAGGAGCCACCTTAGAACCTTACAGCCTGCCCATCCTACAGTTCAGAGAAAATCCAGGTATAAATCAACACCTTTTCAGATTGATATTATATCAACACAGTACAGGGACACACCAAACAACACTGGTGGGGGAAGAGTGAGACTGACCAGTGAAGGCAGAGGCCACCGGTCGATCGGTCATTCACGCAGTAGTGGTAGGAGGAGGCACAAGCCACGTTCACACACCACAGATTGATATTCTAACCAAGTAATGACGACTCCTTCTAATACTTTGTGTATCTTTAGTTTATTCGGTAAAGCTTGGTGGGAGGGGAGAACAGGAATTATAACAACCTACTCTAGCAGAGAGTCCAAATATACAGATTACTGCAATACCACTCTGAGCTCTCCCACAGCTCATTATTTAGACTTCCAGTTAACACACAAACACAAACCAGAACCCTGAACAGAAGAAAAAAGCAGATTGTATACTCTTCTGGTGATTTCCAAACTACCATAACACCTCGCAAGCTGCAAGGTTATAATATACAGGGATAGACCGTTACTGTGCCTTGTAGAATGCGCTTGAAGTCAACGTGTGCCTTATAGGTAAGGATTTCAAATCATAGAACAGTACTAAAAATGACCAAAAATGGCCCATGGTGCACCTTATAGGTTTAGCATGAATTCAGAGTGCACCTTCTATGTGAGGTATGCCATATTATGCAAGTTATTAAGGTAGTCTGAGAGAACTTCATTAGCGATATCGGCCACAGGATTAGACAGTTCAATCAATAGTCAAATAGCCAAAGCAAGTGTTGATAAATTGGTGATCGTCTACTCTGTTACTGCAAGTATGTATCCGAAACCTAAATGATCAACACACACAAACATAAATTATAGAATACGAACAGACAACACTACCAAAACACTTCATGACTTTCAATGCGTATCTCTTAATATCTTCTCTTTTTTTTAAGTGGAAATTATCTGTTGATAGCAGTAATGAACGTTAGCTGTTGAAAAAGCTTGTGAGAAGTCCTCTGTTGTGACACTTTAGAAGTGCACCATATAGTTCAATATACTAGCACCTCATAGTTAAGGATTGATAACATACTCCTTACACCAAGTCTTCTCTGGCTGCTATACAATTCTATATTTAATGATAGTTGGGACAAATGATATCTATAAATTCTATAGTTATAAGGGTACACTAATGTCCCCATTATTTCCTTAATACAAAGGCATCTCCAACTTGAAGCAGCATTAAGTCAAACACAAGAAATGGATGATAACTGTCCAATAACACAGGAAATACTTTTAAATCTGGAAATGAATAAATCTAAGCCGGGTGTTTCAGGATAAAGAAATATCAATACATCTTCAACACACACAATGTCATGGGGAGGCTACGATCGAAACGCAGCACAAATAATGACTTTCATTCACAACAACAATTGAGTAACTTTTTAATAGATAAACACCAATATATTGTAATATAATGTTTTAGATCAATCCAAAGGAGACAAAAGCACACCTACAGGTATTCTACCACATCTGGAATATCACATCATCCTCTCTTTTTTTTTCATTGGTCATTAATCCCAGGCTAAACAATAGTCCAGCTTAAGGGTGCATACATGTGATGATTGTTTCCTGTCATGTTGTCTTGCATACCAATATGTTTGATTCCACATCAAAATCAATATATCCAATTCTACATCAAAATCGATGTGCAAATGGCTACATCAAAATCAATGTTGGAATAGATACTAGATACATCAAAACCAGTGTCATATGCTACATCAAAATCAACGTGCGAATTGCTCCATCAAAATCAGTGTCATATGCTACATCAAAATCAATTTGCAAATTGATACATCAAAATCAGTGTCATATGCTACATCAAAATCAGTGTCATATGCTACATCAAAATCAACGTGCAAAATGCTACATCAAAATCAACGTGTCCAGTACTACATCGAGACAAATGTTCCTGATATTACATCAAAACCAATGTGCTCACCACTACATCAAAATCAGTGTGTCCAATTCTACATCAGAAACTAAAGTTACTGTTGTGAGAATGCTAGTTACATTGTGACTAAATTGTGACCCTGCCAATGAAAAGCTTTTGGATTTGATAGCAGTGGATTTTACCCTTTGTTCACTTTATCCCACATTACAACTTAACACATTATATGAGATCTCTAATTGAATACCTTATCTGCAGTCCATAGACTGTAGTTATCCTGATATATTTCAATAAAGACTGTGATATATATAATTTTTTTTCAGCGTTTTATTTTGGTTACATTTAATGTTATCAAAAGTATACCATGCACTACCGTTGACTTTTTTTCTGGCAATATATAAATCTTTGACTTCCGGTTGCAAAACCACTCTAGGCAAGAATCCGTAATTTATCGATAAGCTTTTGTGGTTATCTATCATGGGAATGCAGAACATTTATCAGTATTTACACATGCGTCTTATAAATGATGCCATGTATAGATAAAAGGCTTTTTCCTGGCAAGCACAGCATTGGATGTTTTGGATAACATACAGGTATATGAGCACACACTAGCATCCATGCTATTGATAACACTAATATCCTGCATGTATACATTTCTGCTGATATGAAAAAGAAATCATCTGCTATGCTTCAGTAGGGAGCTTGATGCAGTGGCGCCTGTGAGCGAGTGGCAAGAGAACTAACTTCAAGTGAGCTGAGCACACCAAAGGACATGAACGGCATATACAAGGATGAAATAAAAATAATGCTCAATATGAAAATGGAAAGTTCTCAACAATGTGTTGATATAATCTAGACGTCCCTGTAAGCGAACAGCAGTGATTGAGTTTTGCAAGTAATCTGTGCAGCCTGATTTCATCATATAAGATATTCACTTTACGTGTTCCTACTATGGCTATAATACATTTACTCTGCATCTAAAACCTCAATTGACACAGTACAACAGTATAGACGGGAAACCACTGAGGTAATGAATATCATTGTCGGCTGTGATAAAGTGTTAAGCACAAGGGAAGGTGGAAAGATATCTGACAAAGAAAGTTTCTCTCATCAATAGCATACAGGGGTAGTTAAATTATCAAATCATGTTAATTTAAGCTGTAGGTACTGTCAGATAGCTATCTTAGGTTCCCATATTACCATGAGACATCCTACAGCAAAGCAGTGTGGCATAAGAACAATATGATATCCTAACCTACATTCTACCATAGAAATGTTTCTGGATTATAGTAAGTAAAACCCTATGAACAGTGAGTTGGAAAATGTGGAGGGTACCAGATTGTAGGCTTGTAACAATGCTAGATATCCTACTTTGGTAATGAGACCAGATCTCCGACTGGGTAAGGTGCATTTTATCACAGATGGAAAGCTCCTCTTCAGGCCAGTTGAGAGGGCCTGTAAACAGAACAGGGTGTCATACCCCAAAGCAGCCTCTAAAATAGACAATAAGGGTGGATTTGTCAATCCATAGCTGTGAATCTATCTAGTTCTTTCTGTGTTGGTTTCTGTGGAATATACCACAGCATAGTAGACAACTCTTTCAGGACAATATGAAGACTTAAGACATTTATTAGTGAGCTTACCATAATGGCCTGTTAACCGCTAGGGTTTCATTTAAGTGTCGGGATACGGTGGGATTGAAATCTATGAGTGCCCGGGCACTTATACGGGCCACTATGTAAGTATAGTGCTGAGGTGTAGTGCTGGAGTAAGTTGCATTGCAGGATCATCTCAACCCTTTAAGAGTTTAACCATCCCTCGTGAGCATGATGTACACAAAATGCAATAGAATATTTTGTAGCCCTAAGAGGGAGGCTCTATTTGTCCTGAACTATTTACTTACTAAAACAGTGTAAGAGCCTGTGTATAATGTATACATTCATAGTGTCAACATTTGCAAATGTAATTTTTATCCAAAAGCTACTTTGTATTACAGGCAGAAAGTAAAAGAACATGAACAACAGCTGGTTCTAACCTGTAGCTCACATTTTGTATTATGACTTTTGAAATGTTATCAATCTGATGAGATACTGATAAATCCTGACACATTTAACAGGTCTTTTAGCAAAATCAGTCATCCATGCTGTAAATATGCAAAATATTTCTTAGATTTGCTCCTTGTAAGGAATTAGCAAATGTAAACCCGTAATTGTCATTTCTGCTATTTCCTTGTTCACACGACCCTAAATATTCTTTATATCAATGGTATTTTCTTGTTCACATGAAGTATCAATAAGCAGATCCATACTTTTTGTCACACCTTAAATTACATACATCTTCATGAAACCAATAAATAATTCATCTGCACCATTTTCCATTGCGTTCCTTATGAATATATATGATTAAATGCATTTTCTTGTCATGTCTGAGCTCCTTTTAGTCATGTTTAGTTTATTTTGGCGCTGTGAGATTCCATTGTCAAGTTGTCTAGTAAACAGTGCCCCAAAGTCCTCATGGCCTTAGTTTGATCTTGTAGAGTTTGAGTTTGAAACCCAGCAGTTCAGTGAGGACAGCAGAGAAAGCCGACAGGACGATGACCTTTGTCATTGTATAGGAATGGGTTCGCCGACAAACCCGAGATCTTAAATGGACTTTCCAGTTCCTGGAAACATTAAAGTTCACATTTTAGTTACATATAATGTTATTATGTCTTGCTGCATCTGTAATATGAATTATACCATTTTTCTCAATATTGAGGGAAAAGATGGCATATATATTCATGTGCTGCATGATTATACTTTCACCAATCTGCAGACACTCAGAAACTATTCCTTTGCTAGCGACAAAGAAAAGGAAATATTACATAGGCAGTGGGTCAAGTTTGTGTATACAAATATTTATTTGAAAGGTGAATACTATAGCTGAAAATTTTCTAGTTCGAAAAATATTGATGGAAATGTAGGTTTGATAACAATTGCAACACACCTGTTTGAATGTACGGTCAGCGACACACAGCAGGAAGAAGAAGATGAGAGCAAGAGAGAAGCGCTGGATGGCCCCATTAAGTATAATGACCTGCACCCTGTGAACAGAAGGTTATGATGTTAGTCATTACACAAAAATTTCCTATCAGTACCTCGGTTCATGCCTAGTCTACACTGCATGATTCTGCTGATTTAAGGAACTTAAAGCCCATCCACCCCCAAAAGATGATTTGGTACATGACAACCTTTTCAACAGGAAACAAAGTTTCACACTTAAATGGTCTGTCTAATATAGCTTATCAGAGATGCAGCATTTCAGTTGATGCCAATCACAACTTTTTACAATGCAGCATTACCATTTTGGTACCACATACAGTACTATAGATGAACCCATAATCAGTATTGGTATGATCTGGGTATTGGAAGATATCAATGCTATGTGAAACACAAAGGATATTTTTCCAATGATAAACCATATGATGCACAGAATCTGATTGTCTTTCTGGAGGTCGGATATTGTATCGTTACGATAACATAAAGAAAAAAAATCTCTGTCATGAATATATAATCCCTACCTCCAGTGAGCACCAAAGATGACAGTGCAGAATTTGGCAGCCTGCTTGAGGCTGGAGAAGTCAGTCGACCACGCGCTGCGGGCTGTGTAGGCACGGAAAACCAGCGGGATCAAGGTGAAGGTCAGAGCAAAAATCACTCCCAGCACCACATAGTCACACATCTGGTAAAGAACAAAGGTACATCTTACTTTAGTGCTGTGGTTAAATACCAGGACTAGAATACACACTGGTCCAGTATTGGTGCCAGGATTGGTGGGAAGGATGAAACTATCCATTATTACCATTACAAGGGATGCATCCCAGTCTTCAAGAAAAATTAAAATGTAGTAGTTCATTCGACTATGTGGCAACTGTGGACTTGAAATGTGCATATAGGAGCATCCATATAATTATACCCAAACAATGCAGCTTTGTATAAGGCTTACAACATGTGGTCTAAGGAAGATGATATTTAATGTCCAACCTGTGGTATCTTGTCCACTTTCTGTATAATGGTCCACCCAATGTCCAGCACAGTCAGGTCTACTTTCTTCACCTGGTCCTCCTCCCAAATCATGCAGCTCACTGTAATCAATCAAATATCAACATTCAGTTTTTACCCAATTATCATTTGAATTTAGCTCGGTCTATTCCTCTGAGGTCTCGTAACTTTGCAGAGATGCCACTAGCTGGCCGACATGTAGCAGGAAAACTTACGATTTGGGACACCTTTTCCCAGGAAATATATAAAATCCAATACAGAAATCTCCCTCAAAAACCAGGAATTCCAGGAAAACTAGGAAAGTGGCATCTCTGGTATTACCATTAAGGTTCCCTTTTTATAAGAGGTACATCAACAAATATGGTTACACACCTTTATCAGATGAGGATGCCAAGTTATTCATAACAGAGGACGACTGCAAAATAAAGGGGAAATTATAAACACTCTTTAAACAGTAAACTTGTACCAATTGCTCCTGCTTATCCCCAATTCAAGAGTTGGGTACGATCGCCTCTAATTCAACACTAATTTAAGTTTGATCTCATTTCAAGTTATAGATCAATATTCCATTTGATATATCATATATTGATAACACAGTGGCCATAATTTGGTTATAACAAACACATTCACAATGTGGTATTTCTATACAAATCTAGCTTAGTTAAAACGAATTTGGGTCACAACAAACATCTTAGACCTAAAATTAGAGACTTTTTGTAAACCAAGTTTTATTGCACATATGTTTTTAGATGTTTTACTATAGAGGTGCTATCATGTATATCTTACATTGTGTACATGTGTGCTGTGGAAGGGGTCGTCACGGTTGTCTCGGTCGGAGGACTCAGAGTCGGTGCTACAGCTGGAGCTATCAGAGCTTGTCACCTCAGAGTGCATCGTGTCCCACTCATACTCTGATGTTTGACCCTGTATACACACGACACAAACATATAGCAATGGTTAGCTATTACAAAATGTTTTATCTATCTCAAACAATTGCTCACCTTGTTTATTGTGCCATACCTTCCACCAGGGTAAGTGTGAATAAAGCAGCTTCGGGTAATTAACAAAGAACTTAAAAGAACATGTCATACTTTTCATACTGTTTATCTGGCCACTGAACATGGGGGTACTGGCCATTTTTTTTTTTTTTTTTAACTGTTTGGTCAGGAAGATAGGAGTTGAATGGTTTGGTTGAAAGGGAGGGGAAACTGCAAAATACTTAAATGCTAGTCTAATTAAGTACTTATGATCATATTCACTACTGGTTACTTCTGCTATGAAGTTCTGTTCCACGAACCTCAAGACAAATGTTTTAATCATAAGATCCTAGTTTACTGTGATATTTTCGGTGACCCATGAGATTTTCCACGGTTAATCATCCAGCCTATGATATCTAGCTTTCTTTTACCATGATTAATCATCCGGCCTATGATATCTAGCTTTCTTTTACCATGATTAATCATCCACCCTATGATATCTAGCTTTCTTTTACCATGATTAATCATCCACCCTATGATATCTAGCTTTCTTTTACCATGATTAATCATCCACCCTATGATATCTAGCTTTCTTTTACCATGATTAATCATCCACCCTATGATATCTAGCTTTCTTTTACCATGATTAATCATCCGACTTATGATATCTAGCTTTCTTTTGTTTTCTACCATGAACTAGTCAGTTCTGGGAGGGTGGCGAATTTCATGGTATATAAACCCTATTTTAATGAAAACTGTACCCTCTATTAAAAGCGTACTACCACATTCGCCACATTTTCATGGTAACTGTGTCTTATCATCTTTGACACACGCCGACGAAAAACTGTGGCGTTTGATAAATTTGAGTATTTTTTAGGTAGTGTAGTTATTAAAAGTTTAATCAAATGAGGGAGGTTACTTTCACCGATTAGCAAGGTGAAGGACTGTCATCTGTCGTCATAAGCTCAGACATTTACCATGAGTTATCCCATTTTTTTTTTTATTTGTGTCATACATCCAAGGCCAACTAGGCTAAATAAGTGATTACTCCCAATATTTTATATTTGATTTGATCTAACAACAATTAAGAGGGTCATTATATTTGACTCTCCCTTGTGGCACAGAGTGTAACTGTTGATAGTGTAAATACACCTAATGAAGGGCCCCTGTGGCCGATTTCAATGCAGAGTGTAATGTTTCATGTTTTAGTCACATACATTTATGTGATAACACTCAGCCGCATACATTTCTTTTATTCGTTTTGTAAAACACATTCTGACATGTCCCAATAGCATGTTTAGTGCACTTAATGGCAGGAGGGCAGACCAGTTCCCACAAAGGGATTGCTCATTATGTCACAACGGATGGAGGTTTGGTGGGTTGGACAGGGGACAGGGACAAAATAAATGTTCCCTTTCTTTTTTCAAGCAAAATAAAAAGACCACAAATTACTATATACCGGTAACAATAGGGTCGACTGGGAAACTTTCACCCCCCCACCTCCAAGGAAAGCAAAGGGATTTCCATGTGGTTACTCAATGAGGTGGCTCCGGATTCAATACAGCTGATTATCTGGGTCAATTTTTGATCATTTTAGTACTTTTCTATCTAATTAAAAAACCCTCGCCTAGAAGGTGTACCCTGAGTTGAGTTACAGACTATAAGGCACACTAGGAGCCCTTCTTCACGGATAAACTGGCTCCACTATGTCGTCCGGGTCCATTGAAAATTAACAAACCCGATGCGCTGGAACCAGCCCTTAAGCAGTGCCTCTACCCAGGCTATTACCATAATATTATTGTAGTGATGAGATATCTGAGCAAGTTCATATAAAGGCTTTGCGTCTATAACATGAATAGTATTCAAGGTTAAAGCCAACCATGGATGCTGTATTCGACATAATATGTGTCCACACCCTTATAACCACCTACCACCTTTGGGAATTTTTTTCAGACCAGATTATTATGATGTAAGAGTCAGTGAAACTACTGGAGTTCCAGAAAGATTATGTTTTAAGTGTCCTGGGTGCTTATGACATCTAATACGGTGGCTGTGGTCACTATTAAATCCTAAAAAAGGTTATCCCCTTAAGCCTTTAAATGATTTTACTATTGTTAATCTGACAGATCTGAAATAGACCTGTCAGAAATGAAGAATTCTGATAATTAAGGATGTATGAGGTCTACTTATATACAGTTGCCAAATATACTAGCTGCAGCAATAAACATTTAAACTATTTTGTTGCTGCAAATGTATGGAGATACCGTATTCTCCCTCATAGAAGACGCGCTGCGCGTATAGGACGCACCCCAAACTCAGCAGAGGCATTTTCGTGTATAAGACGCACCTCTTAGGGCATAATTTTGAAAATTCAGTACTGTTCTATAGTAAAATTACCCCTCATATAAGACGCACCCCCAACTTGAGCGTAAGCTATAAGACGCCCCAGCATTTTGTTTGGTGTAGAGGACGCGTCTTATACGCGGGAGTTTGCGGTGGTTGATATTTTGACTTAAGTACAACTGATAGCCATTCTCTTATCTGAGTTAGTGCTGGTAGAATGCCCATATCAGAGTTAGTCCCCAATGCTATCATCCTCTGTATGTCTGAACTTCAGTTCGGTTTTGAATAGTGATGCATTCTGCTTGCCTTAAATATTTTAAGGGCTGGTTCTTCTGCATTGGTCGCGCTAATCTTTTGCTAATGCTACAATTTTTTTTCCTATAATTTTGCTATGTAAAAATCGTCAGATTATCGATAAAATTGGCCCAACCGATGCAGTGGAACTAGCCCTTTATTTTATAACACTATTGTACAGCATTCACTTTGATCTGTCTGCATATATGCATTGTATAGGCGTTGTCATTGTCACATGCACAAATGCAAATCATCTCATGGTGAAAGCCCCTCCTCCCCCAAACCAACCACCATCCATTTTATCTCTCCATAACCATCTGCCCCAGAGACAAGAAAACCCTACAAACGACAAAAATAATAGGGCTCTCATTCTAAAGGTTAAATGGGTTATTTCTATGAAAATAAATGTAAATGTAATGACCCCTAAAACTCCAGCAGTGAAAACTAGGGGAGTAATACAGTCCAACACTTCAGGCCGCATAGCTCAACTAAACGTCTGAGGAGCCAACTTCATCCAACTCAAAGAGTAGAATATATCTTGAATTACATGGGTAATATTGTGTGAATAGTTTATCTCTTGGAAAGGTATTGGTGTCCTTATCACATAGCTCATGGGAAAGTAAGAAATACCTTTATATTCCTATTTGTGCAAGATATCATTCAATGGCATTTGTGCTGATTTATTTTAGTTACTCAGTATCTATTCATTTTGAAATTAGATCTACCCTCTATAAATAACTGCTGTAGGACCTTAATAGAGTTTCCTCGACCTTTTGGAATCAAGAATGGAGTGCAAAGTAAAAAAGAAAAAGAAGAAAAGCAAATAAAGAAATAACTTGGTCATCATTTTAAGCAAGATTGTAAGTCCTTTTATAGCCGTAAATCACTACTTATCTGTTGCATAAATTTTATAGCTAGGCAAGGAGAAGTGCACTTGTCTTGATATGAAGCGCCTTTAAACCTCGGTGCAGAATTAGTTAACCCATGCTATGCAAGATTTCCACAACAATATTATATTAAAAAGAAGTGTTAATTCTTTAGAAAAAAAAATGATAATTCAAATTCTACTTAAATAACAACGCCTTTACCGGACAGATATACAAATCATGAAATGAGGAGATTCGAAGGCCGCAGAATAAGAAAAGAGGCGGTGCATAGAGGTAGAACCACAAGCTGTCGCGAGTATCAGAGAGGCTGGCGGGAGGGTGGGCAGAGAGGGGAACTGCCAGTATAGGACAATGAATGACAGATTTATCAGCAGCTTTTAAGTTAAAGTCTTTACTTCACTCGATATGCTGGGGTGCCGCCTTTCTAGGTGCTGCCCACACTGAAAGTGGAAAATAAAGATGTCAACCGCTGGTGTTACAGCTCGCAGAAAAACGCGCTTACCCATTCTCAAACCATGCTGTAACACGCTGACCCATTTTCAATGTATGTTGGCGACAGATGTAAGGCCGGTAGACAAATATTTCATAAAAACCATGATAAAGCATGAATAACCTTGCTGCTTGGGCTTGGGGTCAATTTAGCACCATCTCTAGACAGCTCTCTGCTCAAAATTCGTATGCCTTCTTTATTTCCCTTTGGCCAGAAAATACTCTTTCCAAAGCCTTTGGACTGTCTATTGGAAATAGCGTTACAAGATTCATCAAAAAAATATCCGAGGATTTTTGCAACTGACAGAATTCTTTGTAATTTAAGGTTTTGGGATCAAGATTTGGCTTTGGGTTTGGTTTTAATGAACTCTGTATGTGCATTGTGGAAAAAACCTTTTTTTTTTTTTTTGCTTAATATTTGTTTTGTTTTTTATTTGGACTTCTTTTCTGATGCACAATGTCTGATCAATTCTTGCTACTTTGTTCCAAATTTGCATTTCTGCAAGGTTCACAATTGTACCTTGAAACTTATAAGATTAGTAATTGTCAGAGTATGTTGAGATAACTTGTAAGCAGAATTATCATCATTTACCCCTTTTCTTACATACTATATTGTCATACACAACCCTAATAATTTTGACTGAAATTTCTTCTCTTAAATCTTTTCAACCATTGAAATCTAAACGCACTTGGTGATTTGCATACCCTTTAAAATTTATCTTTTTTCTTAATACTAATCTCTGTACTGTTCATTTAAATATTTCCTAAATCGTTCTGTATGAAATAAAAGCATCTTTTTATGTTAAAATACTTATAATAAAGATAAAACAACCAGAAAACAACATAGAAACTTGTAAATACCAATGTTAACTACAATCAAAACTATAGGTACTCACCCTCAGTGATATAGGTGTATTTGGTGTTGTCTCCTGCTCAGATTCACAAGAACTCAGGCCCGTACTCTCCTTTAGTTCACTAACCCTGACTGACAGACGGTCAGTCTTTGTAACCTTTTTACTGCTGGCTTTACTGGTATCACACTCTGCCCCAGCGCTCCCAGCTCGTCGTCTACGACACAGCGTTACATCCGGTTCTCGGAAGGGCACAGATATTTCTGAGTCTGTCTCATCATTGGTGGCTGCTCCCTCCCCATCTGTCCGTACGATGATTGGGGGATGGAAGGCGCTCTTTGCTGTTGAGCGTATTAAGGTGGTTGCTTCTCGTGGCTTCTTTGTGTCAAATAATAAAGAATCACTACATGCTGAACTAATAGAGAAGTCCTCGGTGGGGCTCCGGTCTTCTGGCACTATACATGGGGATATATCCATGGATATTCCCTCATCACAATATCCTGATCTTTGAGAGGCCCGAGAGTCACTTTTTGAACTGACATCAGGTGCGTGATTGCCATTTCTAATACTGTTTACGATGCTATTATTATCCTTTGAATGACTGATATGCTTTGCGGGCTTTGCCCTATGTGGTATGTTACTGTCTGCTGACACTCGGTCAGACTTTTGTGTTCTTGACTCAGGGGTCACACAGTCACAATGAGATCATCGGTGAGGTGGATATCTTGTGTATTCTCATCCAGAAGCAGAATCTGTCCAGAGAAGTTTGTAATTGGTTCATTTAGTGTCCCTTGTTCAGAGTCACATCCCAACAGGTTGTCCTCTACATCCACACTTTTATATGACACTAAGACCAGTTCGTCACAGCAGGTTATCTTGGGTATCGAGCAGAGGGTACTCCGCCCTACTGTCGGCTGGGGGCCAAATCCACGGCTTCGACTACCATTAGCACGCTCTGTGGACTTATTGTGCATACTCTTGCTGACATACATCGGGGTCCTATCACAGCCCCCGGTGTCTTCCTCTGTGTTTGCCCCCTTGTCACTGGCCGTGGACACCACTTCCTTCTCCTCCTGACCCCGTGCTAGGTCTGGGGCAAATTCTTGACGCGGGGAACTCTTCTTACGGATGCCCGTCTTTAAACGGTCACTTCTAGAAATGAGTAAGAAATAAATTGATACAGTGCTCTTGCTTTAGTGTGCAAGCCTTGCAATTATTTCATTTCCAATTTAGACTTCCAATCACATTTTAAAGTGTGATACAGATAACATTATCTACCCATCAGAATTTAATTTGATACAAGGAAAACATAAGAAAATGCGAATGGTCTTTGCTCACCCCTATTTTCCATTTTTTTTTTTTTTTCTAACTTCAAACTATGTAAATGCCTTTTCATTGCTTTATAAATATGCATACATTTTTTACACTATCATGAGGCTGCTTAGATTAATACAGCAATCTGTCACTTTAATCAGGCTATATCTTTACACATATACACCTTGTACGTCTATTAGAACTACATGATTCTTCAAACCTTTTTGAGAGTTTGTTGAGTTGCTTTCTGTCGCGGCTGCTAGAGCTATCCTCCTCCACATGGGTATCGGGCCCAGTCTCTTGAGATGCACTCTCCCGCTCAGACATGTTGAACCGCGATCGCACTTTGCGCTTCCTCTTCTCTGTCTTATTGCTATTCCTTAGTAAAGAAGAGGGCATCCATCATATGACAGTTTAAAGGCATTGGTATGAGGGCTGTATTTAACTCGGATACAACAATGTTTCATTCAAAAGTCACTTTTTATTAAGACAGATGGGTACATATTTTGACTTATGATACGAACGTTTAATATGTGCATCTTCTGTAACTTGCAGTGATTATTTGCTTTTAAGTTGCTTTGTCTAAATGATAGATAATTCAAAGTCATATACAGTAACTATCTGATAATGGTCTAAAAGGAAGACAATCTCTTTTTCAATACTTACTTTTTGTTCTTTGGTCTATAGGCGTGTTTATGGATGAGGTGGGTAGCTACAATCTGAGCATGCATGAGGCCGAGCACCACCGTCAGTATCCACGGTGATGTCAGGTGAGCTAAGGACATACCCTGTAGTGAAGAGATATGAAAATGGGTCCAGTTTACATTTTGTATACAGCATTAGAGGTAAATATGACAAAGATATTTTTCAAGCTTGTTGTATACATTTACGTGTACCCTTTTCTGCCTATTAAATCTCTCGCATCAGTATACCTGGAGTAGAGGGGTACAGGCTGATAGTGAACATTAGTCAAAATATGCTAAAACCCCTGAAGACTTAGCAGGGAGAGGGTTAACCGGGATGTGAAATTTGAAAAAATACAACAGAACAGTGATTGAAAT
Source organism: Acholoe squamosa (assembly GCA_949317995.1). NCBI lineage: Eukaryota > Metazoa > Annelida > Polychaeta > Phyllodocida > Polynoidae > Acholoe > Acholoe squamosa. The sequence continues at coordinate 39,033,823 of OX439049.1, forward strand.
ATTGAATCTTAGTAAATTTGTAGGCACGGGAAAAAAAGAAGAAATTCTGAAAACTTACATCCCTAATCAGTCATTATTTGGTATATGGTAATTAGGGAGAATGCGCCTCATGGGTATCCTGCCCGCTTCCTGTGCAGTCAACTAATAGAGGTCTCGCCCTCCCTCTGACTTCCTTAACAGGAAATTTATCATCGCGGACTCTCGGGCTGGGAGTCATTAGCCTATTTTATAGATGATTACTGCGGCATTACTGCGGGTAATTATCGTGTAGCTTTCTCATTTACTCGCAGGGTTTGCTGTATACACAGAGCTCTGTTTAGCTGTTTTATGACATCACTGGTTGTTATCTACTCCCTTGTCAAGTCATGTTTTTTTCCCCATATCAGTAGAGGAGAACAGTTTTACTCTAACCAGACTTCTGCAACTGATATTAGTCTGATCAACCTCTGAAATATGCCAATCCATCATTCAAAAGAGGGAAAAGTGAAAAAAAAATTAATGAAGTAAATTCAAGAGCAAAGCCCTCCCCCCCTCACACAAATAAAGTTCCCTCTCTTACATTCACACTCCCAATATAATCACGGCTAAACAGACTCTAAATTCTGCTCCCCCCCCCTTCACACACCACCCTGTCATCACTGCACTACTTGGAAGAAGGTGCAGGTGCAAAGCCTGTTTTATCCCAGACTGTCCATCATGGTGGGACAGCTGGTGGTAGAGACTGTGGTAGAGACATACTGATGATAACGGTGTCTTTAGGCCACACCAAAAAAATAAGTTGGTCTACGGATTTCCCTCTTCATATTTTCAAGAATGCAAATGCTTTATTCTTTGAAAAAAATCTTGTCTACGGATTTCGCTCGCCTCACTTCTTGAGAGTTTTCTCTTTGTAGTGTTTGGCAAAATTTTTAAAAAATAAAAATTTTGCTCGCGCCTTGTTTTTCAAGGAGGAAGTCCATTGGACAACAAAAAATACTTAAAAAAATAGAAAAAAAGAAATTGCTCACTCGCACTATTTTTTCAAAACGAAAATCCGTAGACCAACATATTTTTTTTGTGTGGCCTTATGTTCACATTCTAGCCAATGTATTGTTCGAATCTGTATGATACTGGAGCTTTCTTCTCTCTGCAGCCTGAACTAGACATTATACAATGGATAATCGACACAGGGGGCATAATATTAAGGTGGCCGGAGGGTCAGGCTGATTCGCCTTCTCTTATCTGACTCTATACCGTAATCTCCCGTGTATAAGGCGCGTCTTATACGCGAATCAGATCGTGGATGGATCTTATACGCGGGATGAAGGCTGCCTTGATTTGGGGGTGCGCCTTATACGCGGAGTTCTTATGATTCCCAATCCATAGAGATGCCGATCATATATTTTTTTATTGCCACAAATGAGGTGTGACCTGAAGTAGATCTTAACTCTGACATTGTATCATCAGTTTCTTTGGTTTCTTTTCTTTATTTGAGCATTACATCAATATTAAGGCATGTTAGGAAATGAATTAAAATCATCCCATTATCTAAACACAGTTTTGAACATCTGCTCTTGAGTCAAATATATACCGTAATCTCTCGCGTATAAGGCGCACCTCGCGTATAAGATGCACCTAGACTTTAGGAATATGCTAAAAAAAAAATTCATAACTTTTGTTCTACTGAATGGATTTTTAAAATTCAAAAAGCTACGTGTAGCTACAGCTACATGGAACCTTCTGGAGCCTCCTATGTAATATTATTACTTAGGGGAAGTGTAATATATCAAAATGAAGGTCTTGATCTCCCCCTTGCGGATCCAGTGAGAACTAAAACCTCGCGTATAAGACGCGCCTTATAAGCGGGAGATTACGGTAGCAAACATATAGGAATGGGATAGTGGCTTCACCTGGTGGCAACTCTAGGAATCATCCATTTCTATACACTTGCTATATATTTAAATCAAGAACAACTAATTTCCCTAACATGCCTTAACATTTTAGGAATGGTTCATAGAATTGCCACCAGGTGAAGCCACTATCCCATTCCTATATACTTGCTATACATTTGACTCAAGAACAGATGTTCAAAACTGTGTTTAGAGAATGGGATGATTTAAATCCATAACCTAACCTGCCTTAACATTGATGGATTGCTCAAATAAAGAATAGAAACAAAAAACTGATGACACAAAGTTAGAGTTAAGATCTACTTCAGGTCACACCTCAATTGATGGCTAAACTTGAAACCTATATATAAGGCTCTCCCCAACTACAAGGACCCCCAGACCTCCTAAGTAAGGGGTGCGCCTTATACGCGGGTTTTTCAAAATACCAATTCAGGGGAGACAGGTGCGCCTTCTATGTGAACCAGCCTTCTCTGAGTTGGGGTGCGCCTTCTACACGAGAGATTACGGTAGTAAATGCCACATTTCTATAATCTTTCCATTCTGGATAGAGACAATGTTGAGATGTCTAGTAACTTGATTAAAGATGATATTGGATGGAGGTATCCTATACAAAAAGGATAAGGATTAATTTGTAAACTTTCATGGGCAAATTCATAGATAAACTTCAAGGAAGATGTTGATTTTTCCTTCCCTCAGTTCTATTCATGCCTGCTTCTTGAACCTGACCGTTGGGAGAATGGCTACCATTCAACTGTAAATCAACATTTTAACAAGATTCTTTTTTTAAACATATGTACTCTCTTCAGGCTTTCCCCTCCTTTATTTTATTTTCATTTATAAAAATTATTTCCAGTATAAAATAAGTGCCCTTTTAAGGTCGAGGACCTTTTGAAAAATAAGAAAGTGGTAAAAAAAATGAACAGGATTATTTTGGAGTGACAATGATAGAGGTAGGTGTAAGAGGTCGCCAGACAACTTTTGGTGGCTTGTTTGGGGGCCTATTCCTCCAGTTTGCACAGAAGAATCAGTAGAGGGTCCCACCAGCTGGGCATGATTTAAATCATTGTAAATCCAATCAATGAAGAATGTTTCTCACTGGCCCTCTGTCATGTCCAAACATTACAGAATATTTAAAATGGTAATTTGACATAACATAATGCATGTTTGTTAGTTGGGTAGGTCAAGTTACATTGGTACCTGTATTAGTCACTAGATGGTAGATCTGTGTCATAGCTGTGATATGTGGATCATGTGTATTTCCAATATGGTGACTCAGATCTGTCAGAAAGGTTTCAGTGGTGAGGCATATTTAATTAGTTATAGGTTAGGCTGTAATTAGTCTGTCCACTTTCTATGATTGGTTTATCAAATGTGAGTATGAGGCCTATATGGAAGTGCATAATAGTTGGCAACAGTGGCGGATCCAGAATTGTCTAGAAGGGGGGGGCCCAAGACTTGGTGAGAGCTGATGAGGTACTATATGTGGCCCCGAGCACTGCAAGCACCCTGTTTGGGGCCCCCTCTACACTTTTCTTTTCCCTCTTTTCCCCCCTCTTTCTCCTTTTTTCCTCTCCTTTCTTCTTTTTCTTTGTGGTGGTGGTGGGGGGTTATTCATGTATCTCCAGGTAGTTAGCGTTTTTCAGCAGCAAGGTATAGGTATACAAAGGTCATATATTGATTAGATGTCTAATGAAGGCAGGATTGTATTATAGACACAGAATAATTAGATTTACCATGGTCTACCCCACGACAAATAATATTAGCGACCAATCGGCTTACTGCCCCATGGTGTATGTGCTATGTGATGCGTGTTGTAATATTGTGATGCAGGACATGGCTACAACATGAACTCTGATTAACCTTCTGATGTACTCTAGACCAATGCAGCTAGACAGGGTGACCTTGTAGAGAAGTTTGTGCTTTTCTTGCATTTTCCTGAGGCTCTCATAATTATAGACTAATTACTAGATAGCTTATGTTGCATCAAGTAAATCATGGTGGACATTCTCCTGCAATACCCTCTGACAGTTTGTAATGAACTGACCATGAATTTACCTCGGGAATTTAGTCATATATCCTACATGTTTACAACTGTCTTAATTTTGTAGTAGTCCTGATGGGCTTTATTTAACTCTCTGTAATAAGGTGCCAAACAAAAAGGGGTCCCAGACCCATTATAATAATTAAACTTGGGTAGAAACAGCGATCTATGTATATCATAATGTAACTGAAGAAAATGATACACCAAGACATTTTAAGGAACACCTACCTCGTCGACAGTGATGTTAGTGGCATCTGTCATGTACACGGCGGTAGAACCGACTTTTAGAATATACAGTAGGAGGAGTAGCGCTGTAAACTGACGCGTGGTCTGGTTCTGCCACCTACAAGGTTAACAACAGACGTGGCCACATTAAAGGTCTGGTAATTTTTTTTTTGTTTCAAAAAAAGGGGAAGGGGCAAAAAATGTTAGACCCCTCTCATGAAGGCTGAATAAAAAAAAAATCACTAATCACAGAATAATGGGGGACAGAACAATTTTAGAAGCAAACTCCAGTTTTCAGAAAAATAAATCACACGAGAAAGTCATAGAAACAGTTGTAGACACTCTGTGCCTTTCTCATGTAAAAGAAAATTGGTTGTATGGAATCTCCAACTCATAGTGATGTCAATATGTTCAGACACTGTCACTTTATCTGACAGGAATTTATGACAACCTGCAATAAAGAAGTTGTTTAGAATGTTATTTCCCCCTCATATCAGGATAATGCCAATTCCTGTATGACCAACAACTGAAGGCTCTGGCTCAAAACAAGAGAAGCCTGTCGGGCTTCCCTCCCTCCCTGTCTCATTCCGCTACCCAATAAATCTATTATTTATTCCGGTCTTGTCAATTTCTTGCGAGAACAGTGCCTGTGGGGAATATGGAAGACATTTTCCTTCTCGACTGGAATGTTGTTTGGCTATTATTGAGATATAAAGGACACGGAGCAGGCTGCGCTTCCACTGTTTCATGCCGAAGGGCTTGTCACTGGGAGAGGTAAATGGAGACACACATTTACATATATACCAGGGTTATTGGTAGATTATTTCACCCTAGTGCCTGGTGTGTATGGCACACCTTGTATATAAGGCACCCCCCAACTTGAGGGCACACCTGGGAATTGATTTTAACCAGTTTAGTACAACATTAAGGCATACCCCAAACCTCTTCCAGCATCTAAAGCATACAGAGGACAGTATTGAAGCTGGAATGTACTGGTAGAAATGATTCTATATCTACATATTAAAGGATGGCATGATGCATCAAGGCTTCATTGGAATTTGCTACCATGATGCACTCATTACTGAAACTGCAGTCATGCATCATGCCAACATTTTGTCTACCCTCAGTACCTCTGAATGATCCAAACTTGGAAACTAATCTAAACTGAATCATGCTTACCCTGGTTGTCTATAACATTGAAATGTCATAACTACCATAAACTTCTCTGTATAAGCTGCGACTTCAAAGACACCAGGGGGTGCGCTATTGGCCCAAGGGGGAGGGTGTGCGCTTATTACATGTAGCGCAGTTGTTTTTATTAGAACAAATATAGTAGTCCAAGAAGGTCCCAATTCCAGAGGAATCAGTCCTATTGAGCAGCAGTTTCAGATAAGCTTCTACTACCAGAGGACTTCAGTCCCCCACAAACACAGTCTGAGACTTTACCATTAAAAATATTCTCCAGTTTTAGAGAAGGCCTTGATCAAAGAAGCTCGTAGTCTCAGAAAAGGTCTCAACCATCAGGGTAAATAACAAACCAGATTTGTGAGATCACCCTATGCTGGTTCGGTTATTTTCCCTGCTGGTTCTTGCCCCTGATGGTTGGTTCCTTCTACTGAGTTCCTTGCCTCTCTTCACCATCATCCATACCAAAAACAGGCAGGTGATATTGCCTCAGCAATCGCTCACAGCTAAGTCTCCTCCATCACTTTGATGCCAGTCTCTATAATTGGCTATCAGCAATCGACATGTCGGCAATCAAATCTACACCAGTCTCTGGGAGGAGACAGGCACACAATGATCATATTTTACTTTCTTTGTCAATCTTCAGGTTTGGTTTGATCTCATTTTGTCATTTTTAGTATTTGGTCATAATAATTCAAATTGTCCATTAGCCAACTGTGATTATTAGAGTTCCTTTATAGATGACATTTAAGAATACTCATTTAATATCTGTCTGTACAGTGGCGATGGAACAAAGGAGCTACAAAACAATGAAGCTTCTCAATCTCATCAGTTTTAATTTTCAGATTTTACTCAGTCTTTTCTTTCTTAAGCGCTGGTTGCACTGCCATTGGTTGGGCGAATGTTAATCCGACTGTTTTTTTGGGGTTTTTTTCTGCTGCAAAATTGCCTGATTAGCGAAAATTCGCCCAACCGACGACAGTTGAACCAATGGTTAACTCAATTTTCTTGCTCTGTTCTTTTGGGCAACCCTCTTCTGAGAGACCGATGAACTCAAAGATAGCTTACATTCCTTTTGTATGAGATGCTAGAATGAAACCATTTGCACTAATATATTACACACTAAAATGTGTAGGCCTAAACATACAAATGAATGGAAATTAAGAAGCCACTTTCTTTGTCAATCTTCAAGTTTGGTTTGATCTATTTTGTCAATTTAACATTTTTAGTATTGGGTCATCATAATTCAAATTGTTCATTAGTCAACTGTGGTTAGAAGAGTTCCTTTATGGATGACATTTAAGAATAATCATTCAATATCTATAGGGACTACTAACATAGTGGTGATGGGACAAAGGATTTTTCTAGCCAGACATTCAGCAGCTAGAAAAGAATGAAGCTTCTCAATCTCATTAATTTCAATTCCAAATTTCACTGAGTCTATTCTTTCTTTTTCGATTCTCCAGCTCCAGCCTTGCGACAGACAATTTCTGATAAACTGATGAACTTAAAACTACTGTTCCCTTAGTAAAATGTTTTGAATTCCTGGGTCACCTTTTGTATTAGTGGTGTACACACTAAAATGTGTACACATACAAATGAATGGAATCTAAGAAGCCATCTGAATAAGCCACCTCAGCAAATGGTGGGTCTTGCCCAACATTGAGCAGGAATCTGACATAAGGCCGAAACTGGATAAGTAACACCAGGATCTGGGACTGGGTCCAGCAGCTAAAAGGATATTGATTTATGATGTATGTTCTGGGGCGGGTGGCATTGGAAGTAGGCTGTCCAATTTAAGCGACTCTCTCTGCTCCGTGTTATCACTAACATTCTCTATATACCCACACCATACCGTTAACACTACCCATACAGCAATGTCCATTCTATCTTATATGTTGCTTCTAGTTTGACATCTCTGCACTAACATGGCCTTATCTAAGGCTTATCCGGAGACATAGTACAGGGGGAGTTTTGTCATCCTTGACAATCTCCACACATAGGACAGTTCAATAAGGCCGGGGTTGAACGGAAACAGCATGGATTTCCAAACTTTTAACATGGCTGCTACCATCCAATCATGATACTGTAAAGTGTTCCTGTTTATAGTAAAGCAGGCCTAACAGTAAGCATACAGCACATTATTTAATTTCACTGACTGTCTAATATAGCATCATAGATGGCTACCAATGCCTAATACCTGACTGGTATTTCCCTGGCAATAAAGCAAAATTCTTCTTTATTCAACATGGTCTGGGTGAGACAGCATTATGACTATGAATCTGTGATAAAACAATGCAAGCTGGTCTGGGCCTCTTCTGAGGGTATAGCATAATATTCATAACTGGTGGTATTATGTGCAAAACCTTATGGCCGTGGCACCTTAAAAAGTGATGAGAAAGATAGCCACAGAGCGCCTTTAGAAAATATTTGTAAGCATGATTACCCCCGTTGATTACCAACAGCGCTCTCAAAAGACATATCCTCTTCAAGATTCAAGATCTATTTTCAGTATTTTTGACATGATTCAGGTCTCTTCTTTCCCTTCTAATGCTCATTCAAAACCGTGTGTGTAAACATGATTGATAGGTGTAATGAGTTTTCCCCTAATATTTATGGTCTCCCTCCTTTCTGCCCTATGCATAAAGGTTGGGACAGAGATTCGGTTGGTGAGTTAATTAGAAAAGGTTCCATGTTAGCAAGTGGACATATGAGCACTTTACCACTGACACAATTCATACAGGGTCTGACACTGGACTCTGTACACAGTGGAAATCATACAGAATCCAAGAGAACTCAGACAGTGATGACAATACTTATTCTGGAGGCCTCGGACAGACATTATTCATATGGGCACCTCAGAGAGTGTCAGACATAACTCATATGGAGACATGAGACAGTGTCAGACATTAATCATATGGATGCCTGAGACAGTGTCAGACATTATTCATATGGATGTGAATTCCCTTTGCAGGATACTGATGACAGCGGTTTAACTAGTCCCTGGGACTAAGGCGCCTGCTGCGTCCACGCTGGCCCTGTTTGCCGCGTACGCTGCAGCGGCCAGCAGCCACGCATCGACGTCTAGTCCTGGGGACTAGACACCTGCTTACTAGGTAAGTACAGTTTAGTTATACATTTTAGTCCTTAGGACTAAACAGATAAGATGGGTAGGAGCCAGGGTCTCAGTCCCAAGGACTATAATCTAGTCCCTAGGACTGTATCTTTAGTCCCTGGGACTACTGTGTAGTTCCAGGGACTATAGTATAGGCTTTGAATGCAAGTAACAATGCTGAAACTGCTAGGGACTAGATGCATACTCACAGGGAGTCAAGGTTTGGTCCTGGGGACTAGAATTTTAGTACCTGGAGCTACTTTTTAGTCCCCAGGACTTGACTTGTAGCTTCTAAGCCTGTCTGTCTAGTCCCAGGGACTAAACATATAGTTCTAGGGACTAGAACATAATCCTTGGGACTAAGATACAATCTTTGGGACTAAGGCCCTATGTTTTATTTTTACGACCACATGGGTGCGCGGGACAGCCCTCGGTGCTAGAAAGAGATAGTCCCTGGGACTAAAAACTTAGTCCTGAGGACTGTTTATTAATCCCCAGGACTATCATTCCAGGCTAAAAAAATACACTGAAAGTCCTAGGGACTACAGATAATAGTCCTGGGGACTTTACTTTAGTTCTGAGGACTAGGTAAGTATATATTTAGTCCTCAGGACCAAACAGAGGTAGCCCTGGGACTATGAATCTAGTCCCCATGGGACCATGACTGTTTCTCTAGTCTTGGGGACTACAGATATAATGGTCTAGTCCTGGACTGACTAGTCCTGAGGACCACTATACAGTCCTCAGGCCTAATGTTCTATCCCAGGGACTATGGAACAATGGCTGCTTTTTTGTGTCCAGGGCTATAACTATTTGATAGGCACTTTGATAAAGCCGCTGTGGAGGGTGAGAAAAGCTGGCACACTGGGTTGACACTTTCTGCCAGGTGGGAGTGTGGCTGATAATCGCGACCTTGCCGATATCGCCGATTTAGGGTTCTATTAGGGTCTTTTTCTTGTATTTTAATAGTTATCCTTAAAGTATAGATATCAAGCTACCCACCAGCGAAATCTGGGAGAAAAAATTCCAATTATTAAGCGTTTTACAATGACTTTAGTATGAAGGTAATATTGAAGCTTTGAAAAACATATCAACCACTGGAGACACCAAACAACTAATATCAGACACAGTTAAAATGCATAATAAACTAGCAGCATGTATAATTTCATGCATTTATGATTTTGCCCAATGATACTTTTGAGAGGACCAAAATATGAAACAATAGAAAAGAAATGGCTGTCTGTAGAGCAGCCATGTTATGATTTTTTATTAGCATTTTACTACTACTTAGAATCAATTTGTAAATGGATTGAAGATACCAACTGAAAGCTATGATTCTAAATATAGAAAATTAAATTTTATTTAGATCTGATCACTAGAACATTACTTTCCATTTCCTTAGATATCAAGTGAAAACACAGAAAATTGCCACCAGTACATGCTGCCACACACTGGGCCCACTGTGCAGCTGAACTCACATCACAGATATTGTAACACCTTTTCTAGCATTACTATAGTGGTACTTGCCTCAATATTTTTGGTACTATTTGCCCTGTATCTCTGTTTCTATACAAGATATAAACAAAATTCCAAAAGATTTAAAAACATCTCAATGGCCTCAATAAAATGCGGTCACAGGGATCTTTCTGTATTCAGTTTAATTTTTTTGTTGAAGTGCCTATATTTGACTGTACAAATATGTTGACAGGCACCCCTGGGGCCTAGGGCATTGGTCCCAAGGACTGTGTCTCTAGTCCCAAGGACAATGTTCTAGTGCCCAGGACTGTATCTTTAGTCCCTGGGACTGCACAGAGCAGTCCTGGGGACTTAGAAGTAGTCCTCAGGACTAAATTTGAAGTCCTGGGGACTACATCCCTAGTCACAACTACATTAGACATCAATCAATGAATTAGTCCTCAGAACCGCATGCATTAGTTCTGAGGACTAGGCAGATGTTTTTGTAGTCCTCAGGACTGAACAAGTAGTCCCTGAGTCTACGAATTAGTCCCCAGGGCTAAAAGCTTAGTCCTGGAGACTAACAGCACAGTCTTATACAAAGTCATCGGGTCTGCAGGGTAATTCATGGGAATGTACAATTAGTCCCTAGGACAATATCCTCATATTCTTAGTCCTGGGGACTAGGCTTTAGTCCTTAGGACTATGCTTTAAAAATCCCCAGGACTTGACCGGTATAGTTTAGTTGTGGGCTAAACTATCACCTAGTCCCCAGGACTAAGGATTATTAGCTATAGTCCTGAGGACTACCACTACGCCCGCGCACCTATGCTCACCGCGGGAGGCTCCGCATAGAGTCCGCGTGTTTAGGTCAGTGCGGACGCGGCAGGCGCTGTAGCCCTGAGGACCAGCTAAACCGCTGCACTGAAAACCCTGCAGATCTTTAAACTCGTCAGATTGAGGACCTAGAGTTGTTGGAAGAGGTATGGACAGGGGGCAGCACCTTACAGGTAGTGAATTCCCTCAGTATACCTCTCCCCAGTATGAGTCTATGGCATTCTGTTGACAATATGTAACATACTCCCAAGGTGGCAGGTATGTGCCACTCATGTTTGATGATCAGGCCTTCAGTCTTCAACTGAAGGTCTTCACCGCTGAGGACTTTAGGTGCTCAAGTTGACGATACCCAAATCTACAGCTTTAGGTACTCAGATTGAGGACCCAAGGTAGTCAGCACCAAGGTTGTCACTCTAACAACCTTATGTAATCAGTTTGACAACCTTGGGTGAGTGTCTTCACCTAAACCCATTAGGTTGACTACCCTGGGTGCTCAATCTGAGTACCTAAGGTTGTAGTTTCGGGTATCGTCAGTCTGACGACCTTGGTGCTTTCAGTGTGTCATCGGTATCCTGCCAAACCCTTAAGTCTCCAGAAAGTCAGGGGGCGACCAGTACTTTGGCGCCATCTAGTGGAAACTATAAAATTCATATTTGTGTGTATAGCCCAGTATGCCTGAGGAAATACCTCAAGTCCACTATATTATCACATGTGTCAAATATCCTATGATACATTCACATCAAATATACTTCACTCTATGTAATGGGTCCACTTTAGCTGCAAGTCAATGTATCAGTATGGAGAAATCCATCCTGTTTTGGTTGATAATGGGTTGTTCTTAAGGTCAACTTTGAGTATTTCATGAAAATAATTGAGTTGAGATCCATTAAATCTACTATTTATGAAAATTATTTCAATGTCTAATGTATCAGGGGGTGCAGTAGAGAACATTGGAGCTCCACTCCTGGAAAGTGAGAAAGATATTTCAATAACCACTAATGTGAGCTCAGTGAAGCCATTCCCCATACTGTTCACCTACACAATGTCTTCACTGGGCCATACTTTCACCATTTCCTTGCCTTCTAGCTCTGTCAGACATGACCATACTCTAGTCTGCTACTAGATGGCACCAATGCACTGGTCTCCCCCCCCCCTCGACAGGAAGTACATCATAATAGATGATGTGACAGATTTATAACACAAACTGATGGTTTATTGTACTTACTCACACGTCTGGGTTCTGAGTTCTATAGTAATGTATACATTCAGCGTAGACTGAATATGATATTATTTGTAGGAAATTCCACCTTTCCCCTTTGGTTCTATTTTTCACCTTTTCTAGATTGTAGGGATGACCACTTTTGCAAGGGATTTGTTTAGATAAAGGTATCTGCACACGGATACCTCATTTTTGTTTGTAGTATAGAATTAATTTTGCCTGACCCGTAGACCAACAGAGTATACAGACCTACAGAATAAGGCATGTCCATGTTCGTACTTTGAGGTCTCAAATTAAGCCAAAATGTAGGATGTGGTCCCCTCCTCATTTGCCAGAAATAAGGCAGCCTGGGCTTTTGGAATTCTACTGCCGCTAATATCTGGATTATTCTAACGAAATTGAGCACAGTGCCCAATGAGAGGAAAATGGAGATGACATTGTGTTTTTATTTTTTATGGGCCCCAATGTACCAGATTACTCTGTAAGTGATAAATCCCCATAACTGCCCCTACCATATAGAAGATGGGTTGAGTTTACTGCATAATGACCAAATGCCAAATCAAGTTTTAGTTTTAGAAACACCCACTTTTAGCCCCTATCCTAGTGACACACGTGAGGATTCTCTTCACCCATGAATCAGTGAATGTAAGCAGTAACAGGTTTGGATATGAATTTGAGTGATATATGACAAAAAGAGTAGTGACAGCTGTATATCTAGTTCTGTTTTGGTTCATATACAAATGAGGAAGACTTCCCAGTATAATGCTTGAACTGCTCAGGTCTCAGGTAGGCCTGACCAGTGCACTCCCCTGACCAGTACACTGTAGCCATGACATTTGAGAACCACAGCAATATCTTTTTACAGAGCAGAGGGGGGATTCTGCTAAAAAAGAGTAGCTATGGCTTATGTATAATTACAGGGAGTCTTGGTTATATCGCCTCATGTTGAATGGATGTGGGATGGAACAAATGAGTTATGTTGATTCTGTGCTCCATTTTCTGGAGAATTGACTATATCAAATACTATCAACATCTCTTGAGGATACTATGATTTAAGATTCCTTGTTCTTTGTTTACCATAGTGTATCCCTACCTTTAACTATTCGGCTGTTATATGACATTTTTGTGGACATTTACCAGCAAAGCTGTTTGCATAATATCAGACGATACAAAACATACAACGTCTAGAAATACAACCTGAATGTTTGCGTTTATCTGATCTAAGTTCCAGAAGACACTCAAATAAAATCGTAAAGCTCCAAAGCAGGGGCGGATCTAGGGGAGGGGAGTCCTGGGGGTCCGGACCCGCCCTTTTTGTCCACCTATGTGGATGTCCCCTAGGAGCTGCATATAAAAGAAAAAGATATGTTCCCTTGAAGCATTTCCTGTCATTTTTGTGATTCACACTCAGGCTGTGAGATTTGCATAGCTATACAATAGTTGAAAACAAGAGTTTACAGATGAAGGTCCGATATAAAAGTGATAGACCCTAATAATGACTAAAGTTTACACTATTATAAGAGTATAGTAGGGCATATCAGTCCTTCTACTCCTAATTTTACGCTGAGTGAGTTTATCTGTCTATTATTGAGGAAATGAGTATGCCCCTGGCATCCCCACCTAGTTGTCATCAAGTGTAGGCTTATTAGAACCAGTTTGCATGACATTGTATTTAACTTCATGGTTTAGCCCAATATTTCTGTATGAAAATCCTCCAAACTGCTGGTATCGACCTATGAATTTTCAAAATGTTGTTAGGGGACCCTCTAACATCCCCCCCCCCGTCTACTAACATAGGTGTAATCAATGTGTCTTTTTAGCACAATTGGTGTGTGTAAATTCTTCAAAATGCACCAAGTACCTTTTAAAATCTCAAAATTTCCTTCAACCATCTCCACACTATGCGAGCTCCATGCAGTAAAATCTTGTGGACCCCACCTTTCGAGATCCTGGATCTGCCCCTGCAAAGTACTGAGAGGTGCTCTGCACACACCTTTTACCACCTATTGATCTTTTTTGGCACAATACACACCTATCACAAAATGAATGATAATGTTGCTTAGCAGGTAAAACTCCCTGCATCAATACAATGCCAAATGCATTACAATTCAAATACGAACTTAAAAACTGGTTGAGCACCCGTACACCTATAGCCCCTTTGTAATGGAAACATAATTTATCTTTGAGTATAACTTATGGTGATAAACATCTTTGGTATAAGAGTCCTATGTTGGTCTATATATGTTTAGACCTAAACATGTTTAAAGTCTAAACATCAGTTCTTGCAGTGTAGGCCGTACTAGGAAACGTGTTAGTCCTCAACCTGTTAAGCAAAACCTACAGATCCACCAATTACGTTGTTTCAATTCTAAAGTAAAAAGGGGGGCTAATGGGCTTAAAGTAGACATGTGACACAGTCTGCGAAAGGGGAGGGGGGGGGGTTAGTGCAGGGGTTTAGATGTCCTGCATACATTTGGTAATGATATAAGCTATTATACAGGTTGCCTGTAAGAAAAACTGTATTGAATAATGTGCTCACCCATATAAACAGACAGTGCAGTCATCAGTCCCATCATCACGTTACTCCATGAACGCCCAAGACTGAACAAGTGGACACCGTCATACAAAATGAGACACTAAATGGAGTGCAGTGGAATACAGTGGCCCGCACCTCTCATTGCATGGATATGGAACACAAGCATGGGAAATTTCATGCTTTTAAGTAATAAGATCACAATACCTCCAAAGTTACGACATATTGATTTGACTATTAAGGTGATTGGTCATTGTTCTGATGGAGAGAATGCACTGCTGGCGATTTAACCTGCCTGTACTGTAGATGCTGTTTCACTATGCAGATTTCCTATATTGTGAATCAACCCCATAGCATTAACATGATGTATGAATGCAGTGCTGGGAAATTACTCACCAGGGCTGCATTTGTTAAAATATGATGACAAATAGGGACGATTAGTTACTACAGGCTCTGGCAGTTTATAAGGTTTGATGATAGCCCTGAGGTAGTGACCGTTGTTGTAGATTTACTGCTTTTCTGATAGACATTTAATCATCACAACCCGTCTACAGGAGGCAAAGCACAATGGGTGATGTGATAGAGCAAGATGAGGTTTTATTATACTTACCTACACTTCTGGGTTTCGAGTTTAATATATGGGTGTTGTAATCCATGGTAGATTGATTATAATGTCTTTTCTGCATGTGTCCAGCCTTACCATTGTGATACTATTTCCAGATTTTCCAGGTCAGAGTGATTACCACCTTTCCTTCAAAGATTTCTAGCGATTTTATCTCCATTTTCTTCTGTAGTTTAGATATTGATTGTCCCCATTAAACCTAGAAATTAAGCCTAGAACAAGACCAAAGATAGTGATATGTGCACCTCTCATTTATATGCAGGAAGGCAATGCCTCCTCCGTTATTTTATTCCTGGATCAAACAAAGGTATTTCTATATCAGATATATATTCCTCTGAAGTTACAACAACTGTTTGATGATTTTATTTTTACCTTTTTGTTCACCATAGGTATCATTAGCACCAGAGTGTAAGACATGAAAGAAAATGACAAGAAAAGAAAGTTTGATCTCACATTTACATTTTGCTTATTGTTTGAAACTTGTTTAGTCCTGAAAGGATACATGTATGCATGATATCAGATGTTACACTATATACAACATCCTGTTATATTAAGCTAAATGTGTATGACAGACACATTTACACAATACACATTGTGTTTGACTCCAGGTTCCAGAAGGCAGTCTGATATAGTATCAAAGCTATATGGCATATTTGGAGGCACACCTCTACCTTTCATTATAGATCTATTGGAAAATACAATACCCTGAGATGCAGTAGAACTCCTAGCACTAATAAAAGGGCATTTGTTCCTTAGATATTGATCACAATTCTCATAAGTATTTGTAGCATGGTTCATGGTGTCTCAAATGTGCTGAGAGGGTATTGAATGGGCACTTGTATTGTTGGGTGGTCTACACCAGAATCTCTATGGACGTCTTGGAAGTTGTCCTGCATGTAGAAGAAGACTCATATTTACTCAGTTTGCTATTGTTAAAACAGCCCCTCCTATCATTATTATACATGAAAGATGGAATAGATTATGAATGTGCATTGTCTGCTAATGGAAATTGACTGTATCTCCATATATCTTGTATCACTGATCAGTTATATAGATAAGAGAGTTCCAAACTCTATTGAATGTCCTTCTCCTTTGACAAGTGTGTTATGAACCAAGCCACACCTACCCATCATTTAGTCTCTCAGGATATAAAAGTAGGATTCAGTCCCTGCTCTACATAGCCCTCATCATTAGGGTTACTCTCTTACATCCTCTGTAGATTCTTAATCACTTCATGATTGGTCAAGATATGGATGAAAACATGGCTGGAATTATAACTACAGAAGCAATGAACATGACCACGCCTTCAGCTGTAGTGCCAGGCTGGGTGGTCATCTTTGATAACGTCCAGTTGGCCTTTACTGTGGTAGGTATTGTTGCCAACACAGCCACCCTGATCACACTCTTGAAGAATGGTGATGGCTTCTCTGATATCATCTGCCTGTTGCTCAAGTACCAGTCTGCACTGGATGCTATTGTGTCCCTACTTGGGTTCCTACTTGGTATCCTGCCACCCTTCTGGACTGTAGGTAATGTCATGGTGGACACCGTTATCTGTCAGGTGTGGCATGGCACCTTCCTCTACTGGAGCTGGATTGCCATGTCAATCTACAATTTGGTGTTGCTTGCTGTTGAACGATATATCTGTATCTGCCATCCATTGAGGTACACTCTTATTACGAAGACTAAAATTCGCTTGATGATCGTCGCCTGTTTCTTTCTTGGACAATTCATCACAGTAGGTGCCCTTTTCAACTCACAAATGAAGGGTGACATCTGTGTGGGTGAGGTGTATTCTGGCCCATTCTTTACACCCTTCATGGCTTTCTTTGCAATGTCTACTTTCTTCACCTTCTGGGCCATACCAACTGTACTTTTTGTCACCCTCTATGGTCTCATTGTCTATCAGTTTCGACAGCGTGCAAAGCAATCCTTGGGTGCATCTACCACTGCAGCTGTAATTGACAAAGCATCAAGTGAGCTGACAAAAACTGCCATTGTGGTAACGATCATCTATCTGATTTCATTCACCTATGATCTCTGGTACTACATGCTTGGATATGCAGGGGTCACTGAATATGTAATTAACTCACCCCTGCAGAAAATAGGGACCTTTCTGGCTGTCATTAATTCTGTTGTTAATCCCTTTGTTTATGCCAGTTTCATGCCTGTCTACAGACGATCAGTGCAGAAAACATTCATGCCATGTGTAAACAATAAGTGAGGCATGTAAACACTATTAAGGCGACAAATTTACCCAGAGCTACATGTATATGGGCTGTACATGCATGAAGGGTTATTGGTCTAAAACATTCAATTACTCTTTAATCTATTTTACAGTAATCTAATATGAGAATGTGTACTTTTATCATAACTTGGGATTTTCTTTTAAAGTAGTCTATGTTGTTTGTGCTGGTGAGCAACATGATTCTGATAATTAATATGAACACACTCACCATATAACCTCTCACTAAACCCTACATCCCTTATAAGCCAACACCCCAACTTGTAAGAAATTTATAAGCCAAATTTTCACCAATCTAAGGGAGTGGTCATTTTATAACAACAGGGGGGGTTGGTGGGTCTGAGGGGGGCAAAAAGAATTTCAGACCCCTCTTTTCAGCGAAAAAGCCTGTGTGCGACTATAGAATAAAAGGGAGGGACGGAAAAATTGCAGACCCCTCGGAGGGGGGGATGGAAAAATTTTCGCTGCTCATGCGCATAATTTCACCAACCCCCCTGTTGTTAAAAAATGACCACTCCCTAAATTGTTTTAAATTGCAATGACCAGAATTAAAACCTCCCTTATAAGCCTACCCCCTTTTACAAACAAATTTAGGAGATGAATTGGGCCTCAAATCTTAAAGAAATCCTTGGCTTATTGTAATAGGTTTCATGGTAGTCATTTAGAAAGTGATGAGCATGATATATGAAAGCCATAATATATGCATATTATGTCCTGATTCACTGATAAAAAATGGGCAAGTGATTCACTGTCATTTTATTTGTGTATGATGCTGACTCTTTGCGAGTGAATCAATCCTGTAGGGTGGGCAAGATACATGGAGTCCTTTTGGTCTTGTTCCCTACACTATCATCGTCAAATACTCCCAAACTTTCACAGTCTAGATTAGGACACCAACTTTGATATAGAAGGTAATTGTTTTCGATATATATTGCTAAGGTGAATTTTGAAGGTGGAAGCTGAAGGTGTTCTGTAGCATTTTATGTATACAGGAGGCCGTTTCACCGCATTCATGAATCAAACACGGACGTCCGTCTCCGTCCATATTCTTACACCTACTGCCCCTACCCCCTCCGTGTTCCAACTACAGCCCCTAAAACGGCAAAGACAGACGTCCGTGTTGCGGAGACGGACGTCCGTGTTTGATTCATGAACGCGGTGAAACGGCCTCGAGGCTATGACTGCCTCTTGATGCTTCTTTTTAAGAAGTTGAATTCTCATGTACAGTACTGATCTCTTGATTATTCTTCGATGCTGTCAGCTCATGACAAGAACAATAAAGGGCCTGAGAGGAAACCATCAGTTTTATTTTTGTGAATGTTAATATAACTCAGTTATCAAGAAAGATTCATGCAATTATATCTAATTATATCTAAGAAAAAAAGAGTTGTGTCTTTAAGATAACCTGACCCTACCTGTCTCCAACTTCCAAAAAGGTTACTTGTGTTGGGGTGTGTTTCTTTAGTTTAATTTAGTTTCCAACCGGTCAGCACTGCAAGTAGTCAGACAATAATATCAGCAAATAAACCACATTCTTTAGGCCTCATGAATGCATTTCACATCAAATCCTTATTAGTTTAGATCATTACAAGTTGATGTTTAGTAGCTAGGACTAGCAGTATGATTCAAACGCTTTTTTCAAAAACGATGACATCTCCTGAATACCAGTAATCTTATTAAAACACTTTGGTACAGGAGAAGTTGGACTTAAAAGGATCGTGTATATATCTAAGGGTGCCAAGGTCAATATTGTGTTGATCACCATTATTATCATGCATATCCGGAAATTCAGGCATGTGGTTAGACCTAGGTCATGAATGTGTATTCAGACAAACACAAGTTACACAACAGGGTTATGGATCAATACCCCTGCCTGCACTGCTATGTTTACTTATCAAACCATAGATGTGTCTAAATACATCGAGACCAGATTTATGCAGGAATCCCTGACAACAGCATGCCTCTCCATTAACAATACCTAGTCAGCATTGAAATAATGTTCAGATCGTCACTGACAGGCCTCTGAGGACATAGAGAGTGTATTCAGAAAGGTAAGTGGGTGTAGGGTAAAATATAGCATTTCAGGGTTAATATTCTGCATTTTATCTGTGGCATTCCACAGCAGAGGTAAATGGTCATTTGAAAGATCCAAAAATAGATTCTCAGAGATTTAATAGACAGTACTCATTCATTGCCTTTATTACATCTCAAGCAAAAGGAATTATGGTAGTGGTCATTTATACAATAGTGGTGTTGAATAACTGTAAGGCCACTTCTCTATACTTTATTATTAATTTTCCTACATATCACGGTCCATCCCGTGGGAACGAAATATTGATGTGTTTGTGCAGGGTAAGTCAATCCTTTCAAATTCAGCCATATTTCAACCTTGCATCAACTGTTGATAGCTGAACTTCATATGGTATGTTACATCAACATGGTTTTAGCCTAAGTGTGCCCACTGGGCTACACATTGCCATACATATTACTAGTATTTGGTATTGTGCTTCGTCACCTAAGGTCTCTGAGATTTTAGGTGTTTTTTCTGGATATTCCCATTCTGATACCTGTCGATATTGCAGGTCCTAGGAGTGCCGATATCCAGGATATCAGCACTCCTTACATGTCCTAATATGTCCTAACATGTCATATGTTACATGTTAAATTTTCACGAAATTTTCATTGCCAGGGTAGGGGTCGAACCTGCAGTCTCCTGATCCCAAATCCAACTTCCTATTGCATTGCACCACAGGGACTGACGAGAGACGCTTGGTTAGAACCAGGTCTGTAAAAGTCATTGATATGGCTGTGACCCCCAACAACAACTCTCACATGCGCAAGGTTAGAATAGCATTATTATTATAGATGACTGCTGGAATCGTTCAAACCAAGCCAAGCCGGGTGCCGAGGTGTGAGACCCGGTGGTCTAGTGGTTAGCGCATTGCGCTCAGCTGCTAGAGGTAGGCGGGACTCATCCCGGTCCGGGCGTACATTTTTTTTTGCAGTATGGCAGGCTTCAAGTCCTGGGCCCAGGGAAGGGAAACGATTTTTGTTTTCAACTTGTATTTATTGATATTCTATTGATTATTTATTGATTAAGCATGTAATAAAAACAGTATTGAATGGGCAATTCATTCAGTGTATCCCAATACACGTAGGATATCATAACTCATGGGCTTTGCCCACTCGTTACGATATCCTACGATACACTGAATGAGGTGCCCATTAGCCCATTCATTACTCTCTTAATACATAGTTGTTTTAGCTACTCCCAAACTGTGACCCTCTATAGAATTGATTTATGTAAGGTGAGAAGGCATTTGGCTTGGACTGGGAATTGATTTACTCTGCACAAATACATCTATATATCTTCCTGGGGGAGGGAATGTGATTCGTACAGGTATTTTTCACAAGACAGGTGCTGTCTCAGAGGTGTCAAAAGTGTATTGAATTTGCACTTAATTATATATGTGGATAGGTATTCGATATCTTTTTCTCTTGATACAATACGTGTGAGGGCAAAAAGTGTATACAGCCATTCACTACTACTTTTGTATAAACGGCCACTCCCATAATCACTGATAATAGCTTTTGCTTGAGATGTAATAAAACTGATGAACTTACTAACTCTTTTGATGTTGATAATGTCAGGGTGCATGTATACATGCACAGAAAGTAATTCGCCAGGGCTATAGGGTTGATACACTTCTAGAGAATCTGCATGCTGTATTAATGAAGTCCACTCCAGCAGATGTGCTGACATCTCACAGTTATTTATGCCTTCTGGGCATGATGCATTAACGCAATTAGCCGCCTTTAAAGGGTCAATTAGTCTAAATAGGAAAGTTTTAAACAACCGCCTTTTTACAAAAGCATTAAGAGTTTGAGTTTGGAAAGGTTTTTATTGGCCATAAATCATACCATCACAATAAGTTATTCAGCATGACCAGATGAGTCAATACAAGATGAAGTGAACCACACCTATGCTCTTTCTCTGTGGCTGGATATATATAAAAGAGAGGTTTAAGTTACACTTTATATAGCCCATATAATAGGGTTACTCTCTGAAATCCTCCACAAATTCATAAGCAGTCTCATAGATAGTAGAGACCTGGCAGTTACTATGGCTGGAATTATGACCACAGAAGCAATGAACATGACCACACCTCCAGCTATGGTACCAGGCTGGGAGGTCATCTTCGATAACGTGCAACTTGCAATTACTGTTCTGGGTGTCATTGCCAACACAGCCACCCTAATCACACTCATGAAGAACGGTGATGGCTTCTCTGATATCATCTGCCTGCTGCTCAAGTACCAGTCAGTACTGGATGCTATTGTCTGGCTGTGGGGGTTTCTTCTTGGTATCTTACCCCCATTCTGGAGTGTAGGCAATGTCATGGTGGATACCATCATTTGTCAGGTGTGGCACAGTACCTTTGTCTACTGGAGTTCAATTGCCTTGTCTATCTACAATTTGGTCTTGCTGGCTGTTGAAAGTTATGTTTGCTTCTGTCATCCACTGAAGTACATGCTCATCACTAAGAAAAGCATTCGCTTGATGATTGCTGGTTGTTTCTTTTTTGCCATCTTCATCACAATAGGGGCCCCATTTGGCTCCCAAATGAAGGACAGCATCTGTGTTGGTGAGGTCTTTGAGGGTCCATTCTTTACACCCTTTATGACCTTCTTTTCAATGTCAACTTTCTTCACCTTGTGGGCCATACCGACTGTTCTTTTCATCACCCTCTATGGCCTCATTATATCTCAATTTCGACAGCGTGCAAAGGCATCCTTGGGTGCATCTACCACTGCAGTTGTAATTGACAAGGCATCAAGTGAGCTCACAAAGAATGCCATCATGGTAACAATAATCTATATCATTGCATTCACCTATGACCTCTGGTACTACATGCTTGGGTATGCAGGGGTCACTGAATACATTATTCATTCACCATTACAGAAAATTGGGGCCATGCTCTCAATGATTAACTCTGTTGCTAATCCCTTTGTTTATGCTAGTTTTATGCCTGTCTATAGGCAGTCAGTGCAGAAAACATTCATGCCATGCTTAAACAGTGGATAAGACACTATATTACACTGTCAGTGATTTTGTCCAGAATGTATATGAACTATACTTGCATGAAGGGCTATAATACAAAACTGTTCCCCAGATCTGTGTATTAGATCATAATTCACTGTCATCTATATTGTATAATCTGTCTCTTGATACTTTCTGGGCTTAGTCAGATAGGTCTGTTATAGTGGATAATTTTAGTGCACTCAACAATCAAAGGACTGATCAGCATGATACTAATCCCTTAGAACTGGTTAGATGTATGGTGCCAAACGTGACGCTATTGACGAATGGCATCTTTATTGTCTTCATAGACTTACTCACATTATTGGATACAGAACATGCTCACAATCTGAAGTATAAGATGCATCTTTACAGTTCAATAACATCAGCACAATGTTCAGAACGAATGTAATTGTTCCTTTAACTTTTAAAGTTAGGCAATGGCCATTCTACCTTTAATCTAGAGACCAATTATTGCCAACGCGTTAGATACAAAACCTTGATCCAATCGCACAATTCACTCTAAATGTAATAGACATTACCGAAAATTATGTTCCTTTGTGCCAATGCTTCATGGGCTCAGTTAAAATAGGCCATTTATGTGATCTGTATGTACAATATGTGTAGCTTTTACTTAATCTGGCAAAAACATTATAATTGGAATGTTCTAAATGAAGCTGAAGGCGGCCTGCAGCATTATACATGAATGGCTCCAGGCCATAACTGCCTATTGACGCTTATTTTCAAGAATTTTAATTACTGTACTAAATGTTGTCTTTACTATATGGAACTCATTAATTGTCAATATGATGCTTAAAGATGTTTGGACAGAGGTGGATTCTCCTAGCTCATGATGACAACAATAAACCCTAAATAAGGCACTTTTAGTTGGTTTACTTTGTTTTGTTTCTACCTTTAGCCTTGGGATGAACTCTCATGTGATAGCACTTGTCCAATGGCGGTCTGAAGTACATGTTATAATTATAGTTGGGTGTGTGTACTTGCTATATCTGAAGAGTGTCACTAATATTACAAAAGCATTTATAATTCTTGCACTTCTCTTAAAACATGATTGAAGCAATCTTAATATCAATCATTCCATCTGATCTTTATTCACAACCAAAGGTAGTCAATTCATACCTCTAACCACCACCACAGCCACCTTGGACCAAATGACTTTGGGGATGTTTTGCATTTATTTTGCACCCCCCTACAGCTGAAATTTACGTGGTTATCATCCTTATTATCCTCTTTTAATGTTGCAACAATTACCAAGGCATACAGAAATGCATAGGTGCCAGCAAAGTGTTTATACAGTAAAGTGGGTGAAAAGGGGAGTAACAATTAGGATTTTTTTTCTATAATATTTAGCAACTAGTTGCTACTTTCCATACCTCTCTAATAATTTCAACAAAGAAAAAGGGTTTGTTATTCAACATCCCACTTTAAAACTGGAAATTGGTTGATACCGTATCGTCGAGAATTGGCACCCATTAATGCATTACCCCCGGCACTTATGCAAGACAGGCAGTTATTCAAGATCCAGTTTTAGTGCCTCACAGATATTTCAGCGCCCGTTACCCCTGCGCTTATTTGAGACAGGCGCTTATTTGAATCCTGGTGCTTAAACATGACAATCTATAATGTTGAATTTTACTGTTTATTGAAATCCTGACTGGCTTCCGCATTGTATCAAAATTAATAGAAAAGTCTGCCTATGGTATAAATGACAGTAAACAGGCTTGTGTTCCAGGAAAATCCTGCATTGTGTTCTAGTAGACTACTAATGTACTAAAATTCCCTTGCTCTGGAATTGTTCTCATTCACTCTCAGCCAAATACCATCATGTTCTGGTCATATTTTATGTTCTGTCACCTCCCCACAAACCCTTCATACCCGTACCCACACACAATGACCTCACTTTTTTTGGTCTGAGACCTCAACTCATAACCCAAATTCAGCCATACCTACCAACCCCCCCCCCCCCCTGTTGGTGCATGATATCCATAACTGCCAGTCAGAGGTGCTGGTGGGAGTGTATAAAACAGGCTGTGATGTGGTTACTCTTCATTCTACCTCCACTTGCTCACCATCCAGTATTACCTGCACTTACCTTTACCCCCTACACACCTGTACTTCACCATGTTGACTGCTGCTGTCCTGGTGGCTGTGGTGATGGTTGCACAAGCCTCCCACCTGACTGCAACATCATATCACTATCAAGGAGCTCCTTCGTAAGTAAACCTACCGTCATTTAATAATCATCATCCTTGCTCTTCTATCAGTTTAACTTAGATCGGGCTCCTAACCAAAGTAGTCCTATTTTGAGTAGATCTACCTCCATTTGCAACATTCTTCTATAACGAGGATTTGAATCTAGCTAAAGTTGCTCTTGTCCCTTTTAGGTACACCCAAATTTGACTAAGAAATCCCTTTTTACATTACACATTCATTTTAAACCCTATTAACTTATTTTATAATTCTCTGAACCATTTTATGATCAATGATGTCAAATGCCTTAAAAGGTGTCAGTTGCTTTGGGTCGTTTAAAAAGCAACAACACCTTACAGGCAAAATACACCATAAACCTATTCCACGCCAGACTGCCTTGTAGATAAGCCTGAGGATTCAGTGAGGCTAAGTCTACATAGGTTTGTTCTAAAATTTATCTATTAGTTTTCTTTAAACAAAGAGGTCTAAGTAGCAAATAAAGGAAGGCCTATGCTAAGGACCCAAACCCTAAACCATTATAGGTATGCAATGTTTAAAGTTTCCAAGTGGGAATTTGTTGCAACCTCTGGATATACAACCCAAAAGCGCCAGAGACTATTTTACGAAATACATGGGCACGTTACAATGAAAGCTGGCAGTGATAAAAGGTAACTTTCTTTTTCCCCTTTTGTATTCTTTTTAAACTTTTTTTTCTGTAAAACAAGTCTTAAAATACAGTGAATGCATTTCCAGAAATAATGAAGCATATGTGAACAAAGTGAACACAGATCGCCAGCACTACGTGAACAGGATTGCTGCTAACGTTGCCACTGGTCATGCCTCCTACCACCATCATGCCCCTTCCCACTACAGGGGGGCACCTTCGTGAGTGGCGTCATTATTATTTACCTGTATCTAAAGTATCTTTTACTGTATGAGTATTGCAATTTAACTTAGAGTTTTACTCATTCTTTAAGCAAAATTCACATCGTTTAAAGTCACGATCTAAGCAACTTTAAGTCCTGTAAATTCGACTTACAGATTACTTGTTAAACTGGCACAATGGTATTTAAAGACATTTACTGATGCCCAAGATACAGCTTTTCTCTTATCAATATACACAAAGCAGTGCTTGTCATGTTAGTGCTGCATCTAGATTCGCCATACCCACTCTCGAAGGCAGGGTCGAGTTAAGGGCTGCGTCCACTGCGACAGATGGACCATCCATCTCCCTTCATCCGTCATTTTCTCGATAGAAATCAATGATAAATATGACGGAAGAAACGGACGGATGGTCCATCCGTCGGCAGTGGATGCACCCCTTAACAGGAGCCCTCGGGCTGTGCGTGGGAGACCTCGCTGCATTTTTCCAAGTCTTCACGGGTGTATGGGCCGTATGCAGTTGGCACACTCATTTATACTCTACTGCCCTATAAAATAACATTAATGAAGGCATTATGTGGATGCTTTTTCAGTAACAATGAGGCATATGTGAACAAAGTGAATGCAGCACGTCAGCTCTATGTGAATAGAATCGCTGCTAAGCTTGGAACCGGAGCTGGTACCGGTTTCCTTGATGGCGTACCTGGCACTCCTCTGTCCAAGGATGGCGGATACAAGGGTAATCTCGGTAACTATGCCTATGGTGGTTACAGCCATGGTTATGGTTACCCTGCCCAAGGACACCATTATGGAGGATATGGTTATGGTGCCTATGGTAATGGCGTCTATGGTACCAGCGTCTATGGCATTGGTGCCTATGGTGGACATCATTATGGACATGGACCATTTGGTGCAGGACACAGAGCTGCTTATGGACCCGGCTATGGCTATGGGGCTAGATACAGCCATGGCAAGCAGGACAATGCTTTCCGCCAACATCAGGTATATGATAGAATCTAACTGAAGGCTAGACTGGGACTATCTATAAAAGAAAAGATTACATATATCACAACTGGCCATACTACATTGGTATTAAAAAGGGAATCATCCTCTAAATAATCGGGTAATGAAATTGAGATCTTAATAGTAATAGCCGTTTGCCACCATGGGTAGTTCCTATATATATGCGTCTAATATCTATCATGAATCAATTTTTCCTCGTTTTAAGTTACTTAAAATATCAGAGTGAAATCCTGTTATAATAAGCTGGGGTCTGGGGCCAGTTAAATATTCACTTCATAAGCAAAGTTTCCTTTGGCCATTGCTATAAAGTTTCTCATCAAAGAAAGTTCCTTGTATCAGATTTTACAGTGGGATTTCACTGAACAAGTACAAATTGTGCTTACCCCTAATGATGTCCTTCCATGTACAGGTCAATCTGATTGCTCTACACCAAGGTGCAGGAGTAGGCACCACCCCCCTGTACGGTGTCCCTGGTACCCGCCTGGCCGCTAACAAGCATAAGGCAGCTGACAAAACCAGCAAGGCTTACTAGAATTACCTACTACTGAGATCATATGGTAACCAGAGTTGGTGGTAGGTATGAACAGGTCATATCCAGTTTCAGTATACAAAACAAATATTTGATTAATGTAAACATATTTCTGTTCACAGGGATAGAAAATGCTTGATAATTTTAACACTTGAAATTCCAATGCTAATTAAGATAGATTGGATTATTGTTAGTACTGCTGACTCTCATATTGGACCAATCTTCATTCATAAAGTGCTGCAAAACTACACATAGAATGATTATCTAGCCAACATTTCCGAGAGATCTACCTCAAACTGGACAAACCAAGAACTAGCTGAACTCTTTTAATCTTCATCAACTTTTTATCACGATTTCAGCGCCACCTGGGACAATGGGACCTCTTGCATCTCAGCATAAATGAATGTGAACAGTCCATGATATAAGCAAACAGGTATTCTACACTTACTCCATACCTTGGGGTGGAGGATGAGAGTCTACAGATAGAAATAAAAGTGTACTGCTATAACAAAACTTAAACTTGTGTTTTATTCATCTATGTCTATGTGGTAAAAAAAAGTTAGTATGTGGTCAACTGAGACATGAACATTTCTAATGTGCCTGCATTAGAATTGACCTTTAAGGTTCGGGATTGATATAGATCTAGTTATAGATAGCTTAATACTGCTGCATTCTTACATCATGAGTACAAAAGTTAAAAGGACTAAGGCTCCATGCTACCTTCAAAGGTACATCTGTTATAAAGCATGTTAGTTATAAGATGTAATCTTGAACTTGTAAATATTCTGTTGTTTCAAATTTTGTAGTTATGTTGTGGGTCTACAATTATTGGACTCCACTCTTGTTTTCGCTCTCCTTAAGACCTATCATGGAACATTAGGTTGGTATATCCGTGGGGGGTCATCTGGGTTCTAGGATTAGCCTAGAACCTGCTTTGTGTTATTCTTGTGTCTATTGGTGTTGAGTATTGGTGATTAGTGCGGCTTGCAATGTCAACAACATTAGGTAAAGATTTTATTTCAATGGAGGGTTTTAAAATGGTACATCTCAACACACAAAGTATGTATAAAAAGAAGGATCAGATATTCAGGAAATTGATGGGTACTGATATAGTCACTATGTCTGAGACATGGCTTCATGATGATGTCGATGCTGACCTGGTTGCATGGAGTGGTATGAAATTGTATAGACAGGACAGACAAGGCAAGAAGGGTGGGGGTCTAGCTGTTTATCTTAGGCATGAATTAGCTCCTGTTGCTGATCTTGTGGATGATTTATGTGTCAGAAAATGTAACATTGAGTCTATGGTATTGGATATAAGTGTTCCAGGCCAAAAAGTCATGAGATTAGCCACAGTTTATCGTCCACCTTCTGGAAAACTGGATGTATTTTTCAATTATATAGAAAAGTTGTATAAAACAGTGATACCTGACAATATTGAACTTTGGTGACATAAATGGGTGACATAAATATAAATACATTGTTGGAAAAAGCTAAATCTACGAATACGATAGTAGACATGTGCAGAATCTATGGTTTACATAAGCTAATACATCAGTGTACATGGCAATATAAAAAAGAGTCTCTTGTCTGGACAATATAATGACCTCTTATGATGACACAATGTTATCAGGTACCTTGAACTTTATGGTTAGTGATCACCTGCCTGTTTACTGTGTTAAAACCAAACAGAAAAGTGTTGTTACTATTAAAACAATTACTACACATACTTATAAGAATTTTGATGAAGAGCTGTCCTTAGACTGGTTAGCTGAGGCAGATTGGGAGGAGTATTACAAACTAGAAAATCCAAGTGATGCATGGGTGTTCAAAATCATATAGAATGTTACCTAGATAGTGTGTGTCCTCTGGTTCAAATTATTGTCAAAGACATGGGTAATAAATGGATGACAGCTGATATAAGAAATTTAATCCATGAAAGGGACATATGTGTATCTTTATTTCTAAGATCACATGAAACACATTATCTTGAACGTGCCAGGAAATTGAGATGTAAAATTAATGTCAGTTGTAGTTACGCTAAAGCAGACTATGTAAAGCATGAGTTGGATGAGTCTGAAAAGGATCCTAAGCATTTTTGGAGAAATATTAATTCTATATTAAAGCCGTCTAGTGATAACCATCCACCTATGTTAATTGCTGAAGATGGTAAAATGAAAAGTAATGCTGACTCCATCATAAATAGATATTTTGCTTCTATAGGTTCAAAGTCAGACAGTGATTTGCCACCATTTTTAAATCTTCCAGTAGTCCAGGACAGTCAGGTTGGGGATTGTAACCCCAAGATAAGTGTATGTCAGGAGGAAGTGGAGTATTTGATAGATGAGATCAATGTAAATACGACATCAGGTATTGAACATATTCGCTGTGACATATTAAAACTTGCACTAAAAACTCTTTTACCGCAAATGACTTGGCTGTACCAAATGAGCTTTTACTTAGGTATTTTTCCTGACAGCTGGAAGTTAGCACGAGTAAGTCCGATCCCGAAACCAGGCAATGCAAGATTAGTCATTAATTGGAGACCCATATAATTGTTGTCAGTACCTTCGAAGATAGCGGAGAAAATAATGCACTCACATTTATATGACATTATGGAGAAAGCTGATTTTTTGGATTCTAATCAGTTTGGTTATTGTCGTGGTCGAGGAACTGGAGATGCCATCTTTAGATTTGTTAATGATTTATATGATGATGTTGATAGGTCTCATGTAACTGCAACATGCTTTTTGGATCTGAGGAAACCATTTGATAGCGTTCCTCATAATCTCCTAATCCTTGATCAGTGATGACGGTTTGGATTCTGATCCTGAAATAGGCTAAGCAACAATAAGCTTTTTGTTGTTGTTGTATCTGAGTATCTTGTACTATTTGGTCTTGCATTAACTGTAGTGGTGCTCTGATTGGTTAAAACAGAATACAAACAGCTTTTGTGATCACTGTTAATGACCTCAGGAAGTTCTAAATCGCATTCAATAACCTGAATAATCTTGATTGCTGGTATTATCAGAAATATTAACCAATATCAGAATTATTATTATGATGTCTCGTGTGAATGTTAGTGTGTTGTTTTCTTACTTAATCCTTACCTGATCCGGCTAGTTTGAGCATAATATATTTTTGTTTAGAAGTTGTACGATGGTAACCCTCCTTTATAGAAGCTTATGCGCTTGGTTATGTTGTGAGTCGCGATTTCAATAATCCTGGAAATTTCTCTATCTCTGCCTGTGTTACTTTCTCCTTGTTTGTCTGGGCCTGTTTTGTCTATCATTATTAATCATTATTACATAGATTTTTCATGACTCATAGTTGTGTCTATAATTGTTTGTATTTTTATATAATTGATATGGTGTACAATTTGATATGGTATCTTAATTTACCGTATGAATATGATCTGTAGATTTTTTCTCGATTGTATGATTGTGTTTGACATACTGATAGTTGTTTGACTATAATTCCAGTTGTGCTTCAATTACCACGATTCTGTAAATTGTGAGAGGCTCAATAAACTTTGCTTTCGAACTTGAAAAAAAGGGTAGAGATGGAGATTCCTACCCTATCAAAGTACATAATTATACCCATGATATGTGAGGATTTGGAAAATTCATCGAGAACAAAATTGATATAATTCAATCTTTTTTAGGAACTAATCCACAAAGTCTAGGTGTGTCTTATATTCGGGGTCACCTTCATACACAGCGTCCTGTAGTATATGCAGCTTTGCCACTATCAAGTAATTGGTATCAACTGACATCAATTATATTGAGATATGACAGGTTTGAAGGTATAGAAATACCCTGAGGGCAACCTATTGTTTACTCGCGTGGGTATTCAAAAGCATTCAATTGTCACAAACCCATAAGTCTAAAGGCAGTGTGTCACAATGGTCTACATACCACGTGCTTGATCACTTTAATCACAAATGGATTGAATTTGAAACCGTGCAGCAACAGGGAAAGGGAAAAGGGACAATAAAAGAAAGGGAAAGTAAACAAACCCAGTCACCCCGAGCACATTGAAATGTCAATTCAAGATTGAATATACCCGGAACCAACTCTATATTCAAACTACCGTCTGCAATCTGATATTGATAGGGTTTATGAATGGTGTGTAGAGAAGCGTCTAACAGTAAATGTTGAGAAAACAAAAACACTATGGTTTGGTTCTAGGAGAAAGTTACCTAAAGTTGTGTTGGGTACTTTTAAAATGGCAGAGACTGATTTGGGAACTGTACATGACTATACTTACCTAGGTCTACATTTAGATAATTACCTAACCATGGAATTGGCAATGAAAAATGTTTTCCAAAGGGTTAATAACAGGTTGTTCAGATTAGCTAAATTGCATCATTTACTGACGCTTAAAGTAGCAATATTGGTATATAAAACGACTATACTAAGTTTGTTTGATTACTGCAGCTTTGTTTATACAGGTTGTAGTAATGAAGATAATCTTGTCAAGGGACAAAGACTCCAGAATCGAGGTCTTAGAACGTGTTATAGGTAGAACAGGGAATATCTGTCTGTGGAAGGTCTCCATAGAAGGAGCGAGGTTCCATATTTGGATAGAAGACGTGATGAAATGTTATTAGTATTGATGTATAAGTACTCTAGATGTAATGATATGTTGGATCATCATAGAGGTGACAGAGTCACTAGGTCAGATAAAAAAATTAAATTCTTGGTTAAACAACCTAAGCTAAGTACATATAAAAGATCACCCCTATATCGTGGTGCTGAACTGTGGTCACTATTAGGAGCCTGGTATCAACATACTGAAACAAAACTGAAGTTTAAGCAGAGAATCAGACGTATTGAAAATCTGAGAGTACCAAATGATGGTCCTGGCGATGATAGTGATGATGACGATGTCAACTCCATTGATGAAGTCGGGAGCTTGATATTGATCAGTGACGATGGTTTGGATTCTGATCCTGAAATAGGCTAAGCAACAATAAGCTTTTTGTTGTTGTTGTATCTGAGTATCTTGTACTATTTGGTCTTGCATTAACTGTAGTGGTGCTCTGATTGGTTAAAACAGAATACAAACAGCTTTTGTGATCACTGTTAATGACCTCAGGAAGTTCTAAATCGCATTCAATAACCTGAATAATCTTGATTGCTGGTATTATCAGAAATATTAACCAATATCAGAATTTTTATTATGATGTCTCGTGTAAATGTTAGTGTGTTGTCTTCTTACTTAATCCTTACCTGATCCGGCTAGTTTGAGCATAATATATTTTTGTTTAGAAGTTGTACGATGGTAACCCTCCTTTATAGAAGCTTATACGCTTGGTTATGTTGTGAGTCGCGATTTCAATAATCCTGGAAATTTCTCTATCTCTGCCTGTGTTACTTTCTCCTTGTTTGTCTGGGCCTGTTTTGTCTATCATTATTAATCATTATTACATAGATTTTTCATGACTCATAGTTGTGTCTATAATTGTTTGTATTTTTATATAATTGATATGGTGTACAATTTGAAATGGTATCTTAATTTACCGTATGAATATGATCTGTAGATTTTTTCTCGATTGTATGATTGTGTTTGACATACTGATAGTTGTTTGACTATAATTCCAGTTGTGCTTCAATTACCACGATTCTGTAAATTGTGAGAGGCTCAATAAACTTTGCTTTCAAACTTGAAAAAAAGGGTAGAGATGGAGATTCCTACCCTATCAAAGTACATAATTATACCCATGATATGTGAGGATTTGGAAAATTCATCGAGAACAAAATTGATATAATTCAATCTTTTTTAGGAACTAATCCACAAAGTCTAGGTGTGTCTTATATTCGGGGTCGCCTTCATACACAGCGTCCTGTAGTATATGCAGCTTTGCCACTATCAAGTAATTGGTATCAACTGACATCAATTATATTGAGATATGACAGGTTTGAAGGTATAGAAATACCCTGAGGGCAACCTATTGTTTACTCGCGTGGGTATTCAAAAGCATTCAATTGTCACAAACCCATAAGTCTAAAGGCAGTGTGTCACAATGGTCTACATACCACGTGCTTGATCACTTTAATCACAAATGGATTGAATTTGAAACCGTGCAGCAACAGGGAAAGGGAAAAGGGACAATAAAAGAAAGGGAAAGTAAACAAACCCAGTCACCCCGAGCACATTGAAATGTCAATTCAAGATTGAATATACCCGGAACCAACTCTATATTCAAACTACCAGTACTTTTAAGTTCCAAAAAATCATGGACCAAGTGACATCAGTCTGGGAAGATGTTTGCTTCTAATCTAAGTAGGCGAGTTCTTTTTTATGCGAAATGAATTTACGAGGTAAATATTCTTACTGATTTTGAACAGGTCTTGGTAGGCTACCCGCAGCTTTAAGGTTCTCCATTCACAAGAATTGAAGTCTATTTTCCAATTCTCATCTCTAAATAGTGACATCTAGAGGAATGTGATTATTCTGCTGTGAATTGGCTTGAACTGTAGAAAATGGTCATTCTCAGATGAAGAGAGTGAGTGAGTAATAGATGTTTAACGCCATTTCGACAGCTAAGGTCATATTCATGGCGAGAACGACATTACACAATTTCACAGAGGAATGTGTCGGTGCCCACGCATAAGTGTACCACACACATACACACATTTAGTTCCAAACTCAAGTAAACAAGACTCTAGCCGTACATAAATCCCTCATAGAGGCCAATCAAGCACAAATAAGGGACGCACCAAAGGGTGACGCTAACTGGCCTAGACTTAACACGAACCCTAGCAGCCAGCCCCCAAGTACAAATGTCTCTCAAGATACAGTGTATAATTATCCTGACCCTACAAGGAATCTCATAATTAGTGGCATGCCTGAAAAGGATAATGAGGACACTGAAGTGTTTACTACAACATTCCTCACTGACTTAGGTGCGATTATTGAAGAGGGTGACATAATAAAAGCACATAGGCTCCGTCCTTTCGGCACAAAACCAAACCGTGAGAAACCCAGTAAAATAAAAGTCTGTTTCAGCACTCTGAAATCCTACAATGAATGCATAGATCTCAGACCTGGGCTGCGCCCTGGAAATGGGGAATCTCAATCAGTATGGTTTAATCCAGATGAAAGTCCAGAGGTAAGGCAGCAAAAATGGATCCTGAGGGAAGCTGTTAGATATCATAAGGAAAAAAACAGTGCCCAAATGACACTTAGTGAGGATGGCATATACGTAGATGGTATATTCTATGCTAATGATAACATTGACAGCCTACCTAACACCATAATGACTGAAGAATTACGTCATCATTTAGCTGAAGTTGAAAAAGAAAAAGCAACTACTGCAGCTGGGGGCCCTACAGGGGGAGTCAGTGAAAAAATGCGCATTACTAAGGCGGGAATTATATTCAATGGCCCGAGAGCACCGTTTAATAATATGTGGCCATGTAAGGTACGCTATGGTGCACTGCTAGAGGATGGCACTGTAATGGAGGAGCGAGACTTCACATGTGCAGAACAAGCTTTCCAGTTTAATAAAGTTAGGTATGGGGGAAAGGTTGACCTCGGTGATGAAATCATGAACCTCACTTGCCCTTTCAAAATGAAAGAGAAAGGAAAAGAAATGAAGTTCCCTGTCGGACACAAGTGGTGGCAGGACAGACTACTAATTATGCGCCTAATTACAGACTGCAAATTCTCTCAAAACAAGGAATTGGGTGAGAGATTAGTAGCGACATCTGAGCCCCTGGTGGAGAGTACAAAAGACTGGTTCTTTGGAGGGGGGGCCCTTTACAGTTCCAAAATTTATGACCAGGGTAGGATACCTGGTTCCAATTGTTTTGGTGAGGTGTTAATGGATCTGAGAACTAGCCTAAGTCTACGAGCACACACACAAAAATTACAGACCAACGCTAGTACTAGTCAGGCCCTGCCAAACACTACTAACAGTGGAGGAGAGAGGAGTGGTCTGATAACCATTGCCTCCACCACGACCACTACCACAAGTACACCAATTAACCAGAGCCTCTTGCACCTTGCGGGCTATCCAGCTACCACCAATACACCAGTGCAGTCACCCACCCGCCCCACTACCATACTGACTACGTCTGGCTGCACACATGTCACAACTACGCAGCCCAGCCATGCAGCAGATACTGAGGCAAGTCGACATTGATCGAAATATACCAGTGTTTATATCAAAACCAGTGCACTTTGATGTCCCTGCCTTACACCATAAGAACACTGCAGTATTTGGTGATTCTCGCATCAGAGGTATGGCCCATGACATTTGTACTATCTACCCTGAACTGCTCACATGTAGGTCCTTCCCTGGGGCTGGCATACTGGAAGTTGGCGCAGAGGCGCTGAAATACCTACACACTCACCCCCATGCCAATAGTGTATATCTTATTTGCGGGATATGCAACATTACCCTGCGACTAAAGAATGGTGAAATTGTACTTAAAACCGCCTCTTATAATGTAGATGAAACTGTACAGTACCTGTCTGAATGCTACCATCGTGTGATTGATGACATTAAGTACTACTATCCCAACACCGAGGTAGTATTATCCTCGCTCTATGCAATTGACCTAAGCAGGAAATGCTGGGGCCATGACTTGACCTATGAGCAGACCTTGCTGGAAGACATTATCTGGCTGGTCAACAAAGATATTATTTGGCTGAACACAATGCACTCTGTTATCACGCCGCGAGCAGACCACTATGTGCACTCCTACAACTACAGAAAGGGCCACATGATCAATAAATATTGGCGGCTTAGGGATGGCTGTCATCCTGATATGTCAACCCGCATATCGATGGCTCGGAACATTGCCAATACGATGATCAAGAATGACTCTGCTAGCAGCTCTGCCTGAATTCTACACAGGTGACCTTACTAGGTCAGTTCAAAACTTCTAGTAACATTTGATATCTAGCTAACTGCTCTTACACACTCAGTATTACTTTGGGTAAAGCTCATGCCTGTGCCTTCTTATGAACACTGCCTTACACTGATTAATTCACCTTCTCTCCTTATTGGATTGGCAGCATGCAGAATGTACCACCTGCAGATATTTACCGACACACTCGACTGGTTTCAGCAGCTGACTATACCTTCATGATGCTACGGCAACACACAATCACCGGGGTATAAACAGGGATGCCGTTTTTACTACATACGCAAGATGTCACTCGCATACAGACCCGGTAATGTCATAAACATGAACCTGGTTGAAGGTAGGACCAACCCAAATTATACATACTCATACTACAAGGAACTCTCTAACCCTGATACACCCTGGAACTGTGGTATACCGAAGTGTGGCAACACTCACGACACACATCACCTTGTCTGAACATTAGCTATTTTAAAGCTGAAAATTGATAACAATGTGTGCTGACTATAATTGCTATTATATACATGTTGTGCACCTTGCACCACCTTTTCAGGAAATGAGTCAGGCGGAGTGACTCATTCCCATCTTTTGAGCTAATCTTTGGTTTATAGCCTAGGTTGAGGTTAGTTCCCTTGGCTACATTTAGGAGTTCCTCCCAGTGCTACAACTCGGAGTACCTCCACCTCTAGCGGTACATCATTTATCCCATTCACTTGTAGAATACCTGCTATTTCCATAGCAGGCCTGATTCCTTACATGGCTGCCAACCAGAAGCAACTCTTAACCAATACAGCTAAGTACTTTGAAAGTCTGAAAGGAATGCTCTATGTCTCAATTAATGCCCGTAGTGTTGAACCTAAGTTAATTGATATAAAGCTAAGCATACACAACTGCGATGTGGTATGTATCTGTGAGAGTTGGCTGAACCCCTGTCTTGACAACTCTCTTATTCACTGGGATGAAAAGTACATCTATAGACTTGATCGACCTACCGATCGAGCTGGTGGACTAATCACCTACTTAAGCACATCCCTCAGTCCTTACTGTACGACATTACACAATCTACAATACATGGAAGCCGACATTGAATTACAGGTGCTATTTATAAACAGACCAAAGCTAAAGTCCATGTATATACTTAACCTTTATAGGCCGCCAAATGGGAATCATGACACTTTCTTTGAGAAGCTAACCAACTCCTATGACGAATTAGATAATAGTACAGAAATATGGGTTTTAGGTGATTTTAACATCAATACTAGGGATAGGAATGACACTAAAACCAAGGCACTCTTTGATTTTTGCCGCACTAAGGGACTCAAAAGACAGATAGAGGGTATAACTCGACCTAAAGATGGCAGTGGTACATGTATTGACAACATACTGACGAATTGTGACATAATCTCAACTGCTGGTGTGGCTGAAGTGTTAATCTCTGACCACTATCCTGTATATGCTTGTAGGAAGAAGTTAAAGGATGAAAATGTTATTTCTGAGTTTACGGGACGCTCTTATAGGAACTATGATCCTACCGATTTTCATGAATACCTACTCGACTGTAACTGGGATGACTTTTATAATTCCAATGACCCAGATTACCAATGGAACACATTGTATAAATATATACTAGAGTATTTAGATAGCACCTGCCCTATCAGAAAAACTATTGTTAAAAAACAAATACAGCCATGGGTTAGTAGGGAAACAATTGAGATAATGAATGATCGTCAACTACTCATCAAAGAGCAAAATCGCTCTGGTAGTAGGTTCAATGTAAAGCAAATAGGTCGACTACGAAATCGTATTCAAAATCTCCAAAACCATAGCAAAAGAGATTGGGTAAATGGTTTACTTTCGGATTCAGGGGAGACCCAGTTAAGTTCTGGCGAGAAATAAATAGACTAGTGAACCCGAGGGCCAAATCTACCGACATACAGCTCAGAGATAGCTATAGTGGTTCCATGATTGTGCCCTCAGAGGTTGCTAACTATATTAATAAATATTTTTCTGAGATCGGTCAAAAGTTATTTAATGATCTAATACAGGGTATCATGCCGGACCCAAACCCTGATCTACCAATCTTGGAATTACCGGATGACATGATCCCATTGAATGTTCACAATATTATCAACACTGAAATTGTTAAGAAATATGTCAGTAGAATATGTGTTAACAAATCAAGTGGAGTTGATGGTGTCAGCTCTAGAGTACTTAAAGATGTATTTACATTCTTGCCTAATGAATTAGTATTAATACTTAAGAATTCAGTCGTGTACGGCTCTTTTCCAAGAGCCTGGGCAAATGGCTTACTTGTGCCAATTCCAAAACAGGGTGACCTACTTGATATAAAGAACTGGAGACCCATTACCCTTCTACCACTACCTGGTAAGATACTGGAAAAAATAATACATGGTGTCATATCTACCCACCTAGAAGAGAATAACATCTTGAATAAAAACCAATTTGGGTTTCGACGTAATCTTTCCACCGGGGATGCAGTCTTTGCTGTACTAAAAGATCTATATGACAACCAGGATGAGGGCCACGTGACAGCAGCCTGCTTCATAGATTATTCCAAAGCTTTTGACTGCATCCATCATCCCACCTTAATCACTAAATTAGATACACTGGATATTCATCCCACTTATAAAATTTGGCTTAGGGGGTACTTGGGTAATCGGTCTCACTGTACTTTTGGGAATGGTGTCAAATCCACAGAGAGAACCGTGAAATTCGGGGTACCACAGGGGTCAACGCTTGGCCCCCTCCTGTTTATCCTATATGTGAATGACCTGCCTGATGTTGTACTCAATTCAAAGTGCGTAATGTATGCAGATGACCTTGTAATATATGCCTCTCATAGCAACCACACTGAGGCAGTACAGCTCTTGCAGGAAGACCTGAATAGAATACACCAATGGTGCCTTGCAAACTACATGACAATCAATGCCAGGAAAAGTACTGGAATGTTTTTCGGTTCCAAAACAAAACTAGCACCAACTATAGGCCCTGTACTAACCATGGGCAACTCTGTGCTTCCGCACTGTGATACTTACACATACCTCGGGGTTGAACTAGACTGCTGTCTTACTGTAAATGGCCATATTGCTAAGGTGAAAAAAGGCTTAGGCAACAAGTTATATAAATTGAATAAGCTATGTAAGTACCTAAATGCTGAACATTGCACCACTGTGTATAGAAGTATGATATCACCAACTTTAGAATACTGCTCGTTCTACTTAGGTGGAGGATTAACTGCTGAATTGCAAAAGCTCCAAAGAATGCAAAATCAAGGGTTAAGGATCTGTCTAAGACAAGGTGTACAGCAAATGTCTATATTGGTATTACACTCAACCTGTAAGGTAAAATTACTGGCGGAGAGACGGAACATACAACTGGTTACTTTAATGTGGAAAAAGTACATACATGGTGATGGAATCGAGATTGTAAATATAAGAACACGTGGTGATAGGAAAATCAAATTTGCTCGTAGACGAGCCAGAACTTGTCATTATGAAAAAAGTCCCTATCTACGTGGTATAAAGTTGTGGGACCAACTAAGTCATACACAACAGACAGTTAGAGAACATTCTATCTTCAAAGGAATAGTCCAAAAATTTAAGTTCAAATAACGCTCTACGCTCTCAATTGCATTTATGTACTTGTATGAACCATTATCAACTACATCTGATAGTGCATTACCATGCACTCTTTCTCCTGTAACCAACCTACAGTATTACAAGGCCTGAAAAATGCTGTAGGGCGTGCAAAAAAACGACCCCATAATGGGGACGAAAACGTCAATAAATTACAATTAAAATTACAAGGGGATAGGAAAGAGGAGAAATAGGCCCTTTTAAGTGGGCTAGGGAAGCCCGCTCAGATGAAGAACTGTAGAGCATACTCAGATGAAGAATTGTAGAGCATACTTATACAAAGACAGTATAAGAATCTCTCTTCTGTGACTAGGCTGCAGGACACTAATTATTTTCTCACTGTTGGCTTATATAGCATATGGGCGAAAATAAAAAATATCTGTGCACATTTCTGAGCTTAGCCACTGTTATTTTCTTGTAGGCACACATTTCCCCCCATTAATTTAGGGCTGTCATATGTGGCACAATGTGATTAACGTTTCTGCTATCGGCCATAGAGTGGGGACATACCCAGATTTGGGGGTTTTGCAGTGAATGATTTCAATAAATTCTGTAATTGAATAGACTCCACCCTCAACTTACCATCAAATATCAGCCTAAATAACACTCAAATAAATTAATATACATCCTAACATGGTTTCCACAAGAATCTCAGATTGAAATTCCCTGACCAAAAATGATCATTTTCCCTGACCAAATTATGGCATCACAGAATATGAAATACCAACATCTAACCGTAAATCTATACCAAGGGTCTAATGTAGTACAACAATTATAAATTCTACTTTAAGTTATCAATAGTAAGTCAAAACCTTACTATCAAAAATGAAATTGCCATTTTTGAATGCCCTCAGGGGAGACTTGTCTAAAATCAAACACAAGTGATGCAAATTAGCAGATTTCCCCTGACTTACTATATAATTTTGCAAAGTTCCCTGGCAACTTTATTTTCCCTGACTTTCCCTTACCTGTAGGAACCCTGTCCTAAGGATTAATTTAATGCCTGGTTTGCCCACCCACTGTCAGATATTAGACCAATAATCATTGTACATCACCCTTCAGTGGGGAGCTACAAAGTGTCTCCTGCTGCCACCTCCCGTCAATTGGTGTCCTGCAACCACTAATACAAGCCACACATGTAGTTCTAAAGTCTCTTACAAGAGGGCAGTGCTGAGACAGGAGCCACCTTAGAACCTTACAGCTTGCCCATCCTACAGTTCAGAGAAAATCCAGGTATAAGTTAACACCTTTTCAGATTGATATTCTAACCAAGTAATGACGACTCCTTCTAATACTTTGTGTATCTTTAGTTTATTCGGTAAAGCTTGGTGGGAGGGGAGAACAGGAATTATAACAACCTACTCTAGCAGAGAGTCCAAATATACAGATTACTGCAATACCACTCTGAGCTCTCCCACAGCTCATTATTTAGACTTCCAGTTAACACACAAACACAAACCAGAACCCTGAACAGAAGAAAAAAGCAGATTGTATACTCTTCTGGTGATTTCCAAACTACCATAACACCTCGCATATAAGCTGCAAGGTTATAATATACAGGGATAGACCGTTACTGTGCCTTGTAGAATGCG
This sequence comes from Acholoe squamosa, assembly GCA_949317995.1. Classification (NCBI taxonomy): domain Eukaryota; kingdom Metazoa; phylum Annelida; class Polychaeta; order Phyllodocida; family Polynoidae; genus Acholoe; species Acholoe squamosa. The sequence goes on from OX439049.1 coordinate 39,075,041, forward strand.
CTTGAAGTCAACGTGTGCCTTATAGGTAAGGATTTCAAATCATAGAACAGTACTAAAAATGACCAAAAATGGCCCATGGTGCACCTTATAGGTTTAGCATGAATTCAGAGTGCACCTTCTATGTGAGGTATGCCATATTATGCAAGTTATTAAGGTAGTCTGAGAGAACTTCATTAGCGATATCGGCCACAGGAATAGACAGTTCAATCAATAGTCAAATAGCCAAAGCAAGTGTTGATAAATTGGTGATCGTCTTCTCTGTTACTGCAAGTATGTATCCGAAACCTAAATGATCAACACACACAAACATAAATTATAGAATACGAACAGACAACACTACCAAAACACTTTATGACTTTCAATGCGTATCTCTTAATATCTTCTCTTTTTTTTTAAGTGGAAATTATCTGTTGATAGCAGTAATGAACGTTAGCTGTTGAAAAAGCTTGTGAGAAGTCCTCTGTTGTGACACTTTAGAAGTGCACCATATAGTTCAATATACTAGCACCTCATAGTTAAGGATTGATAACATACTCCTTACACCAAGTCTTCTCTGGCTGCTATACAATTCTATCTTTAATGATAGTTGGGACAAATGATATCTATAAATTCTATAGTTATAAGGGTACACTAATGTCCCCATTATTTTCTTAATACAAAGGCATCTCCAACTTGAAGCAGCATAAAGTCAAACACAAGAAATGGATGATAACTGTCCAATAACACAGGAAATACTTTTAAATCTGGAAATGAATAAATTTAAGCAGGGTGTTTCAGGATAAAGAAATATCAATACTACTTCAACACACACAATGTCATGAGGAGGCTACGATCGAAACCCAGCACAAATAATGACTTTCATTCACAACAACAATTGAATAGCTTTAAAATAGATAAAAAGCAATATAGTGTAATATAATGTTTTAGATCAATCCAAAGGAGACAAAAGCACACCTACAGGTATTCTACCACATCTGGAATATCACATCATCCTCTCTTTTTTTATCATTGGTCATTAATCCCAGGCTAAACAATAGTCCAGCATAAGGGTGCATACATGTGATGATTGTTTCCTGTCATGTTTGCTTGCGTACCAATATGTTTGATTCCACATCAAAATCAATATATCCAATTCTACATCAAAATCGATGTGCAAATGGCTACATCAAAATCGATGTGGGAATAGATACTAGATACATCAAAACCAGTGTCATATGCTACATCAAAATCAACGTGCGAATTGCTCCATCAAAATCAGTGTCATATGCTACATCAAAATCAATGTGCAAATTGATAGATCAAAATCAGTGTCATATGCTACATCAAAATCAGTGTCATATGCTACATCAAAATCAACGTGCAAAATGCTACATCAAAATCAACGTGTCCAGTACTACATCGAGACAAATATTCCTGATATTACATCAAAACCAATGTGCTCACCACTACATCAAAATCAGTGTGTCCAATTCTACATCAGAAACTAAAGTTACTGTTGTGAGAATGCTAGTTACATTGTGACTAAATTGTGACCCTGCCAATGAAAAGCTTTTGGATTTGATAGCAGTGGATTTAACCCTTTGTTCACTTTATCCCACATTACAACTTGACACATTATATGAGATCTCTAATTGAATACCTTATCTGCAGTCCATAGACTGTAGTTAGCCTGATATATTTCAATAAAGACTGTGATATATATAATTTTTTTTCAGCCTTTTATTTTGGTTACATTTAATGTTATGAAAAGTATACCATGCACTACTGTTGACTTTTTTTCTGGCAATATATAAATCTTTGACTTCCGGTTGCAAAACCACTCTAGGCAAGAATCTGTAATTTATCGATAAGCTTTTGTGGTTATCTATCATGGGAATGCAGAACAATTATCAGTATTTACACATCCGTCTTATAAATGATGCCATGTATAGATAAAAGGCTTTTTCCTGGCAAGCACAGGATTGGATGTTTTGGATAACATACAGGTATATGAGCACACACTAGCATCCATGCTATTGATAACACTAATATCCTGCATGTATACATTTCTGCTGATATGAAAAAGAAATCATCTGCTATGCTTCAGTAGGGAGCTTGATGCAGTGGCGCCTGTGAGCGAGTGGCAAGAGAACTAACTTCAAGTGAGCTGAGCACACCAAGGGACATGAACGGCATATACAAGGGTGAAATAAAAATAATGCTCAATATGAAAATGGAAAGTTCTCAACAATGTGTTGATATAATCTAGACGTCCCTGTAAGCGAACAGCAGTGATTGAGTTTTGCAAGTAATCTGTGCAGCCTGATTTCTTCATATAAGATATTCACTTTACATGTTCCTACTATGGCTGTAATACATTTACTCTGCATCTAAAACCTCAATTGACACAGTACAACAGTATAGACGGGAAACCACTGAGGTAATGAATATTATTGTCGGCTGTGATAAAGTGTTAAGCACAAGGGAAGGTGGAAAGATGTCTGACAAAGAAAGTTTCTCTCATCAATAGCATACAGGGGTAGTTAAATTATCAAATCATGTTAATTCAAGCTGTAGGTACTGTCAGATAGTTATCTTAGGTTCCCATATTACCATGAGACATCCTACAGCAAAGCAGTGTGGCATAAGAACAATATGATATCCTAACCTACATTCTACCATAGAAATGTTTCTGGATTATAGTAAGTAAAACCCTATGAACAGTGAGTTGGAAAATGTGGAGGGTACCAAATTGTAGGCTTGTAACAATGCTAGATATCCTACTTTGGTAATGAGACCAGATCTCCGACTGGGTAAGGTGCATTTTATCACAGATGGAAAGCTCCTCTTCAGGCCAGTTGAGAGGGCCTGTAAACAGAACAGGGTGTCATACCCCAAAGCAGCCTCTAAAATAGACAATAAGGGTGGATTTGTCAATCCATAGCTGTGAATCTATCTAGTTCTTTCTGTGTTGGTTTCTGTGGAATATACCACAGCATAGTAGACAACTCTTTCAGGACAATATGAAGACTTAAGACATTTATTAGTGAGCTTACCATAATGGCCTGTTAACCGCTAGGGTTTCATTTAAGTGTCGGGATATGGTGGGATTGAAATCTATGAGTGCCCGGGCACTTATACGGGCCACTATGTAAGTATAGTGCTGAGGTGTAGCGCTGGAGTAAGTTGCATTGCAGGATCATCTTAACCCTTTAAGAGTTTACAATCCCTCGTGAGCATGATGTACACAAAATGCAATAGAATATTTTGTAGCCCTAAGAGGGAGGCTCTATTTGTCCTGAACTATTTACTTATTAAAATAGTGTAAGAGCCTGTGTATAATGTATACATTCATAGTGTCAACATTTGCAAATGTAATTTTTATCCCAAAACTACCTTGTATTACAGGCAGAAAGTAACAGAACATGAACAACAGCTGGTTCTAACCTGTAGCTCACATTTTGTATTATGACTTTTGAAATGTTATCAATCTGATGAGATACTGATAAATCCTGACACATTTAACAGGTCTTTTAGCAAAATCAGTCATCCATGCTGTAAATATGTAAAATATTTCTTAGATTTGCTCCTTGTAAGGAATTAGCAAATGTAAACCCTTAATTGTCATTTCTGCTATTTCCTTGTTCACACGACCCTAAATATTCTTTATATCAATGGTATTTTCTTGTTCACATGAAGTGCCAATAAGCAGATCCATACTTTTTGTCACACCTTAAATTACACACATCTTCATGAAACCAATAAATAATTCATCTGCACCATTTTCCATTGCGTTCCTTATGAATATATATGATTAAATGCATTTTCTTGTCATGTCTGAGCTCCTTTTAGTCATGTCTAGTTTATTTTGGCGCTGTGAGATTCCATTGTCAAGTTGTCTAGTAAACAGTGCCCCAAAGTCCTCACGGCCTTAGTTTGATCTTGTAGAGTTTGAGTTTGAAACCCAGCAGTTCAGTGAGGACAGCAGAGAATGCCGACAGGACGATGACCTTTGTCACATTGTATAGGAATGGGTTCGCCGACAAACCCGAGATCTTAAATGGACTTTCCAGTTCCTGGAAACATTAAAGTTCACATTTTAGTTACATATAATGTTATTATGTCTTGCTGCATCTGTAATATGAATTATACCATTTTTCTCAATATTGAGGGAAAAAATGGCAGTATACTAAGCACTGTACCCATTTATAAGCATGATGTATTTTCAGACATGAGAGACACTCTGTTCAGCTTACCTTGAGCAGATCCTCGGCCAGTTTGAGCACACTGTTTGCCAACATTAACTCATCCTTTTTATGGGGCTTCTGCTCCATATGCAAATATAGGTTTATCTACAAGACAAACACAAATTATTTTAACATCTTTTTTATATATATATATGTTCTTAATAGAATCCTCCACAAAACAAACTCGACAAGACAATCCTAAGTTGAGTTTTCTTCCAAGAGTAGGTCACAAACTGGCAGTTGAAGCATGACAGTATCTAAACCCGATGTTCCTGGTCAGAAGCAATGCCTTCATAAAGAATTAATTTCCAAAGGGTCATTGCTTTATATTTTGTAGTGAGTGAGTGAGTAATAGATGCTTAACGCCATTTTGACATCTAAGGTCATATTCATGGTGAGAACGACATTACACAATTTCACAGAGGAATGTGTCGGTGCCCGCGCATATGTGCACCACACACATCCTGAGGGGACAGGAAAGAAGAGATATAGACCATTTTAAATGGGCTAGGGAGGCCCGTTATATTTTGTACACCTGATCATCATGGGAACATTTTAAAAATGGAATTATGTGTATATATTTAGTGATGACATCATAAACACATAAATTACTTCATAACATATTGGTGAGAATTTGAACAATCATTAGGGACCTAAGTTCATCAATAAGGAATTTATCAATAGGTCCACCCCCTTTATAAATGATGATCTTCAAAAAAAAAAAAAAAAAAAAAGAGAAAAAAGTGAGGAGTTTCCAGGTATGCATATTTGGCATAATCAATTGTCATAATTATCGACACCTCGTAAATCTGTTTCATGTACAAAGAAATCTTGTGTGTGACATTACCTGTTCTGTGATGAGCACGCTGAAGTTGCGGTACTTGCGGTTTATTTTGGTACCAATAGTCATGAAGCGTAGGAGGTAAATAGCAAGTGCTAGGCACCAACCAACAAGTTCCCAGTTACCAAGGTGGTCCAGGAACCCCCCACTGTCCTGTAGTAACTGTAAGAATAAAAGAATGGGTTTCTAATGAAGTATAAAGTTTTGTGGACTTATGGGAGGTAGCTTATGGGAGGTACCTTATGTGAAAGATTTTATAGTTATTAGCTCAATGTTTTATTACCAGCATAATTCAGTTATACTATCCTGATCATGATTTCACTCTTTTTTATCATCAAATATCCATCATACAAAAGAAAATCATTGATATTCCAGTATGTACTTGCACACTTACTTTGAGGCACATGAGAGAAACAAATATAACTGCAAGGATGAACGCGGCAGACACAATTGTGTCGATAGAACGCTGAGGTCCCCGTTTCTGAAATATATATTGCACATTTTCAAGGCCAATACATTTGTAAATACATTTTCTTCTATTCAATAGTATGAGACTTGGTTTAATGTTGGTAAAATCAATTCTTTCCTAACTACTAATACTTCCCCCAACATAATATATTGACATATCAACCCCTATCACTTTACACACTAAAAAGACAGTTACTATTAGAAGTCCTCATATGTGATTGGAGACCATGTAGGATGAATTGTATGGTGTTAGAAATCCCTTTTCTTACCTTTAAGTAGGAACGCAAGGACAGCCATGTTTTGATATTGCGGACTTTGTTAAGTCTGAAGTGGGGTAACTCATACTTCTTAGCCCGCCGTGATGAAGTCAAGTAGCTGAAGTTCTTAGCATAAAGCAATCTCTGAAAAAAAGGTAACACTCAAAGCATTAGTTTTTATTCTTTCATTTAATACCTAGCTTATGCAGCTAGCCAGGTGATTCTTCCACCAGCACCACTCTGTCAGTCATGCTTCCTTCACCATTCCATGCAATTTCATGGGTGGAATGGTGACAGAATACCCATTCTGCGCATAAAATTGCACGGAATAGTGACTGACGTGCAGCCTGACGTTTGTGGAAGAACACCTTTTAGAGCCATGAATGTGCCAATATTACCATGACAAACAAAGGTATGCATATATATATATATATATATATATATATATATATATATATATATATATATATATATATATATATATATTAGAATGTGCTGAATGATTATACTTTCACCAATCTTCAGACACTCAGAAACCACTTCCTTCCTAGCGACAAAAGAAAAGGAAATAGAAATAGGCAGTGGGTCAAGTTTGTGTATACAAATATTTATTTGAAACGTGAATACTATAGCTGAAAATTTTCTAGTTCGAAAAATATTGATGTTAGTGGAAATGTAGGTTTGATAACAATTGCAACACACCTGTTTGAACGTACGGTCAGCGACAGACAGCAGGAAGAAGAAGATGAGAGCAAGGGAGAAGCGCTGGATGGCCCCATTAAGTACAATGACCTGTACCCTGTGAACAGAAGGTTATGATGTTAGTCATTACACAAAAATTTCCTATCAGTACCTCAGTTCATGTCTAGTCTACACTGCATGATTCTGCTGATTTAAGGAACTTAAAGCCCATCCACCCCCAAAAGATGATTTGGTACATGACAACCTTTTCAACAGGAAACGAAGTTTCACACTTAAATGGTCAGTCTAATATAGCTTATCAGAGATGCAGCATTTCAGTTGATGCCAATCACAACTTTTTACAATGCAGCATTACCATTTTGGTACCACATACAGTACTATAGATGAACCCATAATCAGCATTGGTATGATATGGGTATTGGAAGATATCAATGCTATGTGAAAACAAAGGATATTTTTCCAATGATAAACCATATGATGCACAGATTGTCTTTCTGGAGGTCGGATATTGTATCGTTACATTATGATAACATAAAGAAAAAAAAATTCTCTGTCATGAATATATAATCCCTACCTCCAGTGAGCACCAAAGATGACAGTGCAGAATTTGGCAGCCTGCTTGAGGCTGGAGAAGTCAGTCGACCATGCGCTGCGGGCTGTGTAGGCACGGAAAACCAGCGGGGTCAAGGTGAAGGTCAGAGCAAAAATCACTCCCAGCACCACATAGTCACACATCTGGTAAAGAACAAAGGTACATCTTACTTTAGTGCTGTGGTTAAATACCAGGACTAGAATACACACTGGTCCAGTATTAGTGCCAGGATTGGTGGGAAGGATGAAACTATCCATTATTAACCATTACAAGGGATGCATCCCAGTCTTCAAGAAAAATTAAAATGTAGTAGTTCATTCGACTATGTGGCAACTGTGGACTTGAAATGTGCATATAGGAGCGTCCATATAATTATGCCCAAACAATGCTGCTTTGTATAAGGCTTACAACATGTGGTTTAAGGAAGATAACATTTAATGTCCAACCTGTGGTATCTTGTCCACCTTCTGTATAATGGTCCACCCAATGTCCAGCACAGTCAGGTCTACTTTCTTCACCTGGTCCTCCTCCCAAATCATGCAGCTCACTGTAATCAATCAAATATCAACATTCAGTTTTTACCCAATTATCATTTGAATTTAGCTCGGTCTATTCCTCTGAGGTTTCCTCTGAGCTAGCCGACATGTACCAGGAAAACTTACGATTTGGGACACCTTTTCCCAGGAAATATATAAAATCCAATACAGAAATCCCCTCAAAAACCAGGAATTCCAGGAAAACTAGGAAAGTGGCATCTCTGGTAATACCATTAAGGTTCCCTTTTTATAAGAGGTACATCAACAAATATGGTTACAAACCTTTATCAGATGAGGATGCCAAGTTATTCATAACAGAGGACGACTGCAAAATAAAGGGGAAATTAAACACTCTTTAAACAGTAAACTTGTACCAATTGCTCCTGCTTATCCCCAATTCAAGAGTTGGGTACGGTCGCCTCTAATTCAACACTAATTTAAGTTTGATCTCATTTCAAGTTATAGATCAATATTCCATTTGATATATCATATATTGATAACACAGTGGCCATAATTTGGTTATAACAAACACATTCGCAATGTGGTATTTCTATACAAATCTAGCTTAGTTAAAACGAATTTGGGTCACAACAAACATCTTAGACCTAAAATTAGAGACTTTTTGTAAACCAAGTTTTATTGCACATATGTTTTTAGATGTTTTACTATAGAGGTGCTATCATGTATATCTTACATTATGTACATGTGTGCTGTGGAAGGGGTCGTCACGGTTGTCTCGGTCGGAGGACTCAGAGTCGGTGCTACAGCTGGAGCTATCAGAGCTTGTCACCTCAGAGTGCATCGTGTCCCACTCATACTCTGATGTTTGACCCTGTATACACACGACACAAACAAATAGCAATGGTTAGCTATTACAAAATGTTTTATCTATCTCAAACAATTGCTCACCTTGTTTATTGTGCCATACCTTCCACCAGGGTAAGTGTGAATAAAGCAGCTTCGGGTAATTAACAAAGAACTTAAAATAACATGTCATACTTTTCATACTGTTTATCTGGCCACTGAACATTGGGGTACTGGCCTTTTTTTTTTATTTTAACTGTTTTGTCAGGAAGATAGGCGTTGAATGGTTTGGTTGAAAGGGAGGGGAAATTGCAAAATACATAAATGCTAGTCTAATTAAGTACTTATGATCATATTCACTACTGATTGCTTCTGGTATGAAGTTCTGTTCTAAGACCTCAAGACAGATGTTTAAATCATAAGATCTTAGTTTACTGTGATATTTTCCACGGTTAATCATCCAGCCTATGATATCTAGCTTTCTTTTACCATGATTAATCATCTGACCTATGATATCTAGCTTTCTTTTACCATGATTAATCATCCAGCCTATGATATCTAGCTTTCTTTTACCATGATTAATCATCCAGCCTATGATATCAAGCTTTCTTTTACCATGATTAATCATCCAGCCTATGATATCTAGCTTTCTTTTACCATGATTAATCATCCAGCCTATGATATCTAGCTTTCTTTTACCATGATTAATCATCCAGCCTATGATATCTAGCTTTCTTTTACCATGATTAATCATCCACCCTATGATATCTAGCTTTCTTTTACCATGATTAATCATCCACCCTATGATATCTAGCTTTCTTTTACCATGATTAATCATCCACCCTATGATATCTAGCTTTCTTTTATTTTCTACCATGAACTAGTCAGTTCTGGGAGGGCGTCGAATTTCATGGTATATAAACCCTATTTTAATGAAAACTGTACCCTCTATTAAAAGCGTACTACCACATTCGCCACATTTTCATGGTAACTGTGTCTTATCATCTTTGACACATGCCGACGAAAAACTGTGGCGTTTGATAAATTTGAGTATTTTTTAGGTAGTGTAGTTATTAAAACTTTAATCAAATGAGGGAGGTTACTTTCACCAATTAGTAAGGTGAAGGACTGTCATCTGTCGTTATAAGCTCAGACATTTACCAGGAGTTATCCCATTTTTTTTTATTATTTGTGTCATACATCCAAGGCCAACTAGGCTAAATAAGTGATTACTACCAATATTTTATATTTGATTTGATCTAACAACAATTAAGAGGGTCATTATGTTTGACTCTCCCTTGTGGCACAGAGTGTAACTGTTGATAGTGTAAATACACCTAATGAAGGGCCCCTGTGGCTGATTTCAATGCAGAGTGTAATGTTTCATGTTTTAGTCACATACATTTATGTGATAACACTCAGCCGCATATTTTACATTTCTTTTATTCGTTTTGTAAAACACATTCTGACATGTCCCAATAGCATGTTTAGTGCACGTAATGGCAGGAGGGCAGACCAGTTCCCACAAAGGGATTGCTCATTATGTCACAACGGATGGAGGTTTGGTGGGTTGGACAGGGGACAGGGACAAAATAAATGTTCCCTTTCTTTTTTCAAGCAAAATAAAAAGACCACAAATTACTATATACCAGTACCAATAGGGTCGACTGGGAAACTTTCACCCCCCCCTCCAAGGAAAGCAAAGGGATTTCCATGCGGTTACTCAATAAGGTGGCTCCGGATTCAATACAGCTGCTTATAGGATCTGGGTCACTTTTTGATTACTTTAGTACTTTTCTATATAATTAAAAAACCCTCGCCTAGAAGGTGTATCCTGAGTTAAGTTACAGACTATAAGGCACACTAGGAGCCCTTCTTCACGGATAAACTGGCTCCACTATGTCATTCGGGTCCATTGAAAATTAACCCGATGCGCTGGAACCAGCCCTTAAGCAGTGCCTCTACCCAGGCTATTACCGTAATATTATTGTAGTGATGAGATATCTGAGCAAATTCATATAAAGGCTTTGCGTCTATAACATGAATAGTATTCAAGGTTAAAGCCAACCATGGATGATGTATTCCACATAATATGTGCCCACACCCTTATAACCACCTACCACCTTTGGGAATTTTTTTCAGACCAGATTATTATGATGTAAGAGTCAGTGAAACTACTGGAGTTCCAGAAAGATTATGTTTTAAGTGTCCTGGATGCTTATGACGTCTAATACGGTGGCTGTGGTCACTATTAAATCCTAAAAAAGGTTATCCCCTTAAGCCTTTAAATGATTTTACTATTGTTAATCTGACAGATCTGAAATAGACCTGTCAGAAATGAAGAATTCTGATAATTAAGGATGTATGAGGTCTACTTATATACAGTTGCCTAATATACTAGCTGCAGCAATAAACATTTAAACTATTTTGTTGCTGCAAATGTATGGAGATACCGTATTCTCCTGCATAGAAGACGCGCTGCGCGTATAGGACGCACCCCAAAATCAGCAGAGGCATTTTCGTGTATAAGACGCACCTATTAGGGCATAATTTTGAAAATTCAGTACTGTTCTATAGTAAAATTACCCCTCATATAAGACGCACCCCCAACTTGAGCGTAAGCTATAAGACGCCCCAGCATTTTGTTTGGTGTAGAGGACGCGTCTTATACGCGGAGTTTACGGTGGTTGATATTTTGACTTAAGTACAACTGATAGCCATTCTCTTATCTGAGTTAGTGCTGGTAGAATGCCCATATCAGAGTTAGTCCCCAATACTATCATCCTCTGTATGTCTGAACTTCAGTTCGGTTTTGAATGGTGATGCATTCTGCTTGCTTTAAATATTTTAAGGGCTGGTTCTTCTGCATTGGTCGCGCTAATCTTTTGCTAATCCTACGATTTTTTTCTATAATTTTGCTATGTAAAAATTGTCAGATTATCGATAAAATTGGCCCAACCGATGCAGTGGAACTAGCCCTTTATTTTATAACACTGTTGTCAAGGTTCATGCTTCAGTATTTGTACAGCATTCACTTTGATCTGTCTGCATATGCATTGTATAGGCGTTGTCATCGTCACATGCACAAATGCAAATCATCTCATGGTCAAAGCCCCTCCTTCCCCAAACCAACCACCAACCATTTTACCTCTCCATAACCATCTGCCCCAGAGACAAGAAAACCCTACAAACGACATAAATAATAGGGCTCTCATTCTAAAGGTTAAATGGGTTATTTCTATGAAAATAAATGTAAATGTAATGACCCCTAAAAATTCCAGCAGTGAAAACTAGGGGAGTAATACAGTCCAACAATTCAGGCCGCATAGCTCAACTAAACGTCTGAGGAGCCAACTTCATCCAACTCAAAGAGTAGAATATATCTTGAATTACATGGGTAATATTGTGTGAATAGTTTATCTCTTGGAAAGGTATTGGTGTCCTTATCACATAGCTCATGGGAAAGTAAGAAATACCTTTATATTCCTATTTGTGCAAGATATCATTAAATGGCATTTGTGCTGATTTATTTTAGTTACTCAGTATCTATTCATTTTGAAATTAGATCTACCCTCTATAAATAACTGCTGTAGGACCTTAATAGACTTTCCTCGACCTTTTGGAATCAAGAATGGAGTGCAAAGTAAAAAAGAAAAAGAAGAAAAGCAAATAAAGAAATAACTTGGTCATCATTTTAAGCAAGATTGTAAGTCCTTTTATAGCCGTAAATCACTACTTATCTGTTGCATAAATTTTATAGCTAGGCAAGGAGAAGTGCACTTGTCTTGATATGAAGCGCCTTTAAACCTCGGTGCAGAATTAGTTAACCCATGCTATGCAAGATTTCCACAACAATATCATATTAAAAAGAAGTGTTAATTCTTTGGAAAAAAAATGATAATTCAAATACTACTTAAATAACAACGCCTTTACCAGACAGATATACGAATCATGAAATGAGGAGATTCGAAGGCCGCAGAATAAGAAAAGAGGCGGTGCATAGAGGTAGAACCACAAGCTGTCGCGAGTATCAGAGAGGCTGGCGGGAGGGTGGGCAGAGAGGGGAACTGCCAGTATAGGACAATGAATGACAGATTTATCAGCAGCTTTTAAGTTAAAGTCTTTACTTCACTCGATATGCTGGGGTGCCGCCTTTCTAGGTGCTGCCCACACTGAAAGTGGAAAATAAAGATGTCAACCGCTGGTGTTACAGCTCACAGAAAAACGCGCTTACCCATTCTCAAACCATGCTGTAAAACGCTGACCCATTTTCAATGTATGTTGGGGACAGATGTAAGGCCGGTAGACAAATATTTCATAAAAACCATGATAAAGCATGAATAACCTTGCTGCTTGGGCTTGGGGTCAATTTAGCACCATCTCTAGACAGCTCTCTGCTCAAAATTTGTATGCCTTCTTTATTTCCCTTTGGCCAGAAAATACTCTTTCCAAAGCCTTTGGACTCTCTATTGGAAATAGCGTTACAAGATTCATAAAAAAAATATCCGAGGATTTTTGCAACTGACGGAATTCTTTGTAATTTAAGGTTTTGGGATCAAGATTTGGCTTTTTTTTGCTTAATATTTGTTTTGTTTTTTATTTGGACTTCTTTTCTGATGCACAATGTCTGATCAATTCTTGCTACTTTGTTCCAAAATTGTATTTCTGCAAGGTTCACAATTGTACCTTGAAACTTATAAGATTAGTAATTGTCAGAGTATGTTGAGATAACTTGTAAGCAGAATTATCATCATTTACCCCTTTTCTTACATACTATATTGTCGTACACAACCCTAATAATTTTGACTGAAATTTCTTCTCTTAAATCTTTTCAACCATTGAAATCTAAACGCACTTGGTGATTTGCATACCCTTTAAAATTTATCTTTTTTCTTAATACTAATCTCTGTACTGTTCATTTAAATATTTCCTAAATCGTTCTGTATGAAATAAAAGCATCTTTTTATGTTAAAATACTTATAATAAAGATAAAACAACCAGAAAACAACATAGAAACTTGTAAATACCAATATTAACTACAATCAAAACTATAGGTACTCACCCTCAGTGATATAGGTGTATTTGGTGTTGTCTCCTGCTCAGATTCACAAGAACTCAGGCCCGTACTCTCCTTTAGTTCAGTAACCCTGACCGACAGACGGTCAGTCTTTGTAACCTTTTTACTGCTGGCTTTACTGGTATCACACTCTGCCCCAGCGCTCCCAGCTCGTCGTCTACGACACAGCGTTACGTCCGGTTCTCGGAAGGGCACAGATATTTCTGAGTCTGTCTCATCATTGGTGGCTGCTCCCTCACCATCTGTCCGTACGATGATTGGGGGATGGAAGGCGCTCTTTACTGTTGAACGTATTAAGGTGGTCGCTTCTCGTGGCTTCTTTGTGTCAAATAATAAAGAATCACTACATGCTGAACTAATAGAGAAGTCCTCGGTGGGGCTCCGGTCTTCTGGCACTATACGTGGGGATATATCCATAGATATTCCCTCATCACAATATCCTGATCTTTGAGAGGCCCGAGAGTCACTTTTTGAACTGACATCAGGTGCGTGATTGCCATTTCTAATACTGTTTACGACGCTATTATTATCCTTTGAATGACTGATATGCTTTGCGGGCTTTGCCCTATGTGGTATGTTACTGTCTGCTGACTCTCGGTCAGACTTTTGTGTTCTTGACTCAGGGGTCACACAGTCACAATGTATAATGAGATCATCGGTGAGGTGGATATCTTGCGTATTCTCATCTGGAAGCAGAATCTGTCCAGAGAAATTTGTAATTGGTTCATTTAGTGTCCCTTGTTCAGAGTCACATCCCAACAGGTTGTCCTCTACATCCACACTTTTATATGACACTGAGACCAGTTCGTCACAGCAGGTTATCTTGGGTACCGAGCAGAGGGTACTCCGCCCTACTGTCGGCTGGGGGCCAAATCCACGGCTTCGACTACCATTAGCACCCTCTGTGGACTTATTGTGTATACTCTTGCTGACATACATCGGGGTCCTATCACAGCCCCCGGTGTCTTCCTCTGTGTTTGTCCCCTTGTCACTGGCCGTGGACACCACTTCCTTCTCCTCCTGACCCCGTGCTAGGTCTGGGGCAAATTCTCGACGCGGGGAACTCTTCTTACGGATGCCAGTCTTTAAACGGTCACTTCTAGAAATGAGTAAGAAATGAGTTGATACAGTGCTCTTGCTTTTGTCTGCAAGCCTTGCAATTATTTCATTTCCAATTTAGACTTCCAATCACATCTTAAAGTGCGATACAGATAACATTATCTACCCATCAGAATTTAATTTGATACAAGGTAAACATTAGAAAATGAAAATCGTCTTTGCTCACCCCTATTTTCCATTTTGTTCATTTTTTTCTAACTTCAAACTATTTAAATGCCTTTTCATTGCTTTATAAATATGTACACTTTTTTGACACTATCATGAGGCTGCTTAGATTAATACAGCAATCTGTCACTTCAATCAGGCTATATCTTTACACATATACACCTTGTATGTCTATTAGAACTACATGATTCTTCAAACCTTTTTGAGAGTTTGTTGAGTCGCTTTCTGTCGCGGCTGCTAGAGCTATCCTCCTCCACATGGGTTTCGGGGCCAGTCTCTTGAGATGCACTCTCCCGCTCAGACAAGTTGAACCGCGATCGCACTTTGCGCTTCCTCTTCTCTGTCTTATTGCTATTCCTTAGTAAAGAAGAGGGCATCCATCATTTGACAGTTTAAAGGCAATGTGTATGAGGGCTGTATTTAACTCGGATACAACAATGTTTCATTCAAAAGTCACTTTTTATTAAGACAGATGGGTAAATATTTTGACTTATGATACAAACGTTTAATATGTGGATCTTCTGTAACTTGCAGTGATTATTTGCTTTTAAGTTTCTTTGTCTGAATGGTAATTCAAAGTCATATACAGTAACTATCTGATAATGATCTAAAAGGAAGACAATCTCTTTTTCAATACTTACTTTTTGTTCTTTGGTCTATAGGCGTGTTTATGGATGAGGCGGGTAGCTACAATCTGAGCATGCATGAGGCCGAGCACCACCGTCAGTATCCACGGTGATGTCAGGTGAGCTAAGGACATACCCTGTAGTCAAGATATATGAAAATGGGTCCAGTTTACATTTTGTATACAGCATTAGAGGTAAATATGACAAAGATATTTTTCAAGCTTGTGGTATACATTTACGTGTACCCTTTTCTGCCTATTAAATCTTTCGCATCAGTATACCTGGAATGGAGGGGTACAGGCTGATAGTGAACATTAGTCAAAATATGCTAAACCCCTGAAGACTTAGCAGGGAGAGGGTTAACCGGGATGTGAAATTTTGAATCAATTGAAAAATACAACAGAACAGTGATTGAAATATTGAATCTTAGTAAATTGTAGGCACGGGAAAAAAAGAAGAAATTCTGAAAACTTACATCCCTAATCAGTCATTATTTGGTATATGGTAATTAGGGAGAATGCGCCTCATGGGTATCCTGCCCGCTACCTGTGCAGCCAACTAATAGAGGTCTCGCCCTCCCTCTGACTTCCTTAACAGGAAATTTATCATCGCGGACTCTTGGGCCGGGAGTCATTAGCCTGTTTTATAGATGATTACTGCGGCATTACTGCGGGTAGCTTTCTCATTTACTCGCAGGATTTGCTGTATACACAGAGCTCTGTTTAGCTGTTTTATGACATCACTGGTTGTTATCTACTCCCTTGTCAAGTCATGTTTTTTCCCATATCAGTAGAGGAGAACAGTTTTACTCTAACCAGACTTCTGCAACTGATATTAGTCTGATCAACCTCTGAAATATGCCAATCCATCATTCAAAAGAGGGAAAAGTGAAAAAAAAAAATAATGAAGTACCGTAATCTCCCACGCAGAAGACGCGCTGCGCGTATAAGACGCACCCCAAACTCAGCACATGCATTTCCGCGTATAAGACGCACATTTTAATGCTGAATTTTTTTAGATTAGTACATTTCTATAGAAAAATTACCCCTCGTATAAGACGCACCCCCAACTTGAGAGAAAGCTATAAGACTCCCCAGCATTTTGTTTGGCATAGAGGACGCGTCTTATACGCGGGAGTTTACGGTAAATTCAAGAGCAAAGCCCTCTCCCCCTCACACAAATAAAGTTCCCTCTCTTACATTCACACTCCCAATATAATCACGGCTAAACAGACTCTAAATTCTGCTCCCCCCCCTTCACACACCACCCTGTTATCACTGCACTACTTGGAAGAAGGTGCAGGTGCAAAGCCTGTTTTATCCCAGACTGTCCATCATGGTGGGACAGCTGGTGGTAGAGACTGTGGTAGAGACATACTGATGATAACGGTGTCTGTAGGCCGCACCAAAAAAATAAGTTGGTCTACGGATTTCCCTCTTCATATTTTCAAGAATGCAAATGTGGGTATTTTTATCACTTCCAGGTCACAGGTCAAGGGTCAGGACCTGGGGCCTATCCCCATCATTGATTTGGGGATCCCCATACTTTGATGAGGGCTGTGACTCCAAGGTTTCGATCTGTGGATCTCATCAGGCTCTTAACTGGCGTACAAGGCTTGTGACTGTTGTCACTATTTGATCCAAAAATTATTTTAAATTAATGGCTGAAATCAATCACCAAATAAATTTCATACAAGGGGATTTTTTATTTTATTGAGACAGAAATGGTGTAGCAGATTGATTGTCAATTTGGTACAACTGTGGACCCTAGTGTGTAGAGAAATGGAATTTCCATATTTCTATATGAGTTCATATATTCACCACCCCCCCGTATCGGTAACAATTTGTTTTTAGGACGAGGTCTGGGATTTAGGGGGGATTTATTTTGGGACCAGATGTTTAGAAGATGGGTGCATCTACTAGGTTCATACCATATGGGACTTGGGTGCGCAGTTTGCTTATCCATTCCCTTTCTATCCGGTTTCTCCATTTATTAGCCAGTTCACTTTGTGGGTGGCAATGAATGAAGTCTAGGATAGTTATTTCTACATCATTGAGTTTGTCATGATCATTGGAATTGAAATGATTTCCTATATCTGTATGCATTTTTGCAGTACGGATTTTAGTAAAATGTTCGCCTATTCTGTCTATGACATGGCGGTATGTTTGAACCACATATTGTAACCCACATTTTTTGCAGGTCAGGGCGTAGATCAAATTTGAACTTCTACAGGTCACATTGATTTTAGTGCCATATGGTTTACCTGTGGTGTGTGAAATTATAGTGCCTGATTTGTTAAGTCGGGAACAATACTCACATCGGCCTTCTTTGGCCCATGTGCATTCATGTGAGTGGCCTCCACTAATTGCCTTCTTGTGTTTTCTGCCCGGATGGTAGTCTAATCTAGCCCTGGTTAGTTTATTTTTTAGTGAAGGGGGCTTTCGAAGGGACATTAGGAATTTTCTATTGTGTAGATCTCGGGTCCGGGCTGAGCAGGATAATAGTTCCCAATTGGTTTTTATTATTTGCTTCATATTGCTGAAGACTGGGTGATACGTAGTCACTAATATAGCGAGATTATTTTCACACGTTTGTATGGGCTTGTCGCTGTATAGGGTGAGGGGGTCAGGTCGAGGGTTTAGCAGGGCTTTACGGAATCCTTCAGCTACTAATTCTATTGGGTACCCCAAGGAGGAAATCCATTGGACAACAAAAAATACTTAAAAAATAGAAAAAAAAAAAATCGCTCGCTCGCACCATTTTTTCAAAACGAAAATCCGTAGACCAACATTTTTATTTTTGTGTGGCCTTATGTTCACATTCTAGCCAATGTATTGTTCGAATTTGTATGATACTGGAGCTTTCTTCTCTCTGCAGCCTGAACTAGACATTATACAATGGATAATCGACACAGGGGGCATAATATTAAGGTGGCCGAACGGTCAGGCTGATTCGCCCTCTCTTATCTGACTCTATACCGTAATCTCCCGTGTATAAGGCGCGTCTTATA
This sequence comes from Acholoe squamosa, assembly GCA_949317995.1. NCBI lineage: Eukaryota > Metazoa > Annelida > Polychaeta > Phyllodocida > Polynoidae > Acholoe > Acholoe squamosa. The sequence goes on from OX439049.1 coordinate 39,093,464, forward strand.
CGCGAATCAGATCGTGGGTGGATCTTATACGCGGGATGCAGGCTGCCTTGATTTGGGGGTGCGCCTTATACGCGGAGTTCTTTTGATTCCCAATCCATAGAGATGCTGATCATATATTTTTGTATTGCCACAAATGAGGTGTGACCTGAAGTAGATCTTAACTCTAACATTGTATCATCAGTTTCTTTGGTTTCTTTTCTTTATTTGAGCATTACATCAATATTAAGGCATGTTAGGAAATGAATTAAAATCATCCCATTATCTAAACACAGTTTTGAACATCTGCTCTTGAGTCAAATATATACCGTAATCTCTCGCGTATAAGGCGCACCTCGCGTATAAGACGCACCTAGACTTTAAGAATATGCTAAAAAAAAAAAAAATTCATAACTTTTGTTCTACTGAATGGATTTTCAAAATTCAAAGAGCTATGTGTAGCTACAGCTACATGGCACCTCCTGGAGCCTCCTATGTAATATTATTACTTAGGGGAAGATCTGTCTGAAAGGTTTCAGTGGTGAGGCATATTTAATTAGTTATAGGTTAGGCTGTAATTAGTCTGTCCACTTTCTATGATTGGTTTATCAAATGTGAGTATCAGGCCTATATGTAAGTGCATAAAAGTTGGCAACAGTGGCGGATCCAGAATTGTCTAGAAGGGGGGGGCCCAAGACTTGGTGAGAGCTGATGAGGTACTGTATGTGGCCCCGAGCACTGCAAGCACCCTGTTTGGGGCCCCCTCTACACTTTTCTTTTCTCTCTTTTCCCCCCTCTTTCTCCTTTTTTCCTCTCCTTTCTTCTTTTTCTTTGTGGTGGTGGTGGGGGGGGTCCCCTGGACCACCCCCCTGGATCCGCCAATGGGCAATCATATCATTTTTTAGAAAGGCTCCGGCCACCCTAATAATATATCGATCAATCAAGGACTTTTTCATTCTGGATTATCATGACATTAAGATCATGAAAGGTATTTTAAATGTGATTCTTTTTAGCATTCTTCAGGTACTTCAATAAATTTAGATCAATGAAAAAGCGATTTTGAACTTTACAGCACTTTACATTGATTTTTATTTATTTTTTATTTTAAACTGTTTTTATCAATTTCTTAAATATCTATAGTCATTCATGTATCTCCAGGTAGTTAGCATTTTTCAGCAGCAAGGTATAGGTATACAAAGGTCATATATTGATTAGATGTCTAATGAAGGCAGGATTGTATTATAGACACAGAATAATTAGATTTACCATGGTCTACCCCATGACCAATAATATTAGCGACCAATCGGCTTACTGCCCCATGGTGTATGTGCTATGTGACGTGTGTTGTAATATTGTGATGCAGGACATGGCTACAACATGAACTCTGATTAACCTTCTGATGTACTCTAGACCAATGCAGCTAGACAGGGTGACCTTGTAGAGAAGTTTGTGCTTTTCTTGCATTTTCCTGAGGCTCTCATAATTATAGACTAATTACTAGATAGCTTGTGTTGCATCAAGTAAATCATGGTGGACATTCTCCTGCAATACCCTCTGACAGTTTGTAATGAACTGACCATGAATTTACCTCGGGAATTTAGTCATATATCCTACATGTTTACAACTGTCTTAATTTTGTAGTAGTCCTGATAGGCGTTATTTCACTCTCTGTAATAAGGTGCCAAACGAAAAGGGGTCCCAGACCCATTATAATAATTAAACTTGGGGAGAAACAGCGATCTATGTATATCATAATGTAACTGAAGAAAATGATACACAAAGACGTTTTAAGGAACACCTACCTCGTCGACAGTGATGTTAGTGGAATCTGTCATGTACACGGCGGTAGCACCGACTTGTAGAATATACAGTAGGAGGAGTAGCGCTGTAAACCGCCGCGTGGTCTGGTTCTGCCACCTACAAGGTTAACAACAGACGTGGCCACATTAAAGGTCTGGTAATTTTTTTTTTGTTTCAAAAAAAGGGGAAGGGGCAAAAAATGTTAGACCCCTCTCATGAAGGCTGAATAAAAAACAAGAGAGCGTTTATTTTAAAACAGTTGAGTCGAGAGTATGTCTTGGAGAGACAGAAAGGAAACGAGGCAAGGGTACAGAGCCTAGGCTTGATGACTTGCCCATGACTTTCCCACTATGTCATTAAGGACACATTTAGCTGCTTGATTGTCTTCCTCCCCCTCCCAACACAACTACCAGCACAGCTCTGAGTATTTAGGCATGCCTGAGTAACCCCCGTCCCGACCCCCGACCCGAAGTCCCATAGTCCCATCCATCCATCCATCGATCCATCCATCCATCCATAGACAGTCATTGTTGATCCTACAATTAACATCACAGACAGTGTAGCCAAGGTGATGTGACCTTGTTATAATTACTTGTTACATTTCCTTCCTTTCCCATGGGAAATGATTGGAAGCCAATCTTCTTAAAGGGCCCAGCTATCTCACTGCTGATACTTACCATAGAGAAACCTACTAGGCTCTTCTATGTACTCACCTAGATTCAACTCCAATGCAAGACTAATGTTTTGTCTATGAGAGAATCTTGGAATTAAACCTATCAATAAACCAAATTGGAAGGCCTTCAAAATCAACTATATCAAAAGATATTTGCCCAGATAACCATGGCACGCACTGCCCCCATACCTACTCTATGCCCTCCTCTTCTAAAAAATCTGAAATCTGTCTATAAGTGGGGTTAAGACAGTTTTATTACCCTTTTATTTAGGGTAAAAAGAGCCCTAAATCCCATGCATTTCTCCATAGGAAAAAAACCCAACAGTAATTACCATGTCACAGCCATCAAAGTACACCTTAAATGTAAATTCTATTACATGGATAGCTTTGTCTTACTTTTTGTCTCACTATATGACTAATTTTTTGGGGTTCAGTTGTAACAGAAATAGGGCTAAATGACAGGTTTTGATGGTCTATGCAAATTCTTGGAATCTAAATATAAGAAAAGCATACCCCATGAAATGTTTTTTTCATCATTTATCAAAAGATTTTCATGTAAATAGAAATATGACTCATGGGGTCTTTGAAGGGTGTGATAGGGCATATGCTGGGTAATGGAATAGTTTTTTGGTGGTGCATGTAATCTGCTAGAGGCCAAAATAGCAATTGAAACTTGGTAATCATAAGAAACTCGGCTAAGGGCTAGTAGACAAGAGGTCAGAAAGGTGGTGTCAAAAGCCCTTGCCTCGTTTAAAAAATCACTAATCACAGAATAATGGGGGACAGAACAATTTTAGAAGCAAACTCCAGTTTTCAGAAAAATAAATCACACGAGAAAGTCATAGAAACAGTTGTAGACACTCTGTGCCTTTCTCATGTAAAAGAAAATTGGTTGTATGGAATCTCCAACTCATAGTGATGTCAATATGTTCAGACACTGTCACTTTATCTGACAGGAATTTATGACAACCTGCAATAAAGAAGTTGTTTAGAATGTTATTTCCCCCTCATATCAGGATAATGCCAATTCCTGTATGACCAACAACTGAAGGCTCTGGCTCAAAACAAGAGAAGCCTGTCGGGCTTCCCTCCCTCCCTGTCTCATTCCGCTACCCAATAAATCTATTATTTATTCCGGTCTTGTCAATTTCTTGCGAGAACAGTGCCTGTGGGGAATATGGAAGACATTTTCCTTCTCGACTGGAATGTTGTTTGGCTATCATTGAGATATAAAGGACACGGAGCAGGCTGTGCTTCCACTGTTTCATGCCGAAGGGCTTGTCACTGGGAGAGGTAAATGGAGACACACATTTACATATATACCAGGGTTATTGGTAGATTATTTCACCCTAGTGCCTGGTGTGTATGGCGCACCTTGTATATAAGGCACCCCCCAACTTGAGGGCACACCTGGGACTTGATTTTAACCAGTTTAGTACAACATGTAGTACTACCGGGTAATTTGATTTAAAATATCATGGCCTTTAAGGCATACCCAAACCTCTTCCAGCATCTAAAGCATACAGAGGCCAGTATTGAAGCTGTACTGGTAGAAATAATTCTATATCTACATATTAAAGGATGGCATGATGCATCAAGGGTTCATTAGAATTTGCTACCATGATGCACTCATCACTGAAACTGCAGTCATGCATCATGCCAATATTTTGTCTACCCTCAGTACCTCTGAATGATACAAACTTGGAAACTAATCTAAACTGAATCATGCTTACCCTGGTTGTCTATAACATTGAAATGTCATAACTACCATAAACTTCTCTGTATAAGCTGCGACTTCAAAGACACCAGGGGGTGCACTATTGGCCCAAGGGGGAGGGTGTGCGCTTATTACATGTAGCGCAGTTGTTTTTATTAGAACAAATATAGTAGTCCAAGAAGGTCCCAATTCCAGAGGAATCAGTCCTATTGAGCAGCAGTTTCAGATAAGCTTCTACTACCAGAGGACTTCAGTCCCCCACAAACACAGTCTGAGACTTTACCATTAAAAATATTCTCCAGTTTTAGAGAAGGCCTCGATCAAAGAAGCTCCCAGTCTCAGAAAAGGTCTCAACCATCAGGGTAAATAACAAACCAGATTTGTGAGATCACCCTATGCTGGTTCGGTAATTTCTGCTAGTTCTTGCCCCTGACGGTTGGTTCCTTCTACTGAGTTCCTTGCCTCTCTTCACCATTATCCATACCAAAAACAGGCAGGTGACATTGCCTCAGCAATCGCTCACAACTAAGTCTCCTCCATCACTTTGATGCCAGTCTCTATAATTGGCTATCAGCAATCGACATGTCGGCAATTAAATCTACACCAGTCTCTGGGAGGAGACAGGCACACAATGATCATATTTTACTTTCTTTGTCAATCTTCAGGTTTGGTTTGATCTCATTTTGTCATTTTTAGTATTTGGTCATCATAATTCAAATTGTCCATTAGCCAACTGTGATTATTAGAGTTTCTTTATAGATGACATTTAAGAATACTCATTTAATATCTGTCTGCACAGGGGCGATGGAACAAAGGAGCTACAAAACAATGAAGCTTCTCAATCTCATCAGTTTTAATTTTCAAATTTTACTCAGTCTTTTCTTTCTTAAGCGCTGGTTGCACTGCCATTGGTTGGGCGAATGATAATCCGACTGTTTGTTTTTGTTTTTTTTTCTGCTGCAAAATTGCCTGATTAGCGAAAATTCGCCCAACCGACGACAGTTGGACCAATGGTTAACTCAATTTTCTTGCTCTGGTCTTTTGGGCAACCCTCTTCTGAGAGACCGATGGACTCAAAGATAGCTTACATTCCTTTTGTATGAGATGCTAGAATGAAACCATTTGCACTAATATATTACACACTAAAATGTGTAGGCCTAAACATACAAATGAATGGAAACTAAGAAGCCACTTTCTTTGTCAATCTTCAAGTTTGGTTTGATCTATTTTGTCAATTAAATATTTTTAGTATTAGGTTATCATAATTCAAATTGTTCATTAGTCAACTGTCGTTAGAAGAGTTCCTTTATGGATGACGTTTAAGAATAATCATTCAATATCTATAGGGACTACCAACATAGTGGTGATGGGACAAAGGATTTTTCTAGCAAGACATTCAGCAGCTAGAAAAGAATGAAGCTTCTCAATCTCATTAATTTCAATTCCAAATTTCACTGAGTCTATTCTTTCTTTTTCGATTCTCCAGCTCCAGTCTTGCGACAGACAATTTCTGATAAACTGATGAACTTAAAACTACAGTTCCCTTAGTAAAATGTTTTGAATTCCTGGGTCACCTTTTGTATTAGTGGTGTACACACTAAAATGTGTACACATACAAATGAATGGAATCTAAGAAGCCATCTGAATAAGCCACCTCAGCAAATGGTGGGTCTTACCCAACATTGAGCAGGAAACTGACATAATGCCGAAACTGGATAAGTAACACCAGGATCTGGGACTGGGTCCAGCAGCTAAAAGGATATTGATTTATGATGTATGGTCTGGGGCGGGTGGCATTGGAAGTAGGCTGTCCAATTTAAGCGACTCTCTCTGCTCCGTGTTATCACTAACATTCTCCATATACCCACACCATACTGTTAACACTACCCATACAGCAATGTCCATTCTATCTTATATGTTGCTTCTAGTTTGACATCTCTGCACTAACTTGGCCTTATCTAAGGCTTATCAGGAGACATAGTACAGGGGGAGTTTTGTCATCCTTGACAATCTCCACACATAGGACAGTTCAATAAGGCCGGGGTTGAACGGAAACAGCATGGATTTCCAAACTTTTAACATGGCTGCTATCATCCAATCATGATACTGTAAAGTGTTCCTATTTATGGTAAATCAGGCCTAACAGTAAGCATACAGCCCATTATTTAATTTCACTGACTGTCTAATATAGCATCATAGATGGCTACCAATGCCTAATACCTGACTGGTATTTCCCTGGCAATAGAGCAAAATTCTTCTTTATTCAACATGGTTGACTATGAATCTGTGATAAAACAATGCAAGCTGGTCTGGGCCTCTTCTGAGGGTATAGCATAATATTCATAACTGGTGGTATTCTGTGCAAAACCTCATGGCCGTGGCACCTTAAAGAGTGATGAGAAAGATAGCCACAGAGCGCCTTTAGAAAATATTTGTAGGCATGATTCCCCCGTTGATTACCAACAGCGCTCTCAAAAGACATGTCCTCTTCAAGATTCAAGATATATTTTCAGTATTTTTGACATGATTCAGGTCTCTTCTTTCCCTTCTGGTGCTCATTCAAAACCGTGTGTGTAAACATGATTGATAGGTGTAATGAGTTTTCCCCTAATATTTATGGTCTCCCTCATTTCTGCCCTATGTATTAAGGTTGGGACAGAGGTTCGGTTGGTGAGTTAATTAGAAAAAGTTCCATGTTAGAGAGTGGACATATGAGCACTTTACCACTGACACAATTCATACATAGGAGGGTCTGACCCTGGACTCTGTACACAGTGGAAATCATACAGAATCCAAGAGAACTCAGACAGTGATGACAATACTTATTCTGGAGGCCTCGGACAGACATTATTCATATGGGAACCTCACAGAGTGTCAGACATAACTCATATGGAGACATGAGACAGGGTCAGACATTTCTAATATGGATTCCTCAGACAGTGTCAGACATTACTCATATGGATGCCTGAGACAGTGTCAGGCATTAATCATATGGATGCCTCAGACAGTGTCAGACATTACTCATATGGATGCCTGAGACAGTGTCAGGCATTAATCATATGGATGCCTGAGACAGTGTCAGGCATTAATCATATGGATGCCTGAGACAGTGTCAGACATTACTCATATGGATGCCTGAGACGGTGTCAGACATTGCTCATATGAATGCCTGAGACAGTGTCAGACATTTCTCATATGGATTCCTGAGACGGTGTCAGACATTGCTCATATGGATGCCTGAGACAGTGTCAGACATTTCTCATATGGATTCCTGAGACAGTGTCAGACATTACTCATATGGATGCCTGAGACAGTGTCAGGCATTAATCATATGGATGCCTCAGACAGTGTCAGACATTACTCATATGGATGCCTGAGACAGTGTCAGGCATTAATCATATGGATGCCTGAGACAGTGTCAGGCATTAATCATATGGATGCCTGAGACAGTGTCAGACATTACTCATATGGATGCCTGAGACGGTGTCAGACATTGCTCATATGGATGCCTGAGACAGTGTCAGACATTTCTCATATGGATTCCTGAGACGGTGTCAGACATTGCTCATATGAATGCCTGAGACAGTGTCAGACATTTCTCATATGGATTCCTGAGACAGTGCCAGACAGTTACATAACTCATACGGAGGCCTCAGTGTAGGACATCACTGAAAGAGAGTTCTTTTGTATTGAATACATGTATATATATTACATGCCACAAAGCTTTACTTTGGATTCTAGTCTAAAATGAGTGTGTTGGCTTTGGCCTTACCGATCAGGTAGTAGCATGTCCAGTAGGATTATGTTTGTAATCTAGTATAGGAATACCCTAGAAAAGTGGAACTCCAATACAACTTTTGGCTGGTGGGCCTGTCGGTTGTGCTCAGTGAATGGGTCTTTTTTTTCACAGACAAATAAGTGCTTAGCATGCACAGCCACACCTCATATAGTACTAACCCTCAACAACTATTAGTATTACCCCTCTTCCTGAACATGAACTCCACGCCTTTATACATAAAACTAATGTAGCTTCCTTTCATCCAGCCACCGAGCGAGCCAATATGGCTAGCGCCCAGGACTTATAAGGCTAGCCCACACAACTAGCAATGCCTCCCAGGCTACTACACTGGAGGGAGTTGAGTGTATCATTGCAGAAACATATCATGAGAAAAGAAAAATACTTCTATCTGTATTAATAAGATAATCATCTATCTGAGTGCACCACATCACTTTCAAAGACCCCTCAGTAGCACTGATAGTGATGTACTGGTCAACCCTCTGTCCGATTTCTGAGGAGTGGATGCGAAGCGATCTGAAAGTGTATAAAAATGTAGAAAGAACTGTCTCTATGCATGTGGGGCTTATGGTGTATGTTCTAGTAGTCTACTCTTCTTGGTATGTTCACCAGATCTATACTTATTTCCCAGACCGCATGAGTCTCCTTTTATTAAAAAATGAATAAATAAAGGATTCAAGTATACATTATATTTGCTAATACCATTGTGTGAGTACAACTTTTCATAATTACTACCCATAGTGCACTGTCTAACACATCCCATTCAGCAGTAACAAGAACCATATCCAGCTCTTGCCTCATTAAAACACACAGGAGGTATTATCTTGTAGAGTGGGTTTCTCCTCCACAGCTGGGTGATCTAATCAGGAACCCATCCAGCCATATTCTCTCACTCCCACTTCTTTTTTTCCAACCTCCTCCCACTCCAACCCCATCTTTTCTTCTTTGTATTAACACTACAGTAGCTCTGGTCTTCTCTGTTTGCAAACAATAATGGCTTGTTTTATGTTTTATTTGATATATTTGCAAATTTATTACATTCGTCTATCCATGCATGCAATCATATTTTGGAGCTAAGATTATCAGACATAGTACAAGCCCAAAAATCTGATGTTGAAAAACTATTAGTCCCGAATAAGCACAGAGAGAACAATGCTATTGAAATCCATACATGGGTAGATGCTTAAACAAGCAAAAAGAAACAAACCTGTAAGTGCATTTTCATATTTTTACTAGTAGGCCTTGCCCCTGCCTTTTTCCATCTATGGACACTAAGTTTATATCCGCTGTGCGCTATTTCCAACCATATATTTAATAGAGATTCTATCATGGTATGAAGTAGCAAATTAATTCATCTACAGATCACTCCTCTTTCATCAGCGCCTAGATGCTTTAACTGTTCATGGTATGGTACAATTTGCAGATAACTGTTTATTCCCTACCGCCTCATAGAATTATACATTATGTATATTAAATGTGCATCATACTGATTCTTGTTTTTATTCATCAACTACCACCCCATCCATGAAAGATTAGATACTGAAACTTATATCTCAAAACACAAATTACTAATTATTTCACCTGAGTGCACTCATCCAGCGATCAGCTTGGGTTTTAAAAACAGCTTGGGGTTGGATATAAAACCCTTTGGGGGGCTGGATGGCTGATTATAGGCTGTTAGAGCGGTCGGTGTGAATTTTTTCAGATGCGTCTTATAAAGTATTTAGTGCACGTTAAACTGGATGCTGAGAACCATTTATCTCTGTACTAGGAAAAACAGCAGCCAAATGCTTAGCTAAGAGTAAGACCGAGGGTAGAGGCACAGAGGCTGATCTAGGAACTAGAGACCTGTACTTATATCTTACCTACTGATCTGATCTGATCCTTTTTTAAAGTACATTACTTTGATCAATGGTAGCAGATAACAATTAAAAACTTTGTCAAATGGTGTAGGTGTACAATGAAAAGTAGTATGAAAAATGCCTTGATGATTTCTCTATTTCTATTCCAAGATTTATAGTAAAAACAGGAGATCCTGACCTCATCCCCCACCCACCCACATTAGCCTAACCAAAGTCCCAGAGCCTGTATTTCAGACCTATACCCTTCCTTTACACTACTTTCATGCCTCGCATATAAGCCGCCACGCCTCATACACGAGGATAGACCCTTGCTACTCCATACTACATGTATAGAACAGAAATAAAAAGTCTGACCAGAGATTTGTTTAACATCCCAAACATGGTTTGACACACCTTATCAGCTTATATCATTTCCTTCCACTCAGGGTGCGCCATAAACTCGAGGAACACCCCATATGCGAGGTATTATGGTACTTCTAGCAATAAACTACCGGTTAATAGTATGATTTATAGCATCAGCCATACAGCAATATTTAATGGTGTCACTGCGTATTCCATTATTCACCAAATGAGCAGACAGAGGTCCAATTAGGGTTAATACCTCAGACCAGCAGAGAGGACAAGGGGTCACTGCGGTAATTTGGCACATGATTATAGATAAAACCTTGTTAATATTGCAGATCTGTGATACAGAGGTCAATTCCACGAGGTTAGGATGACATAATATATTATTAGTATAGTAAGGGTTTATTGCTGTAAAGAGCTTGTTGGTGTATGTGATTAGCCTCTTGGGTATTTCCATTACTATCAATTTCTTCTTCAAGTAATAGCACAGGTTAATGCAATATAGCCTACTAGCAATCATAATTAGTGGTCAATTGCAGGAATCGAGACAAGTACAAGGCAAGTATAACCTTCAACATAACACAAGTATTTATAATTGTCTTTGTCCACAATGTCTGGGAAGTGATGGAAATGTGAAGACTGTCTTTTCTTTCATGCCCTAAAGCTAAGCAAAGATACACCAAGAGGGTTCCCTGCCTGCTTATCTCCACGGATGGTTATAGTAGTGAACCCACAGAGACAATTCAAAACATATTTAACTTGTATCATACACTGTGTTCAGCACACACACCATTGACTAGAGGGCGCCCATAAACACAATCAGCTCGGGCATTTCTTTTTTCAAAATTACTACAAACCTTATGGTTGAGGGGCAATGAAATAATTCCTTTGTTAGCCTCCCCCCTCCCACCTCTTTTTTGTTAGCATATTCCTCACAATGTTTGACAAAACTGACTGATGGTAGGCCCTTTCAGTGAACCCTCTGCATTTTTTGGAGTTTCTTGCCGCATAGCGGCCGGGAGCGCAGCGACCGTAGCAACTTCATTATGTTTTCAGTTTGTCAGTGACGTCAGGGTCACCTTGTGACGCAATTTGTGATGTCATACGTCGCCCGTGACGTCACATGTCGGCCGCAGAGTGGCAACTCCTATCTGTGGTCCTTACAACATTTTTCTTGTTTTCATCTTTGCCCTAACCACAGAGGGACCTTCCCTCATCATCATGTCAACAAACCCCATAGGTTTACATCACTCATGGGGCCTATGGATCCTCACAACATCTGAAGCCTAACACAATGCCAGCAGTCGGCTGCGCTATGTCGATAACCACCTCGAATTAACTCCACAACAATGACCTTCATCAAATCACCAAGCGGCATGTCATTAACGACCTACACTGAATGCCCTCCAGACTTTAGCCCATTAGGAAGATGTGTGGAGGGTTGATTTGACCTTGGGGACGTCTTTGGGTGATTATGCCATAACGTTGGTAAAGTGGCTTATGTGTCTCTCAGGAATTGATCCCCATTATAATGTGTGTCTGACATAGTGGGAGGAGCCAATCTTACACCTTTTAAGTCCCCCCCCCCTCTCTCCCTAAGTTGCTCTATCAAGCCAAGTTGATCTTAAGTGATTTTAATTAGATCTTTGTACCTAAAGTTTATTTTAAACGATACAGATAGGACCCTCCTCCACCAAAGCTCCTGTATATGTCAGAGTAGAAGGGGCATATTGAAACTCATATAATTCATGGCCAAGCTTATACCTTTGAATCTACCATCATATATTTCACACATAGAGCATAGATAGGGATTAGAATGCATGTTAGTGCGCCTTTAAATAGAGTCTTTGCTGCTTGTCTGGTAGAGATAAAATATGTCACAATGCCAAAAGATTTTTGCTGTCTGTATGATTGGCAGGATGATGGGCGACAACAATGTCACAAAGCTAAAACGTGGGGACGGCATTCTTTGTGCCCACTCTTATACGGCTGAGAATAGCAGAAATGTATGGTCACCTTAGCTTTGTTACTTAAGTATGTGCGACGGCTGCTTCTATCCCATGACAGCTGCCTACACTAGAGCCCTGGCACTATCTCAAAGACAGTTTACCTGTGACAACCACACTCTTATCACTGAGCTGTCAACCCTACACCATGCAGGTGTCCAGTGTAGCTCGACACCCAACTCTGACGTAATTTCCGCCCTGTCACTCGGTATGTTCGACCCCTGGCCAAACTGACTTGCGTTAGTTACTTGAGTAACCTGCCGGGTTATCGGATTGGCTACCAGTCTGTGACATCATAAATGGGTCAGGGTAGGTTGTTGTGTAAGTTACAGAGCCTCAGACCTCTGTTTGTATCCCACAGTGCACCATTCCTATGCTACAAACAGATGTCACATGACTTCCTGTGATACATGTGTCTGGGTCTGGAGCGGAACTCCGTAAGTTACGAAGCCAGGGGTCGAACGTACCGACTCCAAATATGCGCCACTGGCAAATTCTGATACAATCTCCAAGTGGATCCTGACACTTGTACAGTAACAGGGAGTCCTTATAAGTTTGCTGAGATATATGTAAGGAGAGTGAAGCTGTCAGCTGGTGTCTGGTTATACTAGTGAGGGCTATCTTACAGTGTCACGTATATCTAAAACCAGTGTTTGCGGATATTTAGGACATTCTATACTATCTAAAATTGGCATGGAGACCCCACTAGCCTTATCACATGTCATCTACAGTCCATTTCAAGTCCTCAAACCAAAAATGAATATGATTGACTGTGTAATACAGAAATTACAGCCATTCAAATAATTGGGATCTTTATTTAGGAAATAAGCAAATGTCCACGACCAGTCAATAATTTTGCATCGTATTCACCGAGGTGAGGCTGTCCGTATTCAACGATGCCTTATAGGCAGAGTTGAATGCGGACAGGCCTCACCAAGGTGAATACGATGCAAAATTATTCACTGGTCGTGGACATTTGCATTTATGTCATGGCCTAGGGGGTTAATTTGCTTTGAAATAAAGAAAAACTGCTCAGATATGTTGAAAATCCAAGATGGCGGACACCCATTGAATACGGACACATTGTATTCAATGCCCCCCATTGAATACAGCGGTTCTAGTACTAATCTATAGTGACGTTCGTATCAGCCATGGCATAAATGGTAGTGTTCTATCACATGACATGATATTTTCTAATGAATGCTCTATAGAACATAAACCAAACCTGCTCACAATTTAGGAGAATATCTCTTGAAAAAACATATCTCAGAAACAGAATTGTTTGCCATATGGTTTCTTTAAAAACTTAAAAAGGTTTCTACCTTCCCTTGAGGAACCATGTACTGCAGTCATGCACCATTGACTGCTACAGCAGTATGCTTTTCTAGCACCTGCCTGGTTAACTCAGTTGGTTGAGTGGCTGTCTCCAAATCCAAGGGTGATAAGTTCAAGCCTCTCTTGGAACTTTCAACTAAAAAATCTTTTCTCAAAGGTGTCAGACACCAGGTGGAGCTGGTGTGCAAGGGACTACGCATCAGGTGGCGTTAGTTTCTACAGTATTCCCTTAAGCCACTGAATTATATGCCTTAGCATATTACTCCAGACCCCCTTATATATGCTGCACCAGTAGATATTCCTAGCACTCATAACACATCAGCTTTATTCTAATATAGTGATATAGTGATTTACCGGTATATTATGTCAATACCAGTCTAGTCCAAGCCACTTGAGGACAGCTACAAACCCCAGGGGGGCACAGTGGGTATAGAACAATATAATTGCTGCTGGTAGAATGAGATGTTAGATTCATCACAAACAGCATCAGCGTCCTCGTATTACTCACAATGAAACAATCGCAGCTATGGATCACTTTTCTTTAATTAACAAAGTCAACATCATCTTCCATCTATGCAGCAGCTGGGGATTGAGATTAGCATTTGTGATCCGTCTTAAATCAAGATGAGGCTTCAGGTGCTTTCGTTAAGAACTAGACGCTTCGGGCCTATGACTGTGTGTCCACTGCCATCTTCAAAAGCAGGGAATTCCCTACCCATGTTGGTACCACATCTCTAAGAAAGAAGCCCTTTCCACATACCTTTCAGATGCAAGGTCAGAAGTATCAGGCCCATAAATGATTTTCAATATGATGAAACTCAATCAGTTCAAAGGTGGAACGTGCCGAAAATTTCATACAATAAAATTAATTTATATACAAATCAATGGTGATGGGCCATATGAGGCAAAATGTCTCCATTTTAAGGTTCTTAAAACCTTAATAATTGTCCGAATTATAAGTTGCAAAAACTGACATGTAGCATATCATGTGCACTTTTAGGCTAGCAAGGGTGGATCGTTTTTGGTCCATTAGGGGCCAGTGGGGTTTGTTCGAACAGACAACCCCTCACCCCCCAGTTACGGCCTGAGTATTCTAGCTTGATTGGGCAGTTCATGTACAGTACTAGACTAGAAGTCTCGGTGGCTTGGGAGGGCGATTATGGATAACTCTGAAACAGTTCTGTGTTTTTGACAGTTTGACCATGATTGTGTACCACTTCTTAAGACCATTACTATGCAGATAAGATTTGAAAGTGAGAAGAAAAATATTTGAAAGACTCCATTCTGTGACTCTTGATATTGTTACACCGTAACAGATTCTCATCGACAGGCCGGGCCGACTGTTACGGGAGGACTAAGTCTGAATTAGACTTAATTTACTGAGATCCACTCGGGACAGTCTGGGATTAATGGAGGAGGGTAAAAAGGGCTCTACACCAAACTGGTTGTTGTTAATTTCCCCTGCGGCTTTACTCTAATTGGCGCTTTGTGGTACAAGACTGACCTAAGGTAGGCTGTATATCTGCTCACCTATCCAAGTATACAGTTTGCGATTCAAGCTCAAGGATGAACAAAGCATTTAATGTCCAATTTTCTTACTCCCTGGTCGAGATGAATCAACCAAATCTACATCAATCAATACAGACTTGGGTACGAAGCCATACCACTAGAAGGGGGGGGATGGCATCTCCAGTAAAGATCGAGCAATCTGTTTGAATTTTGTAATCATAAAGAATAAACTCCCCAATGGTATACATAATACCCTCATATTTATATTACATTACAATCTTACATCCCCCCTTTCTCATTCATACCTGTATTCAATAACACCCCCTCGGCTTCCACCCATTTCCACTTTTCTCCCCTAAATATATCATCTTCTTTTACACACCCACGCAATGTAGTCAATCCCTATCTCCTCGTCCCCTGGCTAGTAGGAAAGTCTACACAGTGCAAGATCTTCATATAGGGTAGATTAACCTTAAGACGACCACATACCTAGAGTTGACCACCTGTCAGCTTGTTTTTCTCACTTTCACATGTAGTGTATTGGTCTTAAACCCTAATATTATTGAAAAAGAGGTGTTATAATACCCCATAGAATGATGTTGTGGAATATAAGAGGTAATTGTCATTGTATGGTAATACACTGAAGTTCCCATATTTGAATGGTTTTTATCATGACCAGCTGGTCATTTCATCAGAATTCTCCAACTTTGGTCTGACACTTTGAAGATAACAAGTGCTCACATATACAACATTTTGACTCTAGGCATAGATAAATATCTTTGCTAAATGATAGCATAAGGAAAAGTGCCGAAAAAAACATTTGGTTGTGTACGACCAACACATTGCTTTCTTGAAACACACTACCCAGGGCATCCCCTCACCTGATGTAACCCTTTAGCCCACACAGAAGACCACTGTCTGGTACTCCAGCACCTAATGACAATTTAAGGTGATGGCTTCACCATCCAAACCGATTCTCACACCAGCTCTAATACAGAGGGTGGGCTCTAAATATGTGTATGGGGAGTGTAACTCTCCAGGGTAATGTCCTCCAACAGTGAAAGTGTGATAGGGGTTTATATACAAACAAAGGTGACTTACCATCTTAGGAAGATAGGCAGTAGAATGAGGCGTAAGAGGCCCATCCGCGACACGGCCAACCAGCCATGTTGGGGTTTGGCCTTGGTAAATGTTGAACCTGGGCCAAAGTCAAACCAAGATACTTCATTATACACAGAAAAGACATTATGCTAAGTAAATGTTAATTTGTTACATGCAATTTACCCAGTACAACATACAATGAAATAGCTTTGTGTTCGACTTACATGAATATCAAATTTCAAATGAGGATTGTCACCTTAACCACTCAATCAATGCATTCAACACCTTAAGAAGGTGCATGAATGCAGCCCTGGCTAGCAATGGACCAGGACTGCATTCATGTATCATAGTGACCATATGGACTGATACAGTCACAGGTTCAACATGATGCATCAATGAAGTACATCATGATGAAAAGTAAATTTCAAGCATTGATGCATCATGCCATCCTTAAATGGTTTACAAGATTCTACCATTAATTTGTCAACCTCTCAGCCGTAGAATCTAGACGATGGCTTCACTGGATCAAAACAGGAATTTTAATCAGATTTCGCCAACAAAAATGCATGATCACTAATCTAAAATCAGCAAACAATCCAATTGCACCAGTTTAATTCTTTTTCAGTTAGTACATTTTAATCACCAAATCAATTTACTGAAAGTAACTGTTAATCAAGAGTTTCCCTTGGTCTGGTCTTATTTCCAGCACGTATAGAACCTTGAGTGACTGACGGCTATATGAAACCACTAGATCCTTTTCAATGATAATGAACAACATGAATTTCATCAGACAACTATTTAGATTTTATTATTCACTGAACAATTCCTGGTCTGCTGATTTAGTATATCAGCAGAGCACCTACTGGATGACAATTGCCAGAAAAGCTTAACATCCTGGAACTTTTTAACAAAAACCTATCATTATTCAATACAAAAATAGAAATTCATGGTAAACCAGGCGAAGTGGCATCTCTGAAGTAATGAGCCGTAAAAAAATCCTCATCAACTTAGGACCTTCCTGTTGCTGGCATTATGTGGCCTCTATTCTCATTTACAACCAATATTTATCTAGGCGGCAAATAGATCACTGCAAAGTGAGTACTTGGAATAGTCGTACATCTTTATAACCAGTGAATGAAAGTGAAATCCTTATTTTCAGCACCTCCATCTAGAGTTGGTGGTTCAACGGGCCCGCTATATATATGTGGGCAATTATTCATATGCCCCCTAATTATGGAGCTCCTAGTTCATATTGTCCATCTCTGGAGGTCTACGTAGTTTTATCCCAAAGCACTGGGTCAAAAGGCCTCAGATCTAGAGGTTCATTCAGAAATGGCCTACATGGAAGTTACAGTTTGTATGGTTGTCCTTGATGGTCATGGTGTTACCTGAAGTATGCAATGATGGTATCATTTGACTATACACACATGGTTTATTATGGACAGTTTGCATGTAGAAGTGGCATGTACAAAATATTAACTGTAAAGGATACAAAGTGAACAAACTATGTATGACACATGATCCACCTCTATAAGACTGTCTGCATGATATCCTATGCACGACCCGGTAGCAGGCAGCACACGGCATGCCAGTTATACTGTCATGTAAACTTGTATATGCACACAGCAAGCATGTGGAAAGAGGCACCCTTTGGGCTGCCATGGCATATGACAGTCTTGTCTGTCGTACATAGAGCTATACTTGGTAACCTCGTGCAACTCTCATGTTATCAAAGCAAAAATCTAAGCCTGCTACATACTATGTTTGAAGAAATATGTTTGATACTTCCACTTCTAACTTACAGCAGATCTATGAGCAGACAGAAGAAAATACAGTGCTTTTAAAGGGCCATAAGTATTTGTCATAGAGAAGCTGGGGGTGGCGTGGCGCATTAAAAAATTCTGTTCCAGAGTCCTGATCTGGAAGCTTTGGTTTCAGAGGCCGTAGTTCATGGAGCACTGGTTCCACAGGCCTTTCTCAAACGGCCTCCAACAAAGTCCATGGCCAGATGCAAAATCACTTACATTACGACCAGGTAAACAAATTTGGTATTTTTGAGTTGCCCTATGTCTGTGCTTCAAAATACGGTCTGATAGCAATTTGAGACTCACAGCTTTCTCGTGATTTTGCCATGTTATATGTCGCACGAGCATTGATTTTCAGAAAAACTGAAAAAAGGTGTTCCCCCCAGGTTTTTTGTTTTTTTTTATTATTATTTTAGCTAGATGGTTCTAACTCTCCTAATATACACCTTTATGTCATGGCTGATACGAACGTCACTATAGATTAGTACTAGAATCGCCGTATTCAATGGGGGGCATTGAATACAATGTGTCCGTATTCAATGGGTGTCCGCCATCTTGGATTTTGAACAGATCTGAGCTGTTTTTCTTTATTTAAAAGCAAAATAACCCCCTAGGCCATGACATAAATGCAAATGTCCACTTCCATGGGATTTTTTACATCGTATTCCCCTCTGTGGGACTGGTCGCATCCCACTCAGCCATATAATGGCTTCGTGGGATATGCCAGTCCCACCTCGGGGAATACGATGTAAAAATATCCCATGGTCGTGGACATTTGCTTATATATCTGGGGTCTATCTCTGATATCAATATTACTGACCTAGTCATAGGACAAGGTCATGGTTAAGGGCTACAAATGACAAATAATTCATTAAAAAATAGCATTCGTTTCTAAATAAACTCAATTTACAACTCTCAAACCAATCCAGCAAATACCTTTGTGCTCCAATATGGTAGCCCCACTTCTTAGGAGTCCAATCATGTATAAAAAGTGGCCATAGGTACAGTATTTTGTGATACAGCTCTAATATGGTCAACAACACTACCAATCGGTTACCCTCTAAATACTGCCACTGAGCGCCTATGTTTTGTGGCTTTTCTAATCTATTGCTTGGTTATGAGTGGTTTAACCTGGTCAAATGTCTTCCAATAAGTGATCACAAATAAATTCTACACTAACCACAAATATCATTCGCTTAACTAAAGTATAAAAAATAGCACCAACAAGCATGAAAGCTACTGGAAATACATTGTTATTACATGGACCCGCCTTGGAGTTTTGATTATGGGTAATATTCCTTCCCTTCACAAAAAAGAATTTTTGTGTGAAAGGCTTTCCATACCCAGAGGAGAATAGAGTGACCACCATTGAAAAGACCACATGAACAATTGAGGTTAGTGTTCTATTTACCCATAGAAACAAATAGAGCAGTTCCAGATGAACATCAACTTATCATCATTTGGAAAGCTTCTCACAGAACCCAAAGTCTTGGAAATAGCAAATTTGTTCTGGGAATTTACAACCATCCTACAAAATCAAAACTACCTGGCTCAGTACTGGATGTCATACCTTGACATGGTGGAAGTGCTGCTAGGTCCGCTGCGGGCATCAAGTAAAGGCAATAGGCAATTGGCTCCTTCATTTGGCCATGGTGAGGAAGACTATTCCATGGTGCTTTGCCTATGATAAGATAAACTATGCACGGTTCTTGCCTTATTACTATGAATCCATGCCAAGACTACAAATAGACCACCCAGAAGTATATGAAGAGTTTATGAGGGGTGGCTTCTCTGTGCAAATCAGCAACAAGAATCCTGTGAACAAGGACACTCAAACACCTGGGGGAACAAAAGGATTCAGCCTGAAGGGTGGTGCTGTTAAGAGATACTACATCAATGCAGAATACAGAAGCCACTACTTGAGGTGCATGCGGGAAATGGTTGGACAGAGTGAGACAAAACTGGACCATCCAGACCTTCATAGCACAAGAATCAAAAAGGATGCATCCAAAGTTGTTGCACTAGTCAACCTCCTTAGCACCAGTTGGATTAACCCATTTGATCCAGATAATGATATGCTGGTCAATCTTGCCAGTGGGTCAGTTGCCCCCGCAAATGTCACCAAAGACCTGCTTGAATCTGAATCTCATGGTGAAAAAGCTTATGACAAGTTCAAGGCAGAGCGCTTAGAAAGTGACCACTCACAGCAAACATATCATCAAAACATGGGAAAACTACAGTTGAAAACCATTTCTGACCTGCACAAAAAGAAGCAAACTTCCCCATCACAGGAACTTGTGCTTAATGCAGACAGAAAACTCTTTTCACAAATGATCCTGGTCACTGAAAACAGAAAACTAGATATGAAAGAAGTCTTGTCACACCCACTTGGTCCCTTGTCATGGGCATTGGCCTATGGTGATGGGTCTATTAGAATGACGGCCAAGAATGCCTTATTCAGGGAAATCCTCAAAGTCATAGCTCCAGCAGAAGACATTCCCCAATTAAAGGCAACAATCATTGACGGCATGGCTATGGTACAGAAGTTCAAGTGCAATGGTAAGACATTTTTAGATCTTGCAAATTCTCTGATGAACTATATCCTGCATGAGCGCAATGGAAGTCAGCATGTGGATGTCATGTTTGACACATACCAAAAGCCCTCAATCAAGGATCCAACTAGATCCAGAAGAGGAGAGGATTATGGCATTCACTTCTAACATATTGCTCCAGGCCACAATATACACCAATGGAGGAAACTTCTCCGTTGTGGTTTGAGCAAGGCAACGCTCATACGGTTCTTAGCATTGGAATGGCAGAAAGCCCACATAAGAGAATAGATGGATGAGACAACTGTTTGTTACATGCGATGAGAAGTGCTGGAGGATAACTGAGTCCAGTTCCGAACTTGTTCCATACCTTCAAAGTACTCATGAGGAAGCAGACACGCGGATTCTACTCCATACATTACATGCTGCAAATTCTGGATATGACAATGTAGTCATATGTGCAGATGATACTGACGTCCTGGTTATTGCCCTTGGTGCCTGTACCTCAATCCCATGCACAATCATCTTGAAAACAGGGAAGAAAAACCACACTTAATACATGGAGATAAACAAAATACATGAATCATTAGGGATCAATGTGCATGGAGCATTGGTAGCAATGCATGCTTTCACTGGTTGTGACAGTGTAAGTTTCTTTGCTGGCAAGGAAAAGGTCATTGCCTTCAATCTGCTCAAATCAAATGAGGCTTACCAAGCAGCTTATAATGAACTTGGGCCAGTCTGAAATGGTACCAGATCCACTTTATTCCAAACTAGAAGAAATTACCTGTGCAATCTATCAGAAGGCAACATCTACAACCTCTGTGATTGCCCTGTGTTATCACATCTTTTGTGCCAAACATGGTGAGTGTGAGTCAAGTACCTTACGGCCTTGCCAGGACTGCCTCTACCTGCACATTATGAGGGCAAACTATGTTGCTTTTATATGGAGAAAGTGTCTGGAGGCCAGCCCTTGCCTACCTAATCCCCTGGAAAGTGGTTGGGTGATGGAGGATGGTCATCTCAGAATCAAATGGATGCAAGATTTGCCGGCACCTCAAGATATATTAAATCTTATTGCATGTAAATGTACGCACACATGTAAAGAAGAGTGCCCAGTAGTACAGAATGGCCTGAAATGCACAGATATGTGTAAAAAACAGGAATGTGAAAACAAGGGTAAGGAAGCAGAGCCTGAAATAAACATGCAGGAGCTTCTCAGTAATGATGATGATGATGATGATGATGATGATGATGATGATGATGATGATGATGATGATGATGATGATGATGACAAAGGGGAAGACAACTAGAAAATGAGAATCTGTACATCAACATAATTGGAAGGCATTGAATACTTGTGCTTGTACAAAATATGTGACTAACATAAGGATGACCTATCTTATTGACTTAACGATGTGAATAGGAATACACTTGATAAAATGGACTATAATAGAACAATGGATTAAAAGAAGTTCACATGTATCATTTGTTCTGAATATGAAATCAGAGCTTATTTCCACAAAAAAAAAACTGTACTTGTAGCCACTTTTCATACATAATTGGACTCATAGGAAGAGGTGCTACAATTTTTTTTGAGTATGAATTTTTTAGCGCCTCCCACGCCACGTAGCGGCGGTACCGTGAAGCGGTACAGGAGTGCGCTATGATGATTGCATTTGCCCCATGTGATGAGGTCTCACAATACAAAATTACTGAATAGAGAAATTGATAATTGTGAAATCTGCTGTTATGTCTGCTTTTATGAGACATGTCATCAAACACTGGTATACCGACATTAACGGCGGGAGGCGTTTTTTTACGCGGTCACAACCGCATTTCTTGTCTTTTATTGCAGTATATTTGTTCTGTACATTCATTTGTTTTTTTTACATATTCATATTGGATACCACAAGAAAAGCTGGAGAGGTACAGTTTAAAAGTTAACTGGTTAAAAACCTCCCCAGTGATATAAGATCGTTTAATACAGGTATATTAGGGAGACGGCATTATAAAGCAAACAGTAGTTCAATCTATTTGCAGAGGAAAAAGTACTCATTTTCTAAACTTATTTACAATTTTGTATCATGAGTATGTACAAACGATTGTGCTAAGATGTTATGTCTATTTCCATAAATGCTGCTGATGTCATTACAGTTGTGCAGATGGTATTGCACTTTGTGTAGGATGTTAAATACACTGGAGTTTAAAACGTGAGATGTTATAACACATTTTGGCACTTTTACAATGGTAAAGAACGCAACATATTCAGTAATAGAGTTTGATTATAGTCATATTAGCATAAAACATAATGAATAGTAGCATTATTACATGACACAATACGAATAAGCTGAGTAGTGGTGACTTAACACAGACCTTCTTTAATCTGTGTTAATAAATCTTGCTTTGTTTTTTTGACGTAGACTTTTTAAACTCAGAGATTTTCTTTACCTCATCTCTCAAGGAGTTCCAACAGTGTGCAGCTTTTTTGTGGACACTCAAGATATCCAGTGATATTTGTGGTAAGTGTAGAATTTATTTGTGATCACTTATTGGAAGACATTTGATCAGGATAAACCACTCATAACTAAGCAATAGATTAGAAAAGCCACAAAACATAGGCACTCAGTGGCAGTATTTAGAGGGTAACCGATTGGTAGTGTTGTTGACCATATTAGAGCTGTATCACAAAATACGGTACCTATGGCCACTTTTTATACATGATTGGACTCCTAAGAAGTGGGGCTACCATATTGGAGCAAAAAGGTATTTGCTGGATTGGTTTAAGAGTTGTAAATTGAGTTTATTTAGAAACGATTGCTACTTTTAATGAATTATTTGTCATTTTTAGCACTTAACCATGACCTTGTCCTATGACTAGGTCAGTAATATTGATATCAGGGATAGTCCCCATATATGGGTGTATATTAGGAGAGATGGAACCATCTAGCTAAAATAATAAAAAAAAAAACAAAAAAAAACTGGGGAACACCTTTTTTTCAGTTTTTTTTTTCTGAAAATCAATGCTAATGAACATATAACATGGCAAAATTACGGGAAAACTGTGAGTTTCAAATTGCTATCATACCTTATTTTGAAGCAGAGACATAGTGCAAGTCAAAAATACCAAATTTGTTTACCTGGTCCTAATGTAAGTGATTTCCAAATTTGACAGTCCTGGCTCATGGACTAATACAGAAACACTGGGTTAAGGCTTTCCTGCTATCACCTACAGAAATAAACAGCAACTGCCGAATAGCATGAAAAAAATCTCATCATATATCTTGAAATGATTAATATTTTCATGTTTCCCTTTCACTGAAGAGATTGGCTGTTCAATAATGAGAGAAACTGGAATTGATGGGTGAAAAAAAGATGAGTGAATTACAAAGGGAATTACAGACCTCGAACAAGATCCACATCAATCAGCTCTGCCTTTACGCGGCCATTCTTCTTCGGCACTTGTGCAATATTCTGAAACCAGAAAACAATTATCAAAAATTCATTTCTATCCAAATTCTCTTCATAAAGATTAGATTTTCGTCCTTCAAAGGAAGGGATTATTTCCGAAACGTGCCTACCCTAGCTGTCAGATGCAGAGAGGGGGCTCAAAGCTTTTATACTGAAAAATGATGTATAGAATAAAGAAACAGCCATACCTAATAACTCCTATCAAAAGGAATAGTCTTTATTTTCTGATACTTCAGTGAGGGTCTAATCTGAAAAGGGGAATTGTTGGTTAAAACCTGATTCTCCCTCACAATTGAGACAAAATGAAAGGAAAAACACATCCTTGACTATTTTGATTCCATTACAAAGTAAAATCGCCATTGTCTGACCACCACAAATATGAAATAAAATGTGTCAGCATGTTTACATGTTCTGACACCAACATTCAAAATGTCAGAAGAATTACGGTTGCAAAACATAAAGAAAATACCACACCCAGGGGAGATGAAAGAAAGAATGGGCAACCTTTTAATTTGGTCCCATGTTGCTATATAAATCTTTAACACGCTGTGTGGTGCCTGCTTGTACAAAAATGAACTATTCTGACTAAGTGGTCAATTTACGTTAAACCGAAGGACAAAAAAAAGGATGAAGACACGGTGCAAAAGCAAGAGGCGTGTTGATATTGAGCACACATGGAGTTCACTCCTTGATGACTTTTCATCAAAGCGATAAGAATGCCAGGAATGCTGGGTCGCACTCGCCATGTACAAATACCATGGGTTAATTATAGCTCGGTGCAGGTTCGCACCACTTTAATAGTAAAGGGTACCTGGAGATTGGCAGCTGAGTCTCAATATTTTTATACTGACCACTATTTTCTGACAGCACACCTACTACTTCACTGTCTGAGAGTTTTTGTTAAGGACTTAAGTTTCCATTTATAAGTTGTATTCCATCATGGACCTTTAAGTGGCATATGCTGTTTAATGAGACGAGTTGTTGTGATGGAGCAGAGATGATTCAGGAGGAAAACTGAAATTCACATTTGGAAAATAAACAGAATGAGAGAGAAATAAACATTTTTTTGATAGTGATAAAATGCATTAAAGAATAGTCACCATTGCCAAAACATGTTTAAGCAAGATCTGAATCTGAAATGATTAAGTATAGATATAGTTTTCTTGCAGTCCATTTACTTTTAAGTATTATGTAAACAAATTTTGGTGATACTTTAGTAAAATATTGATTTTTAAAGGTTTGTTTGGGAGGTTTTGCTACAGCTATACATGAATTCATGTCAAACATCCATGTGTCAAATTAGCACATGAAGAGAGGGAAAGTTAACGAACACTTCCACAACTTCTTATTCACAATTGAAAATCCCAATTTTTTCTTTTTGAAATACTGCTTCAGTACTTCTAATGGTCTGGAATTTGAAAACAGAGGATCGCCCCATCGGATAATGTCTTCCCAAGGTCTTCTAATACAAACATAACACTAGTAAAATGCCCCCCCCCCCAAAAAAAAAAAAAGAAGAAAAAAAAATTAAATTAAAAAAAAAAAAATCCACCACGGCACCCTTTAAACACATAAGCAAAGAAAAGAAATAGGGGAAAACTATCCTTATTGCTGTGTGGCTAGTGTTGGAGAGGTATGGACAAGCAGTCAGTAGTTGGCGAATAACAAAATGGTAGACACTGGGGTCAGGGCCATCGACTGGTTTAATAACTCACAGGTCTATATTATACAGGTGCTGGGCTAAAATGTAACAGCATGAATTTAATGTCGGTGATGGTATGGCCACCTGGCCGCGAAATGATTTGCTGCCAGGAAGTTCTTCTGCAGGGGTGGCCCATGCAAAGGCACAGAGTGACAATCAGTTACAATGTTGCTGAAATCCTGTTCTCAACGTAGGCCAAAGTGGCATCCTACACAGGCCAATATCATCTCGCACAGGCCATATGGATATTGATGTTTTAAAGTACCTGTATAAACTCCATTATAATTTGTTTTATATTGCACAAACACTTAAAAGGAGTTGGATACAATCTACATGTCCTGAGACCTACAGTGAATTGATTATCAAAAGGTAGCGACCAATCTTAAAGGCAGGGGTTAGACAGATCTAGTCTCGTTAAATGCTACTCAATTAAGCCAATTTTATGTAGTGGAAAGGGACTTCTGGTTGGTGGGCAAAGAACCGATCAGAGGAGAGTGAGGTTGTGAGGTGAAATACAGGGGAACGGTGTAAGGAAAACTGCTAGAACATGATGGTGCATATACATCATGGTCAACGTTTTCGTTAAGACTTCTTAGTTCTAGAAGGAATTGTCAGTGGTGAACATAAAGCTAGGTGGTGCGCAATTATTTCGAAAGTAGTTTGGGTGCAAAAAAAAAAAAAAATCCACCAGGAGATGCGCAATAGACAAACTCCACGACTGTGATGAATCGAACTTGCCTGATGCTTTGCTATTTCTATAAGTAAAGGATTCTAAGGCTTCATAGGTGATAAGGGCGACCTTATTTTCTAAATTGGCATGCTATAGTCAAGTATTGTGAATATCAATTTAAAACGTTAATGTTTGAATTCCTCTTCTCAGCTATCAACATGTCAGTAAGGCATTGCTGAACACAACTGAATTGCCTGACAAAAGGGAACCTCATGCCTGTAGAGGAGGTGGTAACGAACCAGGGTGCGGGCTGACTGTGTCTAAGAGTACTAACATAGTTACACAGGGTGCGTGCGAGAGACTCAGAGACAATGATAATAATTCTATTGTAGGCGATTGTCTCAGTTTTCAATTCAGACATCAATCAGGTACAATCGGGAGGGCTAGAAATTCCAGCAGTCTTTTCTTGTAGCCCCATGTCTCTGGTGCAATCCAATGGTAATATATGCTACATAATTCCATCAGATTGGATCGGATGACCGATGTGCAGATTATCCCCGATGGTCACAGATTACCCCTGATTGTCGCAGATTATCCCCAATGGTTGCATTGGAACAGTTGCAATATACTTACCTTTTTAAGGGAGATTTATCACATAACTCCACCCTAAATCTATCATCTTAAACCTTTACTGTCAGTTTGTTATTGTATTAACAGATTTGGTGTAACATTGGATGTGTGAGGCTAAGTAGTGGGAGGGTGCAGTCTGTGTCACTAAGTTCTTTGCAGTACCAAAGAATGGTAACCAAACATGAAGGTGTAGTTCTATTCCTATTATAACACTCAAAATGGAAGCCACAGGCAAGCTGTTATATCAATCAACAAATTGATGGTATTATTCTTATTATTTTGTATTTTATTTCTAAACATGGGGTCAAATTTCTTAACGAGTTGCCGCAAATTGCTACTCTACCTTCCAATGCTTTTTTTGGAGAGCGCAGAGAAAGAGCAGACGAGTAAAGGAAGAGAAAGAGTAAGGTTACATAATAGTAGAGGAAAAGCAGACCAAAATATGCAGAAAGTAGAGCGTAGAGAAAAGATGCTTTAATAATGAGGCTTAGTTAACTTAAAATGCTGAAATTTACCTTTTCATCTAAATAGCAACTAAGAAGTTATAATATATTACATGTATAATAATAAATTAGAATTAAATGGACTAAATCATAAATTGCACATTTTGTTCATTATTGTTAGAAATGAATTTCAAATAACTGTTCCAACAGCATCATAAAGAGATGATTTAAAATACTATTTCGTATATATATATATATATATATATATATATATATATATATATATATATATATATATATATATATTGGTTTACACTGCGTTATATATTTGACCGCTTCTTGGATATTTTATAATTGTTTCATAGAAATATTCCTATTAGAGACTTTACAAAATGTGCAGTGTATCAAGACTAAAGTAATAGAAATACATAATAATTTATGTGTACTCCATCCTGTCCTAAAACCATAAAAAAAATGCAAAAGAGTTGGCTGTTATTTGGTGTGCCAGTACAGAGAGGTGATAAAAATAAGTGAGCTGTTGATATGTGCATTTTGTGCAACCTACAAATGACATAATTGACCTATGTACAATGCTTTCATTATTGAATATGCCATCTGCCTGCCACTAATTACCTACAAGCATACAACATCATAACGACAATAGGCAGAGACAGAAACGTTAAACATAGGGTAGCAACATCAATAGTGCTGCTTAAAGCCCTCACAATTTACTCTATCTTTTTTTTTTCTCTTCAGTGAAATACAAAATTGTTAAGCAGTTCTTCAAAGGGGGGAAAAGGGCAAATAGCTTTTGATAGAAAGTACAGAGTCCCTAGTCCTGAGCTAGATGACTAGAGACAGCCTACATGTCTATCTATGTCCATCTATAATACATGTATGATGACCATGTTTTTTAATCAGCAATTATAACTAAAGCTTACCTTCAGAACGCGTTCCTCCACCGACTTCTCCCACAGCTGCTTATCATAGGCTCCAATCTGAAATTAGAACAAATACTTATTTAGCTACATACACATATATATCAGTATATGTATAAGACAGGGTCAGCTCAACAGGCCTATGCATGGTAGTCAAAAACATCTCTCTTGGAATGTAAGAACACAAGTGGCATAAAACCATTCAAGAAAGTAACAGAAAAAAATATGACCAAAAAGGTCAATCTACAGAAAAAGAAGAGAGGGGACCTCAGTTGAAAATGATCACACAAGTCTTCCTGGCCTACTGGTTCTCTCAGTCAGTGAGAGGGAGAGGGGTAGAGATTTATGGCATCAGGGAGCTACCGCACGGGATAAATTGGCCTTGTCTTGCCCTGTTTCCTCTCGGCGTCTGTCAGTAAATGGCCACCTTCACCTTTGGGTAGAATATCTCCTGGTCAAGCAGGTCCTATCAGACATGATCACTTGATTGTGACATTGTGGAATCCAGATTCTACAGGTTTCCTTTCAGTTTTTACGGCAGCTTCACAACTTTAAGAAGTCTGTTTTATCTCCTATGACAATGTATTTGGAATGCACCACCTATTTCAGTTTATAATTGCTACTCTAGGCAAACCATCTATGAACTAAATCCATCATTGACCAATTATTGTTGACCCATTGTTACATGTTATACCTGGTGCATATGTATAGATGAGCTTGCTGTAAAGCCATTGGGGTTTCCACTTCCATTTGTCTTGAATATACTTGATACTATCCTTCTATCTACATTATCTGCCCAATACCACTAACCTTCTCAAAGACACCAGCAATACTGTATAAAACAATATTTTTACCCATTCTTAGGACTCTTAGGATTCTTAGGTTCAGAAACAAGTAGCACAGTTTTACAACAACAAATGCCCCCATCTATTCTCCTTCACAATATCATTAACCTCCATGCCCCAGCCTCCTCCTCATATTTCCTTCAGCCTGGGATGCGTCCAATCTACTTATCCTTCACTCCGCTCGGCACGCCCCCTGGGTCGGGGCTTGGCTGTCATATTGTTGGTTTATTACCCTGTCCATTTGTCTATAACAGACCTTAGATGCCAGTCTAGATGAAGTATGTCTACCTCGTGTCAGTTGGGTTTAGGAACTTGTTGTGGAGAGGGGTTCAGACTCTGAAGACCAATAGAAGTGTCTTTGTCATGGGGTAGGCATTTCCAGCTTCAGTTTCAGCTATTTCAGCAAGTAGTATATAAGAGCATTGAACTGTAAACTTAAATTGCCTACTTCTACACATTATCATGTTTGGTGGTTAAGAGAGAGATCCTTGATTTCTTGTATATATCTTTTGGGAAATCATATACCACCTATTTGATATTTATCAACCCAGTTCCGCTGTGCATGTTTTGGGTCTGTCTACCTATATGAAGGGCTTTGATAATTTCTGTCATCAACAATATTTCACAAAGTATCTAAAAGAGAGGAGAAATGAACGATGGACCTAGAATATGTAGCAGCTGAAGGCATGACAGTAGGAAGCCATTATAACACGTACATATACCGTAATCTCTCGCGTAGAAGGCGCAGCCCACATAGAAGGCATACCCCCAACTCAGTGAAGGCTATTTCATGTAGAAGGTGCACCTATCTTCCCTGAATTGGTTACTACTGGGGTGTATTTCCTGTAGAAGGCGCACCCAAGGATGTAAGGGAAGATCTTATAGGGAAGATCTTACCAAGTTATATATGATTTCAACATAAACCCAACACACAATCTGGTCATGTTTTTTCTTTAACCAAAAAAAAGGTGTAGTCTAACCCATGGTGCTCTAAAAACCCTTAAACTGCTGAATGAAAAATGCCATTCCGCTCACTATAAAAGTGTTTGGAAATATGTGTACACTACAACCCACTCACTGAGAGCTTTGTTAATTACACTATTGACCTTTTAATCAAGAGAATCCATGCAGCATTATAATCAATAATCCTGCCATAGTGTGTGCTGCCACCTGGTGTTATTCTAGGAATCATTTTACTCATTAACTTCTATTGATGCCAATTGTCTTCATATGGTTTGAACCTATCTTATCTATAACTTGTTAACAAATAATGCAAATCAGAGCATTATTTCTTTAAAAAAATGAACAGTATTGTACCTTTCAAAATGATGCCAAATAACATCAGTTGTGGGCCATATGAAGACAATTGAGATGTGAGCCCAATAAATTCTGGTACATTGTTCTGTAACCTATATTTTTTTTAAAATCTTAAACAGTAACTTTTTTATTCATTTATTTATTTCATTTATTTTTTTTAGGGGGGGGGGTAAAGCTCATTAAATGTATTAAACATTTGAATCATTATACTGGACCTTTACAGTCAGGCTAGTTTTGGTATGCAAGAAGTACACATTTTTCTTTCCTCAGTTTTTTCTACATGCAGAAGATATTGGTGTCCTTAATTCAGGCTTTTTTTTAGCGTGTCAGAAAAGACTGAACTCTATAGCAGCTGGACAAGGCTTTCATCTAAACAGCTCTGACCTGTCTAGTTTTCTGTGTTTTACTTTTCTCCTAGTACTTTGGACATTCTTGTTTACAGCCAATCCCTGTCTACAGAGGGGGGTAGACTGTCTGTGGCGAATCAATAGACCCCTAGATAGGCCAATGCCTAAAACAACACCAAGACAAGGATCAGCAAGAAAACATTTCACTATGTGCATCATATTATAGCTCATACACATAGCTCTTTATTTTGCCCTAAATGCAGCAATAGGTGTCAGTATGATGGATGAAATGGATAAATGCTACTAGTACAGCAGTCAATCAAAGCACTGCATACAGTTATTATGCTAACAATAGGCACATTACAAACTTCAGACATGGAAAAAAGCTGAGCCCCTCAAATTTTCAAAAGGACCCCCTTATACCTTATACTATAGGAGTGATAAAATTGGGGTCTCACTGTATCTGACCAAATCACAAGATTGACCCAGACAGACAGATCCTTAAAAACCGACAGAACTGAGAAGTTTGCAGACCT
Source organism: Acholoe squamosa (assembly GCA_949317995.1). NCBI lineage: Eukaryota > Metazoa > Annelida > Polychaeta > Phyllodocida > Polynoidae > Acholoe > Acholoe squamosa. The sequence goes on from OX439049.1 coordinate 39,124,837, forward strand.
ATATGTTAATTCAAAGGGTTGATATCAATTGTGGGCTTCTTAACCTGTTATTGAACACATTGGGGCCATGCTTCTTTTTGGTGTGATGAGTAATGAGAGAGTCTACATGGTGAGCCTCTGTTAGTGTGACCATCGGTCCAACCCATGTCCAGGTGGATCCCCAACATAATCTGACATTGACCCCAGAAGCCTCTTATATACAGAATCAATAACTAACTCGTGGCTGCCCACAGGGCCCAACCCTTTAAGGACCGCTGATGCAAGAGTGCATGGTGCACGCTGGTTGGCACCTTACACTAAGGAAGTGCTGGCAAGTCTGCTCACCAAGCCGACTCTCTGGGTGTGTCTCAACCCCATAGGGTCAGCATGAATATGGCACTATTGAGTTACTTGCAACAATTACATTCATGCAATATGGGCAAATGGCATGATGCATTTATGCATTAGTAGCAGCCCTTAACGAGTTAAGAGTTTAGGTGCCAGACCAGAGATCCCCTTGAGCCCAGAATATAGATTGGTTCAAAGCCAGAAAAATGTACAGGTTTTTGGAGGGCTTACCCGTTAACAAGGCTTTACATCTTGTGGTCTGTTATTGTACAGGGGTAGGGCTTACATGAACAGTGATTAAGCAACTTATTGATGGCTGTGGTTATTTACCTGTTCTTCGCTGTAATTGTTTTTACCTGTCCATGGCTGCAATTGGATTACCTGTCCATGGCTACAATTGGTATATCTGTCCATGGCTGCAATTAGTTTACCTGTCTATGGCTACAATTGGATTACCTGTATATGGCTACAATACTGAAGAAGGGAACCAATCTACTGATTCTCTGCCAGTATCCAATCAGCTTTTGCTAGACATAGTTCTGAAAGCAAAAGGAAACAGTGACAGGCAATTGTCTCAGTCAGATGATTCCTGCAGTGGTGTCTTGTTATGACCTCAGGTACCTGTAGAGGGATGTACTTATTCCTTGTCTTTACATCAACCAGCAGCACAGAATGGTGTTGGTAAGACTAACATCCAGCCTACTACCCACTGGCATGGGTAAAGGCACATGAAGGCCTATTGTGGAGAATGATGTTTGGGCTCATTCAGCCTAGGCCTCAAACAGTTGAGGCTGTGGTAATTGGACTATTATCAATAACAGCATCCTTCATATGACCGTGTCTGTGAGCAATAACCCTAAAGATGGAGTCACCTAGTCCGATTAGAAAGTACAATTTTTGCAAGCATTTATCTCCAAAAAAAAATAGCATGCCATATCTATGTATTCGCAATGCTGAAACTCCATTTCCTACAGACATGGTCCCTTGATTCTGACATCGTGGAATCCAGATTTTAGAGGTTTCCTTCCATTTTTTTCCCTGCTGGTTCACAACTTTAAGAAGTATAGATGTTGTATGTCCTATGCCAGTGTATTTGGTAAACGCCACTTAATTCAGTTTATAATTTCCACTCTAGGTAAAACATCTAATTAACATCTTTTACTGGCCCATGGTTGTTGACCAAATCAACATTGTTTGCATGTTATACCTGGTGCATCTGTATATGAGTTTTCTGTAAAGCCATGATATTGAGTCTTCCACATCCATCACCTGACTATATGAAACTACCCTTCCTATCTGCACAATGCCACTAACCTTCTCCAGCAGTACTGCATAAAACCATGTTCTATAGCTTACTTTATGAACAAGAAACACAGTTTCACAACAACAAATGCCCCCATCTATTCTCCTTCATATTTCCTTCTGCCTGGGATGCCACCAATCTACTTATCTTTCACCCCGCTCGGCGCGCCCCCAGGGTCAGGGCTTGGCTGTCATTTTGTTGGTTTTATTACCCTGTCCATTTGTCTATGACAGACCTTAAATGCCAGTCTACTAGAATTATGTCTACCTCTTGTCAGTTGGGTTTAAGAACTTGTTGTGGAGGGAGTTCAAAACTCTGAAGATCAGTACAAGTGGCTTTGTGACAGGGTGGGTATATCCAGCTTCAGTTTTAGCTACTTCAGCAAGTAGTATATAGGAGCATTGAACTGTAAACTTAAATTGCCTATTTCTACACATTATAGTGTTTGGTGGTTAAGAAAGAGATCCTTGAAATCACGTCGCTTATTTACCGATTTAGTTCCTCTGTGGACGTTTTGGGCCTGTCAACATATATGGGGGGGGGGGGGGCTTTAATTTAATATGTAATTTCCGAGATTGACAATATTTAACAAAGTACCTAAAATTTGTATTACCGGTACAGGTGAGTGTAGAGAGGGATCATGTCTATAGTGAAAGATGGTTGGAATAATTTAGGAGAGAGATGAGATATGAAAGATGGATGTAGTATATAGCAGCTGAGTTGGGAAAGGGGGTAATGCAGGTCATTCAGGAATAGGAAGGCATGACAGTAGGAAGCCATTATAATGTGTATGTATATATGCTGACCTATGTTGTCACTCAGATGCCATACAATGCTGAAGCCACCTTAATGCACCTGACTACCCCATGAGCACCCAGCACCACTCCTGTCTATCACACTGTACTGCCTTTGGACTGTACGTATAATGAAGCCCTGCCAAGACACCATGTTGGCTGAGGGTTTGGCAGGTGGGAGTGAGGGAGGAAGGTTTGAGGAGGGCGGGGGGTTCGATGTTCAGTTAATGACAAACAGAGTATTCCCTATTCCAATCATTTAGCCACACCCATACACACTGCCATTCTACTAGGGGAGAGTGAGCACCAATATTGACACTACTATATACACCTGGTATGGGTACATTCAGTCTGATATGCCAATTTAAAAAGTATATTAGGAACACTATATTACCAGAATAGTTTGAGATATGAGCCCAATAAATTCTGGTAAATTGTTCTGTAATCTATATCGTTTTTTTGTTAATTTTAAATATTTAACAGAATTTATCTATTCATTTATTTTATTTTATTTATTTATTTATTTATTTTTTTTTTTTTTGGGGGGGGGGTAAAGTACAAATACCAAAACTCTCATTAAATGTGATATATATTTAAATCATTATGCAGGACCTTTTCAGTCAGCCCTGCTTTGGTATGCAAAAGTACACATTTTCTTTCCTAAGTTGTTCTACATGTGAAATTCATTGTTGCCCTTGATTCAGGGCTTTTCTTAGCGTGTCAGATTGGACCAAGCTCTCTTAACAGCAGCCGAACAAGGCTTTCATTGGCTCTGGTCTATCTAGTTTTCTGTGTTTTACTTTTTTCCTTCAGTACTTTGGCCATTCTTGTTTACAGCCAATCCCACCCTGTCTACAGAGGGAGGCACACTGCCTGCGGCCAATCAATAGACCCTTAGATATATGCCAGTGCCTAAGACAACAGCAAGACAATGATCAGCATGAGAACATTTCACTATGTGTACCATATCATAGGTCATACACACCTATTCTTATTTTGCCAAAATGCAACAGTATGTGTCAGTATGATGGATGAAATAGATGAATGTAGTACAGCAGTCAATTACACCCATTATGCTAACAGTAGCCACATTACCTGCAAACTTCAGACAAGGGAAAAAATGCTGTGCTCCTCAAATTTTCAAAAGAGACCCCCATATGAGTGATAAACTGGGGTCTCATTGGATCCGGACAAATGACAAGATTGACCCAGGGAGATGGATGCAGACCTATATGTTTATTTAAAGGGTTGATAGTTATTGAACACATTGGGGCGGTGACCATCGGTCCCAGCCATGTCCAGGTGGATCCCAAACATAATCTGACATTGACCCCAGAAGCCTCTTATATACAGAATCAATAACTATCTCGTGGCTGCCCACAGGGGCTATCCCTCAAAGGGTGCTGATGCAGGAGTGCATGGTGCTCTTTGGTTGGAACATTACCTCAATGAAGTGCTGGCAAGTCTGCTTACTAGCACTTCATTGGTGCATCAAGCCAACCCTTTGGGAGTGTATCAACCCCGTAGGGTCAGCATGAATGTAGCACTATTGAGTTACATGCCAGGGTTGGATTAATGCAACATGGACAAATGGCATGATGCATTAATGCATTAGCAGCTGTTAATGGGTTAAGAGTTTAGGTGCCAGACCAGAGATCCCCTTGAGCCCAGAATATAGATTGGTTCAAAGCATGAAAAAATGTACATGTTTTTGGAGACCAGCTTACCCATTAACAAGGCAGGTGCTACATGGAGTGGTCTCTTTTTGAACAGGGGTAGGGCTTACATGAACAGACAGTTATCAAGCAACTTATTGATGGCTGTGGTTATTTACCTGCCCATGGCTACAATTGAAGAGTTTGGTTCCAAAACGCAAAAAAAAAACACCATTTTGAAAAAAGAGGCAAATATTTCAAAGGCCTACATGTTAGAAATATTTAAATGTATCAAAGAAACCATTTTCTTTGAAAAATATATTGGGCTATCTAGGGTCGATATAGTAAGGCTTTCATCATGATAGCTTTAAAATTCACTGCAGGGGAACACTACAGATATGGGTATGTGCTTAAAATCTGGAATGGATTTGTTTTGGAACCAAACTCTTCAATTGGTTTACCTGTTCATGGCAGTAAATAATTTACCTGTCCATGGATGCAATTGGTTTACCTGTCCATGGATACAATCGGTTTACCTGTCTATGACTAGAATTGGTTTACCTATCCATGACTGCAATTGGCTTATCGTCCCATGGCTCATGACTCCAAAAGGCTTTCATGTCCATGGCTGCAAATGCCTAAATTGGTTAACCTTTTTTATATAAATGACTGGTTTGGTTTACTACTGTACAGACAGTAACTTGTTTACCTGACTGTGATTGCTTAACATGCCTGTAATTACCTTGATTGCTATAGATATAAATAGTGTACCTGCATGCTAGGTCACCACTAGGGACTGATGGAACCAGTAAAGCACCTGAGATCGCTACACAACAGTAATGGTCATGCCCTCAGGGACGTGGCATCATCTTCCATTGCTCCCTATGTAATTATAAACCTATCAGTGCATCTAACAATGCAGATGCTGTAGTCACGAAAATACTTTGGGGAAATATCAATTTCCCAGGTAATGAGGATGGCAGGTAGATAACTGAAGTATCCTTGGGTAGATCCGCTTAATATTTGAACAGGAATTCCCCTTGGAAATTGTGATGTATAGTCGTATGGAGTAGTCCTTCTATGTACAGCATTGTGCTACAGTTGGCAGAATAGGCTGAAATAACCTGGCGTCTGTGGCTTACTATCAAGGGCCCTGCCCTCTGACCTGGAGCAACAGACTTTACTTCAGGTGGCTACATCAAACAGGCCAAGTGATGATTAGCCTGCAGCTTTAGCTGTGAGTCTGCTACATTCATTTTCCATACAATACTATACAAGGCATGCCATTACAAAAGAACGGGTTTTGGTATTCATCACCTGTATCATACCTCATCACTTCTTGAGCTAAAGAATGATGAATGTCTATAGTGACATTGGCCTTACCCTCTAGATCTAGATGAATGAGCTTTCAGTTAGTTCTATTTAGTATCCATCAGACTTGATCTTAACCTAATCTGGTCAGAGAAGAGGGCATGGGGCCTACATGCATGTCAGTTTACATTCAGCCATGACCCCAAAAAAAAACAAGATGGCCATCGGTTTATGTCAGGGTAATCCCATAATGCAGCATGTCAGGTCGGGGTGGTGCCTTCTGGTGTGCTGAATGATAATCAATTCTCATCCATGTCAATCCCCTCACCACCATAACATCGCCACAAAGGCCAATACCTACCACTGTAGACATCCCTTCCCAAAATGATCAGAGCACAACTATGACAGTTCTAGATACAACTACCACAACAGTGAAGGTCACAGCAGCAGCAGCCCAGTCGACCAAACCAATAACTATTGCTGATCTACAGGCTGCACAGACTGTGGCTAATATGATATCTCCACAGAAGGTTACCCAAGCCATCACCAGCCCAATAGTAACACCAATGTTAATCAAGGAAAATTAGGAAAAGTGATGAGACTATAAGCCTACAGTAGAGAATGTTGGGACTCTTTTCCCCAAAATAATAATGGTATTAATAGAGAAAAAAAGCGGTTCCTTTGTACTCGTAAATTGTAAGTTGATATGTAACTGAGAGCTATAGTATCTAAAGCTGGGAATTGAATGAAGTGATTGTTCAGTAACGTCAACACCTGCAAACCGTCCCCCAACAGTGTGCTAGTATAAGTGCTACATAACAGTATCAGTTAGTAGGGTAATTATTACAGTTATATATAGAGCATGACCAAAGAAGGGGCAATGTAGGGCATGTCATAGTCTAGACGCTCCCAGTAATTATGTAACGCAACAGCTGATCGGCACAGCCCGCTGGGGCAGTAGGTTAAACTGATTATTATATGAATGTAATTGTATATTAGGCCATTGCCTACACATATTATTAACTAATGGTTCTAGTTTGTTATTTTACTACAAATACAGCATGTCATGTACATAATAAGCCATTTGTTAAACTTTTTCCATCATAAATGGGTACCTTATCATAATAAAATGGAGCGCGTTGCACACCTCTGTCATACCCCAGGAGACTACATACATGTTCTTACAGCGGTCATCTCACACACTAGGCATCACCTCCCATCACTACTCATTGGTACGGTACATGATTCTGTCGTCATACAGACATGACTTACTTACATGATATTGCCAATAAAAATGGTCTTCTATTAATATGTGCTAATGCAAGATATATTTATAAGAAGAGAGTAGATGCTTTTAAACTTGTTAGTGCTGCTGACATAACAGGATTTGTTGAAACTTGGTTAAATCCAACACATAAAGATGTAGATACTTAAGATATGATAGATATCCTGCTCGACTAAAATACTGTGGGGGTTTAATTCTATATATGAGAGATAACTATATAGCTATGGTTGACATTGATTCATCCGTCATCACAAAAGAATATGAAATCCTATGTGAAGATGTTCTGATTAATGTTATCAAATATAAGATATACTTGTGTTACAGACCACCGGATGCTGATAATGCCAAAAATGCTATATATGATAAGCTGCTCAAATTAATGCCAAATGTTAGTAAGAACAGGAAAATTATTATTATGGGAGACTTTAATGTCAACTCACTTGGTAAAAAGGATATTGAAAAGTCTACAGTGGATATGTTCTGTACCAATGCTGAATTGTTCCAAGTTATACAAGACGTTACCAGACCCAAATCTGGGACACTTTTAGATCATTTTTACATAAATGTACATATGTTAGGGAGGCTTGCACTATTAATTTTCATTTGTCAGACCATACACCCATAGCCCTTTTACTGAAATGTGAATGCACAAAGATATTAAAGTGTTGTGTTTATGCTAGATCATATAAGAATTATGATGTCCTGAAATATAAAAATATGTTATTAGGTGTTAAGTGGCAAGACATGGTCTTAAAATCTAACCCTGATGATATTTGGAAAGAAATGGAATCCACCTTCACTAAATGTTTTAGATAAATTGTGTCCTGTTACAAAAAATGTATCTACTAGTATATATACCAGAATGGCTTACGGCTGATATTGCAGATATGATGAATATGAGAGATGCGATGTATAGAAAGGCACATAGGTCTATGACCAGCCATGAATGGGAGATAAACATAGGGTTAAAGGTATGATTTTAGCAGTATCAAAAATAAGATTGAGGACTTGGCTGCATATAGGAAAAATGATCCCACGAAATTCTGGGAAGCTATCAAAAGATTGCTCCCAAATAAGACCAGTTCCACATTGATTAAGTTGAGACATAGAATAACGAATCAATTAATACTATCTGAAAATTGTGCAGATTATATCAATAACTTTTTTTCAAATATAGGAAAAGAATTGGCACAAGATCTCCCAGCACCAGTAGTCACAGAAGATGATAATACAAGACCACCATTTGGTGAGCCAGATGTGAATGTAAACCTACTTGAACCAGTAGATCTTGGTGAGATGAGGAAGTTGATAAATAATATTGATATTAGGAAGCCATCTGCCATTAAACATATGAAATCTTTTGTCTTTATGTGTATTCCGGACTTTATCAAACAATTATGTAATAAGTGCTAAGCGACTTATACTCTTCCACAGAAATGGAAATTAGGTACTGTTGTTCCATTACTGAAGAAAGCTAACAGTCTTGATGTTAAGGATTTAAGACCAATTAGTCTCTTACCAATTCCGGGTAAAATATTAGAAAAAATTATGGCTCTCTCCTGATATAAGTCGCCATGTGAAATGTGCACCCCACCAGATGCATGTTTTCTTATAAAAAAGTTGGGTTGAATGTAAAATATGGAACCTATTTGTATCAAACGGCCTTTTTCCATGGAACTAAGGACTGTTGCCTTCCCTTTTGGCATCTATCAACTGACCATTTGTATTTAGATTGGGGAGTTTAATACTTTTTGAGTCAGCCTAATCCTCATCCCTCTTGCCCCCACCCCAAAAAAAGAATAGATTACAGGGGGAGGGGGAATCAATGTAAGGTGACTCAAAAGACCTCTCTTATACATGTAGTCCTGTTTTATCCCTCCTTTTGGTTGGAGTTTTTTAAATTTTGGTACCTCTGTTTAGGGGTATCTGTAATGGAATAAAGGTAATTTTCCTATATTTTGGGATATTTCCAGTATATGTCAGAAATATAGATATGCCCTTCATTCCATTACAAACACCCCCTCCGAGTAGTCCTGTTTTATCCCTCCTTTTGATCGGAGTTCTCTAAGTTTTGGGACTTCGGTTTAGGGGGATCTGTAATGGAATAAAGGCAATTTTCCCATATTTTGGGATATTTCCAGTATATGCCAGAAATATAGAGATGCCCTTTATTCTATTACAGACACCCAGCAGGGATCAATAAAAATAAAATGGGGCTTGGCATATTTTGGGGGATATATCATCCATTGTCTATGGAGGGATAAAAGTTTTCCATGTGGATACTAAAACAAATACCCCTCCAGATGAATAAAGCTGCACTACCAAGATTGTAAACCCCAAAAAGTACCAAGCCCCTGTTTTTCTTTATTTGTCCCCCCTGGAAACCCTTTCCCCAAGAGGGTGTTTGGCCCCATGGATGTTTTAAGTTCCTATCTTTTTGTGGATGGGTTATACTACTACTGTTTTATCCCTCCATTCTGTGGAGGGGTAAAAGTTTTCGTCATGGAGGGATAAAACAGTAGTAGTATAAAGGTAACCAATCCCTTTTACCATAGAATCCTAAAACATCCAAGGAGAAATAACCCCCGGGGGAAAGGGTTTCCAGGGGGGGATCAATAAAAATAAAATGGGGCTTGGCATATTTTGGGGGATTTAGCATCCATTGTCTATGGAGGGATAAAAGTTTTCTGTATGGATGCTGAAACAAATACCCCACCAATACCTATATAACCTATACTACTTACATGGAGGGATAAAACTGTGCTATACAGTCACCTTTTATCCCTCCATCCTATAGTGGAGGGGTAAAAGTTTGGAGTGGTAAACCCACATGCTAATACCCCTCCAAAGTAGATGGTGGGGTAAAAAGGGGCCATAGGCTATTAGAAAGCCAATACTGAAATGGAGGGGTAAACCCACATGGGTTTACCCCTCCATGATGGAGGGGTAAACCCATGTGGGTTTACCCCTCCATGATGGAGGGGTAAAAAATCCACTATAAGATATATGTAGACACCTGACCTATACTTAAGCATTGAACCCCTGTCATTTCTTTTACTTCCAACAAGGATTCTTATTTTACTTGTAACTGACTTGGAGGGGTAATCCCGGATTTGGCCAAAATTATATGTTCTAGATTACAAGGTTACATGGACCCCAGGAGTCTCTTGTCAAATGTACAGCAAGGGTATCGTAAGGGTCACTCACTATTTGTGAGCACCTTGATAACATTAATGATACCATTGGGGGACATCCTACAATCAACCTTTACATTGATTACAAGCTTTTGGACTTAGCAAAAACACTTTAAAGTTTTTTAAAATCTTACCTAATGAATAGGAGACAGCAAACTGTAGCCAACAATAACTTTTCTGATAAAAAAAAGAAGTAGAGTACGGCATCCCCCAAGCTCAGTAATGGGTCCTGTCATGTTTTCTGTATTTATTAATAGTTTGCCAAAATTGATGAATAATGTTAAATGTACTTTATATGCTGATGATGCAGTATTATCAGTCACCAAAGTAGATGACATGCATGAATGCTTAACAAAACTGGCTGTTGGTGCATTAATAATGGTCTGACAATTAATGAAAAGAAAAGAAAATGGCAGATTTTTAATAATGTTGATGATTTACATCCAGTGTTTTACTTGAATGGAGTTTTATTAGATGAGGTGAATACTTTTACATACCTAGGTCTGTCATTAGATTCTGCCCTAACCTTTATTGAACATCAATCAAATGTTATTAGACAAATCAGACATAAAACTGCTCAGCTAGCTCAGGTGAGATGTTATGTGAATAATGATATGGCTTTAATGAGTGCTGAAGCGATTGTTATCACTGGTAACTCGGAAAGGAGCATTGTTTTTTGTATGAATGTGATTTAAATTGCATGCATTGCAATTTTATGGGATCATAGGTATATGATTATTTCCCTAGACAGGGGAGTCCCATGTCCATTGTTAATTCTAAGAAATACTTCTTGCATCTTGTCTGTCCCTCCACCCATTTCCCTTTAACTACATGAGTGTTATAAATGTGCCTGTTCATGATTTTTGTTTGTTTGTTTGTTTGTTTAGTTTTACGTCCGGGGGCCATCGAGGAACTCAGACATTCAAGGTTTCTCGGACATTAAGTCCTTTCTTTTCTTTTTGGACAGGTATTTATATGCTGCTTGCCCGACACAGCAGTGACCGAATCTATGAATGACCGAATCTATGAGATGAATGACCGAATCTATGAGGAGGGGTGCCGCTAAATAATGATCTACAGTAGGTGACAGGATGTAGGTGACATCAGCACTGTTCTATAGAGGTGGTGCCTCCTGGTAAGTTATGAGTGAACTAGGCGGTTGCAGCTGGCTCATATTTTAGCAGGGGGGATACTGGACGTACTTAACATAGGTGGACCAAGTATCAGAAAATCTGCCGCCTACAATATATCATATCTTTTACTATATTCATTTCACATTGAGTGTCAGAATAATGCTATTATACAGAGTTATATATTGCTACTTTAAAATTGGAACCAACCAAGAAGAAAACACTATGGTATGGCATATTCATCTCCCATTGCCCCTAAGCTGGAAACACCTCAGTTCCTCCCTACTAAATAATGAACAATGAGAACACCATCCTGCTGAAAATGTCACCCCCATAGAAAAAACATTGAGTGCAAGCGTCTAAGTTGGACTTCAGGTGACCTGATTTTTTTCAAACCTAAATTTTACAAAGGTTAGAATCTTATAAGAGGTAAATATTACACCTCCATGATCTTGAACATGTACACTATCACATGAAATAATCAGTTTACATGAAATAAAAAACACAAAATAGATTTTTTTGATTAATTTTAGAATTTTCAAGTTACATGGTCACATGGTACATGTTTAATTTGGTTACCATGGCAACCAAATCTATATGAAATCGCTACTTTCAGTGTATCTGTTGCCAGGGTAACCAATATTTCTGTCCAGAATCCACCAAAATAATACTAAAAATGTTGGTACAATCTTTTTCTTTATGAAAAACTGCCCAAAGTAGGTTTTCATGAGAAAATGAAATTACTTTACATTTTTTATGATTTTTTGCCATATATACTCATAGGAATTGGCCCAAACCTTTCTTAATTCTCTACCATGCTTGGCAGCTCACCATATCTCAGCAAAATATAGTAGAGACTAATGCCATACAGCAATATCTGAGAAAATCGGAAGATTTCATTGAAAATTGGGGGAGAGAGCGTGTACCAAAAATCGCCGATTTACTCGCAAAAATGTGCGTTCAGTAAAAGAAGAGTTAAAAGCTGAATACACTATTATAGAGGACCTAAACATCTTTAAACTGAAAATTAAGAAGGACTCTCCGAACTGTTTCATGTAAGTGAGGGGTATTTGCTTGTCACTTACATACTGTATTATAAGAAATTGATCATGTTTTTTCATCCCATCTCATCTCATCAACCCTAGAAATGTTTTACAGTTAGTAAAGGTTGATATGACATACCTTAATATATATTATACTGGTGTTACAAACAAACTTGATTATGCTGCCATACCATATTTTCTAGTATAATAGCATCTGTCTTCTGAGGGGGCCTAGCAGAAGTAGCGCAACGCGCACATGCTAGGATGAAATGCATTTACTTGTAATTGTATTTATGTACCCAATAAAATATTTAAAGAAAAACCAACAACCAGCATTGCCACTCTCTCCCCCCCCCTTCCTGCTGGTACATGTTATATCTATAAAACTGAGTATGTGAGGCTATGTTTGGAGTGATTGTGGCAGATATACGTCATGAAAATGTAGAACTGAGTGGACATATATACCAAATAGCACAATTATGATAATTACATTTAAAGATTTAGACAAGAACAGGCTTTAATCAATTCCCAAGGAATGGTGCCTCAAGGCATGCCTGACTACGTCTTTATCACTTTTGGGAGTTTGTGTTCTTTTTTTTCTACTCCCACTGCCCACTCAGGCTTGTTCCTCTGGTACCAGCTAAGGGTGCTGGTTGGCTGCCCAAATTAAGGCAATAAGTTCTTCTCTTCTCGTATTTTGCCAAGTTTAGTTTCATATGTGCATGTCCAGTCCCACTTAAGGCAGAAATCTGCCAACAGGTAGATGCCAAAATCTACTCTATACTACTAGCAGTTATCTTCCCCCCCCCCCCCACAAGATCTAGACTACTAAACGCAGATAAGCCATTTGCTGGCCAACAAAATAGGAAAACTTATAATTCTGGACACTTTCTCCCCCAGGAAATTAAAATATTTAAATACCAAAATCTATCCATAAAAAAAACAAAAACAGGAATTCCTGGTAAACCGGGAAAAGTGGCATGATCAATGTAAACGATTTGAAACTATGTGGAGTTTGCAACCACAATTTTATATGGACAATAGAATATCCTCACAGTGCCTACAATGGAATCCAGCTGTTTGCTATCGTTCTCTATCTGTGGCTACACTGAATTTAAGGTATTTTTGTCTCCTTGTTGAAGTTATTCATACCGCCCTTTACCCATTACATCCATATCATGATCACTACCCAATTGGTTCTACATCTCATTAATAGGCCTACCCATTACACCATGGACTTGGAAATATAGAGTCATCAATAATCCCATTCCTAGTTTGCTGCAAGAACATGCAGATTGAGGTAAGGGATCGACAGAATACTGACAAAGAAGGAGTTGACTAAAGCGTGAAAAGAAAACTATAAAATCTTGTGAATAAATCATCCATCTTTCTCTGTGGATTGGCAAAATGCTATATCTCAAAGGAATGTAAGACTCCTGCTACAACACTTGGATTGTCAAAAAGAAATGAAATTAAAATGAATGCATTCTATTCCATTTGTTATGAGTGTGAATAGGCAGCAGCGTGAATAAAAGATCTTCAGTATCAATCTTCAAAGTATTGAGCGGCTCAAAAGTACAAGTAGAGAGGACCATCTGTGTTTCATTCAATACCACCCATCGGCTTAACAAAATAAGACTTGATATTCTTTACAAAGTCCCCATATGAGTACATTTCCCTTCCCCTGTAGGAGGCCCAAGCCCTTTCCCCTTGTGTCTGTCTGCAAGTTTCACACGATGAATCGATCATCAAAGAGGGCTGGCTCATACACTTCTGACAACTGGGAGGGGGTGGTGGACAAGGGAGGCTACAATTATGGGGGTAGAGAGGAAGGATTGGACTTCTTCTGCAACTAGATAAGGGTCCTGGTAGCATGATCTCTATTCTTAATCATCAGAGATCTTCCAAATCGCTGATACTACATTTTGTATCTAGTATAAGAAACTATGAATCAAATGGGACTTTTAAGCTATAATATAATATCTTATATTTTGGCCATCGACATGTGGATATTGGGTATACAAACAGCAACGTTTGCAGGACTGGTCAGTGTCATGAGTGAGTGAGTAATAGATGTTTAACGCCATTTCAACAGCTAAGGTCATATACATGGCGAGAACTACATTACACAATTTCACAGAGGAATGTATCGATGCCCACGCATATATGTGCACCACATACATCTGAGGGGATAGAAAAGAGGAGATATAGACCCTTTTAAGTGGGCTAGGGAAGCCCGGTCACCTCTATACCACCTATAAGTCAGCTATGTACGTCATCCCCTATACTACTTACAAGGTAGGAATGTAGGTCATCTCCTATACTACCTATAAGTCAGCTATGTAAGTCATCTCGTATTCTACTTACAACAGGGCCCAATGCCCGTGACTCAAGAAAAATTCATTGGGCACAAAATTATTTTCAAGTTGTGCCCAATGGGCACAGCTGTCCAAAAGACATCAGCACAATGCTTCGCTGTTGAGATCTGTGTCTCTAAAACGTTAAATGAAGTTGTTTCACCAGAGAAGCCTATAAAGTATAATGAAATAAATTTGTCGTTTTTATCTTAAAACTGTGTGTGTTCCATTTATCTAAATATGTTATTTTGTGTCTCTTTTTTTTTTGGGTATGGAAGCAGAGGTGCTGGGCACAGAGCTTGCTTGCTGGGCACAACTTTTTTTTTGCCCTTGTGCCCAGTGGGCACACAGTCTCTAAACTGATTTGTCGAGCCCTGTTACAAGGTAGCAATGTAGGTCATCTCCTATACTACCTATAAGTCAGCTATGTAAGTCATCCCCTATACTACTTACAAGTTAGCAATGTAAGTCATCTCCTATACTACCTATAAGTCAGCTATGTAAGTCATCCCCTATACTACTTACAAGTTAGCAATGTAAGTCATCTCCTATACTACCTATAAGTCAGCTATGTAAGTCATCCCCTATACTACTTACAAGTTAGCAATGTAAGTCATCTCCTATACTACCTATAAGTCAGCTATGTAAGTCATCCCCTATACTACTTACAAGTTAGCAATGTAAGTCATCTCCTATACTACCTATAAGTCAGCTATGTAAGTCATCCCCTATACTACTTACAAGTTAGCAATGTAAGTCATCTCCTATACTACCTATAAGTCAGCTATGTAAGTCATCTCCTATACTATTTACAAGTTAGCAATGTAAGTCATCTCCTATACTACATACAAGTTAGCAATGTAAGTCATCTCCTATACTACTTACATGTCAACAATGTAAGTCAACCCTATACTATTTACAAGTCCGCATTGTGTAGGTGGTATCCCTATGTTATGTACATGTCAGCAATATGGCATTGGTACTTCCTACGTACTATTTACAGTAAGAGGACCTTGTGTATGAGTAACTATGCTCTAGTTTAGTCTAGGACGAATGCAGACTGAGTAGGAGTGTGGGAAAGAAAAACCCGACAAAGATGCACAGCTAGCACATCGTGTGAACGTCTGCAGGGCCTGCATGTAGAAATATAATAGTGCAAACAAAGTGTTATTCAATGCCTTGTTCACACTCCCACCTACATACATGATTAAATGACCACTACACTGAAAAACTGAGAGGTACGAAACTAGTCAGTGCAGACGACTTTAAGTCCTCAGGTTGACGATACCTAAAACTACAGCTTTAGGTCGTCAAAGTGACGACTTTAGGTCGTCATCCTGACCACCTAAGTCGTCAGTATGAGACTTTCTATCGTCAGTATGACAAGTTTAGGTGGTCATTTGGCCTTGACTACCCTTAACTCCTCTACAATGACGAGTTTTAGGTGGCGGCATGTTTTCTGTGTAACAGACTAATACTATCTTTCTGTAACTAAGTCTTAGCACTGCCCTCTTAGTCCATAAAGGGCTACTGGTGCATTGCATCAATGCACATTTGTCATAATGATGCATTTATGAAGTGCCCGGCAATTAAAAATTCTGAGTTTTTATAACCTACAGGACTTCAAAATAGGAATAGATTTTAGAGTACAAGATATATTCAAATACATCCCTCTAGTTCACATAGGTATACTAGCAACTATCTTACGCGCGAAAGAAAGATATCTGCAAAAATAAATGTATGTCAACTGTTCAAATACATTTGTCTATTGCAGTCAATTACCTACAACTGTATAAGGGAGTTCAGTCAGAAATTTACAACAATTCTCCTGGGATGACTTGCTGACAAGAACCAATTTGTGAATGTCTCCTTTGATCCTCGTCCACAAAGGCCCATTGTGAATGGCCGTCTACAACATGTCATCCACAATAATCCTATTTATCTTCCACCCTCCATCAACCCCCATCCCTACTAATGCAGCACGCTCTCCAGCTGTAGCTTTCATTCTACTGATGGGAAACAAAATCCTGTATTAATCTAAGTGCCTAAATTGGAGCTTATCTCTAAATGGTTTGTTATGACCATTAGGTAGGGGCAATGTAATTGCTCTCTGAGGTCAATTCAACATATGGCTAGCATTAAGCTGTTGCCAAGGTTATCATTTGGGCTTATAATGTTGCCCAGCAAGTTATCGAAGGCAGCGGCATCGATTGGTCACAGTGAATGTATACTATGGCCACCCAAACCATATTCCTCTATTCTGCTCGTGATAATCCTGTCAGAGCTCCTTCTGAAACTCAGCAGGAGTCCTAATGTTAGTTGTGGGTATATATGCTGTGATATTATGAGGAACTTTACTTACTGTATAAATGCAGTCAGATATCATGAAGAAGGGAATTGATCTACTGAATCTCTGCCAGTACAAAATCAGCTTTTGCTAGAAATAGTTCTGGAAGCAAAAGGAAACACTGACAGACAATTGCCTCAGACAATTCCTGCAGTGGCGTCTTATTATGACCTACTGAAAGTGTAACTAACATATTTTTTTTTAAATAGTTTACTGGATAAAAACAACTTGAACTTAAAACCAACAAGGACCATTATCAGCTCATTGATACCTCAATCAGATCAATAACCATTTAATGGTGATGAGATGAGTGGTTGATGGATGAGATCACAGTTCTAGTATATCACAAAATAAATTACTCTGGGTAGTCATTTTTGACACTAGATTTGAATAGTTGATTCCAACGTATAACAGCTCTGTAAAATGCACTTCTTATTACAAAGGGTTTCGATGTGTGTGGGACAAGCAACCTTTTTCCTAGATGATAAAGATATTAAAATTTTTAACTGGTTTATCAGGTTTAACCATGTAGGGTGGAATAGAATTTACATGTTATCAACAATCATATTTCACACGGAGGTCTCATCTTGTGGTACTCATTTCGCACTACAGCTCCCTGTGGTACCAAATATCAGGTACTTGTAGAAATGACTTCTAAGGGATATACCCCTTGCCTTCACATCAACCAGCAGCACAGAATGGTGTTGGTAAGACTAAAATCCAGTCTACCACCCATTGGCTTGGGTAAAGGCACATGAAGGCTTATTGTGGAGAATGATGTTTGGGCTAATTAAGCCTCGGCCTCAAACAGTTGAGGCTGTGCTAATTTGACTATTGTCAATGACAGAATCCTTCATATGGCCGTGTCTGAGCAATAACCCTAAAGATGGAGTCACCTAGTCAGGTTAGAAAGTACATTTTTTGCGAGCATTTATCTCCTAACGAAAAATAGCATGCCATATTTATGTAATTACAATGCTGAAACTCCATTTCCTCTTTTGTTAAGGCCTAATTAAAGTCTAAAAAGTGTTAAAGCTGATGAATCTATTCTGGGAGAAAATAGAGAAATGTCCTGAAAGTTGCCCATATTTACTATAGAGAAACACATACTTAAAAGGACAGGGTGACAAACAACTACCATGAATATGCAGAGCCAGGTAATGGGTTACCATAAGAGTCTGCCACAGATGATATTATATTGTATCATCCACAATACCTATATATGTGCCATCCGAGGAGTGCACCCTGTGCTTAAATTTGGCAATGAATCTTAATAGGAATGAAATACGTAATATATCATATGGATGAATGCCCTAGGTTCCTGCCCCCTACCTTTCCTCGACCAGTGCCCTCTTTTTGCATACGGTGCTTTGGCAGTTGATGATGAATCTACTTGTGATTAGTTTTGTGGGTGTCAGGGAAAAGCTGAGCGTGGGTGTAAAAAGTCATAATGGAAATTGAGATGCTGCTTTTGATCCTTAACTACTACATTTCATGTCTCTGAGGATTCACAGCTAGGCTCTTTGAACTTACAGATTTGATTCTACTCAATATAATTATGTTGGGGCTACCCTTACGGTCAATAATTGACACTACTCTAAATGAGTTGTCAGATTATGACTTGGAGGAACTTTCATCACATTTTACCAACATCTCTCATATTACTTCAAACATATACCTCATTAAAAGTGCTGGGCTTGAACACTATGTGGACCAGCTGTCAAAAACCTAGGTTCCATCTAAGCCAATTTACTTTGGATTACATCCTCGGGTAAAGGAAACCATCGGGAACACATGGGCTAGTTCACTTCATCAGTTCATTAAAGTTTCTGCCAAAGTGTTGGTTCCATTGCCATTGGTCCGGTTAATTTTCGCTAATGTGATGATTTATAATATTTCAAAAGAATAGAAAAACATTGGTCGGATAAGCAAAAATTCACCAACGAACTGGAACAAGCCCTTATCCTGTCCTCATATCCGGTTCAAATCAGCCCGATTCTTTTTTATTGACTTTGGTAGAACCACCACTGATGCGATGGCTAGTTAGGAGGCAGTCTGTGTTTGTGGGGAGGGGGAGGGGTCTGCACTAGGTCTTTATGAGGGTGAAGTTATAAAGACTAGACTAGCCCTCTACTACACCAGAGACCCCTGTGGGAGGTAATGGAACTAACGAGCTGGGGTACCATTCCCACTAGACATTGCCTGAATACAGAATACAGCTCTACCGTAAAACCTCACATGTATGGTAGACCTCACGTATATGATGCACCCTGATAAACCCATAAGGGGACCTAAATCTTGATTTTTATGGTTTTGATTCTGTTCTATGGTATAACATCCTTGCCTATAAGGCGCAGCCTGACATCAGGCAGACTGTATAGGCCCAGCAATAGGGATATCTCCACGCATAAGGTGCGCCTTATACAGGAGGTGTAATGGTAACATCACAAAGACGCTATCCAACTCTGAGAGCAAAGCCAGAGGGGAGAGGCAAGGAGGGAGGTACACTAGAGAGGGACAGGGAGATGGAGACAGGAGGGGATGGGTTAAGGGGGGCTATAGACAGCAAGGTACACCATTGGGCAAGCCGATGGGGGGGGGCAGGCAGTGTCATGGGATACTGCGTGGGAATAGCACCAACAGGACCCCCCCCCCATACACCAATAATGGGAAGGCTCTATATCGGCCTATACTGACGTGGCGGGATTAGTTATTAGCCACTGAAATAATGCCAATTATTCACTGCGGACCTCTCAGGGGGCAGATGGTACCAATCTGATAACTGTTATCAGTGATAACAGCTTCAGGAACAGCTGCGCCCAATCTTGGTATGGAAGACGGCCACTGACCTCCCTCCAAAGTCCTACGCCTCTGTCAGGAAGGAGAAAAGCAAGGAGGCAGATATGTTTGGCCCATGGCCCAATACATTATGAATTATTCATTGTCATTGTAAGCCCCAAGACTAAGCCCCCAAACTGGTGTTCACCTAATATAATCAGTAGGAATAGAACACATAGGCCATCAAGTAGATAAATCAATGGTCCCTAAATCCCCTATACTGTGTACCTTGTAGTGCATCTGCTTTTCGCATTCGATTTTGCTCCCACTTTATCTCAATTCAGTACCCAGTCCCATCTGTTCCTTAATCTACCCTTTCAACCTGGAAAATTGCCTGGTGTTTCCTGGGGTGTTTTTGTCACTGTTTACAGATAGGAATTAGGAAAAACGTCGCAGTTAACACTGAGGATAATCATCTCAGTGTTACTCATTTTGTGGTAGTAAAGTGTGAGATATGGATCACACAATCTGCTACATAGTACATTAAGATTTTCTAATACGATCACTCTATAGAAGTCCCACTGTATCATGCATATATATTCCCTAACTCTTGAGGAACAATGAAGTAGAGAATTAAAAATCAAGACTTTTGGAGGGAGAGAGAGAGAGAGCGAGAGAGAGCGAGAGAGAGCGAGAGCGAGAGAGAGAGAGAGAGAGAGATAGAGAGAGAAGGTAAGTGTTCTATACAGGCAGGGTATCCCAATATTGGGGTCGCGGGCACAGCAACAGTAAACCTAGTGCAGCAGTGTCTGCTTGCCCCGATCTGTACTTTATCCTATGTTATATCATGGTTATGGCTGATTAGCATATGTTTGCTTTCAAGTTTAATGATAAAAGTCGATTAACCACGGCAAGAATGAACAGTAGTTGACACTAAACCGAAACATACCATGACAGCGAGTTGACTCATATCCTTTACCATAGTGGACAGCGTCTCCACCATAGTGTCACTATCTCCTGTCGCACTGCAGTCCCGCCATCTGGTGTATAGACAAAGTACTACTCTTCTTCTTGGACAGTGAAAGGATAGCGATAGGATTATGGCCATTTTGAGAAAATATAGGCTTCAAATCATCTATAGAACCTCGGGAGGAGTAAAAAGGATGTCCATTCTTTGTTCTATGAAAACCAGAAGGACTCACATGCTCTATAAATGGTGGAAATTGAATGTTTTTCTCGGCGGACCACACAGCTTATTGACAAACAAGAAATCCAATATGGTGGAATAGCTTCCTCCTCGTCCGCCCGACTCGCATAGGAAATATTTGTTTTTAAAGGTAAATACTTGATATATAGGTCTATTGAGGGTACCATGGTATAAATAGCATATGTAAGCTTTATTGATCCACGAGTTGACTTTAGGCACTATAGATATAATGAACTCGGGCGTATTAAGCCCTCGTTCATTGTATCTGTGCCTAAAGTCAACTCATGGATCAAAAAAGCTTATAATCCTCTAAGTGATTGATGTGATTATTAATCACAACACTTTTTCTCTGGCCGACAGAAACCGCAGCAGCCCATACATCCATGGTCATACAGCTCTTTCTGGTGACAGGGGACACATGGTCAGTGGCATTCTCCTTATGACATTCCCGTCACTCGTCACTGGTGACGGGCAGTCATCAGGACACCTTATGACTTTTTCTATGGTGCAATCATTGCACCACATACCCTTAGACACCTATTCTGTGGTTTTCTAGTCTGAGGGTAGTACATAAAGGCAGGAAAGTCACTAGTATTTGTGTTACATATAACCTTCTATTCTATATAAGAATAGAATTCTATTCTAAATTTGTGGAATAGAAAAGAAGCTTGCCCCGCGGGGCTATTAATAAGGAATAGAAAAGAAGCTTGCCCCGCAGGGCTATTAAGAAGGAATAGAAAAGAATTTTGCCCCGCAGGGCTATTAAGAAGGAATCCAATAGAAGCTTAAATTTGATAGTCCTGCGGGGCAAACTTCTTTTCTGTTCCTTCTTAATAGCCCTGCGGGGCAAGATTCTATTCTATCCTATATATATAGCCCTGCGGGGCAAGATTCTATTCTTTTCTGAATTGATAAAAAAAAACCTGTATACAACCAGTAGGGACAGTATCATTAGGGTTTAGGGCTGTTCCTCTAGTTCTATAAGAAGAGAGGGATGTTATCATGGGTTCTTTTAAAGAAATCATGGCTTTTTCAAACCATGATAACATCCCTCTCTTCTTATAGAACTAGAGGAACAGCCCTAAACCCTAATGATACTGTCCCTATTGGTTGTATACAGGAGAAGGTCATAAGGTGTTCTGATGACTGCCCGTCACCAGTGACGAGTGACAGGAATGTCATAAGAAGAATACTGCTGACCATGTGTTCCCGGTCACCAGAAGAAACTGGATGACCGTGGGTGTTTGGGGTGCCCGCAGTGCCCAGTGCATGCGTACCTTCCTATCACTGAACTATCCTGGCTGTTTCCACACCCCTGCAGAACTAAATTAGGTAATGTGACTAACCTACTTCTTGTACCAATCATGCAGGATTATCACAAGCCAACTCAATGTGCAAAGCATTGTGAGTCACATTATCAACGGAGTGGTGGCACCTGGACATTTAATCAAAACCCAAAATGGCACTGGTGCAGTCCAAACCTCACCAAACACAAGTACGGCCTGGCAGATGAATGGAAACAACTGCACTGCTCTATTTTTACACCACATTTATCCAATACAAAGATATATTACCCCTTTTAGCCTCCAATCAATGCACGTAAACCCCCTTCTATCTACTACCTGCCTTGCTCTATACGCTACAAGCGGGCTGGAGCTGGTTTGGGTGACATGCAGTGATGGAAGCTGATCTGACGGGATCAGCTTGCCTCTGAAAGTGGGTGTTACCCTGGGACAAGGTACCCATCATGGTGTGTGCTATCAGTGAGTTGTATCTCAACCAGCGAGGTGCAAAATGGCGACACTACTGGGCGTCCCTACTAAAGGCTATAGGGATCTAGGACATTACATGACAACCTATCAGTGCTTGCTATCTAGTGTCCTAATCCTGCAGTCCTCTTTTGCACTTTTCGTTGTTTTGTTGTTGTTGTTGTTGTTTTGTTGTTTTTTTGTGTTTTTTTTCCTTTCCAAGGTAATCAGACATAATACACTACATTAGTGGGTTGAACATCTAACTCTAACGCGATTCTCTCTCTATATAGAATGCCTGGTTGAATGTACCTATGGGTGTCCGGAGTTGGGAGCTGCTGTTGTAAATACACGAGGCCCCTATAGGACAGCAATGTAGGCGGCGTGGGATGGAGATTAACATAGCCCTAACACCCCACGCCCCATCCTCCCCCAGTGCGTGGGATGCCTTTGGTTTACCCTGCCCTAAATGCCATTTTCATTCATTTACCGTTCCATTCAACGCTAATGCAATCCGTTTTTCACTGGCCGGATCTACTACCTTTTCACACATCACCTGCACCCATCCTATTTATTTATAATCCAGTAAGGAGAAACAAGGGTCAGTCTTCTTCTTTGGCTAGGTAGGAGTTTTTTAAACATAAAAGGGCACTTTAATGTCCTTTGTGCGCTTATTGTAAGCCCAGCCAATCGCTGTATTGAAGGCAATGGTTGAGGTGAACCAAACAAAACATACAAACATCAAGAAGTACCAAACTCTACTCATTCATTGAGAAGATGGCCAAGGTTTCCCTAACCGGAGGCCCCCAGAGCTAGACAGATGACCCCCTTTCATTTAACTTGATGTAAGGTTATACTAGGGTCATTGAGCCACCCATACACTACAGGAATTCAGGGAAACCAAAGAGAGAGAGAGAGAGAGAAAAAAATCTACTAGACAACAGGAATTCAAGGAAACTGAGGAGAGAAAAAAAAAAAAACACTCAGGGTACAACCTATGGGAGGGTGAGTAGTTGGGCAGCTTCCATAGTGCTTCCCTTTAATGTAGTTGGAGTGAAAGAGTTATGGCTGAGTGGGATATGGACAGCCTCACCGAGGTGAATACGATGCAAAATTATTCCTAGGAGTGGACATTTGCAATCATGTCATGGCTACACTGGTGTAAATGATTTAAAATAAAGAAATGCAACTATATGTGGCTGTTTGGCTATTGCAGCAGGTCACATGATCGTCAGCCATTGAAGACGGGCACATTGTATTCCATCCCCCCCCCCCCATCGAATATGACATGCCCAGTACTTTTCTAGAGTAACGATCGTATGACATAAAGAGCCTTATGTCATGGCTGATACGTCACTATAGATTAGTACTAGAACTGCCGTATTCAATGGGGGGATGGAATACAATGTGGCCGTATTCAATGGCTGACGATCACGTGACCTACAGCAATGAACAGAGCTAAATTTTGTTCAATTTCTCCTCTTAAAAGCATTCAAACCAGTGTAGCCATGACATAAATGCAAATGTCCACTCACATGGGACATTTTTGCATATAATGGCTTCGTTGAATACGGGCAGAACCACCTCTGGGAATACGATGCAAAAATATCCCATGCTCTTTGAAATTTGCTTATATATTTCTCAACACTATAGCAGATACCTGTATACCTGGAAATCCTGTAAAATGATGAAATGTGGTATCTCCGTATTATTGCTACAAAATGGCTGATTACATAACTTTCATACTGCTAACTTTACATGTTCTTACACCAACAGATCTCCTAATACGCATCATATGTATTATTTCTGATGAGATACACTGTAAGAAGTAGCCAGGGTTATTTTACAGCAAAATCCCTTGGCAACTTTGGTTCCAGTACATTTTGCTGTAAATCTACAGAGTTATCATACAGTAACATCCACTGTGATCATACAGCAAGATTAAACAGATCTACAGAAACATATGCTGTAAATTAACAGCAGAATGTGTTGTAAAATTACAGAGAAATGTCTTGTAAATAAACAGCAATATTTCCTGTGAATGGACAGCAAATTTTGCTGTAAATGAACAATAAAATATACTGTAAATTTACAGAAACCTTTGCTGGCAACTGAGGTTCCAGCAACTATTGCTGTAAAATTACAGAAACTCGAATTGTAGAATTACAGCAAGGGGTTCTGTTAATCAACAACAAATGTATTGTATATACAGGTCATTATAAAAGACACTGCTATTGGGGTCAGATCATGGTAATCATCCCCATAATATCATTTATGTGTGTGCTCCATGCATGCATTGATACTGTAAACCATGCATGCCTAATGAAGACAATACTTTCTCCAATGAAGTAAGGCACCCAAACCATTTCATGGCCGTTCAGTTTTAACACTGAAATAACCTAAAGGCAGGTAGGCCTATGTTAGCTTCAACGCCAGAGTCCATGGCAGGGACTTGTATTTTAGATTTAGACACAGTTATGGTGTCATGTATGCATATTATTGGTTGTCCCTAGTTTCTTCTCAGGTAACCTTGTACAATATCATTGGTGCACAATGCTAGATCGAACCTGTTGAGGTTATTATCACATTGCAATTCGGTATTAAGCTCTATGAACAATATTGGATTGAGGTGTGCAATATAAGGGTATACATACTAAACATATGGTATACTACTGGTCTCCTGTGGGGGAAAGTACATGTAAGGCTATTTTGGTAAACCCTTCGAAGGGCCACTAGAGTGACTGGTTGGCCTAGGGCATACTACATACAGAGTAAGTATACAGCATCACTCACTGTACATATGTATCTACACCTGCAAAGCCTTGGTATTACAGTAAGAGTCACGGTATTTGAGAGTACAGCACTTTCCCCTGTGAGTTTACAAGAGACATCTCCGTTATAAATTATAAAACGGCTGGCAATGCTCTGCTGCACAATAGAAGTGACCTTGAGTGCATTATAGGAGTACAGTGCACGCCTGAGCAAGGTCACCATAGCTGTAATCATTAATTGGTCTAAAAATACTTTGATTGGGTACTTGATTGGTTGGAATGAGATGTACAATGTTTTATAAAGACAATAGACAACTCCTTCTTCACATCTTGACTGTCTGTTGTCCTATAATGCACGAATGCATCTTGATGTGAAGAAGATTGTTGTCTATTCTCTAAACATAAACTTCTTACAGTGTATATATTTTCATACTACCAACACTACATAAGGGGTGCATAAACGAGGCACTTATCCCTTTAAAGGTCGTCCATACATCAATGCACCATACCTATTGCTCAGCGATGCATATAGATAAATACATCATGCTGACCTGACAGGGTATATACATGTATATAGTGCGGGAGGGTTGGCATGATGCTCTGATTAGCGCATCGTACAGACCAATTGGCATGATGCACTGCTGCATTAAGTGGCTTTAAAGGGTTAACACTGATTATTACCTGTTCCTGTCCGCGCGCTACCAGATCTTCCATGAAGTCCACCACCTTCATCTCTCACTCACAAACCGGACGCTAGGGTTAGTGAGCTGTGACGTCACAACCAGTCAGCCATGACTACATCCTGGCACCCTGCCAAACCCCCACCGCTGGGTCCCGGCACGTCTCGCCATCATCATCAGTCGGTATCATGTAGACACTGGGTACCAGCAGATTTAGGACAAATGTCTTCTGCTTTTAGCTGGCTTTCAGTATTCCTATATGTTTAGGCTGAATGGCGAAAAGTTGCCAAAGGTGTTGTTCCCAGGTTATGTTGATACATGGTTTTAAGTTTTATTGAGTCTTGTAAATTCCATTTCTATTTCTCAGTCTGTATGCTCAGAGTGTCAGTGTCAACAGTCTTAATCTGTCCATTAATTTCTTGTTTCCTTTAGATCCTGGACAATTATCTGGTAATGCAATAGGTCTTATCCATATGATTTCCACGGCATTGCAGCTTACTCTTGATTGAATAATGGCCGTATATATCATTATCATGTCCTTTTATGATCCTTTAGTTTCTTAATCATTATCTAGAATTCGTACAGATTATCAGTGGTGTCTTTTCGTGCCAGGCCCACTTGTGAATATGTATTATCAGGAATTCTGAAACTTCTCATTTCACTCTTGATATGTGTGTATGCGTTAGATTCCAAGTCTCCCATATCTGACCAACTCAACAAACTCAGTATTCTGTCACAACCGGGTCCTCATTCTTTATAACTCAAAATGGCGTCCTAGGCACACATCCTATGTTGAAGGTCATATAAGTCACTTTTTGGCACGTTACATACTTGTTATTTCAAATGTTTGATAAACTATATCACCTGAGGCATTGGTTCACCTTCATTACTAATGGTATCCTGTTTATGGTGATGTTGATTGAAGGTTAAACAGACCTCCTTCAGAGGTCATTTTGTCGTCTGCTCCGCACAGTTGGCGGTAACTGAATCTATAAATAAACACCGTCCCTAAGATGTAACCATCACGACATCCAACTTCACAGAAAGTCCTCACCGCCATCTTTCTTTCAAAATGGCCGCTGTTGTCATGGCAAACTTAAGTCATGATAGATAACGAAAACAGGCAGCGCTCTTTTTCTGGTTCATTTGGCTGGGTCCTGGCATGCAATCCTCTGTATAAAGACATTTATAGAATCTCAGTAGCGTCCTCCTTTCAAATCAATAATGTCATATTGTAGTATGATAAACCTTGTCTCTTGTTTATTTGGCAAAGACACCTCCCTCTGGTCCTAATACGGTGACTTAGTTGCTGCAGAATAGACTCCCCATTAATATCACAGAACGACCCTACCTATATTCTAACAGCTGACCAATTTGATTTGACTAATCCTGGAGTTCCTTATTGTTTAAGAGAACCAGTCCTTGATTCCTATCAAGGGATCTCCTCATTGCTCCACAAATATCCTTCTTCAATAATTTGTTTCCATCAACCACCCTCTCATCGGGATTAAGCCTTTTTATTCTACAACTAGAAACGGCATCGTATACGCAATAGGGACACAGGCTAGACTCCCTCTTCCACAACAGAACTTGGCTACCTTTGGAGATTTTTCTTCTTTTTTTTTCACGGGAACCACCCCCCCCCCATATACACTTGAAAAGGGTTTCCTAGACACTCTAAAATCTCCTATTCACCTTGCATTCATTCTACTATGCAGTCATCCTTAAATCCATGAAATCCAGCAGAACCTAACATACATTCATCCCTAGATGTTTATTTACATGTGGCGGCAAATATTTATCATTCTCCGTCAACTTTGGGGCAAATCCATGGATCAACATCCCATAGCCTCAGCACTGAAGGCCAAAAGCGTCTCCACTACACTGCAGACAGACAGCAGATGACTAGTTAACATTTATCAATCAATATTTCCCGAAATATATATAAATAAAAAAAAAAGAACTTCATTCTTACTATAGATCATGAGGATGTACCTGGTCAGGTTTTTTAAGTTTTGAGTAAGTTTTATCATTATTTATTGAAGATTAAGGAATACTTCAGGTATCTCTAGTGCATATTTTATTTAATTTTAAGATACTTGAGAAATATACGGCAGAGCCGAACTGAATTCTTTACTATTATTTTAGGAAAAAGGCAAATATTGATGACAATTAATAAGATACATGGGGGTAATGGCTATATGAGTCTGTATAGATAATTAGGGGCAATGAGTTGACGAGACTAGGACTTATGCAGTGCTACAATCAGTATGTCGGTGTGTGGAGGGTAAGGGCTGTATCAGCGATGTATAAATATAATTAGGAGCAATGAGTTGACGACACTAGACCTTCTGCACTACTAGAGATCACTATGTTGGTGTGTGTGTGGGGGGTAGCCTCTTAGCCATCTACCACCAATATCAAAGCATGTGACGACATAAGACTGGTCTGAGCGTCCTGATATGTGAAGGTGACTAGCCCTTTAATCATGATACACTTGTATAAACTGTGTGAATTTTGTCATGTTGTATTGATTCCGCATTGAAAATAACTCCTCTTGGTGCATTCATACATAATGATACCATAAACCTTATAATATGCTTGATACAATCCTACAATGGCTGATTACTCATCAGGGCTACATTAATGCATCAAGATGACGAAGGGGCAAAGTACAATAAATCAATTGCAGCTTTTAGAGGGTTAAAGGGTTATGCAAGCCAGATGACCAGATCAGGGTTTTGACACTAAGCCCCTTGCTATTCACACTAAAAATGACATGCCCCTGGGTCGTCATAGGGCCTAGTGATAACTGTGAGAAGGTCAATTGAATGTGTAGGAGCTATGAGTGCACACCAAGGCGACCTGTGACAAAAACAATTCACTACAGCTACTTGGACGTGACTAGGACTAGTGTAGAAGCTATCAGCCCAATCCAGGCCAACATGTGACAAAAGCAATTCACTACAGGTGCAGGTAGATGAGGTAAGATTTAATTGAGTGGTCTGGTGACTTGGCTTTGTCATGTCGCTTATGTAGGCCCTACTTAGAGTAAGACACTGTGGGCAGTGTTGAGGCTTTAGGATGTTTAGTATAGGCGAGGGAATAGTCTAGGTACTTTTGGTCAAAAACAATTAAGGGTGTAGGGGTAGGGGTAGGGGTATTGAGGAATTCTTTCCTGAAGGAAAGAATTCTAATAAAATAGACATTCCAATGTCAAATACCATGAAGAATTTGATAACTTTATGTTGTCTTTGGTACTTTATTTCCTGACTTTAGTCCACCCACTCTCCTCCCTCACTGAGCATCTTAAAATCTGGTTTTCTACTTGGCCCTTATAACTCTGTTCGAGTTAAGGTGGCTGGCGGGGATAGGCTGAAAGTAATTAGATTTTCACCATATTCTCACTATAATCCCAAAATGATATGTACTTTTCCTATGTGCAAAAATAATATGGGGGTCCCATGCATATTTTTGAGATACAGAAGTTTCAACCCCATATAGGATTATATAGTGAATTGTTACATAAATCCCCAGATTCATATCCAAAAGTAATTAAATCTTTTCCTAATTTCTTTAGTGCTTACATTTTGTGCATATCTTTGCAGTAAATACAATATTGACATATATGGTCCCAGGCATATTTCTTATGTTTTGGATGGTCAAAATAACAAATATAAGTAAATGGCTAGATTGGTGACATATAGATTATGTAGCCTCTTCTAGGTGGCCACATACAGCAGTCCCTATGGCTCATGTGTAGGGCTTCTGCCTCACTGTCAGGAGATCCAGGGTTCAAATCCAAGCCAAGCTTTCCTGAATTTTGCACATTTCGTTCACCCATAGTGCCAATGTAAAAAAGAGACCCCTAGTGTCCAAATGTTGAACTACCAATCCCCGCCAGCCACCTTAATTAAAGTACCCAGCATAGCTTGCCTGAACAGCGATATGCAAATTATAGATACTGTTGGTTCAAAGACACTGTACCTGCTTTTGCCATGAAACCATGCACCTCATACCATAAAGGCTTTACCATTTAGTAGCATTGGTGTTGTGAAATCAATGCCATGTGATCAGGTTATACTATGTCCCGGATAGTGGACACAATGGTTGTCTAATTGCACCTAATTATATCATGTCTGACCTTGGACCCAATCATTGCCATATTAAATCAGCAGTCAGCCATAAACCTCCGCCATATTGGCAGTTTATTCCATCCCAAGTCCTGCCCAACTCACAGGAAGGGTCATGAAGATGAAATTTCCAGAAATTTCCCTAAGAATATGTCAGTTCACGGGGTTCCAAAATGTTTGTATATGTACTTTTCAATAGCAGGATCCCAAGCAGTCCTGTCTTGTTCTAACTCATTCAAAATATATGCTTGGAACTAGCCAAAACTTCTGTGCTACTCGGGAGATTTGGGTGCAAAATAAGATGGCCAAAGATGATCTCAGATTTCCATAAAATATCATAACCGGTCAGTTCGAAAGCTTACCCAGCAGCAGTAAAATAATTCTCGAAAAAGCATTTTTTTGTTATGACAATGATATAAGAAGTTATACCACGATTTCTGGCTTACACAGTGCTTTTTGGGGTCTATTCCCATCCACATATCTGTCGATATTGCACACCCTGTAGACTGTAACATCAATTTTGGAAGGCGTGCGGTTATCCTGGATAACAGCACGCCTTACATGGATAACAGCACGCCTTACATGGATAACAGCACGCCTTCCAAATCATATATTACATGTTAAAACCCACGAAATTTTCCAGGCCAGGGCAGGGATCGAACCTGCAGTCTCACATCCCAAATCCAACTCCCTATGCACTGTGCCACAGGGACTGACGAGATACGCTCAGTTTGAACCAAATCTGGATATGATACAAAGCCGTGTGCGCTGTCGCTGTCCGCTGCCGGGCGAGGAGGTGTAGTATACATAGATATAACCGCGAGACGCGGTGAGTGGAGCAGGCGCGGTGGCCTAGCGGTTAGCGCTTTGCGCTCAGCCGTGAGAGGTACATGGATCGCGGCCCGGTCCGGGCGCATCTTTTTTCGCCGTGTGCGCTGTCGCTGTCCGCTGCCGGGCGACGAGGTGTATATCTAGTCTAACAGTTAGTAACACGGTCCGGGTGCATCTTTTTTCGCCGTGTGTGCTGTCGCTGTCCGCTGCCGGGCGAGGAGGTGTATGTTATACACAAACATAGCCGCGAGAAGCTTTGTTCGCCGTGTGCCCTGCCGCTGTCCGCTGCCGGGCGAGGAGGTGTATGTACCTGTGTACACACACTGTCATGGCTGGCTTCGATCGAGCCCCGGGGAGGGGGAATAATTTTTATTTTCAACTTGAATTTATTGGTATTATATTGATTATTTATTGGTTTCGTGGTATAAAATAAGTAGACAATGGCTAACACATGACTCGTGGGTGTTATCGACGATAATGACACTCGGCCTACGGCCTCGTGTCATTATCCGTCGATAACACCCACTTGTCATGCGTTAGCCATTGATTACTTGTTCAATAGATGCTGCTAGCATCCAGACCTAATATGACTGCAGTGGTGGCTGGGTGGGTAACTAACTGACTACTGTACTATAAGTGGCTTTGATGTAGGGAATGTTTGATGGACTGCTCGTCCCTGTGCTGCCCCCTGGTGAGCCGTGTGTGTGGTGAGGGTGTGCTTCATGCTTTGTTACCTAGGTTACAATGGGGTGGTCCACTAGATGCCACTAGGGTATAGGAGTGTGTTTGAGGTGGGTGGGAGGGAGGGGGATATATAGTTTGTATGATCACAACAGGGGTGGAAGCTATAATTGTATATATGATCAATAAAGAAGGCCTTCCACAAAAGCCAATTAAACGTGTGATTCAATATTTCATCTTTATCACTTTTAGACCTTACTGACAACATAACCAGGAAAAGGCCTATATATGAACGAATTCAGTGTCATCAGAATTGATCTATTTAATGTACCTGGTATTGGCTATTGACCAACAGATCAGAAACACTGTCCTTGGTTGGACATATAGGCACACCTCCCTTCAGATAGATGATGGTGTAATTCACAGTTGAAGACATGGAGTTAAGGCTATTCAGCTCGTTCTTTGGTGTTGGCTTTTTCTGATGCTTGGTACCGAATTGTAAGTCCAATTGGACAGCCCAATACACAAATAATTGATCCCTTGATCAATCGATGATTTGTGGTGAGTTTGCGAAGAATTATTCTGATTTAGTGAATAGTACCTCTAACTTCTAGAAACCATAGCAATGAGGAGGTATGCAGTGTGGTATGTTGCAGATATACAGACAAAAGTAATGTATACATCACAGAGAGGCAGTGAGGCTTATGGGAGATTGGGTGGCACAGAGTGAGTGAGTGGTGAGTAATAGATGTTTAACGCCATTTCAACAGCTAAGGTCATATTCATGGCGAGAACTATATTACACAATTTCACAGAGGAATGTGTCAGTGCCCGCGCATATGTGCACCACACATCCTGAGGGGATAGAAAAGAGGAGATATAGACCCTATTAAGTGGGCTAGGGAAGCCCGGGGTGGCACAGAGTACTTGTAGTACATGTAATAGGCTGAAGTGGTGTGTGTGGTACTGGTCAATGACCTGTGTACACCAGCTGACGCTGGTACTGACAGTACTATAGAAGTGGTACTTAGTGCTAGTATTTGTGGTGTAACACCTGTCCGCTTTGATCTCTGCATGTTTAACACACCTGAGCTGCTCACACACTAGTATACATATACCCCTACATCAAGGTACACCCAATATAGGCCGCCATTTTAGCTGCGCCCTTCGGCTGTCATGATGCATGTCCACGGCCTAGATGTTGCAACTCACTGATTCTTCATTTGTGTATTATGCTGGCACAGTGGTAGTTCTCAGACACTTGAGCACCTCCAGAAGCAATCTGTCTATAGTATTAATTCAACCCGACCCATTTAGAGGTTATTGGGAGGAGTTTTCTGATTGCTCCAGAGGTGACCTGAACGTTCCCTTTATACCTGAGGCCTTGATGAAACCTGCCACCGTGATAGAGGTGCCACCTGGTGCACCTCCTGCTGGCTGTTTACCACTCACTGTTTGCCACTCTTAGATCAACTTACACATCATCAAACCTAACTTATGGGTCTTAACCCTTTATAAAGGAGTATTAAAGCACAGTGGCTCTAGGTCGTTATGATACATGCGTCAGTCACCATTGCTACACCATGTATTATGCTGATCCATGAGGGTTGGGACATTCCCAAAGGGTCGTATTGAAGAACAAATGTAGCGCTGACTCGCTAGCACTGCATTGACGAGAGCATCATGACGAAATAGGAAGAGGCACCTGAAAGGGTGATGATTTGATGATCATAAGTTTCCGGTTTGTATACTTGTCTTATATTGCGGTAAATGCGCCAAGGACCATTTAACATTACCCTTCTCTTATCACAGTTGCCTTATGTTTGAACTGACGTAACATGCATAACTCACTGCATACCCTACTATTGGTATCTGGGGGGAAAAAAGAGGCAAAAACAATCAAAAGGAAAAAAAAAAACAACGATGTAACTGATGCAAATGTGTATAGCCGTCTGTATCTTCTCCACCTCTTATTTTGTCAACACCTGGCAATTCTGCTGGCACTGCGAGCAATGGAAGTTCCACTATAATCCATACACTAGTTACCACTTTCCCTTGGTTGCTGCTCTTGAAAGCTGTTACTACTTCATATATGACTTTGCAATGAATATCCCTTGCATGCACTTTGTATAAGGCACATCATTGCGGTCCCTTGGCGGTAGAATCTATATATAGTGCAAGTGCACTTCCATTCTATTTCAAAATAATGTCCTTGTTATCCGACATTCCATACTTAACCTGAACAATATATTCCTTCTTGTTTGTTAATGTGCCTTTCTGACCCCCGTGGGGGCTGATAGCCGAGTTCCAAAGGTTTTGATAAGTCACAAACTAAGGTTTCACAGCGCCTGGATCCCCTAATATTAAAGCCATCGCATGCAGAGGTATCAAATATCACTACTTTGTGTAAGATGCGACCAGCGCTCTTAACCAAGTCTCCAGACCCCCACACTCAAAAGTTGCCAATCATCAAAACTCCAAAGCTCACTGGTAAAATCTCAGCCTTGATAAATCTCCTGGAAAATGTCTTTTTCTAACAATCGAGCTCCTCTCATATCAAGGTAACAATATCCTGCTTGAAGTGAAGGATGTGATTCTTTTGTATAATTCAAGTAGTGTGGAGATATGAGGATGAGTGGGAATGATTGCTCCTCCTTGTGTGGTGGTGTTGAGTAGATAGCGGCTGCTAGTGTCCCCACTCCCCTCCCTGGCTAACAGTGGTGGGTGTGTATTACGTATTGGTTTGTTTTTAGCTGCTGCTAGTCTTTTTATCATCACCCATCATCCACTTAAGGGATAGAGACTCTCCCAGCTACCACTCAGCTTACTCACCAACTCGCTCACATACCCCACACAAGTCTACCACTACCCACGCACACAGCTACCAAAAAAAGATGGAATGTGATTAGCTATTGCCAGATCGTTGTATAGGTATCAATCTCTCTTAATGTCTTCTTAATACTTCTTATCTCCCTTCTTCCCTCATACCCTTCCCACAACTACCCCCACCCCTCTTTAAACCATCCATCCTCCATCCTTACTTTGGTCAAATCTCTTTCTTTACCGCATCCATCTCCTTCCTTCCACCCACCCTCCCTGTTTCATTACTTTCATCCCCTGATCTGTATAAATCTGAAATTAACTACTTTCTGGTCCTACCTACTTCATTGCTGACCGCCTCCTTTCATCTACTTCTCTCCCCCTTGAACTACCTGATTTCGCCCCCCGTTGACTCCCTCCTCCCCACATTCGCTCCACAGACAGCCCATGGTGAGTACTTTATCACTACCTTTGATACTGCTTATTTTCTACCACTTAGGTCAACTGGTGTTCCCTGTATACACACCTGTACACCCCCCCCCTCCCGGAATCCAATATCTAAATACGCCTACAAAATAAAAACAGGCACTAGGCCTCTCCTCCCTGGTGTCCCTTTTCTGGACTTTTTTTAGCTCCATTTTTAGAGGTGGAGTGGCAATTTATTTTTCAGAGAGCGCTCCTCTGAGGAGGAGGATGGAAGTGAAGATGACCAATAAATGTCAGTTTGTTTTGGCCGCTGAGGTGGTGGTCGTGAAGGTGGTGGGGGGATGAGGAGGGCTGATTTATTGGTGTTACTGTGAGTGACAGGTGTCTGGCAGCATGACTGTCTGTTCCTCTCTCTGTCTCCTTCTCTCTTCTTTCTCTCTATGGGGTAGGGTAATCAGTGGTGAGGAGGTGGAGGTCGGAGAAGATATCGACCCGTTTTCAGACAAGTTAATCATTATTTTGATCTCGATTTGTATCTGCCAGGTGGCGTTGACAGATGGAGGGTTAGGGAGTAACTACCGTGGATGTACCCAAGGCTGACAAGACTGGCAAAACTAGATATTAGTAGAGGAGACGGGGGGGGGGGGGTTACAGGGGTAGAGAGAGAAGACGAAGACATGAAAGAAGAGGGTGGTGTAGGGAAGGAAGGAAAGGGAGAGGAAAGTGAGGACAGAGGCAGGCCAAGGAGATCATGGTACAGAATAGGTCAATATTTGAAGCCTGTTTAGGCCTGATACCTGTGCGGTTTTTTTTTTACAATATATATAGACGTTTAACATACACCAGTATGCAGCATACATACAGGGACACAGCTGCGTATGAAGGTGCTTCCAGGTGTAACTCCAACCTCCAGGGCGGCCAGAGTACAGAGTTCTAACTGACGTTGACTTGAAACTAGACAGAAGGCCGAGGGCTATGGTCGTGATGCAAATATACATTACATCAATATACAAGTATTGGCCAACCAAAGGTTTAGGTGCTTCATACGGTCCTACTTGGTTTGCTTTGGTTGACTTTACCTCCACTAATTATAAGCAAAAGCTAGTAGAGAGACTGTTGGTTAAGTCCTTTCTTTTCTCAGTTTGAACAGGTATTTAAAAGTTGTTCTTCCAAACAGCTAGACAGGTATTTATATGCTGCCTGCCTGACACAACCGTGATTGCATCTATGGATTACCGAATCTATGAGATGAGCAGATACTGCCGCCACCACAGACCTGTCTCCATAGCCTTATTACCTCTACTTATAAAACGGCTTTGCCCTCGACTGGCATAAGGAGAGTGTGTCTGTCTGTGTGTCTGGCGTTTTCACGGACCAACGTGACTCGTTTTTTTCATCATTCTGCCGATATTTTTTTTTAATTTTGAGCACTTCATACTTATATCTTTATTCAATGTGCAACTATATATGCAATGTGAAGTAACCACATTTGATAAGAAAGAATCTATCAATTTTGCATTCTCTCATTAATGAGAAAGCACATGTTGTCCTCTCAATCCTGTGCCGTTCACGAGTCTTTGACGTGATTGTCTCCTCAAGCATGTGCCGTTCACAAGTCACATCCTGTTAGTGTGTGTACCGTAAGCCTTTACAATTTTTTGTGATCTCACGGTCTATGATCTCTGGCTTTTTCGGCCGAGTTTATTTACGTTTTTTGGCCAAGTTCATTTACGTTTTTTGGCCGAGTTTGTTGACATTTTTCAGCCTTCTTTATGGAGTGACAGCCGGAGTGACAGTCACATAGGAACCAAAACTAGTACGGGATTAAGAGAGGCAGAGTTCCTCAGCCTATGTCACTCATGAACCAGTGGGTCGTTTTGAAGTGAAAGTGACAGTGACACTGTCTGTGTCACTCAGGTACCTATGGGTTTTTTTAAATACTGGCACCCTAAAAGTAAAACGTTTTTTTGGCCAATTTTGGTTTGTTGTTTCTTTTTTTCTGTTGTTTTTGATACGCAGGGTGGGGGATGGTGTGCGAATAATACGCAGGGTGGGGGGAGGGTGTGCACATGATATGCAGGGTGGGGGAGGGTGTGCGCATGATACGCAGGGTGGGTGGAGGGTGTGCGCATGATATGCAGGGTGGGGGGAAGGTGTATGCATGATATGCAGGGTGGGGGGAGGACATGCGCATGATACACAGGGTGGGGGGAGGGTGTATCGTAATGGCCCGTTTAAGCAACAGGGTCTCAAATAAGTGCCGGTCTCGAATAACGCCGTTTTATTCTAATAACTTAGATTACTGATCCGGCAACGTGATTTTTTGGCAAAAGTATCAATTTTTTTTTTTTGCCTCTGACCGATGGGATTT
Source organism: Acholoe squamosa (assembly GCA_949317995.1). Taxonomy (NCBI): domain Eukaryota; kingdom Metazoa; phylum Annelida; class Polychaeta; order Phyllodocida; family Polynoidae; genus Acholoe; species Acholoe squamosa. Next base: position 39,162,029 of record OX439049.1, read on the forward strand.
TAGGAGAATCTGACCAAAAAACATATGTATGTCCCCAAAAATCATGGGCTTTTTTTTTTATGTCTCCCAGCAGTGGTGCACTTTGGCTGTCAGACAGGAGCAAATGTAAGTTTTTTTCTCTTTTAGCCGACCAAAGTTTTAGATGAAAAAGTCCGTAATCCAAGTTATCAGAATTAGATGGCCTAAGAGCCGAGGGTATAAGGGTACTGAAATTGATCTTAACCACCAAAACCAATGTTCAAATAAGCACCTGTCTCGTACTACTGTAAAGAGACTGTTTCCCCGACACACCAGTCTCCATAGCCTTATACCACTGTACAGAGACTGTTCCCAACACACATCAGTCTCCATAGCCTTATACCACTGTACAGAGACTATCACCACCATAGACCAGTCTCCATAGCCTCATACCACTGTACAGAGACTTTCCCCACCATAGACCAGTCTCCATAGCCTCATACCACTGTACAGAGACTGTTCCCAACACACACCAGTCTCCATAGCCTCATACCACTGTACAGAGACTGTCACCACCACACTTCAGTTTCCATAGCCTTATACCACTGTACAGAGACTCTCCCCACCATAGACCAGTCCCCATAGCCTTATACCACTGTACAGAGATTGTCACCACCATACACCAGTCTCCATAGCCTCATACCACTGTACAGAGACTGTTCCCAACACACACCAGTCTCCATAGCCTTATACTACTGTACAGAGACTGTTCCCAACACACATAAGTCTCCATAGCCTTATACCACTGTACAGAGACTGTCCCCACCATAGACCAGTCTCCATAGCCTTATACCACTGTACAGAGACTGTTCCCACCACACACCAGTCTCCATAGCCTTATACCACTGTACAGAGACTCTCCCCACCATAGACCAATCTCCATAGCCTCATACCACTGTACAGAGTCTCTTCCCACCATAGACCAGTCTCCATAGCCTCATACCACTGTGCAGAGACTCTCCCCACCATAGACCAGTCTCCATAGCCTCATACCACTGTACAGAGACTGTCACCACCACACTTCAGTTTCCATAGCCTAATACCACTGTACAGAGACTCTCCCCACCATAGACCAGTCTCCATAGCCTCATACCACTGTACAGAGACTGTCACCACCATAGACCAGTCTCCATAGCCTCATACCACTGTACAGAGACTGTCACCACCATAGACCAGTCTCCATGGCCTCATACCACTGTACAGAGACTATCACCACCATAGACCAGTCTCCATAGCCTCATACCACTGTACAGAGACTGTCACCACCATAGACCAGTCTCCATAGCCTCATACCACTGTACAGAGACTGTCACCACCATAGACCAGTCTCCATGGCCTCATACCACTGTACAGAGACTATCACCACCATAGACCAGTCTCCATAGCCTCATACCACTGTACAGAGACTGTCACCACCATAGACCAGTCTCCATAGCCTCATACCACTGTACAGAGACTCTCCCCACCATAGACCAGTCTCCATAGCCTCATACCACTGTACAGAGACTGTTCCCACCACACACCAGTCTCCGTAGCCTTATACCACTGTACAGAGACTGTTCCCAACACACATCAGTCTCCATAGCCTTATACCACTGTACAGAGACTCTCCCCACCATAGACCAGTCTCCATAGCCTCATACCACTGTACAGAGACTGCCACCACCATAGACCAGTCTCCATAGCCTCATACCACTGTACAGAGACTGTTCCCAACACACACCAGTCTCCACAGCCTTATACTACTGTACAGAGACTGTTCCCAACACACATAAGTCTCCATAGCCTTATACCACTGTACAGAGACTGTCCCCACCATAGACCAGTCTCCATAGCCTTATACCACTGTACAGAGACTGTTCCCACCACACACCAGTCTCCATAGCCTTATACCACTGTACAGACACTGTCACCACCATAGACCAGTCTCCATAGCCTCATACCACTGTACAGAGACTCTCCCCACCATAGACCAGTCTCCATAGCCTCATACCACTGTACAGAGACTCTCCCCACCATAGACCAGTCTCCATAGCCTCATACCACTATACAGAGACTCACCCCACCACAGACCAGTCTCCATAGCCTTATACCACTGTACAGAGACTGTTCCCACCACACACCAGTCTCCATAGCCTTATACCACTGTACAGAGACTGTTCCAAACACACATCAGTCTCCATAGCCTTATACCACTGTACAGAGACTCTCCCCACCATAGACCAGTCTCCATAGCCTCATACCACTGTACAGAGACTGTCACCACCATAGACCAGTCTCCATAGCCTCATACCACTGTACAGAGACTGTCACCACCATAGACCAGTCCCCATAGCCTTATACCACTGTACGGAGATTGTCACCACCATAGACCAGTCTCCATAGCCTAATACCACTGTACAGAGACTGTTCCCACCACACACCAGTCTCCATAGCCTCATACCACTGTACAGAGACTGTCACCACCACATTCAAGTTTCCATAGCCTAATACCACTATACAGACCAGTCTCTATGGCCTTATACCACTGTACAGAGACTGCCCTCACTACAAACCAGTCCCCTTAGCCAGGTCGATTTTAATAAGTTACTCACCCAGGTATGTGACAAACTTTTTACAACTTATTATTATGCAGTTTTTTTCAAAGGAATCAAAATCTGCCAGGGGACATTGCGAATTTTGCAAATTAAGGTCCCTAATTAGCATATTCTAATTAGGTAGGACAAATTTCAGATTGTGCCTGATAAAGTGATGCACAATTGTTAGGAAGGCTCTAAAACAACCAGACACCTTCTAATATGGGTGGAGATCAAGATTGCATTGTCATATATTATTTTCATATAGGCCTAATTAGCATAATTTATACAAAAACTGAAAATGTTGGCATATTGGCACTGTTAGCCAATCAGTCATTGGGAACCTATGAATTCTTAATGGGAAAAAGTCCAAATCTCTCTGAGAGACCCAGCAAGTCTTTGCCATCAATCCTACATGTGGGACCAATTCAGATTAACCAATATGGCAGCCATTTTTTAAAAATGGCCGACACTGAAGTATTCAAAACTATGCAACTCAGCTTCTAATCAACTTGGAAATACGATTTTAAAGGCAAAATCTATATACCTTAGGTCAAGGAATCCATTAGCAATGTTATCAAAAGTATATCTGGCAGCCATCTTGAATTCTAAGTAGATCATACAAGGAAATCCTATTTAATTCATGCCAGTGTTGTAGCCTGGCTATTCTGCCTGCCCTCTGATATGATTCTGTTGGCTGCACTCCCCAAAGAAGCACCATGAAACCTCACCTGATATGATACTGTAGGCTTTGGATGTTATCTTTGATTTTTTATGAGTAGACATTGTTGATAGCCTATTCGAAGATCTGCTTTATTCGCTGATATTCAAGAGAACATTACCTAGATGATACTAGTCTACATAAACACACATATTGTACAGTGAATTCAGCAGGTTGTGATAAACAACCGACACTTTTGACACTGACACTAAGTTGAATTGACAGCTAGTACATTTCCTTTATACACAGATTGTTAATATCTTCTATATGGTACACATATAGTTAAAACCAATGGGAAATGTAATGACTTGGGCTGAATATGAACTCCCAGGGTTCAGATCCAAAGCATAACATGCTATCCACAATGCCAGCTGGCCATTGGTGACAGTTTGGACCCTATACTTCACATTAATTGTAGCATCGTCCATATCAAGGCTGAGCAGTACAGGCTACAGTAATGGGAACCCTGTCTCCACTGGAGCAAAATAAATAATATCAAGCCCCAGCTGCGGTGACATAGTGGCATCTGGCTCATAGCTAGGTTGGGTGCACACATTTGAGTCCCACCCGGTGGGAGCTTTTGGCATGTGGCATGATGCATTCGGATGCATTTTGATGAACTCTGATGCATCCTAAATGTATTATTCACGGTATAAAGGCATTAAAGGAAAAGACAGCCGATTTTTATAAATGGATTCCTATCATTAGTATGACTATACAGGAATGATATTCTGACCTGTCTCATACATAGAACATTCTCTGAGTGTTTATTTCAAAGTTTAAAGTCAATAATTTCCATGACATCTTGATTTCATGAATGCAGCCATTGTTGCTATTGCTTGTGAGATAACACAATATTATGACATCACAGTTGACCATAAAAATCCTGCTGCCAGCAATGGTAGTTATAGTTGAGTCTAGACCAGTTATCTAACCCACACTTGGCCACCAATGGCTACATGACTGGCTGAGGTATAATGAACAATAAGGTAGTTATCTCTGTCTAGACCAATCAAAGGGAGCAGCCTAGATGTCACCCTGCAAGGCTTGTGGAGATTATTGGCATGGTCTATCATGTCACTTATCCATAAACATGGTAGCACCCATTAAAGGACAGCTACAGTGCTTTCTTTTTCATTACTGGGACTGATTATTGACATTATTCTACTGAGGATAGGTAATCTAAAGTTTAAACAATACACAGCAGTAGCCATAGATGTATGGTTGTCGTTTCCTTTAAGGCATGGATAACCCAGCATGTATGCTGTAAAATCACTGGCAAAGGCATTACGGGAAGTGGCTGGAGAAATGATAGTCCCTCGTCAAGACCCTGATAGATTCTGAGTTTCAGACAAGGGCTGCTGACCTGTGCATATCCTGTTCTTATAACATGGTTATCAAGTTGTTGAACGATTTTACGGTGCCGAAAGGTGATAATAAAGTTTGAATAGTACATGCTAAATGAACCCATTTTGATACAAGTTGTTATGTTGGCATATGGAGGGCCCCAGACGGGGGTCCCATGTCCCTTGTCCATTATAAGAAATGGAAATGTCATTTGTCCCTATGGAAAATTCCTTGTCCATTTGTCCCTAATCTGGATTATCATAGGGGTGATTATTAGAGGGGGTAGAATTGATGCCTTGAGGGGGGCGGGGTAACTTCTATTGACCACTTACTGAAAATTTTCTCTCACCCCCTTGAGGTGTCTGATATTTTTTAGCCCCCCCTTTTGTTCTTTAGAACTAAACGTGCATGCAAGTTTATATTCGCTGAGGAGTCTTTCACCTCTAAGGGAGTAGGGGGGTGTGGTTTTGAGTTGAGTTGATTTTCTGAGGGCGTAAAAACTTTTGACCCCTCTTTAGGGGTAGGCATAAAAACCTTACCCTCCTTTTAGCAAAATAGCCAGCGTGCTGCTATAGATCAAAGAGGGGACAAAAATTCTCCAGGGGGGGGGCACAAATGTTTCTGAAAGTCATTAATGGGGTGGGACTGGGGGTGAGGGCAGGATAACACTGAGATGGAGGACTGGGGACGAGGGTAGGATGAGACTGAGGTGAGGGAATGATGGGACTAGTGTGAGGTCAGGATGAGACTGAGGTGGAGGATTTGTTTAAGGTCCTAAGGCTCTGGCACCTCATGGGACTGCCTCATTAGTTTGCAGACATTTAGCAGTAATAATTAGTCCTTTCTTTTTCTCAATCATAGGTTGTGAGTATGAGTGTGTGAATGCAGGTGTGCCCACTTCATAAGACTCCCTCATTAGTTTATGGACCAGTGGCGGATCCAGGATTGCCTAGAAGGGGGCCCAAGACATGGTGAGGGCTGATGAGGTACTATATGTGGCTCCGAGCACTGCAAGCCCCCTGTTTGGGGCCCCCTCTACACCTTTCTTTTCTGTCTTTTTCCCCTCATTCACCTTTCTCCCTCTCCCCTTTTTTTTTTTTTTTTTTTTTTTTTTGGGGGGGGGAGGGGAGGCTCCCTCTCCCTTTTTTTTTTTTTTTTTTTGGGGGGGGGGGGAGGGGAGGCTCCCTAGGCCAATCCCTGGATCCGCCACATTACTTTCTCAGTCTGGACAGGTATTTAAAAACTGCTTGTCCAAAACAGCTAGACAGGTATTAAAATTCTGCTTGTCAATCACAGTGATGACTGCATCATTGGATGACAGAGCTAGTCTATAGATGAGATGAATGATCAAATCTATGAGCAGGGGTGAGGGGGAAACTGATAGGCTTCTGGGGCTTCATTCCCCTAATCTTCTTGAGGGATAGCAAGTGTTTTTTTTTAAATGCCTGGTCCCACAGATGACAGGGTGGATGTGAGGGAGAAATGAAGGCATACAGAGACACTACAGAGCCCCCTCTCGAAAGAAACCCTACAAACTCCATGGTTGGGGCCGTTTTACCTGAGAAAAATTTGAAAATTCCATGGTCAAAATATGCATTTTGGTGACTTCTGTGAATCACTTCATAACTTTGGTTCTAATTAGAATATGTGCAAAATTCAGATTTTGAAAGCCCAGAATGTATAGGAGTAGAGCCTTCTAGCCATGATTCTTGTCACTAAGGCCTCTGTGTCCCTTATCGAATTTAAGGAATGCCATTTGTCTCTTGTCACTTTATCTCCATGTCCCTTGTCGATTTTAAGAAGTGCCCTTGTCCCCTGAATTAGAATATGCTAATTAGGGACCTTAATATGCAAAATTCATGATGTCCCCTGGCAGATTTGGATCCCTTGCAAGAAACTGCATAAGAATAAGTTGTCAAAAGTTTGTCACATACCTTGGTGAGTAACTTATTAAAATCGACCTCTCTATTATAGTTATACCACTCAACAGTGTGCCTTACCTGGGTACATGCGTACCAGTCAATAACAATCTGGGCACACCTTAATGGCTTCACCTCACCACCGGGGGTCTAGTTCTGGCTATGGAGACTTGCATGTGGTATGGTAAACATGCCTGTTACTCTGCTTATTTATGTTCTAGGGCTAACTGTAAACATGTTTACTATCATTGTAATTATTGTAGCTCAACCATAGTATTTATCTTTCCCTTTAATAATGGCATCATGCTAATTAACCATCCTGAGGCACCAATACAGTGCCAGCAAGTAAGTGCATTGGTGCATCAAGTTATGCTTTGAATGCATTGATCCTGTAGGGTTTGCATCATGCATTGAAGAAGGCCAGGTAAGTAGCCTGTCTGCGCTTCATTCATGCATCAAAAACATTTCAGAACCCTTAGTAACTGATTCCTGGGTAGCGCACGCAAGTGCAACGCATTTTACTTACTATAGGCTGTCTGCTGTACTATGAGGTACACATAGGAGCATGTGAGGAGCATTCAGTCGTAATATGCTGGAGTCTCCATGCACTATCTGACTACCTTCCTGAGATTTATAATACTAGGACTATAGCAAAATTAGCTAAAACCCCTATCCTACTACTTAAAAGGTATTTCTAACAGTAGTGGTTATTATAACTGATTGAGTCTTGTTAGTGGTAGATGGAATACTACCGGTAAACATAGTATTTCGCAGCTGTAGTATATGTACTGGCCTTTTTAAGCAGTTATGGTTTAGTCGTGTTTCTAAAGTTAAAGAGGAAGGTGACGATATTGTTACCTAGTTACCACTGTTGTCACCTAACCTTACATCATAACATCCCCTTGTCACGGTACCATGCAGCAGGGCATCGCAGCACTTCCTACTTTGAGGTGCTCACTGGTTCCTAACAGACACTTCTGGTTCCTGTTATACACAGTTTCCTGGTTCCCATTATCAGAGATTGCTGGTTTCTGTCCAGTATCATTGGTTGCCATGGTGAACCGCTGGTTCCTACAGTAAGTCCCGTGCTGGTTCCTTGTGCCGCTGCCCGCTCCACTGCGTCCTCACTCAGCTGCACCTATATAAGTACTGACTGATCTCACAGAGAGTAGAGGGGTGGGAGGAACAAATCGATGACTACAGTGCCTTCACCTCCCGCCAAGACCAGGCCGCACCAGTAGATGACTACTGGTTGGTGTGTCCTTGTACGGTCAGGTGGCAGCAGCAGCGGTAGCATGGGGTGGGGGCAGTGAGGTGATAACCACCCTCCCTGCAGCTCTTCCTCTTTATACCTTTGTAGTGGACAAAGCACCCCCTCCCACCCCAGTGCTAACCCCAGATCTCATATACACATACCTTCATTGCACAGCCTCCCACCCAAGTACCTAACCCCAGACCCTTATATACACATGTATGTATACCTTTATTGTACCCCCCTCACTCTAGTACTCATCCCCTGCCCCTCATAAACACACACACACACACACCTTTACTGTACCCCCTCCCACCCCAGTGCCTAGCCCAAGACCCTCATATACACACATACCTTTATTGTACCCCCTCCCACCCTAGTAAATCCACCCTAGCCTCCTCATTCACACAGACCATTACTGTACCCCCTCCCATCCGACTCTCTGCAGCCATCCAAACATTTCAGCCCTTTCTGGGTGTACGTACATCTTCCTAGTACCTACGCCTGACTGCCTTTCCCCATTATACCCTGCACTATATGAGTCCATTATTATGGGCCAACATCTACCTCACCTTTCTCCGCCCCTCCCGTGTGCCTTCCTGATGATGAATGTTCCCCACCCCAACCCTTCATAGACACAAACCCCATTCCCATTAAGCGATCCTAAAAGTTCTAGGAGTACACCCGGTAAGAAGTGACAGTCACTCAGTGCCATTCCATGTCTTTATAAATGTATCATGTCTGTCCATCTATGCGTGCCGGTGATAAGCATAACTTATTTGGCAACTCCAGTATGTACTGTAGAGAAGTGCGTATAGGTAGGGTGGATGGAAGGGGTGGCCACGAGATCTGCTCTCAAACAAAAAAAAAAAAGAAGCCCCCATTCTAACACACAGTACTTGGCTTGAAGCAAGTGTCCTCCTCGTCTCCATCCAGGTGTGGTACTTATCTCATAGACTTCACACCTGCTTACTCAAGGGCAGGCATCCGTGGTGGGCATCACGGGTGTAATTGTTGTGTTTTAGCGATCAATACAGAAGGTGCTACACGCAACTTGGGTGGTTTAGCTCTAGTGGCTCTAGAATTAGTAGGGAGAGGCAGACACAGCAGGCAGGTGGTAGGGTAGGGAGGTCGGTGGGCAGATAGGCACAAAGCCAGGGTACCTAGCAGGCAGACAGCCAGCCTCAATGAAGGATGTTTGTCGAGATTATGCCCATGTATATACTGTATTCGACCTAATAAGCGCCCATATTTATGGCCCTCCAGTAGTTAAAAGTTTTAATGACTCTAAAATCGTGAAAAATTGGTCTTTTACTAGTCTGAAAAAGCCCCAAAAAGGGGGAGGGGCGCTTATTAGGGGAAGGGCGCTAATTATGTCAAATACGGTAGTCTCCTTTCCCTTTTCTTATGATCAGGTAATGCGTGAAAAAAAGCACCCTTTCCAGAAATGCCACTTACTGACTACTGGAAATTTGGATACTTCTCAATGTTTAATAGGCGATACCTATAGGAAATATAGTACAGTAAAAAGAATTGGGATTCTTTGCCCCCTTTCCCTACACTACTTACAATCTCTCCATAGCCAATGCCGCCTTTCCCTACACTACTTACAATTTGTCCATGCCCAAAGCCACCCTTCCCTACACTACTTAAGTTACAACATCTCGATACCCAACCCCACTTTTCCGGCACTATTTTTATTCTGTCTTTATAAAATGTCACTTTCTGTACACTACGTACAATCTGCCAACTCAACTCAACTCGTTCCTTATGCTGCTTCCTACCAGGCCAGCTGAAGGTAAAGGAGAGCCATACAAAATACCAAAATACCCTATGTCATTCCCAGAGAACATGGGTTTGATTAGATGTGGGGGGAAGGGGGGAGGCGAGGGAAGAATTGCAGGTGGTGTGAATGTAAAGTGGGTGCAACCTATTTCACAAGCTGCTTTTTCTTGCACTACTAACACTTAGACCTGGCACAGTGATAAGGAATCCCTTAGTCTGTACATGGTACGTACAGGTTGTGCCCGTACGTGCCAGGTAATCAGGATGAGGGGATGGTATGCTTCTTATCAGCACACTACAATCACACCCTGCATCACCCTCACCTTCCCCTTATCTGCCACTTATACCTTCCTAGCTTCCTTTTTCTCTAAATGCATGTGTATCGAGTCACTTTTCAGTGTATTTCTATGGCAGTCAAACGTCTTGATTGTCAGTGCCCTATCACACAGCTATGTACAACCCAGACACACTGACAGACCTAAACCACAGGTATTGTAAAGTAAATCTTACAAACACCTTTTAGACTCAAAGAAATCGACTACCCCAGACCACCATGTGTGTTCTAGCTTGCCACTGCCACTTTAGCACTTTAATGGCGCATGACTCGATTGCTAGACTCATGTATGGGCACATTGACACTGAGTAACTTGCAAACCTTGCGCACCCGGGTCCAAGCAAATGCTATAAGGCACACCTGGGACCTTCATAGGCACAATATAGTACTATTCTATCATATAAAAACCCTGCCTACAAGACGCACCCTGAGTAAAGGTGAATTCAATAAGGTGCAGACGAGGGTATTCTCGCATGTATAGGCTGCACCTTATACACGATTTCTGTGATTTTGGGTGCTTTTTCTGGATATTCCGATTCTGATACCTGTCAATATTGCATGCCATGATACATGCATCATGATTTTGTATGGCGTGCCTGATATTCATGGATATCAGGTGCAGCCTGTTATCCATGGATATCAGGCACACCTTACATGTCATATGTCACATGTTAAAACCTACGGGAATTTCATTGCCAGAGGTAGGGTTCGAACCAATACCCTACTGATGCCAAATCCAACTCCTTGTGCAGTGCGCTGCAGGGACTGATGAGAAACAGAGTGTGTTTGCCTGTATATAGACAATGTACATAGTGAAAAGAAAAAGGGGGTGCTAGGCTAGTTTCCAAAATATATAATCTTGAAGTCTGAGTGACTTTGTCATAGGATTACATAGTGTTGGCACAAATGTTTAGAGAAAGATGTCTTGAAGAAACTAAATATCTCTATAAATTGACCACAACATAGCTTGTAATGTCACTGGTCCAAAAATAGTATTTTGAACATATGGTCCCAGGCATATTTTAAAGGTTTTTGGCATTTTGAGCAAAAAGAAATAATGAATAGTGCTCAGTGGTGTATGTGTAGAGCCTTCAACACTGGGTTCTTACACATGGCCTGGTGGTCTAGTGGTAAGATCTGAAGTTTGGGTGTTTAAGACTCAGCCAGAGCAGGTTTTACCTGTGTTGACTTGGTTTACTGTGGGGCTACTCACACTACTATGACAGGCTTCGAGTCCCATGGGGAGGTGAAAGATTTATTTTTTTAAATTGAATTTATTGATATTTTATTGATTAATCATGTAATAAAAAAAGTAGTCAATGCCTAAAATGTGACTCATCACATGTTAGGCATTGATTACTTGTTCAGTAACTTTCCAGGGCTGCAGCCACGCATTTAACCGACCCTATAGAGATGATACACCATCAGAGGGTGGGCATGATGCTCTAATGAATTGCCAGCAATTCACCAGCAATTCATTGGTGCATCATGACAGCCAATGGGCATGATGCACTCTTGGATTAGCAGCCCTTAAAGGGTTAAGGCATCATGCCATCCTTAAAGGGTAATAACTCAAGTTTTAAGTCTGAAAAGTCTCCTCCAGTTCACACCCCACCTATCAGTGTCTGGCTCCCAGCTCCATGTCCCTGTAGCCATTTGGCAGCCCCGCCTGCAGCCAGCAATAAGCAATCAACCCGTCCCCGGCTTCACCCGACATCACACGACAGCCCCCTGCAGGCAGCAACTGCCCCCATCAAACACACTGTGGTACTCGACAGTTGTAATGACCATGTTCCACTCTACTGTGACAAATTTCACCCCCACCTAACACACTTTGGGACGAGACACTCTTAACAAGCAAGCGTAGTACTTTCAAGCAATGTCATAAATTATATAGTCTTTAGGGACTTTAAGGAACGAGTCAAACTTTGGCTGTGCAAGTAACTATCCAAAGAATTTGGATGAAAGCACCTCAGCACCACCTAGAGGGTAGTATTGAAAACAAGCAGATGAAGCAGAAATGGTGATTTTTTTTCGATCGACTTCTCTGCTTGTCTGTTTGTTCTTGATCAATAACTACCTTAAATAATTGATTGAAGTGGAAATAAATAACGCATCCAAGTCTTGTAAGTCCCGGAGAAAGTAAAGACTTGGATAAATACACAACACATTTAACACAACTTTTAGATCGAAATTCGTAATGGTTGCTGAGAAGGAGTGCATCATATCAATCAGGGCATGATGCACAAATGAATCAATGCCTACTTCTTGGCTGTTTATTGACAGATTTCAACATGTAATATATCAATTTCAATATTTTCCACCATGCTTATTCCATTTTTAAAATTTTTAGATCCATATTCCTGATGGTTGTTGAGATAGAGTACATCATGCCAATCAGGGCATGATGCACCAATGAATCAATGCCTATTTCTCAGCTGTTTATTGACAGATTTTAAAGGGTAATACATCGATTTCAAGATTTTCAACTATGCCGATTCCATTTTTTACACTTCTAGTCCCATATCCCTGATGGTTGCTGAGATAGAGTGCATCATACCAGGCAAAGCACAAACTATGAAGATAGGGTAAATTGAACGTGCCGAACGCAATGAGCCAAACTACAAGTCCGAATTATGAACCCCTGCTGAAAAAAAAATTGTTTCGAATCTTGACATGATGCCTACTTTAAGGTCGACTTTAGCGGGTTCCATTGATCACATCAGGATTCACAAACAATGAAAATAGGGTAAACCGAACGTGTTGAACGCAATGAGACATACTACAAGTCCGAATTATGAACTCCTGCTGAAAAAAAAATTGTTTTGAATCTTGACATGATGCCTATTTTAAGGTCGACTTGAGCGGGTTCCTTTGATCGCATCGGGATTCACAAACTATGAAAATAGGGTAAATCGAACGTGCTGAACGCAATGCTACGTACTACAAGTCCGAATTATGAACCCCCGCTGAAAAAAAAATTGTTTTGAATCTTGACATGATGCCTACTTTAAGGTCGACTTTAGCGGGTTCCTTTGATCGCATCAGGATTCACAAACTATGAAAATAGGGTAAATCGAACGTGTCGAACGCAATGAGACATACTACAAGTCCTAATTATGACCCCCTGCCGGGAAAAAAAATTGTTTCGAATCTTGACATGATGCCTACTTCAAGGTTGACTTTAGCGGGTTCCTTTGATCGCATCGGGTTTCACAAACTTTCCACCAAATCATCGTACGAAAGAAATTCAAACAGCTATGAACTCCTCTCGATAATCAGCTTTCTATCAGAACCCTATTATCGACAAACAAGGTCTAACATTTTCCTTCAAATTCTCAGCAAACAAAGACGAACACGTGGCTGTGTTTACTCTTTAATTTGCGGCGTATGCGCAACGACCCAGAAAGTAGGTCGTCGCGCATGCGCCGCAAATTAGCAGCACAATCTACAGGGACTTTATGAAAACAACTACAGCAAGTGCAGATGGCGATTTTTCGATCAACTTCTCTGCTTGTCCAATCCTTCTTGATCAACATCTACCTTAAATAATTGATTGAAGTGGAAATAACTATGACTATGACTAAGGGTTAATCCACCTATTTCAGCTTACTTTATCGCAAAAGAAGTAGGAGAAATACGAGAAAAGTCAGTCGTTTTAGGCCCTTCACCCCATTCCCATAGGCGGCTGCTGTTTACGATATTACATTAAACTTGAAAAGGCAAGATATTTTCACATAGAAATAGCAATAATAAATAAAAAATAGGATGGATGACTAAACTCCCTTGGTTGAACACAATGACAACGGAAAAGGGCAAAATATTTTTTTTACTTTTATTCAAGAACATAAAAGCACATTCCCCCCACCCCCGATCCGAAAAACGAGGTCAAAGTTTTCAACGTTCAAGCTCGTTACCATGGAAACGGTTATGATCTAAACCAAACTTTGACTCGTAATTAATGGACACATTCCACTGTACTGTTACAAATGTCACACTGCTTGGCAGTCAGTGCCCCTATCAAACACATTACTCAACACTCATACTAAAACATTTTCCATTCCTGCCCAACACGATGAAACTAAACACTGTGCAACTCAACTCTCATATCAAACCACAATATACCACTTTACTGGGGGGGGGGGGGGTGCTGAGATAGTAAAGAGTACCAAGGAAAGGGATGTCAAATGAACGGCCATAGCGTTAAGTAGCAAGATAGGCATCAAACAGCCGATTATTGATCAATTTGTACAACCCAGTAGCTCTCTGCGAGGACTGTCGAAAGTGTTGGACTGGGAGGAAAAGTGATCTGAATATACAAGGAAGGCTGCACAGCATTAATGCACTATCTGAATATATGAGACAATTTGACATAGACAAAGACAACTTGAAACAATTCCTTCCGTAAATGAAACTTGTGTTAAAATCAAACTTCAAAGATCAAAGCGACACTATATGCCCCCACACGTCTAGAGCAGCGCTATTTGAAATAAATCCGAATATAGTGGAACGTGACCATTGGCTATCCCCTCAGCCAAACACCCCTTTCACAGCCCCCCTCCCCCCTTCACCCATTCGCTTACAGCCTACAGACCTCTCTATCCTCTTTGAGTTGGATGGTGTCATTTCTGCTAGCCGTGACCTGAGGGCTTGTAGCCCGTCCATCCCTCCTCCAGTCCCGGAGTCACTCCGACACCCCGACCTTCTCCGCATAAACACTCACAGCGAAGAGCACCACCTGTACTCCTACCCAGACTCATGTCTCAACTTTGTAAGGGTCCTGATGTATGTTATAACTAGCATAGCTAGTTGTGGGTCCTGGCTGTACCTAGCCCATGCTGGGGTCTTACAGCAAGTAAGTACGCCCGCCGCTTTTACAGTATGTATAAGGTGCGGCTTATACACAAAGTTTGATTCTTACTGGATCTCCCAGGAAGTTCAGGGTGCGGCTTATGGACTAAAGAATACTACTAAAATTGCTAATAAATCAACCCGGCTACACCTTACAGGTCTGCCATGAATTCATTGTGCGCCTTATACGTAGGACGATTGAATGATTGACTAATTGATTGATTTGTTTAACGTCCTAATGTCCATAGGGCCTCATGGGAGATACACACTCACAAGGTACTCCTGCCGCCACAACCAGGCATGGTCCTAACGTTCGGTTATTTTGTTTCAAGTTTCACACTCCAGAGATCCACGTACAATTGAGAGTGATATGGCCTTGTCATCCCCCAGACCTAACCTATCTGCTACCTGGCCTGGCAGCTGAAAAGAGAATTCTAGACCTTGATGCCCGCGGCCGGCATGTATATGGGATCCAGAGGTACAAATGACTGCCCACTGACTCTCAGCTAAGGCAGCTTTGAATTCTCCTTGCCACAATATTTAATTAGGCAGAAATCCCCTAGTAAAGATACGAATATGTGCACTGAAAGAATAAAGGACAATGGTCTGAACTAAACACCCCTTTGGATAGTTATTCAAATAACAGGAGGAGACTCGGTGTCATTGGGTATTCTGCTGAGTAAGTAATTTATCATTGGTACTATATCGAAGAATACAACATAGAACACCTGGTTAGTTAGAAAATGGACCTTAAATAGAATCTAGTGTAGATGTGTGACATGTATAGGCTAGACCTGGGAGAGTACGAATTGTCCATCCTGTCCCCTACCTGCACCCTTACCTCTCCTCACATAAAGCTGTCCAGGTACAAATCCCCTCACCACGGGAGACCTGATCTACAGATATGGCCCTTTCTACTGACTAGGCCCTTCAAATATAGAATGAATTCAATAAGGATCAGTTCTATATATGCCTTATTCACAGATGTCATTCATCATTGACTTCTTTTCCTTACTCATTTCAAAGAGAATCACTTAAGGATCTACATGGGGAGTCTCAGAAGTGAGTAAGTGTGGGGACATTTGGAGTGTAGTGTTGGGAGGAGACGCCATGTTCCACGCGATTTCTTATTGGCCCAGCTCCTGCTGGGTCATTGGAGGCGGGTTTTCAACATTTTTGGTCGATCAAAATGGCCAACTTTAAGTGGGAATTTCTTATACAAAGAAGGGGTCTATAAATTAATGGAAAGTTGATAAGTTTTCTTTAGATCTTTGTCTTTCTGTAGATGGTAACAATTCCTGGAAAAAATATTTTTACCTATGAAAAAAAGCTGAAGGAAAAACTTGGCATGTTTGACTAAATTTCTCATGAAAATGAGGCTCCATAGGATAGCATTATGCGGTAGATTTTCGTGATATATATAACACATCGGTTCCTCTGGGAATTGTCCAATTAAGACGTTTTTTTTTCAGTATGTAAGGCCGGAAGACCGTTTATGTAATGCGATAGATGCAGGAAAAGTTGGGAACTTTTCGTATAAGACCGTTTAAGACCGTTTATAGAACGACCTTGTAAATCAGACCGCCATACGTTTGTTATGGCTATTGGCTATCACATTTCCAGCAAGGCGAGTGTAGGACTCTATGTACGTAGTAGTATACACAGAGGACGCAGGCTGTTATGATTTCTATGTCTTAGCCCTTACACCGGCTACTGCATGTGCCCTCTGACATACTTTACATGTGCTAGTCTTTACACTCTTCCCCCCGAGGTAGAACATCCTCGTGCGAGTTCGCACATGCGCACAGAATGGTCCATCGTAAGCTTAATTTTTCATATAAAAGTAAATACAGGCTATGTATTCGATTCAATTCGATTGATATTGTCTAACATGCATGGATTATATTCAAAAAGCCATTAATTTCAAGTCAAATCAATAGAATCTATCATTTCTCCATCGAAAATGCGACTTCCGACAAGGAGGGGTCGCGCATGCTCACGGAACATCAAAATCCAAAATGGCGGACAGCGAGACGATCGACTCACAGTGCCAATGGAACTGCTGGATTATAACAAAATGGAGGAGAAATACAACCTCTCTGGCAATTCTATTGAAAATATGGATCCTTATTCAAGACCTGCTGATATTGTGCATTGCTTAACTCGCTAGGAGAGAAGTTATTCGCCAATGAAACATACAAGCGATAATGGGTGCATTTTCCATAGGCTTAAGCATTGACGACTTGGACATACTGTCACTATAGTGTCAACAGTTAGGTAGGTTTAATTTATATATTTTTTTTATGATATTTGGTGGAAGACCTGGGCCATAAGTGCTCTATAGCACGCGTTCAATTTTTCACAGACTTCTATTTGCACAGATCAAGGCCAGATCGTTACTCAGACAGAAATATTGTTTTAGACAATTCCAGTTTGAGAAACTTTGAAAATTGATGAGGATACACAGACGTATGGATGGGTGCTAATCGTGAAAAGGCAATGCATTGTATGTGGGACTAGAGCCTGCAAATCATTTCAGCTTTGTGAAACTCCCAAACTTTGCGATATTCCCCCAACTCACACTTGCTGAAGGCGATTTGGGGACTGAGTGTCCCATGTAATGTATTCGACCTGTTAAACGCACATACCTAAAAAGCACACAACCCTTCTCTTCAGGTTGGATTTTTTAGCGCCTCCCACGCCGCATAGCGGCAGTACCGCGAAGCGGTACGGGAGTGCGCTATGATGATTGCATTTGCCCCATGTGATGAGGTCTCACAATACAAAATTACTGAATACCGACATTAACGGCAGGAGGCGTTTTTTTACGCGGTCACAACCGCATTTCTTGTTCAAGAAGAAAGTGTCTTTTGCTGGTCAATTACTTACGAGGCATAGGTGAGATTCAGAGATAGCAGGGATAGAGTACAGAAATCCCTGAAATGCCCACCTAGAACCCCTGAAATATAGGCTTTGTATATGAATGTACAAGTCTTTGGAACTTGAAAATCCCTGAAATCAGGGAAAACCCTGTCAACCATGTTGTACTGAGTCTCGACAGTCGCTCTCTGTATCCCCCAATCCTTCTGTCTGTGACTGACAGTTAGTCCCTAAGATCCTTACTTTCAGACGTTTATTCCTAATCAGCTGATGCAGCGTCTGGGCTGGATGGACACTATGGCCCAATCTCCATAATATCTAAGTCTCGCTGCCCATCCTCTAAAACTTTGCTCCAAGCTCAATTATGAAAAGGGGTGGAAGGAAAAGTACTGTAGTACCTGGCGTAGAGGCCTTACTAAGGACGCCCAGTGGGGCAGCGATTGCTGGATCTGGTACTTGGAGATAATAACTAAGTAATATGTGGGCTAACTGCCTGTTAGCCCATACCTTACTAAGTTTATTACAGATTAATCAATAAATAATCAATAGACTATCAATAAAAACAAGTTGAAAACAAAAATCCTTCCCCGGGACGCGAAGCCTTAGCGCCCGGCTTGGCTTGCTTTAAATGCGTCTCACGGTTATGGCAGCGGACAAACGGCGAAAAAAAGATGCGCCCAGACCGGGACACGTCCCACCTACTTCTAACCGCTGAGCGCAATGCGCTAACCACTAGACCACCAGGCCGCACTCCTCAACACCCGGCTTGGCTTGCAGTCCTCGTCGTTATGCGAGCAGTAGGGAACAAAAATATACCCCCGCACAGGGACTCGTCCCACCTACCTCTACAATCTAACCAAGCAAACACACACCATTTCTCGTCAGTCCCTGTGGCACAATGCATAGGGAGTTGGATTAGGGATCTGAGACTGCAGGTTCGACCCCTACCCTGGCCATGAAAATTTTGTGGGTTTTAACATGTAACATATGACATGTTAGGAGTGCTGATATCCACCCCAAACTGTGCGATATCCACCCCAAACCGTGCGATATCCACCCCAAACCGTGCGATATCCACCCCAAACCGTGTGATATCCACCCCAAACCGTGCTGATATCCACCTTGCATCTGTTCACATTACAGTGCAAATTATGCAGGAATATCAGCATGGGGATATCCAGAAAAAGCACCCAAAATCACAGAAGTCGTGTAATAAACACTGATAACAGCTGGCAGACAAAGGCACAAAAACCTCACCTGGCTTGAACTATTACAATATACCACAGCGTGACTGTGATCACCTAAGGTCTTCAAGATGCTTATCTAGGGTTGTCGTCTTTGGTATTGGTAGATTGAGAACCTAGTGTTGTCCGCACCGATAAGTTTGGGTGTTTTAAGAGTTTTCAATGTAAATTTGGAATGGTTTGAAAGGTTAGGAAGTTTAGGTAGAAAATGAACATAAAATCTCTATGATGTGAATGGGTATATTAGCACAGAGATAACAGCAGCTGACCAAACAAAGTCAGTACATTGAACCCTGTTAGAAGAGTGGCTAGCACTGTATAGTATAATCAGACAGGCCCCTAATGTCAGACAGGCCAGTGGTGCTGTAAAATAGACAGCAGCAGTCCTGAGGCAATGGAAGTTTGGCTGACTTGGCAGGATCACAATAATGACTTGGCAATGTAGACAGAAAATGATACTTGCATGATGGCAGCGCATTAACTAGGTTCAGCTGTTGTCCACATTATGTCTAAATACTATACGAGGATGGGTTACAAGATGATGCAAGTTTCATGTGCTGGGTATAGAACAGGAAAGGGCACAGCACAATCCTCATCGCTCCTATAAATGATAAGGCCTAGAAAGAACTGCTTAGTATACCTGGGAAACTAAAACACTGGCCACATTACTACTAAATCGGTCAACTGAATTGTAATGGATATATTGAGAGTAACAGTTTGGAGAAAATTCTAATATTTGGCATGAATGTAAGGTCAGCCTATAGGGACTGAGATATACATATATAATTATACTGGCTAACACTATCACTATCAGGACCCTGCCTCTTGGTAGTAGTTTACAGGTTGGAACTAATACTGAGCTGCTGTCCACATCCACATCTGTTAGCATTGAGCCCCTCGTTTGTCTCCTGTTTCCGACTCGCGTCAGGAAGGAGCGGGATGACGAGATGAGTTAATTTGTCTGTTTGTCCCTCCATCTGCCACCCTCAGTCTTCCTGAGAGGCTGTCACTAAGAGGTAGGTAACTCTACATGGCATAGGGAGACTTATTTATAGCAGATAAGAGTGAATACTTTACTACCATAAACAACAGTATAGGATAACAAGTCAAAGAGTGGAAAGTAAAGTTCCAAAGTTAACATAAGTTACATTCCTGACGGGAAACTAGTGTAACTAGGTGACAGCCCTTGTATGATCTGCCTACAGTTGATATTTTAGTTTCAGAAGGTCACTGAGCTTGGCACTGGTCTTGACTCATATCTGTGACTGTGTGTCCTCTCCATCTTGAAATGAGTTGGGCAAGCTGTATAGACCTCCTATAGACACTGTGAAAGTAGGGCTGACCAGCAAGCTTCAATCAGCTAAGTGCCCGCAGATAACAATAATAGCCTGAGTGTAAGAGCTGGTGGGGTCCAGTGGGGGAGTAGTGTCGACCCTGTGCAAGTCTACTAATGCTAAGGAATTGTTAACACTGGTAAGCCATTTGGCCTCTGGTGGACCATGGAGAAAGTTTGGAGGTTGGAGTCTTGTATACTGCCAAAGAGGAGAGGGAAGACATTAAGGAAGCAATAGGTAGGGGAGAGGCTAAGGTTAGAGAAGGAACAAAGGGCAGAGTACAAGGGAAAGGGGTGGCAGAGGATAGAAACAAGAAGCATGCCGGGACTGTTTGTCATTTGTAAACAAATGTGGAGATCCTCGCAGATGAAGTCTGATTTTTAGCCAAGTGCTCTCCATGTCCCATTCTCCACTCACATCCTCACATTACCATCACATTGAAAACATCTGCTGGATGCCCAAATTGAACAAGCCTAATAGGAGCAGCCTCATTCAGCTCTCACATTTGAGTTTGAGGATATACATCAAGCTTTAAACTTG
Organism: Acholoe squamosa; assembly: GCA_949317995.1. NCBI lineage: Eukaryota > Metazoa > Annelida > Polychaeta > Phyllodocida > Polynoidae > Acholoe > Acholoe squamosa. Next base: position 39,182,830 of record OX439049.1, read on the forward strand.
ACTCTGCATCTAATTCTCATAAGAGCATTTTCAGTAATTGCTGACAGATGCTTGTCAGCTACTGTAATATCCCGTGCACAAGGCACAGTTCAATTATAAGGTACACTCAGGCCAATCCTATAAGGCACAGAAGGGACTGACTTGCCATTGAAAAACCTGCACATGAGGCTAGGCAGACTTAAGCAAACTGTTTTGAGGCAGCCCCAGCCCAGCTACCTGCCATGATTCTGTACTATCCTGCTGTCAGAAGGAGACAACTGTCCATGTTAAACAGACATGACAAAGTCTTCTGAGGAGGCTATTTTGGATTTACCTGTCCTTATCACTGGCTTTCAAGGACCAGCGCAAATGATGTGCGTGTAGGGGAGGGGGTTGGTATTACACAGGTAGGAAAAAGGTTGGGGTGTAGGTATAAATAATATAGGAGAGGTTAAAATGAGGGGCTGTGTAAGTAGGTTCTCATGTCAGCTGACATTGCCCTCAGCCACCATCTCTAAGTATAGACCATGACCTTCCTCTACAGGTAACAACAGGTGACTAACCATGCCGCCCCAGTCCTGTATGAACCATTTATGGGCAGCATGATGACTCCAGGTTCATGTT